>FR989901.1:4921082-6275582 GCA_905404115.1 Pheosia gnoma
GATTCTTAAATAAATTCACAACTACATCTCGATAAATTAAAAGTCATTCATACACTAATTTTACACCCGTAATAGAAGAGTCTCCATCTTCAGTTCAGAACTTTTCAGGCTTCTGACTGTCAAGGATGCTTGTCAACCCGGACCTGCAGCTTAACGTACACTCCGAAATACGGAGGAGGTCAGAAGTTACAATTCCGTCACCCATCCAAAGTCCGACCGAGACATGCACCGCATTATCTGGTGTTTTTAAGAACTATACTACGCTACGACCTTCTCTCGAAATATAAAAGTATATTATTTTAAATTACAGTGATATTTTTAGATTAACGGTAAGACAAAAGAATTTATATCGTTTTATAAAGCTTGCTTTCCAGTGTAAGTCATTGGTCCTGCGACACTGACAAACTTGAGTGGTGGTACCCCGTGAGCCCCTATATTTCATGCAGGTGACCTATATAGGTCGGGGTAAATGCTCGAGTGCTCGGTGCCGCTCGCTCAAATTGCTCAAGATTAAGCGCGTTACCCGCGACACGATTGAGCAAATATCGCCTCGATGCAAATTCGAAACTCCCGGGGTAATTCTGTGACTTATTAGTGCATGGTTCGAACAAGCAACTTGAATCGTTAACATAACTTCATTTCCTCAAGTGTACCTCGGACTAGAGTCACAGAAACTGTTGCAGTGTTATTTTACTTTATAAGAAACTATTATATGAGGTATGGAGTATCTCATATATGTATCTTTTTTTATCACGAATTTCTATAAGTTTTATCCCTATCTTTGTATTGTTTCTATATTCGAATTGTTTTAAATAGTAATCACCATTCTATAATGTTATAACCCGCCTACTCTGTTTATTTTGTATTCTTGGGATCGAGATTTCATTTCTTGAGATAGGCACGAGGATGGCTAAACCTTCACATATCGGTCTCCGACGTTTCGAAAGGGTTGTAAGCGATATCTATGTCTAATAAAAAATGCTAAAGAGACAGGCGACCGCAATAATATTGTCTCTCTCTGGCTTCTAAAGTAAGTAGCAAACTTAGATAGCAAGGAGTGAGCAATGACTGTTGATGTTAGTATTCTACACGGGTGCTAGACGTGTGCTTCAGGAATGGTGGAATACAAAAAAAAGAGCGAGCGAAGTCTGCTACGAATGTGCAATGGTAAAGCGATATTATATTCTGTAAATCAACATATTTTTTGTATTTCAAAATCTGCTGACTTTACATTTCTTTCCAATAAATAACACAGTGAAATGAAAGATATCACTTGGCTCATGTCGAGGGTCCTTTGTCCTGCTAAGTTGAGGTTGTTGAGTGTTAACAGAATGGAAGTAGAAAGCTCTCGGCGGCATGAGTGAGTGTTGGTGGGTATAAAGGACCGTTATGATGGAATTACTGGGAATTCGTAGAGCACGCGCCGCGATGCATGCACGATGCAAGGTTAAATGTTATTTTAGTACCTTATAATAATATTATATTCAGTGAATAATGATTTTATTTATAGCTTGGTCATAAGGTCAGGTTTAAAACTGGTATACCCACTCGTAATAGGTATTCTAATTCGAGAATAGCATTTGATTTTGTGTCTGTAGAAGTTTTAGCATGTTTTTGTAGACATTTAAAGCTTATCGTGGCTGACCAGGCCGTACTCATATAACAAAGGTAGGGAAAGTGAGCGCATTCCCCACCAAATAATTTAATACTCGGCAAAAATGAAGCTATAAGTTAGAAAAAAGTATTATTCGCTATTAGATCGCAATGTTGGTCTATTTTAGCACACTGAAGTAGTATTTTCATTTGTATTCGTAGCCATAGTTTGGTAAGTGCTACGTTGTAATAGCAATTTTCCTAGCCGTATATTTTGCATTGTATCGAGGAAGAGTTCAATTCGCAACGCTATACGCCGCCGTATGGCAAAGAAATAAAAATATTGCTACGCCGTAGCAAAAACAGTGCCTACAGCAGGAGAAGGTGCAACTGATACCCTCTACATTTTCCCCCCACCTTGCGGCACGCCGTTCGATACCTATTAGAAGTGTTGGATGCAGCCCACTCTGAAGGAAGCACATTAATATTAACTTCCTGACGCCTGTGCACTAACTACACTTCAATAAAGATGCATTTACTTTGACAGTTTGCAGGGGAAACTTTAGGGAGCCGCATTTGCCGTGTCTATACTTGTTTATATTACCAAGTCCAGACTCGAGAGAACATATTTCTTGAATTCTGATGTTTAACAAATTGTATAACATATCCTGCTCCGACGAATCTACATTATATAGGTACCTACTTGTTCGAATCCGATGGGAAAAGCTCAAGATCGTACAGTCCACTGCATATTTAAATGACAAGATGCCGGTCGTCGGCTCTATAAAAAGAGTGGTACTATATATTTATATAAGGGCATTCCTCCGGTGGTTGTGGAAGTCGTATCGTGTTGTAAACAAGCTACGTAGTTTATATCGGAGGATCGGAGGTGGTTCCGTTTTGTGATAAGCTGTTCCGATCGACAGCCGGTCACGCGAGCGCGGCGCGGTATCACGTCACTTAGGTGGGTACATATGTAGCTATTAACTGCACAATTAGTTACTGGGTAATTGTTTTCGTTCTTGGGATGATTACTTTAAATTGAATAAAAAAATGCACACCACATCTACATTATTACGTATTTAACTAGCTCAACGCCCATATCTAATTCAGCCCGTAGATATCTGAAAATCGAAACAGAAGTGTACACTTACACAACGGACAAACTGTACAGTTTGGTGCAATTTGCCCCGTAGAACGACAGATGAATGGACTAGGGAATTTTACTTAAATGATATTTTTTTTTGGGAAATATTACTAATAACGTTTTGAATGAAACATATTTAATATTAGTTCTTTTTTTGGTTTTCCAATACGATCGGTCCAAAAATAGCACAGTACTGTAAGTTCTCAAACTGTAGGGCGGTTTCCTTTAACCAGTAATTTCATTCTCAGATGGCACTCCGCGGCCGCTCGCTAACAGAATACAAAATAGGACAACATTGATTCCTCTCGTTATTTGTGAGACTGGCAACAAAAAGCCCGGCCACCCCGGACGATTCAATGGTTTCCTCTTCAAAACATACCATGAATACGAAGCAACAATATTTGCTGTTCCTATTCATTTTTTTTGTGGATTTCAGGATGTACTTACTCGCAGCGATTATGAATGGAAAAATATGTTTTATTTTCTATACATTCCCTTCACCAGATATATTCCGGGTGTTTCTTTAGTTAACAATACACGTTAATAGGATTCAAATACAGTTCAGGCTTTGGAAAACTAATAAACGACGCTTGCCCAGTGCGGGCTAGCAGGTTGTAGTTGTTGTGGATGAGGCGCCAAATTGTCTATTGTTGGAATTTGTATCCATTTTGATTCACTTACTCATCAGAGGTGCTACTACGGATTATCAAGTTAAAAACTTTACAAAACCACTATTATCAGGCTACATTGTACATAATATAGTGAGTTTTAATGAGATGTATCATATAGTAAACAGTTGTTTATACAACATCTTTTGTTAAAGAGCTCGTTGAGTCGCAATAAAAGCGACACAACAAAGATGCATCGTAAAACGAAATGAGACATTAGTTATAATTATCTACTTAAATAGTTTTGCTGCCAATTGTTTGGTTTGCTAATAAAGTGTAAATGTTGTTTAAAGATGTTGTTATCGCATAACTTAAGTTTTTGAGGACTTTTAATAGTACAAATATAAATGTACAGGTGTGTACACACACAACTTTGCTTCAGGGTCTTTCATCTCTTGCACGTCCCGTGGGAACTCTTTTATTCGCGGGGATAAAAACAAAAAAAAATACTCAAGACATAAGGTAGCATATCCTGATGGCAAGCTAGTAGGCAAGCTATATTCAAAAATAAATATTGCCAGATAAATACACATTTCGTTTTATGCATGACGTCATTGGCCTGTGTTTTGTTTTTATTGGCTACCTTTTTCATAATTTTCTCTCTTTTATTTTAGGCGTGGCGTAGTGTTTTGTTTTTTTATATAAGTACTTGACGATGATTTTTAATGTTATTTTTACCTAGCTACCTAACAGACATTGTTTAGTCCTTTCAAAACTTTTTCAATTTAATTTTCTTTAAAAAGTCTAAAAACCTTATTCGGACTATTACGAACATTTAATCAAAATTAAATTAATCGCTCCAGCCCGTCTCAAGAGTTGCACTTACCAATTAACAGCATTTACTTTTTATTTATATAGACGAATAAACATTGAATACACAGGTTTCTACTCTAATATTAATGCATCGCTTTACAGTTTTCCTTCTACTAGTACACGACTCGAAGAAAACTGCATTTAGCGTTGTCAGTTTTCCAAAATCCTCGGCTAAACAAAGTTTCACAAGCTGGGTGTCATCTATGTACGTATCTTGGATACATGTTGATAACAATTGCCTATATTAAATCTTCAATATTAAAGTAGATAGTTGAATCTAAGCCCAGCATTTATTGGAGTACTTTATTCCTTGCAGAATAATTTATGGTTCAAACACTTTATTATTGAAATTACTTTGCGGGGTAGGAAACGATAGGTACCTATTCGTATAATTGTATCGATGTTATACAATAGTGCGCGTCGTTCATGATAAAGGGCTTCATGTATAAAATATAACTTTGACAAAGGGGTGTCGAACTGTGGTGTTTAACGTGCAGCGGGGTTCCGGGGACGACCTCTATTACCCGCCTGGCGGTAATTTACCCCACGTGTATAATTCCGCTAGAGGCTTCCCCCAATTCCTCCAATTATGTCATGGTTGTAAAGCATTTAACCGAGAGTTATGCAACTTAACTAGCTTGAAACTATTAATGTTCATATTTCTAGGTATTATCATATTTTTAGGTAGATTTCTATGAAATTGTTTTGCTATCTTCACTGCGTTCTGAACTACCGTTTCTTAGCCCTGGGCAACAGGAAATTGAGATAGTCGTATTTCTCCGTGGCAATCTGTATAGCACGCTCAATGTAGAGATATCTACCTAAGCACCTCCCCTAACACAATTGTTCCCAGAAATTGAAACAGAAGTGTCTCGTAGAGCGATCTGTACATTTTACAAAAATTGGTAGGTACCTATGTGTATGTACATTTCTCGTTTCTATTTCGTTTTAGCTGTTTGATTATATAAACAGCGAGTGAGCGATCGTGCCAGCTCGTCATTCGTCGTGGATCGCGAGCGATGGCGACCAATTTTGTGTCGCTACAAATTGATTGGTAATATGGTACGGAATTGTTTTACAATAAGGTAACACAGTATTCGTGGAAATATTTGGGCACAAACGAAATTACAACTTTGACGGAGCTAATTTTAGCATTTAAAATAAATTGGCGTTCAGAACTTAACATCGATTGTTATTCCAGCCATAACAATCGATGTTAAGTCAACTGTAAGTAACTATACCTACAGTATACAGTACTTAGGTATAGCGAAAGCATGCGAATAATTCTAATATTTTCTGCTCCATGTTTATTAACTCTACTGTTATAATATTTTAATGATTGACCTGCCCTACTTTCTTTGCTTAAAATAAAAATATAAAGTTGGTATAGATATCGCGTACGTCACGTGATTATTATAAAAAAATTGGATGTGTGGCTGCTTTTAGTAGAACAATGGTTTATATATAATTCTCTTCTATTTGGCCCCTTGCCTACGCACCATTCAATTCAGTTTGAAAGGACCCGTTGGTCTATTGTTCGCCTACGGTTACATTTTGACCCTGAAGTAAGAAGGTAAGCAATCAATTCGCTGTTTCAACTTCACACATAATCTCAATTTATTTTCACTCAAATATTTCGGATAAACCTACTGTTTATTTCTTATTTCAAATTTTTAAATGCCTTAAAAAAGAAAGAGATTATCAATTCAATGCTGTATTTTTTCTTTGATCATTGCCGAATATTTCCAGTGTTTTTTTTGTTTGATGTGGATAGCACCAGGTCTTTTTTAATTTAATTTCTAGGGTTCAACTCCAAAGAGTGTTAAATTGGAGGTTGATGGATGGTTGTTCGGTAACAAATTATCAATGATTCCTAGATTTTTAGGACTACAATGTTATTAAGGTCGGTTTTTTATGTTCCAGTCAAAAGATTCTTAACTTCAATTGAATGAGTCGGTACATACCTATTACCTAATCTTTAGAGACCTTCTGTGTAAGGATAAACGAAAAAAAAGTACTATTACAAAAGCTTTTGACCGTAATAATATTGGCTGTAACAAATAGGGTTTATAAAATAAATAGTTTTTACGTAGGTTCCATGGAAAAATGTTAGTAGGCTTTCCATTTATATTATCTTAAGGTTAGGGTAAGGGCTTGAACAATTTAAGATATGTCTTAGCGGAAATTGCCCTTTGAAACTCAATTGTGTATAATGTTACATACAGTGTCTATGTAAAATTGAGGAATGACTTCATGCCATCATTAATAATTCCAAATAAGTATAAGGTACCAGTATATTTAAACCAGTTTTCTCGGAACCAAGTAATAAAGAAGTCATTTGCCGTAAGTATTTAGTTGTTAACGTTAACATTTTAATAATTATATGGCAAAACCCGACATCAGAAGCAACTTCACACAAGAAAATTTAAGAAACAACATAATACATTCTAAAAGTGATGTTTCTTGTTTCGGTAGAAATACATTTTTTAATAATTTTTTTTTAGGAATATTTCAAGATATAGAGAATCCCTGGTTTTGTTTTATTTTTAACTAGCTGTCCCGGCGCGCTTTGGACCGCTTCAAAATGAGATGTATAAGAAAGTGAATTAACTTTATTTTTTCGGAATCGAATTCGGAACGGAGACCAATTCATAAAATCAAAGTTCGGCAAAAAATCGGCACGCCCGTTCTTGAGTTATAAATTGTGTACTAACACGACTTTTTTTGTCCCCAATTGAACTGTTAGGAAATTACAGCGGTACATAGCATGTTTTTTTTCTATATTTTTAGTATCATGCCTGCCGACTTAAAAGGAAATAAAGCCGCGATGTAATATATTTAACTACAGTAGGTAACTAGAGACTCATACTCCTCGCGAGATATATAACACGTGTATCGTGAGCATCCTACAAGGCGGGTTGGATTGACACCAATTCGCTAGTATATCTCCTTAGTTTTCCTTTTCGATCCCTGGAGGCGCACCAGACGGATACAATTCTGGATTCGTATATCGTATGTCTTTTTTATATCTACTAGCCCGCTTGAAATTAAAATAAATATTTCTCTTGCAACGTCAGCGCAGATATTTTTGGAACCAAAAGTTTTTTGCGTATCAAGTTTTAATTTACATTGCAGTTTTGGGGTCTAAATTAGTAACTATGTTTTCTTTGTTTAAAATCACGTTAAGATTGAGTTCTTTAACGAATTAATGCGGAAATCAATTAAAAAATACAGAAATAAAATGCATATCATTCTTGAAAAGATCAACGGAAATTTCCAACTATAGTGGACGAGAATCGTGAGTTCACTCTATGGTATCAGTTTTTGTTACGAAGTTACGTTGTAAGTTGTATACCAAACTTCAAATTACGGAACGTACAATATTTTTCCCCAGAACTATCGTGCAAGTTAGTAATAAGGTATTGTTTTGCCAATAACGTGACTGATTGCCCGCGGTCGATATTTACTAATAAATAAGTACAAGAATGGCCCCAGTCCATTGTGTTCGCGTACGTTGTGCGAACAAACTACTTTTGGGTAAAGTTTTCCGGGTCTAAGGACGGATAGTTTTGAACTACCCACTTTGGGCCAATGTTACCCACCCATTTAGAAGTTTTATCATTTTGCTTATAATAGCTCGATGGCATGTGAAAATTTACTGAATAATAACTAATCTATTTTATATGATTTATTTTACATAATGCCTCATATTTCTGAACCTTATAAATGCCGTTAGGTATAGGAAAATATAATTTCAAATGTGTAGCAACGAAATTTATTCATACCAATTTACAGATGCATACGGCATTTCTCAGTAATGTACAGTTGCTATGTCTAGTGTGAGTTTTGACAGCATCATAAATACAGTCATTGAAAAATTGCATCGAACTTTCATACATTTTGCAGCACCGCCCCTTGCGAAAACGCTTAGCTATACCGGTAAATGTGTGTAAACATTCAAGCATTCGATGGGTTTTGAATACATTCTAAAATTCATGCTAATGGCCCAGCAATTGTACTCATTAAAGTCGTATGAACTCATAAACTAACATTTAACTAATAACTAACATTTAACCACAGATATTCATGATCTGTGCATTTAACAGACACATTTAACAGACAGCTCATAACAAATCGCGAATCGTTTTAATTTTGTATATAAATAAATTAATATTTGACAATACCTAAAAGTAAAACACATTTAACCTTTAAATGGGACAACAGACGACGAAAGAGCGCTAGTCTGATCTATTAAACATTTATATCAACCTGAAGTTCGTAGCTTACTTAGTTTAGTCACTAGGTATTTCTGATTGTAAAATATTCTTAAAACAAAAACCATTAGAAAGTTCATCAGTTTACAGGTTAATTAAGTATAGTTAAATGAGGGTTCGCAAACTGATCGAGGTCGCAGTTTACGCGCGATACGTCCAAACGAACTTTAATGACTTGCGCCACGGACTTAGAACCATCGGTAAGAAAAGTCTTTCCGTGTTCAAATTCTATGACTAACTTTATATACTGGAGATTTTAGAATTTATACATTTTCTATTACCTTCGCATTGAAGATACGTTTGTGTTCTAGAGTGACTCAATGTTTATTTCAAACGACACAAAGTGCCACAAGTTTTTCCAATTGAGATAATTGAGCTGTATAATGTCTCAAATCTCATTGATTAGTCATGACTCATGATTTGTCGGCCGCTAACGTCAGTGTCATGATCAGCAATACGCTTCAGTGGAGAACCGTGTGCTACGCTGACTTTTAAACTACGCCAGAAACATATATTCAGTAACAGAGGCGGTTGAGAATTTAGGATCTACATTTGAAAATGTATACAAGCGTTGTACCACAGATCAGCACCTTTTATCCACTAAAAGTATGTAATCCAAGGTAATCTTGTTGGAAAAGCAATATTTTATGTAGCATGCCACTTCTAGTTTGATTTATATTGCGAAGGCAGCCGCTTTCCTCGACACTGGTTAATGATTCATTTCTGCGGAGACTCTAAATATGTTCGGTAGGAAACAACGGCTGTGCCGAAATAAGCTGGAATTTATTGTGCGCCGGCCCTTATTCAGTTTTGTTACTTCGCCGATGGTAAGGTGAAAGGTAAAGTGCTTTGTCATTCAAATTTGAATTATAAAGATAATGGTTTTATAGCTGTGTTTACCAAAATGCATTTTCTGAAAAATTCGTGTTGATATGAACCCTTTAAGCTTTGTTATTAATAGACTTTTCATGCATAATTCCGAATAATAAATGGAATGATCAAGTAGCAATGATTGCAATCTAACTGAATAGTATATTCAAATGATTTAAATGAAGTCATATGTCTGTTATATTTAATGACATCGGATTATGTATATACCATGATATTACGTATGTATGTAATAAAAATATACCTCATCACGAACATCTCTAGTAACATAATTGCCACGTGTCCAATCCAAAGCATTATTTTCCGGAAATATGCTATTATTACTTGCGTTTTCTAGAACCGTCGTCGGCGGCTAATTAGCGAAAATTAATTTGAGTTTGTTTCAGCGTATTAACTATTTGTGATTACGGTTCGTTAGGCCAGAGCCGGCACAACTCAGTTGGTTTCTAACGGAGTTAAAACTAACTACGTACGTGAGCTTCCATGTGGTGATTCATTATTTATTTATTTATTTTAAGAACAGCAGTCACAGCTATAAGTGTTGTATATATGGAGTAAAGTTGACTTGAGTCAATTATAGGTTTTCTTTGAGATTTGTCAGAAGGACATGGCATGACAATTATTTGGTAACCAGAGACCGTTATAGAGTAAAACACTATACACACCACGGCCTAGGCTAAGCAGATTTAGTCTCAAGTTAAAATTATTCCTGATACCAAAATCCATATATAACTTGGTACCTGTTGTTAAGAGAAATAAAGTTGAGTAACGCATGATGAGTATTTGACCATAAAAATATGCTAATATTCTTACATATTTATACAAAAAAACGCTTGTGTATATAATATTATAAATGAGCTATACTCTAAGAAACACGAGGATAACACAAAATTATAATGATCCTAATTAGTTTAAATAATACCCACATTGAATAATGTCCTTTATAAATAATAACAAAACGATCCACAATAGAAATATTTTTAGGTGTCGCGAGCTTCCAAGAGTTGAGCGAAACTTTGTAAGCTCGTCGAATGTAAATGAAATGAATAATAGAATCGGATTTACGGAAGACTAAATTTGTTTTGCAGCAAAATCGGCTGCTTATGCTAATATATCTAAAATACACAGCTCGCATCCGTTGGTAGGTAAGCGCGACGCGGCTTAAAGAAGTATTGAGCTGGTTCGCGAGCCTTTCGCTGCAGCTCTGTACCTCCGGGACGCCGTTCTATACAGGTGGCATCAAATAGAACCAGAAAAGATTGCAGCTCTTCGCATACTTAATTGTATGAATTCGGCATGCACAGAACTGTCATCTTTGGTCATTTCAATTGATGGGACCAACTAACATCGAACATATTATTTAGATCAATAACATATGTCTTCGTGATCTGATAAGGGAAGATTCCAGAAATTAGACTAAATAAAAAAATCTAATCAATACGAACTGGTTTTTTTAAAAATTCTGCTCAGAAACATAACGATATAAGTTGCAAGCTGTCATAAAAGTTACATTACTTAAGGATCTTTCCTACTATTTAAGTGTACAGTTAGTATAATATGTAAAAACAGTGATTCTTACCTGCGATAGCCCGTCCGAGCAGCAAGGCGCTGAACAGGATGGAGAGCATCCGCCCTCTCCCTCGCGCCACCATAATGCAGTCCTCAGCGCACTTAACATCAACTGGTCAACATTGCTCACAAATTATTGATCAACTTTAAATTTTCAATTTTGAATTTACACATCGCACGCCTTTATCATGATCACACTTGTACAGTATTGTTTTCACCATATAACTCTTGCGATGGTAATTATGTACGATTTTAGTAAGCTAGTATAACTACTTGCTGTCCCAAATTAAATTCCAATAAAAAAAACACTTTAAGTTTTTCCTGAATTTTCCAATTTGTCTTTCCCTAAAACCATTATTACGATACGAACATGAACAAAAAAAGTGACAAAATGAGTCCAGTTGTTCTCCGCATTGAATTTCTATTTATGTAGATATGTTTAATCTATTGTTGACCTTATTGTCCAAAATACCTATACTAAAAATGAAAATTAAATATTTAAAAGAAAACTTTATATCGTTTCACTGAACCTCTATTAACTGCTTAATGGTGCTTTCACTGCCTAAGTTAATCTGTAACCGTTTGTGCATTTTATAAACATCTACTACGAAGCACTTATCTACTTCTTTGGTTTTAACTTATTCCATTTTAAATTCACAAAGACAAGTTAACGAAATTAGATTTTCTATCAACAATTTATAAATTCAGATTTTCGTCTTCTAATTAAAACGGGTACTTGCTTTTAAAAGTGCTTAGGGGTGGAACATCAATTGGTACCTAATTCGTTACTTAAAGAGCACCTATGTCAAGATGAACATACATGTCCCACAAATTTATAGTTCTAGCCGGTTCGAGATTTATAGTTGTAAAGATGTCCATGATGAGTGAGTTACTGCAGACAGTTATTGAGTGTGTTGTAGTTGACTTACAACTACAACAGCTAGACATAGACACACATAATTATTAAAAAATTAAATAAAAAAACAAGTTTGCTCACAAAAAATACAGTTGTCATTGTGCTGGGAACCATTTTTTTCACTACGTATCGTAATTCTGTCATTATATAATAATTACAAATGTCCTAAAAAAGCGCGGATTCGAGGGTTAGTATACTCTTTTTGAATCAACCTGTATACATAACGTATTTTGTGTAGTAGCTCTTAGTCGCCCAGTCAATCATAGCGACACACATTTCACACAAATGTTTGCGTAAAATTAGAGGATATTTTATGGGGCACCTTGTGCAATATAAAACGGCGGGGTGCTAAAAATACATCTTTTTTATATAGTGCCGGGAAATTTATGGGTGTCGCGGCTATAATAAGGTATTGGTAGTGAGATACGGTTTCTGCTATAATTTTAATATGCTTCTTATCAGCTGGTGGTTTTAAATATACCTATATGAGGGTAGTAAATATATACTTCCTACTACGGTTTATTCCAGTTTATTCACAAATGACGGATCGACTTTAAAACATTACGAAGACCTTATGAAGACAATTAAGAACAGAAAAATACAATAACTGGGACACATAATTCGAAAAGATAAGTACAACCTATTGCAACTTATTATCCAGGGTCAAATACAGGCCTGTAGCTTACTGCGCCGAAGACGTATATTCTAGTTAAAAACCTTAGATACTGGCTTGGGCGGACTAACGGATCCCTATTTCGGGCAGCCGTCTCTATAGCCAAGATAGCTATGATGATCGCCGACCATCCATAGATGGCATCAGAAAAAGAATCTTCACCTAGGATCAAGATGATATCATCTGGGTGAACATAGTGGAAAAATCATCCTTAAGCTCTTTCTGACATTGATTTTAGCTCGAGAAAGTAATTCACGTTGTACATTCACTCGCACTGCGCTTAGCAGGAGTGGACTTAACCGTTTGAGTCGCCGTCATTTTGGATTTTGTGTTTGAAGCGTTCATATTACGAAGCCTTACATTTTGAGTTGTGTTTGAATAATCGCCGGCTCGTTACACAAAATCAAATAACAAAACAGTAGTGAAATGAGACTACCTGTTAATGACTCCATATATAGTTTCATTTATCATACCACTCAGACTAAGTTCTGTTTGTTCGTAAAGTGTTTTCAAAGTGTCAATAACACAAAAACTAACGCAACAGCACCTCGAAGCACGAACGAAACTTTACACGCGGGTTAATTGCGTCCGCAGTATTTCGTGCTTGTGTTTTTGCGTTCAGCAGACAGTAAAAACTTAGTTCTGTAACTTTCATGCGGTTCTGTCGTAAAGCTTGGCCCAAAGGTACGACAGGATATTGCCGGGTAGGCAATGTCCATTCATACCTCACTATTTAGGCTGTGCTGAATAAGGCGGATGTTTTTAATTTGTATTACAATTTCACGGTAAAACTAGAAGGGTAGTTAACTCGGCCGTAGTCAGTGTTAGTAAATGAGTTTGCAAAGCGTGTGTTGTTGAACTCCTCTAGTCTAGTTCTAGTGTGAGAATTCTTAATACGTACATTCTTCTACTGCTATTTTTATTACACCTTAATATTGTCTCTAGTTGTACAACAAGAAAAAAAATACGTAAAAAGGCGATATTGATAATGAATCTGCGTCCTCACTTGCTCATCTAATTTTATAATTATTAGCGGAAAAGGGAAGATCTTCCAGCCATCGTATGCCCGGCAGGGCGGCCCCTATGCCCGGTTGGTTATTGTCAGGATCTTGTATATGTGTTACGTGCTTCGAAAACGCTCATGGCGCAATTCAGGATTGTATTGAGAATTGTCTATTCTTCTGAATGCGTCTGCAGCACTATCTGTGTAGCTTGTGGCGAGGTTGAAGAGGTCGCTACACTTTATGAGACAATAGTTGTAGAAATTAACACCTTTTTTTGGTTTTTCATTTGCCATGGCTTTGGTTAATCGTATAACTTTCATCATGTATATGTTAGTGAAAAAATGTGTTCAAAGGTCTCAGGAGCATTGATGTGTACTCATTGAGCAAACAATAAAAAGTCGAATGAAGCTTAGCATTAACGTCTACGCATGTCTCATCCTGGGGGCGAAACATCAATCTACGTCCAACGCCTCGTGGCTTACTTGTCAATTCGGCCCACACTATAGGCAATAAGAATTTACTCAAGTATACATTTGAATTGGGTGAAATATTTTTCCTTTTTGCTGACGACGTTACAAACTTGGTAACGGCAATCACTCATGAAATGTTTGGACGCTCACTAGCTAGTTAGTTTTATATTAATAATTAATATAATATAAGAAATATGGCGACAGGAAGAAAATCAATGTAAATTAAAGTGAGATAAATATTTGGAAACGTACGGGCGTTGATTTTTCACGACCATGTAGGAAAGCGAATGTTGTTATCGTTTTTCAGTTCTATTGGCTATATTTATACCCATTAGATAATATTGTAATGTATTTATAAAAATGAGATACCAGATGGATTTCGTGTAATTATATCTAAAAAATCTATTACGGTATATATGATAGGTATTGTTAGAGAAGACTAAAAGTAATATAGACTATTAGGAATTTGTTAATGGAATTAATTAGGGTTAATTAATATAATAAAGGTCTTTTCGAAAACATAAATAATAAGTAATCCCTAAATACGTTTTCTGTCTGGTGATTAGGTCAAGGCGACAAACACATAATATAATTATGTTATAAACTGAAATGTCAGATAGTGTGTCTAGTTAATTTATCGATCGGGTCAATACCCAGTGGAGGGCTTTTAAACTGATAAAATATGTCCATGTATTATTTACGGAAGCTAGTGTCAAGGCTGTACTAAATTACCGATGTTCCACGTTGTATTTGTATATAATATTGTACGGTGGTCATTTACAAAATTGGACGACGACGTCGCGTGACTAAGCAACGAGGCGTTGCCAAAATGTGTGAGGTGACGCCGCACGCACACACTCACATTACGTCCAGCCCAATAGACCGGTACACACTGGCCAAGCAACAAGCACACGTGCTTGTCTGGAATCCCATTTGCTATTTCTCAAATATTTGCTACCAACCTCGCAATCTAGTAGTCTTGCCAACCCCTTCAACTTTTTTTTTATTACATTATAGGCAAGTATTTGATGTCGATCTCACCTGATGGTAAGTGACGATGAGATCTACGATGGAGCATACTCGCCTAGAAGGTACCTGTTCACTCTCGAATTGACATATTGTGTGAGTGTGAACAGGAACGAAGGCGGCAGTAGATCGAGACGCTACATTCACTAGGCACATGCAGCGCAACTGATCTGACCCGCCATCCATGAATGGCAACACCGAACATCATGCCGGAACACGGCTAGGCCGCTTGGCGACATGGCTTTGTTCAGTGGGTGGTAACTAACCACGGCCGTAGCCTACCACCAGTAAAAACTGAGCTAACTACTCATGCTCCAAGTGGGCTTAAGTCCATAGTGTGAGAGTCGTTCATGGGATTTCATTCACACCATCCCGCTGTAAGCCTAGGCTAAATAGCTTAGTAGAGTACCCATAATATCAAGCGCATTGGCATTCCAAGCATACCTAATAAAGTAATTTATTTACACCATACGCTGTAACTTACCTATAAGATAAACTATCGGTATTATGATCTAATAACATCTGTTTACCTGCGTCGTCAATCATCTCGGCCGCCACACATTTTTCCACTATCTGGGGTCGGCGCAATCCATCTTTTTCCCATCAGCACTAGTCACATTCACTCCAACCTCTTCTATATTCCTTTTTTTAACTATTTACTCACATGTTCTTCTTCTCATTCTTCATCTATCTCTCTCATAATTTATTTAAACCAATCGAAACACCTACTTCTCCTGCTAGTATAAATACAGTTTTACATGCTTTCATCGGTCGATTTACTCGACCAGTATCAACCAAGCCTAAGCGCGAATGATGACTTCCCTATAAGGCTTTACTGAGCGTTAATTATACGACCGAACCGAAAATTTAACGCATTTACACCAAAGTATACTTGTGGAACGATTTCATTTCGAAACATGGACGTAAAACATGTTTTTGTTGAACTAAAAACAGAGCTTGACGAAACTTAATTTTAGTTGTTAGCTAGGTTATACCTATTTGTATTGTAGCCATAAGTAGGAACTATTATGTGTAAAATATACTATGTTATGCTGTTGTATGTCCAGACAAACATTCACCTACAGAGCGTGCTAGGGTATGGAAACAAAACATCGCTGAAAGCTTCATGCCCCCCTACAGCCCAATATTCAAGATGAAGGAAGAAAGTCCTGTGATGATAGCTGCGTTATTTTAGTTCACTTTGTTACAACCGGCGTTAACGTCTTATCTACATTACCCGTACAATCGCCCAAGAATGTAATTCATTTCCAGCTCGGGTAACTCTTGTAAAAATATAAAGTTGACAACCCTAATATAATGTCAATACAAAATAAATATTTATGTGTGCTTGAGCATTACAGTACCTACTTGTAAGATTTCATTTATATATCTATAGCCATTATAATATGATAAATAATGGTCTTCCTGCTTCAATTTACATATAAACGTATGAGAAAATGTATCCAAGCTATTATAAGAAAAGTTTATTCAGGCAACAATAACTTTGAGGCATGTCGTCATCGATGATAGAATTCATAACAAAAGGTATTTTCACAGAAAATGTCCATCATATGGAAAGAGTAAAGTAGATTACAGGAAATTTATAGCGGTACTTGTATTCCGTGTAATAAAGTTTGGACAGGCACAAAACCCGCAAAGCCTGATTCACACTGAACCAACTTTTTACAAGACTGCGTAGGTAGATACGTGGCGATTATACTTATATAAGTATAATCGCAGCATATGCTCAACGGAATTCTAATTTTAAACACATGGGGTAGCTTAACTTTATACGCAAAACGAAATTAACTCGAAAACATAATAAAGGTAACGTAAATGGAGAAAAATGCTCCTTAAAGTAAAACTAATCTAAAAGTTTGGCTGGTTGCTATAAAATTGCCTACGTCATTGGCCTACGCACTTTGACTCACATCACATGCTACGTTAGTCGTAGTCTCTTGAACGTAGCATAATTTAGCGTAGCATTTAAATACGCTACGAAGCAATTCTGTGACTATAAATACGTACGTGAATTGAATTATAAGTCACATAGTAATTGTACGTGCCCTTGTTAATTAATTTAAATTACTCCTAAAGGAACTATTAATATATTTTATGAAACACTTATATTATATCTATATAATGGTGTTTGCATTAGTTTATTTTTTTGGGATTTACGTCGTCTGATTATATGCCCAGCGATATCTGAATTTTAACTCTGACATTATTTGATGTAATTTCGCAAAAATATACGATATAGTTATTCTAAGCCTCCAAACGGCGGACATTGCTATAAAAAGCTTCCAGGGAAAAATGACAAATGTTGTGGAACTTAAGAGTCGTTTTTTTATTCAAATACCTAACTAGTCACATTTGGAATTTGTTATACCTAAATATGGTTTATATAAGCAATCACAAATTCTGACGTAAAGAGACCTTCAAAAGGAGATTAATAAAATTTTATGACAAAGAAAAATGGTGCTACTACACTTTTCATTCATTAAGCCCGAGCAATCGTTCTATTCTAATGTTTCCTAATTCCGATGTTTCGAGCGCTCAGCGGAAATTACACGCGAATGATTTTAGGTACACTTTACTCATAAAATCAAAAGGCATTTCAACATGTTGCATTACCATAAAGTACTATTGAAAATAAAGTCTGTAAACATCTTTTTCTTATGGTGACTCCATTGCGGTAGTCGCGCGCGTCGAAAAATTTTTCTGTTTTCTTATCATCAACGCACGAAACTCGCGTCTACAGTTTTCGCTAACATTTGTACGATGTGGGTGTATTTGTTGATACCTATAAAAAAGTAAGACCTCGGGTGCTATGTTAGAGCAAGACAGAAACGCGACCAAAATGAGTCGCTTCGGTGAACACGAATGTATTTGAGGCGTTATAATGTTAATAAACCATTTTTATGACCTTTCCTTGGGCAAATAATGTTGGGTATGAAACTGAAACAAACAATTGTGGGTACACCATCTTATTTCATATTCCAATTTTAAATTGAAAATTGTATACTTACGGATTGTTTTGGATACATAAATATTTGCTTATTATTTCCAACTGCTTAGACAAATTAAATGTGTCTTACCAACATCGTTATATAGCAGCTTCAAATTCATTCAAGTGTTGTGCACAGACGAAAAAATGTATGTAGGTCCCTTTATACCCGTATACCTATATCATTATGTTATATAAACGCACCTAATCCTTGCCGCCTCTTTGTGCTCATGATCAACAGTCTTTATGCCTTCTCGGATTCTTATGTTTTTCAAATTATTAGTGACTCATCGGACTCTCCTCCACGGACTGCGTCTCGTTAATTATTTTATGTTAGCTCTTTAATATTAATTATTCTTAATTAGGAAACCCGGCTTGCAGTTATTTTAACACATCTTAAATAGAATGCAAACTGAACAACACCCAACTGGGAAGCGTGGCAACCGCAGTAACTACTAGAATTTAGTCTGCGGGAGTTACCGAAAGCTAATAAAACTTTGCCGTGGCGCCCAATTCTGTGTACGCGCAACAACGAATAGCGTAACCTCGTCATTCGTATGTTTATTTCATGGTGGCCTTATACAAACAAACTATGTATAACATACTTACACAAAAACAATAAGATCAGTTCATCAACATTTTATGGGTAATTAGTTAAATTTATTAAGAATTCAAACATAAAACATTACGTATGACTGCAGGAACTGGTTTCGTTGTATATTTCATAAACGTTTATTTGAAGTATAGATTCTAAGTAGGTATATTGACATTTGAACCGAATTCGTCTGTAACGTGTATCTTTAGTTTGATATTTTATGTTTTTTTTTATTTTATTTTTTTATTACATTATAGGCAAGTATTTGATCTCGATCTCACCTGATGGTAAGTGACGATGAGATCTGCGATGGAGCATACTTGCCTAGGTAGGAAGGCGGCAGTAGATAGAGACGCTACATTCACTAGGCACATGCAGCGCAACTGATCTGACCCGCCATCCATGTATGGCAGCACCGAACATCATGCCGGAACACGGCCAGGCCGCTTGGCGACATGGCTTTGGTCAGTGGGTGGTGACTAGCCACGGCCGAAGCCTACCGCCAGTAAATTGTGTGTTCCATTGTAGTTCATTTCAAAATGACAAATTTAATAAATATTGCATTAATTACGGTTCAATGAGGATATAATTGTGTAATTTAACAGAAAAATAACATTTACTTAGAAACAGCCGTCTGAGTAAAGATGACATTTTTTACAGCTTCCCGCCTATAAGCCAATCATATTTCAGTGATGAAATACCGTGATAAACAATATAAGGCAGCATAACATTACATTTTGATAGAACAGCTAATAAGGAAGACTACAAAAATGTTATATTAAAGTAATTGGTTCAGATGATTCAGCCAGTTCGCCACACACACGCACTGCACATAAATCAAAAGTCATATGTGCTCATACAAACCGTATGGTATCATAATAAGTTATATAAACTTGATGTTGCTTCAATCTAATTTCCAATATATTATGGCTAAAAACAATTGCGACGCAATCAATTACTAAAAATATATCATATATTCCGATCCGGAACAAATTGATAATGGGAGACGACATATATCTCCTATTCGTAAATTAATTTCAGGGTTTGTGCTCTTGATTAATCACGATTATAGTATTCTAGCAAATCTGTGATTTACGACCATGCCTGTGGTCGGAAAATGAATAACAGATTAGCCATAGTATAGTGTGTAATTCAACTACATTACAATATGTCAAATATATTAATATTTCTTAGTTCTTCAATTTCACCGTGATACCCCGTAGTTTCTGGGTTCAAACCCTGGACCCTACTAGGATACACAGTCCCTACAAACTGTGTGCGATGAGCACGAATATTTGTACCCGTGTCATGGAGGTCTATTATCTATATAAGTATTATATACTGGGTTCGCCCCCAATCCTCTATACGGTACCCATAATAAAAGTGTTGCTTGGTGTGGAACCCTATAGTTAGTGTGTTCGTCTAGCGATGTTATTATTATAACAAACTAATACAAGTACCGACAAGACTCCACAAAGTGTCAAGATAAAGTCGAACAACGTCACTCCAAGAAAGTTTATATCCTTCGTTTCTACGATTGCATATCACGAAAATTGCTTACACGTAATTACACACAGGGCTGATGGCGGTGGGACACATCGCTTGGAATCAGACCGCCATGTGACGGCTGATACAATAAAAAAATACAATCACAGGCGATGATAAACGTGGCAATTTCAATTTATCGCGACTGGGCCGCATTATATGGGCAGAAGAAACGACCTGCGTCGTAACTCGTACGTTTATGTCGTATTTCACGATCTACGTGGTAATGACTACACGTGCGACGTCAGATCAAGCCTAGCGGGCGGGACCTATGAAAGGTCGGTGGATATAGTATTAAGCCTCGTACGACTCTATTTCAGAGAGAGCAGCCGAAATGTTTGAAAGTATTTCGATGCTGTGTTTAACGAATACCATAAAGAAGTTTTCACAGGTTTCTTTTTTCAGATTTCACGATTGCTTGCGCTTGAAAGACTATGTATTTTTTTATATCTTTATTTTTTAAATGGGGTTTGTCACGACGATGTACTTATAGAACATTCAAAGGAGAAAATAATCTATACCAAGTCTGTTTAGGTATATATTAATTCCTATCTTTTATTTGAAGTGATAGCCGCCTAGTTGGAATTAAACGATGCCATTACGACCTGCCAAGTAAATAGATAGGACAATGGAAAGAGAAAGTGACTGGAATTGCCACCATTTTAATTTTACTTTTTACGACCGTTTGTTGATTTGATAGATGGCAATCGGAATAAAAAAATGGCGTCCTTGTAGGGGATTGCGAGAATGAAAGTTTTAAGCTTTCAGTGTACGCCAGTACAGTAACCAATTAGATATAAACAAGCTGTTATAAGTTTGAGCTCGTATCTATGAGTGTCACGCCCAACTCTGTAGCAGCTGTGTCCGTTTCTAACCGCTTGCACTTTTGTTACATTACACAGTCATTGACAGGTTTTTTTAATGTGTACAAAGTATCGAATATAAAATATTAATTTCGGTTTTACACACACCATCTTAACAATCACATTTTGAACACAAATTGAACAAAACAGCGAACCAGATTAAATGATGAGGTACTTATTAATAGGTCTACAGATACCCTGTCAGTTTTAACCCTGTAAGTAAAACCTATTTGTGAGTGAAAAGATCAGATAAGTTCCTAAAACAGTTCTACGCCCGATTTTTACGCGGGGTGGAATATCATATTGAATTATTAACGAATACGCTAATTCTGTATTGATTTCATATATTTACGCGAATACTACACATTGAAATAAAACGAATCCTACGGATTTTATCGCGTTTATTATATGTTTTTTACGTTCCCAACGTTTCGCATTGCAAGACCTCAAGACACAGTGAGCACTTTATGCATAGATCGGACCGCAAACAACAACTAAATACGAGGGTACCCAAGTTTAAACTTTGACACTAGGACGTGAAACACCTCAGTCCTCCCGGGACCAAGGTTGCTGTAAAGCAGCCGAAACGTCGGGAACGTAAAAAAACATATAATAAACGCGATAAAATCCGTAAGATTAGTTTTATTTCAACGTTAATTCTATATGAAAAAAGAGCGGTGCTCTTCAGTGTTACAGAGAGGAGGAGTAGTCTCAGTAACGGTGTGCCAAATATATCCACAATGATTGCACACCAGTAATTGGTGTAGCGAAGGATTTTTTCGTTTTGGTAGCTCGCTTCGTTAGTAGCTGATGTGGTGACCGCTCTTTTTCCTGTCGCGGTGGGATCTTATTGAACGTATACAATGAGCCCGCTTAAATAGAAAAATTGATTATTATTGTATAGAAAAGATCTTTTACGCGTTGTGGCCTATCATGATTTACAAAAAAAAATTAAATCAAACTTTTGCAAGTCACGGTTGCCGTTAAAACGCCGTACTAATAATTACTAAATACTATAATGAGGTAAGTATCTCGTTAATAGCATATGAAAATAGGCGGTATGTACTTAGTATTCAGTACTTGATATACTTGTACTAATAACACATAATTTAAACATTTATCTTTACATGCATACGGTGAGGTTAAAGAATATCTTATTCATAATATACTGATACTTTAAACAAATTGGCTATTTCACCACAGTCTTAATTTTATGTTGCAGTTTACAAGATCGATTCCTCACACATACACCTACCTTTACAGCATACGTCAATCTTTATATCATATTACTTATATGAAAAATAGGTATCAAGGCTAGATGTATATATTAAATATGTTTAATCCCATACAAAAACGGTGTTTATCGTGACATCTCTATTAATTTAATGTTGGCAGTTAGGAAACGTTACCTACAACAGTTTTTGTTGCGCTTCGCAACACTGTCCCGTATATATATTGTTTGCGGTTTTTCCGGTCAACAGGGAGATATTAAACCATAACAGCAACGAAATTAGTAATTTTATAACAAATTAAGTAATTTATGTTTAAACTTCTTCTATATATTTAATTAAAAATGGAATGCTGTTCGTTGTTTAGCGAATTACTTTAGAAGGGCTGGACCGATTTGATATCTCTTTTAAAAGTCCATTATAGTCCGAATGACTTTTTAAGGAAAGAAAATTTAAAAAAATCCGGTAAATTGGAAAATTCGTGAAAAACTGAAACTACTTTTTCTCTATGTAATTTAGATAGAACAAAGTCGGCTAAGTAAGAAATACATTGTTTTTTAATAATGTGCACTGCACCATGTACTGGAAGCTAGTAGGTACCTACCTTAAACACGTAAGAATTTAATATGTGACATGCAGCTTACTGAAAATGGTTTTTCCTATAACTAAAAATATATACATAAATACTAATTATTTGTTTTATAACAATAAAACAGAATCTTATTCCTAAATTGAAAACGAAGATGAAATAATTAATGCACGCGCTAGCAAACTAGCGCCTAAAAAAATTGCTCACGATACGCACTAACTTTCTCACTTATTCAGCACTTTTTATTTTTTATGTCATACTAGTTTTTATCACTTTTTTAATAGTTTCAATTTGTGTAGCCGTCGTTTTTTTTAATGTGTCGACGGGCAAGTTACATAGCTTTTATGCCCCACTTGTTGAGGGTTGCACCGCGGGCCGTATCAACGTTCGCGCGCTCGACGGAGCGTGGGCGACTGCGCTTCCCGCCCATTCATTGAACTGCCCTTATTTACCCACGTACTCTCGATTCGATCTCGATTCACTTTACGACTGGCAACAGAATACTACTTACAAATAATACAATCACAGATAAACTCGATTTTATTGACTAGTACCCAACTTTTATAGTTTTTTTTTGCAATATAGATGAGGGCGAAAGATAAAAGTTCTAGTTGGTTATTTTATGATTACGATCAGTTATTTATTAAAGTTAAGTAGTTAATACCAATTCAATTTAATATATTTGTATAATAGTTACCTGATGAGATTCATAAACAAAATTATCATTATCATCTCATTTTTAATGCGGGGCTAATCGAACTTACGCATCTTTTATAACAGCGCCTGCGAATGCATGAAGTTCTAGTTGGTTATTTTATGATTACGATCAGTTATTTATTAAAGTTAAGTAGTTAATACCAATTCAATTTAATATATTTGTATAATAGTTACCTGATGAGATTCATAAACAAAATTATCATTATCATCTCATTTTTAATGCGGGGCTAATCGAACTTACGCATCTTTTATAAAAGCGCCTGCGAATGCAAGAAAATGATAATACCATTAGCCTTAGTAAACTTATAATCGTAAACCCGTGGTTTTAATTCTGTTACGCATAGATGTGTTATCCGCATACTTTAAGTAGTCCTCAGTCGGTGTGTCACTTCCCCTATTATCGCGGCTACATAACTCACCTGGCGTATGTTAAGAGGGTGAATGGTTGTAAATTCTTTGCGTAATCGACGAGAAAAGTGAACATAGTTTAGTTTGCTACTGTAAAAGTAGAGAATTGATATAGGAAATAGACCAACTATGTGATGCTTTATTCTGTTGATCTATTAAGTTTTGACGGCCTGATTAGCGCAGTGGTAGTGACTCTGCTTTCTGCGCCGAGGGTCCCGGGTTCGAATCCTGGTAGGGACAAGCTTTGTGTGATGAGCACGAATGTTTGTACCCGAGTCATGGATGTTTAATATGTATATAAGTATTATATACTGAGTTCGCCCTCAGTCCATTGTACGGTACCCATAACACAAGCGTTGCTTAATGTGGGACCGTATAGTTGGTGTGTTCGTATGGCGATATTTATTTATTTATAAAGTATGTAATGTTTGGAGGTATGTAATATGATACCTATCATAGAATAAATGTATCAGTATACCTATTCATATATTACCATTTTACATTAGGTACTAGACAATACGTAGTTTTAAGGATTAAAATATTATTTTTCCAACCTAGTGATAGCGTTGCTCCGCGTTCTAAATAACTAAATGCCCATGGGATCAGCATCGGCTAAAAGGCAATAATATTACAAAACTATATACCTACTGTAAGTAATAAAAGTCAGTGGCCTCATCAGTGGCGTCACTCGACGATATTATTAATAAAATTGCCTGTAATTACAGCTTATACATTGACAAACATAATTAATAAACCCCCAAAGCTGTAGCAATTATACAGTTATTAATTTTCACAACGTAGCGAAAGTTTCACCGAGCGTGGCGAGATTTCATGCAAAGAATTCCGCAATTTGCGTCGCGCTGCTGAAAACTACTGGATGTAATTATACAAGGCAAGCCCGTAGAGACGGCATGCCACTTATAAAAATAACAAAGTAATTGTTAGGTTTTCTTTGTAAGGTTTGCTTCGAGGCTTTTGTATTTCAAGCTTATCTGTGGGATGAAAATAATATGAGGTAAGTATATTGTTAACGTATACCCAGTGCTTTGCGCGACGTTAAAGTTATGCAGCGTACATCCAAAGAAAATAATCTATCCAATACAAATCAACATCCATAACCATTAAATCAAATGGAAGGACCGATTGTACATTACTATCTAGCATCAATGAATTAAAAAACAGTCGATAAATATTTAAGCTAGGGGTAGGGTCGGGTCTAAGGGGTAGGGGGTCTGGGGTATACCCGTCGAGGTCTATGCGAATGATCGCCCTCAACACCAAGCAGTTCCCATGAGGTGTGTCGGCCTCAATCGGTTTGTCCTACCGGCATCACGTACGCGGTGGTAGTTGGACTAAAAACTGATGCATACTATCAAGGTTATGTTATTCAGATCCTCCTTCAAGGAATACAGGTATGATGCTCTATCTCGTAATCGAATATGACTTTTATGCATACATGCAATACGTTTGCAAATGTTTATGGCATGAAGTATCTTTTTTCTTCTTTTTCTTTTATTTAGGGTTCATACATTCTTACCCCAAGCCATCAAGTCCGAGGCAATAACTGAGCAAGCAATCTACGCCACGAACGAAACTTACTAAAAAAGTTGTTCGTCTCAACAATCTGGTAACAACTTGTTCGTATTTTTGTTCCTCTTAGAATTAGTTTGGTTAGTGCCAATGTAATGTAATAATGTTTCAGGCCAAGTCTTCAGATTTGTGGATCTAACTGGAAAATTGGACCAATTTTCCAGTTAGAAATTGTACCTTTACAAAACTATTTTATTGAACTTCTGCAATAATAAAATAGCGATTAAATATAATAAGAATTTAGTTCATTGCTACCATCCCTTAGATTCTACTTATTTAATTCTTTAGATGGACCTATTTACGATGTTATAGTTACTTGATATATTAATTATGGAGCATACTTATGTATTAAAACTGTAGCCATAACCTTAAATATATGCTCCAAAATCCATAAGATCTTTTTAAAAAGAGCGATCATGGGGTTTCTAGTACGTTATTTTTCTTAGGAACGGCATTCCGAACGGGTGGTAAAGTTGTAGCTTAGCATTTTGTCATTTTTAAAGATTCATAAGGACCTACGGTATTTAATTGTATACATAAATAAAGATTATTTTGATAAGTTTGTAAATAATTATTTACCGTGGCTCGGAAACTATAATGAAATAAATTAAGGTATACTGTTAACAAAACCTATGCATTTTTTTATTATTTATATCCTTAATAAAGACATTTTATGAGACATTAAAAAAGTATATAAAACTGTTTTTCCCGTTCCCGGAGGTAATATTAACGAATACCTGCCGCGCTAATGGATCTCTGCATAGAAGAACCATTAATTTTATTATTTGAGGAAACATGACGCGGCACAACCCCTTTCCCGCACCCGCCTCCTAATATAATGAAATCAAACGATGCTCCATGATTTCGTTATTCATCCGAAAGACATTTTTACGTGGCTACTGTATATTGTTGACTTTCGAAACAGCGAACTCATTCATTTGGAATCTAATGAATTATTTTCATTGGTTTTTGTATCTCAATTAACTAAAGTGGAAAAAAAGATTGTACAAAAAAGAATATGAGCTGTAGGGAGTAAATAGTGGGTTAAACAGTAAGCCTACCTACCAAGTCAGCCACCCTTAGTATATCAACCAATACATACACTATACCTCGAATGTCAAAAATAGCATTTTTTTTTAATTATTGAACATTACCTGATAATAATGTAATAGCACTGACTTGGCATATTATTGTTGCGTTACTGCTTTGGCTTTGCTTTGTTTTGCTTCGTGATAATTCCACGGCTCAATTACGCGAGGAATATTAAAAATAAAAGGTAATAAGTTCAGTTAAACTTTATCTAATAGGCAAGTTCTTATTATTCAATAATTATGGTCCTTATTTCTATATTACATTTTGCCACGTATTCTTTATCATATCCGAAGCTTTTTCAGCGATCATGTAAGCTGGAGCAGCAGTATGCGCGCACGTAGGTCGAGGAATGATACTCGTGTCCACCACTCTTAAGCCACTGACTCCGTACACGTTCAGTTCGGGATCAACTACCGCGTAAGGATCAGAGGTAGGACCCATTTTACACGTTGATATTTGATGATGCAAAGTTATCATCATCGTTCTAATAGCACACTCCCAATGATCGTCAGAACCCGGAACAAAGTTCCTGCAATTCGGGTAATCCGCTAAATGAATCTTAGGATTATATTTCGCAAATGCCTCAGATTCTCCCAAGCGGATGACATATTTGACAGCGTCCATAATCGCGGCCAAATCTCTTGGATCGGACAAGTAGTTTCCGTACATTTTTGGATGAGAAAACGGGTTACTATCTTTAAGTTCCAGGTAACCTTTGGATTTTGGTTGTGTGAGCATAAGAATAGGTGACCACGTGTCACGCCCGTTCAAAGATGCAAATGCTGAAGCGTATGTGCTGTCACTAATTCTCCAACTCCTTGTGGTCGCTCCTCCCGAATCTATAGTCAATGAACCGCCCATGCTCAATATTTCAATATCAGGAACATTTTCTGGATCATCAGAGACCGATGTTTTTAAATAACCAATAGCTTCAACGCCACCGGTCGTAGTCAAGAGTCCATCTCCAAATTGCAACCACTGAATTACATTGTCTAACGTTGCAATTTTAGGTTCCAGCAGACTGGCGTTAGTAGTGTTCAATTTGAAAATAACTCCAGGGAACGAAATATGATCGTATAGAGTTCTGCCGACTTGTAAATTCACTAGTACTGGAATGCCAAGGGACTGCAAATGTTCTTGAGGGCCTATACCTGAGAGCATGAGTAATTGTGGCGAAGCTATGGGGCCAGCTGACAAAATAACTTCTCTGCGGCAACGCACTGTGTGTTTAACCCCATTTCGGACGTATTCTACACCGTATGCTCTTTTGGATTGGGGTTCTATCAGCACTTTAGTAGCTCTCGTGTCAGTTAGAATGTGAAGGTTTCGCCGGCGCTTATGATTATGAAGATATGCTTTAGCGGCGCTATTTCTATGACCTTTATTTAAAGTGGCTTGCACGTATCCAAATCCTAGTTCGTAGGGTGAATTGTAATCAACAGTAGGGTGACCAAAGTTTCTGCCCGCTTTAAGGAACGCTTCGACGAGACCGGTCCTGGAAATAAATGAGTTGTGAAACATAACATTAAACATATCTCTTGAGTAATAGTTTTAGTTAAAGTTTTGATGGCAGAATAAAAAAAATGGTATAAACTAACTTGAAAGGAACATTTTCGACTGTTAGTGGCCCGTCGCGGCCGCGGTACGGAGCGTTCTTATACTTTTTCAGTTCTGAATTTTCAGACTTAATGTAATACTGCAACACTTCGTCGTGGGACCTGTAAAGATAAGATATAGGTGAGCAAGTTTAAAATGCACTTGTTATATTGTTATTAAGAATATAAAATTTATATATAACTTTTACTTATAACAAAATCTATAAAATCTGCAACCTAAACAACTTGACAGTAGGTGAGGTAAAAACAAAAATAAGTAAAGAACTTCTATCCTGGTCTTACCAGAAAACTGAACAATTCTTAAGAAGTGTTTTTTAAAATTATTATTTTATGT
This sequence comes from Pheosia gnoma, assembly GCA_905404115.1. Classification (NCBI taxonomy): domain Eukaryota; kingdom Metazoa; phylum Arthropoda; class Insecta; order Lepidoptera; family Notodontidae; genus Pheosia; species Pheosia gnoma. Next base: position 4,949,709 of record FR989901.1, read on the forward strand.
TATTATTTTGATTTATTTTTACCGTTACCAAATTAGTTAGTTAACAAGTGCATCATCATCATTATCATTATCATTTTCTTTTTTCACAGGCTAGTCGGTGCCTTATTTAATTTAATTCCATTACCATTATTTTTATTTATTTTTTATCTTTTCTTTCATGACAAAATTTTGTCAAACTATTTTATTTGCTTTTATTTTTATAAGAACTGGCAACTGTTATGCTATCTAGGTTAATCTCTATAATTAAATAAAAACTTCCTGCGAGACAGGCCTGACCTAGTGCAGGAAGTTTTTGTCAATAACTGACAGGTATTTAAAATATTATTATTAAATTGTAACCACAATGTATGTATACATAAAATATCTGTAAATCTGTTTTTGGTTAATAAACATTATTATTATTATTATTATTATATGTAGAGAAGGAGAACCATTACGCCATTAGTAAATAAATAAAAACGACACAATGTTGTGATTTATTAATGAAGAGTTAAGACAAAAAAAGAATGTGGTCATTTTCAATGCGGTCTTGAATTTGATTGTTAACTCAGGATTTCAGTAGGTATACTTTGTTATACCATCATTATCCACTATTATATTTCCAGGACAGGTCAGGCACATTGTATTTGAAAAGCATTTGTGTAAGCATGTACCGGTTGATTGTTTTTTTTTATGAGAATTAATTTATTATGTAATACATATCTAATATTTTAAATCAATCTACATATTTAAGTGTATCTCACCATCCATAGTTGCCGTCAGCGGCGATCCTGTCCCAGTCCTGCGGGCGACCCCGGGTGTACAGCATGTAGTTGATGACGGAGGTGCCTCCGAGCGCTTTGCCACGAGGCCAGAAGCATCTCTGCTCATCACTACCTGCATAAGCAAGGCGCCGTTTAATAGTGCATAGCAATACGCCTTGGGAAGTCAAGTCTAGGCTAATGTATCGCCAAACGAACACACCGACAGTACGAGCCAGGATTCGAACCCGGTACCCTCGACACAGCAAACAGGCTCACTATCAACCGAGCTATTATATCATCAATAATTTCACGTCACAAGGCATCCGCTGTCAATATCACATCCAGTGTAGATAGATTCCGGGTATCTCTACATTAAAACCAATCGTCATGGTACAATAATGCACATATTTATAGCACTAAAAGTTTCTATACGTACCTAAACACACTCCAGCTTGGCGTTCCATCGTGTACGGCCATACGTAGTCAGTAAGTTGCATATACGAAAGCAGCGCGGGGACATCTGTGAGAAGGCTCTCTGGCTTCCCCGCCTCTATAACTAGCACCATAGCCGCGGGCTTGCCCTCTGTGAGCCGGGACGCTAGCGCGGAACCCGCAGTACCTCCACCAATAATGATGTAATCGTATTCATCTAACGGTCCGGTGAACCCTGGAATGAAATGACTAATTTATTTGTTTGAGCGCTCGACCGTCCCGAATGACCGTCGGAAATCCGTCATCATCATATTATTCACGTGAACTCATTCGTTGTGCAATTTAGGGGATGTTGGACGTTGTTTATTCATTTGTACCCTGCACAACTTTATTTTTGGTTGGATTGAAGGATAGCATGTGAAATTGTATGGATTTCGACAAAACGAAATATTTATTCAACGCGTATTATAAATATTTTTTGTATGTTTGACCACGTAAACCTTTTTAGTGGATGATCCGATTAGGCTGATTTTTTATTTTTATGTATTTTTTTGTATCTTTTGAAGTGTATTAAACAAATACCTAAGCTCCAAAAATACTTATTTCATACTCCATTACACTTTTAAGACGGTAAAAAAAAAATCGGCAAGATATAAAACCGGCGCAATTTCTTACCTTTGGGCAGTGGATATGAATCACGGAGAAAATCGAACGGGTCGTTAGCGTTGCTGGGCGAGTAGTTGACTGGCAGTGACTGCATCATCATGTCAACTATAGGGCTTTGACGGTACGACAGAGGCAGGTACCGCTTCTCCCTTTCATTTCGTTGTGAGTTCTCATTTGCACCTTCATAGGAATTAGGCAAAGGCCACGGTATCCGCTTTTTCCTTAAATTGTTTAATATCAGTCTCTCCGGTTCCTTGAAACTATCTTGTTCGTCTTCAATTGTAACAAAGTCCTCATCTCTGTGATCTCCGGAAACGTTCACAACAAATAATGCTGTTACTATAATTATCTGAACAGTCTTCTTAAGCCTCATTGTAACTGAAATATTAAATGTGTATACCTAGTTTACTAGCAATAAGAATATCATAAGAAAAATAAGTATCTGTATATTTAACCAAAATAGTGGCTAATAGTTAGTGAAGTTATAAATGAATTATATAGATAACGTTGATGTATAAAATAATTGTGTTAATGATGTTTGTTTTTATAAACAAGCCCATCCAGTAGCGTTCGCCCGTGCGCTCAGTACGGGGTGTCATTTTTAAATGCCCAATAATTTTATTTATTTCTTTGGGAATGTTATTTTTATAACCTACTGTTGGCCTTGTTATTTTTTTTTTGTAATACCTTACAATAGGTATTGTATTTTCAAAGATTATCGAGTAGGTCATACTGATCATGATGCTTTCATATATTTTTGTATGGACGAAAATATAAATATGTAAAATAGGTATGTTCGACTTTTAAAAATGAAGCGAATTAATGTTTTACGATCCGCTGTGGATCGTTAAATGTTAATTCGCTATCTTTTTAATTTTATGAAGATGATGATGATTCTACACTTTTCTTGACACGTAATAATTTTACACTAATTAATTTAAAAAACATTGGTACAGATAGGCCATTCGGACGTCTCTGTCCAAATCAAGTGTCTTATGCGTCATCATTAGACTGTAGAACCTCCCGTGGTCCTCCAATGTCCTGGACATTAGGAACTTCTTTCAGGGCCTCTCGATCTCTAAAGGAGGTATTTATATAGCTATATGTAACACAAAAAACAGGTCCCTGTAAGATAACTGGCTCGTCTGCCTGCGGCCAGAAACAGATACTTTTCTTGTAATTCGTTGGTCGAAGCAACTTTATCTTAGTTGTAGATTTAGGCGAACCGCATATAATTCGATTAGTAATCTAAATTCAAGATGAATAACATCTAGGCCATCTTAGTAACCGACTTGTCTCCAGTACATTTCCGATATGTAAAAATATCGATCTTATGAGATACGAATATGTATATGAGTATCTATGTTATTGACAGTGGCCGCCATAAAAGGATAAGCGCTGTTTTATGTATGTATACATAAAATAGCGCCTGTATATCACGTTTGTATCACAAAACGCACATAGCATAATGATGCCCCGCACAAACCGAATGCCGTAAACGACGGACGTGAGATGAGGAATTTTTATCTAAGTCCTTTGACAATTGCTCTTAGCTCTATTGCTTATGAAAGCTTTATTTAACTTACAATTACTGGACAGTTTTGCACATTCATTAACCAATAATATTAGGTATACAATTTGTTATTTTATTTTAAATTCTTGATATTAATATATGCATTAATTTATCAGTTCATTACAAAAAATATAAACTTGTAAGTAGTTGCTGTGAGCACGTAATTTATTTTTATTAGGTACTTCTAACAACAAACAATATTTAGCACTTTATAATTTAATATGTTTTATAAGAAGTAAAAAATAATGAAACCATAATTTTTAATAAGTGCTTATGTTTGTTTTGAAAATCCATGGTATGTTTGATCATAGAGCTAAGCTACATTTATTTCATAGGAAAAATATTGTTAACCAATCCTTTTTAAACTTATATCATATATATGACATCAATTTTATCCGTGCGTAAGATTACACTTAGTGAACGATGATTACCAAAAGGTAATTTTGTATGATTGTTTACGAACAATTAGATTAAATAACTGTTGATTTTTTTATAGATACTTTAAGTCAATGGTCTGATTGGTTCGGCCTTCACTCACGCTTCAGTGACTGTAGCTTTCAGGCTTGAAACATATCAAGGTTTATATACCTATTTATACCTCATCGAAAGTAAATATAATTGGCATTTTTAAATCACACTTGATAAAAACACTGCGCGCTATGAGGCCCTGGCAATTTCTACGTCATTGAAGCTATGGATATAAGGGTTGATAAACAGTTAGATGGGATACCACTATCAGCTTTATTTCACCAATAAACAATAAAAACTACCATCCAATAAGGTAATAATAGTTCCAAATAATGAGTATAATATTCTCCTCTTTAGTTTTAGTTTTCCAGAATTTCAACAACGTTTTAAATATTAGAGCAGCTTGTTTCATCTAGTACTTATTTTCTCCGTGGTTAGTTGAGAGAGAGAATTTTGAATGAAGACAATTTAATTATTCGTATCAATTGGATTTTTTCGCAAAGTTTCATTATTGCGGTTAATTGCAAAAGTTGCTGCGAGATATTGCTAATACGAGAGTTTTTAAGATAAAACTTCACTTCACTTCCAATTAAGGTATAATCAACCTTGCGAATTTAAGCACACACAAGTTTATTTATTTATATTACTCTATAAAATACGGGCTAGTTTTTTTTTAAATAAATATTTATAAAGATAACTGCCACTCACCTTCAAAAACATGGAAGGATTGTATATAAATTAGTTTTGTTATGAGGTTGGAATAAGTTTAGTCCACGTCTCGTCGTAGTCACACGTACTCGGGGAATGATGGCAATGATCGTGGTGCGAGTGTGGTGCGTGCTCGCACCGCGACCGTGCACTTGAATTTTACCGCTACATTGACACAATGACCAATAACCAAACAAACTTAACCTATCACTCACTCATTTAGATGGACCACTCATTATTATAACCTAGATGTTTAATTTAACTTTTTTACCGTACATGATAACAAATGACTGTAAAATTGAGCCCCACTTGTAAGCGGTGCACGCAGTCCGCCACACGCCGGCGCCGGGGTGAGAAAATCACGGCAGGGTTGGGATAGAGAAGAAAGGAAAAATAACTTGCGGAGATAGGAGGCATAATGTCTATAAGGTGTAAAATTAAAGTTTAAGAATAAATGAAAAAACATAGCTCCAAGGGGCACGTCGTTGACACTCTACCTATGCCTTGATCATTCAATACCAACCAAAGTCAACAAGTCGGCCAGTTGCGTAATATCGTCTTCGGACATTCACATTATAAAGTCGTAAGGTTAACATGTGTTTTAGGTGGGTTGGTACCTACATACAAAATTTAGCATTTTGAAATGATACAACATAATTTGTATTGGATAGTTAATATAGTCTCAATCGCCGCTTCGTATTGATTTTAAACGAGCCGCTCAAGTTCACAGTATCACCGTAAATTATAAATGATTATTTCCTAAGCCGGTATTAATAAATAGAAATATGAATGTACTTCTGAGATCATGCGACTTTACATAATTGTATTAATGCATATGCATATTTATCCTGTGACTATACCTAGGAAAGTTAGACTCTGAGACACTCGTCTACAATACAGTCCTGAAATTCGATTTTACGGGAATCGATCTTTTCTATCTTGACCAAATAATCTATTTCATCCTTCAAGTGTTTTGATTCCGCGTCCACATTGAGAGCATATTTATTTTAATCGATTTGCACAGGACAATGAACTGCAGTGATTTATACACTAGGTACTTAGCACCATTTATTAGGTATAGTGATTCTACTCACTATGAGCCCACAGAATAATGAACAATACAACGTAATAGAGTGGTCACAATCATATATCACGTTATACAAATAAGTCGTTGACGTTCCAGCGACCATTAATACACATTACAATGCCTTACAAAGGCGGAATCCCGTTAAATGCCGCAAAAGGCTTGCAAATAGAGATACCTATAGTAAGCTACTACTTAGGCTATTTACTGAGGCATTCCGTTAAAAGATCGCACAAACAATGATGTGACTGCAGGTATTCATTTGTAAATACACATTTGCATATAAGTTATGCCTGTGCTTAGAAAATTTGGTTGAAGCGATAGATAAGATCAGTATGAGTATGGAATTTAAAAAAAGAAAAGCGTGTACCTTCCTTGTGTTTTAGAAAGTTATTTTATATGGTGTTATCGGGATCATCCTTAATATGCATATTCAAGCAAAAATATGTTTAAATCAAGACTATATAGTTAGTGTGATGTGGTATATGTGTGATATTTATAAATAGTGTATCAATTTATCAAGATTTCTTAACTGTAAACTATGCAAACGTATAAGATACTTGACACTGATACTGTATACTGTAAAAACAGTTTCTAGAATAACACTAACCTTTTATTAGTTTCGAAGCAGTGAAAAAGCAGTGTTAGTCAAGTTGATAGAACGCTTGCCTCGGTAATAAAGATCGGAGGTTCAACCCCCTCTGAGATTTCCGGATTTCATGTTCGATTCAAATTTTTAACCATGATTACCTATCACTTGCTGAACGGTGAAGGGAAACATCGTGAGGAAACATCGAAACCTGCATGTCTGCGAGAACCCCTCGAAGGATGTGTGAAGTCCGTCAACCCGCACTGGGCCAGTGAGGTAGACTATGGCCTAATCCCCATCGCATGGATGGGAGGTCCTTGCTGAACAGTGGGACATTAAAAAGGGCTGATGCTAGATTTATTAGTTTCTAAAATCATCACCCAAATACTTAGCTCCAGGTATTATAAAAAATAATGTTAAATAGGTACAGGACGTCAACCACCTCAGTCCTCCCGTGACCATGGTTGCTGTAAAGCAGCCGAAACGTCGGGAACGTAAAATCAAAAAATAAACCGCGATAAAATTCTTAAAATTAGTTTTATTTCAATTAAATAGGTATTATTTTTTGGATAACTAGAGGTGAATGCGTTGTGAAGACGCGATCAGTATTGAAGTCGCGGCTGTGGGTCATTATATGTCGGTCATCGCTCGCGAATAACTGCATACGTACCTGTTCTCTCGATATTTGTGTTCTAAGTAGGTACCATTTTTGTGGTGCGGAGAATTTTATGTACGAAATGTGATGCAATCGAGTGGAATGTTTTTAGAATACTCAGTTACGATTTACCGGTGTTTTATATATACTTTTGGTTTCATTATATTTATTTAATTAAGACCATAAACAAGTTTAGACAATTAAAATATAAAATAAATTTATCGTTATATTGATCATAATTTATAACAATTATCTATACATATAAATAAAATTGGAGTGTCTGTTTGTAATATTAAAATAACCGCTTCTTACTAAGTGCATTTGGATGTATACACGTTAACTATACCGAAACAACATTTTTTACATTTTTTGTCTGTCTGTCTGTCTGTCTGTCTATCTGTCTGTCTGTCTGTTTGTTCCGGCTAATCTCTGAAATGGCTGGACCGATTTTGACGGGACTTTCACTGGCAGATAGCTGATGTAACAAGGAGTAACTTAGGCTACTTTTATTTTAGAAAAAAAAAATAGGATCTCACCAAAAAAAATTAAAACCAATGTTGCAGCGCAGCGCCTGATTAAGTTTGATAGCAACCTGCAATGCGTCCCGCGGGCTCAGAATGGGCGAGCAGCCTGTTGTCAACGGTTGTTTTTGTTAAATACCACGCGGACGAAGTCGCGGGCAACAGCTAGTTCATAATAATTGTAGTGCCTTGAGCACAGTCTTTCATTTGTACAGATACCTAATATGTGTCTGTCTAAGCATTTATTACGTTGATTTGTTTACAAGTGTATGTAGTGTAGTTATATCAGTGTGAATCAGTGTTTTATATTTAGGTATTGTATTTTATATAGGTACTTGATTTAAGATTTTTTTAAAATTAAAAATAAGCAAGGAAATACTTTCGTAATGTCAATTAATGGAATAGGGTAAGTGTACCAGTGAATGAACACCCCCCAGTGAATGGACAAAACCCATTTTTTTCTAAATAATAAGAAATCTGAACATATCTATAATACACTTTATTTTTTTTTGTATTGATAACAATTTATTCAATATTGTAGTAGCACTTGTTTCTTCTATCGATGATTCATTTCAAAATGACGAGCATTTGAAGTTTTCATTTTCGTTGTAGTCCAGATTTGTATGGGCCGGAATTAAGGACACAGGTAAGACAAAATATTTTTGATGTTATTTTGTATCAATTTAGGTAGTAATTGTGATTAGCACTATAGTTATTTGACTAAAGAACAGTTAAACTGATACTTTTAACCCGTTTCTATGCCAATTTTATCGTGAATTTAGTAAAATATTAGGGGTCCCAGTATTGGTACAAGAAAACGGAAAAAATCCAGTGAATGAACGAGTGTTTATTTACTGGAACATGACAGATTTCATGTTTTTGTTAATTTTGTAACTTATTATTACGTTAATAAGGTTTTTCCACTAATATATTGTTTTAAAATAGATTTCCGATCTTTTGGCCAATATTGGAACAGGTGTGTTCATTTATTGGTTTTAAAAACCTAGTTAATGAACTAGGCATTTAAGTAATGTTCCATCATTGGTTTACTTTATGAATGTGGAACCAGTGAATGATCAAGACGTTTTTGTACTAGACTTAACGTAATAATTTTATATATTTGCACAATATTAAACTCCATAATTTCATTCTTAAGCTTTAAGTCACAGAATACAGTGTAACTTTTTATGTTCATAAAGAACGCGATGGATTCCACCAAAAAGAACTGCTACGTATGGTTTCGCTACAGTCATGAAACATTAGAAAGAGCTCTAAGAGTTATTATTAATGGACAAATGTCAATCAATAAAACAGGCATTCTATATAAAATTCCGAAAACTACTTTACATAATAAAGTCACAAATAAAGTTTCTTGGAAAGTGAAAATGGTTCCATCAGCCAAACTTACGATAAGCGAAGAGGCAAAACATGATGAATGGATATTGAATAAAGCCAAGGTTTTGATACAGTGCAAAATTACTTAAACCATGAAATCAGAAGAACAGATCCGGTAGAAAGTGGCTGACATTATTTCTTAAAAGATATCCAGAAGTTTTAGTTGCACCCAGAAGTAGCTCAAAGAATACTGAAATAATTTCTAAAGCAAGAACTCCTAGTATGACACTAAGACCTGTCCCACAACTAAGTTTCCTGTAGGATAGGATCTACAGTGGCCTACTAGGTCGAGACTGAGACCTGTCCCACAACTAAGTTTCCTGTAGGACAAGATCTACAGTGGCCTCCTATGATGACACCGAGACTTGACCCACAACTAAGTTTCCTGTAGGGCAGGATCTACAGTGGCCTCCTATGATGACACTGAGACTAGTCCCATAACTAAGTTTGCTGTAGGGCAAGATCTACAGTGGCCTCCTATGATGACACTGAGACTAGTCCCATAACTAAGTTTGCTGTAGGGCAAGATCTACAGTGGCCTCCTATGATGACACTGAGACTAGTCCCATAACTAAGTTTGCTGTAGGGCAAGATCTACAGTGGCCTCCTATGATGACACTGAGACTAGTCCCATAACTAAGTTTGCTGTAGGGCAAGATCTACAGTGGCCTCCTATGATGACACTGAGACTAGTCCCATAACTAAGTTTGCTGTAGGGCAAGATCTACAGTGGCCTCCTATGATGACACTGAGACTAGTCCCATAACTAAGTTTGCTGTAGGGCAAGATCTACAGTGGCCTCCTATGATGACACTGAGACTAGTCCCATAACTAAGTTCGCTGTAGGGCAAGATCTACAGTGGCCTCCTATGATGACACTGAGACTAGTCCCATAACTAAGTTTGCTGTAAGGCAGGATCTACAGTGGCCTCCTATGATGACACTGGGATTATTCCCACAACAAATTTTCCTGTAGGGTAAGATCTCCAGTGCCCTCCTATGATGACACTGGGACTAGTTCTACAACTGTTTCCTGTAGTTCAGGATCTACAGTGGCCTCCTATGATGACACTGCGACTAGTCCCACAACTAAGTTTCCTGTAGGACAGGATCTACAGTGGCCTCCTATGATGACACAGACTAGTCCCACAACTAAGTTTCCTGTAGGACAGGATCTACAGTGGCCTCCTATGATGACACTGAGACTAGTCCCACAACTAAGTTTCCTGTAGGACAGGATCTACAGTGGCCTCCTATGATGACACTGAGACTAGTCCCACAACAAAGTTTCCTGTGGGACAGGATCTACAGTGGCCTCCTATGATGACACTGAGACTAGTCCCACAACTAAGTTTCCTGTAGGGCAAGATCTACAGTGGCCTCCTATAATGACACTGAGACTAGTCCCATAACTAAGTTTCCTGTAGGGCAAGATCTACAGTGACCTCCTATGATGACACTAGGACTAGTCCCACAACAAAGTTTCCTGTAAGGTAGGATCTACAGTGGATTCCTATGATGACACTGAGACTAGTCCCATAACTAAGTGTCATGTAGGGCAAGATCTACAGTGGCCTCCTATGATGACACTGGAACTAGTCCCACAACTATGTTTCCTGTAGGACAGGTTCTACAGTGGCCTACTTAAGGGAAAACACATTGTAAGTATGCCATTCGAATTGACTGGAAAACGGTATATAGAACATATTCCATAAAAACAAAAGGAGAAGAAAAAAAAGAAGAAGAACCAGTAGCAAATCTTTTGGGCAAGCATAAACTTATTATGTTAAAAAATTTAAGAACAAAAAAAATATATCTTCAAAGAAAAACAAAGAAGAGATTAAGAATAAAAGATGAAAGAAAAAGAGGAAACACTTTTTTAATTGTATTCATTGTAAGAATATTACTTTAAGAAAATATTTTTTACCTATTTTCGTTAAAATATGCCTTTTATAGTTGATTAAATTAAATAATATTTTTGTTCATTTACTGGTTTCATTTCGTTTATTTACTGGAAAATACCGTTCATTCACTGGTGATTTTGGGTATTTTTCGCTTTACCGTCAAATATTTATTAAACCTATTTTCATTTATATAATAACTCAATCTATTCTTAATCTTGAATGATTCCTACATACAAAAGCATAGCCATGTACTTTAATTTCCCGTGGTAACATATTTTAATTAATTTTCAAAGTCAAAAATTTCCTTAAGGTTTCATTCACTGGTACACTTACCCTATGAGCAATATCTACTAAAATCACCTTTATGTAATCTGCAAGTCATGTGCTCGATCGTAAAACTTAAAAAAGTTTCTTAAACTTTGATTACAATACAATACAAACTTTGATTAGAAAGGGAGGAGGGACAGCATTTTCATTTAAGAAGCCGAATCCGCCATTTTTGGAATCTAGGGAAAATACAGAATGTATTTTTATGAATCTTAAGATAGTTATCTCGAGAAATAAATGGGTTTCCGTAGGATTGCCAAATAAATTAAGCTGACTCGCACGAAGTCGCGGGAACTGACTAGTATATGAATAAAAAACTCCTAGGTACGCTGTGTACCTAGGAGTTTTTTATTCATAAATGCAAAACGCACCAGATAAACTACTCATAAAATATAAATAAAACTAGTGACAGTAAACTAATAATTTGCTTATCGCGCTTTCTGTTTCCGGTAGAAAGTTAAAATACTGGAGCAAAGTTGTGTGGAGATATCTATAGCCGAACAGCTGAGTCGGGGTCAACTGTATTCTTAGGTGTTTTATTTGTAATTAAGAGGTTAACGAGAATCACGAGTAATTATTAGTAAGTCATCAAAATCTGTAAACATATGCATTGAAATAACTTACATATATCGGAATCAGATTCAGAATATTTTTTATTCACGTAGACCATTAAGTTATTGTACTTATGAATCGTCAAAAGCTACAAAATGCTATGCTACTACTTTACCACCCGTTCGGAATGCCGTTCCGTTCCTATGGAGAAGAACGGGTAAGAAACTCCATGGTTGCTCTTTAATTTGTAATATCTTTTACATTTTTGAGCAGTACAATGTATAGGTATGTGAGAACAATGTAGGAACGGCTAAGCAGACTTTAGCAGGTGGTCAAAAAAAAGTACTAACTAAGTATAAAATTACAGTTAATGGCTACATGGTTCCCACATTTACAATATACTTTTGTAAATGAAAATACGTAAATATATAGTATAAATATCCTTCTCGCTTGGCGTTGAGTAAAACTAATAATGTGCAGTGCAGAACGCCGCTATGCAGATTCTTATCTACAAACTACGTGTAATAAACATTACTGTCTTATAGTATAATTATAAGTCATAAAACAGTAATATTATAAACTTTTAAAAGAAGGCTAAGGTATTCATATAAATGCTGGTAGGGTCACGGATGTGTGCGAAAGCGTTCCCATGGCGTGCCCGCAAGGCGGGAGAAGGACCACTGTGGGATCACAGTCGGTAGGAGTCCGACATAACCCGCTTGCCTCCCCCGGGTCTTGCGGGCATCCATGAGGAGATCCCCACGCAAAAAAAGCTATCTATATAAATATTAATTAAGTACCTATACAAAAGAAAACGAAAAATTGCTGACACCGAACAAAATTAGTTTTCTTATGAATAGATTAACATTCAGCCAATGTCCGTTCATTAAAGAAACGCGAATATCTTATGCTAATAGAATTGGAATGCGAAGAATCGTGGTATGTATTATCCGGATGGGGATGGTAAGGAATGCCATAAATGAATTGCCTTACCCGACTGTAAATACATTGTCGTAAACCGGTTCACTCGAAGGATACCATACGTTAATGTTAAAAGATGGTACAGGATGCTGTCTGCGGCTTCTGGATATGTTTGGATAAGTATCATCATAAATTGATTGAACATACGCAGTGGATACCCTGCGATTCCTTATTGGTAGGTATTTTTATTACTTTTATACGTCAGTGCCAAGCAAAGAAGTGTAATGTGTTTGTCTTAGCATATTTTATGTCAAGCAAGCTATCATTGTTCAATCTGTAGTTTCATTATAATGTCATGTTATACCTATTTTTTTACAAGTTTATAATAAAAAAAAGCAAATTGAACAGCGCCTCTAGCGGACGGTATCTATAACGTTTAGATCAAGACAAACAAATAGGTATACGGATAGCTTACGAATAAACTCGCACTTGATCTCGACCTTAAAACGAAAACGTCAGACGCAACGTAACCTCATAGGTCATAAAACAAAACATGGGGCATTAACCTCATAACATTATTAAGTGCATGTGTAAATTACTATATACATGGAAGTAGTGGTGATTTCATTTATATAAAATTGCAATACGGTTTTTAAAATACTTGAGTCACGGCCCTCACCACGGGTCCACGAGACCCAGCCAACCTTGAATGGAAGGCCATTTTGGATATTATTATACGCGTATGCAACGTGTCTGTGGGCTTTATAACATAACCATATTTATAATTAATCAATTAAAAAAAAGTCATATATTATGTTGTTTTGGTAACCAGATGTAATAATAATTTATATCCCAATATTTCTAGAACACTTTTATTAGACATAGGTACAGCCCTGACTGCGTATTGATTGCAAGTGGGGCCTAAGGTCTTGGGTTTAATATCTGAGTCGTCTAAAGTGTAGATACTTGTTGATAATAATAATAAGCCAATATGATGTCTCACTGCTGGGTTCGGGCCTACCCTTAATGTGAGGGGGAGGCAGGCCATAGGTCACCACGGTGGCCAAGTGTGGGTTAGCAGACTTCGCACTTATTTCAAGAACTGGTTTATTTCTGTCAGACATTCAGGATTATTCACGATGTTTTTAATCATGGCTGAAAATGCTATTTGCTACTACTATGCATTAAAATCTTCATAGCTTTTGCTATTAAAACCGAACTGGGTCGGAAATTTATACGAAAGAGGATTATAAAATCAAAAGCGTAATTCAAATGTTATTGGCTATATATTTTAGCCATATTTCCGGTATTTCACTTGAAACACGACAGTTGCTATCATCCTATACGGCGACAGATAGATATTCTAATAAATAATTAAAGTTTCCGAAAGCCCATTCACGGCAGCTACGAATTGACTGCCAACACGGAATCCCAAAAGCAATTAAATATCGCCATACGAACACACCAACTACCTATACGGTCCCACATTAAGCACGTTGTGTTATGGGTACCGTACAATGGGCTGAGGGCGAACTCAGTATATAATACTTATATACATATTAAACATCCATGACTCGGGTATAAACATTCGTGCTCATCACACAAAGCTTGTCCCTACCAGGATTCGAACCCGGGACCCTCGTCGCAGAAAGCATAGTCACTACCAGCTGCGCTAATCAGGCCGTCACAAGCACGGCACAGCTTCATGAGAATGTTGTATCATGATATGTAGATACCTACTACTATGTAGGTATCTACATATCATGATACAATATTCTCATGTAATTTTTTTTCTTCGCACTAATTTATGCCACTGTCACTTTTCGATAGAGTGTTAACTTTGTCTGGGGACACGCCATTTTCATATCATCATGTCACGTCCATTATATTTGATTTATAATGTGTAATTATTGAATGTGTTATAATTACTTGATATTGGCAAAATACCCGCTAAGTTGTGGGTGAGGCCATATTCATAGCCATTTTATTTCATCGCATCTCATTTTGTAAAGAAAGAAAGAAGTAGAACTTTGTCTGGGTCATGAGTAACGGAATCTAATGATATAATACTGCAAATTAATATTACCTAGTCTGGTTTTAGTTTAGTAGGTATAACTCCAGTCTTCCATGTGGATGTCGTAAAAGGCAACATCATGATTTTCCCGGGATAATCTATGTATCGTATACATTGACCCGGAATGTAAACAATCATTATGTCAACTCAAGTTTTAGTAAAAACCACCTAGCGAATTTAAAGATTCAGTTTTTTGACTATCCTGCGGAAATACCACACATATCCCGGAAAAAAAAATGCCTATATAATGACCCTGGTTACTAGTTAACATCACGGCTAGTATTATCATATTCATTCAGCGATTAGTTTTCCCGTGACGCGCGAACATATAGACGGACTGACATTGAGGTGTACCTACCTATCTATTCCTAATTCTGAAACAATATCCATGAAACGTTTTTATTTTAACCACTACCCATTAACTTTTAATTTTATGACACCCAGGGGACGTAACAGGAAAAATACCTACCAATTTTTCTGCATTTACGGAATTTGAAAAATGTGCGCGACATTGAAAATTGTGTAAACTGCCACCTAGCGTTATAAAGATAACCTAGTTTGTCTTCTAGAGATCTTGTTTCCGGACGTCATGATTCCCACATTCTATAATAGTTGTGAGACGTTAGGACCAACTCTAACAGATGGCGTTATTTTACGTAGATTTATGACTTCTAGTGTTCCGCACAGAGTACCTTATACATATATGTCTTCAAAACCCAAAAATAATATGTCTAAAATAAAGAATTAATATGCCTCAAAAATAACCTCTTTGCAATGTTCTACTACTAAGAAACTTTAAGCAGCCTACCTACTTACTAGTTCTTAGCAGGTAAAAACCAAAAATATTTCAGTAGGTACTTACTTAAGTACCCATTTATAGATGATTAAATGTAGGTACTTACACGATTAAAGTCAATGCATAGGTACTTATTCAAATCTAACTGCGATTTGTATAATAATACTAAGTAGGTATAGGGTAGTACCTAAATAAATATCTTCCAACATAGAGGATCCGCTGATAGATACTAGTTAATTTATAAAACGCAAATTGAAGGGAAGAGAAATAATATTTCTTCAATTTTCTTTTTATAAATAATCTATCAAATAGTAAGTAACATAGGTATCTACTTACCTACTTTATGTTCAGCATTTGAAGCTAAGTCCCAACGGATTGACTTTTTGCTGTCTTTAGGATATCTTTTGAGTAGGGTGAGTATCTATTTAATCAGTTAATGCTGGACCCTTTATTTTGCTGAATTAAGTTCAATATGCTAGGTTTGGGATCTTATTGAAGATTGCTGGTTCTTGAAACATTATGGAACATTTATAAAGGGATACATCCCTTTGTAAATGGTTAAGGTAATTTATTTTAATTCAATATTATGTAAACCAATGGGGGAAGAGATTCCCTCCACTGACCCTTGGCATTTTAACTTTTTAAAATATAAACCAAACAAGTTAATCGATAAAATTAAAGAAGCCAACAACACCAAACTCCTCTAAGATGTTAATCAAGACACTGTCTGTCACGAGTGTCGGGACCCCAATAAATATGCAATCTTCCGCGAAACGATGCTTATCTAAAAAAATATTTAAGTAGTAAGGAATACTTATTTACGTATTACTAACTAGATGCGCCCGGCGGTGTTACCCGCGATAAAAAGTATGAAAAATTAAAACATCTATCCCACGGGAACCATACATTTTACCAGGATAAAAAGTAGCCTATGTGTTATTCCAGACTATAATCTATCTCTGTGCCAAATTTCATCCAGATCCGTTCAGCCGTTCGGGCGTGAAAGAGTAACAAACATCCATCCATCCATCCATCCAAACTTTCACATTTATAATATTAGTATAGATAAAGACAGTGAAACTGAAACATTATTTAAATAACTGTTATAGTGAGTAAAGTGCAGAAGAAACCATTCAGAAAAAAACTAAAACAGTACAGGGCCATGACGTCAGCACCATAAGACAGCGCTACTGACAGAGATAAAGCATACCTCTCATATATCTGTGGAGCACACCATCACGCTCTCATAGATTTTGGTGCTTCCTACCGTTTACTTTTACAACACTTTCAGAACAAATATAATTAAAACTGTGTAAGTAGGTAATATAATTCGAAAGTCCAATTTAAATTATATAATTTATACCCACGTGTTTTTTTATTTGGATTTTCCATCTATAAGTATTATTTAGTTGTATGTAATTATCTTTGTATATACCTATTGTACATACTATTTTGAATAATAAAATATTTAGAAAGTTCTTTCTAAACACATGAATAAATATAAGGATTGTACTACTTACATTTAATTATACTTAGTATATCAATACTCGTTTATACCAGATAGAAAGATTAAACAAGATAGAAAAGAATGTTCAACTGAAATATCAGACCTATTAGGTCTGATATTTCAGTTGTCGTCCAGAAAATATCAATTACCGATTTCGGTTGGCAAATGATTGTTAAGCCAAAAAGCTGCTTCAATCCTGCTCCAAAGGGAACCCTATTAACTGGGCCTTTTTCCTTTTCCCTATTATGCTTACAAGCCAGTGACGTCACTGAGTAATCTGTGGTCGGATTGCTCTTTAGATCAAACCAACGTCCTGTTAGTCGTCTCATATGAAACAAAATAATCTACCTACACTACCTACTTATCTATTATGTAGTTTAAAAAAAGAACATTTCGCCTTTATTTTCAGATGGGGTAGACCGAGTATATTGTTGTAACACACATTTTGACTATGTACAGTATTCAGTTTTTTTTCTAAACTCTACAACCGGATCGGAACGCAACCTCAACTGAGAAGATCTGGCGAGAAACTCAGCGAGCTTGTCTTTTTTTTCAAACCCGTATTTTTCCAAAAATATGTAATATCCCTTACAATGTATTAACAGCAAATCAAAGTAACATTTGCACGAGCTGAGACTTGAACCCAGACCCTCATGTTGGAATTTCCTACCCAAACAGTAGAATACCTACTTAAAAATATAATAAGTTTTTGCCTTTGCCAACAAAAGCATCCAATCCTATCGTATCAGAGGGAACTCATTATTCCTATTTACGATTTTTTTTGTTATTTCGTCGAGAATACGGCAGTCACCCTGCAATTTCACGGTGTCTTGAGCGAAAGAACTCAAAGATACACAGATACGCATTAACTCATGAAATAAGGATCTTTTGTTAAATGAGAATTTTTGTTCGCCATCTAATTTACGGAAGAATATATTAACGTCTTCATCTAAGGTACCTACTTTGTATGTTATGATTAAAGCTGAGACAAACATGCAATTAACTTTTCAGTTTCAGTAATCCCCTTTAGAACCTACTACACAAACAAAGAACTAAACAACTGGTGAACAAACCTCACAGTTAATATCCAATTTCCGTCAATTGACTCTTAACAAGTTGCAGGAAGTCGAAACAGTAGCTATTGATAGTCAAATCAAAGGAAACAAAGCGTTATCGAAAATACGTCGACAGAGACCAAAGAAATGTTGTCTTAAAGACAAGTAACGTACAGCAAATAGATATTCAGAATACAAAGGCGTCGTTGTTTCTATGTGGGAGAAAAATAATGTTAGTCACAAGTGGCTGGTGAGACAGACGTGGGTTCGTGTTCGGCGGTGCCGCGTCGATATTGCTCCCATTTGGACCTGTCACGAACAGTGTCCGACTTTCGGATCACCGAATACCGTTTATTACATGAAACGTGAATATGTACTAGGGCCTCTACTTAAACACCTTAATATGGCTTCGCTTCTACTGTACGCTTCAGTTTCCTGAAATTAACACTCTTGCTCTAAGGTGCTTGTACATAACCTATTCACCATTCATTTAAAAACTAGTTTTTTTTTATTGGAAACCAACCATTAGTGGGCAAAATCATTTCTTATTTATTCATGTAGGCTAAAGAGTATTGGGTTAGTCAGAATCTACAACCCGTTCGGAACGAAGAGTCAGCAAGACACTCAATTGTTGCTCTTAAAAAAAGTTTGGTAATCTTTCCCGGGAACATCAACATTATTTGAGCAGGCTGACGGGCAATACCATTATCAGAATACTAGAAAAGAACACTCAAGCAGTACCAAACTCCTTAAATAAAAATGAATGAGGTGCGCAAGTGTGAGCATGACTATACACATTTACAGAAAAAAATGCCTTTGGTGTGTGAGCTAAGGTGGTAAGCAGAAAAAGAAATACCGTCAATAGAGGAAAATTCAAACACTTGTACAGCATCGCTCTATTTAGGAGCAGCCTTCACTCTCTTCGACCATAAAAACTCTGTGGAGCTTTTGTTAGTTATAATGTTAAGGTACAGTTAAATTATATAAAAATATATATCCATTGAAAATACCTGTAACTGCAGGTTTTCTTACATAATTAATGTTTTTCTTATTAGGCTAGATCTTATGACAACTCAACTAACCTAACTAAAATAATAATTCTAATTATTGCAAATGATAAAAAAGAACATATTTTATTAATACCCGTACTTTATACTAATGAAGATGTTGAGGTACCTCTCACGAAGTAAGTTCATGTCTGCGTCAATTAATTTGCGCGAAATAAGTTTTAAAATACCTAATATAATTAGTAATATGAGGGTTTGAGAAGTAACGAAGGCGGTAGGTACCGGCTTTAATTAAAAATGTTTCTGCCAGTTCTCAGGAGCAAGCTTTGATTTAATAAGAAGCCTTTTAGACCTAGTTAGGTCAGTAGCGTGTGTAAATTTAATTAATTCACGCTTATTGTGAGACTACGTTTATAATTTCTAAGAATTTAGTTTAGTCCTAGAACATTCTGCTAGTATGGAATATTAATTAAGCTAGCTAGCATAGTACCTACCTAATTTAAATCATTGAAACGTAAACTTTATTTGTTTCCACCTCGAAAATGTACGAAGTTAGTTCTTGTAGCTACCTAAGGGCGCGCTTACACATCTGGAATTTCATAATCTTAAAAATGGACGTAGGCCTCACCACTCCGCCGTCAGTATCATTCTGTCAGATCGATCTGAAAATAATCATAACCGGAAAAATGTAGAATGTGTGTAATGTAGAATAGAATTGTATGCAATTCTAACGGTTTTGGTTTCATAATATAAAATTCCGGATGTATATCCCGCCCTAATACTTACGCATATGGAACTTATGTGAGGTCGGAATTTCGACATGAATATTTAAAAAAATAAACGTTGCTCCCAACAATGATTGTGATTTTTGTATTTTTTTTAAATCAACCCATCGAAATTATGACTTCACGAAATGATTACAAATGCGCTTAAGAAGTGCAGGTTCAACCTGCGTATATTACGTTCGGTAACAGCGATTTGGTGTCCATTCTATTAAGGTCAAATAGCTTAGGAAACTTTAGAAGCTTTTTTCAAATATTCTATAGATTTCATTTTCGAAATTATACTACATGATGATACAGGTACAAGTACCTACCCATTATGATATAATCCTAATCTATATGTCACTCTGTCAGCCACCATTCTATTAGATTTTATGAACAGTTATAGTTACTACAACCATATGGGATAAGACTTGTAACAGTTCCGACTCTCAAAAGCGATCAGTGTCCGCCACGAAGAGTCACTCCACTTGTTTAAAAGTTCATCGGTAGAGTTCACACACGGAGAGTGAGAATAGAGGATATCTTACTTTTATACTTACTGATATTTTGTTGACGTTAAAATCTAAACAACAAAGTCATTTGTTATGTAGCATGTGAATACCAATATAACTTCCTACCAAAATAACAAAAAAAAACAAGATTAAATTATTTACGGATAACTTAACAAGTACGTGTACCCACCGCCTAACATTTCCAACCGACCAGAGAAATACTGAATAAAAGTAGGTGTATTCTTTTGTTTGGTAATGAAGCAGGAAATCAGATTGTATATTTCCCTCTCTGAATACATTTCGTCGTCACACGGGTAGGTGATCCAAGCTCACCGTAAACATTTTTCACCGTAACGCCCCCGACATCGAATTGAAACCCATAAAATCGAAGAGTTCGACAAAACATAATGCCGCGTGTCACACACATTAAAGCGTAGTACATTTCAAGACACGTACACTTGGTACGTGTTCCCCCGTTGTTGCCCGCTTTACCCCATTTCCTCGGAGTGAAGTGCAATTAGGAACTTATCGCCAGAGATACAGAGGCAACTTAGCACTCACCATCGCGTCGCGGAGTCAGATATTGCTAGAAGTGCTGTTTGTACTTCGGAAACTATGAAACTTTGTTGGCCAATAAACAAAAGCAAGTGGTCGGGGACTATTGTGAGTGAATGAGTAGGTAGATAAAGTTTCAGTTTGTTTAGAGTTTGGCTGGTTTTCGAAATTGGTTACTTACCTAGGGGTAAGTTTATGTTGTGTGTATGCTAGTTGATATCTGCAGTATATTCGTAACTGGAATTCTCAATGTAGGTATTTTTTTTCAATTACTTAATAATTCAAATTAGTGGGTGTATATATATATATATATATATATATATCTTTCAAATTCAATAAATACAAATTATAAAACAAAAATTGAAGACGACATGAAAAGAAGAAAATAGCGAAAAAAATCGTTGTCCTCATGATCCCTCCTGATTCTCAGAGAAATGATGCTTCATTTGGTACATTTTCCGTGTCCTCTCTCGCATATTTCCTGGGGATTCGACCAGACGCGGAAGCAACATAGCACAGTTATGGTAATGCTTAAAGGAGTTACGCACTTAGCCAGACATATTATCGCACGGCCGCCTCAGAGGAATACTCCCAAATAACTGCAGCCGGAGAGCACCTACTTAGCCGCCCTCTCTTTTCTCTTTATCTTCTGCTGTAATATTCCTGTCTCGGGTTAACATATACACCCCCAAGAAACAGTAAGAAATAAGTGGATACGCATGTCACTTCTACAAGTTTAGGTCTTATTACGATCTGTATAAATTACATTTCTGTGCTTATGCGCTCATACTATAAACCTTCTTAGCTCCATATTTTTTTTGTATTTATTCATCCGAGTAAAACAAATAGAGACCTACCTTTTAAGTGTAGATGCCTTTATATATGACACCAATTATTGACAAGGGAGCGGAATACTGAAAACAAAAGTTAATCGACATGTTGCTGCACATTAGATAGACTAATTATGTAGGTTTTTATGTAATTAACTATATTACAATGATATCAGATTCGCGGTAAAAAAATAATTTATCTTTTGAAATCATCCAACATATTAACCAACCATACATATTATTATACCGCAAATAACGAACAATTAATAACATATAGTTTTGTGGTAGGAAGATATAAGGTAGGTTCTCTTATGTGCGCTTGTTACTTATAGACAAACTTGAACTAAGCTCGTTTCGGAAACATGAAAAGCAAATCATTCTGTATCCTTGATAGTATAATATAATACTCGTAGTTCAATACATACCCACTGCTATTGCATGTTGAGCTCCAAGCAAGTTAGCATGGATCCAATCAATTTTGGAGGTACGATGCTCTTGTCTAGGTCAATTTTATTACCCAAGGCGAGATTATATTACGGTGTCCAAGTTCTATTTATCGAGATCGATTTAATTTTATTTGTTACGTGCTAGGCGGGCGATTGCGGGCGGGCTTCACCTTGCTTCAGCGCTTCCGTTCAAGTTATATTGTACCTACTGAAACGAGATGAGAAAGCGGAGCTTCTTTTCATACGTACTTCAAGCTGGCGTGCTTAAATGCATTTAGAAAAGCGTTTGTAAGTATCGTCAAGTACATACTTATGATTTTTATGTATGAAATAAGGTGAAATAGAATATAACAGATCATAAACCCAATGGATTATAATGTTCTGGAAAAATTAACGATTTGTGAATGACGACAAAGTAAATTTAAACAGGGCTGTGTGTGTGTGTGTGTGTGTCAATGCTCGGTGGGTAACTAGGTTATACGCTTTAACTGGGTTATAAAGTTATTAAAAGCCTGTTTATAACTTATTAACTGGTCATATACCTGAGTATATAGGTATGATTCACACTTTGAATGTTTTAATATTTTTTTTTTTTTTTTTTTTTGTATATTGTATTTCTAATGTGTGTGTGCAATAAAGAATATCTTATCTTATCTTATTCAGGAACTGAAAAGTAAATGATTGTACGTCATGTGAGTATTCAGTAAGTATCAACCAACTTATTACAACGCGTTCATCATAGTTAGGGTAGTTGGTACTTATTTCTGATTAATAAAATTTAGGTACTTTTATTTTCCCATGAACCTTATTCTGCTGTGGCGTTGTTTCTGCCGTGGTTAACATGTATTAATAAAACAAAAAAATATTATGAAGCATTTTATTTACTTAACTTTTATAGCTTAAAATAACGGTGATACTTACGACAACTATTTAATAATACTGACACATTGGGATTTATTTTTTAGTTATTTCAATTAGGTACCTATCAAAAATAAATCAACAAAGCAAACGGCTACATAAATAATATTTAATTAAACTAAAGTTATTTTTTTTATCTAAAATCGCAATATTATTTGAATTAAAATATCACAGATTTTGTAAACCTTGTTCAGCCGACAATATTGGTTATAACATTACATAAGTAAGTAACATCATTTACACTTCGAAACATATCACACCGACTCAGTATTTTGCGAAATGAAAAAATTTAACACTCGATAATAATTAAAATACCGACTCTACTATACCTTTGTAAAAAACATTTCAACCTTAAAGCTATGACTTTGTCTTTCCATAAATATATATATTAACATACCTACCCATTTAAGACTTAATTAAACTTAGTTGTAATCAAATTCATAAGAAACATGAAGATAATAGTGTATGACGTCAATATTGAGCTGGCTGAAAAAAATAATAATTAAACAAATTACTATCCCATTGCTTAGCAGGGGCCCCCCTCTTAATGATAGTGGGACTTAGGTCAGTTTCCATCACATTGGCCGGGTACAGTGGACTTCACACGCGTTTAAGAAACATTATCTCCCCGAGCATACAAGTTTGGGCTTCATCGCTTAGCAAGTGATAATCGTTAAAACAAGTGACGACCATTTTTGATAAAAAAAAATGTAAACGATCTAATGTACTTACTATTCGCTTGTTGTTCTTGTGGCAGTTCAGCTTCGGCGACAATGTGCGCTGTTGGCATAAGACCTGCAATGTAATGTAAACAAGGAAATTTCAACGAAGTCACATCGTAGATATCTAGCGAAACCCAACCAGTATCAGTATAATTTTGGTCCCACAAATGGAACAAAGATAAATCACGTCAAGTCACGTGTAAATCAAGGAAACGGGAAGTTTGGAGAGTACGTCAAAGGATAGTAAATCATGATTATTTCACTGAAATAGCGTCGTCGTGTTGATTAGTTATCAGGAACTATAACGTATTAAATAATGTATACAGGGTGTAAGGGGCATGGTAACGAAAACTTTGGGTAAAGGTTACACTTAATGTCTATAATAAAATTTTACAAATCATTTATGTTGAAGATCATGGGTTAAAAATGTTGTAATTTTGAGTATGCAATGTATCTTAAACCACTCCATCACAACAAAACGCTCCGCGCAATTCCCGACTCGTGCGAGTAACGAGGCTGCTCATATTTTAATGTACATTGTAGTTTTAGGTCTAAATTAGTAATTATTGTTGTTTGATTTAAAATCATGTTGAGGTAGACTTCTATTATGATTTCATGTTAAAATCAATTTAAAAAGACTGAAAAATGCGTATATTCATGAAAAGATCGACGGAAAATTCCAACTCTGGGGGGTCCAGAATATTAAGATGAATCCATGGTATCAGTTTGCGTCACGATCCCACTTACACCCTGTATAATATTTATTTAAGCATACAGTTGACTGGCCCTAAGCTTTGTGCTCCGTCTGGGATATCTCGTAAGCTAATTACACTCCTCAGTCTCTTAGGAGGTAGACGGCGACAGGTGCCAATTCTCGCGGTAAAACATTTTGATAAATCACTAAAAGCTATATCGATCCGACTGATCTAGATTCCAATTTGATTTTCTATAAGTATCTATACACTTACAAAAACCATTTAAATCGGATGTGTATAAGGGCTTACCTAACATGCCGTGATTTGAGTAAACTTCATCTAAAAGGTAAGTACTTGACCTAAATACAACCGCCATAAGTAATTAAAATAACATAGTTACAGTACATTGTACGGTACCTATAATACAGTTGCTTGGCTAGTGGGACCGAATAGTAGGTGTGATTACCTGGCGATGTTATAAAAAAAATAGCAAAAACTTTAAGCTCGCCTGGATAGTAGACAGTGGTTCTGTTGGCGGTGTAATTAGCTAGGGGTAGACTCAACACACACACGAACTCTTCGAAAGGCCTGGCGACGTTATCATCGTGGACTTCGGCCTTCGTCTCTACCGTGTACATGCCCCAGGAGTCCATCCTCATGTCAGTCACTGCTTGTTCTAGTGGCTTGCTAAATGATAAAAAAAAAATATTTCATTTCCGAACTTAAATAGTTGCAGTGTTTGTGGATTGTTTATGGTGGTTTAGGGCTAGGTGGCTGGTTACACTGTAGCCAGGCTGGCTATAGTAAACCATGGCCAGTTAAATTATTTCTATCTACCAAGGCCAAAACTTAATCTCGCATGTTGGTATATGGCTTAAATGCTCATAGACGGAAGCCGTACGTCTTTACGTCTATGTACTCGTATCATGTGCTCAAGTATACGAGATGATTTCGTAAGATATTGAATTAATCTCTGTCAAAATTTTATTGTGAAGTAATATTGCTCAAATATCACAGTAGGTAATAAAATTATTCCATTTCTGTTTAAAATCATACTGGAAATGTAACGCAATCGCTAGAATTTATTAGTCTGAAAAAATGACGAATAGCTGTTCTGATTACATTGGCACAACTGAAAATCAAATATCAAATGAAATTCCTGTAAAAAATAAAGCAGCAAGTTTGCTCAATCCTTCATTTATCCAAGGCTAAAAAACTATTATAAAATGCACTAACATTCAATCTCAATAAATTCAGAATTAGAATAACATTATTGGGATATAAAATTATGATCGCCCTGTGTGTACTCGGTCAAGGTACTTACACTCACCCTTTTGATAATATATTCATCACTGGTCTCGGATACAAATTCTCCGCTGTGCATATCAACGTCACTAGGAACACGTATTGTTTTACCTGAACGAAATGAAAACTGTTACCGCGGCCTGTGAAAATCAAAATAATTACTTTACTTAGATAAATCAAGGATAGGGCTACAAACGAATGATGTACAACAAATCACAAAATAATCTACAAGGAAAATAAATATATCTTTGTTCATTGTATGAAAAGATAGGTACGGGTCAATTACTCAAGAAATTTAGGTTTAAGCTCCGCAAACCAGGACACGAAAATCATTAATTAATATTGATAATGTCGATAAAGCTGGATCCACTCTGCGAAGGCTTTGTTATTTAAATGAATGCTTCATTGCTATTGTACGCCTAATGGTTCATATATAGATTTTAACATAAAAAAAAAACTATAGTTATTCTTCACTTACTATAGACTAGCATTGATTTTGTCTGCTTATCTTCTTCCAGGAAGGTGGATACCACGCACGAGTAATTCCCGCTCAGATGTGTGCTCGGTTTTATTATTTTTATCGCTCGGTATGCCTGTAATGGTTCCTCTGAAATAAAAAGTGACTTATAACCTGTGTAGGCATTGACACCCACGGTATAGGACACGTGTAAATTGAAAGGGGAAATATGTTAACGTATGATTTTATGACATTAGCAATGAATTAGGTACACGCGAAATTCTTGGGCTTAGCAAAGCCTAAGTAATGTAAGGAACAATGCAACTGAGATGCGTTACTAGGTTACTTATGTTAATAATAAATATCACACCAGTGTTTTTTTTTAATTCCCGGAAGCTCAATGTATGTACCGTCATTTAAGGGAATGCAATCGGCATACAGAAGTGTTCGTAACTTTTTGCGCTAATACATGCAGAGAGGGTTGTCAGAAAGTTATTTGATAATGGAACACTGTTTTGACAATTGTTTGCGCGCGTAACATAAAAGGCCTAAGAAATGCTGAACGGGCTAACCCCATATTTATAGATTTCAACATTAGGCATAGTATCGTAAACAACTGGTAATAAAATATACCCCATATTTATAAAAGTTTTATCCTTAACATTACCAAAAAAAATCCAAACCAAGTGTGCTATGGTTTAACTTACCCGAAATCCTGAAGTTTATATCTACCTTCCCTTTCAGTAAGCCTATGTCCTGCGGCTTTAATGGTGGTATCCACTGGTACACGAGACTCGTGGTGCCGTTAAAGAACCACTTTAACACGAGCCCCGGTCCCGGCGTAGGGTTGGTGGAGAAGTCGCAATCCAAGATGACCGACTCCGTGCCGAGCTCCACTAGGGCTGGCACTTCGATACGCCGTATGTTCACCGCAATACATTCTGCAAACATTACTTTTATGAATATTTTATTGTGATAGCCGCGCTCCGCATCACGTATTCGAAGCGGACGGGGTGCAATACACCCGGGATGGGTACTCTCGTCATACGTGCTAAATTTGTTGTATGCAAAAGTTATGCCAGTGTTAAAGGTTATATTGCTATGCTCTTGGTTTACTTTTACAACTTGATCAAAACGTGTATGCTTTTATGACTTAGCTTTATTTTTCAGAAAAAAATATGACTTGTTGACGTATGGTTGGCATGGAATTCGAATTGTTATCATTTTACAAGGCATAAATCACAACAGCTGCACGTAATTATGATAACAGATTTTCCGGTAGAAATTGAGGTAGAAGATGCTGTATAGTTGGTGTGTTCGTCTGGCGATATTTATTTATTACATATGAAACAATTATTGTCATCCAATTTATAAATAGAGAAACGAGGGCATCAGCTCTTTGTGATCATAATCCTTTCACTGGATTAGATGGGTTTGCATAAGCTTAATGTCTATTACCCGTGTTGACAGGTTAAGCTGTTTCGAAGATATATGACGGGCATACAGACAGTTCCACGATACCAGATCCTATTCCAATATATCATGGAGTATCGCGTTTCCTAATTTAATATGAACTTCTGAATTATGTTCTACTCGCACAAAAAGTGGGTTGAATAAAAAAGTTGCACGCTGAAAAGAAAGTTTAAATATTCAGAGTACTCTCATCTTCAAAAGGGTCTTTTTGAAATAAATATTCCACTGTCACGCTTTTACGGTCCAACGCAATTTTTAACATACAAATGTAGAAGTAGATATTTAGTTAGTTTGGGTTTTGTTTACATTTTTAAAATTCTACGGAATGGTCTTTATTACTTAATTTTCGTATTACTATTTACTTAATATTTTGTATGTTTTGTAGCTTTGTATCCTATCACCACATCATCATCATCATCAATAATTATCTACCCTTGTTTCATTATCAACTAAATTATAAACTCAGCTGAGTCAAACGCAAATAATAAAATAATTTAAAACAATATTAAAGCAAATATTTTCATACACTAATGTTGACGTTAACAAAACTTACCGTTATAGCTATAGCTATTGTGTTGTGATCGCATTGCTTACGATACATTGCACGTTCAATAACTACAACATTTAAACCCATGACTTTCGACATCAATGATTCCTATAATTTTGTGTGTAACCTATACCCATAGTCTTCGGTACCATGACCCTTACACACCTTATTACAATATAAATAAAAAACACATTTTTAAAAAACATTAGCTGACTAAACTATGACCTGGATTGATTAAAAAAGCCGTCTTTATCCACGAAAGAAAGACGGAATCTAGTTCAGTACTCTAATGACATTATCGACGACGTAGCTAATGTATACACAATAGCTAAGAAATTGTATTATTTAATCCGAGAATGTATGTAGTGTATCAATAGCCGAAAGCATTCACTTGTCACGAAACATTGAACATGCTCTAATATCGTCAGTCTACTAAATTGAATACCCGGTACCGAACTCAATGTATTGTTACAATTAATACTCAAATTGTCATAGTTGTCAATACTTTGCTATTGGTGCGAAATATATGTCATGTTAAATATATTTACATGCTTATTATATAGGTATTACATTTATTTTATATTTTTACACTGATTTTATTTTTGTTCAAAATTTATTCAAACAGTGTATTATATGCACGCTTTATTTTTCCTACCAGTCGCTGGTACGCTGGTGAATCTCACGCGAAATTGCAACCAAATTATGTGAATGTATAATTTAAATACCATTTACTGTAAATGCTATTATAATGGACCGAAATGCTGGTTATTTTTAATGCAAAATTGAGCAATCAATTGATTTGTGTACAATATGCTTGTAAATATCTGTATTATTATAATAAGTACTACTTTAAGATACTATTATACATATCAATAACCTATGTAAACTTTAATAGTGTAAAATAATTTAACAGGTACATCAGTAGGTTATTATATTCTCAAAGAAATAAATCAAACTATTAGACATTTTAAAATAGCAGCACATACTACGTGCGCGGTGTAATGCAATTGATATTAACTTTCAAAACAATTATTCAACTTCAAACTATTTTATTTATTTATTTTATGGAAAACCAACAGCTACATACAAAATATTAAACACAAGTTTGGTGACAGGAAGCCAATTATAGGTTTTCACGTATAGTAACAGAAAATAATCTTAAAGAAACACGTAATAGCACACAAAACACACTTTAAACAGTTGTGTTATCATTTATAAAAGTTCGTAATAATTACCTATTGAAAAAAATATATGAAAAAGTGATCAGTATGATCTACTCGTGCAACCTTACATAATACTAACCCTAGGTTCTCTCTTTTACTGAAAAAACCGTATTATCATACTTTTGCGCAAAAAGGAAGAAGCTATTTATTTTTATATTTAGTTCAGTTCTATGATCACGTTGACTATAAGACTAACCGAATTAATTAAAAAAAAAAATATCCATCAAATCATTGAGTTCATCACTGACCACGCCTAGATGATCACTGAAAACGAATGATCCAAATATAGGGCATCTTTACGAGTGGTTGCTATCGCATCATCAGATCAAAGATATTAAAAATATATATTGGGTAATCCCTTTGACTCAGATCGTCTGGTTTGAATGGCCCTTATGTAGATGTAATGCGAACCATGTCTAATGCGGATTTTGTTTGATAAGCTTCCGGGTAATCCATATATCAGTTTTTTCGGGTGGATGTTTGATATATATGTTACCTTAAAGTTACTACGGCTAGCGATAAAGTACCAAATACATACCTAAAAAATACCGTACATACCTAAAAAAATTACCTATATAATTATTAAAAAAAATCAATAGTAATTTAGGCAATATTATTTTAAACACCAAACATATAATTTACGTATTCTATCACAAGTATATAAAGTTCAGGCACTAATACATAAACTTTATAATTATTATACCTATTGGTACGATCATTGATCTTATAGTAGATCACTGGGTACGATGATCGACCGCAATGCGACTGATAGTGCAATACGCTACGTCGAATGGGTAATTACTCGTTTATCCCATTTGTCTGCGGCTACCAAAAATAACCTGCACGTGTCAGATAAAGCATAAATTAATTGTGGTTACTAGATAATTATTTCATGTTGGTTACCCCAAAGGCTAGCAGCAGCTATGCTCTTAGTGCCAGAAAAAAAATGTTTGCCTCCGGCCACGAGTTTGCAACCACTTTGTCCTTTGTTACATGGGTTGGTGGGTTCCATAGATAATTAGATTTGCACTTGAAATATTAAGATAACCTTCTTCACCGCATCATCCCTTTATCCTCACGATGCTTAACCGCCCATATACAACCACACGCAACCATGACACGGCCACTTTCATTATGCCACGCTCGAATCTTACCCATATAGGGGATTATAAAGAGAATATTGATACGTTACTACATCAGGATAACGTTTTATGAATAAAGTATTAATCTTAACGAGAATAGGGACACAAATTGATGGGGAGAAGCACAGACCTAATAAAAGAGAATCTGATTCACGTTGCCTTTGTCGACTAATGTTCGTATTTCTGTTGCCCGCTACACAGAATAAGTTAATCTCTTTGTTTGCGAGCGGTAATTATTTTCCTCCGGAATAAATTCTCCCCTTTTTAGCTTTTTAGCTCGGCAATCAAAAACTGAGCACATTTCTTTGTGTCACTGTTAATTAATTATTGCGACCTTTGCTCAGTTGCGCTTTCCCGTATTAAATTTTAGCAAAGCAAATATGAAAGCATAATTTCATAATTGCTTTGCTAAAATTAACTCGAACAAGATATGATTGAAGTAGAGCAATAGAGCATAAAATCTACAAATACAGGTTAATACAAGCAATTGAAATATGAATATTGTATATTTTTTATTACCTTTATATATATGTACTTTCCCCCTCTTAATGTCCCGCTGTTGGGCACGGCACCATCAATTTGATATGGATTAGGCCAATGTCCAGAAATCCCAGAAATGCCAGCCGGGCATTCAACTAGCGATACTCGTTACCGAGGCAAGCGTTCTACCAACTTGGCTATCACTGCTACACACAGTAACTATCAGAAGTATCACATGGACTTACTTCTTTAATATTTTTATATTCCTTTGGATTATTTATCACAAAGGAGAGTATCCTTATAAAATATTTCCTTGATGCAATTTGCGTACAGAAAAACATAAAACGATGTTGGGATACCACACAGCGCTGTAACCATTCTTATCCAATCCATTTAATACGCATCGAATAAACATTATTTCTCAACTATCCGTTTGCCAATATGAATTTATTATACGTACGCCGGTTACAGCTACCACTTATTGTTTTCCTAGTTTATCTCCCTCAAATAGTCCATGAATAATGCATCGTCGGCATAACGTAATATAGACTCGTACACCAATATAGGCTTTCAAGCAGATTGAAACCCTCGATTGTTATTACGATCTTTATCTGTTTGTTTATCTAGCTATATTGATATATAATCATAGGTTGTGAGTTATTATCGGAGTATACCTACATAAGTAAAATCGTATATACGGAGGGTTCTTGTTTACGGCTAGATTCAATAATACGAATGGCCATAAAAGTTATTGATGTGAAATGTAACATACTACCTCCTCTTCCTATAAAACTTACCCAGTTACCTCAATACATCTCGACGTTTGATTGTCCGTCTAGACGTTATGTGTCGTTAAACATTTTTTTATCAACATTACAGAACTATTTTCTATTCGAAACGCTTTTACTGGTTTTTGAACCAAGAAGTGAAACTGGAATTTTATGTTGGGAATCTGGCACCGGTTCGTAATAGATATGGATAAAGGTGTATGGATGCAACAATTGTAACGAACTATGTCGGTGTAGTGAATAAATCAATCGATTACTAATTTGCAAAAAACTATGTAGTTACATAATTCAACAGCTATAGTAAAAAAAGTACCTATAATCCTTTTCAAAACGCCTTACAATAATGCTGTAAAATTAACATGACTTCATTGCTAGACACTGTTGTTTGCTAAAGTAATAAGTATAAAACTTCGATGTTTATTTTTTTATATTTACAAACTCAAAATAGGCATGAGGTACCATCACAAGAATAATATCATACCAAGTTTATTCGCAACAGAGACATTGGATTGGTAGAGTCAAATAAGACTTGTCAATATCTCACGACAATGCGAACGGGAAACATTCGACGAAAATGTCCCAATTCCTTTTGTATTACACAGAATTGAGCGGTGGCAGCGTCCGGCCCTCATATACGTTTGTTTATGAATCTACGCCATTACTGGAGACGCAGCCAGAAGAACAGACGCCATCGTATCGAAAGACAGAATATTAAGGGTCAATATCCGTTGGTCGATTGGTTGCTATGCGGGAAAATATTTTTTATGGCACAACACATTTTATAAAGAAATGTGCTGAATTGTTTGAATAGATTAAGCACTAATTCTACCTTTTTCAGACGTAATAAAAATACATTTAGTTTTTGTCTACAAAATGTTTAGTCTAAAGTTTAATCAATTAAAGTTAATCAAAGCTCAGCCAGACATCTTTCGATCGCAGACGGTTGTTTTATTCCAAACAATGTGCTTATCCAGAAGTTGCAAATTTTAGATTTGTTTAACTAGAAACTATTGATATCGAAAAATAGACACAATAGACTGGCTATAGGAATAAATTTACATTATAATATACCTATCGTGATGATGATACTATAATAATAGAACCGTTACAAGTGTATTATTAAGGTAGGTAATCTAAG
Source organism: Pheosia gnoma (assembly GCA_905404115.1). NCBI lineage: Eukaryota > Metazoa > Arthropoda > Insecta > Lepidoptera > Notodontidae > Pheosia > Pheosia gnoma. Next base: position 4,982,681 of record FR989901.1, read on the forward strand.
CAGGTCTTACAATCTGATAAGTACTTTAGAAAGCCTTCACCACCTGCCGTTTACCGTGACCTCTATAATTCTAGTAAACCCTAATTAGGAGCACCTATTTCGTAAATTGACCAGTGTATGTATTGAAAAATATATGGTTCAAATGCAACGGGAACCCTATTTTCTTGACTCATTAAATAAACATCAAATGTAATTTCAGCTAATTGGAGATTCAGGTATTTTCCTGTCTTATTTATTTTTATTTACTGCCCAAACACCATTCAAAGGGGTAAAGGAAATCAGTACTAAAGATATCAGAAGAGATTTGTTATATACAAGTCCATTGTTAGTTAATGACAGTGCGACGATTTCTACACAAAGTGTTACTCATTGTTCTTCTCGTAACATTGAACTCTTGCCGTTTTCAAAGTCAAATTTTAGGTCTTATGTTTTATTTCGTAAAGACCAACGGGAGCGTACTGACAAATTGTCTATTTATTTATTTTTACACTCTACACCACCCACCACCGGATCGGAACGCGAAAATATTCATTAAAGCTTTATTAAACATTCTATGTGAAATGATTGAAAGCTGTAATGACTCTGTGAAATGAGAATTAATAATTAATAGATACCTTTTAAAGACATCTATTATTAAGAACAGTAGTTCTTACTCTGGCTTGTTAAAACAACGGTGTTATATTCTAATTGCTTTTAGTATTAAAATTGACTGGCGGGATCTGAAAATTATCCAGACCGAGATTATTTACGATACGTATGTTAATGATATCTCAATGAAGGTGAAGAAAAGGAGATAGGGAATTAAAGAATACGATTTCAGATGCGAAGATCATAAAATAAAACAAAATACATTTTAAAAATAATAAAAAAGTAAACCTCAAAGTAGGTCCTTAATAATTACCGACAACGGACATTCCTAAAACTAACCCGTAGGAAAATCGGATCTGTGACATCCGATTCGACTAAGCAGTCGTCAACATATTTACTAAGTAAAATTACTTTGGGTTTTAAACAGTATGTTCATGAAACATATTGATTTCTTACATTTTCGCGAATAGTACACATTAAAATAAAACTTATTTTAAGGATTTTATCGCGTTTTTTATGTTTTTACTTTTCCCAACGTTTCGGCTGCTTTACAGAAACCATGGTCACGGGAGGACCTTCAGTCCTCCCGTGACCATGGTTTCTGTAAAGCAGCTGTTTGGCGTCCCAGTGTATTACGTCGGGATCGTAAAAAGATAAAATAAACGCGATAATATCGTTAAAATAAGTTTTATTTTAATTGATGAAACATTTATCTATTTGCTACATTAAATATATTACATTGCATAAATATAATCTTTAAAACACCCTTTAAAAACTTAAATCATTTATTGTTGTACAATTCTCACATCAATCACACGCACCTCGCTAGAAGTACCCCCTAAGTGTGCAGTTTAAACGTGGAACACGACTCGTCAGTATTCTATTTTTTTTCTTTAAATCGGTAAAAAGTAAATAGCCAGTTTGAAGTTAAGCAGGAGCATACGTTACCGAGCAAGGGACCGTCCTTGAAGGATAAAGACGCCCTATGTGTCTACCGTATTACGCCCATTTCCCTTGCGGGCTGATCATTTCCATACAGTGTCAACATATTGCCGTATATTGACACTGGATGTAAAAAGAGAAAGATACCTATGTAACCATTTTATATTGTCGTGTATTTTTCTGCTATATCATTTATTCCTGAATATGATTACTGTGTGGTTTGTATGCTTAGGCTCTGGGTTACGTCAGGGGTCGGATGGATATGATTGGTTGCCATCATTTCCAAGCTAGGTATCTCTTTGAAATACCTAGCTTGAAAGAAAGCTTTGAAAGAATACCTATAACGAATATGGTGTATGAGGGAGATGACAAAATTTACTGATACGGAATCATTGATTACATTTCTAGTATCTTAAATTTCCATTACATATTCTAGGCAAACATATTGTTATTCTCATTTTCACAAAATTGTTACCTTCATTTGGCGCCTGATAAAATATGGACGTGAGATTCATGAGTAAAAGTTCTCAATTTTTGTACAGTGATTAATCATCAACTTTTGCAGTACCTATAATTATCGCCTCCGGTGCGATTTAAAAATGTTACCTACAATATACATTCAGAAAAATGTGATCAATAAAGTTGTTTTAGTCTAAATAAAATACTTATAAACCATCTAACTAATACAGAAACACACGGCGCGGCGGAAGTGGCCGACTATAATCTGAGAGCAGGATGACAGGAAAATTACACACAAACTTTCAACACGCAACAGAAAACTGTCAGGAACTACGTAAACAACATTAACATTATGTACAACAAATAATCGATACTAACTTGAGCACAGTATCAGCAACACGAAGTGTATTGAATAATCCATTATTTCTCCAATCCGATATTTTTTCTGTATCGCTAAAAACTCTAACCACGAAAAGTAAGGGTTTACATAAATCCCTCAGGGACTGCCGTCTGATTCAGTGGTGACCCAACGACTGAAAAGTTTGTGTATGAATATTTTCAGCAGTTGTTGCGCATGCGCGAATTGCGTGCCTGTTGAGTTAGTTAAGTTCCTTTATTTTACTGACAAAACATTTAACTGCTGTTAAAAGTTGTTGATTGACACTGTTGACTCGTTACCGATATGCTGTTCTAGTTTCACATTAAGTAACGGCTCACAAATTTTACCCCAACTTTATAGATTTTTTCATTCTTCAGATGAAAATGCTTTGTAATACCTTTTTAAATAAAGATTGTAAATTTACTGCAATCTTAGGGAACCGGCAGTGTGTATGCACTTGTGTGTAATTCGTCGCATAATTAGATGTGGGTAAAGTACTAAGTGATCTATGAAAATGTTATGGTTTCAAAGAGTTGAAAAATCCAAGACCTTTACTTCTTGTGGAAAAGAATAAACCCGTTATTGATCGATTTTGACAATATTTTAAAAGGAACGGAGTTACACTGAAATTTGACGTTAAGCTGATACCTAGATTAAAGACATCAATCATAGACATTTGGCATATCGCATTATGCTTCTTATATATACATGCGGTTTCAAATTGCACAGCGTAGGTAGGTGAATAAAAATTAAACTAATATTAACATTAACGTTTATGAGAAAGTTGAAAGTCGATTCAGTCCTCTTTTTAATATTTGACGAGGCTGAATGGGCGGCACGGTGGCTGACCCCACGACCCAGCTAGGGTTGAAAACAACCTTATTCATATTATCATGATTTTGAAACAGCAAATCGCAACGAGATAGTACAAGTTGCTAAATCTATGCCAAATAGTGATAGATGAAACATATGTTGTATTCGAGATAAAAACATATGGCCTAAGTTGTTTGCTCCAGTACGTCAAGTGCGGGATTATTCATAAGCTAACTGAATACTTTATAGTTTACCGTATTTAGAATTGAACAGCGCCTCTAGCGGACGGTATTTAAAGCTTTCAATTCTCCACACAAAATTTCTAAATGCGGTAAACTATAAAGTATACGATTAGCTTACGCATTATGGTGCCATTGACGCACTATGTCTTTAATGTAAGTAAATAATAGAAGAACATTTTCTAAAATATATATATGTATATACATGTATATATATATGTTTTCCGTGTAGCTGTTCTGTATATCAAGAACAAAATGAAATTTCTGAAAAAAAAAAATACTTAGCTATTAGTACTTTGTAGGTATACTTATGGACAAATTTTTATTATGTTCCTAATAAATATATCTAATGTGAATTTATTTAGAGCACACTTTTACGGCACAATTTTTATTTCTAAAAGATTCTAAATACAAAACGTAGAGTTTTTAAAATATAGATTTTTAGTTCTAGCCCGTAACGGCCAGCCCTGAAACCGTTCATAAGTTTACTTTTTTAATAATGAAATGCAATACGAGTGGGTAGTTCAATAAAGCGACCGGGAGCCCGCAATTTATGCTCGCATTAGAATGACTAACGGTGGTCAATAATTCCGTGGACGTTGCAATAGTTCTATGAGCAAAGAACCAACAAATCCTATTCATTTGCCCGACGATACACCTTCACCTTTCCATTAATCCAGATTCGTTCCGATATGTAACACTCCACTGATTAAACTGAGTAATTGACAATTCTTGGCAAGGGAGGTACGTATTTCGCTGTTTGTATGGATTGCAAATGGAAAATAGTAGGTTTAAAATCAAAATCAATAAAATGCTACACGCTGTATATTTCCAGCTTAGATGAAGCAACAAAGTAATAAAAATTCAAATTCAATATAAAAAATAACTTAAATAGGTAGGTCCAGGATATAAGATGTAATGATTAATTGATCGCTAGTTTTGCTTGTGAGTTTTGATTGTTATTTAGCGATTTGTTGGTCATAAAACTAAATATATTTCGATAGATCTGATATATATATATCAGATCCCCTGCAGGTACTTAACACCATTTTTTTTGGGAAAAAGCCAAATCCCAATCACTCAGAAATGACGAAATTCCCAGATCTATGAACTTGAAATGGAGACCCATGTTCGTCTTGGTTTCATGAGCTCGAGTAAGTTGCGGACAAAGCAATAAAATAAAAATAAAAAATATTTTTGTAACCTTTTTATGACGTCATAAAACTCGCTCCCGAATCTTTTTCCTGTGAATTAAGAGATCTTGGAATCATTCCAGTAGATGGTCATGAACTTCGAGTTTCTCGGATAGCGACCGTATTTACATTTCAAAACATATTGGTTCTTGGGTATATTGTAAGTTAATTTTAATATTGGTAGGAGAAACATTTATCGAACTTTAACTTGGTAAATAATTTACACTCCATTCTCGTAGTTGTGGATTGTACGGTGAAAACTGTGATACGTATACCTTAGGATATATTTCCAACTAGCTTCCGCCCACCGATCCTCTCGCGGTACCTACTTCGTTTCTTTGATTCTAGATATTACCCACTACATCCAACCTCACAAACTTTTCCTCTTCATAATACTAGTACGTATAGAAAAAGTGTAAAATCTTACCGTAGTAAAATTTTGTTTATGGTGTAGTTTACTTTTGATAAAGGTTCTCCCTCATCTCCCTGCAATGCTCTTTTTCTTCTACATAATAAATCGATTTTCTATACTTACTTTGAATCATGGATCGGAAATATTTTTGTCGCTAGAAATGAGTCAAATTTCTCTTAGTGCTAATAAATTCAGGCTTTTTTTTCACTATACAATTATTAAAAAAAACAGCGTTAAGTAGTGCCTCTATCGTGCGACACGCAGACTAATTGGCACGACCCTTTCATAACCCTGATCACGGACTTTTATTATTATTTATACATCAAAATATTCATCATTAATTTAGCTATAATAAATTATGAACTAATATTGATCCAGGTAAATATAGTATATAGACAAGGTTATGATATATAACTTTGTCAATATACAATCAAATAATGTTTTCAACTAGTAGGCCATAAAAGCATTTATGAATAGGCAAAATTTACCGCCACCCGGCTCAGAATGTTGGTTCTCAATGGTTACCGTTATAAAAAAAATAGGCTGTTACATTTACAGGAAAATCATAGCCATGTGAGCAGGCAGTATCAGAGCTACGATACAAAGTAATAAATACTCAAGTATAGTGTATATCCTTGACTTGTATACGACACGGTTCTGCTATTCAAACAACTAAAACAATACGCATATCAATGACAAGTTCTGTCGATTCATACTGAACATTACACAGTGTATGCAGGTAATTGGCTGAACTCATACTTGGCCTACCGATCCAACCCTACACTTACGCCGGAATAAATTATGAAAATACTGGTCCTAGTACGCCTAGTGGATAATTTCGTAGGTTTTAGTCTATAATTACAACAAGCGGGCTCGCCGGCGAACTTACATGTACCTTATACTTCCGGAATAAGTTCAAACTGCTGACTAAATTAATGGAAAAAGTTACCCTACACAGTATCTGATGCATTGACTTCGTGAAGCCTAAATGAAATACAGGATGAAAATTGAAATATTAATCGATTACTTTGTGTGAATTACGTAGATACATTCATCTCAGGATAATGGAGATAGAATCATCATCCTGTAGAGTATACATTGGTGTCATGCTGAATTCACTGAAGCAGGAATCAGTAATAATCGATTACTGATTACTGCACAAATGTTAAAAAGAAACAGTGCGTAAATAAAGAAACATAAATAAGCTAATACTCGTATTGTCGATTAGTGGACTCAATATTCTTCCGAGTTTTGTCATTATGTTATTATAATGATAGTATCCCTAATGACATAGCACCACTTATCGTAAATTATTAATTATGAATACACCCCGATGTAGCCGAAGTATTATTAAATAAGTTTCCCCGAAAGCGCTATAATACAACGTATATGTTTAACAATACACTAGACATATTTTTTTTTTCACATATCAGGATTATGTAATAACAAATTCAGAATCTGTTTTCCTCCCGTCTATAAACGGAGAGTTAATTATATTTGTCGTTTTCAATTTTATATTTATACGAGTATATCCGATTAAATGCAAAATTGTCGCATTCCTAATCCGTCAGTGGTTTCATAAAGCTGCCTTACTGGTGTTGACTTATTAAGTTGCCAACGATGGTGTCTAGGTATACCGGTTATTTTCCGCAGTAAGTCCGTTCCATAGGCGCACAATACAACTGAGGCGATTTGTTACATTTCTAATTTGGTGAAAATCCTCGCGCGATTAAATGAGGGCAAAGCGAAATGCGCTCTATCAGCCCGCTGGCTCCGCAAAAATTTGAAGCCTTTAATTTAGCCGGTTGTTAATTCAAAGGCAACGTCGGCTATTATTAAAAGCGTAAATTGTCAAACAGATGTACATAACGACTTTGGTTGCGTCCGGGCTGCGTTAAAACGCAATGAAAATTGGCGTGCTCGGTTTAGCACTTTCGCATTTTGCACGACCTTGCCTTGATAGGCTGTAAATCCAAATGAATGGTTGGCTTTCGCCCCCATGGTAAATTTATCAACAACTCTATTCGCAATCAAACATTAAAATGTGTTATTATATATTCATAATATGAATGACAGTGAATTCTTTCGCAAAAATAACGTTGACACATGAACCTATAACTGTCGGTTTCTTGTAATGACAGAGATTATATTATATACATGAAGCTTCTAAAGCTGTCTTACAGCTGAAACACGACATTAGGATTCGCTCTCGTCTCTCTTACCTTAGAGAAAAGACAGTCGTTCAGCACTTTTCACTCAGCAGAACACGAACAAAAAACGGGTAGGCAAGGTACCCAAATCACCTATTCCATGAAGTAAAGGAAACTATATAAAGCTGTAATCATATTATTTCTCTCCTTCTTTGTTATCTATTTTGACTTACATTTAATAAGTGTAACTAAATTCGATGAGATGGGCTTGCTGAAAGCTTATTCAAATTAGGTCAATTAGTCGAGCTAGCGAGGCTCTCTACTCGCTTGCGTAAGTATTTATTCCCGAAACCGGAACAAAGGAACAAATGGATAAATATTTATCTTTTTGATTATTCAGTAAACATATCTTTGTGCAGATTTTTGCACAGTCAAGAAAAGGGCGTGGCTTAACAATGTTTGCGCAAGGTTGTTGTAAAAGCAAAAAATATTTTACACGATTTGATATCTACCTAAGCCAGCCCGTGTCATATTAATTATTATAGCCAGAAGATAAATGAGTACGGTCCATTTATGGCACTGACTATATATGAGCTATATCCGAGAGACAAACGAACATAACTAAACAAAAAAAGATGTAATTAACTAAATTTATTTTTATTACGAAAATCTATTTGTACAGTTACATTTCACTACAGCTCAATTGTACCCGCTACTTATTTAAAAACAACAAACTAAGTAAGAAGGATACCATATACCTAAATATCCATTTCAAAATAAGCGGTCACACGGCGCTTTTGAAAGGGTTCGCACGCGCGCGACACATAGCCCCAAGAGGTGCATTCAAAAACCGTTTCCAGTGTATTTAAACAACATGGCTGAGTATAGTAGCCCGCGGCCCGGCCTGCCCAGGGGAATGTCTCTCTCTACTGATGCTCTGATGGACTGGTCTATCCAAATTGCATACTCTATCTGACTTTGGGCCTTTACCGTAACAATTAAATATTATTATAGATGTCACTAAGTATTATCATACACATATGTGAAGAAGTGTACATTTCTTTCCTGACTAGTTAAAAAAATCATTAAGAACGGTAACGGTAAGCGGTATTGTCCTCGATAATTCAGCGCGCAAGTACTCTCCATAGCAATCAAATGATTAAGTGGAATTTGAACTATTCATCGAAAAAATAGAGTCCTCATAAAACAGATGACTGAAATAACTAGATGGCATTCAAGCGAAGACACAGGTACTGGCCATCTATAAAAAAACCATTGAGAATCCATTTGGCATTCGCATCAGAAAATCCATTTGCCTTTTAAGTGCTTTAATGATTTGTGCAAAAATTCTAGGAGTTGGATGATTAATTCGCTCGATATTCGACGAATCATTATCTTCGTCGGCCGTTATTATGAATATATTTTTTTTAATTAAATTTAATTTGTATGTTTTTGTAGTTTTATGAAGAGTATGAGATATATAAGGAATATAGAAGGGGATCGTGCATCTCAAGCAAACTGGTTTAACATCGAGCTTTTTTAAAATTAAACTACTTATATATTTGTTTTACTTAAAAACTGTTGTTATTCTTTAACACAAACGTAGAGCTTCAAGAGCATTTATAATTTCATTGCATTTATGATATAATTCATAATGAAATTGCTACAGTTGCTTTAATTGTTAAAACTAAAAAAAAAAAATGACGTGTTTATTTTTATTTAGGTGTGCTTAGATCATACTTAATTAAGTTTAGTATCACAGCCATTGGTAGCTAAGTATACGGTATTTTAGTTAGTACGAGGTCTTACAGTCCCTGTTCACCCAACCCGTAGGGTGCAGCATCAGTTGTCAATAAATAGTAATTGCCGGATATACTGAAACAAAACAACAGCACTTTTAAAACTTTCAGTGCAATCTATTTTTAACGATTATGTTCAAAACACTTTAGAGTTTAGTTACGAGAAGGAAAGAAAATAATTATTTAGACTCACTCAACTTTATCAAGGTTCTTATAAGTAGATGGATGCCGATAAAAAAATACCTAAAACTTCCCAAAATACGCGAAATAAAACAAATATACCCGAAAATTCCATAACTATCCGAATCTAGTCAAAATACCCGAAACTTGCATAAATACCCGAAAATTCCTTAAATACAATAGGTATAATTGCATACTCACGGATTGTCACCTAACTTGCCCATCTCCAATACATTTTCCAATCTTTCAGCCTTGGAATATCTCTTCCATATCCTGAAGTTCCTCGCTTGGGAGCCGAGCAGAGTGCCTGGGTTCTTTAAAGAGTCTACAAGCAACTGCCAGCTACGGTTGTGGTTACATAAATCTGGAAATAAAAATTTAATTAAATATAATATTTTTTGAAATTTTCAAATATTATTTTTTTATTTAAATTAACATAAAACACTGTTCTCCCCAGCGAAATATCGAAAATTATCGTATTGGCGCCAAAAAACATGTGCCCTTAGATCAATTCTGATTACTTATTTATTGTGGTGAACAGGATTCCGTTTACGTTTCGTAAATAAATTGTGCTAAGGCTGCAGTAACTATATAAAATAATACTTCTTGAAATGAAAAACCATAATTTATGTCTTCCTGCCTGCCTACGTAGGCCTTACGCGGCAAATATTTCAATTAAATTGAGATCCATATTTCTAGGTATAACTACCACTTTAAGACCCACGTGGTCCATTATGTCATACCTTCCTGTGAAAATCTTCTATGAGATCTATTATCACAGCCTGGTTGTGACAGTGGTCCATTGTTTCTGAAGTTAGGCCAGAAGTCCACTGTCCCGATAGACTTCCTGGTACCATACTTGCTGGGGTCGGTGTGTATCACAGCCACGAATCGAGCCGACTTGGGGTTCAATCGTGCCGACTCTGGTCTCGAGTCGAAGAGAACGCCCGCGGGGTCTAAGCCTGTAATCCTGAAACAATAAAGATGATTTCGGGAATTTTAGTGTTCCTAAGTGGGCTCGGAACTCCTAAGGGTTGGTTCTTAAAACATACATATAAACTGGGCCCCAAGTCTGCTGTGTCGATTGTGTTAGCAGACTTGGGGCCCTGGACGTTGTCATCGACTTTGCTAAATGACTATTCCCGAAAAATGTATCCATCTATCATGCAACACGACGACACTCTGAGCATTTTAATAAAGCTTAAGCATGTTGCTTTTCTTCTAAGTCCCAACATAAAGGCAAAAAATAGATAAGTGACTGATATATGATACTTTTTGTCCGGGCAAAGAAAGGGTTCCCAATTCCCACAGGATAGTTAAAAAAATACTTGCTGAACATACCACGGCAACTGATGACCTTTTTCTGAAAATGTGTTGCCAGTGATCCCAAGTATTTGCGCGCCGAGCGAGTGTCCCACCAAATGCGTCTTGTTCAAATCCAATCCGGCGGCAGACAGGCCGAGCAGTGTTTCGGCGAAGTCCGCTCCCAGCTGACAATGTGCCGAGCGGTGATTGAAAACAGCAGTCAGGATGGTAAACGAAATCATACGTATATAGACTATGCGAAGAATTTATTTAGTCTGTGATATGTTTATACATTAACGCAAGCTTTTTCCAAACATGTTAAGTATAATAACTACCTAATAATAAAGAATGGCTACGACACATTATTCATGTCGACTACATATCGAATTTAGTATTCTCAATAGGAAGTCTGAGAAATTCCGTCGTAGGTTCTTACATAATTTAATGCTCACGATCCAGAGACAGAGACAGAATTTGTTGTTGAGATTCAGCATACACTCCATCTAGAGTTGAATGCTTAATGTTGGATGACTTCTTTAGCTTTGATATCCTGATATATTACAATACAACCCAAATCTAGCATTGTTTTCTAAAAATGGGAACGTAGCTCACCTTTACAGCATTAGGAGCAGCATAATTTAAATAAGAAGCAGCGAGGCCTCCCTGCACGGCGGCGGCGAGACGGTCCCAATTTAACAGAGCAACGTTGCTCTGCCCTTGTTCTAGATACCCCTTTATAACGCCACTCACCGCCGGCCCATTGGGATGACCTGATGACAATCATTTTTATTATTTCTCCCCTTAAAATTGCTCAGACTTTAAGTAAAGCAGTAATGGTTAACACATTATTGCCAGTAACGGGGACTTTTGTATTTGCAAATCTGGGAAAGTATTTTGTGGCGAGGTGCCAGACTCCACTATTACCGATATGCGCGCCCAGCGTAGCGATTTGGGATCGGACAGAATGCTGAATATAACTTCGCATCAAATTACGAGATCGTGTACTTAGTCAATGAATGTAACTAAATCTATTGGATCCATATAACGAAAGCATATAGCAATGTGTACATTTGACTCATACTAAAAAAAAATACAACCGAATTGAGAACCTCCTCCTTTTTGAAGTCGGTTAAAAATAGGCGTCTTATAAATTAGCAATGACTTTAACTCGCCCGCAGTTGTAATCCGGGGTATCTACATCTATACAAATAAATAAAATTGCAGTGTCTGTTTGTAATGTTAAAATAACCGCATTTTACTAAGTGCAGAATGTATACACGGTACATATAGCAAAACATTTTTTTTTACAATTTTTGTCTGTCTGTTTGTTTCGGCTAATCTCTGAAATGGCTGGACCGATTTTGACGGGACTTTCACTGGCAGATAGCTGATGTAACAAGGAGTAACTTAGGCTACTTTTATTTTAGAATACCTTTTTGTTAAATACCACGCAGACGAAGTCGCGGGTAACAGCTACTAATAAATAAGTATTGAGTGAAAATGCTAATACTTTCCTGTGAATCCATGGCAAAATATAACCGTGGTCCGACTAGAGTTGTACCATTTGGAGGAAAATATATTCTTCGCTTCGTCTAGAGGCAATTCCGTAAAATTATCGAATGAACTGAAATTAAAAAGGTCAAATAATATTTAAAAAGAACGGCAACAAACTGGACTTGAACGCGCAAACTTACTCATAGTAATATCTAAGTTTCGCTTGCTTTTCATCACCTCCAATAACTGTAAGATAAAATTGAATACATTATACCTATTATATTTAGAACACACCTGTTTACATACTGGATTTCAGTAGATAGCTATGTAGGTGTTCTGTTTTATGAACTACCTACTTCTCAAAGATTTGTAAACAATTGAAGATATAAAGTTAAACAAAGACTTATCTATGGGTAGTTATAAATTTCTAGATAATTCGTTCCACACACATTTCGCATTCGGCTGCAAAGTATGCTATTAAAGTCACATAAATATTCGCCAAATTTATAACTAATTTTCATAAATTTATATTGGCTGACATTACATGCTTATAATGCTTTGTAATGCATTCATTTTTGGAGTTTATTTTTGGAAGACTTAAGGCTGAATACTCAAATGCTACTCAAATATTTAAGTTCTATATAACCATTTGAGACGTCGTCGTTGTCTTTATCTTGCTTTTTTTGTAAGACGGATAAACAGCTCTCAATTTAAGTTATGGTTAAATATTGGGTATTCACGAGCAGGTTTAAACTAGTGACACACTTTTTTATCTGGTATTGGTACATTGAACAGCATTATTGGCTACCGTAAAATAGTTTTATCTTATCAGTCTATGCCAGCAGTTCTATTATATGCAAAAATCACAGTAGAACCAGTACTGAACTAAATTGCTAGATGGATAGGTAAAGTGTTTTTTATTCCATTGATTTATGTAAATTATTATTTGTGAAGGCTTTTGGCATTAGGACTATGAATAGAATAAGATCACAGCCAAAGTGACCTTACTCGGACACAATTTCTATAGGATGAATAATAATAGAGCAGTATGTTATTGCCAAGACACTGATGCAGATACAACTTTTAAAACCGCTTTCGCTAAACATAATAATAATTATGACTCGGATTTTATTTGTTTTCATTTGGGATATTTGTTTTTAGATAACGATGATTTATAGTCTGTTAGATTTTCGTAACAAAATCTTGCGTTTCTGTTACAATTTCACTACGATTCTTGATACCGGGCGGTCTTATTATTTTAACTAACTTAATACTTACCAGTAGGTAATTAAAGGAATTTGTGTTAAGTACCCGTTGTTTTATGACGTCATCTCTCGAAACCATGTTTTCCCCACGATATCATTATTGATATATGATCAAACAATTTGTCCGAATACGTCTGTTTGTACCGGCTAATATCAGAAACTATTCAACTGATTTTGATTGATGCGGATTTGATTTATGTGTAGCTAATTTCTTAGAAAGTTTACGCGTAAAAAGCCGGCCCGGCCCGGCTAGCCCGCTAGTATAGGTACTTATTTAAAAAAAAATTCAAAATCACAAGTTCTCAAAGTAGATTTAATTGAAAATAGAATCAAAATTTTACACAACAAAAAAATGTTATGCAACAAAACAATTAATTTGACGACGATTGCCAAAATTGGCTTAGACACCGTTTAAATGTTTTTGACGATATACATTTTATAGTATCCGTGTCACATAAATAAACGAGTCACAAAATCCTTACCAGCACCACAGAGTGCGAATAATATGACCACACTTGTGAACATTTTGGCTGTTTTCCACCAATTGTCCATCTGGTAGTTTTGCCCGCATTTATATAGGGGTTTGGTATCAATGTGTCCTTACAGCTTGCACCATTTCGTGAGTACCTACCTTGACATAAACATAACTGATTACGAATTTTGCGTTTATGTGTGTCCTAAAAATCTATTCATAGAGGACACTGGTAGATAACATTTTAACTGGTAATTAAATACGCGTGTTATGTTGGTACTTTTTGGCAAGAATCCTTTTTTTTAATATATTATACAATTCTAAATAATCCATTGAAGGATACGTCCTATAAGTAAGAGTAACTACAAGGTTAACTGCTCACCAGGACTTTTCATTTGATATAATCATCAACATTGGATGCTGTATTTTATTATTCGTTGTGCTCGGCGACGCTGAGATAGGGTTTCATTGAAATAAAACAAGTTTTACGGATTTTATCGCATATATTTTATGTGTTTTACGTTCCCGACGTTTCGGCTGCTTTACAGCAACCATGTGCATGGGAGGACTGAGGTGTTAGAGGTCATAGTTAGAACTAGGGTACCCTTATATTTAGTTGTTGTTTGCGGTTAGATCTACGCAGAGAGTGCTCAGGGTCTTGGGGTCTTGCAATGGTGGGCTTGGTTTTGGATTAAATTATATTAGTTAATGGATCCCAAGTCGGTGGTGGCACCCAGCCATATTCCCCATTGAAATTAGGATGTTTTTTAATTTAAATGGCCTCACGTATCATCCTTGGTCGGAATCGGTGTTCTTTTCGAAGAATTAATTTTATATACGTTAAATTAGTTTTATTTCAATGTGTAGTATTCGCGGGAATATAAGAAATCAATAGGGTTTTCTTTTTATTTTTGATTCACATACTATTGTTTCTGATGATAAATTGTTAGAGCTGGCATACAACATAGTAACTGTTCTAGAACAAGAAAGAATAAGCCAAGATCAATGCTATAAAATCCCACAAGTTACTTCAATTGCTTTGTTGACATTTTTAAATGAAATAGTCTCTTGGTTTACGTACCCTTACAAACTCGCTGCGTCAGTGCCTGAGAGCAGTAGAATATGCGGTCAATAATAGTAATGAGCGATTTTCATAAATGTTCTTTCTTGTAAGCATCATCTGTTTTAACTGTACGTGTCTGATTTACTGATGATGTTGGAAGTTGTCTCTTATATTTGAATAGCTGTTGCATTATGGAAAACCCGGCCTGCCAAATGATTCATTGGCCTCGCCTTCAAGCTGTCCTTGGATGCAGTTACGAAATATCAGGCTTTCCAAAAAATAATAAGAAATTGTGTTAGGTATATCTAATTCGTAGATTCTTGTAAGTACCTAAGGGACAAATAACTACTCAATACTTAAAAAAAATAACAAAAAAACGTCTTTAAAAAACGAAAAAGCAACAAATAATCTAATCTTGAAATCTACCTTATGTAACTAAATCAAATATGTAACAAATGTAAAGTTGGTGCCAAGCAAACAACCGAATTGAAAACATCCTCCTTTTTTTGAAGTCGGTTAAAAAGTAAGTTATCCTACCTAGGTCCCAAATTTTCCAATACAATCGACTCATAATCGCAAAAAGTAAATGACACTATTGACAGTTTCGTTATACTTACGACATTCGACATAAATGATGATAAAACTTGGACACGCCATTTTCATATAATCATGTCACATTCATTATTTCATTTATCATGTGTTATTGCTATTAATTACTTGACATTGGCAAAATACCTACTAAGTTGTGGGTGAGGCCATATTCATATGCATTTTATTTCATCGCATCTCATTTCGTAAAGAAAGAGGAAGAATATAATAAAACTTCATTTATTTTTTAATAAAAAAAAGGAAAAGCTTAATACTTATACTCATGTTCTACTCTTTGGCAACACACCATTTTAAGATCATTCCAATGCAAAACAGACCTTTAGTTTGTTTTTTAATTTTGGCAACGATAAGCAGTGAAAGTCGAGTGAGAGTCTAAGCTGAATGTCTGGAGAACGATCATTCAAACGAAATTGTTTGACACTGCGGTATTCTTATTAATGTAATAATAACTAGACCGTTGATGTTCCATCGCGGGCCATAGGCCTCCCCTCAATAGGTGGGGGATATAGGATTTAATTCACCACGCTGGCTTAGTGTGGGTTAGCGGACTTCGCACGCCTTTAGAAAACTGTTTATATTCTCATGCTATTTTCATTCACTGATTATCAAGTGATGATCTCGGTTGAAAATGAGATTCACGCATGAAATCCAGCAAGGGGTGTGAGCCATGGTTTGAACTTGCGACCTGTGTTTTTAAGGTGAGTATTCTACCAACTTGGTTATCACTGCATACCTACTTTGCTAGCTGTTTTCGTAAAGCGTTGAAATTAAGCACTCCCCACTTTTACGAGTAGTTAAATAACCAATCAAATATCTAGTTCAATGTTACCTATTAACAACTTCATTGTAATCATACTATTGCATCGACGGTTGACATACATGCAAGTAGTGGTGGAAAAAAAACCAGTAAATCTTTAACGTACTAATTTATTACTTTTTTCCATATATATATTAATATCCCTCGCAATCACGTATAATAATATTATGATTACAGTTTAATTTTGGAATGGTATGTAATATAACGATAAGCTTAAAAATAAATAAAATTCATGTAAAAACTGAATTTACAATTTGCTTCCAACATGCATTATGTTGACGGACGCAGCAAGGAACATGGCGACGACGTAGCAAAGAGTGGAGTTGAACGCGACTCTTTGGTTTCAATGAGTTGTTTCCTCTTATTAAACCTACACTACAAAATTAAAGATTGGAAATAACATCCAATAAGAACGAAGCATCATCAGCTCTGATGAGAACGAAAGCGTCACAATCCGATAGCAGACAGAATAAAAACGCTATTAATACATTTTTCCACTTACAAAAACTATGTTAATTTTTCATCATTATAATCGTTATTTGTACAAAATAATTCAACGAGTGTGATAAAATATAATAATTAAGTTAAAAATACAATACAAAACAATATAAATAACTAATTTACAATACAATCATAATTTATTGCTAAGTAATACATATAACAACCTGGTAGAACGGACAAGCCTAAACAGGATAAAACATTTTCAAGGCATTTTCTCTTAAAACAATCAGAAACAAGAATGATTGCACCAATAAATAAGAGTCGAAATGAACAATTATGACGAAACTAAGTTCGAAAGTGTGAAGCAGTAAATAAAAAAGGACAGAGATAGAGGAAAGAGAAGGATAGAGAACAGGACTAGAACGAAACTGTTAAAATACCTTTAGTTATTGGCGCAATCTACAGGTACAAGGTAAATGCAGCCTAATTCGAGTATACCCACCGAGGCCAGAATGTCGGGTAAAGCAAATACTTATATTTAGTGTGAGTACGGAGCTACACCCTTACCTTATTTCACTGAAGTTATCCACTAACCAAGTTACAGACGCGAGTCGATAAAATCGAAATAAGATAAATAGGTAAATCCTCAGAACAAGGATATTCAATAACTATATTACTTAACGTATTGTTTTTAATATCGTTTATGAGAATAACATATTATTATCACCTCAAGCTAAATTCTATTGAGAAAGAGCAAACTCGTATAAATCTACGTAAAATAATATCTCGCAGCTCATAAATCGTTCGCAGAGTCCGTCGGGCGACGGCGGTGCTCTAGCTGCAGCGAACGGAGCGTACCGAGCGAATCATCAATCGCCATTCTCAATACAAACATTCATAATACTCGACATACAGGAAGTCACTCCGGCTGGGTCCCAATTTTGTATAAACCTACCGTTCCGAACGCGCGTTAAATTACAATCGGGCAAGAACGTCGCGGCGCCGGCGTCACGGCCGCGGCGCGAGCTTCACAACGAGACTAGTCGGTCACGAGCCACCGAGGCCACCGGGTTCAGTACTGGCGGTCGTCGTATATGTAGATGGCCTCCCCGGCGGACTCCTTGAGGGGGGGCGGCGGCGGTGGGAAGTCGAGGTCGCCGGGCCGGAACAGCTTGGAGGCGTTGGGCGCCGGCGACGCGGGTGCCGGCGAGCCGCTGCCGGGCGAGCCGCCGCCGCGCCGCTTCACGCCGCCCGGGGACGGCGCCGCGCGGAACGACGAGCGCCGCGCCAGCCTGCCGCACACACAACCGTAAACTTTGATCGTAAAACCTAATCGCTACAATAACTATTAAATAGACGAGTCTAGTAAGTAAAATAATTTAAAAATATACCTAGACGCGACCTCTTCAGGGGTCTCCTCGATCTCAAGCACCCAACTGACTGAGTCGTGCTTTTCGACGACCCCCTTGACGGCGGGGAGTGGTGGGGTGTCAGGTGCTGGAGAGGAGGCGGGTGAGGGCGGCGAGTCCGGCGCCGGCGACGCCGAGCGACCGGAGTCGCCCGACGACGTGCGTGCGCGCATAGGTGGTCTCTCGATGTAGCCCCCGCCCGCCAGCAGGGATACTACCTGCGGAACAATTAAAATGTTTGCAAATTAAAATATTTTAGGCATTGTGGTGTTCAAAATGGGACCTATATAGAAGAATAATTAATATAATATACAGGTTGTAGCATAAATATGGTATAATATTTTAGGGGTTGTATGTACTCATAAAATTATACAACTTTCCCTAAGAAACATGAATCTAATTAATAAAAAAAACCATACAATCTTAAAAATTTAAGATATCTGGCAAATTTTCGCCAACCCTACGGTGTCAACTGTTCTTATTTTTGAACTCCAGTCCTCTACGTTAAAATACCTGGCTACATTATTTAATAACATTGTTACAGTCTGACTAGGCAAAAATATAATCCAAGTTGCAACAAACCTGCGACTTTTGCCGGAGCTTGTAGCGCAGCTCCTCGTTGAGCGCGGCGAGGCGCGCGGCGTGGTCGCGGTCGCGCGCGGCGGCGTCGCGCAGGCGGCGGTTGTCGTCGCGCAGGCGGTCGGCGTCGCGCTGGCGCGCGGCGGCGCGCTCGCGCAGCTCCTCGGCGGCGTGCCGCGCCGCGCGCGCCGCCCGCTCCGCGCCCGCGCACCGCTCGCGCTCCGCCGACAGCTCCGAGCGCGCGTCGCGCAAGGATGCGATCTCGGCTTGCTTCAGCTCTACCACTGCTCGCAGGGACCGCACCTGTTATACATTCATCTGATAGTTAAGTAGTTGCACCTCGCTTTCATAACGCTATCAAAGATATACCGAACGTAGGTCATATATTAATAGCATATTCATTAATATTAAAAAAAAAGAAAACGGTGCGGGGAACTAATAAAACATTATCGATGTCAAATTTTCTCAAAGAAAAAATAAGTCAGTAAAACTGAATCTACTAATAACGACTATCCACATATCGATCGGTATTTTATTTTTGCGTTTATGCCGGTTCGATTCCCAACAGAGGACATAACTTAAAAAAAAACAATGCTTGTTTTTTTTAAGTTATGTTTTTAATTGAAATAAAACTATTTTTAAGGATTTTATCGCGTTTATTTTTCGAAGCGTCGGGAACGTAAAATCGAAAAATAAACGCGATAAAATCTTTAAAAATAGTTTTATTTCAATGTGTAGTATTCGCGTAAATATAAGAAATCATTATGTTATATATATTTAGTTATATTAGTATATATATATTTATAGGGTAAGTAGGTACATTTCCACCACCGGCCACAATTTTATTTTATCCTGTATATCCTTAAATAGCTACTACTTTGAAAGTTATCGAAACTAGGGTTTGTTGACATTGACGCATAGCATAATACGACTAATTAAAACTTCCCACTGCTTGCTATTAATAGTTAGCACAGTCCATACCTCAGCTGCCAACTCGTTGGCATCCGAGCTCAATTCTTCGTTTGCGGCTAATCGCAGCTCGCAATCTTCCGCCTCGCAGCAGACTGGGTCGCACGCGGCGTCGCACGTGTCGCACGACTTGTCGCAAGTCGCGTCGACGAGCGCCACCCGCGTCTTGCCGCGCTCAGCCTCCGCTCGCGCGGCCTCGAGTTGCGCGCGCAAGGTGCGCTCGATTTCGCTGTGCGCGTGTAGACGCGCCCTACTCTCGGCGACTTCGTATTTAAGAGACTCGATTGTATCCTGGAATAAAATAAAACAAAATATTTTAAATTATGTTAATACCACAATATACATCAGAAACTTCCAGATATTTAAAAATATTTATTTCAAGATTAGGTATATACGAGAGCGAGCTACGACGCTCCTTGCTGTATAAATAAATAATTAAGGGCGTATATATTGTAGCTGCATCACGTAGTATATATTATATTACTAGCTGCGCCCCGCGATGTTACTCGCGATTAAAAAGTATGTAGCCTTTGTGCTATTCCAGATATTATTATCATTATCTATCAGTGTGCCTAATTTCATGCAGATCCGTTCAGCCGTTCTGGCGTGATTGAGTAACAAACATCCATCCATCCATCCAAACATTCACATTTATAATATTATTAAGTGTGATAGTGTGATTGTCTACCTTGAGTCCTTTGATGTCATCGGCGAGTGCGGCGACCTCCTCGATGTGTTTGGCTTGGAGCCGCGCGTTCGCTTCCTCCTTTGACGAGAGCTCCATCTCCAGCTCTGAGATCTTGCTCAGGCATTCGGCGACTGGAATTAAATACAAATATTACTCTAACAATATATTATCAAAAGTTTCGCTCCCTCTTAAGGAGCTTAGTTAGTATTAGTTTTACATCATCGAATACCGATCGAGTGATCTTTACAAACATTCATACATAATACATAGACAGTATTTAATCTAGCAGAACGTCCAACTTTACTATTAAATGGATGGAAATAATCATTGGATTAACGGTCGGTATTTGAATTTCTTCAAAAGTCATACTAAGGGCCCGGATTTCAAAGTATTAACTACTAATTTAAAGTGTGGATAAACCTTCCTATATAGTCATATAAAGAACTTAACTCGGAGAAGTCCATTTGATGGTTCAGTTGATGACGTGTTTAACGGTTGGGCCATAAAGTACTCACTGGTATCGAGGTCCTTCTGCGCGCGATGCTGGCGGTCTCGGTCGGCGCGCGCGGCGCTGCTGCGCTCTGCCGCCGCCACGCCGCGCCACCGCTCCGCCTCGACCCGCCATGAACTACCGTTCAGTGCGTCTAACTGGAAAACATAAAAGTAGATGTTTAAAGTGGAAGACGTGCTCACAACTATTATTGAAAAAGTACATTATATATTTTGCCTACATTAAATTATGTCCGACTGGAAATATAATCTACTTTATATTATTTTATGCGTTAATTTATTTATTGATTGAAGTCTTTTCCTGTTAGCATTATTTTAAGAGGACTGTAAAATATTTTAAAAGAATGCAAATACTTACACGAAACACTAAATACTGGACTAAAACGCCCAAAGCTTCGACGCCCTTAGCGGCATGCGCTAGCGCAGCCGCCTGTTCACGCGGCTGGGCGGGTAGAGGCGCGGTCAACGGCACCGGCGGCGTGCGCACGGGCTGCGGCGTTTGCACCCGCTTGCCTCGTGGCCCCACCGCCACCGTCACGCGCGGTGTCTCTGTGGACCAAGGAAAGGGATAATTAAAAACATGTTTTGATTTAAAGTGAAAGTTGAGATAATATTAGATATTTAATAGAAATTCAATCGTAACTTAATCGCGTTATGTTTACTAATTACTTAATTAGTTTACGTAACAGTCGTTATCACAAATCAAGAAGGAAAGGTAATAAATTATTATTTAATTATATATTTACATCAGAATTAAATAACATATTTAATTGACCGCCGAGTAAATTTGAATACTACCTAAGTACGTTTCAGACAAAAATAATAATTGAGATACAACAGTTTTAACAGTTATGTATATGTGACTAGATACTGTATGTACGCACATGATACTGATGTATACTGATGTTATTAAGTGTTATTTAGTCGTAAGTATTTGTTCGTTGGTAAACTATCTCCACATCAAAATCTTAACATAATAAGTACCGTACCGAGGTCGCTACCTATATTGATATATATCCATTGTATATGTTGGGACGTTTCACGCACAGGCAATCATAAAATTATTCGAGTCTTTTGTGCATTGTCACGAATAATTCCCGCCCCGCGAGGACTCGTCCCTGTCGCGAGCTAATCTGCAAATCGACCTTTATAACTGTGCGCCATGAACAGATGTTAATCGGCCGACACGGAGCGCATTATGCTAATTCCATGCGCAAATCCGCATAATGTTAAAACGATTTTATGGACCTAAAGAAAGTTTACAAAAGTAAAACTTCATTCATGTCGTGCTGTCTCGCAAAATTGGCATACATTAGTTCAACAGCAACGTGTGCTAATAGAAACTAGCTCGTTTCCTCTGTTTGTTTTAAAATTACACACCGCAAGCGTTCTCACGGCTCCGCAGAGACAATTACAAGCGTTACCTACAGGGAAACAATTGCAATAGCAAAATCAGGGATATTCTTCCATTGTATATCTAATCAACCTGTATAATCTTATACCAGTGAGCTGAAGGTGTCGTGTGAATGGACATCAGTCGTGAATCATAAAATAGGCTATTCGAATAAGACTTTAGTCAAAAAGAACAAAGCGCAATCTTTGTACAGGACCCTAAAGTGAAGAAAAATAATCAGTATATGTAACATAACTTTCTAAATTTCGTCAGCTGTACCCAAGCCCTTAGCTCTACCAATTACATATGAAGTGAAATCGTCAACGGTCCACCATTTGCAACACGTATCAAATCATTTGATGTGAATATCAAAGCATCATAGCATTGTTAATTAATTGTCATTAAAATAAATGACTCAAGAGAGTAGCTTCCGATTTCTTTTAGATAAAAAAAACTTCCTATCCTCTTTAAAAGCGTAACTTTCCTTTGATCACACTAATGAGGCATTGTATTCTTTAATGAAAAGGCCGGAAGGTCGAAATTTATTTTACAGATTAAATTCAGGAGACTATAAATGAACGTTAATTCAGCAGATGTGAAAAATTGATCTCTCTGTGCATCCGTAACTGTTCCCACGCGGTCCATTGACAGCTCTGCTTGTGTTCACGCACCATTAGCGGTGCAGCGCCAAGCAGCGCCCATTTCCGCCACATGATTATAATTTTGTACTTCCAAATTATATTAAAGCTGCATATCTGTCTGCTATAATCTCCAGAAACTGCAAAACAAGGACATATGCAGCTTACACGACACATTATGGTACTTTTTTATGTGCAATAGCTGTAAGGCTTATAACACATTACTTACAAGATATCAGAGGCCAAAGTCTGCTAACACTATTGCTCTATAATCGAACGACAATAGCATGGGACTGTTTTTGTTGATACAGTTTTTGTAGTCCACTATAATCGACCTATCACTCAGAAGAAACATATTCAATACCAGAAATCGCAGCATACGTAATACCTAAGCGCAATTTAACGTTGATCTCTATGCTTTAACGTTACGCTGCACAATTTGATACTCGCTTACGAGAGAACAATGTATGTTTGTTTATAACAGCGTGATGATATTCCATATGACCTAGATAGCGGATAGCGTTGGCACATGGCATATATGTTGACACTATTATGTTAGTAGGTAAATGCTTGTTCTTATCAAGTTAATAAACCTTTCATATATTCCATTTTAAACGATGTTAAGGCAATCTCAAATATTTAAGGTCCTGTATCACCAACTACCTGCAAAATCATGTTAAACACGTAGAAAATGTCTTGGTTTCTGTAGTTCCTTATCTTGGGATATAACATAATCTTTTACACTTTTCACTCTAATAAACTCCATACCAATTAGCAAATTGAAAAAGTCGTAAGAACAAATCGAATGATTACCAGTGGTAAATTATCCCACGTTTGAGAGTATTCTGCAAAATAGTGTAAAAACGCTGCTGTACAGTTTACGGAAAAAGTGTGATAAAATGATGCTGTGCTCGTAGTCATTGTACTCATAAAGAATAATTATTGCGGATGATGTCCCAATAGTAATTTTGTGAATGGCCGTTGGGTAGGGTCAGCGGGCGGGCGGCGCGTGGGCATCAATTGAGAACGTTGAAACGTCAAATTAACAGACGATAGGGCTGTCCTATTTAGTAGAAGTAGTCACATTATCTATGCCTAATTTTTTTACCTTTATTTTAGGGTATACAGGCAGAGGTAGGTACGGTAGTGGTAATATTAGAAAACAACTGTTATTTTTCAGATATGACACAGTTGTCGGAATCTTGCATTGTTTATTTTAAAGAAATTCTTGGATATACTATTAAATATATTGTAATACGTGCATTTAAAAAAAACTCATTAATATCAGCCCTAAAACCAATCGTAGGTACAGGCACAGTGTAAGGAGGTCCTTTACAAGTGAATTACTTACCTACATGAGAATTAGCGCCTACACGCCCGGAAAATAATGTTTGATTAAATGATCGCTGTCATTAATATCATACCTTTATATATAAGAACTTTTTCAATACACCTGTATTACGAAAGGTAAGCATGCCGTATGAGTACGTAGGTACATATTTTTTTCTAAAACACGCGATGGTACCATGGTGGTTCATATTCATGAACTAGAAAACTTTACGACTCATTTGTTTTTATATTGCGATAGACAGATGCAAAATAACACGCAGTCAGGTACAGATAGGGGGGCAGGCAATGGTTGCTAATCCCCCCGGCCCCCACGAACCACGACTGAAGTACTTTATTTTGACCACTTTACATTGTTTTCTGAAAGATAAGTAAAATTTAACAAAAATTCTCCCCCTCCAAACTAATTGCCCCCTGCTAAACAAAGTCATGTTACGGCGCCTGCACGCATTTACGTTGAATTGAGCCTTTTTTAAACATTTAATTTTATATACCACTGCATACCTAACTGTACAGGTCGCTTGAAATATAAATCTCTTTATGCGCAAACTTTTTTACCCAGCAAACAATTCAAAAGCGCAGATATATAAACCACAAAGACAGTCATTAATGTAATGGTCGAGTCCATCGACTGTTTTGTATCAGTATTCTACTTACAGAGTAGGGTAACGGGTCTCCGTGGCGACCGTGGCGTGAATACTCTATCGCTAGAGTAGTAGTAACTCTACGAACGTTGAGTACTATCGAGTATAGTTCCGGTTGTTTTCCTGCATACTATACTGGTGCATTGCCATGCATGAATAAGTGGCATTGTTAAAAATCCTTTTAGAATGATTTCATGATTGAATTCAAAAACAAGGAAATGGAAACAGCATTTATTGTAAGTATAGTCTTAACCTCATATACTTAACGAACTAAACGTAATCAAACCTCTCTATGCGATTTCTTGCTACGCAGTCTGCCGCAAAGCGATTGGAAACATGATTTATCAAATGCATTTTTTCTTGAAGATGACAGATGATAACTTAGATGCAGAAAAAAAATACAAATTGTTTACGCGTCGATTATCATAGTTTATGATTTTATACCTAGGTAGGTATTTCAAGCTAATGACAAAAAAGTAAATTACTTCTATGAATTTCTTTACTCGTTAGATATGTGATTGATAAGGATTGGTCACGTACTTTATGCTTAAGTAACACACTAGAAAGTATTTGTTTCACGAATGACAGCCCCCATTATTAAACACATTACCCTCCTTCTTGCGCAGTCGGGTAAATAGTCGCAGATGCCCTAACTTGTGAGCTTGTACAAGCGCCAATGAAATACCGACTTTGTATGATATAAACACCAGCTCAAGTTATGTGTGGTAATAATTGTAACAATTTCTAAGGATCTTTATGCCTTTTAGCCATCGTACATAAAATCGTATTATGATTATCTATTACATTCAATAAGCGTATTCTAAACATTACTTTGTCACATAATGTCACATAATAACGATAACTTTGTCACATGATGAAAAATGGGGCAACATTGGAAAGGCTTATCGTTATTGGTTATACTGAAGCCAGTCACGTGATAACGTGGCCGATATTTTAGATGGGTAATAAACACAGTGCCTACATTTTTTTTAAATTTATAAGCTATTAAACCATTAGAGCGACACGCGAAGTTGGTCAACAATCGCGTTGTTCTTAGTTTGAAATGTAAAAAAACTATGCAGCCGGATACTATGTATTTAGTTCTTTACTGTATTTAAGTGGTCGATCAGCATTATTGGGTGTTGCGTAAAATCCACAGAAAGGATATAACTGCTTGTACGGCCCAAATTTTGTGTAACCGAATAACGTACCCATCAGCCTTAGCCTCCCGTATTTGATGTAAATTTACCATTATTTCGATCACGTATTGACGTACAAAGTAACATTCGCTTCTTGATTCCGAGAAAACACGTTAATTTGAGCGCTTCGTTCGGCAATCAATTAGAGCCCCGACAGGCACCGACATAAGATTCCATAGTTTGTGATTTTTCTCTATAGGCGTGTATTTTTACAAATTCTTATTGGTATTTTATTAGCTTCCTTCAAAAATGAATTTATCGTTGACTCGCGTGGATGAAGTACGGTATAAATAAATATATTTTATTACTGGGTAAGTATGGATCCGTGTGTGGAAGTCGTTGGGGGAGGCCTATGTCCAGCAGTGGACGTCTATCGGCTGATAGATTAGATTAGATGGATCCGTAAATTACACAATTTGCTAATGCTGATACAATACTCTACCATCTCTAGCCTCGACATAAATGACTTTATATGTAAAATCCATAGCACATGGAAGACATTTATCATACTCTCGTCAACCGCGCTCAAGGCGCTGCACTGTTCCGGATGGCAACAAATCCACGGGCGATAGTTCATTTGCACTGTTATTTCTATCGCTTACTAGCTCTATTAATACTATAATCTATTCGGTTGCGTCTAGCGCATAGTGTTGGTGAGAAAATCACAAATCTAATTTTAGTTGTGTTTGTATGTATGTCAGGGGGCCGCGCGGAGACGTCCGCCCGCCCTAGAAGGGTCATCTGCTATAATCCACATTATTGTTTAAACTATAATCATTTTGTACGTTAAGGGTTCTCTATAACTAATAAATAACACATTATCATGATATTTAACGAGTTGCGTTGTAAATTTCTTGGAAAATGTATCTTTGATCAGGAACAAAAGCAATAAAATGTAGGCCAAATGGGCCATATTAAAAATGTATTCGTTTCCATGGAAATATATTTCAAAGGTTTATGACTATTTTATTGAATTTTTTTAAAGATTCTTTACTGTTAACTAGGTACTATCATAAAAATCAATCTAATATTCAAGCTTCTGAAAATAATTTTTTTTAGTAATCGGAATCAGATAAACGTGTCGTTTTAATATTTTTATTACCTACTCGTGTATTGACCTACAGCCGCTGAATCAGAACAGGTGTCATATAGTGCGTCATTGAGTTCAAGAAAGTTGATCCCTTGTCCAATCGCAACTCAAACCAAACATAAACCCAAATCCGGTTCTCATAGAATGCAAACATTGTCTCATTTTACGTAGAATTGCCGATACTTTAATTGCGAGTTTACACGCGTTGCTTTGCACGATGCGTGCACGCATGACATTAAGAAATTTCAAATCATACAGGACTGACATTTCATATGTTGCCAATTTGTCTTGTAGCTGAACTGTTTTTTGATATGAAATATTGAGTAGATAGATATGATCTCCTTATTAGATAAATTTCCTATGTTTACCTACTATTAATTTCCAATATATACATATTATTTATATGTACTTACCTAACGATTTTTTGTACGCTCGTAATTTGGCATTATATTTATTGGAACAAAAGATGGAGGGTAGCTCATGAATTTTGTTATAGGGCGAGCAATAAGGTGCAGTTTTACGACGTAAATCTGTCATTGTGTGCTAATGACACGATGGTCCGTGAATTTCTGACATCGACGGGTTTGCTCGGCACGCTTGAAATTATAAAAGGACAACCTCAGAGGAAGTTAAAATTTAAGGACAACGCTGACAATTTCCTTATTGTATTTCGTAAACTGGGTCAAGCTTGCGCGAACGTTAATTTTATATTTAACTACTTAAAATTATTCAAATTAATGGACTGGAAAGCACAATGGCAGCGCAACCTGTGTTAAAGTCAAAGGTGGCAGACAAGAACTCTACATACCTAACAATAAGTATAGCTACTAGAATTGAATAATGTAGATATACAGTACTAGAACTATTAATGCGACGGTAACATTAATCATTTAGTCATTGCAACGAATTTCACTAAAACCCGTCTATTAAATTTGTCATGTGTCAAGTTGTATTTATACGAGGGCGGGCGATGACAGACCGTCTCATCAAACGGGTGTCCTCCCGCCACCGGCTTACTTAATATAACTCCACTTAATAACATGAAATACACATAGTATAATATTCTATTGGTTTGTTTTATGACGTGTGCGTGCGCTACAAATACCCCGTTTGCACACTTATGAATAGGCATAATTTCGCATTAGTATTTTACTTGTGTTAGACCGGGTCTAACACAAGTAAAATACTAATAACGTACAGACTTCAGTTTGAAACAAAGCATACGACAAAAATTGTGAAATAAATGTAAACAGTTGCATGACTGATATTACAAACGATCAAATGATTCCATAGTTATGTAACCATACATAATTAAACATTATATGTCTTCAATCTAATATATACAAACAAACAAGTTTTACTCAAGCCGAGTAGAGCTCACACAAAATCGTTTGTCGTAACTCTATCGTCGGTATAACTCTCTAAAATTCACCTCCTACACTGGGAATGTAGAAATATTGTAAATAACAAACTTTCTGCGTGAATGCGTAAACAATATCATCCGGTCGGCATCGCACGTAGTATTTAACAAAAGCGATTAAAACATCTGCAAGCGTATGCTACGAAATTGTTATTTTACAATGACAATTAATTTGTTGTTTTACATTGACGATTAATTTGTTATTTCACATTGACAATTAATTTATTATTTTACACAATTAACTTTTACGTTGCGCTCAGGCGCACTGACACTAGTGTAGCGGACAAAGTTTAGTACAATGTCCTGCTAAGTTAGTAATCTATCCTAAACGCGACATGAGTACCTGTGGGTCAATCCACATAATTACAATATTCGTTATAATTAAGACGTTCTCAGGTACAGACGTAAACTCTATTGAATTATACAATAATACTCTAGCTGATGATCGCGGCCTCCCTCGCTACTCGTGTGAACTAACCAACTGAAGCTGCGTCCATTTATGTATTTTTACTAATATCTAAGAATTAACTAGACATGCCATTTAATGCCATGCTATACCTATATCACAGATATCCATTTTTATTTTATTGTTTAAGTATTTTATATGTATAGATTACACGCTTTGACTTCCAAACCTGTGACGAATAGATAAGTATTGTAAAGGTGTTGGCACAGTGCCAATGTTAATTTAAAAATGAGTTGCAAACGTTGGCCAAATTGCCCCTTGACACAAAAGAGGCACAGCCTGTATGGCGGTTCTCGCAATCGGTAAATAACCAATTCGCTTTGTCCCTCAAACATTTATGTGTGAAATAGTAGCTAACGCGTATTGGACAACAATAACATTGTCAATAAAGAACATGTTGTAGTTATAACAATGAATGGAAACTACTTTAAAATTTAGATAATTGCTAGCTTCTTCATTTCAATCCACCAAAGTCAAAAGGATCACAAACAAATTGTCATATTTTTTAACTCTAAGTCAAATTATGTTTTTTAAGTCAGATTGCGACCTAGTCTAGTAAGATCTGGTAAAAAAAACTCAAAAGGCTTGTACATTATGCAAAGAAGAAATCAAATTTTTAATTGATACCACCCATTAGGAAATACCTAAACCAAATTAATTTCGCTCAATACTACCATTTAACTATGACGTATAGCCATAGTATGTATGTATGAACTAAATAATTGTATTGCATAGTGAATGTTGGGTGGTGTGATCGACGAGGCCGGAGACACGTAGAGCTTCATACAAACTTATCAATCAACGTACATCCGCGCCATTATATTGAGTAAACAATAGGGCGACGAAAACGTACAATGCAGTAAAAAAAAAAGGTCGTGGAAAACGGTCGCCTTGTAAAGGGCAAGGTCAAACGGAAACTTTCAAGTTTAAGCCCTGTGAATGAGCCGACTAGGGCGCACGCTTCCGTCGCGAAGGCCGTCTCGTACATTTTAAAATACTAAAAGATTTTTTTTGTTTAAATAATTGCATATATACATGCATTATCATTCAAATGAATGATATACCAATCTGACCCTAACTTTAAGATCGTAAAACCGATGAAAATTAATATGTCCATAAACAGCTTCAAAACGATAAATTAATACTAAATTTATTGTTTTGGAGCAAAATGATTGAAACGGTTTGATAACTTTATTACGTCAGTAAGCTCATAAATTACAGAGGCATTTATTCCTCCTCTCGTATATCTTGCATATCCGCAGTTTACTTTAGTAATAGAGTAAAATGGATAGCAAACGAAAAGTATATTATGTATGATGAACAAAGTCCTAACGCGCGTGCATATAGTCAGGAACCTACATTTCTAAATGCCATTGCATTCAAACACGCAACTTTATGAGATAGTTTTATAACCAATTACCAACTAACACGGGAAGCCCCTTTTCAAAGGATAAATTAGTCTCTTAATTTCTCTATTAGTCTGACGTACGTCGAGCGACGACACTAATTTGACGAGATCCTTAAGTGTATTAACAAGGACTAACCTCTTCCGTCCACAAACATTTGCGAAGTATTATTTGCCACTAGCTCATAATGTGTGATATTTTGTTTAATTCACTGCACTCGATCAACACTTCACCGGTATGCACACCCATATTGCAGTGCAAATATTTGCCCAAACATTCGACACGGTACGAACAAAATAGATGTAACAAGGGACGTTCCGAACGTGCGTTCAGAGTCACGCTGTGTGTTCAACTGACGTTTCGCGTCCGTTGCGGTATTCGAACGGTCTTCTTCATTGGGCCCGATCAAAAGAAGTAGTATAAGCCTGGCGATATGACACTACTTATCAAGGATGTGAAGGGCCCTGAGGTCTTAAATGTTGCCAATACGAAAGTTGGCACCTCATTCCGGAATACAAGAATACTAATTGTACAGTAGATTAAGGATTAACAACAAAAACATTTATGCAGTTGATGCCTATTTGCATATTTTGTATACGATGCACGAACGCGCGAAACTTTTCCCTTTGAACCGCGCGGTTCAACGCACCTGCCAGCCGCGGCGAGGAAAGTTGAGGAACGAGATAGGACACCTGACGACTGCAGCCGCGTCCATCAGCACAGCCATTAATTTGCAAATTTATCGCGACTGTCACTTTTATTCATACTTCGCCTCTTTAAAAATGTCTTAACTGACCACCTTATGAAATTTTATAAATTTATACAGTAAATTATTCCCGTTATTTTTCAACTGGATTGCTTGATGGACATGTTTCATATACGTACACCAAACATACTTATCTCTTGGTTTCTTTAAAATAAATAACGTTGCGTTCAACAATATCAAATTATATGATAAGACTGTTATAGTTCTTACATGAAGTTATATCAATGAAGGATAATAAACATGGTCGGTATTATACAATTTTAACTACATTAAATATTTCTAAGTTACGCCTACAAACGTAGCACATTAGCACCCTCTATAAACTTAACCATTATAACTATGGGCACAGAAAAACTATTCATAATTGTATATAACATTAAAAAAAAAAAGAATGTTGCGTGCCAGCAACACCATTAACGTCAGAACGAACCATAAAGCCCATAGCGCGAAAAAAATAAACTAACCGCGAGTAAGTAGTAGCGTCACGGTCAATCTCCGATTTGGAGCAAAGTTATCAGACTTTCTCAAGATGTGCTATTGTCTTACGATCTACGGAGCCGCAAGAACAATCGGTTCATTCACGTTTAGCTCAACATGTTTCTTATCGCATGTTACTTAAAAGGCATCATTAGAGTGACAATTAAAGCATGCTAGCCTAGGCCTCGGTAAACGCGACGGTAACTATTTGTGACGTGTAGAGAATACCTCGGCGAATGCATCCGTTAGTTCCGTATAAGGATACAAAAACGCATTACACCTCTATTGACGCAATCTAAACTTTATACCAGTTGACATAAGAGTGATAGACAGTGAATAATTGAGCTAAGATAACGGCGGTACCTGCAATCACAACGACGCAATCAAGGTTTGAGACTTGCATTGAATAGATTGTTGTCGTGCTCAGTAAGCGGTCTTACTTACTTCGCACTTGAATTATGAATGGGGAGAAAAGAGACAATATCTGTATTAAGCTGGTTTACAAGATAAGAATCGTCAGCATAAGGTACAAGTCATAGATATTTGCAATTGATTTATAAGAGATTGAAGAAAGTAAGCTGAATAAATTCTTCCCTGCTTTTTACACCATAAGACTTTGTTAGCTGCCCGATAAATTTAGGACTATAAAAACATGCGATTTTAATTCTGAACATCAAAAGATGCGTAAGGTGATCTCGATAGATATAAAATATGTTTAAGAAATTGGAATCGTTTCAACTATCCATTTTATTACTCCCTAAATAAACCGAACAAGTGTACCCGTGCCGCAAGTCGCGGTCCGCCGCCCTCGTCTGCGCGTGCACACCATACATATGCATGGTTTGGAAAAACTGACTTTCTTCACACTTATAATGTGCATTACAATTTCGCAGATGCGATCTCTTTATACAAACGCATTCATGCGTGTAAGTTGCCGGTGTGTGAGTTACATTAGCTTCGTCACGGGAATGTTTGTAATTTTGATAGCGTGAGCGCATAAACAAATGCTTATTTCATGCGGTGAATAAACTCTCAAGCCTTTTGCAGCCTGCTCTGGATGTAAGACTGTACTTATATATATGGAGAACGTTACATATGGATGATTTATGAGTAAATTAATCTGTGTATCAGCAACGCGACTGAATTAAATGTTGTTTAAAATCTTTTCTTAGATATTTATTAACCTTCAAGGCAGCCCAAAGGATTAAGATTCCGCCAACACCTAAATCCCACCTAACAAAAGCCTTCGAAGTTCGAACCCACTGCACACACGCAAGGTTAATAAACTAATAACTATATCAAACATTTGTAAAGGGAAAGCAATTCCTAATAGGGCATCTTTATAGAACCACCTTCTAAAACTGTACACTGGCGTCGTCCGCCATATGCAAATGATTTAGAAACTAATCAAGGCAATGACCCATTGTATGCTAAGAGAGCCGCTACTGATGTCGTTCCCATGTTAGATAAGATTGCTTACAACAGTAATGGAAGCTAGGCGAGATTCACTAAGAAGTATTATATGTACAAACAAAAAAGGAAAATAATAGTGCTTCACTAGGAACGGCATTCCGAACGGGTGGTAAAGTAGCATAATATTTTGTTGACGATTCATAAGTACTGTATTTAACGTCTACATAGGTCTACGAGAATAAAAAATATTCTGATTCTGATTCTACATTCGAAATTATTATTAATTACTTTCTATAACAGAATAAAATGATCCCAATGACAAAATAAGTATTTTAATGGATTTTATTCTCAACTGTACAGAAAGCTGTTATTTAACCTTAACATTCATAATACAGGTCCATGAAGAAAATAATTACTTAATTATACATTTTCCTTAAAGTAGAAAAAAGTCGTGCGAGCTATTTCCGTTAAATACTGAATGGTATGGTTAAGGCCTTAAGGTCGCAATCTGCAACAATGTATTTTAGCGAAAAGCTGAAAGTAGCGTACATCACATGCGTAACCCGGTTTACATGCTTTTGAAGCTATAAAACCAAAATTATCATGCAAGACGAACTTGGTCAAGCAGTGCCTAGTTGGCAGAATAATAAAAGCATACTAAGCTATATATCACCTTACTTTTGCTGCTATCACTATATTATATCGATGAAAAAGCTTAACGTTCTATGTATTTAAGCATAGACTGCCATCGTTCCAACTATAATAAGTATAATAAAATGGGTACATTATTTCTAAATGTTTTTTGGCTATACTCTCGGCTACTTCTGTCAACAGAAACCAAATATTGTTTTACAATGTGTGGAAAACATAGGCAAGAGTGTAACTACAAGTAACCTATCTGCAAAACATTTAAATAAAGATTTAATTTCTACAATCATTTAGAATCTTGCCAATTCCATTGAAATTGTGGCTTGATGCCATTTAATTATTTGCATCTACATAGGGCTCGAATCATCTCTGTTTTGGCACATACAACTAACCTCGACAAAAATAACATGTTCAATGTTTATTAGTAATATTGAAGCAACTCGAGGATACTCAAACCAATTGCAGACACTTGGAATAATTATTTTTAAGTTCCATCGACACATTGGTTTTTTCCAACATCGCGTTCAATCTTAACCAGGATGCTGACGCTAAAAAAAATATAAATAATTCACTATACATGAAGCTGTTTTCTTATCGACTAGTTTAACTTGCCCTTTGGTCAGGATTTCCTAGATTATGGTCGAGTAAAAGTATAGCAACTAACGGCTGGTTACATAGCATTACCATTTAGAGACGTTTCTCGTTACTTAAGTATCCGTGTGGGTAACGAAAGGAAGCGGTTAATTATAACGTTCAGAACACACTGGTGATTATTGACCCAAAACAGATCGTTATAGTCACGTAAATATTTGTAGAAAAACTGATTATTACTACAATTACCTATATTACTAGCTTTTATTGTAGGTGTAGACTTACCACGCCCAATTAACATTACTATTCGAATTTTCTAAAAAATATATTTCTAGTCGAGCCTAGCTTTACATAAGTATACTTAATCTACGAAATGTAATAATGTCAAACAAAGGTCTTAACTCTTAATGCCACATGCACATACGTGCCGAAAATAAAATGTAAAAAGACTTAGCTACATACTGTTATCTAAAATAATTCTGACCTCATAGGGGCGATTTCCTACTGATGTTAAATGTAATTTCGATGTTAAACACGTCAATGTGTTGGTACATTGCGTCGCGTGACGTATACCAAGCTCATCGTAATAAAGTGGACTATTTAGCATTCTAGCCGGGCTATGTGGCACGTGGCGTGTTATCAATATGTATTCGCCGACGTGACCACAGCAGCCGATCAATTCAAATAACAATGATTTCAATTTCAAATGGTGAATGAAGACGTGAACGTAATTGCTAAAACGTAGATTTGTAATAAGTATAACAATAAGTGGGTTAAAATTAAAAGGTATGTTTCTACGATGCTCAGCGACCGAATGCCAGAAACAAGAGAATAATTGAAATTCGTCGAGAGACTTACAATTTTCGTGGCCGACGCCACAGACTACATTTGAAAGTTCAAAGTTAATAGTCAGGTTACTTTTTATGAAAGATGTACCTAACTCTATTTACGAGTACATATTTAAATTATATTCTTCATCATTAGTATTTTCTATGTTTTACTAACAAAGTCCAAGAACAAAAATATTACGGACGGTCAGTAATTAAAGAACAGTGTGCGAAATGCCAGACTGATATTTAACATTTGGCTCCCACCTGAGCGACTGTCCCAACCTCACGTACATGTAGGCAGAGAATACACTCATTTATAAATAGTGTTTAGAAAGAACTTCGCAACTGGCGTGGGACGGTCCCATAATAGCGTTGGTAATAAAAATAGAATTAAGTGTATTTTTTTTCATCGCAACCTTCTCATCTGTGAGAAAATAGATCATACTAGATAGGTATCAGTATAAAACAATACAGCAATAACTATTATTTCGTCGAAGTAAATCGAAAAAATCGATTGCTAATCAAAAACACACAACAATAATAGTGTAAAATATTTTAACAGGTCCAACAGTGGGTTATAGGAATAACATTCCCGAAGAAATAAATCATAGTATTAGACCTATAAAATGGCACCCCGTACTAAGCGCACTGTCAAACGCTACCGGTTCGCCTTGTGTAAAAAAAGATCATACATCATTTACACTATTTTTGTTACACCTGATATATATATATGATAGCAACATGCGCAAGCCAAGTTATAAGCTTTCAGGTCAAAAAGTGAGTTTCAAAATAGGGGCAGTGAATTATATAGGGAACACAATAACTTAGAAATCGACGCACGTTCCCGGACGGATGTATACGAATGCCAAACAGAATTGGCCCCACACGCTCCATAACTCAGGCTAATTCTCTCTGAAAACTGAATAAAGGAACTGGCAAGTCTAAACACTGCTGAAATTACACCTTGCAGTTTGAAATTTGAATACGAGTCTAAAATAGTTCGATATGTACGATAACTCTTGGAGTATGTGAGTACGTAGAGTAGACACTGCTTGCGTATTTACTGGTCGTCAATAAAGAGATTGATGCGTAAAACCTTGTTGTTTCTTGTTCATATAGGTATATGTTTTCACCATATACAACTCGATCACAATACTAAAGGCGCTCATAAATATTATCTTGTTATATTTGCATACTATTAAAGTTGACATGGACTGTGGATATCATCCGTACAATCCTTATATTGACATAGATAACGTCGTGTTTTCCGTAACATAAATTTGGTAGACCTATAAACGCAAACTATACCTACGTTACTACTTTCATAATTATGTAGACTCAGCATATATCAAAATTTATAAACCAAAAATACTCCTCGATTATTTTAGTTCGATTCACGTGTGATCAAATTTTGGAAATTATCTGTTGGTATATTCGTCTAGGGATATTTATTAATAACTTGCTGTCCCGGCGATCTTCGTACCGCCTCGGAATCAAATGTATGAGAAAATTAATTATCTTTATTATTATATTTGTGTTTTTTCCCATGTTTATTCATACATTGTTCTGCTATTCAGGCCTGAGAAAAATCAAAAACTCAAAAATCATAAAAATCGGCCCGCCCGTTCTTGAGTAATAAATGGTGCGACTAACACGACTTTATATTGTATGTATCGATAGAGCCATGGTAAATATAGTTAAACAAAAAATATATATACCTATTTAGTTTCTGCATTTTCAGTTCCTCCATGGCTAATACTTTCACTGAATTAATGTACGAGTACACCTATATTTTTAAAATTCATCTATTAGTTAAGTCTTGTAGAGTCGCCTGTTCATATTTGAAATACAATCGACAACTCTACAAATATGTTTCGAAGTGCGAGATCAAAGAGCCACTCAGTTTACATTTTGCGTAAGAGTACATCAAGCTAGAACCGATACTGTTTTCATGTTACCACATCAAAAAGGCATCTTAACAACAGTTAAAAGGATTAGCCATCACTTACATACTTGTTTTACTTACTGCGTTAAATAAAGGTATCACAGTTGTAAACGGTTTATCACACGAGTAAAATTAAAAAAAAAATATCTATCATCAAATATCGATAAGAAAAAGGTGGGTAAGTATACATTTTCATGTTTGTATGAAAAATAAGCTTTAAATTGTGGCCATCCTAAACGATTATAGGTTTTTATAACTATTAGTCTTCATTTTTCTGCAAAAATATGGATTATTTTCTTTAAAATCATAAAATAAAGTTTCTTTTTTGGTTCGGTCACGTGATCAAAAACGCTCTGGGTTGTTAGTCGATGTGTTGTGTGATGTGTCGATGTGTAATATTTGGGATTTTAATGTGTTTCAGACATTTTTTCTCACGAGCACATAGTTTGCAAGTCACAATATTTGTGTAACTAGTAGTCAAAATATTTGTTAATGATAAGCGATATTTTTTTCAATGCACACCAAATTATACAATGAATGTAATTGTTCTAATTTCATTTTTCAATAATTTCAATTTCTTCTAGACAGCAAAATTAATTTCATCAAATAAATTATCAACAGCTCCGTATCAACCCTCCCCTGTCATTGGAACATAAAAGTACCTCGGTACACAGAATCGCACTGGCGTGGGACAGTGTGAAAAGAAACGAATGCAACAACTTCCGATACAAAAACCCTCACTTCCCCGCGTGTTTGCTTCTCAGAACTAATGAAAGGTACGTAAATAGTCCGGTGGTCGGACGGAACCGCGCGTCGGCGCCTAAACGCACCGATAGACACACGACTGATTGATTGAAGGGACATTGAAAAAAATTACCCATTGTAAGCATTTACGGGATATCCGTTTTGTTGATTGAAGTAGAAGAATAATAAAAAAAACCGTCCATATCAATAAGCATTTTTATTAATACCTTTTTTCCTACATTGACTACACACACTACGGATATTTATCTAAAGTGATTTCCCTATCCTTCGTTGCTATAGGACAACCCTAAATCGCTTAATCGATTGACGTTTAGATCAGAATTGAAAAAGGAGTTAACCGAGTCACGCTTTAGAAACCAAATGGTCGGTACAGATAGTTACTCACAGATGCCGATTACATAAGCTCTAAAAATGATTCATAGGCGTCATCATGCTTGCCTATTTTTGAAGATGTTTAAAAAAAACAACAAGCTTACAATCAGGTATCTATAAATCTGTTTTTGTGACGCACTAAATGTAGTGTTGTGCTGCGCACTAAGAAATAAAAGACGATCGTAACTCTATTTTCGGACAATTTGTCATATCGGTCGGCTAGGGTTGACAAGACGTACTGGGAAGTATTAAGTCTAATAAAATAAACCTGTCAATCAGACCAGCTAATAGTAGATTTGGATTCACTATTAACCTGAATTCGTTATTAAACATTGTTTGTATATAAATACATTGTGCTTTTCCGAAAGATTAGCACTGTTTTTTTTTTGGAAAATGTATGGTTACATTTGGTTTAGATTCTGACACTAAAGGCTAAGGCGTTACATACCAAACAAAAACTTTCGCATAACACGATCGCATGGTCGTCGTACGACAAACTAGCAATTAATCAAATAGTCTGTTACAATTATGCGCTCATAATGGCCATGATCAGTTGCGATACTTGTAAATTAGACATTGAGTGCCGGCACTATACTAATTCACCGTAATTATGATTAACGCCTGCGCGTGATCACGTTATAAGTGATAAAAAAAAGTATTGGTCGGTTCGAATATAACGCGTATGTTCGGTAGAATAATATATACAGGTTGATTCAGAAAGGGTATAAGTCTTAAACCCGTGCTTCTAAATTGCATTTGCAATAATACACATATAAAATAAAGTTGTGTTAGTTACACAATTTATAACTCAAAAAGCCACCCGGGTAATATTTTATAATCTTTAATATTTTGAATTGGTCTCCTCCCCGATTAGCAGAA
Organism: Pheosia gnoma; assembly: GCA_905404115.1. Taxonomy (NCBI): domain Eukaryota; kingdom Metazoa; phylum Arthropoda; class Insecta; order Lepidoptera; family Notodontidae; genus Pheosia; species Pheosia gnoma. The sequence goes on from FR989901.1 coordinate 5,021,745, forward strand.
TAACAATTAAAACATGAGACAAATTCAAAACAACAAAAGAAAACTTTTTAACAAAATAAAAACCGTCTTCAAAAAACTAAAAAGCAAAAAATAATCTAATCTTGAAATCTACCTTGTCTAACCACATCAAATATTTAACTAATCTGAAGTCGGTGCCAAACTAACAACTGCGTCGAGTATTGCCGGTCTGCGCCAAAGACTATACCTACAAATTGGTCCGCGCATCTCGTTACTGAGTATACTTTTGTTATTCTTCGTCGGTTGTTTATTTGGCACCGACTTCAGATTAGTTAAATATTTGATGTGGTTAGACAAGGTAGATTTCAAGATTAGATTATTTTTTGCTTTTTAGTTTTTTGAAGACGGTTTTTATTTTGTTAAAAAGTTTTTTATTTTAAACTTTTTAGTGCATATATTTACTATTCTTTGTCACTAAAAAGATTTGTAAATCAATCTTTTTACTGGATAATAGGTATACCAATAATCGAGATTATCTTGGCGCAACCCGTGAAATACGTATCACTGACAAGTTCCGCTGGCCATTTGTGGCCTTCTTCATCACTTCCACTTCAGCAAATGATACTTTCTGAATGCAAATGCTTGACTTCTTGATGAAAATACCAAAATTGCTATCGGTATGCCTATAAAATTTGAGGAGTTCTCTCAATTCCTCATGGATCCCATCATCAGAACATTTTTTTGAAAAAAATGGGACCAATCTGTAAACATATCCTTTCATATAAAAAAATAATTTTCCAAATCGGTTCATAAATGACGGAGATATGAGGTAACAAACATAAAAAAAAAAAATAAAAAAAAAAATAAAAAAAAAAAAATACAACCGAATTGAGAACCTCCTCCTTTTTTTTGAAGTCGGTTAAAAAGATAATTTTGAGGCGGTACGAAGTTCGCTGGGGAAGCTAGGCAATAATAGATCAATTTATCCCATGTAATATACAACTAAACACAAGACAGATATATTAGAGGAGATATGTTATGAAAGCGGTGGGCTTGCGCTCACCTTTAGCCAAAATTACGCTAACATAGAGTTTTCGCCGTCAGTCGACTGCAACTGCACGTCGGTATCGGAGCTCTAACTTTTTTTTTAAATGCCGTGTTATTCCGTGGTTGTGTGCTAAAATACTAGCAGCAAAGTGAACTACGCGAAAGATGGAATCTCATTTCACCAGCCAGTATTAAGTATTTTATTTATTCGTCTTTAAAATCATTAAAAACAAAAAATCTAAAAATAATAATGCCTTTATTATGTTATTTTAGTTTTCATGTAGCACAACGACTTTTTTATTTTTGTACAAAATACATGGCTCTTTAAGTACCACCTATGTTCGCTACTGAGTGAATGTACGAGGCAATGGATAGATCGTCTAACGATACTTTGAATAAACTGGTGCGTCGCGTGGTACGGCCGCTGCATGCGGCGACGACGCAGCACGCACCGAATTATTGGCACGCGTGTGTGTGTGAGACTTCGTATTGGTTGGTTTTATGTAATTGCATGTGTTTTGTGGCGAGTGGTGGGGACAAAACGGAGACAGCGAGTTCCCATACATTTTGAACCGCACGGCATATCTCTCGTGATCTGTGAAACACAACAACAAATCTGATTTACGCAATGGTATATATCATATATATATACGTACCAATGTTTAACTAAACACTATCTTTGACTTATCAATTCAAACTCCCAGTTTCTTTTGTTACTGTTCTCCAAATTTTGATATCGCAATTTAAATGAAAACACGTACAAAATTACAGAAAGTTGTCGCGATAAGATCATTCGGTGTGCAGCTGTCTGCCTTACATACCACATGTACAGCGTGATTCAGAAAGGGTATACTACCATTTGAATTTGTGCTTCTTTAGAGCATTTGGTAAACATTTTGCGAGCAAATTAAAAAAAATACATATTGAAATTTTGACTTCACATCAATACTCTATACAAATAAATAAAATTGGAGTGTCTGTTTGTAATATTAAAATAACCGCTTTTTACTAAGTGCATTTGGATGTATACACGGTACATATACCTATACCAAAACCACATTTTTTTCAATTTTTGTCTGTCTGTTTGTTCCGACTAATCTCTGAAATGGCTGGACCGATTTTGACGGGACTTGCACTGGCAGATAGCTGATGTAACGAGGAGGAACTTAGGCTACTTTTATTTTAGAAACCCCCCCCAATCCCCGCCAACGACTTAATATCACAAAGGCTGCCGGTCACGCGGGCTCAGAACGCGCAAGCGGGCTATAGCTAACGGTTGTGTCTTTGTTAAATACCACGCGGATGAAGTCGCGGGTAACAGCTAGTAATGATTATAAATGCGGTAAGGAAGCGCAGCGTCAAGTATAGTAGCACTTTTCTGAGTCGCGCTGTATTTAACGTACTTTTACCAACGACATGTTGATGTTTATTTATTACGCTGGGTTTGTTTAGAGCATTTATCACTTTACGTAATTTGACATCAATATTTACCTATGCACTTAGCACCGTTATATTTGTATTGTTACCTCACTAAATAAATCGGAACGAATACTATGACATAATCTATGCATGAACGAGTGTATTAAGACCATAACTAGGTAGTGTTTATCTTTGTATATATATATAAAACATAGTCGTGGAGTTGCACCATTTAAAACTCAAGAACGTGTGGGCCGATTTTTATGATCATTGATTTTGTCTCTGCATTTAAACATGGGAGAAAATCACTAAAACAATGTTAATAAAAAAGATAATTTATTTCGTCATACATTTGATTTTGAAGCGGTATTCGCCGGAACAGCTACCTAACAAGGTGAAATTATTTTTGCAGAGAACCCTATTTTTTTGGATTCTTTGTCCGTTCATCTATGTCTGTCGGTTCGCGTAGCACGAGAAAACGACTTGACTGATGTTTATGAAACATGGTGATAGCTTATAGCCCGGGTTAACATAAGGCTGTTTTTTCAGCAAAAGAATGGGTCCGGGACAGCCCAGCAACTGTAGTTATCTCAAAATCCATATCCAATTGTCATGAAATTTTGCATGGTGATATAATGATCAGAAGAGTTCCCCGGACACTCAAAAAATAAAGTCCACACGTATGAAGTCGCGGGCACAGGTAATGTTACGGTTTTGCATTTTCTTATGGAAATAAGGAAGTTGCATGCTTTGTTATACTAATATTTTTTATTTGAATTTCCATACATTATTACTTAACAACAACCACGCAATAATCATTTACAGTGTGCGTACATACAATTGCTTTAAACATATTAGATTTCCTCTCATATTATTCTTCTCAGTTGAGATCGCGTTCTGTTCCGGTTGTAGAGTTAAGAAAAAAACATCTTTAAATAACAATTTGCAAGCCCCTGTAGGCCTACATGGAAAAAATATATCTGTCATATACTTCGATCTTATATTAACCACAATCGGATCGCAATGAAGGAGGACTTCATTCATTGCAATAATTTAAAATATAGTATTCGTGCACTCTGACATTACATAATATTCATAATTTACAAATTACAAGGAAAAAACAATTGAATGCAATTTAATTAATTCCGCCACACCACCATTTGTCTATGTCAATTAGCATTAGCACGATGCACGACTATCCGAGCTAAATTAATGCATTTATGCTAAGAAAGCCGGGAACAAGGGCCCGTAGTATTACTCAACCGATGTTTACTTCATCACGCTGACTCAAACAATCTAAAGTTAGGGCACTCTCCAACAGATTTAGGACTAAAATGTCTTTAAACAAAACGATACAAGGGCAGATTACCCTTGATGTAGCAAAGTGAATTATGAATGCAACGTTCCTACGAAAATAGATGTCGCATGATTATACAATTGTGGACTCTGTAAGAAGTCATGTTTTATCAACATTTGCAAAAATTACGAGTACTATCGGATGTAGATAAGGTATGTAACTATTTACCGCAGATAAGGTAATGGTGAAATATGCACACACACTAAATCAAGATAGAAATATCGTAACTCTCATAAGAGATAGCCCTCTTTTATAGACAAAGGGTTCCCTAATTGTTACTCAAATAAAATACACATATCACAACATATTTAAAAGATCACTTCATAATTTTCGGATAACGTGAACTAAAAATAAGATACCTCAAACATGGTTTGATGCGTGTTTGTAAGTAACACCATTTATAACTCATGAACAGGTGGGTCTCCGCCCAGAATAACAGAATAACTAAAAAACATGAGAAAAATGCACTTAAAAAAACAATAATAAAGATAATTCATTTTCTCATACATTTGATTCTGAGGCGGTACGAATCTCGCCGGGACAGCTCGTAGGAATTAAAACAAATTGCATAGATTGGAACTGTCCTAGAACACTACAATAGATTCGTTACTCATGAACGATATTTTAGTATTGATAAACGAAAAGTTGGTTAATGGGCCGTACCATTACCATAGATAGGCAACAAAACTCCTTGAAAAACAGCTAACAACGGTGAAGCGATAAAATACCGGTTAGCTGGGTGAACGAGATAAGCGGGCTAGCCTGAAATGAAGTTAAGTTGTTTGCAGTAAGCACCTAAATTTAGTTTATGGCGTGTAATACAAGCGAAATAATAACGGATCGTTCCCACTACGTCCATTGACGTTTGTACCATTGAACTGGTAAGACTTTTTTTCAAGTAGTTCCATTTAACGTAGCAATGGAACTATAAATCTAATAACGAACAATATTCCCATTAGTTCCATTTGCTGTGTTCTTTGATTGCCATGATTGTTTATACATATATGTATGTGATGTTAAGTATTGCCATAGATGATGAACAGTTCTAGACAGCGCACCACGCGCCCGAGGCAAACCTTCGCTGAAAACTGTAATTTACCACTGTCAGCTCGCGCGAGGCATGTTTCCAACCCAGCCTCGCGAGGTCGCGCCGTCGGACTGGACGTGGCCATTACCTAGCTTAATTTATAGTTTACAATCTATAGTTCAATCATAGTTTCAATCAACTCTGTGGTAGGTAAGTACCAAATCCTGTATCCAAAGGGTACCTATTCAAAAAAATAATAATTTGAAGGTAATTCAAAACCTCACCGATAATTTAATTCAAATGAGTGCAAAAACAACCATTATCGGTCGGTTATTCCCATCACTAATATACCTCTAATGGGTTTTCGGCACTTGAAAACTAGCCAGAAACGATAAAATGCGCATCTGGCCGCTCAGGCGCATCCATATTGATATATTGATACACTTTAATGTTTCAATTTGATGCCAAAATTGATAATACCGCTTCCGAGTTCTTCGGACGTCTTAGGTATCTTTATGACACTATATTTCTTATATTCTATAATATACCAGCTTCTGCCTGTCTGGACCTCCATGATGCATAGCCCTCTGGAATAATGTGGCTTCGTGTTAGTAAAAAATTATCAGAATCAGATCAGTAGATTACCCCTACATCCATACTCACAAACTAATAAACTTTACTGCTGTATAATATTAGTATAGATGACAATTAAATAGTTGTAAGTAGCCTCTATCAGATGAAACACAACTTAATATATACTATTACCTATAAAACTTACTTACGCTACAAGTGAGATGACTTCTCACTAGCATTACCTAAAGCAAATGATACCTTATAAGGTTGATAATAAAAAAGTTATTACTGTTTCGTAATAGGAACATTCAACATGCTATCATCGAAACATACAATACAAACATACAAAACGTTCTTACAGTTGCCTAAAAACACTATTCAAGAAGTGTAAAAAATAGATACTGAGAGAAAGTTTGAAAACATAGACAATATATTTAATTTTTTTATGAGTTTCGACACTTTGAAACTACTCAACCGCTTCCGATGTTGTTGTCCAAATATTATGACTGTATACCAGTGTACGAAATTTTATTCATAAAAAGTGTAGATTTAGCGGTCTGTTTGTGTCAATAAATATGAAACGTGGAAGTTTGTTGCCAGATTTTATCCTGTCGGAGCGGATATCGCGATATTAACGACATATATTTTCGTTCACGGCCACTAGAAATAGTTATAAACACGTATCCTATGTATGTACATGAATGTGTGTACTAATAGATTTTATATTTAAGGTGGAAGCTCAGGTCAGGTCGCGAAATTCAAAATGTCAATGGTTTTTATTTTTTTACGAAAAATTTGGACATCTTTACGATGTAATTTAGTTTTTTGCGAAATTAGCATTCTGCATTGGATGTCTCGATGTATTAAGTTTGCTTAAAAAAATACCTTAAGCGATACAACACCATAAAGTTAGTAAAAACCGCTACTTTTACTAACTTTATGGTGTAGTATCGATTTTTTTGAAAAAAAACTAAAAACCGTTTAAATTTTGAATTTCGCGCCCTGATCTAGAGCTTCCACCATAATTTGTTATCGAATAAAGTCGAGTCGATTACAACGATGACGAATAACCTTATGTGTAACTCCCAACTACGAATTTAATGACATTAGCGACTCTCCAAAGAATTGCTAGTCTGATTTTAAAATTAATTACAACCGCTAGATGTGTTAATTACATTACAAAATTTCGCAACTTGGCTTTAAATAAAACTATTTTCGCACAGTATGTAGAACGCATCATTCAACGAATTCAAGTTGATTTCACCCGCGATGCGCCGTACTATTGAAATATCAGCCGAGACAAAGAAACAATGGTATATCAAGATTTATTAAGCATGCAGCGGTTTAGTTGCCAAACAATCGGTTACTGGGGTTGCGTAATGGAGCGTAAAGCCTGAAAACCTGAGGTGACCTGTCTGCCTAACGCGGCCGGGTCTCGTTAACAGTTATCATTGCAAAAACTTACAAACATTTCCGTGTTCCGTCCATATACGTCTTGAAAAAAACGTTAGCGTGCACGATTGTTATTTGTAAATCGTTAATTATAAGAACCCCGGTTTTTTACTGAATGTTACTGCAGAGATAGAGGTGCGGAACGAATGGAGTCATAATGTGGCCGAAATTCAGAGTTAGTCTAATGAACTTGTTTTAAATCGAGTTAATCATCATACATTTTTATTTTTTATATATTGTTATTCATATGTACTGGACTAAATCTGATACAAAGTGAAATCTGACGTCAATGAGTCAGTAACAAAAGAAAGTGAATCGCATGTAAATCAAGCATCACTCCCACGTTTACCTACTCAAAAACTGCTCAAGGATATGTAGATTGTATCTAAAAAAAAGTAATTCATAATCCATAATAGAAAAGTACCTACAATAATCAGGTAGAATCACATGTATCATCCTCGCAAGCAAGTTAAGTATTTGATTTCATTTTCTATCGATCTTGATTAGAAATAAATAAATAACACATATTTGGAATAATGTTACACAGAAAAAAAACAAATGTAACACTAAACATGTGCCTATCACATGAGACAAAGGAAGTGCTTAAGATAAAAAAGAAAGAAAATCATAAGGCGAGACACCAAAAAATGCATTAATTGGTGACGCGGCTAAAACGAGCAGCCCGAAATGGATGTAAATCTACACTGAGTTCAAAGCGTAACACAAGTGCTAATGGCCAAACTGGAATATTTATGTACTTATAAGAACTTTCGGCAATTAAGGAACGATAATTTTATACAGCCGATAATGGAGCTGCTGGTTTTGGAATACGTTGCTTGGGTTTAAAGACGATAAGAGTTTGCACAACGCTGTCATGTTAAATTACATAATTTAAGATAGGCGGGCACTTAAATTTATGCGCCTCGAATCAAGAGCAAAAACCTTGTCTCAGCACCGTTTTGTATCAATTAACTACGAATGACAGTGGAATCATACTATAACCGACCAATTAGCGACCGAATATTTAAAAGAATTTCACGGAACAATGTATAAATAAAGGAAGCGATAAATATAGTGTGGGAGTGTCTTCAATGATGGGATTCCCGGAGATGCGCTTTGAGACCGGCTTATAAAGGAAGAGATTAGGCGACTTGATGACAACTACACTGGAAGTAACGTATTATTTTTACCGAGATATGTAGTAATGGTTGACGCATTAATGCTTGCAACATTAAATAGCTATATCATCATTTTAATTGCACCATCATCGATGTTGCCAATAACCGTGTTGGGTTATCGATATAAAATATTGACATGTCAAGCGCCGGGAGATTTTAGGTATCATTTTGTTCGAAACCAACACTCGGATTGAACAAAATACTAATTTGATGCAAATTGCTCAATTTCAAGAAGCCACCCACACCTTCGATACGTAAGACATACTTTCTTCCATTGAAAGAATAAACCGCCCACGAGAGTGTATTGACACGATTCATACCGGTTTCATAATATTAAAACGGAAATTTTGGAGTTCTTAACTTTGTTATATCATACGTTGCAAATGTATTCTATTGCATATGTGAATCTGTAAATATGTTAATTATTGTAATGCCTCGTCTAGCATCTTTAAATCAGGATTTGATAAAATACTTCGAGTAAACATGTTAATTTATACATTCATACGTTCATGCGTTCGAAGTCGCGGGTACTGCTAGTATTAATTAAAATCATACAAAATAAGACAAGTGCGCAATTGAAATAAGTTACGATACAAACGATCACGTGTGTATCACAACTTATTTTAATTACAGTGAAGCATCAGCTTACATGTCACTTTGGTAAACTGGAAATCTTGTAAGTACCAAGTACCTATTGTAGAAAGGTTCCGCGAAAAACTATCCACAGTAGGCGCTTTCGCGATCATTACAGTTTTACTCGGACAATTGCTGCGTCGGGCAATTCCTACAAAATATCTTCGCGAACACAATATTCTGGTTGGAAGTTAATTAGTGACGCCACGGTGAGCAAAAACACATCCAGCGTTAGTTACAAAACTGACAACTCGACGGATCATATCACCCTCTTTATTACTCCACCTAGATATAATATTAATGATATTGGAAAATGTAATATTTATAATAATAATTACATAACTACTTCATGGGACTTATGTTAGTTATCTATACAATAGCGTGGAACGAATCTTTCAGAAGGTCTCGCAAAACTGATTGGTCTCATTAATAAAACATGAGACAATGCAGACGAACAAAACAAGGGGAAAGAGGTGATGCCACCCACATCGTCTGGCGATCGTTTATAAATGGCAATGCGCATCCGTCCGAATACAGCCACTCTAATGCATTAATGCCAATAATGCACCAACATTTCACTTGATTTGTTGTGCCTACATTATGCATTATTTAATCCGAACCGTGTATTTCAAACGTAAGCGTTTCCTGTAAATATTATTAAGGTCAAGGAAGTTTGTTCACCGAACATAATTGTTGGAATTCTCAATGTTTGTTTGCGCTACGTGTGATCTTGACAAGAAAAAGTGTCAAGACAATATTTGTGCCAAGAATGTAAATATTTAATAAAAATAATATGAAATGTATGATTGCCTCAATAGTTTCTCTACGCAAAAGATATTAGGCCTGCTACCACCCTCCGGGTGGTATTTTGAGGTGTGATAAACGGTGATATAAATATTTAAAATATGAAAGCATTGCAAAGCAGCACCATTTAGAAATAATATAGATGAATACTTAAAGACCTTAGGATATATAAAATATAATATAGCTAACCAATATAATATCAAGCGATTCAAGAGATCGCTTTAAATACTTTAGTTGTTCAAACATCATCCACCTTACCTCTATATTTCCTATATCCACCGATAGTCCCCCACTGATTGTTCTTCAAGTCCTCACCGCCAATACAAATATTCAGTTCGCTTGAAAATATCTTATGATGGATCAAGTTTTTCTGGTTGTTTTTTGTGTCAGTTTGAAAAAACGACACAAACTTGTGGAGCGGACTCATTGTCACCGTTTAACGGTATTATCCTAGACTAGGCTAAAGTAAAAACTGGCTAAACTAAGCACTAACACTATTGCATACTGGTTCTATGGCAGCTAGAACACAACTGACGCAAGTTTCAAATAAATTGGTTTAAAATGTTTATTTATAATGTATCTAAGCACTAATTTCACTTAATGAGCACAGCACTGAAGAGCTGGGGTGTGAATGCGGCGCTTGTTGTGGCCGTGGCGGCGGTGTGATGCGCGTGCGCCGGTGCGACAGTGTCGCCAGCGGCCGCTCTTTTTACCTATTGCCAGTGCTGAGCGGGCACTTTCATCTAACACCAACTGGCGTTCATTGGGCAGTGGGCACCGCTCACCCACCAACGTGACGTGACGATTGTTTTACTTACATATGCGTGATTTCAGTGAATAAAGATTTTAATTGAAGTAAGTATCAAAATAAATGTATTGTATTGTTGACAAGCTGTGAATGATGATGAATGTAATCTCTTTCGCACTCCGCTCTTGCAGCTTATATATCTGAAGTGGACTATTTTCCAGCTCTTTATTGTACTTTTAGGTTACTTTTACTTATGTACTGTTAAGTATACTTAAGCACTTGTGTACTTGTATAAATTGTTTGACGACCTAATTAGCGCAATTCGTAGTGACCCTGCTTTCTGCGCTAAGGGTCGCATGTTCGAATCCTGGTAGCGACAAGCTTTGTGTGATGAGCATGAATGTTTGTACCCGAGTCATGAATGTTTAATATCTATATAAGTATACTGTATCTATATAAGTACACTATATATATACTGAATTCGCCCTCAGTCCATTGTACGGTACCCATAATACAAGCGTTGCTTAGTGTGGGACCGTACACTTGGTGCGTTCGTCTGGCGATATGTACTTAAACTTAACTACTTTCGTTTAATTATTTTAATAATGATATAATTATGAATAGAAACGAAATAAAAGAAATCATTAGCGCTGTGTGAATTCTATACCAGCTTGAAAACAATAGTTAACAAACAATAAGTAAGTATATTGTTATGTAACACCTTCTTGCACACGTAACAACATTGTGGGTTCTGAATGTATATTGTATCTGCTTTTCCTTTAATTGCACGCAATAAAATCTCTACTTGAGCAGTGTTAACGTGACGTCATTGCTATTTTTTATTCATTTGTAACATACATTAGGCACCGGCTATTTACTTATATTTTCACTTACACATGTAGATATATAGATGGTTATTAATATTGCGTAAGTTGATGAGCATTTATCTGCGTTACAAGAAACAGATGAAGCAAACTGGGATACTGAATACTGATGATAAAGCATGTCCTCGTGGCGCTGTGCGATCAACAACACAATTAAACACGCTTATAAGTCATCAGTGTACTGATCGATTGCTATATAATGCCAAGACTCGCGTCTATGCGTCTGCGCGAAGCAAGGTCGGCCTTGCAAAGTGCAAAAGACTGATTACAATCAATATTGTGCATACCTGAATACTAATTATATACGTTGTTTCAAGAGATAAAGGCAACTTCTAAAAGTCTATAAATGCATAAGATTATAAACAAAATTGTGAACTTGATTTAATAAAAAATATAAAATCGACACTTTCGTTCTCGACATCACAGTAATATTCTATTGTTTGAGCTTGGCTTGACCTTGTTTATAAGTCATTTGCTTCAACCGCGAATTCTACTTTCTTTTCGACATTTTGTTTAAACGGACTATTTTAGGTTTCTTAAATGCTATAGTAATAATTAGTAAATTTGCCTATTTCCCAAAATGCTGCACGTAAATAGGTATTTTCTAAATTACTGTACTGTAAACTGCTGCATAGCTAATTAGCGACGATATTTAGTAGGCGCTAAAATGTTGAGCTATAGGTACCTCTACTACTTAACTCTCATTGCGCGTTTCAGGATTGTATTGAGAATTGTTTTGCATTGCGTCTGCAGCGCCATCTGTGTAGCTTGTGGCGCGGTTGAAGAGGTCGCCAATAGTGAATAGAAGAGTAACAGAACACATTGCATTGGTACTCCATACACAGAAATTTAATAAAATTGTATAAACAAATGTTTCTGTATAATATACTGACAATCTATACACACAGTACAGTAATAGCATAAGTTAGAACTCGACATGGCACGGCATATAAAACACCTTTTTAGGAGCGCCACTATAAATGTTATATGGTCCCGTTACGGAATGTAATTAAAACCCGTTCCGTTTGTTTACCGCATCTTGGTTTTTATTGGTCTGGCTTGTCTATTCGGTAGTATATTCTGTTGGTAGGTCCTATAAATGTGCACTTTTACAATCTTTAAATCTCCTGATAGTGTACGTCGAGCATACCGAGCAGGCCGAGAATACTTTTTCAATGGTAGGCTTCTTTTACTGGTGGTAGGCTTCGGCCGTGGCTAGTCACCACCCACTGAACAAAGCCATGTCGCCAAGCGGCCTAGCCGTGTTCCGGCATGATGTTCGGTGTTGCCATTCATGGATGGCGGGTCAGATCAGTTGCGCTGCATGTGCCTAGTAAATGTAGCGTCTCTTATCTACCTAGGCAAGTATGCTCCATCGTAGATCTCATCGTCACTTACCATCAGGTGAGATCGAGATCAAATACTTGCCTATAATGTAATTAAAAAAAAAATGTATCTATAGTACTTGCTTGCCCAAATACAACACGGTCGTGTAAACATTTTTCACAATTTAAACAAAATACTGAAACTAGGAATGCGCCGAATATTCGGTAATTATTCGTTAGTCGTCATATTTGAAAAACAATGTATAATCATGTACTAAATCAACATTAAAAACCCTTACGCAGTATTAAAGAAAACTTAGACTAACTTGGCAACTTGTCTACCAGATCTTTTTTTGTCTCCCGCTTTGCAATGGAGGGAAGTGGAAAATTTTCTTCCAACTCCTCCTATTTTTATCTTTCGATTAATTTCGTGCGGGTTCCAAGACAATTAACTTTATCCCGGGACTCGCCGGGGTCCAACCTCGGTGTCTTCATTGGACACCGCTGTAGATCCTGGCTTACAGGAGTAGCAGTGGTGGGAGTGTGTGGCGGGCCTAGTCCCATTAAAAAAAAATAACTTGGCACCACCTAATAGTGAGCGTCCCTACCACCCCTACGATACTACATTAACTGCTTATAATCTAACATAGTGTTAATTTCTCTTTGGCCTAGTTTTGAATATCTAACTATGTTTGAGGGCCAGAAGGCAATTTTTTTTTTCTGGGCTTAATTTTATTTTACTCATACATTTATTTTAATATAAATAACGAACTAAAGACTATATCCTTGTGTTTATATTCCAAAGACGTTATTCATTATAATAATAATACTCAGCTGCAATTAAATTAAAAGTGAAGACCAAAAGCGCCATCTGTTGTAAGTACGACAAACTATACCAACGAACAAATAAACTAAGATTCAAACCGCACATACTATTCTTCACCGGTAGCGGTTATATGACATATAGCTATGCTAGATGGCAGCACAATGCTCATTAAGTGATTTTTAATTTATAATATTCCACGTAGTAGACACATTCTATAGTAATGCTATTAATTAATATTTTGGACCGATCAATATAATAATCGGCTGTTCAACCACTCCCGTTTTTAGCATCAGCTAAAGAAGTAATTTACTACATGTTAATTATGCCATTTCAATTAACAATAATTAAATATTTTCAATAACATTATATATTAAAAACCTTTAATACCTAAAGTTTTTAATTTAGTAAGAGAACTGAAACCAAGCACATACTACAATTACCTTGCAATTAAAAAAGCAACACAATTAACTCTTATATGTTAATTACGTATAATTTATTGTAATACTTATTATAAATATATTTTATTAAGCAATGGTCAACTAAATTATTTCGAGATAAAAACTGACCTTTATTGGTTGGTAATGTGTTAGGCCGCTGCGCAGGCACTCGGTGGGGCGGAGGCTTTCGCGGCGAGGGAGGCGGGGCGAGCGAGGTGCGCGCGCGCACTGCCACTGGTGACGACGACAGTTTCTGCACCACACCATTTTTCTTTGCTGTAAAAATAAATACAATTTAAATAAAATACTTTACCTCTTGCAAGACCTGAAATAAGTAAGTATAGGTTATATATTTACGGGATTAAGGAGAAATCGTGACCTAGACACGTGACTGCCGACTCCAAATAGCTAAGGATAAGACCACATGATGATGATATTAGATACCAACGTACCTAAGTCGTATACCTAATGAATGAAATAAGTAATTTATCCTCAACCTTGTGAGGCTTAATAACATTCAAATAATACAGATTCCGAAATATTTATTTCCTAGAAGTATTGAGAATAAAGTATGTCAAACATAAAGACTTAATAAATTAACATCACGGACGACTTTATATTCATACCAAGTATAAATAATTATCAAAATGAGAACGAAACTATAAGGAAGCTCGGCTGTGTAATAGTATGTTTATGTTAATATTCTTACAAAACTGCACTAAGATAACACTGTGACTGGGACGATTGACTGGACTTTATTTGTAGACTAGACAATATGAACTCTATACACTGTGATTAAGCAAAGACGACACGGATGATAACATAAGTTATTTTTTTAAATTCATCTTTAATATTATATTAAACTAAGAAACGCAGACAATAAATATACTTCGACTGCAAGGATGTAAATTAATATGTAGGTGCCTAACCTACTTCCGAAACGTTATAAAACTAGTGAAATTCGTAGATAAGCCTTGAATTTATCACATTTTTACTAATCGTTTACACTTCAAAGCGCAATTTTGCCGTAAAGTAAAGCTATTAAATGTATCGTGACTAAAACCATTCTAAAATCGATCAATATAAGTACTATAGATTCATTTACGTACAAGCAAGCCGAGCAAGTATCTGTTTAATGAAGGCTCCTCGTATCAACTGTTGATACTCTAATGTGCGCCGATCGAACCAGTTACCATCTGACACAGTTTTCAAAGGACAACCTTTGCGCAGGCGCTATTGTTTATACTTACCTCAAAGATGGCTTGCGTAACAGATCTTACGAAATAATGTATGTAGAATCGTATGACTATTTTAAACGGTATATTGTTTTTACAAGTGTTTGTGTACATTTGTAACGCTGTACACATAATATAGCTATCTGAAAGTAGGTACATAGCAATTCCACCGGCAAATTTTATTTTAAATCAAGTAAACTATGGGTATCCTTTCAAAAATACAAAGCCCCATAATTTTGACGATTTGACATAAGTAAGTACCTGTCTAGTTTAAAAAGGCAACCATTGAACCTTACGATTAATAGATAGCTGCTATACAGAGAGGAACTTTTCGCAAATTTTGAATGCAATTTGTTTCTTTTTAAAAATAAAGGAATGTTTCCTTTGAGTAAAATTTGCTATCTCCAGTATTTAGAGTACTTTCGCTCTAGGTGCGGTTAAAAAATCCACCCCGTATGATACCTAACAAATAACCAAGACAAATATTGACGCAACACCGAGTGACTTCCTTCCTTATTCAGAAGGCGTACAAAGCCAATTAATGAATGCGTAATGCGTACGAACTAATTTTGGTAAGCCTACTTAACAAATGTTACGACGGTAGGTGGGTACTATAAATGGATTAGTTACGAAACTTAGTAAGGTCACGTATAAGCAGAACCTATTAAGATGCCATATATCTAGGCACCAAAATGATAATTTGATTTTACTTTTTTAGGCTTCAATAGATGGAAGCTCTTCGTCACTATCATCTATATAAGTATATATAGTTACAAGTTGATTCAACAAATGTGACTTAATACTTTTTTAATGCTATTTCGCCATTTTATAAATGTGCCTCTGACGAAAAATGAACCAAAGGCACTTGACGACAGACTTTCTTTGATCTCAAACTTGATTTATTGTTCTGAAACTATTCTCTTGATGCTTTCGGGAGCGTCCACGATGTTTCAAGTCGACCGCTCACAAGTTAACGCTTCAATTCACTCCGTCTTGCTTATTGGTTTTACATCCGATGCTAAGTATATCTGCGCGTAAATATTATCTATAGGCCTTTAATGTTGCATACACTTTTCACCTCTTGTTACTACAATGAAATGCTCTGCATGATCACTCAATTCATTTTTGGGTCCACCGGTAGCCCTCACGACTCACGACGTACACCATTAGGATACGATTCTTTTTTCGCGACGCTATGCATTATCACAATAAATGCTATATGCTATATGAAGGGGATGCGATGACTCACCTTGTACACTTTGGGGTTGTGGAGGGGTGGGCGGAGGGCGCGCGGGGGTCGTTGGTGTTGGGGCACTCTCCCGCTTCTTGCCGTTCCCTGAAAAAGAAAGAAAATAAAATTTAGGAGGTTACAATTGGAGACATTACACAAAGAATTTTAGATTATGAAGCTAAAATTATTTTAATGGATTCAGTGAATCTAAAGAATTCCTGTAAGTATACGCTTTTGCAATATTAATTTTATTAATCTATCTAAATGACTTGCCAAAATTAACTCGCTTAAACCTAGCTATAACACCAAGTCATCAACAAAAACTACCTGTGAAAACGTTTCAATAAAAAATCCTATAGAGTATGAGAAACGAAACGAATCATGAGGTCATATTAAATCGAGTAGCAGGTTCTTATAAAGATGTTTACTTCACAAAACAATTCCTTATCTAAGACACCTATCTCACGTATCACTCAGACGATGTCCCGTGGGAAGAACAAGGCGGTGCGATAACACAAAAAAGTAAAGAGAAAATCCCTTTATCAACTTATCGCTATAAGCACACGTAATGTTTATTTTGTGATCCATTAAATAATGCCAACCGCATTCTCCATGATTCTGTGGATGAAATTAATATACTAACGAGCACATGATTCCGTGCCATGATTCATCCACTCTTACGTAGGAAAGTGTTCATAAAAACTGTTATATGCCCATTGTGCGACGTCTGCCAGTTATTGTGTTACGGGATATATTATGGGATATTTGTTTTGGTAATATCGCAAGCTACATTGTATACCTACTTAAATAAAAATTCACTTTTTACAAACCTTTTATTCGTATAGCAAATGGTTTAGGCTAGGTATCAATCTAAAGCAAGAAAACAAATACCGAACGATAAATAAAACAAACCAAAATCTTGATTACTCTGTGAAGCCAACTATATGTTAAATACGTATGTTTTAAATCTAGTTAACAGACACTCTACGTTCAACAGCTGTTTTTGATTTCCATTTGTGTCGAATTGTAAATGTCAGATAACAGAATATCATTTTTCCAGCATCTGGCAACTATTGAAATAATTTGATGTCCGACTTGATAATATTCCTTGTATAGATAATTTACATTTTCTTCTATATTTATGGATTGCTTTTGCACACAAACGTTGTTACTAGAGTTCATTATGTATCCATGATAGTATAGCTTTGTACGTGAAATTTGGCCTTTAACCACCTCTAAATAAGGAGCCTACTCCGCAGTATTCTATGAGCAAGCACTGCCATTAATCAAGGCATACTACGTAAATTATCTTACGTTTTGGGCTTGATAGTAACACCCACCTTAAATCGTAGTAGCGTAACCTTATCGGCTTGAATAACTTTGTTTATATTAAGTGACATTCCAGTGCTTCCTACGAGATGTTCAATGTGAATGACCTATATGAGTGTCAATAAATTATGATCAATAACCATTTCATCTATTAAAGGTATTACGACTTTGGCCAATCTGGCAAAAAACGGGATTTAAATAATTATTTATTTTGAATTAACTAATATCGAACACCTATTATGGTAGAGCTACAAAAATTATATCATCAATTCTATGTTCACACATAACATAATAAGTATCAAACGTCTTGAATACCCTTTATAATGCCATTATGGTACTTTTTATTTGTTTTTATGACCAAATGATGTTATGTTTAAAATAAGTACATTACAAAAACTGTGTACTGACTTATCGCGCAACCTCGCGGGGCTTGTTTGGCCACATACCGCGCGGCAATCTGAGTTTTGGTCCGATACATTAGTTCACGCGATATTGACATCGTCTGGATAACAGATCGTTAGTATCGCTACCGGATATTTATAGTCAATGGTTACCGGTTGCCTCGGAAGCAAAGCCCATTATCGTCAACAAAATTTCAACAAGATGTTTTGATTGATTAATTTAATTTGTTATTACCGACATTGGTAAAATACCTGCCGTTTGTAAGACTGTCCAAAAGAATAAAGCCCACGTACTTTCTTTCATTGCAAAACAAGAAAGAAGAACGGCTGCTGAACGGCGGCTGGTGAAAAAGGCAAAAATAACTGCGGAGGCTGCGCGGTCGGTAAGGACGCGGCTAATAACGTGCACTCTATTCTTAATACGGATCGTCTGTCCTATGGCTTCCAGCTGAGTTCACATGCGGATGCGATTGTCTAGATTTGTGTATGGGGATTTGTTACCCAACTGCAGCAGGTACTACAACATTAGTTAGAAGGTCCATTTCGATATTTATTTTCACGCTTATATTTGCGAATCATTTCGCACGGACCTAAGTGTGGTAAGCTAAGCAATTCTGATTTATATTCAAGGTTAGTGTTGGACTCGTGATAATTTCATTGTTGTAAAATGCCGTTATTAGTCACGCCACTAACTGGCAACTGAAGATTAGGATCAGTGACAGAACTTGGTAGAGGTCCTCTTACAGCCGTTGATTGCCTTGATGATGATAATGATAATATAATGTGCAATATTATCAAACATATTTTGTATTTTATTAGGACGTTAGTTAGGACGTAGGACGTTAGTTAATTAGGACGTTAAGTTAGGACTACCTATTTATCAAATGAAACTAGTTGTTTCATTTGATAAATAGGTAGTCCTAACTTATTTTTTGTAACTACATTTAACAGCTTTTTACGAAATAGAAAAGGTTTATTTTATTACAAATTCGCGAAACCGATGAAGGAACTCAAATACGATAAGCGGCAACAAACTGATTGTCTATACTTTTCATAGTTCAACCGCTTTAACAAGTGAAGGTCAAAGGTGTTTCACCCTAAGTGGCGATGAAACACGGTTTTATAGAAACCATAAATCATTACAACAATAATTGAAGTAGGCATTGCAACAATTCGGCCGAAATGTGATTCACACGCGCGTTATTCAATTAATTGGTACATTATCTAGTCCAGGAAAATATTGTTCGAAGGTATTTAGCAGCGTGTCAGTGATAGCCAAGTTGGTAGAACGCTTGCCTCGGTAACAAGGATCGCAGGTTCAAACCCCGGCTCGCACCTCTGGGATTTCTGGATTTCATGTGCGAATCTCATTTTCAACCATGATTATCACTTGCTAAACGGTGAAGGAAAACATCGCGAGGAAACCCCTCAAAAGTCGTGTGAAGTCCGCCAACACGCACTGGGCCAGCGTGGTAGACTATGGCCTAATCCCCCCCTTAATTGAGGGGAGGCCCGTGCCCACCAGTGGGACATTAAAAGGGCTGGTATTATTATTATATGCCTCCTAATATGTCTAAGTATACTAAATGTTTGGATTTCATGGCTGAAAGAGAAAGCTTAACAATAATGCAAGGGGTATTGCGGTAGCAGCCACTTTTCTAACTTACCTCTCGTGCCGAAAGATCCAAATCTCTCACGATTTACCGCTATCTTATACTTCTTGTCATTGGGTACAGGCAGCTTGGACGGATACTTCTCCGAATTAGTTCGGTATAGCTTCTCTTTAGAGCCGTGCGCCCCCATCTTCAATTTCGTCATTAATCCATGCAAAACATTATTTTATTTTTCCATTATTGTTATGCACTTGTAGGAACTTTGTCGTGTATCACTTTTAAGTCACATCATATTTATTTTAGTAACATTTTTCTTAACTTATAAAATAAAGTTTAGTCGTCACCTATGTGTTAACATACCTAAATAATTTAAGAAACACATTAAACGAAAGAATAAGGAATATATAAGCGTAGTAGCATAATGTAAGATTTTACAGGAACATGATGTGAATCACTGTCACTTTATTTGCAATTTGACGTTTCCTCATATCTATATAGAGTACATACCCAAACAAAGCTTAATGCGAAATTGTCGGGATCTCGAATAATATAATCATGAAAGCACACACGTGTTTTGTTGAACGGTGGTCAACAAAGCCCATGCGCTGATATAATTATTGCAACGCTTTAATCTATTTCTGTAGTCGACTCACTACCCAACGCGCCAGCATAGCATGACCCACCTCCCCGCTCACGATTCTTTTACAGACAACTAATGACACTTTAATAAGCGAAATCTGGGAGCTCCAAACAGAATGATAATTTCACGCATTAGCGTTGCGTTTTAAAGGATTTTCTCTGAGGAGCCACCATTTGTCATTCGACGTTACATTATTGCATCAAATATGTTTAGTGTTTAGTTGATAGCACTTGTGGAAATATCAACATATTTTTTTACCGAATGTAGAGTTATGACAACTTATTTAAGTAGGAATAAGTTGTTAGGCAATTCGTAGCTTAAATGATTTAGCAAATACAATTAACATTCTGTAAAGTGAAAAGTGTATTCAATATAAATCATAGAAGTCCGCCGACGACTTCATTTCCTGTCGGAAATAAGCGAGAGAGCAATGTTTATTACATGTGAATGCCAAGCGAATGTTTACAAATTACATCGATCAACATTTCATGGAATACGAGTATACGTTATACGAGGTCTTCTTATACATTTAAGATAAAATAAAATTACTAGAATTTGATATATTTATCAAAATAATGCACGACTCTCTAACTAATCAATACGCTATCAATAAACAATGAACATTATTTATCAGTATAAAACGGTTGCGATCAAAGCAATAACTCTTACACCTAGCCCAAAAAATCCTTAAAATATTCCCATCTAATAATATGCGTTCTTAATGAATAAACAACTTTTGGTAATAAATATGAATCTTTCAACAGTTCCTTATCCGTTAGATTTTGTTCTTCTTCGGATATTTATAAAATTAGCCTGCGGCTAATTGATCCCAATTTAGACGCTCCGCTTCGAGTATTATTCATCAAATTAACGAAAATGTCGCTGTGATTTGATGTTATTATGTATATTAAGTTTCTTTTAAACGTTCATTTAAACATAACGTTATCTAAATTAGAACTTATATAATACGTTTTGGAGGGACTAGATTGAGTTGTTTTAATAAGAAAATTTATCAAACATTCTCAATAAATTAAACTTGAATCATCGTATTATTTAGTTTAGCAGTAACAAAGCGCATTGCCCGCTGAAATTATGTGCAAGTGGTTCACAGATTTGTTGCTATTTTAGTGAGCGATGCTTTCAGGGTTAAATAACTTAAAGACACACTTGTGTCTTTTACTACGGCTGAAGGAGATATTTTAAACGCACCCAATGATGCAGAGTATATTTAGTTTATGGAGATAAATGGGTTTTAGTGGTCGTATGCTGTTACCGATGCAGCTAGAAGATTGTTATGAAAAACAAAGAGTTCACAATACGACAGGACTTTTATAACGACAGCAAATTATATGTTGTATTTTTCTGCTTAGTAATTATTTCAACAATACAGGCGAATGATTATCTCAGATATCTGATTAAATTAAAGGCAACAGCGCGTAAATGATTGAAGCGTTCTTGACGAAGCGAACAGTATGTAAAAGATGCATGCGGGCGTAAAATATGGGTGCGTTATTTTGTAATTTTTTGCAATCACTGATGTTTAGTGTAATACTTGTTATATAACATTATCTTAATCATTAAGTATCTTTCGATTACAAAATAACAAACGTTTGAAAACTTGCAGATTACTCTGCTCGCTTCTTGAGACTAGGAATAGGCACGTGGATAGATAATTATAGTAAATTAGTGACAAAGTTTATATTAACAATAGGGAAATTGAAAACTAGATACAAATCCTATAATTAGGTACAAATCGCATTCCTAGAGTTGATACTCTCATCATATAAATACCAAGCAACCGGCGACCCAAGGGCTGGGTATTTCCTCGCTCAGCGAGTAGCTTTGGCTATTCAGCGAGGAAATGCGGCCAGCATCTTGGGCACGCTACCGCATGGGCCAAATTTTTTACACTTTTTGTAGCTTTTTTATACTCTTTTTAAGTTATATTAGTTTGTAAATATTTCAGTTATTTTCTTTCTAATTGTTAATAATAAACTAATTACTTTTAATACCAAGACAATAAAACATCTTATCACATCGCTGACACTGATTCCATTAAATTTATATCACAAAACTTGGCTACATTTCAAACTTCAAACAAAAGAAGAACACTCTATATACCAAACACTGTATGAGTATTGTTCTCAGCCGGCAACTAAGAGTTAACTAAGTAGGTATTTGGAAATACAACGCGAAGATACGCCACCCCACCCGGCTCCGCTAAGCTAACACGTTGCTAAAACAATCTACATATTAATAAATTAACAACTTCATGTGACTGCTGTCTCACGTGAAATCTAAATGTCCGTTTATGAATTCCACTTTAGTATCGATTCGATGCCAATTTCAGACGCCAAAACCTATTTCTCAAAATCATTAGCAGCTCCAAATAGCTCCGTAAAGTTGGCAGTGCCATATTAGTGAAGTAGGTAAGAGCAAACTTTTTTGCATCATATCCTTTTCCACTCTGAATATATTACAAGTATAAGATGTTTATACTTATAGTGGTTTTCATTGTAATGCATGTGAGCTGTTACACAGTACACTCACACACTCACTCACACACACACTCACTCACACACTCACTCACACAAACACACACACTCACACACACTCACTCAAACACACACACACACACTCAAACCCACACAAACACAAACACACACACACACACTCTCTCTCACACACACACACACACACCCCATCCAGTCTACATGTGTCCTATCTCACGATACGATAAACGTCCATTGTAATTTCTCTTTTTTCTGTTTATTATATAGTCTTTATAAAATAGGATGTATTTTAACCTTATCTATGTTACTCACTTGTTATCTGCGATACAAGCTTTTGCTAGGTGCAGAGGACACATAAGTTCCAATATTGTACATGTTTTTGTTGAATATTTTTTATAACATTAAAATGATTTTGCAACTGACGACATTACTGCATAGAGATACTCGCAACTCGCAACTTCTACGTATCCGACTGTTCGATAATAACTGTTACTTTTTGCCAACGGTGTAAACGTAAACCGTACAATCCACTTTTTACGCTAGCCGTTAATATTATTCTCTATACACACATATACTGGTATCATTATTACATAGTTTCAAACTTTCTATGATCTTTCTATGATCAACTGGGCTGGGAAATGTTGTTTTAGTGTAAAAAAACAAGTTTTTCTTGATGGCCTGTCATAAGATTGCAATCAATTCAGGGGGCTAGCACGCACGTCAAGACAAAACCTATGTCACGGATTATTTTATGCCGCACCGAGTCGCTCTCTCTCTTGCGTAATGAATACGAAGGAAAGAGAGAAAATCGATTTATCGCACATTTTGTCTTGTCACAACCTGCTATGCTAGTAGTGCTGAATAAAAACATATTTCCACTTGAGTACCTACCTATATATAACATTTATATCTGCTGCATAAATCGAATATAGGACAGGGCAACATTGAATAGCTTTTTCATTTGTCTGTCTATATTTACATATAGATTCAGGTCAAAGATACAGCTTTATAGTTATTTTAGTTGCAGTTGTTATATTACTAACCTGTTTCCAATCGGTTTATTACAATATTCGTATATGAGTTTCGACATTATACATTTTAATTCTTATAATTTGGTCTCTTGGTCCGTGAAGATAGATTAACAACCAACGTTTAATTGATGCTCGTTTGTATAAAGCCTTCAAACAAACACACGATATAATGCGAAATCTTAAAGGTCACTTCGCATTGATAACGTTGACTGCATCGACTAAAATAACCTTAAGTGATGACATTAGAATAACACGAGCAGTAAAGCACCACAGGTATAATAATTAATAATTATTGCAGCTACACCGCTCGTTGGAATGCATTAGGTCTCGTAAGTACCATGCTTGTAATATTAAAGACGATATTGGTATTAGGTACTTATCGTATTAAGTATTGCATAGAATGAACATTCAAATCAAATTTTTAATTTAAAACTAGTGTTCTTGAAACAGACGAAAGTTGTTTCAAACCAGATGCTGATGATTATTTGTTGTTTTCTTAAAACCACAATAATAATAACGTGTCATTGGCCTGAGAGCTTTCAATTCTAAGCGCCACAAAATAATCGTAATTGATCAAATTAGGAATATTTTTGTAAAACAATATTTAGTTCAACGTTGGCATGAAATTTAGCACAAGTATTGGCTGTTTCCACATTTCTCACAAGCAGCCTGGCGTGGCATTTCGAGCTCGAGCCATTTGTATGTTGACCTATAGAACAACCAGTTAAACAACCTCAAAAATTTACAAACGATCTATTAGGCGCCGTACAACAAGCAAACAAAATCCCTTTTGTTTCATTCTCCCTTCAATAATGACCTTAATATGTAGCCAAAACATTAGCATTAAATAAATATATGTCATAACTCTAGTCATTCAAGTAGAAATTAAATAGGATAAAACTAGCAAGATACGACAAAGGTAGAGTTTAGATGAACAAAAGGAGTACCAAATGTAACATGTCAACCAAAATAGTTTACACACATCTACTGTACCGGTTATGCTCTACATGCCGCATAAAATAAGGTTGGTCTACCTAAAATCAGTCACGGATACAGACTCACCCATGAAAGAAGTATGGCCGACTGGCTCTACAGCGGATGCGGCGATATACCACAACGATATGAGACAAACTACCACCTGGATGGTGGTAGACGATTACATATTCGCAAAGTATGTACCTACTATCAAACTAGTCTTCAGGTCGCATGGTTAATAGAACAGAAAATCCGGTCATGCGAATCGATAAAGTACTTGGAACATGCCTTAAAATAAGACAATCGTCGTCTGTGATTCCAACAATTCCAACTCGTTTCATAATTGGATGAACTTTGTTGGCTTTGAAATTTCACTGTTGATTTTAAGATTTGTATTTCTCTAAGACATTAAAGAAGTACGAAATGTTTTTGATAGGACAATGAAATCAGAAGGATAGATACATACAAGTGTGTATAACTATTTAAGATGACGGGAATAAGCGATTCGGTCTTAATTTGTGCCAATCTATATTTTTTGGAAGGAAACTTACGTGAACGAATCATGCAGGATAGTGCAACCGAATCGGTCGGCCACTCGCGCCAGTTTGACCAATGTTTTGCGTCTACTGCTTATTAAATATGTTTTAAAACGTAAATGTTAATATTCGGGTCAACGGCCCAGTCATGGAAAATATAGTGGTCAGCCGCTAGCGTGGTGTCGATCAGATATAATGCTTGGTTTCAAATCTACCACATTCCCACTACGAGGAAAATTTACAATCGAAACGAGCACGTTGTAGCACATGAACAGAATTACAGTAATAGCATTTTAATGGGTCACGTACAGTGGTAATAATTTTAGTGTCACAGTAGTAATCGAAATATTAATATGACCCTACCATCTATTATATTGTCTTCCGTTGTAGCGTGATAAGGCTAAAACATAAGCAGTTTGTGACTTTATAACATTAAACTAACACCATTCGTGCCAGTTAAAGTTAATGCATCTTTAAAACAATTTTATAGATTATCATATTAGTTTTTATTGATTATGATGTCATGCTGTAGTAGCGTTCGAAAATGGGGTCATTCCTGCCTACGGCAACAGTATTGGCGTAATTTCGTAATATACAAAACACCGCAGGGACGGCTGTTGGACTGTTGCCAATTGCAACCGACTTGAAAGGGAGTCAGCTACTGGCGGTTAAACCTTTTTAAAGCAGCATAGAGTTTATAGTTATACCAAGAAAGCTATATCGTGGCTTATTTAAATAGGAATAATAAGTATCTAATATATTTGCAATAAAAATACTCATTAAAAAGCATGAACATATAAGGAAACAAGATGAAAAATCTTGAAAATACTGCAAATCGATGAACCTCCAGTGTAAGTCATGGAAATTGAAGACTTGTAAAGAAATAATTTTCAAAACAATACAATAACTTTGAAATGTTTCTGACCTGTGCGATTATATTTGTACCCAAGCATTTCTACTAACATTAACTATAAACAGCATCAGACCGAATGTCAAAGAGGTCATCTTTGTTAGCACCTATAGCCATTTACATACGTCTTGGAATGGCTCGCCATATACATTTAAATAGCAAATTGGCTGCTTGCTCCCAGCACGGTTATCGAGGAGATTAAATCACAACGTGAGGACACATGCTCAGATTAACATCCGGTACACGATTGATTTCGTCGTCCAAAACGTGCCGGCGCGTTGATCATCAATTAATCGACGTTTTAACACTTGTCCAGTGAAAGTAATATTACGTTCAACCTAGAACAAAATTGAATGTTGCCTCGACCAATAAATTTGGAGGCAAAATCGGATCACCTTGTGGTGAGATTAATTGTTAGTAAAGAAACAATGTGTCGACTATAGTGTCACAATTCTGCATAGTTTGTGTTTGATTTCTTTTTGTCGTCATCGTGAAATCGTGTAGGTGTACCTCATGCCGAGTTCTACACGGATTATCGTGATAAGCAAAAATCACGAACTAAAAGTATCTAGTAGGTACAATTTATTTTTAGCATTCTTCTCTCGCAAGATTTTCCAGAATAGGTATATTATTCGTTGCAATAATATATTCGGACTCTGGCAAAAGGAATTTTGTCTACAGATTGTATATGTCCTTGTTTTCCAATGGAATATCCTGCACTATCAATCACTCAGAGCAATCGAAAGCAAACTATTTATGAATGTCACGTAATGTCGAATTAGGAAGTCACAACGCGTTCCCATTAGTTACATGAGCGAGCTCGTTGTCCGAACCATGCATGCGTAGACGACATAGCCGCCTCTTCTTTTACAATATCCATGGTTTTACGAGCACCTTGAATATTACGACTCCGACATGAGGCAAATAATAACACAAACGCGGTTCTATTACAATTGAACAAGCAAACATTATCCCAAGTACGGAATTGTTTTTTTTTCACAATTATTGAGTGTTTTCCTAAATATTGACGTAAGTGAGAAATCATACAGACGAGAACTGGCTACCTCCTTGACATGAAACCCATATTGATTTATTGAATCTTTAGGATTGTATTCGTTTAAATCAATCTTTTCTATGCATTAACGACTTGTCATATTTGTCTAGAACTCAATCAGTTACCGACGCAGAAATAAACTAATGAGCATATTCAATCTGCACTTAGGTGCTATCAGAAAAAAAATACTAAGCGACTTCATGGTATAGCGAGCAAAAACGTGACCAATTTACCAACACAGCTAATGCACATTGCTGTCAAGAAAGATCTTGATAGCATTAATCTGTTTAATATTAAAGTACATTATCCAACACAACTGATGTATAGCGACGGCAAACTTTACTCTATCAGACACATTAACAAGCGAGAACGAACCAAAGTAGACACCGCTAAGCAAGCCGTTGTGAGCAAAAACAACATAGGTAGCAATTACTTTGCTTTCGAAGCAATGTCGGTGCTTTCATGCATCCAATCCCACGATACTGAACCTTATATGGAGATAACATGGTCTAGTATATCACTTGACGATATAAGACAAGGTGCAAGCCTAGACCTCAGGCGCACAGTTGTTTCGAGATAGAAGCTAGCCGATACATAAGTCTGATGAGAAAATCTGGTCAAATATTCCGAAAGCTGTTGCCGATAATTTCGATTATTATTGCCAATACAATTATTGTTAGAAAAATGTGCTGTACCACGAATTAAAATTACTTAAGTGTAGTCGATATCGAATAAAGTCATGTGTTATCAGTGTCGGTTATTTGCGGCACTGTATTTCCCTACGAGTAAAAGTAGGCCTGACATACAAATTGGTTAGCTTATACTGTTGAGAAGTCAATTTCAAACAATACGAAAGGAACCTGTTCTTAAGGAATCACCTGTATCTATCTCGCGCTGGGTGGGACCGGTTCGCTGCGGTCAAAAACCACAAAAAGGTGGTCGTCACACTTTCGACGGCGGCGAGGAATAAAAGCTGTCCATGCAATGCCTTACCGCCTTTAGAATTTAATGTAAATAGACCGTTAGTATTGGATAACATGGACGAGTATTTCTATGTAAACTACCTTTACCTAATTTAGCTTTAACAAAGGACTCTACATTGAAACGCTCTCAAAGAAAGATTATACGTCGGCAAGTTTGTGTTCGTTACACAGAAACAATGTTTCACGCACTTCAAGCTGATACAAAGTAATGACAAAATCAACATCCATCATATACAGAGCGGTAATGTAATTTCTTCGAATCACCAGAGTTTATAAGTGAAGCGAATAGCTCGTGTGAGGCTGGGACTAACTTAGTATCAAACAATCAACGGGAAACGTTACTGGGAACAGTAAACTTGTGACCGGTATCCATTAAAACGGTTTACCTTTTTGTATCGGGACTGGCTAACAACTAAACTGACTGGACTCCGAACGTTGCTTGTGGCTAATTTTATTCGCAGAACTGTGAGCAATAAAACCGTATTTCTTGCTGTGTTATGCGTTGGCAATATGAAATGCTACACAAACAATCCGCAAATAATAAACATGCGCGTATAAACAATCGCTGATTGATGTAATTCAGTGTTCAGAGATATGAATATGTTTTGAAAATGAAAGTGCTAATCACAGATTCGTGAAAGCAGAAACACCTATTACGTTTTACTGCCACGAATATGAGTTTCGGTTTAACTGTTAACGTGTTATGAAAATGAGAATTAAAATTTCATAACTATTCTGGTTTTTATCCACTGCAAATGATCATTTTATTTACGCACTTCGCGGTGGAAGCACTCGGTCCGGTTTTTACTTTTTGAGTAAAATTGGGACATCCATGAGACGTAATTTTGCGTACCTATTGCATTGAAACTGTTTGTGTTTTACATTCGCTTTAAAATACATTTAAAATGATAGTAATTACCAAAGTTAAAAAACCTATTTTTTCCCGATTTTGATAGCTTTAGAATAATGTTGAAGCGAATTTTAATATATCAACCATTTCAATGCAATAAGAGAAGAGAAAACCGTTTTCAGATGCAGCTCAATTTTTGTAAAAAAATGTAAACCATCAAAATTTTAATTCGCGCCTGAGACTGATCGCTTCCACCTTCAATAATATATTTATGTATTATGCTACGAGCACAAGCCTCATTTCGGATTATGGACAGATTTATTACATTACTGAAATATGCGACATTGTACCTCTGAGGCCTTTAACCACATTTTATAGTAGTTGGACACATGGGCACAGGCAGCTGCGGTTGCTTCAATGCGCATTAACAAACTCTTGATGTAACTAAGTAGTATCTAATAACACAATAGCACTACACCATGTCACATAGGCTTTTAGGCCAGGGTTTATTCATTCGAATTTGGGTCAGACAATTGCTCGTAAGAGAAACATATTGAGAAGTTGTACAGGTAACGGACAATCGATAAGCTTGCTCCTAAAAAAATAACAACTATTTATTGTTTAACATATTTCACGTCTCAAATAATTTGAGTTAGTATCAATATTATTCCGGTTAGGTTTTAGTATCTAAACACATTCTTGAGTACAGTTCTAGTGACCCGTGCTTTAGTTGTTTAATATTTTATGGATAGTTTATAGCTGTGGCAATGTGTTTTGATAGCAGCATCAATATGGGATTGTTGTCAATACTTCGTTTTTAATCAAATAACTATCGTTCACCGAAAATGGATTTTAAAACAATTATTTTTAACCATACAACCTACCCCGAAACAATTTAACTAGCATGTTCCTCAAAGCTCACATACAGACCCATTTGCCTATGGTATGGAGGATGATAACAACGTTACCCAATATTTGTTTTGATTAAGATTTGTATTGAACGTTAAGAACGTATCAAAGGGTGGTAATTTTGAATCATTGAGTACTTCATAATCTTTGTAATGGTAGGCGTACTACATTTTATTACCTACTTTGGTTGTATGGAACAACACCGTGCATTATGACAAACTATTGCGGTTTGAGGAGAACGGTTTGTGGAATTATTTTGTAAATTTTGTCAAAACCATATTTGTTGTTATGTTGGTATAATTTAAAAGGATGACCAGTGATTTTGACTTGACTAGACATTGAACAGTTCGCACTCAGTTTCGCCTTACCGCCGGGGTCAACGCTTCTCGGCTCGTCAACAAATCCATCGCCGAGAATAACCCGTTACACTGCATCGGCTTCCAGCGGTTTTCACTCACAGCGCCTAGACCATTTTATACTGTCTCCACTTTTATACTTTGCGTTTTAGGGTTAACAGTTTCTAATACGTTTTATTGAAGATATAATTTATGCTCCGCATCTGTGTGTAGAATACCTTTTCCATCCTCTTATTCGATAAATGATGCAGTTGCAATTATAGATTTGAGTTTTTGTTTTGATTTATATCAATAGTTACCTATACCTAACTATCGAATACTTAATAAGAATGACTACCGACTAATAAAAATATATTTTTATAAGTTCAAAGGTGAAAACATGTCCGACCTCTATTAGGCCATTGGTTATGTGTAATAATATTTGTCGTATCGTTTATTCTTATGCAAATTAGGGAGATTTTGCTACAATTTTCATGGTTTTATAGATGAGAAAAAACATTTTCATGTCATATTTGGAGTGGATTCTTCAAGATTTATCTCAAAAGATAGCGAGGATAAGATTAAAACATTTTTAATGTAGATATTGGCCACAGATACAACGGTACAGACCAGATACAATGCGCATGGATTTTTTGTTCGACATTTTGTTCATTTATCGATAGAAGTGGCAGCGAACCATTTCGCCATTTTTCTTGTTTTTATTAGGGTGGTCACTAATTCTACCTAGGTACTAAGTGTGTCATAAAAAATATGACAAAATGAGAGTTGGGGTTTTGTCATCATTCTTAAAGAACAAGAAGTATACATTACATTTATATTTTTAATTGAGCTGGGGTTATTGAGATTGCACCGTAGATTTATTGATCGCTATACCGCAGCACTACGAGGGGTATTTAGCAGTCATTTAGAAACGACCCTAGTTTTAATTGTGTGCACGTATTTCCACATAACCGTTTAAGTAGATTTACCCAATAAACTTAATCAACGAAGACACAACACTAGTTATGACATGCGCTTTGTATTTCAAAAGTTCAACATTTATAGAACCGTAATTAGTAATACTTTAGAAATAGATAGTGCATAATGATATTTCCGAGAAAATGTAATTCGATATAGATGTCAATAACACTATCAAACGGTACCACCCTATCGATTTGGCGAAGTGAATAACATCTCGAGCATAAGATATAAGTAAAAGATAAAACGTATCTATAACATGATATTTTCATGGCTCTCCAATTTCATGCTTTCAAATCGTGTTATCTCTGTCAATTAAAAAAAAACGTACAGTTACTTCTTGCGTGTTGAATATCGTTACCTCCATATTATTAGTTAACTTGACAACGTCGCGGTGAAAGGTGACACATATATTTTTTTTAATTTCGATTACGATTGAATGTATATACATTACCTAATAACTATTATCGCAGTCTTTGATAATAGTTATTTTCTTTACGATGTGCGAACACAATGGTCGGTTTGCAAAGAAAATGGGAAAGCTGTCGTTGCAAAGACAATACAAACTGCAGGGAGCGTTTAACGCGATTATTACAAATTACTTTTTAATTATACATTGACGGCTCTTTGCATGTGAACACAGCATGCGTTAATGTACTTTCTATTCGGCCTATTATTTTCAGCCATATTTGATATCCAACAATGGATTGCAATGATTTATGTAACACACCTACACATTGTTGAATAATAGTTTTCTAATGAGACTCTTATAAGTCACAATGCTCTCAGTTACGTTACAATGTTTAGGCGTTTATTGATACTTTAATGCCTTATGTCAGTATTGAAGCAATTTTTTCATAGAAATAACATAGACCACAACAACAATATTTCATGTTCATGATGTCAAAACCATCGATATCTATTAAGGAAGACGTAGAAATGTTTCTTGCGCTCGGAAATGCTAATAATGCACCTGCTAGTCTAATAAGTTTAGCTACATCTAAACGACGCAGCGCCACATAAAATCTGCCTTGCTTTTGCTCTTGCAAATTCTCATGCTATGTCGTTTAAACTGCCACCATATCGCTTAGTGGGTGCAGCTAAAGTAAGTTATATTATAACGTAAGCGTGTGTGCGACAGCTGGGACATTATTGACAACGCGTTAGTACTGGCCTCACATATCTACGTAATTGTACATCAATGTTCAAATCTAATATAATTTCATGATGTCACAATCAAAGCCTTATTGCTAAGAATTAATTAGTCCAATATTTAGGCAAACGTTAATATATTTAACGACTTCTATTGTACGTAAGTCACAAGGTGCTATTGTTATTTAAGATGCTGTCGTTACATGAATTTTTCGTTACAGGCGTAAAAATTGAATAGAAAGACTTTTGTTCGGGTACTCGGTTGGAAGTTCTATTCTGCTGTTCTTTGATGTTACTCTTTACATAAAAACAACTTCATAGGACGCTAAAAAATCTAAGTGTGTGCTTATGCATGTCAGTGTAAGTACGTTTGTTTACTTTAAAAATAACGCAGTTTATAGCCTGTTTAACCAGTTGTCAGCTGAAGGACAGTTAAGCTATCGCGAACAACAAATAACTTAATGTAGGTATTATTTACCATAACAGAATATCGATTACGCAACAATAGCATGGATTTCCCAAAACATATGGTATATTAACTATGTACAATCATAAACAGAACCAAAATTCAAAAAGTAATGTTACATAAAAACCTCCTTGAGGATACCGATATCACACAAAACAGAGAATCTCTTCTAATGCAAGCTATATGTATCGATAAATCGGAAACGTCAAATTATATAAGCAGATTCATAAATTACAATTGCAAAATACATAAAAGTAAAGAAACAGTTAAATTATGACAGACACCACACAAAACAAAACTTGAAAGTGAACCGTTCACGAGACGCGTTGCATTTTACATAGCGGGTCCTTATCATTATCATCCAACTACAATCGCAGTGTGCATTAATCGTCAAAACTTCACTGGCATTTGACACATTTTCTTTGAGAAAATGCGGTATGCGGTAAACCTTAGTGTCAGAGGGGAATCCATTGATTTTTCGCGTTGCACGTTGACGTCACAAACGCGACAAGCTGGCGGCGCGCGCCGGCTCGCGTCTCACCGGCGACTGAGCCAGGCGAGAGGAAACGCCAGTTGCCATGCGGTCTCTACTTGCTTGCTTGCCTGCCTGCCTGCCAGTCGCACTGTTGACCTTCCGCATCGATTTGGTCTTGTGCTCCAAGCACAGCTGATTTTTAATTGGGGAAGGTGCGACTGTTTAATTAGTGACGCTGACTGAGAAAGGTACAACTAGGTATTCTACAAAGAGCAGGAGTTTCATTACCACTCGAACGCACTTTATTTGTTATCAGACAGGTAATTATATATTAATTAATTTTATTTGTGTTGTGGAAATCGGTACTTTCCCTTTCGGGTACCTACCTACATTTCACTAACTAGTTAAGTACTTAAATATAAAACGTATTATACAATTACCTACCAAATAGCACCGCATTGTACATAAATATTTAGTTATAAAAAGTCAAATGTAACAGGGGACCTAAATTCCTGCAACGTTATTGAATTGGAGACTCTTGAAAACGATATTATATTTCTTACTAAACGCCTACGAAAAAAATGATCGCAACAATAAATTTCCTCAAGGCATTTAGTCTACATTGTACAGGCAATGACCTCAATACTGTAAGAATCAAGCTTTGAAATTAATTTTAAACTATTTGAGTAGGTATATTATAAGTTAAACATATTACCTTAGAAATGAAGCATTACAAAAAACATTAAAATTTTGTTCAAATTTGTACACTTAGTCAAATGCAAGTGCCTAACAGATGTTCACAGCAATGCACGTGTATAAACAAACCGAACGAATTCGAGTAGGCACATGTAAATTCAGCGGAAACCTATTCTTCAGTAATTCTATTTCATTACAATAGTGATATTTTGGGCATATTTAAAGAAATATCTTCAACAACATTAAATTTGCATGTATTTTCTAGAGATTCTCATGTCTGCTCAATCATGTAGAGTACATACGTTATTGATTGTGCAATGAATAATGCACGCCGCGGTGCAAATTGCTATCACCAACAGTCAGGAGGTGTTAAATGAAATGAAACCTTACTAACAAGGACAGACGACTTTGCCGTGAACTCTAGGTACGTTATATGCAAACACACCAATCAATAAAATCGATAGGAAAAATACGACGGCTGTTAACTCACCTATTATCAAGTATAATAAGATCTTATATATTACGAACCATTTATTGTTAGTGCCTACATCTAAAGTAAACTTTTAAAAGATTCTCCTCTTGAAATTTGAATACTTTGATATAAAATTATATTTTTATTCTTATTATGTCAGTACCTATATTTTTTTTCTTTAAAATCGATATAGTTCTGGAGTGGGAAAATAAAAACTTTTTAAAGGTGCATTTTTGTATCTGTTCATAAATTAATAGGGCAATAATTTTCTCAGGGACTCAAGGAGTGATTTAAATATTTTAAAGTCACTCTCTAAGTCCCGTATAAAATAAACAATTAAAACCTTAAAATTCTAACGCTTTCATTCGCCTAGCCGTTACCTACCATCAATTGTTTCATCGTGCGTCATTAGGCAAGCAGTGGCCTTGTAGAAGACTGATGAAACAGCCTAGATACCTACAACAATTAAGTCAACAAACCTTTTCATGGACGAATATAAAAACAATTGTCCACTGTATGACGAAATATCTATAGGTAATAGGTGCACGGCTTGATTATTTGTGCCAACGGATGAACTGACTACACAGATGGTGCTGGTATACCGGAGCCCTGCAGTCAAAACAATTGGTATCTATCTATCAGTGCTAACACATGAAGGGCTGTATCAAAATCAATGAGCTTTACATACAAAATTATTGATGCCTAATTAGGTATCTACTATCATGTCAATGAGTGAAATACGTAGTATCCTATTAATAATAGCAACGGTGACGAACATGTAGAGAATTTAGTAGAGACAATTTTTATGTTTTTAAACGCTACTTATCATAACCTTATAGTATCACAGAAATACGTAACTGCAATAACCTACTTAGATGCACTATTTTTGTATAGTTGTTTCATACCACCCAAAGCGCAAGAGCTCTACCTAGCTAGAGATATATTGATATATTTAGTTCTGTTCTCGCAAAGAAGGAAAACAAGCAGCTCGGGAAAGAAGGTCTTTTGATTCGAGATTTGAGACTTATTCTTACAATTTAATATTTCTTAGATCACACGTGGCCATCAGCCGACCTTGTAATAGAGTGGTATGACAAAACACCTAATAGAGTTATTGCGTCGTCGTCATCACACCGCTTTGGCGTGTCTACGCGTGATTTCTAAATGTTCATTCATAAGAGTATGATGTGTAAAACTCAGTAAGTAAATACTTTCCACTGATAATAAACAGTCAGACAGATTATTTACATATCTTTGTTATGTAATAAGTAGGTGTTTGCTAAGAAAACTCTATCGCGATCAATCCTATCGGTAAGTGTGGATGGGATATGAAACAAGAAGAAAGAAGTCATGTTGAAATATTTATTCAAGTTGCAAGATTGCTCCTCAACAATTAACGAACATCAAAAATCTAAATGGCGACTAAGACGTGTTTAACAACTAAATTGTCTTGCAAGATATTTTTATCGATAGGTATAAGTAGTGGAAAAATTTGTAATACTAATGGTCAAAACATACATATTCAAATGAGCTACTATATTGACAAATGGAATGCAAAGCTGGAATTAGAAATCGTATAATGCTAAAACTGTAAAATAAATTTGCTTGAGAAATCATAGGTTATATAAAATGTTGTACAAGTGCACGGTACCTATGGTACACGGGGAAATAGATTTGTACTATTCTATCCAAAACTCCCTAAAAGGATTATATTGCATACCGTTAAAAAGCAAGACTCACCTAGTTTTAAGTACTAACCAGGTGACGAAGTTGTAGATGATAAATGACATTAAAAAACACCTTCATCATATTCTAATAAGGAACAGTGAACCATGTGAATATAAAGCTAGTTTGGTTAACACTGTAATGTTGTCAACAGCGCAATAACACAAAAATAATCTCAACGAATGAGATGAAGTTAAAGCAGATTGTCACATTGATCACTGCACTAAGAAAATCAACCCAATTGAAAATCGTGAACTGTGTGATGTTAAATCTAGCTATATTTCACTGATCTGTGGAGGCTGTAGGTATAATACTCACTGAGTAGAGGAAAGCGGCCGGTGGTGTGCTTGCCGAGCGGTGTGCTGCTGGCGCTGATGTCGCTCTGCGAGCTGTGCAGACTGCTCTTGCCGCTGCCCGCCGCCGAACCCAGATCCATGCGCATACGCATGTGACGGCTACACATAAATACAACACGTTCAGTATCTTATTAATAACATCACATTTATAACTTATCCAAATAGTAGAGCTGTTGCGGGCTGCCATAAGGTATACATTTTTAAGGATTTTCAAATCAAGATGATTTTAGAATCAAAAGATGAATACTTGTATGATAATTCTAGGCTACAGCAGACGCGCAGAAGAGCGGTGTAGCAAGAGGCGGTAGAGAAATAACTAGGAAAATATACATTTTATGGAAAAAATACAAAACTGATTTCCTACATTTCGAGACAAGCAGCAACTTCAAATTAATTCTACTTAATTTCAGTTTAGAAATTAAAATAGAAATGTGTTCCGATTGCAACACTATTATTGTTGCAATGTTTACAAAAAAATGCGATAGCTGTAATGTGCCACAGTTGATTTAACGCGTGTATAAAAAAGTGTAAAATAAAAAACTTTTTAACAAAATAAAAACCGTCTTCAAAAAACTAAAAAGCCAAAAATAATCTGATCTTGAAATCTACCTTGTTTAACTAAATCAAATATTTAACTAATCTGAAGTCGGTGCCAAACAAACTACTGAGTCGAGTATTGCCGGTCTGCGCCAAAGACTATACCTACAAATTGGTCCGCGCATCTCGCTACTGGAGTATACTTTTGCTATTCTTCGTTGGTTGTTTATTTGTTGTATATTTTGTTAAAAAGTTTTTTATTTTACACTTTTTAGTGGATGTATTTATTATTCTTTGTCACTAAAAAGTATTTTATATCAACAATTTTACTGGATAATAGGTATACCAAATACAACATCATCGCGAGATAAATATAGATTCAAAGAAATCAAGATAAAACAAAAACCATTGAATCAATCTCGTTGAATTTTAAAAGGTTATACCTTATTCTGTAAAAAAAAGAATAATCCAAATCGGAACATCCACGAAAAAGTTTTATTTATAGCCAAAGTGCATCCCATAACAATTTCAATAAGCCCAAACACGGCTTGGATACATTGTTTTATTACAATGTTCCGGTTCCTCTTGGGTTTATCATCAGATCAGTTCGATGGTACCATATTCCTCAGAACCAATTCTTTAAATTTGCTGTATCATAGTCGCTTAACGAACATAATTGAGATTATCTTGGCGCAACCCGTGAAATACGTATCACTGACAAGTTCCGGTGGCCATTTGTGGTCTTCTTTATCACTTTCACTTCAGCAAATGATATTTTCTGAATGCAAATGCTTGAGTTCTTGATGAAAATACCAAAATTGCTATAGGTTTCCCTATAAAATTTGAGGAGTCCTCTCAATTCCTCATGGATCCC
Organism: Pheosia gnoma; assembly: GCA_905404115.1. Taxonomy (NCBI): domain Eukaryota; kingdom Metazoa; phylum Arthropoda; class Insecta; order Lepidoptera; family Notodontidae; genus Pheosia; species Pheosia gnoma. The sequence continues at coordinate 5,059,689 of FR989901.1, forward strand.
ATGATCTGAACAATTTTTTGAAAAAAATGGGACCAATCTGTAAGCATATCCTTTCATATAAAAAAATAATTTTCCAAATCGGTTCATAAATGACGGAGATCTGAGGTAACAAACATAAAAAAAAAAAAAAAAAAAAAAAAAATAAAACCGAATTGAGAACCTCCTCCTTTTTTTTGAAGTCGGTTAATAAAAGATGCGCAGTAACCTGATTTCCGAAGCCCTATATTTCTTAGTGACAGATATTCTTGAACTCTGTGAACGGAAATATCTACCAATCACATGTTATTTTGTCTAGTAGGTTGTAAAATTCGATAACGGTAGTTTTTGAAGGTTTATATTATCAAAGTATTACTCCAACAGCTGCATCATATTGTTTAGCTATTTTTGTGAATTGGGTTATTTATATTTAGTACATACCCCCTACTATCTGATAAAGCTCGGGGTGCCACTCAGGCCCCAACATTATGGACTTTAATTACAATGAATAAAATAACAATTCTTACCTTTTAGGCTTTACGTTGATATTGGTTGATTTTGAGCTTAACATTCTACTGACACTACACGAAGTTTGAGATCTTTGCAAGGAAAACGAGCAGTCTACCTTAGATTTAATATCTTTAAACGATTTTATTTTGTAATCACTCTTTATATCAAAAGCATTCTTTTTAGCCAAATTTTCACGTCTTTCTGTCTTTTTCACAGTTTTTGGACTATTCTGAACACTGTTATCTGTTTCAGTCTTTCTATTTGCCAGCATGCTTTTCAGTTTGCTCGGCACATCACGCTTAGGCATTTTGTACTTTTTCAATGTAAAGCTTCTTTTCTCATCTTTAGTCTTTTCACCGCATTTAACATCCTTCACACTATTTATAGAGTTTCTTTTACTAGTATTTTTCGGCGTCTCATCGTCATCAATTATGTGAGATGTATCTGATTTTTGTTCCTCACAACCATCTTGTAATGGAGAAAAGAATGTGCTTATATTTCCTGTGCTAGCATTTTTCTGACTGCATTCTGATCGTGTCGAGGGTGTAGAACCATCAGGTGACATATCATCAATAACATTCAAAAATACTGGAGACGAACGATGATTCTCAAAGTCAGTATAGACGCCACTGGATTCCATGCAAGAATCTTCATTCCTATTTACAATCAAAGGGGCATTTCCGTTTACTTTCTTTCCCCCATAAAGGGCGCCATCGATAACTTGAGCTCTTCGATCACCTCTCTGCATATGGTCGTCTAAACCGTCAGCATCACTTTCCGTAAAGAAATCCGAATCGGTCATAGGATCTGCCCTTCTGGTCACGGGAACATTTTGCCAATCCATTTCTATTGCATCTTCACGATGTTCAATAGAATGATCAGCGCCCCTACTCACGGGTCTTGACATTTCTCCATCACCTTGATAACCGTCTAAACTAGTTATACTGGTAATGCTTGTAATAAAACTGTTCGAAACTTTGGAAGTTTCCATAGATTTTGGATAATCATTTTTCCCATCCGAGTAGGTTTGTGAATCATGCAGCGTTGATGCAGAAAACTGTGAATATGTACTTATTTCTCCGTTGATATCAGAGCTGTCAAGAGGCAAATCCTCTGGCGATGGTGTTTGATCTATTCTGTTGGTTATTAGAAGGCTATTAGGAATTTCTAAATGTTCTAAATTCTCAGCAATTGAACTTACTGGTTCTAAAATGCTGCTATGAATAGAGGGCATAAATTCCTCTTGGATCACGTTTGGCATTAACTCATCTTTCGCTGTTGTATCTTGTGCGGTAAGATCTAAAATCCTCGTGTTATTTCTCATAGCTTCCTTCACAGGTAATGCTTCATTACTTTTCTGAGCTGGCGAATCGAATGGTAGCGGCGAATCATGATCAAGATTTGAGATAGGAACTAGTTGATCTCCGAGCGTGCATATTTTGTTATCCATGCTGTCAAAACCGTCATTTTGAATAGTCGATGCTGCAGAGTTACTTTCAGTTTTATCAGTTGATGGAGAATCGCCATTATCTGGAGATATTTTACTTTCAATGGTATCACAGAAAATTGGGAGACCCTCTACTGTGGGAGAAAATGCATTTTCTAAATAACATATGTCATCCATTTGGTCTGGAGTCAAAATGCCTAAACTGTCGTCTAATGAATTCTCTTCGTTGGCCCTGCTTAGTGAATTATCATTGGGACTTAAGTTTGATTCAAATGCTCGTGTGTGTACGTGCGATTTTAATTGTAGGCATAGATCAGATCTAGAATGTGTATTAAATGTTTTTCTTGCTGGGAAACTAAACTCGTTTTCACAAGAGTATTCAAATTCTCGCATCGGTTTTTCATCGAAATTTAATACGTTCGGCAACCTATCTGCACTTTTGTTCCCCGGATTTAGAAGCATTTTAAAGCATTGTGAATGTGTATCATTCAACACTTCAGATTTTGGTCTATTCCAAACATTAACTTCTTTGCTTCCATTAAACGATGTAGAAGGATCTGACTGTAAATCGAACAACAAACTATAAGGACCCGAATCGTCTTCTTCTTTTTTGTCAACAAGTTGTTGTGTTATATCATTAATGAGACCTTTTGTTTTTTTGTCAACGCTGCGATCTTGTTTTCTTGTTATTTGATTTAACTTCTCGCGTAAATCTAATATTCTTGGGTTCTGTTCTACGACTTTCTCCAAATTTAAGCTCATTTTTGGTATCAATGACGCGTAAGTCTTGCGGAAAACCTGTTCTTTTAAATCATTTCTTGTTTTCGTATCGATATTTTGCAATTTTTCTGGGATATCTGGTGTTCTTGAAACATCGAAAGCATTGATGGCATCGATTTTCTTAATTTTTGAAGCGGAGTAAATTCCTCGCAGCTCTAATGTCCTGAACTTGCCATTCTTATCCACAGGAATCTGAAAAAGAAATAACGACTTATATGGCAACTGAAGAAGCTACTTAAAATTGATTTTATTTATCTCGTATTAACAGAAAATCTGATATACAGGATATTAAACGTATAGATAGATGAATTCCATGTTAGTTTATAAATATGGTTCAATGTTCGAAGACAAATCATGACTTAATTAAGCACCTACACACGTAAATGTGGATCATCTATGGCATGCTGCAATTTACTAATTGCAACGCCATAACAACAAGTAGGTAAGAAAATTAGGCCATAGATTCCTGGAATAAACCAATTCATATAATAGATGGTAGATTCTCGCTATTTTTCTAGATTATAGGTATAGAGGTTCAACCGTATATAATAAATTATCGAATCGAGTCCGTTAAATTAAAAAATACATTGTACTTTTTTAGGCTCGCTGATGCTTCTAGCATGCGCCTGAACTAAACATGCTCCCCAGTATTCGCTCACCACGGTTCAGAGAGCCGTCACGCACGGTGGTTTCCATGCACATGTACTATTGTTAGGGACACACGGACCGGTACTGCATTGCAATGAATGTTTTTTTCCTTCATAAATGTTAGGTCACTTAGTGTGTGCTTCTCCATTCTGTTTCCGGCTACGATAAATGCCATTAAAGGTAATGATGCGTTACAATTACTTAAATTATACGTTGTAGTTAAAATTTGGATCTAATTTGATAAAGTTAGCAGACAAGATGTTTCAATTGAATTCGTTATTATCGTGTCTACAAAAAAAGGAAGAAACAACATTGATTCTACACCAACATTACTTCGGGCAAAACTAGAGTAAATACATAGGTATACTATACAAAATAAAACAATAAATACCAACGTTGAAATTCAAAATGTTTTCGCTGTCACCAGAATTTCATACTATTTGAAAGCGATAGAAAACAAATAATATACTACCTGAATATAGGTAGGTAGGTCGCTATGATGAAATTTTAGTGTAGCTAGTAACTAACTTTCACAATTTTTAGCCTATAAAAGGAATAAAAGACTTCCTTTTACATGTTATTGGAGCGCAAAGTCACGAACACGACGATACCGAGAATATTTGACATCATATCAAACGCTAGCAGCATTTCTAACTGGCAACACGGCCGCCGGCTCTCAACCTGATTCCTCTCAGAAACGCGCCTTTTCATTAGCAATCATTATCGCGGTTCGCTATGTTGGAACAATTATTTTCTAGGCTTCTCCGAGTAGGCAACGTAGTTTGGTTAGAGCGAATCTAATACAAGGTGAGAAACGAAATTTGAAGACTTGAATCAATAAAAACAATTTGAAGGCGGAATTAAACTGAAGCGCTGGTTGTCATAAAAACAAGAGTCTCGGAAGATCTTCTAATATCAAGGCTCCAATATTATTTAAACGGAATTAGAATTACGCTGTTAACTGTAGATTACAACTACATCATGGTAATTTAGGTCAATCCAAATTTTTATTCAGGTTTTTTATTGGTTTTTATCTCCGCAAATCCAATGGTCCCTTCATTAATTCCTAGGACGGCTTGAGACTGCTACCTTGTTTGGAAGGGATCACCCTCGCACCGATGACTTGACCTCGTAATCTAATCCTCCTATCCTACTGGCAACTGAACGTGTTGCATTATTACAATATCTACCTATGCATTACACCCGACATACCACATAACATTTCGTAAAAATGTTAAGGAACATTAGATTATCTACCAGCCCTGATAAATCCTTCAACAATACCAACTTTCAAACACTTCATACACAAGTTAGGTACCTATCAAGGTAAGTCAAATTGCATTAACGTAGGTACATTACATTTGTTGCTCAACCGGCAAACAGAATTAACTTTTCATAACACCAATTCAATAGCCGCCTGCATTTTACTTGCGAAGTAAATCATTCATTATTTGAAAATAAACACGGTATTAAATAAACGGTCAATGAAGCATTATGCAAAGACAGTTGACCAGCCATGTTTGAAAAGCCAAGAAAATATGAAATGTTCGTAAATATGGCTCGACCCAAAATAATGGGAAAGATCAGAGGCAGATGATCATGATGACAGCTATTCTTATCTACTTCAAGTAAAGGGTAGGTCTATCTATTGATTTACCAGATTAACGTCACAAGTTCAGTTTGCAATGTTCTTATCAGTAAATTGTTTGACCAAGTTTACGTTAAAGCGGCGCTGATTAGATAGGCCTACTCCTAAGATAATATTTTGTTGTCAGTCCTTACAAAATTGTTTCAAATGACTTCTTGCACATTCCAAGGTAAGTCTATTTCTTGAATAGGAATTTGATGCCATTTTAAAAGCGTTTGGAGACGATAACGTCCTCACTTTTCCAAATCCCTGACGAATGCGGACAATGACGACGTGTCAAATCGAAGACAAGTCATCGACTCTAGAGGCGTTGGTCTCCGGATATAAAACCCGTCAACATTATTAGTCGATACCAATAAAGTTATAACGAGGTATACCTTACTAAATCATCCAAGGTAAAAAGTAGCATTGCCGAAACCATGTCTGGTCAACTGTCCGACAAACAGGCAATTTGGGCATAACCTTCGATGAAGGGAGTCTATATCAAGCACTCCACAATATTAAGACTACGAGGGATAAAAGAATCGTAGGTCGTTGAGTCACAGAAATATATAGTCAAAATCATTCAAATTCATATGAATGTATAAAAATACATGTCAAAATCGTCTTAACAGTTTTTATTAACGGTAGGTTAATATAAAACACGATGCAATTTTCAAGATAAGTGATGACAAATCGGGCTCCACCTCATCGGCGATATCGTTGGAAATATTCATGTGAATAAGTATTCTAAAATACCCACATGTTAAATCTAATCAATATGGTTTATATACCTGTGTCGTACGACCTCAATCGATAACAAACGAAAAAAACTACTGAATTACATTAACAGCGAGTATCAATCAAATCAAGTCGATTTCGTAACACCGATACAAATATAATTTAGCGGTATTACTAGCTAAGTTTAGTTACTCTAACCAAGTATTACGAATATTCGTCTATTTATCATTTTTATTCATGGAAAACTGAATGTGTCCATTATAAACACCAATACCAGTAGGTCTTACGTACATATCTACTTAACGTACTTAGGGCCTGTTCCAAAATCTGCTGAAATACTCAATCTACAACTTATTTCACAGAATTTATATGGGCCATCTGCTAAACAAGTTGTGGATTGGGATCCACATCTTGTTTGGCAAACACATCACACATTATGTCAAATTGTTGATTACAAATAATATTTTTTTCAGTACATTGGGATACGGTCGTTAGTACATTCAGAAAATCATGTTGCTGGTTTCAGTTTTTACCTATTTCTTAGAAGTTTCACGTAGCAGGGATGGTAATATACAAGCATTCATTCGTATCTTTCTTTTCTATGAACATTCACATTTTGTTTAGAAAAGGTAAAACAGTATATTTTCGGAAATAAAAGTTCCCACGAAAGCAAAAAAAGAAAAATTAATAAGATTTTCATTTTGCAAAAAATATTTGGAATTGTTGATAACACTTTATGTAGTTTATTTATTTATGACCTTACTCGATGATCTAATAATGGCGGATGATGCTAATGTATCTAATTCAATCTTCTTCAATTTACTCGCTACAGCGGCGGCAAAAAGTGTTCCATCATATCATATCACAGCGGATAGGTAGGTACGCTTGCATGAAACCGAAGGCCAATGACTTAGGAAACATTCTTATATCCGATTTATAGGTAGGTGCATAGATATGAACAAGCTGAATGCGGGTGGTACAGTTCTTATCTTGTAATTATGTAAAATTATCATCAAGCAATTGGCTTATGCACCCAATATCTAGGGGCGTATTTATCCTTGGGCCATGGTGCCCGGGGCGGTCATGTAACCTATCTTTCCTTGATTTATGTGGCGGCTAACATTATAGGTCCAAAGCGCATAGCCCTAGGCCGGCAAATCTTTAAATACGCCACTGCAAATATCTACATAATGTCATCAATATATTTTGGAAATATCATCATTTGCGATTTGAATAATCCTTTTGTTATAGCGCAATTATCTACAGTACATTTTCTTCTAAATAGTTCTTTCTTCGTAAATACTATTTGTTAGAACATCCGACAAAAGTAATTACGTAAAATCCTTATAAGTAAATAATTGGTGTATTTCTTTCGTAAGAATGTTCAAATAGACTAAGAACTCCCATCCGTTAGATGGCATAGCAGACAGATAGGTATTCAGAATTTAAGATCGTGTGAAAAATATGCTCAAACAAGACGTGTAGGAGTACAATGCAGAGTTCTCGATACGCAAGACAATTCACTACCTAGATAGGTACCTACTTTGTTTAATGTTTTATTGATAAAGAACTTGTGAAAGTTAATACAAATTATACAGTGTCGTCATTGTTTCATTAAGTGATATGAACTATTAACTGAACCTAAGTAATTATTAAACACATCGGACATATTATAACTTTATTTACTTCATTTATATATGACTATTGGTTGCGTAGTATTTACACTGATACTTGCTCTTTCTAACCGACTTCAAAAAGGAGAAGGTTCTCAATTCGGTTGTATTATTTTGTTTGTAAATTAAATACACTGCAGTCTAACTATTCTTTACCAAGCCCTAGTACAAGTTTTGACAACATCAAATAGCGATTGATTCATTGAATCCCTAATCACATTTCACAGCACCTCCAATAGTTATTATTGTTTACGTGCACGTCATTTACAAAAGCGTTCTGAATCATAACTCCTTATTCTTAGTTCCTGAATATTGAAATGCAAATATATTGCAAATAGGAAGTGATAATTGTTAACAAAATAGAAAGCTATTACATCTTCTGTGTAGTCAAAGCGTCGTCTGACATTATCGTCACCATGGTAATCGCTGGTCATCATACAAGTTCTTACTTGGTTACATAAATTAGAAATCCACTATGAATAACATCCAATTGTTTGTTTGAAAATTAATTTGCTACCATAATCACATGCCTCCCCAAGTGGCTTGGCGAACCTGTTATTAGGAAAACCATACCAACCACCATAAGTAATAGCCTTTTTTTTCGATGTATTTGATGCAGTAAAAACCCTTTGATTTTATTATACTTTAATCAATTACCCATAAAGCAATTTCTTCGCATCATAAGAACGAAGGTAACCGATGTCGACCTCTGAATATCATTCCATAATAGCTAGCACATAGTTCGATATAGATATCGCCTCTCGTGTACTAGGTACTATAAATAAAAACCCGTTTTTTTCCTCATACGGCAGAATGTTTGACCATCACTTCTTGTAAGCGATTCAATTACTTACATACAATGAAAGTTATTACTAACGGATTTCACGTATGACACGCAGACATTGGACTATTCTCGTCCACGCTGAAAATTGTTCGGTTTCACCAAAAATCAATTATTTTATGCTATCAAAGAGATGAATGCATTTTAAAAAGTTGGTATGCAACATATTTTACCGCTCTGCAAACTAGTTAGGTAGGTAGTTATGCAGTCAATCATTAGCTAAATATCATGATGAACCTCAAACATTAGGTACAGATAAAATTCTACATTATCAAATATTTGTGTTCTTTTTACCGAATGTATGTTACCGAATAGAAACGAATTAAGCAATTGAAAGCAATCTAGTACGAGAATGTCCACCGTATCATGATGTTTATATAACTAGCCCTTTAATGACCCTCACTGCCAAACCCAATGCTAGGGGTATTCAGGCATAATTACAACACTGTCCCAATACTGGTTATGTCAGATGTTATCTTTGCCGCTTAACAAGTGAAAATCATGGTTTTAAACGAGATTCATACACAAAATCCCGAAAAATGAAAGTAAGTGCAGATCTTTATGATCTAGTACTTACTAGAACGTCAAACACCTCAGTACTCTCGTGACCATGGTTGCTGTAAAGCAGCCGAAACGTCGGGAACGTAAAACATAATATACACGCAATAAAATCTGTAAAATTATTTTTATTTCTATGCGTAGTAGGTATTCGCGTAAATATAAGAAATCAATAAGTGCCGATCTACTTATAAAAAGGCCTTTATTAAAGAAGTCAAGAATATTATCTTTAAAACAATCTAAATATACTCGTGAGAAGTCCAGGATGCTCATGTCGAGTTGCGTCACCTTGAACTTAATTTTATTAAATAAATTCAATGATACCAGGAACTATGTTCTCATTACTTCCTTCACATCGAAAACTTTAATTTTGTATTGTTTTCATTTGCTTATTAATTTCCGTATTAGGTAGAGGTATATAATCCGTTTATTACCTTTCTGTATATATTTCTGTTACGTATTAAATCCATAATTTGTGGTAATATTAATGTATTTACTATTATCAATTCTAATGACAAACTAAACAGATTAGTGTAAGAATAATATAAAGGAAATAATAAACAAATATCATTACGAATGCATAGCACACCATAATTGCAGATAAAATAACATCTATGCTAAGATAACTTAACGATTTTGAGAGTAACTTAGAGCAAATTAGGAAAGCCTGCTCATCATAAAATTTTAAATCATGTTAGATTCTAGTTTTTCCTCACCTTGGTAGTCAAACGCACGTATGGAATAGATCATCTATGTAAGTATGCGGCGCTCGCACTAAGTATATCGGTGATTATTACAAAGGATGAGAGTCATTTGTAATGCAAACCATTACATAACCACGATATAACCGTGCGTGGCACACAGCATTAAACACACAACTCTGATACCGATCATTAGTTTTTTTTACTCCATGCGGAAAATATTAAGTTATTTAAATGTCGGCGTACGCACAGAGAATTAGTTATGTTATTTTTAAGGAATCATACATGTTTCGGTTCCATAGTCTCGTTTTCAATAAATCCAAGGTTAGCTCATTGGTACGGTTGTATTTCGGCGGGTAAGTCACGACTTCTCATTATGCGAACACCTTGTTATTTATAAATGCCCAGACATACATTTAAATGCTCAAATACCTACCTCCTTATCGCAAGTACTTACGTTGTCATTAAACATATGATGAATTAAATACGCAATCAATTAAATTAAATTTTGCAACTGTACAAGTTATAGAATGACGTCTGTGTTCGAGTATGCTCTAAAGACTCCTTTATTACTTCATTTAAAACTTGATTCGCTAATCAAGCATGACCTGTCAACGAGGTATTGATTGTATTTCCGCCCGCAGTGTTTGTTTTTTTACTATAACCTTTATAAAATAAAGGAAAGGTCAGTGGTGCTTCGTCAAGGACTGCTCGATAAATTGGAATCTAAAACACGATCAAAGGTTGCAAGATTCACAGAGTGGCAAACAAGTTTCAACTCATCGATATTAACTCAGCAGCTAAACGAATATGAGGTCATTGAATGCAGCCCCCAAAAAATACTGAACACTTGTGGAATGTTTTAAGATTAATGTTTCCAAAATAAGTTTTAAGTCCCCCGTTGTGAATCCGGCGAATATTTTCCGATGAAGTCGGTAACCTCTATTCTGATTCTAATTTTATTTTTTGTGAATTTACCCATATTAATTGTGCTAGTTTGACCTATCGCTCTAAACGCAAGTGTAGGTACATACTAAATATTAGGTACGTAGGTAATAAGTATTAATTAAGTACATACAAAGAATTTCACTGGTTACCTACTTCTGATAAATTAGACCGCTTTTACACACAACACATGCTGGCACTAAAACTAAATGGTTTAGTGGAGGCACGGAATAATAATTAACAAGTATTTGGTACTTATAGGACCGAAACTTTGGTGTAAATGATTATAGTCTAAGATCCTGCTAATATGTTCTCAAATAAGACAACTGATCAAATGAGTCACGATGGAATTGGAAATTGACTAGCACGAAAGTGTATACATTAACACGGTAAGTTTACACTTTCCCTCGTATCAGTGAACAAAGCTTGTGAATTATTGACGATTGCCAACAACGCAACGCGACCTGCTGTATCGTGCAATCCATACTTACCGTCCGACCCGGAGCCATCCGATACGTTTAAAATAATAATATTGTACCGGTATAGTCAGGTTCTTGAATCTATACGTCAATTTTTATCCAAGGTTTTTTATAGCCAGCTCACTCAATTGTTCCAAAACAAGACGGTCCGCAATATACGTAGCTACATATTCGTTGGCAAATATTGATTAGTCGTACTCGAAACTATACAAACTGATTCAGAAAGGGTTTACTAACCTTTGAATGTGCGTTTATGTAGCGCATTTGTAAGTCATTATGTAAAGTTATTATTTTGATATGACGATTGAAAAAATAAAATTGTTCCTATTGGGAACAGTTCTTTTTTTTCAACACAACTGTCAAACGACAATTAAGATTTTTGGTGGGCAATTTTGTTTTGACAAGTCAGCTATCGAAATTCTGATTGTACATAATTATTACGAATGGGGCAAATAATTGCAATTTTAAGGCGTACTATGTCCTTCCTGAATCATTCTGTTTATGTCGTGAGTGTGACAGTATTCTGTGTTAGGTGGAGCAATGGATCCGATACACTGGTACAGTTATAATTTAAGTAAGGAGCTATGTTTATTGTTCAAATACATAGATTAAATTACACATGGCAGCAAAAACTTATCAGATCGTTATTTTGCATGTGCATTACATTGTTTACATGTGCATTAGATCACAGCTTCTTGACATAAATGAATCATTCCCAGCTTCAAGCGCAATTTGAAGGCAACAGTTAATATAAAATTGCATAAAGAATAATTAATTAGGTATGTCGAATACAAGTACCATAACAATTAATAAGTAGTTATTTAGTTACCAATAACATAAGTGATGATGTTTAAAAATCCAAAATGTTGCTTGTTGTCGCGGTTTACAACAAAAAAACTTAATGTCAACGACCGGCGGCGGTTGATTTTTTGTCGTGACGTAACCTGAAGATTAGTCTGCATTATTTTGCTTCTCGCAAAAAATATAATTCACAGTTACTCATGTACCGATATCTATATGCTAGTTTTAAAAGTGACGTAAGAAATGATATGTATACTTAACTTAACTATAATATTTCTTCTAATATGTTTAAATAAAGACATAATAAATGTCACGTTCTATTGATGACGCCTTTGAAATATACTGCAATTGATCTAAGACTGCAGATTCAAGATTATAATCTGACCTACGCAGTAGATATATAGGTATTAACCATGGAATACTAACAGTCTCGCTGAACAATCATAAAACAATAAATTGCAGTAACGTGTTCAGCAATATGACGTCATGAAATGAATACAAAAGAACAGAAAAATTATGTTCACTGCCGTATGAATCAATTAATTAAATACTTTCAATAATATCTTATAATTTAAAACTATACGATGTTAAAAAATGTTCTACTTTATGTATCTTGCTATCATTTATTCAGATAGATAGGTCTGCCTAGACGCATGTAATTGCCAAAATTCGTTTTATTTTAGGTGTTTCCGACCTTATATAAATTAAAAACGACTTCCATCCTTTAACATACCTACAAACATCATCTAAATTGGTTCTCTAGATTTGCAAGCAATTGAATTTAATTAAGATCTTGGGAAACTTTGTTAGGTATGATGTCATTAAGCCAGTAAAAGAATATCAAATCCATTTGATCCAAATACCTACCCATATAAATAACATTTGTGGAGTTACTATAATGGACGATGTAGGTAGTTGGTATGCGCAATATTCCGGCAAAAAAGATGTTTTTAAAATTGCAACCTGTAGGCGACCAAACAGGCTCCGGCAAACCGGCTTCCAACACAAAAGAAGACACAGATATACTTACTGCTAAACCTGAATCAGAAAAGGTATTCCATAAAAGACGCCATTACCTACATGCACCTACGCCCTTACTACATGCTTCTACCACTAACCATAACTTCGTGAATTTCAGACATTCAAACTAATCTATATACTTAAATCCCTTATTTGTACCTAAATAATACCCTATTGTCGTAACCACAGTGGTCGTAACAAACCATATAGATATTATTTATTAGTAGGTAATGAAGAATTGTGTTTGAGTATTGCGCAAATGATACGGTCACAGTATTAAAAATAATGATATGGTTGACTACTAATGCTTGACATGGACTAGTTAGCACGAGTTACAGAAAAAAAACATTAATGTACACTCGATCTGTTCTATACATTGATAGCATTTCGATTTACTTATTTGCAAAAAAGGCAGGTAGTAGGATAATAAAACTACTATGACACGTTAAAAAGAGGAGTGTAGAACTCTTTTGGATTATTATAAGGTACCAACCAACGTAAGGCTTAGGCAATAGGCGTTAGGAGAAGCATATTCGCAATTATTTGAAGCTGACATCGTCCACTACGTCCTTAGCAGTGATTTCTGCAGCCACCCGCAACCACATCCTATAACAATGGTCTGCATACGACATCACTCACCTTGGACATTTCGTCAACCTCCTCGAGTTATCACTCTTATCCTCACTTCTCCATTTTAAAGCTTTTAAGATTTTTGGTCTACGATCTGTAGTCGAACACTGCTTGAGCGCGGAAATATTCGTTTCGCATTTTCGAGACGCCGTTTCGTCGCGGAGACCCGATCAATACTGTCGGTTCGTATGTCGTTACCGGCGGCGGCGGATAAGGTAAAAACACAGCGTTGGTTAGGTTACGCGTGCGCGCGCATTCTGTTGTTGACTGACATGGCGCATGTGTGTCGGATGGCACGACCCCTGCCCGGCTGCTGGGGGTACACTGCATAAGCACTGAATTGCATAGTTATCTATGCAAATTACTGACCTGCTACACAAAATACTAGCTTAGACATATGGATACCTGTACGTTAGGTGGCTGTTAAAAAAACCTCCAAATCCACACTAAGGTAAGTAGGTTCTATAACAATAACATTCAAGGACTTTCGGAACGTATTCAAAATTCGTATACCCATCTAGTGACTGGATTAGCGAAGTGAACGGACTCATTTCATACTTACCTATTTACTCAAAGTCGGCGGCTGGCGCCGGCGCGTCAAATCACCAAATTATATCGTAGCATTCAAAAAGGATAATATTTAGGAAGGTTTTTGGATTGCTTGTGGTCGCTATCATCCTGTTTAAACATTGCAAAACCTTGAGCGTATTGAGCTGTGCTCGGTCTGCACTTCCAGGAGAATTGCACAGATTTTGGTTTCAAGTATGCCCCAATATAGGCACAGCACGCTGAACGTTGAGATAATAACGATTTAATTTGGAATTTGCTCGCGATATATTTCTCAGGCGAACGCTACGTGCACTAATTAGTGCCTCAACAATGTCACTAAGCAGATGTGCGCAAAAGTTTACACATTAAATTTACTAAGTAACGTCCATTACGAATGACGATAAACATATAATATTAATTATAATTCAGAGCTTTTGGCAGAACTGTATTAAACGTATGCCTTAATTAACCCATATCTAGCCGGAGCATAAGGCACACTGGATATTTTTTGCCAATTGGCTGCAAAATTCAGCCAGTTCTAGTGTCGAATGTTTCTTGCCTATTGTTATGGAATTTTACGGAGAAAACAAATACATTTTAATTAGACCGTAGATTTCAATGATTGTGATGGAAGAAATACCTTTACCTGTATCAGTAAAGCGATGTTAGGTACTTTACTGCGTACGTAGACTAATAGGTCTGCAATAATTTCACCTAAACTCTGGCAAAATCACCAAAGATTGATGGAGCCAATTAAACCAAAAAACAATTCAATTGACATTTAGAGTGACATGTGGCAATTACTGACATTGACAGTTGAGTTGACTTCGAACTTGAATCGAGAAATGTTCTAAAAAGTGAAATGTAAAATCAGTCAAACAAAACAAAATATTTTTTTCTGAATTACTGAAATGAAACGAAGGCAAATCGCAATAAGGATACGCAACGATCGAGGACAAAATAATTGTTATAAATAAATAGTTATTGCATGAAGAACGATAAGCTAATTCGCAGAAATGGTGACCACAACGCTAACTATTCAGGATATTTTGCCGTATGGTGGTGATAAAAGATCCGGAGGCAAGAAGTTTGATATGGATACTATTTTACCGTTCCTTATATTACCGGGCTTATTATTGATATCTACTATATCACGATCTATCACCATAATAGTCATGGTGGTCATTGGTATGGGAGCATTGTATGTACACTCCAGGCCACTACAGAAGAACAGGTAACATGTAACATTATAACTAATTTATATTTACATAACTGTTAGGTAAAACACATAACTACCTACCAAAAAAATAGTGAATATGATATTGTGAGTTCTCAAATGTATCAATATTATTGTATAAGTAAAACAATAATTTTGGCACATGGAATCTAAGCAATAGTCTTATTATATTTTATATTTTGTTGAGAGCACAGTTCAGCTGTAATAATCTGTTCCATAGTATGCATAGATGTAGCGGCAGTCAGCAATTTATCCTAGTGTATTATAGTTCCACATAAAAACATAAGTAGGCGATGTGGAATATCATACAGTTACACTATGAATAAGAAATAATGTTGTTTCCATTAACATATTAATGATTCTCATTTTCAGATCTCCATTTTTCTTCTCATGGACATTATCATCGGGCATAAGTATGTTCTTAGTTTTTGAGATTAGTGTGCTAAGCTTACTAGAGATAACTCAACTTGAAAATTTAATTTTCCTACTTTTGTTGGCATGTACATGTTATTTTTTCTACAAGATGAAAGCTGTGGCTGATTTTGAACTAGCAACTGGGTCTTCAAAAGGGAAAGAATACAGGTATTACTTAAATATTTATTTTCATATTTAGTAAACCAGACAAACTATAGGTATGTTACATTTAAACAACTTACATGCTAATTGTAGATTTATTTATATTGAATGTAAATAATGAGTAATAGATTATAGGAATAAAAAATCTAATTCTTAGTATTGTTGGAAATGTTAGAAAATTATCTCTGGATGATCAGAGATGGCCAAAAACTGGAGCATTCTAGTAGTTAATGAGGCAACCTTTACTCAGCAATGTGATATTGAAATAATCATTCTACTTAGTGTTTTTGGGTGTGCAGAATTTATTAATGATGTTTATGCACTCACCCATATTTAGTTTTTTATAATATACACAGATAGACTACAGATTCATTTATTTTTATACTGATAGTCATTAGTATTTAAATATTTCTAAGAATGCAGATACCAACAAAATATGGATAAGTGCATAAATGAGAGGTTACAGTTTTTCGTAGGTACATTTAAAGACAAAAACATTCCATTTGTTTCAGCCCAGTATTGACAGCAGACTCCCAATACTGTCATATTTGCCAGATTGAAGTTAATGAACGGTTTTTCCATTCAATATGGTAAGTTCTATTTATTTTTCAGTAGCTTTTCCTGCGGCTCCGCTCGTGTTGGTTTTAAGGACTAGTGACAGCATCTATGTTACTGCAGACTAGATTACACAGTAAAAAAATGACCATGTCAAAATATCCGAAAATATCGGAGAGTACTCAAACATACTTCAAAGTATACGAAAATACTCAAACTACTCAAAACTGCCCAAAATACATGAAAATACATGAAAATTCCCAAAACTCCGAAATAGGTAGGTACTCGAAAACAATAAAAAAAACTATCCGAAAATATCCACATATACCCAAAAGTGCCTGAATTTACCAGATTATACTTAATAATACCCAAAACTTCCCAAAATATTTTGAAAAAAACCACTAAAATAGCCAAAATTAATCGAAAACTATAAAAAATCCGAAATTAATCGAATTTACCTTATTATACTAAAAATACCCGCAAGTACCTGAAACTATCCAATAGTAACCATAATATCAGAAACTACCCACATTATACGAAAATATACCCAAATGTACTCGAACTACTCAGAACTATCCGATAATAGCCGAAACTTTCATAATTACCCGAAACTAAAGTTCATACGTGTTTTCTTTTCAGGTGGGACTGCTGCGTGCTTAGACCAAATTATATTTATTTTCTGGCAGGCCATATATTTGCTTTGGCGACACTATTTTTTGGGACCAACTTAGGTCTCACAACAGTTTGTCAGCCCACCATACTTTATGGTATTATGCTAATACCAGAGGACTGTGACGACGTTTATTATGAGTTCGAGTAAGTTAAATTATTTTTATACAGAGTAATTCTTTCAAGTGGGCATGGATGGCCAAATCCGAAACTATAGGGCATATCGAAAAATGCTTTAAAGATTCTCGAGACTGATGCGATAATATCACTAGCAGGGATCATAGTTTTGTGAAGTAATGACATACGACAAACTAAAGAAAGTATTTTTTTTAATACAGCTTACTTAATTTCATAGATTGATTAAACCTGAAACTAATCATTTATACAAAATTTTGATACCAAAAAAAAAATTGTAGTCTTTGATTATGGCCTAACCGCGAAAATATACCTAACAAGATATTAGAATAACTTGTGACGCTGAATATAGGTGGGTACGGTTTGAAAAAAAAATAACGGTTACGGTATGTACGGTTTATGTATGACAATATTAATAATTTATTAAAAAAACACATTGTCTATATTTTGCTTATTTTTTTCAAATACGAGGTCAAAATCGGTTTCGAGAGACCTTCTCTATTCCCTATAGTTACGGATTTGCACATCACGCAAACTTTAAAAAATCAGCCTTTATAATAATAATACATTTATTCATATATTTATTTAATTCTCACCTCAAAATGAGTACAATATAAGTACTATAATTTTAACATTGCACCAAGTAATGTTATTTTTATAATATAGGCCTGAAGTCTACACAACAATAAAACAACTCATAATCTAATTGCTATTGCATTGTTATAGTCACTTTTGACAGTCCTGCCATAGAAAATTTGTCAAGTCACTTTCATTGCCATTTGATTACAATTGGATTGTGTTAGCAAATTTAGAACCTAGTTCTGAAATTATATTAAATATCATGCACATCACATCTACTGGCTTCTAACTGTAATGGTCATAAATAAACAAAAAATATAAAATGATAAAAAAGCATACATCATTGTCCCCTTTTATGAATTGCTATTGTCAAGTGACAATTGGTTCAAGTGATTTCCTAACAATTAACATCTAGTTACTCACTAACATTTATAAAACTGTCTAATGGTTTTTACGGCAATTTCCAGCTTGGCATTGAGCTTTGTTTCCTGTGTATATGGAGTGGGATATTTATTTGTTATTGTCTTGGTTTTACTATGGCAACTCCTAGTCTACATGCCAAAGTATAGTGGTTAGTATATCATTCAGTTTTTTTTATTATTATTATTATTTAGTATTAACTTAAAAATGACATGTTTCTAAACATACCCTCAAAATACAAAGCCCATATTATATGGACCATACCCAAAACAACATCAAGGATAAGTGTAGTTTATTAAAAACCTAACACTTATTTTGATACAACTTGATATGGACATTCAGTTTAATAATTTGTTTCATTTAAAATAGTATTATAAGGAGACCAAAATTGTTGTAATGTCACTTCAAATTGAATAATTGATTAAAAAATAAAAAGTTTTACGGGATTAATGTGTGTCTGGTGTTTGGTTTTTCAGAACCACAGTGGAGAAAACTGGTAAATGTGCTGAATGTATGAAATTTATTCCCAAGGAAGCAATGGATTATAATGAGTCAAGTATTTAAAGTGCTTAAATATAATTATCGCTACATATTCAATAATAATCAATAAATAAATTAGGAATGGAAATCCTAAGTTAATAATGAATTAGTAGTAAGTAAATAATTGCTGTCATCAATTTTAAATTCTTATAAACGATTTACTTAATACTTTGTCTTTATTAATGAGTTTGTACCAATACACATTATTTATTTAACTATTGTCAGAAGCCTGTCGGTTATATGTAGTACTTATACCAATCAAAGATCCAAGTTATTCAAGGTGTAACTTTAATAGTGAAAATATATATACAGTTCGATTATATTATTTGTTTTTATTTAAATATCAAAAACGCCACTGATTCGCTTAAAAAATCAAAACATCAGTAACACAATCTATACTAATATTATAAATGTGAAAGTTTGGATGGATGTTTGTTACTCTTTCACGCCCGAACGGCTGAACGGATTTGGATGAAATTTACCACAGAGATAGATTATAGTCTGGAATAACACATAGGCTACTTTTTATCCCGGTAAAATGTATGGTTCCCGTTTAATTTAAATTTATCCCGATTTTGTTAACAACGCGATCTCCTTGGAAGCTGTTTTATATTTTTTCGTAAATTTTTGTTTTGCGCCTTGTCAATTATGTCACTTTTATGTCCGCATGGTGACATTTTCCTTTAATATAAGTTTTTTATTTAACCATCCCCCCTGTCGTTTCATTCTCAACCCAGCGTGTGCCGCACCTGCGGCCATCGCTTACAAGTTGTTCTTCGGTCGGATCCAATGATTCGCACACCGCCATGTTCTGCAATGGTGAGAACGCGCATGATGGCATGTATGGAGCATGCACTGATGGAAACAGCGGATTTCAATCCACAACAAGGTACTCAGCAGCCAACTGATGTAAATAAAACGCAGATTGATGTAACGGTACCTGTCTTCGATCGCACAATTGTTATTGCGGGTGGCAGCACTTTCGTTGAGCGTCGAGAGACGTCGCCGCCACCACGTTCCTGTAAGGCATCGAAGATTAGAAGGTCAACCTTGCCATCTATACTGGCGCGGCCAGTCGTTTCCTGACTGGAACAGGAAGCTGCACGCAAAATGCACGGATACAAATGGAACTTATTGATAAGAAATCGGAAGCGGACTTGGCGGAATTGGACGAGAAATACAGTTCACGCGGTAACGATGGCACGGACGTGAAGAGGTGGTTAGAGCGCAACCAACAGGAACTACAAAACGTACAGTCTCAGCCCCCGAGTATGGTAATAAAACGGGCTAGCTGTGCTCGCCAGTGGAGACTGGCCCTGGCACCAATGATGGTACAGTTCAGCCGTTAACGTGCGTACCGAAGGATTTCACCGCCACCTCTGCTGCTAACGATGGAGTGCTAACTTGAGTAGGATATGCACGACACTATTTATGGAGACCTGTTTGAATCTACCCAAGAGTTTAACATCACCCCTAAAGAATTCGCAATCGAGTCCTTGGCCGTGACAGGTATGCCACGCAGTGATGATGATGACGAACATACTATGGCCGTACTGGAACAAACGTCTATTATCGTCGACAGTAGGTGGCATGTGAACCTGCCATGGATGGAACAGTACTGCGAAATGCCTGTCAGCTACCTGAATGCACTGACACGGTTGAAGGGCATCGAGAGAAAGACGACCGCAAGTGTAGGATTTGCCGGCAAGTACACGAATAGGGCGAGTCATTTACTTTAAAACGATCATGCGAAGAAAGTAGAGAACACACAAGCTGCCGCTCAGACGTGGCATTCACCACACTACAGTGTTGCTAACCCGAATAAATCAAAGCTACATCTGGTCTTTGACAGTGCTACAACGACTACAGGCCTAGAGGACTAGGAATGATTTGAGAATTCTAGGGAGAAGAGTTCCAGATAAGCCCGTAAGAGTACATGTGATGACCTCTTTGATTTTACTCATTAAGCATGCGCAATGGACGTCATTCAGTCAAGACATACTCTTGTCCCAGGTACCGGACAACCAGTGAATAGTCCAGATTGATGGCCACGTAGATTTCCCATCGGATTCGAAGATGCCCAGAATGGAAGACGAACCTGGCGCCCAAATGGCTCATCGCTAGAACCCTTTTCACCCACTGCGGCCTATTCGGACCAACGGAGCACAGTTGACGTGTATCGCTCCCGTCAATCCACATTGGGGTGGGGCTCGGGAGAGGCTTATTGGTCAGAATCAACACTGGAACTCTAAAGCGTACGGCGGCACGCGTCGCTCGAATCCATGTTGGTTTGGAGTGTTGAACCAGCACTAGGGTGGAGAATGTTAACGACGCGATCTCCTTGGAAGCTAATAAAATTTTTTTCTAGACTTTTGTTTTATGCCTTGTAAATGTTGTCACTTTTATGTACGCACGGTAACATTTTCTTTTAATATAATGTTCTTATTTAACCATCCCGCCGTTTTATTCTCACCCCGGCGTGTGGCGGACCTGCGGCCACCACTTACAGATTTTTTGCGCGGGTAACACCGCGGGGCGCAGCTAGTTATTTTATACATGTAAGTGATCCATATGACGTACTTGTTTACATAAAATATTTTACACTATTTTTGTTACACATATGATTATTCAATTTTGTTATAAATGTAATGTTAAATATCACCAAGAAAAAATAACACTATGTAAAAACAAATTAAGCATACCCAATTTTAAATTTGAATTTATGATGTAAGGCAGATATTTTTTTTATTAGTTAAGTACCTTCATTTTGCTATACAGATATCGCCACGAGCGAGCTATGACACGGTGCATACGTGTACCCAGGCGCGGATAGAAGACCGGGGGGGGGGGGGGCGGTGCAATGTGATAAAATGCAATTTCCCCAGGCCTTGTTATGTTTAGAACGAATTTTCTAAAAATGAATAAAAAATACCCATAAATAGACCACCCTCGAAGACACTCCTTAAAATATTTTGTATGCAGGTAACTACCTACCTATATTTAAAGCATAATCGATGAACAGAGCGGATAGTTGAACATATCATAATCTTAAGTCAATAGATATACTTATACCTACCACAGAAATATCTGTACGAAATAATGAATTATATCTAGACAAGATAAATATACTTACAAATAAAGACACCTTCGCATCACTTTATCTTTATTTTCCTTATTTGTAATGAATTAGAGGATATCAATTTTTACTGGTGGTAGGCTTCGGCCGTGGCTAGTCACCACCCACTGAACAAAGCCATGTCGCCAAGCGGCCTAGCCGTGTTCCGGCATGATGTTCGGTGTTGCCATTCATGGATGGCGGGTCAGATCAGTTCCGCTGCATGTGCCTAGTGAATGTAGCGTCTCTATCTACTGCCGCCTTCCTACCTAGGCAAGTATGCTCCATCGTAGATCTCATCGTAACTTACCATCAGGTGAGATCGAGATCAAATACTTGCCTATAATGTAATAAAAAATAAAAAATAGAT
This sequence comes from Pheosia gnoma, assembly GCA_905404115.1. Classification (NCBI taxonomy): domain Eukaryota; kingdom Metazoa; phylum Arthropoda; class Insecta; order Lepidoptera; family Notodontidae; genus Pheosia; species Pheosia gnoma. Next base: position 5,081,811 of record FR989901.1, read on the forward strand.
ATTAAAATAAAATACCACCCGGAAACCCTTATTTTATTTATGAGACTCGAAATCATTGAAGGCCTGTCTACATAATTTTCGAGTTAGCAAGAACCTCATGCCTATCTGATAAATGTGCCTACCATTAAATATATTGTATAATATTCTCTCTACTGAAGCTCAACCGAAAACTCGAATTTCTTCAAGCGAAACGTACCGTATAGTCTGCGCTATTGGCAACAAGAACTAAGTACCTACACAATACAGTACTTATTATTACTCTTCAGGCGGCGTATAATCAGGCACCACTTGCAACACTTTCTCTCTCCATCTAGCTTTTCTGGCTTCTTGTTCTCTTTTCAGCGCATTCAAAGCCGGTAGAGTTCTCCAACATGTAAACGCTTTGAAGAGCAAATTGCTGCAAAACAATATGCAAATAGGGAGAGAATTAACTTTAACATTACGTTGAGGATTGAGCCCACTTGAGCCTGTTAAGTACCTCCCCCCCCCCGTTTTTAATTCGCAGTAAGCATTTCACCACCTGAAGGTTTGAGAGATATTCAACTTTTGTATTGGAATGTTTAAACGCACCTGCTATGATATACAACTGCTTTTTTCCATTTAACTTCGTGTTCCTTTTTCAGCAGCTTTACGCCGTGGCATAGCTTCATAAAAACCAGTTGTGTAACGTATAAATCGTAATAATCTTCAGCAACTTGTCTTCTTAATATGTAATCGTAATGATGCTGCAATGGTAACATAAATACTCATTAGGTGTGTGTATTGGAGAAGAATGAAGCTCGCTATTTATTACCATCTAAATACCAACCATTTTGAACCCTTCAAATACTTTTTTTAACAGTTTCTTCCTATAATGTTCTTCAGCTTTATAATTTTTTTCGAACCACATGTCTTCTGTATACCACATCCAATGTAAAAATATATTATTCTTAAGTTGAAATCGATAGTGCGATCTGGCCTTCTCAATATTGTCGCGCTTCATTTCGATTAATAATCGTAACGGCCGTACACCGTACCTCGTCATCAAAGTTTTCTCATAGTGTAAGTCTGCCATTACTATGAGTGCCCGCATTCTCTCTGCGTACTGTTTACGTCTTATGTTTTCAATTTTGTCTCTCTTCCGTTTTTCTTTAAGTTCCTTCATTCTTTTGATTTTCTCCTCTTTGTCCATTTCTGATTTCGCCAGTTCAGCCTGCAATTAAAACAAGTTGTCATTATGCTGAATATTGCACCTGTGACTTATTTGAACTGCAAAATATTTTTTCAACACACTTGCTCGTAAAGTAGCTCTTTATCACCGATTTTAGGTTCATTATGCGGCTTAACATACACGCGTTTGTTTCGCGTTATATTTTCTTTTAAATATTGGCAAAAAGATTTCATGTCTAAATATTGTTTGAAAATTTTAAATTATTTATTTTTATTATTTAGAATAACGTTAATTTTGGTTTGGATTGGAATATAAGGTTTCATACGGCTTATCTTTGCCTCTTTTCAAGCGGGGCGCGAATACAAAACCGGGCGCCATTTTTGTTCAGTGGCCATGTTTCACAAATATGTAACAAGTATAGGTAGGTAGTAGGCGTTTTTATGATATACTGTTTTCCGTCACGAATGTGTTTAAAAACGTCGTATGACACGCGTCAGCATTTGGTTATTACAGTCTTGGCTCCATTACGCCCTCGCCTTCGGCTCAGGCTGCAATCCCGTCTCGACTGAAATTACAAACTTAGCTAACTTGACATCATAAAGTAGGTACTATTACTAACTTGCTGTTTCAATCTGACCCGTTCCTCTTCCACTTGTCTTCGTCTCTCGCGTATAATGGCGTGTTTTTCCTCTCGCTCTCTAGCTCTCTTTTCCATCCTTTGTAAAAATTGTGGCACTTTTAAACAATGTAGTACAAGCGATGGTTCTGAAAATGAACAGAAGTATACAAATTTCATGTACATTATCATGTTTGCTTATTTCAATTGCTCTTCGGAGTACTCTGTTGGTACCTTCTATTTCGTGGATTTTTAATTCGTTTGTTAAACACTTTATTTTGGGTTTCAGTTGTCTGTCTAGTTCGTAATATGTTTTACGAACTTCATCCCTCATGATATCAACTGATTGACGTGAAGCCTCTATAATCTTATTGTATTTAAGTTCTTCTATGAACCTATTTTGTTCTTCCAATTTTGCTTTTTGAAGCGCAATTATATGTTTTTGCATTTTATATCTGAAACAATGATCACGTAGGCGTAAATTAATGGAAATATACCTTGACGGTTTATTTCACGGTAAGCTTTTACTAAAATCACGCCCTAGAGTTAAGCTTGTGATGCAAATTTTAATCTAAATTTATTTACTTTAGGTTGGTAACTAATTATATTACCTGTGTTGGTAGGTATTGTAATCGCGTACATCTTGTTTCGCTTTATTTTCAAGTTCTTGTCCCTGATTCATGTCTAGCTTTTTTTTCGTAATTTTATCAAAAAAATTGTTAAGAGTAGCTCGTCTCTGTTCAGTTGCGTACTTCCTTCGGGTTTGAACATACTGCTTCCATTTATTAACGAACTTCCTTATAAATACTTTTTCTTTATCGATTAATTCTACTCTTATGGGAGTCACGGTTAAAACATTTTCAATATCGCCACATTTATGTTTAGTGTGTGATAAGTTTTCGTTTTGCAAAGTTATATTGTTTGTGAATTCGACTCCTTCGAATGTTTCGTCATCATTATCTGGCTTAGATGATATGGCCATCATTATTATTTTTTTTTGTAAATCACTCTCTTGGTTTTCAACGTTATTTACTGAGATATTCCGCCTCACATTAGGCTGTTCTATAACTATACTTTTATTTCTTGAATCATCTTCTATATTTTTGTTGGAATAAACACATTTAACAGTCAGTATATCATCTGTATTCTCTATTGTACCTTGTTCAACGCCAGGTTCACTTCTAATTGGATTTAAGTCTTTATGCTTTTCGTTATTACGATTTTGTATAGGTAATTTGACGGATTTTAAATTCATGTTTAATTTAAAATCAGTATCATTAAGTACCATAAGTTTGGTGTCATCGTCGCTAAAATCATGTAAAAATATCTTCTCATCCATTGAATCAGCTACACGACCATTTATCAGGTCATCATTAGACTTATCCTTTAACGTGTCCAAATGTTTCAACGTAATCTGATTTTTCTGATTAATATTAATGAATTCATTACGTAGTTTTACTATATCTTTATGGACATTATAATAATCCTTTGACTTCTTCATTGACTTTCTAAAATGATTGAAAACAACAATATTAAGAATTTCAAACACCTAAGTTCGTGTTTTGGTATACGTGCCTACCCAATTTGAATTAAGTTCTTACCTTGACCAATTATTAATCTTAAATACGCTGCTATGATTGTGATGCTGATGAGTGTCTTTAACCTGCAACAAATTATAAGGTGTAGGTTACCTGCATGAAGCCTAAATAGGTCTGCCTACAGAAAGAGCATTTTGGACGAATACACGATAACAACAGGTAAGTACCTATATTCACGTGTAATCAAGTATACATTGAGCTGATGATGATGATCTTCCTACCTCCCTTAATTTTGAGATAGTCATAAGCTATCGCAATGCCAGGTTTCAGCGAAATCTGCACAGAAGATTTAAAGATAGTTTTTAGCTATACCAAGGGAACCCATGAATTGTCCTAGATGAAAAAAGTATCGCACCTACCTATTTAAGTATTTATTTATTGATTATTTATATTTACGCCAATTGTACACATTGAGATAAAATTAATTTTGCTGATTTTGTCGCGTTTATGTTTTTACGTTCCAGACGTTTCGGCTGCTTTACAGCATCCATGGTTGCGGTTGCTGTAAAGCAGCCGAAAAGACGGGAACGTGAAAACATAAAATAAACGTGACGAAATACGCAAATTTAATTTTATTTCAAAAAGTATTTATTGTTGACCCTGGGAGCGCTACCCTGATTATTAGGTAATACAGTTACCTAACTTTTTAAAGGATTGTAGGTAGTATGTTTAGTCACTGATGTTCTTCGGAGCTGCATTCGTAATAAAACATTTTTAGGCCTGTAATCTGGGGATAGTTTGTACAAATCTCTATCATTAAATATATCTTTAAATAAAAGGTTGTCCATTCGATCAGCCTATCATTTACACATAACATAAATAGGTACTTATTGAAACAATCAGTCACTCATTACATTGAGGTATTATTGAATAAGTATCTAAGTCAATGCCCCAAAGATAAATTAAAACTAAATGCTATTAGATTATTAATTTATCAATATTTTTTGTTGCTACGAAAATATCGGCATAACAAAACGTTAGTTTGTTTCATTAGAGCAAAGACCAAACGCAATTCCTTAACATTTCTTTATACGCATTGTTATTCTGCACTGTTCATCTTGAGTATAACTAATGTAGAGTAGATTCCCATTCAACTACCTAATCTCTGTAGGTAGTACTTATATGAGCTCGTTGGTACTTACCTAGTCTCTTTGATGAGCAGCAGCTTCTAAAATCATGGGTATCTTTAAGTAGGTATAATATCTGAATTTTATTTTGGGCAAAAATTGTGTTGCTGTTGTAGTTAGGTTACCTACTAAATGGTGCACTTATCGAACGAAATGTACCCAGACATTTTATAAAAATGCATTTCTAATAGGCGGTTCGTTCTTCCGTACATAGAGAACAAACCAGGATAGTTAAAAAAACCGGAACGGAACGGCACTTTTGACATTTTGGCATTTTACAAATTGATTTGTCTATTGGTTAGGTTGTAAAAGTTAATCGAACTTTGTTTACATAGATTGAATAAATTACTATTAATTTACTATGAAATGTATCTGCCCCTATATAATGTATCTGAAAAGAAATATTACGTTAGAATACCCGCTAAGATATGTTTCTCAGCAGTATCAATTCCATTACTTGCCTTTCTAACATGTGTTGTGATAACACTGTATAAAGATTTCGAAAGCGCAAATAATACACATTGTAAGGTTCCTAATGTGTTTCCATCAATATCTGCTTCAATAGGGAACTATGAACCGCAACAAACTATATGGAAAATCGCAATTTACGTGCATTCTCCTATAAGGTTCTATATAATATATTTGCGGTGGAAGTATTATACCAGTGTTATTCAGGAAAATTGTAATATTATAGTCAAATTAGCAGTATTCTTGAACATTATGGAAAATTTAGCTTTAATAGGATTAACACATTGGACATCTTCTAAAAGTTACCGTAAGTTAGCATCTTAAAAATTATATACTTAGCATAAATAATTAATATACTACTGAAATGTTCCCTATAAGGTAAAACAAGCAACTATTTTTACAGGTCAGCATGAAATTTGTTTTAAGACATTTATTGGTACATCAGTATTCTATATGTTATTTACATGCATATTGCTTAGTAAATATAAAAGGAGACCGAACAGAACATACAGAGAAAAGCATTCTGTGAAGTTAAAATGGAGAGCTTTTCTTGTAAATGTAGCATCATTTGCATTTGCTGCTTATTTTTTCTTGAGACATAACAGCTTGTGTGAACCCTATGGTAAGTAAATAATTTGCTAATGACCAAGTCTGTATTATGTAAATAACCCAACCATAATACTGAGTTGACACCTCCCTATTTACAATGCAAGGCCTTATTTCTTAAAATACAGCAATCCAAGGACCAATATGTAACTGACAATTAATCCACATATAAAAAAACTATTTTAGTTTTGTTTCAGTAATTTAATTGGTTTGAAAATTTTGTAGTTTAATGAAATTAGGCCCATGTTTCCATTTTCACATTATGTCCATTAATTAATCAATGATCAATAATATTAATATCATTATTTTTCTCTTTTCAGTTTATTCAATGTTCGGTTTGTCAGAATATATAGTGGTTATAAGCAATATTGCATTCCATTTGACAACCATACATGATCTACAAATTAATTTCATATCCCTGACAAATAAAGGTGTTGCAGCTGAATGACAAACAAAAAATATTCCTTTATTACAAATCAGTTTATTAAAAACAAAAACAGGTTTTGATTTTGTTTGTATCTTAACTTATATGTATGTATAAAATGCACTCAGGAACCATAATAAAATATAAGTTGTTATAAAAATATAATGATAAAAATTATAGACTAGATAGCACCTTACATTGATTGCACTTTACCTAATGATATCATCCATTAGCCACATAAAGATGTCAAATATATTTGTTACACCACCCCAGACTAAATTGCACTACATTGGAAATATTGATCACCGTCACCAGTGTACACCTTCAAATGAAATCTGCAAATGTATATGGCATAACAAAAATAATGCTAAATATTTTAACAGGTTAACAAGTATTTTATATGGATCATCTTTATGTATAAAATATTGTGAAAATTATGTTGTTTGTTTTTGTGAAGGAGAACTAGTAGCATTTCAATGTGCTCTTTCTCACCAGTATAATATGATGTATTTCTTTTTATTTTGTATAATATGATTTTATTTCTTTGGAAATGTTATCTTTATATCATACTGATTGACCTGTTAAAATATTTTACTCTATAAAAATTACACCTTATATTGGCGCACCAACACTAGTATACTACCTAGTATACATCCTAAATATTTAAAAGCATTAAATTGCTGTATATATGATTCATATAAAATGTAAGCCTATTCACTAAACATTTATTCATCTGTAATTGAAAGGAAAATGTCCACATACAATGGTATTAGAAAGAACTTTCGTAAAATAATAAATTTTACATATAAAATTTGCAAAAAAAAAAACCTTTTAAAAAATGGGTTGCATGAAAATTAGTTGGAATGGTGGCTGTTTCAGCTGCTGGCCAATCGAACAACTAATGGTTTACTATAAAGTAGCTAAATAAAAAATAATGGATAACTATACACTTCTACGTCTATACATACATTTATGTATCTGTATATTACTATCAAGTAAAAATAAGACTTAAGTCAACTATTTCTCTGCATAAATTGGAGGAACAATATTCAAGAAAGAATGAGCTTGTAATATTTACATGGTTGTTTCATATTTTTTGTGTGCATAGTTAACTTCCAAACATGTACATAGTTTTATCACTTGAATTGGACTGTTGTACTTATTTAATCAGGATGTTTTTATTTTTTCTAAAATCAGAAATAAATTTTATACATTTTTCATTTTTGTACATATTACTACCTACTTTTAACCTAAGGATAAATAAATACCATTGTTTATCAACTTGTTAGGAGTGGAGTATTTTAAAATTAATATCTACTTTTCCTTAAATAGCACTGATGTCACAGATGATCATTTACCTATAAATGGTTATGCAATCAGAGTTAGGACTTGCATCTTTAAATTATATCGTATGAAATACATTATAGTAAAGCATTATAACTAAAATTATTATAATACATGTCTTTGTATTTTTTTACGACCAACAAATATTGATTACTAGAAGCACCTTGTCAGTACACAGTGTTAATTAAAAAGCAAATATAATCTCTACCATTACATACTAAACAACAGATTTAATGTGCCTAATGACTCAACACTATTGTGTACGGCCCATATAATGGTTTAATGTACACATTAAAATAAGTTATACAAAGAAAACAAGTCCAATATGTGCCATCTTACACTTTAAATTTAAACTCCTCTTCCATTTTGTCTGCTATCATTTTTGCGATAGCAAGCGATGACGTAGCCCCTGGCGATGGAGCGTTTCTACAGTGTAGAACTCTACTACCGATTGCGCCAGATCCAGGTCGCGAATCAAACACGAAATCCTCTATAAGAGTACCTAAAAAGTTACAAAATCTTTGTAATTTATGCAGGAAAGTGTCCATCATGATTGAGTATAAATTTTAAATTTAAGTAATTCTGTTATATTCCAAAAGTTGTATTATTATGTAGGTACCGTCTTTTGCCATAGCCTGGGCTCTTACTCCTGCTGGGCCTCTCTCCACATCAGCACTTGTTAATTCTTGAATGTACTGCTGCAATTGGTGAACTTGGAGTTTGTAGAAAACTGATCTTATAATTTCTTTAATTCCAAATCCAGCATATTGCAATGCTAATTTTCGGAAACCAGGAAATGATATTATCTCTTTTAGCTCTTTAGCATTAATATCTCCCCACCTAAAATCATTAATAATTTTATATTGTTTATTACAAATATAACTTAATCATCATATACCTTACTAATAATGGTATCAGAAAATTAATGGCAAATCATTCACAATTGTGTAATTAACCTTTATGTGAACTTATAACAATATGGTATCATTTTTTTATCTTATGGTTATACAACAAAACAAAACTATACTTACTTGTAGCCTTCTTTTGAAAAAGCTAATATAGCATTGGGTCCTAAAATGACACGTCCATCAATTCTTGGTGTAAAATGAACACCCAAAAATGGAAAGTTTGGGTCTGGGACAGGGTATATGTTTGACTTTACCAAGTTACTTTTATTTGGCACTAAATACAAGTATTCACCTCTGAAAGGGATAATCTTTGGCTCTTCTGGACAACCTGTTAGCACAGCAACAGTATCTGAATACAAGCCACAACATGTAAGAACATACTTGGCATATATATTATTACTCTTTCCATCTGATATGAGTACAGGGTAGTCTGCAGATTCGGCCTCTATAAATTTCTTTACTTCAAAGTTTAGAAATGTTCTTCCAGAACACTTAACAAAATCGTCAACATAGGATTCTGCAACCTCTGCCCAATTTACAATTCCTGTATGTGGAGACCATAAAGCTTGTACGCCTTTGCAATGAGGTTCAATTTCTCCAATTTCTTTACCATCTAGCAATCTTATATCTTTAACACCATTTTTAATCCCACGGTCATACAGCTCCAGCAACCTGGGCACTTCAGACCTCTTCGTTGCCACTATTAGTTTTCCACATTTGGAGTATTTTATTCCTTTTTGATCCAAGTATTTATATGTTAGCTCAAGACCTTCTACACATAGCTTTGCTTTTAATGATCCTGGTTTGTAGTAAATACCAGCATGGATTACACCACTATTATGTCCAGTTTGGTGGCAAGCAAATGCATGTTCTTTTTCAACTAATGCTATCTTTAAATTTGGGTGTCGCATAATCAGCTCCCTAGCTGAAGCAGGACCCACAATGCCACCACCAATGACAGCTATGTCAAAATTTTGTGGACATTCTCTGCTGTACCTGCAAATAGTGGATTACATTGAATTCAGATAATATACCTACTAATCTATCCCACTTTTTAGCTTATTGAGTTTGTAGTATTGTAGACCAGTCAAACACCCAGCCTGACAATATTTATGTTAGCCTGTCCGGGACTTGGATGTGTTGCCAACTAATAATTTATGACTTTCTCTATTATTTGGAGGTCATTCTAAAATCTATAACAGTCATGATGGGCAATCAGAAGCCTGGATAGTATTGATAATAGATAGCCCCACGAGTTGTATCTAAGAAACTACATTTCATTTGATTGCAGTCTGTGTAATAAGATATGGAATAAATTACCTGTGACTAAAACTCGTGATCACTGAAGAGCCGGGTAGCAATTGTTTGACACTCCAAGCCAAGGTAGATAAATTTCTAGCAACTTTAAATTTAGTAGTCATTGTGGAAATGAAGATAAAGTTCATCAATTTCGACTTACAATTCTGCACAGCAGTTGAACTAAAATCAATAAAGAACTAGAATTATAAAAGCAGCTAAAAATACAAATTATCTCACTATGAATCAACGTATAAATATTCACACAGAAAAACCCACTACGCATAAACATAGGAAAATATAAATGATAAGAATAATTCCTATGTATAATTAGGTAGGTAGAATTAAATCTGTAAACATGTTAAGTACACCGCATCCCCGCCTGCCTTACTTACCTCATAAAGCAGTCAAGTTGTCACCAGCCAATGTAAGTTTTTTTTTCGAATTGATCGCAGATTCGCTGTTGGTCGCAGATGACCTTTACAGCTTCACCGGACGAGCCAATGTAGGTAAAAACAGTCACAGTGTTTTTATAAACAACTTCAGCCTTGTGTATTTGTTTTGGTAATCGAACGAATCGGTCGGTGAAATCATTCGGAGTGATTACCGAGTGTCTGTACTCTGTGAAAATTGTGAAATCATTTCATTATCATTCATCAAACTTCGTTGCAGTGTTGCCAACCCCAAGAAACTAAAAAACAGCAGCTCACCAATAAAAAAACAGGAGAAAACAGTAGTTAAAGTTAAAAAGGGCAGATTTCATAATTTCCTGATATAATTAAAACAATCACCTACTTTTATTAGTTACCAGGACTCACATACATTGTTATATTATAATATTGATCACAACATATTTAAAAAAATTTAAAGTAAAATTATTGTCCACTTTCATCCTCTATTGCCTCATCTTCAGTATTTTCAGACTCATTTTCCTAATTAAAACCATACATATTTTTGTTAAATTTCTTCATTTGCCTTTCTGTGGCTTAAAATGAGTAGCACTAGGTTATTTCGGATTTAGTGTGCAATATGTCGATATTCTGTTGCGTAATTTAGTTTTCATATTATTTATAGCTGAAAATAATCTTTCCACGGTGGGCTGCTATGTGGTAGCCACAAAAGTTTCTTCACCAATTCACACCATGTGGGAAATCCCTTGAATCTCGACAAGAGTAGATACTGCCCTCTAGTGTAATTGCGTTTTATTACATAGTAGATATCAAAAAATATTTTCATAGTGTAGGTATAGTATAACGCTAATTGAAAAACAGTAAAAATTAGGAATGAAACAGAAAACAGGGGGATAAATGTGAAAACAGCAAATCTACTGTTAAAACAGTAGGGTTGTTAACACTGCTTCGTTGTTTTTTTATATCGTATATAACAGTTATTTCGTACTTTTCGTAGCGCTATCTTCTCTAATGGTCACAGACCAACTAATCACAGGGACTATTTTTTTATGGTTGGCTATCAGCTACATAATAGAGCCAATTTTGCCAGCGTTAGACTAGATCTATTGGGACTTTTTGTGCGGGATGATGAACCGTGAAATTATCAACATTGTTTCCAAAAATGTGTTCATAAACGTGCATGAGTGAATGCAATTGAAATAAAATAGTATAACTTGACTTTTCAATTTCTCCCAAGATGTCCGGTAATTTTCCAGTATAATATCCTCAGCTTCGCTGAGGGATAGGGGATTGATTTCATCATCATCATCGTCATCGACATCATTATCATCAGGGTTCAACTGATATTGATTTAAAACAATAATGAAAACAGTTGCTCGACACTAGCATAGATGGCACTATTTTGCAGCTAATGGCCAACCTAACCTAACCTAAATGTGCAACCCAGTCTCTTACTGGTCTGTGAACTGAGTGTAACCAGGTTGTTCTCTTATTAGTCTGTGGTCCAACCTAATAAAACAGTGGGTAGAACAAAACAATAATAAAACGATTTTATTCATTGCAAATAAATTAAATAATGTCTTTATCCCAGTATTGTTTTAGTTGGAATTCTTATAAAAATAATATAACCAATGGATTCTGTTATTTACAACAGGTAGATAACGTATTTCCAGAATCTCGATTAAAAATACAAATAAGTTTGCTTTCAAACTGATAATTTTAATAAAGGCGCTAAATTGAAGAAAGGTAAGTTACCTTTAATTCAGTTTAGCGCACCAGCTATGTTAAAGTTTTATGTACCTACTTTATAAGTTCGCTAAATCCTCTTAATAAATGTATTACTTACTAAGTAAATTACATACTAACGCTTTGGACATTTTCAGAATTCTGAATTTGTAGATATGACTTTAGCTGCTGAAGGACATTTTGTGAAGGTGCATCAGAACATTATGGCACTTGCAAGTCCTTATCTAAAACAGATATTACAATCTGCTCCTTGTCCACATCCTATTATTTTTCTAACTGTAAGTAGAGTCATTTTACATAGCTGATATTTCCATTGTAATGTAGACTGATGGATAGTCATCATTAATCAATTAAAGAAACAATAAGCACTTGCTGTACCTATCTAGTGAATAATTTGAAGTCCATACCAGCTAAAAATTTCTCAGTTATAAAAAGACATAGATTTTAACAATTGCTTTTTGTGTGTATTACTATATTTATCTACAAAAGCATTAATTAAGTAGTTTATATTTTTAATTATTTACAGAATATCAGTAACAATGTATTAAGTTACTTGTTGGAATATATTTATATTGGAGAAGTAAATATTCCAAATGATGAAGTTACCACATTTATTGAAGCCTGTAAGGCATTGCATATATCTGGAGTTGAAAAATTCATTTTACCCAAGGTGAATAACATTGTATACAATTTTAAATTTAAACTAATTCCTGTCATTGGATCAAAGGATGTTTTTAATACTTGGCATTATTGATTCAGTGCTATTGTATCCAAATATTTGTTTGATACATGTTGCCATATATGGCCTAAGTTGATGTGTAGTTTATTTTCAGAATGTACCAACAGATGTCCAGGAGACTTTCTGCAATGAGTAAGTATATGTTATAACAGCATTATTATTAAAATTATTATTTGCTAGATAAACATCCTACTGCACTACTTACTGATTATTGAGTAGATACTCTACATTATAATAAAAATAAAGAATAAATATGGGCTCAATCTCATCCAGAATTCCTAACTTCTAGACCCGCTGAACCACCAGATAATTATGCAGCACACATTACTATTAATGCAAAGGATTACCATTTGGAAGTAAATCCAATGGAAAATAATTATAAACAAGACAATTTGGTTTCTGAAACAGTAACAGATGTTGGTGATGATATGAATTTAAGCCAAAGCTGTCCAATAGAAAATAGTATATTTGACCCCGAAAATGTGTCATTAAACACTGAGCTCAACAGCTTAGATGAGGAAAACATTGTAAAAATCAAAACACAGAAAAATAAATTGAAGCCCTCTGTAAAAGGAATATCATTAGGAGCAGATGCAAAAATCAAAGGTGGGTATCAAATTGCTTTTTAGGTGTTCTCAAATTAAGTTTTTACTATGTGTGTACTGTACCTGAAGTTATGCAATCGCTGCTACACCTTGCTACATTAAAGGATTCATTATTGTATTCAATTGTGTAAGTAATTATATATAATTGCTTCTCGCTTCTGCTCATTCGAACCTTTTGCCCAACTGTAAAAGACGAAATTTATATGGGAAAAATTGCAGTCACCGTTCGTCTTTTCATCTCCACGTTATTTTATACGGAGCAACAATAAGCGACCACTACATATTTACATGGCCTAGTTTATAAACAAATTTTGACAAAGTAGAGTGCTAAGATGCTAGTCTATACAAATCCTGAGAGATATAGGAAAACTATTATTTATAGCTAAGCATAGTTTTAAGACAAATATTAAGACCCTTTTTTGTTTCAGATGGCATACCACAATACTCAATATCTAACCGCGGCTCTGTGCAGTTACTGTGTAACCGGTACTTGTATCATTGCCATCATCGGTCGCACGAAGGTCGTAAACGCCGTTGGAGATGTATTGAGTACCGAAAAATGCGTTGTCCCGCAACCATTGACACTGATGGTGAAATTATTACCAATAGGTGAGTTGGAGCTCAGTGAATTCAAAAAAGATATTTGTAATTTATTTATAAATAGCACAATTAAAAGTTACCTTTTTTTCTTTATTTGGCACCAGCCATTGCCAAATAGGTATTATAGTTAGTATTTCCAAATATTATATATCTACATACTTATTCCCAATTATTATTTTAAAAGCTACCTAGAGGATCTTTCATTTGTTAGTTACCAATTTGTTTATTTACAGGGCCGAAGTTCATAGTCATCCTTACCATGACAATAAAATATTGAAAAAAATTAAACAAAAGTCAGTGTTTACTTCGTTATCTATTGCAGAAGAAAAAAATAATGAGCTTTTAAACAAGGAAAAGTATCATCATTCAAATGAAGAAGATATTTTGTTTTGAATGATGTATCGTATACGTTTGATATCTACTCAGTGATACCAGATGAAAATTTTAAACTACCTTGTCTGCAGACCAAAATTACCGTGTTTTGAGTATAATTACCTTGATTTTAATTTTAAAATTACGATGCATTTTAAAGCATCTACCAAAAAAAAAAAAAATCCCCGATTATATTATCTCCCCAGTAATGAAATCGTTAGGGATTTCCTCAGCAGCGACCGCCAGTGTTGCTAATTAAGTATTACTCATAAAAACACACGTTTTTGAGCACGAATTTGAGTATTATTTACACGGTAATTAATATTCTAAAATACCGTAGAAAATAACACGGTAATAGCTCATTACCGTAGACCGTGTTTTGCTCAAAATTACCGTGTATCTACGGTAATTACCGTGTATCTGGTAACGCTGTATCTACTTATAGTATGATACTTAGATATAACCCAATTTCATCTAAATTCCAAATAAATTCTTACGAAAAAAAATCATACGCGGCAAATTGATAATCGCCTTTTTAAAGTCGGTTAAAATAAAAAGTAAATGAGTCCTAGAAATTGGATAGTTTATTTTCTTTCCAGCCTGTCACAGAAGCTGAGACTATTCGGAAACAGTAAGCGCATGGGTAGGTAGTTGTACTCATATGTATATGTGCCAAGGAACATGTCAGCATTTCTATAAATCGGATAAATACATACATAAGACTTCAAAGTACTATACGCCAGGGCCCAGACAAGTCGTCCAAGGGGTACCAATTCATCGGGATTCCAGAAAAATGTACCACTTACCCATCGAACAACTGCCATGATAACGTAACTTTCCCTCATTAAGGGGTTTCCTTATAAGCAGAGTAACCATGCCTGGGTTTTTAATCGAAGTTAAAAATATATTGAGCGCGTACAAAGGCGTAGACAGAATATTCTTTGCCTACGAATAGGGGTGTGTTATATAGGTAGCCCTTTAGAACGGCTTTTACCTTTAACTTCTTAAACTGGATCTCTGTCTCCAATAGTTCGTTCTCCCGATTGATTTCATTCAGTTATTCAGCGCCCATCCCTAGTGAGCGATATTGAATTGATATGACTACAGCCTTAATTTCTCTATGGGTGGGCTTGACATAAGTGAATAAAATTTTGTTGTTTGAGTGTTTTCAATTTATTTTTTTTAGTTTTGTAAAAAGTACATATAATTTATAACAGCCAGTTGTTGTAGTTAGTAAGTACATTGTGTACGAAGCTGTTCCACATAATCGAAAATATCTATTGTTTAGCAATGGTACAGTCACAGTTCTCGCTGTCTTGGGATTCCTATAAATCTAATATTTGTAATGGATTCAGCGCTTTGCAGCAGGTATTTTGTATATCTAGACTACTATCATGTGTTTCATGCATGCATTTAATTTTTTGCTACTATAATAAGTTCGTAGATAAACAAATGTTAGTTGTAGTATGGCAGTGGTGGTACATACCCCTTATTCCTGTTCAGGAGCTTTTGCTCTATCTCCGGAGTTATATCTATTACTCTGATTTATACAGCAACTTATCTACTTTCCTGAACGACCAGCTTAGGTCCAATGTTAGTTGGTTATGTTAAAAACTTGAAAGCAGTTTTTAGGTTAGAATGTATTTTTTATTAGGGATGCGCCTAATCGTTGGTAATTATTCGATATTCGGCAAGATTTTATATGTTCGGTACCTGGCCGAATCCTCGGTTGATACTGAATACCTAGTTGACTACACACAGCTTAAAATCTCAGCATTAAAACCGAGTTTAAATTGAACATAGTAAATTAGTTTGGTAAGTGCTAAATTAAATAATGTTTGGTTTTAAAATCTATGTCCCGTGCATTTAATTTTTATATTATTAGCTAGTAGGCAGGTATACTTCTGTAATGATTACTACGGAATACATAAGTTTTTGTTACTTAGTGAGTGCCCAAGTGTCATGAGTGCCCATAACTGATTCTTCTTTAATGTATTACAGAATGGAGAATTTGTGGATATGACGATAGCAGCAGATGGCCATTTTGTAAAAGTCCACCAGGTGATGGTGGCACTGGCCAGTCCTTATATAAAAAACCTCATTTCGAGTGCACCATGTCAACACCCAGTTATCTTCCTTAATGTGAGTATAGAGAACTATTATTTAACTTTTCTAATTGAATTGGATCAAATTAAATAAATAAATATAGCCAGCAAAACACTAACTCTATACACACAGCCACACTTAATACCTACTGTACATTTTATTATTGAAACCATAAAATGATGGACTAGATGCAGTACTCAAACTGGTGAAATTATTGGACCAAGTGGGTTAATGTATATTACTCATTACCTTCTAGCTAGGCTAGACTTAGTCTTAGTTTTCAGAACCAAGTCTAGAACATATTTTCTCCTTTTTCTTCAGAATGTCTCCCACCGGGTGTTGTGTTTGTTGCTAGAGTATATATATACGGGAGAAGTAGTTGTGCCAGCTGACTACCTTTCAACCTTTGCAGAAACTGCGAAATCACTCAATATTCGAGGACTTGAAAATATTGTAAGTTTTTATCAGTAACTAATAATACAAAAAGTTATTATGGTCATTTACAATGGGCTAATTCATTCTACTTTTACTAGTCTCATCAATTTGAAATTTGGTACACTCTTTATATTTAATGCCACTGTAATAATATAAAAACCTCAACCTGGTGCTGCAATCAGAACAGTTTGCAGACTAGCCAACTCCTTGAAAACTTACAGCAGGTGTATAGTGTTTGGGCTCATTGAATTAGTCTGAATGAGTTATTGGCTCACATATCACATGACTTGGACCTGATGATGGAGCAAGAAGGTTGCCTCAAGAACTCTGTTATATTTGTTTTCATTGTGATTTTTAATACAAGTTTTGATGGTATACAATAACAAATAGTGTTTTTTTTTTCTTCTTTTTATTATTCCTAAAATGAAAGTGTTTTGGTTTCAGGGTAGCCAAGAAAACCTCCCTGTTGAAATGTCTGTGAACATGCCTCAGCTGGATAACACAGAAATGTGTCATGTCAGTGGTATTAAAAGGATATCCACAGACAAAATGAGACAGGTAAACAGTCTAATCCAATGTCCAAACATTAATTGATTTGCCTACTGGTTGTTATGACCTTTACCTACATAATTCATGTTGATATGCATGCACACTCCACTAAACTGTGGGCTATATTGTTTATTATATTGTGGCTATTTGTGCTGCCTGCTCACATAACAATGCTTTTTAATGTACCTACAAGAATCTGTGTTTAAATGAGGAACCAATGAGTTTCTTGCCGGTTCTTCTCATCGGAACCTACATTTCGAACCGGTGGTAACTTCCGACTTTTCGTAAGTGCTTTTTAGCCTATATGAAAAAAAATATATATTAAAGCAAGTTAACGAACTTGCTTGCCTATAAAGTTTCAATTTAATGTAATTATATCATAATTATATAATTATTTGACTGAATGATTTGTTCGAATTAACACTTATTTTTATTGACAGATCGGTTTACCAGCAGCTGCACGAAAAATTTATATAAAACAAGATCCAAGCATGTAAGTACTACAGATCCCATAGATGTTTTATATTAGATAATTAATCAATAGTTCTTGGAGACATTAACAAATAAACTTATGTTAACAATATTAATATAGTATGGTGTATGATCATCATTCTCAGTTAAGTTTTAGATTATGATAAACGGACTCGGTTTAAGTTACCTACATTCAATAAGCTGGTGTGCCAAAAATGTTTTGGCTAACTTGAAGAAACAGTTTTTTCGCTATCAAGGAAAATTTCCTATTCCTAAATGTACCCCATCTCGTACTATATCAAGATTCCCATCCGCTAATTGCTGGCAGCATGTATTCTTTTATTACCTTCATCATCCCACTTCCCCCGCAAACCTCCCTGCTTCACTCTATCTCTGGCCAATCCTTTTAAAGTGCATCTAGTTCGTCACGCCTATGGTTCGAACAATATAACCAGGTATTCTCTTCCCAGTCACGTGACCTAGATGTTACATCTAGATCACGTGACTGGGCCAGGATTACGTCGTCAGCCATTTCGACAAATGAGCGGTGTTCATTCTATTGATGATGACGTATGGATTATACCGTAGTCTTAGGTCATCCCCAGAAGATAATACCCGGCGTAGTATATTATTGTATCATGGTCATGCCAGTATTTCTAGTCTTATCTCATTGTGACAATAATAGCTATTAAAAAAAATCACTAAGGCTGTTCCATGTTCAAATGAATCCAAGGTATCACAGCGCTAGTGATTATCACATTGATCATGCAATCGAAAATAGTCCCTGTCGTTCTATTATGCGCTGATGATGGTAGTATAGGAATTTCCTGGTCATCCTTACTGCAATTATGATCTCTTTTCCAGTATTAGTAAACAGTCATCCAACACTTCAGTGTCTCGAGACGATATGCACGACTTCCAGGACATGATTGACGACACCGGCGCGCAGGACTCGGACGACGGGTTCAAACAGGAAGTCGACACAGGAAAGACTGCTGATAAAACTAACACCAAAGAAATATGTAAATATTATTGTGGAGACTTTTCATAAGCAAAATATTGCCAGGCGAACACACCAACTATACGGTCCCACACTAAGCAACGCTTGTATTATGGGTACCGTACAATGGACTGGGGGCGAATCCAGTATAATATTACTTATATAGATATTAAACATCCATGACTAGGGTAGAAATATTCGCGCTCATCACACAAAGTATGTCCGCACCAGGATTCGAACCCGGACCCTCGGCACAGAAAGCAGTGCCACTACCAATTGCCCTAATCAGGCCGTTGGAAATCTTAATAATTTATGTACTGTTCAAGTTTATAATGGTATTATTGTATAGCCTAAACCGATGAATCTAGAGATTTAAAATTTGCAGGATATATTCCTTGAGATCTTTAGAGGGGCACGAAGGAGGATTTTTCTGGAAATCCGATCCCTATGGGTATCAAATCATGATCACGCATGTGGCTAGTGTATAAGTCTGTATAAAAATATTTTTTTCAGCATCAAATCTTCAATTCACTGTTTCAATACGCGGCTCGTTGCAAGTGATCCTGAACCGGTACATATACAACCTGCACTCGTCCAGGTCGCGGTCGGACCTGCGGCGGTGGCGCTGCGTCGACTATAGGAACAACAAGTGTAGTGCATTCGTCGTCACGAAAGGGAATGTTGTGCTTAACAGGTACGTTAATATGTAGAGTAGGCCTTGATAACGTCAGTCGCAGGTTTAAACCCCGGCTCACACCTCTGGGATTTATCCCGAGCAACTAAGACAAAGCTTGTCCTAGAAGTTGGCTCGCATCGATGTTTTGATGACTAGGGTGGGAATCGAACACCACAAACTTTTTGGTTACGAGGGCAGCCCCGGCTATATAGAGGCTAGAAAAAATTATACTTTAATCCTTTCAGCGTGAGCGGCCGTCAAAATTTAGTTACATTTCAGTATCCTGATAGCTATAACAGCTTTTAAATAAGTACTTCAAAGTAATTTCATGCTTACGTGTTATCGCCAACAGGGCTAATCTCCACAACCATTCATTCCACGACAAGAAGATACTGGCGAAGATCGAAAAGAACGCCGTTTACTCCGCAATTGACGAGGTTCAAGGGTACAAGGAGAGTGAGGAAAGCAAAATCTCCGACATGGACATATCAACGGAACAAGACAATTTCTTAACAGGAGAAGGTTTTGACAAGCCAAAGCAATCTGAAGCAAAAACGTAAATGAGTATTAAATAGTTATATTATATGTCTCAGCACTTTTTATTTTATTTTAAACCCTCTGAATACGTACGTATGATATACTTTAGAATTGTTGCTAAAACCGAAATTAAAACTCGGAACAAATTCAAACCTACAATTCAAAAATTAAAAAAATACGATACTATTATTTTCAAGCAGATTACTAGGTGGCAATTATATATTTTAATTCAATAATATATTATTACCTCGATAAAGAAAATACCTAGTTTCCAAACGTTGTCGGTCAAATACACTTACTGAACGAGACAAATTACTATCTGGCGGGAACTTATGTCGTTTACATGCAAAATACAGATGCCAATTTTTAACGTGGGAAGTGAATTGCCTGGAATCCGTGGCGTATTTACGCTTGGGCCATGTGGGCAATGGCCAGGCACGGCAGGCTGCCAGGGTCGGCGCAAGCTCCTCGCAGTCAGCTTTAGAATCCTTTACCTATCTTTCGTTAATTTATGGGCGGCAAACCTCATAGGCCCAGGGCTCTTAGCCGTATCTTATAATACCTCACAGCCTGCGGTTCGTAACACTGACTACAAAAACCTGGAAGCACTCGAATCAGAGTTTATAGTAGGTATACAATAACGCACTTATAACAAACTGGCATAAAAACAAAACCTTGAGACTTGAATATATATACGAATTACTTGGTGCCTTATCTTATAAATATCTACTTCTTTTTTTTAAGTTGGCAATCGGCTACAAAATCTTCAGCATTTTTTTTTATATAAGAAGGTCGATGGGGTCGAGTCACCTTCGTCCGTAGGAGAATTAAGTACCTTCGAGATACCCTACACGTGACCCTGGGTGGTGCCAACGAGGTGACAACTACTGGTGGTAGGCTTCGGCCGTGGCTAGTCACCACCCACTGAACAAAGCCATGTCGCCAAGCGGCCTAGCCGTGTTCCGGCATGATGTTCGGTGCTGCCATTCATGGATGGCGGGTCAGATCAGTTGCGCTGCATGTGCCTAGTGAATGTCTCTATCTACTGCCGCCTTCCTACCTAGGCAAGTATGCTCCATCGTAGATCTCATCGTAGATCTCATCGTAGATCTCATCGTAGATCTCATCGTCACTTACCATCAGGTGAGATCGAGATCAAATACTTGCCTATAATGTAAAAAAAAAAAAAAAAAGGTACCCCGATGATAATGATGATGTTAAACTGAATTCTCTGACTTTACTGAACATTTCCGGACATCAGATTCATGAGAACATCAGATAAGTTGTAATATTTTAATTCAATTGACTTCATTCGTACCCGTTTATGTACACATTCTGGTTAACATATCACTAATTACAAAGAAACACATCTTTCGAAATAAAGTTCCGAGGGGTGCCAATTTCGAATTCAGGTATCTGAGTCAGGGACGTTCGATATCTAGGTATATATGTAACTAGCTGTTGCCCGCGACTTCGTCCGCGTGGTATTTAACAAAGACAACCGTTGACAACAGCCTGCTCGCCCATTCTGAGCCCGCGGGACGCATTGCAGGTTGTTGCTATCAAACTTAATCAGGCGCTGCGCTGCAACATTGGTTTTAATTTTTTTTCGTGAGATCCTTTTTTTTCTAAAATAAAAGTAGCCTAAGTTACTCCTTGTTACATCAGCTATCTGCCAGTGAAAGTCCCGTCAAAATTGGTCCAGCCATTTCAGAGATTAGCCGGAACAAACAGACAGACAGACAGACAGACCGACAGACAGACAGACAAAATTTTTAAAAAATGTTGTTTCGGTATAGGTAACGTGTAAACATCCAAATGCACTTAGTAAAAAGCGGTTATTTTAATATTACAAACAGACACTCCAATTTTATTTATATGTATAGATATAGATTATAAAACATACCGGGATCACCCACATTCCATTGTACGGTACTTAGTCGGCCCATAATACGTGTTGCTTAGTTTGGGAATAGTCGGTGTGCTCGTCTGGCGACCATAGTACATGGTGATTCAGATAAGTGTATACTAATTTGAACCTAAGCTTAAGTTCATTTGTAATCATTACTAGCTGTCCCGGCGAGCTCCGTACCGCCTCAGAATCAAATGTATGAGAAAATGAATTATATTTATTATTATTTATTTTGTGAATTTTGCCCATGATTAAATAAGTTATTCTGCTATTGATTTCTTATATTTACGCGAATACTAAACATTGAAATATAAAATCTGTAAAATAAGTTTTATTTCAGTTAATTTCTTGCGGGGACAAATAAAAAAAATCAAGTACCATAAAAATCGGTCCACCCGTTCTTGAGTTATAAATGGTGTAATTAACACGATTTTGTTTTAGATATGTAGATACACATATGTGTTTATCTACCTATACTTATTTTGTATATTTGATAATAATTGTAGAGAAGCTACATTGCGATGTTAATTTCCTGAATGTCAATTAACTTAATTTTTAAAGCATCGTCATAATAATTCAGTCGCAAACAAGGAGTTTGTTATTGTTCACTTATAGAGGGGGGTTAGCCTTGAGTAGCTAAGTAGGTGCGTGCTAAGATATTCATGCATTATAATAATAGTGACGCCTATAAGTGAGGAGTTAGCAAGTTTTCTTAGTTACTTAAATGATTTTCAAGTGAAGTGTGGTGTTTCATTTTTTCAGGTAAGAGCAAACTGTAAATATAAAACTAGAAACACGTTAAAAAACTACAGATCTTTCACTATACGGAGCCTATTCGCGCTTAGGTTTTTCCAATGTAGGTAACGACACCTACAGAAAAAAAATACTTCTTTAAACTATCCAATATAAATTCGCGGTGTGTTTATACACCTAGTTACATTATTTACAGGAATGCCCTACATTGTCTAGCTATTTATAATTAGTTTAGCTTGTGCCTGCCACGGCTAAGTCTGTTCTGTTCCGACTGAGCGTTGTTCCGTGTTAGTGCAGTGGTTCACTCATGACTTTGTCGATCGAGCCGTAAATTGAATGTGAATAAATATTGTTTAGCGGAATTCGCACGTAAGTCATATGTAATTAAATAATATAATAATACCAGCCCTTTTTAATGTCCCACCGTTGGGCACGGGCCTCCCCTCAATGCGAGGGGGGTTAGGCCATAGTCCACCATCACATGTTGGCGAACATATGCAATTACCAAGAACTTTATATCCAGAATCCGTTTTTTTTTTAATTCTAGGCAAATTGATCCGATGTTATTATGTCGATAATATAAAATTCACAATGTACATATCCACTTGGGCAATTTGCAAATATAATTACCTGTAACTATACCTACCTTACTACCAAGTTATTAGGTTATACATGAACAGAAAAAAAAACTGTAAAGCGCGCATCAAATAATATGAACAAAAAAAGCGGCTCTTCGCATGCCTATACCCGGTCCAGCGCGTGTTTTTCAGACTGGTTCTTTAAAGGTCAAAACGGAAGGTAGGTTTGCTAAAGGGCAATGTATTCTAGTAGAAACCTACCATCCTATGAATTAATTAGACAGACAAGCTTAGAGAGAAGATCAGATACTCCATACTGCGTTCAAAAACGTGAAACGTGAAAGTGATAAAAGACATTAATTTTAAGAGAGCCATACAAATAAGGTACTGGTTAATGTTTTCAAAAAAAATTCGGTCGGCTTATTTGTGAAGTTAACTAAGGGGATATTACAATTATCATATTACTATTATTTATATCTAGGATCGTAGACAAAATGTAAGTATGAAACTATTGGAGATAAGATCTTAGATAAAGTCATAGGTATGCTTCAATTTAATTATCTCATATAAATGACGTTTTAAATCCATAAGTAGATTTAAGACGTCACTTACATGAGATAAATACATTTAAGCATATATACAAATCTTTGATATAGGTAGGTATGGTATCTACCTATTATCATTATAATATGCCCTTCATAATATGTTAGATAATTTATCTTTTCTCACGGCTCCACCCGTGTAACCATTGAATCTGCTCTGTGAGAGGTTTTATCTTATTTAAAACTATCGTTATTAAAAAGTTAAAAATCTCGTTCAAATCGCATGAGTTGCACTTTGGTGAAAATCGTATAAGAATGACAGTTAACTTTTAAACCCTCGTTTAGGATAAATGTTTTTCCAGACTAAGTATTATTAGTAGACTGTAGATGAGCTGCAATTTATAAGCCCATTCTTTATCCGTATGAGTGTTGCCCAAAGTCTTGTTTGGGTCTTGATCTTGTATTTTTGCAAGTCCGAAATGCTTGTCTCGCAAGGTCAATATCGCACTTGGTCGGGTTTAGCTAGTAAAACGTGTTCGTGTCGTGACGTATCGTACGGAGCACGACACAGCGCCTTCACGCACATGAGTGGCGCATATTCTGAACCGAAATGCGTAACTATTTGATATGCATAGATATGATAACCTTTCAAGCGAGACAATAATAAAGTTTGTCGGCGAGACATAATATGACTCCTGATGATTCTAGCTAAATCCGGTTTCTAGCTTTTGACTGTCCGCGGCGCGCGCCACAGTTAGATATTGGCAGATAAAATTATTCTCGTTTCGGAATTAACGTGTGGATCTATTCAGACAACGGTGGGTAAGAGATTATTTTAAGGTTCATAATTTAATTATAAACTATATTATTTGAGTAGGCAGGTAGATACTATAATATTACGAAATGCATACTTCAATATTTATTTGACCTATTATACGGCAGTTGCAGGTGACCCTACTTTCTGTTCCGAGGGTTCTGGCTTCGAATCCTGGTAGTGACAAACTTTGTGTGATGTGCACAAATGTTTGTACCCAAGTCATGGATGTTTAATATCTATATAAGTAATATATACTGGGTTCGCCTCTAGTCCATTGTACGGTACCCATAATACAAGCGTTGCTTAGTGTGGGACCGTATAGTTGGTGTATTCGTCTGGTGATATTTATTTATTTAGTATTCGCAGTGGTGCTTCTTTATTTTCCAAAGTTAATCTGTTAGTGATCGCTAGTAGTTATATATGGCCGCTCAATGTACTAATTCCATGGACAATCCATTAAAATAAAATAAAGAATAAATACTAATATATCTATCTATAATATATCATGCCTGTATGAATAAAGGGGGTAGGCAGGTGCTGTTGCACTTACAGCAAGTACATACAACAGTGATTATTTCTAATCATTCGAATCTAGTTGGTCAATAACTATAGAGCTTCGAGTGCCAGTTGTTTCGTAAGCGAAACGAATACTATTGTAGCGACTACTTCAACCGCACCACAAGCTACGCAGATGGCACTACAGACGCATTCAGAACAATAGACAAGTGACGTCACAATCCTGAATCGCGCTATCAGAGTTTTCGGAGCAAGTAACATATATACAAGATCCCGACAATAACCGTCGGGGCATAGCGGCCGCCCCGCCAGGCATACCACCCGCCTGGCTGGAAGATCTTCCCTTTACCGCCAAACTATATATGCAGTACAAAATGACAAATGTCGGTTTAAAAATTATTCGCTTTGCTTTCGAATAAATGAACTGGCACTGCACCTACTGTAGTGTTTGTTTGTAATATTATTTTAAATTAAGTATACAGAATGATCTTCTCAAGTGGGGGTGGATAGCCAAAACCGAATCTATAAGGAATATTGAAAAATGCTTTAAGGACTTTAGTTTGTCGTATGTCATTACTTCCCAGAACTTGTGTCCTTATTAGCAACAATATGGGATTTTCAAAATCAACAGGTTTAATATATAATTTTGTTTTTTAATTTAATGATGCAGTTGTAGATTTTATCTAAATTGGTCTCGAGAGTCCTTTAAGCATCTTTCGATACCTATTCCCTATAGTTTCGGATTCGGTTATCCACGCACACTTGAAAAAAAAATTATGCGTATACCCACTAACTAGGTCCTCAATAACCTATTTATTTACGTCAGTAAACTAATCCTTGCAATGCTTGAACCTTAATCTATACAAATAAATAAAATTGGAGTGTCTGTTTGTAATATTAAAATAACCGCTTTTTACTAAGTGCATTTGGATGTATACACGGTACATATACCAAAACAACATTTTTTAAAATTGTTGTCTATCTGTCTGTTTGTTCCGGCTAATCTCTGAAATGGCTGGACCGATTTTGACGGGACTTTCACTGGCAGATAGCTGATGTAACAAGGAGTAACTTAGGCTACTTTTATTTTAGACTGGCTGGTTGTTACCCGCGACTTCGTCCGCTTTTTGTTAAATACCACGCGGACGAAGTCGCGGGTAACAGCTAGTAATTTATTAAAAATTTAAACTAACGCAACAGTACGAGGTTTTCCTGGTACCTACGTCAAACGGTTAATTAGACTCACGCAATTAAAATTTCGCGCATAATTAAAACGTGATAAGGCCGAATTATCTGTATTACAAAATTTTATTAGGACTTACAACTGAAGAACCGTCGTTTCAACATACTATTATCGTACCTGCGTATTGACGTTTTTTTCCACGGTGATCGTTCGTAAATTACCTGAAGCTTCTGGTGTGTGGTTTTGTTAGTTTACTTTAAGTTACCCAACTAATTTAAGGAAGACATCATAATTTATATTTTTTATTTCAATGATATATTTTAATTCATTAATTAGCCGATGTAGGTAAATTGTAATTAATGAATTATGCCTCTCTCCACACGGGCTATACCCGGAACTTTGGAAGGCTTGCGCGGGTACATGGGTCCAACACGTTGAGGACCTTTTTTAAAAATGTAATCTTATGTTAGCCACCTGCTGGGGTCAACTGCTGGAAATGATAGCATAAACAGCGAATTGACCTCAGCAGGCGGAGGAGCTATTGCAGGAATATGGAAAGATAATTGGGGCCATGGATTGAGGTTAATTGTTATTATTTATTTATTTAATGTATTATTATGTCTCTCTCCACACGGGCTATACCCGGATCTTAGAAAGGCTTCCGCGGAGATATGGGTCCAATACATAGAGACCCTTTTTGAGAATTTTAATGTAATGTTAGCTACCTAATTATTATGTTATACTACTTAAGTAATAAATGCAATAGTAGATATAAATGAACACATAAGACTAAAATAACACCCACGAATGAGCTTGATTTTACAAAGTGGTGAAATTATACAGATTCCTGTAGTTACGGTTTTTATTGTGTTGGCCATGGATATGCCAACACAATAAAAACCGGTAAAGAAATAAAACTGGTACCTATCTATATATTAATGTCTGTGCTACAAAGCACGTGTATAAATTACCTTCTTATGAGCTTCTGATAGGCACAACGACACAAAATTTACATTTTGGCTATAAATGCTAACAGTTCAAAACGTATTGTGATCCTGTTTATTGGCTACCTATATACTTGCTCACATTTCCGTTACACAGGTCCTGAAACGTTAAGTGATGATGTTAAGATTGTTAGCTGCTCTGTCCATATTATCGGTGGCGAGTCAGGTCAATGGCGCCCCACAATGGAACAAGTACCAGCGGTACCTGGAGAACCCTTCGGTCGACAGATTCCGGGAGTATCTTCGAATTGATACGAGCAAAGAAGAAAATATAAGTACTTATAAATACTTCTTTACTTACTACTTTCTTTTTGCCCTTCTGATTTGTCACTACGATGCGGATAACCCACCACGGTTCCCCATAGGTTGATTACACGTGACGAGTAACATGACAAGACAGGGCTCTCCACAGATTTCTCGGCCGAGTAAAGAAGGTTTATAAGTACCGAACACTCGGCCGAAAACACTGTCTCGCCATTTTATTCGTTACATGTACCTAATCATGAGATCAGTCACAATCGCAACCCGCCACTGCAGGGTCCGTTTGCTACGGCGCCTAGCAAAAAGCAGCTGGAGGTTAACCGAAGGTAAGTGCAGCTCTCCAAGTGATAACAGCAGCGGTCGCGGGAAGCCGCACAGTAAATCATAAAAAAAAAACTTAAAAAAAAAAAAACTGTCTTGAAAACACTAAAAAGCAAAAATTCTCTAATCTTGAAATTTACCGAACTATACAAATATTTAACGAAAGTGAAGTTGGTGTTAACCAAACAACTGAGTCGAGTATTGCCGGTTCGCGCCAAATACTATACCTACAAATTGGTCCGCGCATCTCGTTACTAAGTATACTTTTATTATTCTTTGCCTGTTGTTTGTTTGACACCGACTCTTGTTACAAAAAAAGTGCTGTATCTACGTATATAAAATTTAATTCCTCAAACTTGTTTCGAATAATGTAATAATTGTAATATGATGTGTAAAAAATCTCACACCGACTAATTAGGTTATCTCTAACCTGTTTGTCTTACATTGTGTGTTACTAAGCGATTGATACATAATGAAAAAAAAATACGTAAACCCAAGTGAGTTAGTAGATATATGTATATTCAAAATCTGTGGTATGTATATTCAAATTCAAAAAATGTATATTCAAATTCAAAAAAAAACTGTGGCTGCACGTAAAATCCCAACTCCTCTAGTAGTAGTGGGTCCCTTCTCCCGGTTCCCCCAATTGGCCTCCTCAATTATCGATCACCTTGTTTGGTGTATAATTGGAAAGGTTGACAACCCGACCGCGGGCCAGTGATGTCCCAATTTTTTTGCAATGGATTTCCTCCTTATATCACCTAGTTCTATCAATTCTACTATGCATTATAGTTAAATAATTTGTATTAATTAAATTAAAGGAAAGATAAGCTAAATAATTAGGCACTTCACGGTCAAAGTTACATTAGTATCGTGCGAATAATATTATAACGGCTTACGCTCTGACCGTGATGCATCACTATATAAGTTATCGCTGCTGAACTAAGACCTGAATAAATTGTGGATCATTGTTTATATTTGTATAGATCGTGGTGTGGACTTCTGGGTGCGGCAGGCGACAGCGGTTGGGCTACCCTACTCAATATACGAGCCAGAAGGGAAACCGATATTCGTCGCCACACTAGCAGGCTCCGACCCCACTCTCCCGAGCATCATGCTCAACTCGCATATGGACGTCGTGCCCGTCGATGCGGTAATATTAGAACGTATTACCATTACAGGATCCCAAGTCTACTAACACAATCGAACAGCAACCGCATAGTAACTGTCACTTTAAAAGTGACAGCTACTATGCGGTTGCTGTTCGATTATGAATCGATTGTGTTAGCAGACTTGGGGCCCAGGTTATGGAAACTCATCCTCCATTCGGAGCATCATCAATGTCATATAGGATTTAAGGTGCAGAATCCGCATTCAGACTAGTCGCCACCGTCATTGAAACACTTCCAGCTCTCACAGATTCGCATAGTCTTACCAATCGGTATTAATATATTAACAGGCATCGTGGACCTACCCTCCATTTGAAGCATATATGGATGAGAATGGCGATATATACGCACGAGGCGCCCAGGACGCGAAGGACGTGGGAATGCAATACATGGAAGCTATCAGGAAGATTAAAAAGAGCAACGTGACTTTGTTGCGCACTGTGCATATAACTGTCATGCCAGGTTTGACATATTTTCTTTTTTAAATCAATGGCTGAACTTTGACATCGTAAATTTAGATCGAAAACCTACCTGCTTATATTATTTGGTATAAAAAATGATCAAGTCTGCAGTTCTCCAAAAGGATAGAAAGTAATGTTACTAGGAACCCCTTATTCTTTTAAGGCATATTATGTTATTTCCAACATAATTGATATTATTTCAAAGTCCCAAATGGTTGCTAGTATAGATGTCTATTGCCTTTTACCGGACACAGATGGGCTGTTATTTCGAATTTTGTAACAGAATATACATGTAAACCTTGCACGACTCTGATCTAAGATCTCAAATGCCATGGTCATGTTTACAACCGACTGACCAATTAGGCGGTTTCTCTCTTTGTATGTAATTAGTGGCCAGCAAGTAAAATGGGTAAAATATAAGGCACCGAGAGTCTTTTGGATTTGAATTAGTTTTATTTATTCATTTATGCCAAATTAATCTTTTATTAATGTAATTATAAGTAAGTAATTCCTTAATAATCTCTTACGCAGATGAGGAAACTGGCGGTAGAAGAGGAATGCAGGCTTTTGTCAAAACCAAAGCGTTCAAATCATTGAACATTGGATTTGCATTGGATGAAGGAATAGCGACACCAGACAATTCACTGCTTGCTACATTCGTAGACAGAAGACCGTGGCGTAAGTTCATTTTTACACAAACACAAGAACAAATTCATTTCATGGTAAGCCCCATCACGCTGTCAAGCTGTTATTGTCTAAGGGATAAGGGTCTAACTAAGGGGTAGTTGGGATTATACATTTAAATCACCTACTCAATATCTTTATGAACCATGTATTTTGTGGGTACAATATTTCTATCTATTATTTTTTAGAAATGCAGATTGTAGTCAATGGCGTCGGTGGTCATGGATCCTTAATGCCCGACAACTCTGCTATGGAGAAGGTAAGGGACTGCTAACAAATATATTTTTTACGGTTAAAATATACTTATTCAAGTATTTAACAAACAATGATGCTGCAACAGGTACATTGATTGTCAACAAAACAATAAATGCAAATGAAATACAACAATACTCGTTTAAAAAATATTGACGTAGCTTGATTGGATTACGAAAGGACCTCTTTTAAACTGGTGTACAAAATGTGTTGTCACAGGACTCACATTTGACCATGTTATTACAGTACTTGTGTAGCTAAAGTCGGCCTACAATTCCTTTTTCACCTTAAGATCGAATATCATATGCACATCATAGGTCGGCCAAGTCTATGTTCTTCATTATTTGAACATAGAAAAATCCCAATGTCAGCCTTAGTCAAAGTGATACACCACTTTCATGGCTGACTTGACCTACCTACTATGTTAATATCATGCATTATTATTCACATTGTTTTTATGAAACAATAGAAACTAAATTCATACTTATATGATTTCCAGGCATATAAACTTATAAACGCAGTCATGAGCTACAGGGACCGTCAGAAGGCGATAAAGAGAACCAAGGAATCCGACGATCTTACTGGATACAACAGTTTGAACATTAATGTTATAAAGGTACGGTTCCATTTGCGTATTTACGAAAGCAGAGAAACCGAAATTCTTAGGCACAATATTACTCATTATTAAAAATTTCAGGCTGGACTAGCTGACAATATAGTTCCTTCAAAAGTAGAGCTGTCTATTGATATGAGGTTGTCACCTGACGCTGATCCAGTAGAAATGGAGGCTGTGGTAAGATTTATAAGTAGTTATGTATTTCTTAAAGACTTGGTCTTGTGATTTCGCAAGACACATCACTATTTAAAGTAGACACAACCAATGAATAATGATGCGCCCTATTAAAAATAAATAATCACGTTTTCTGTCAATGAAACGCGTATTTCTTTTACCGGTACTAAGATATTAACATAAAAAATTTGGAAATATAAACGTAACATAACAAATGTGGAACTTTGACGTGGTAAGTTGGTTTGCTAGACTTTGACACAAAAAAATGATGAACATTTGGTACACAAAGAGGTAGTTTTTAGTCTAGAGTTACACATTCATCCATAAGCTGGGAGACAACATCATACAATCAGGTCATCCGCCCACACCTACCACGACATTACCGTGGTTATGTAAAAGCTGGTGACAAATAAAGGATCATTTCTAGGTGAATTCCTGGGTGCGGGAGGCCGGCAACGGTACCGAAATCTCGTTCAGTCGCCACGAAAATGCGTCCGGAGTGACCCCGGTGGACGACTCCAACCCCTACTGGATCACCATGCGGAACACACTCAACAACATGTCAGTATTACTTTTTTTTAATTAAAATATAGGCAACTATTTGATCCCAATCTCACCTGATGGTAAGTGACGATGAGATCTACGATGTAGCATACTTGCATACTGCTTCTTTGGGATGACGAAACACACATAGATATATGATGTTCCTGACGATGGATTGCCATGGTGTACACAATTGACAAAAAAACACGGAAACATGTTTTACCGAACATAATTCAGCAATTTTACACGTACTCTGAGAGTAGATAGTTAATCGCTCCGTATAAATATCGAAGTAGATCGAGAAAAAGAGTATTTTAGCATACAAACCTTACTTCCTTCTGATATTCTAACTGTTCGGTGCCGAAGTTACAGTATATAGCTACGTAATGTTTAATTTCAGGGGTATCAGGATCACTCCAATGATGTTACCAGCCACTTCGGACATGCTGTACCTCCGAAACCTCCACTACCCGGCCCTCGGGTTCGCGACCAAGACCAACACCATCGCCAGATATCACATAGAGAATGAATACCTCAATGTGAAAACCTTCCTCAAAGGAATTGATATTTACGCTGAACTTATTCCCAACCTAGCTAATGTCCCTTCGCAAAGCACAAAGTTTTTAGAAGAATATCTTTCTAAAAGGGATTGTGAACAGTAAGCTAATGGTAGGTTAAGGGAGCTACATAGTGGTGTCGCCAGCCACTTCGGATATAGGTACTGCAAGTCTCACGTCGTCGTCAACTTAGGCTATCCGGCCCTTGGCTTCGCCCCCAAGAGCAACACCATGTCCAAGAGTCATACGAAGAACAAATTACTCAACGTAGAAACCTTTCTTAAAGGAATTAGTATTTAGGGACTTAGCCAGTGTCCCGTCACAAAACTCGAATTTCTTGAAGGAATACCCTTCTAATAGGGATTGTAAACCTTAAGTAGGTCTGAAATGTTGTATTTACATCTAAAATAGGCTCTCTCCAAAATGTACGGTAGGTACTTAATTATGGAAAGTTTTTACAAACACCATCGTAATATGTATATGTAGGCTATAAATAAATAATATCCTTATTATAGGTGGTTTTTAGATGCGCTACTCCAGCGCATAGATCTCCCTCTCCCCTCTACATCTCCAGGCGACTCTCTTCTCAGCTACTTTTGCTGCTGTGAATACTAGTTCGCTGCCTGGTGTTCGGTCGTTCATTCAGTCTAGATTGTTATACTATCTTTATTATATTATTAGGAAGAAACATATTTCATTGTTATCCTACGTAAATACTTACTTACTCGTTAAAATTCACATCACGTCGTCAGAACGATTCATATCCGACGTACGGAAGTGATCCTTTATCACCTGACCTCCAAAAACTACAAAGAGCCTAGATGGCCATTGATAAGATTGAAAAGGGACAGAGTTGATTGCACAGAGAACGTTAAACTATACATTGCATTGTTATATTTAAGATGAGGTCGACAAGTGCAAATGCCAAAAACATATATTATTTGTTAGGTAAATTATCTGATGGTACCTATTGAAATAAAACTAATCTTAAGGATTTTATCGCGGTTTATTTTTTATTCTACGTTCCCGACGCAAGTAACAACTAAATATGAGGGTACCCCCGTCAAACTATGACACCAGGACGTCAACCACCTCAGTCCTCCCGTGACCATGGTTGCTGCAAAGCAGCCGAAACGTCGGGAACGTAGAATAAAAAATAAACCGCGATAAAATCCTTAAGATTAGTTTTATTTTGATGGTACCTACCTAAGATAAATATAAAAAAGAGAATACCTAACTGCAAATTTAGATATGGTTGTGAAATATTTGTCTTTTTTAATTTTATAAATACGTGCGTCTGTAAATTCATTTAATTGAATATTGATCATTACCTAGGAATTTATTTACTTAATAACTATATTAAATATCATCATAAGTCGTATAATGATATATTTTATAACGTCGATTATAGATTTTTTACAGTTCATAATGTAGGTACCTAATGAAGATGAGCCTCTAACCCCATAGTTTATATCGTGTTCAAAAACCTTATATATAATAGTCACAAGCCAACATGTGTCGAAGGCGGCCACCGGGGGGGTTTTAGTGGGTAAGAATCCCACATAACCCGGCTCTCTCCCACACAGAGGCCGGGTATCTAGGTATCGAAGATTTCACCCCCGTCAACAAAAAAAAAAAAAGGGTCACCTATTTATAGGATTGATTTATTTTAACTGACATTGTATTAAGTTATGTAAGATATTACGTTTATAGAGATCTAACGTAATTCATGGTATCTACGAGTACGTTATCTTCTAAGGTTAATTGTGAATTAGTACAGTAGGTAGGAAATACCTGTAGGTACTTACAATGTAATACATTTAATTATATGGCGTGACTGTATTAATGTTTACTTAGTAAGAATCTGAAATAGCGGGAAAGGAAACGTAAATAAAGGCGAAAAGATAACAAAAAAATACTTTCATTGATTTAGTTAGTTCCTTGATGTAGTAACCTCCTTTTACTTCGATAAGTAATTATATTATATCGTTCGGACCTAACTCTCACCTAACAATGTCAGCAACACCAGCTCGCCAGTTCATATACCTATGTATGGTTGGTATTCCTCAGCGACATAGAAGCCATACCACACCAGACTACAGCGTCGTCGATGCGACGAAATGATTTTATGAAAAATAAAAAAGTTATACTGCCATAATCAACAACTCGTTTTTTGTAAGCAAGGAAGTTACTATAATTGGAATACTACTACCAGCAGTGCCAGCTCTACTATAGGGCGACCGGGGCGACCGCTTCAGACGCTAAGTCCCAGGGGGGGCGCTTGCGTGAGCCAAATTAAACAGATTCTATAGGATGTCGAGATCGCCAAGTTCTAAGCTCTCTTGTTTGATATGGGGGCACCAAAAACAATTAATATACTGGAAATAACTACTATTCAGAAAGTAAGTACCTAACAAGAAGATAAAGTACCTACCGACCAGAGATAAGATAGGTAAGTACATGTGATAAGGTGAACTTGGCCCATGAAGATAAAAACTGTCTCAATAAAAACCACTACTAATGTCACTGAAAAACCGAGTGAGACACAACATATTTTTTTGAATAATTGAATATCAGAAAAGCAGCTATCAGGTATGCAATAATCACGTAATACGATCATAATACCTATTAATCTTTACGATGTTTAATAAGATGCCCATATAACAGTAGCCATACACTGTACTACACCGGGGCTGGATTTGGACGGAATTAGAAATATCTCGAAAGAATAATAATTATTTGGATACTTTGCACTTTTTGTGAATTAAATAACATGTTGGGGCGGTAAAGACTATACTAAAGGTCTATATATCAGAATCAAAATAACCTACTTAAAAAAGGTCGACATAATAATCCCGTGGAGATCATGGCGACCTAGAGGCGCAGAACGAAAGTCTCAGAACACAGATTCCCCGCCGCCCGACTCCTGAAATTATCTACGATACGAGAAAATCTCAAATCGGATTGATTCGATTACTTGTCGATAAGTGCTGAATCAACTCTCGCGCAGTGACAATGAGTTCATAGCGGTGGAAGAGATTTGTTAGTTAGCTAATTATTTTTGTCATAATATCATTACCATCGGCTTCGGTTTATTACTTTTGATTATCATCGTCAAGTTTCTTAATTAACTTATCCTAACAAAAACAATCCCAGGATTGCATTGTCTATTGTTTATGTAACCTGTTCATTAGATCAAATGCAAGATCTACGCAAATGACATCGGTTTTGTTGCGTTTTTAAATGCTAATTTCCTATTACCCTGTAATATTTTTGGTTTCATTATAAAATGATACTTACAGCATTTCAGTGCGCTTCAACCGTTCAATTGTAAAGTTCGTCTCTGGAATAGAGTTTGACTTGCAATAATTATATAAAGAGCCGATAAGTTTACAAGCCGTACTCCGTTCGAATATTGGCGGAGAATCCACGTTTCCGATTGACTGAAAATTGGTGAGTTTTATGTTGTGAAGTAGAGTTGTAGAGTGTAGTTTTTATAATAATATTAGCCCTCAAACCAACTGCCTCTGCCCATTGCCCTGCCTGTCCCCTGTTGGGCACGAGCCTCCCTTAATACGAGGGTTGTTAGGCCATTTTTATATAATATAATATGTTTAGCTTATCATTTAGTAGTACCTAGTATATCGTAGTATTAATAAACCGGAAAATATTTTTCTACTGTCAAATATTTTTCTACTGTGACTACTGAGAAGTACAGGTAGTTACAAAAATTATAACAGTGGTTGATAGAAAACAACACACGATTTATATGCTAAATAAAGTTAATTTGTCTATAGTTGAAGATGGTCGCCATACTGCTACTAATATCCTGGTTATCAATTCTGCGCGGGTCCGTAGCCGAAGACTACGCCAGCAACCAGGCCGTTAAGCTGTTCCAGGAATACTTACAAATAAACACCACCACCCATAATGATCTCGGTATGTTATTGGCAGAATCGGTATGTTCCCGTAACTTAACATTTTCCATCCCGCTCACACACACAGATTTTATAGATAGGTATGACAGTGTCGATGACATTACGATCACAATAGAAGTTAATGCTTAACCGACTGACCTAAAAGTAAGTCGGTAAACAGCGATTTTAAAATAAACGAATCCTAAATTATATACCAAGGTAAGTACTTACTAATAGTATTTTTTTATAATGTACAGGTATCAGTATGTAAATGACAGGACCGAATTGTAAGTAACTAAATTGTTCATGTTAATTTTTAAATAATATTCCACCTCTTCAAGTTCTTCGCACACTGCTGATCATCGTCATGCATCCGACCAAGGCTTTTTTTGATGGTTTGCCGCCATTTCTGACGATCAGTGGCACCGTGAAGCGTGTCAATAATTTTGATATCCAGTTGCTCGGACACCTGGTCAATCCATCTCTTCGGGCTCCGACCCCTTAACCTTTTTCCCTCCACTTTTCCCGTTATTATTATTTTTTCTAGGTTGTCAGCGAATGTCCTAGCTGTGTGACTAAAGTACTGGAGCACTCTCTGGAGGCATATGGTGGCTATCCACCATATGCCAGAGGCTATCCTCTGGTCTACTTTTAGTTGGTTCAGGATGGACACGTTTGTCCAAGGAATGCGCTACATACGCCGCCAGCACCATATTTCGAATGCCTCTATGAATCATCTATCGACTGCTTTTAAGGTCCAGGACTCAGCACCATACAGAAAGATCGGAAAGACTAGGATCCTGACAATTCGCATTATCTTGAGTAATTATACACCATGATGTTTATATATATTTTGTTTAATATAGAGCCCGCGGTAGAGTTCTGGACCCGTCTAGCTGCGGCCGAAGGGCTGCCTATTGAAGTGTACGAGTTCGTGAAGGGATACCCCGTGATGGTGATCAGATGGGCGGGCACTGACAGCAGCCTGCCCAGCGTCATGCTCAACTCGCACGTGGACGTGGTCCCGGCCTCCTACGAGGTACACTTGCTATTAGTCGAAACATTGATTACGTGGGTCCATCCCTAATGCTTGGGACATAGGTAAAAGATAATCAATACAATTATATTGTATAAATGCTAGACCACTTGCAGGGGGCACTATACGGTCCAATTACTTATTTTTTCTGATCTTAGTACCGAGCCGTAAGTCCCGGTTTATTAAGGTCGCTGACACAATTAATCTTTGTTTTTACGTTTTTCATATTTTTAATGAAGCTCAAGTATTATATATATATGTTATATATGTAACTTTTCATTGTTAAAGAAAACGTTATAAACCATTTTATTAGTAATAATATAAAATTCTATTAATTTACAATATTAGGTAATAAAGTAAATATATTATCAATCGTTATCACTAGCAGTAGCATCTACAGCGCGTTTGACTTTTATTAGATAATGGCATATAGATTTATTACAATGACTTATGAGATTTGTATATAAAATACGAGTAGGTATGTGATAACAGGAACTATTAAAATAATTCAAATATAATATTAATATAGATACCTAGGTATTACATTAAGTAGTATATAATATAGTAATTATATATTATCGCCGGATGAACACACTAACTGTACGGTCCCACACTAAGCAACGCTTGTTAATGGGTACCGTACAATGGACAGGGGGTGAACCCAGTATCTAATACTTGTAAAGATATAAAACATCCATGACTTGGCTACAAAAAATCCTTATCACACAGTGTGTCCCTATCAGAATTTGAACCCGGTACCCGCAGCGCAGAAGGCAAGGTCATTACCAACTGAGCTAACGGCGTATCGTCAGTCGTATCGTATGGTTGTCATTCAATTCGAACCCAAATAATTAATTTCTAACCCGAATTATGACATTAAATACTCAATGCACTCAGGATGGTTGGACATACGATCCGTTCTCGGGTGAAATAGACGAGAATGGGGACATTTACGGACGAGGCACCCAGGATATGAAGTCTGTCTCCATACAATACTACGAGGCGATCCGAAGACTTAAAGCCGACAATGTTTCTTTGTTAAGAGACGTTTACATGACTCTTATGCCTGGTATGTATCTAACTATACACCTATAGTATGCAATAAAAAAAAACCAGATATACTAGCCTAAACTCACAATCAGATATGTGGAACTACACATTTGCGTGTGTGACTTCTGAGTACTTTGCTGGACCACATTTTTTTTTATTTCTTATTACTCATTACTCAGCTTATTTCAGCATTACTTCGTGTTGATTAGCATGCTGCTGAGAGTCCTTCGATAATATATAAGCTTATCGTAGATGAGGAGGTGGGCGCAGACGCAGGGATGAAACCTTTCCTCCAGAGCGACGAGTTCGCCGCCTTGAATGTGGGAATAGAATTGGACGAAGGCTCATCCTTCCCGGTGCCGGCTGTGCCGATATTCTACCAGGACAAAGTTGTTTGGCGTACGTATACCTTGCTAAAACATACCCCATTTTTATATGTCTTTTGTAAGTATAGGTACTAACAATATATGCATTTTTTTTAAGAAATCCAGGTTGATTGTTACGGTGTTGCCGGCCACGGGTCTACATTCCCGAGCACCAACTCTACCGCCACTGGGAAGGTATAATTTTGAA
This sequence comes from Pheosia gnoma, assembly GCA_905404115.1. Taxonomy (NCBI): domain Eukaryota; kingdom Metazoa; phylum Arthropoda; class Insecta; order Lepidoptera; family Notodontidae; genus Pheosia; species Pheosia gnoma. Next base: position 5,120,513 of record FR989901.1, read on the forward strand.
AATTAAGTTGACAACTGGAAAAAGAATCAAACATTTAAGTAGTCCAATAGTTAAACCTAAAGGAATTCCTCATTCACTAAAAACTAAAAGGTTTTTGACACTCTTTTAATTTGTCTGTTAGAGATTATTTCAAACACTTAAAATTACTTAATAGGTTTCCTCACAAACATAAAATTGTGTTATGGTTTTTTACGCGCGTGAGCAGCGCGTAAAAAAATAGTGATGTGCAGGCTCTTATCTATCTGCAACATAATTTACGAATAACCGAACTGTTTAAAGCGTGTGTTTGTTAATTCCAGTGCCGCAATGTGATAAACAGGCTGTTGGCATTCAGAGAGGAACAATACCAAATATCGACGACGGCACCCATCACCGATGCGGGCGGCTACACATCCGTCAACCTCAACATAATGAGCGTTAGTATCTATTAAATGTTAAATGACCTCGTGAATAGCAGTGAAAATTAAGTAGGCAATGGTAATAGGCATGGTTTGTTAGGTACGGGTCCACTGTTAGGGAGATTAGGCCATAGTTAACCTAACCTTACCCAGTGCAGGTTGGCGGACTTCACGCGTCTTACTAGGGGCTGTCACAGACATGCAGCTTTCCTCACGATATTTTCCTTCATCGTTTAGCAAGTCATAACCATGGTTGAAAATGAGATACGCTCATGAAATCCAGAAATCAGAGGTGCCAGCTGGGGCTTGAACGTGCGACCCTTGTTACCGAGGCAAGCGTTCTTCTATAAACTTGGCTATCACCTATATATTATAGATGTACTTTTACGCATTACATTTTGTATCGCGTTGTAAAATAAAATCCTAATTATAAACAATTGATATCGTTTCAGGGTGGAACTGCTAACAACGTGATCCCCAGCCACGTCAGCCTCACCTTCGATATACGATTGGGGACAACAGTCCATGAAATAGAATTTGATACTACGGTACGATACTTTATCTTATGTTCAAAACTTCCTTTATATTGAAATAGTTGTGTGTTCATATGGCGGTATTATTATAATATTATTTTGATTGACAGCTACGGCAGTGGATAGCGGAGGCTGGGGAGAACATCACGCTCACGTATATCCTGCAGGACCAGCAGTCGCCGGCCACTCGCGCGGACACCAGCAACCCGTACTGGGCCGCGATTTCTACTGCCATCAGCTCTCTGTATGTTTGTAATCTAATTATAATTTCTTAGGGGCGGGGGGGGGGGGGGGGTTATGGAATATATTGTCGCAATAGTACTTCAGTCATGATTCCGGTGATTTCTGTTCTGTATAGGAGTGTAAATTTAGCATTTGCAGTCGTATTCTTAGGCCTATATCCATTCACACTAATACATTCTTGCTTTTCCGTCAACAGCAACGTGCTCGCACTACCTACAGTTCCGCCCGGCTCGACGGATGCCCGCCACGTCCGCAATGTCGGCATCCCTGCCTTCGGGTTGTCGCCCATGCCCGACACACCACTGCTGCTGCACTCAGTGAACGAACGGCTGAACGCTGCCACCTTCCTCCGAGGCATCGACATATACCAGGAGATTATAAAGAACTTGGCGAACGTTCCGGGCGACCTGACCACTGATTCTAGTGGTTTTAATTATAAGACTGCTTTGTAGAGGTTCTCAATAACGAAAGACACTTGTATCAGCAAAATCTGCGATAAAATTTGACACTGTAGCGGCATCACGTAGCATACGACGACACGGCGCGCTGTAGCAATCTCAGGAACGTCTGCATGCATCCCACATCGGCTGGTTATATATTTCCACTGTCTGTACCTACTACTATGTCTGATTCAATCATTGTAAATATAGGACGATTTATTTATTAATAAATATTGCTTTTTCTACACTACGAATCGTGTTATTTAAAGTGAAATAGCGAATGCCATATTTGCACTATAAAATTTGGGCACGTATTTTTACTCTTATTGTAAATAGAAGTTAAATAAATGCGCTATTGTTGCTTTTAAACATTTATACATTACTAAGGAGTATCCCAGTATGTTGTTTTGTGTAAGCATCGTATGGGCGACATATAGCAGAGGCGCGCGGCGGCGCGGCGGCGCGGCACGGCCGCGGCTCGGTGCGGCATTACCAGAGATCACGACCGAGCAATTAGGTACAAAGGCGGTATACAGATACAAATCACTAGATGTGATGGTTATATTTTCCATGGATAAGAATATAATAATAAAAAAAGAAATTAAATTAAAACAAATCTAGGCTCACTAGACTGACACAGCTATTTATATTAAGAACTAGCTGTCCCAGCGAACCCCTCAGAATGAATCTTTATTATTATTTTTTGTGATTTTTTCTACGTTTTCATAGTTTATCTGCTATTTGCGGTCAAGAAACCGTCAAAAAATCAAAGTTCATAAAAATTGTCCCACCCCTTCTTGAGTTATTGATTGTGTAACTAACACAACTTTGTTTTATATATGGATATGATATTTGACTAAATATGAAACAGTAACGCTACAAATTCCACTTGCAGGCTTAGATATTCTAATTAACAAAGTATAAAAATCTATAAAAAAAATGCATTTTGTTTGATGATGTGATGATCGGAATAAATAGATACCTACACCAGGTATCAGATAACTCCATAAAGGGAGGGAACTTACGAACCTTTTTAAGATATATTTTTAAGAAATGAATGTAGAGATGATTTATTTATATTTAGCTCTATATACATTGATTCAAAGATTATTTAGTATTACGTTAACAGTACCGTTAGAATGCCGTTTCCATTTTCAAAATAAAGTGTACGTCATCTAACAACGACCGCTCTGTTTTCTCGATTGCAGCTAAATCTTTAAACCAACAATCGCCACTCCACAGTAATGGGTGCCTTCCCACCCGTACGTGCCGCAACATTTTTAAGAGGACTTTTTCGCCATCCCCGTCCTTTTCTGTTTGTTCCGCGCCGCCCGCCGCCTTGTTCCCACTGACGCGCTTTTAGCGAACAAATGAATTCTCGCCAGTGATCGGGATTCGTTGTGTAAACCATTTAGCGTGTGATTGTTAACTTGGAAAAAAAAATCGTTTCCCTATTTTTTATAATAAGCTCGCTATTAGGTAGAGCGGGAGGGAAGCTTATTGGAGCTTTTCTTTAAAAAAATTGAAATACCTTTGGTAACCACTTAACCTAATGAAATGTTGATGGAGCTATACGAGTATATGGCTCATTTGAAATTTGAGACGTTTAAATTTCCATATTTCCTTCTACCTATTTCGATGTTGATATCAAATAACTCTAATCAATCAACGAATAGATAGCGATTTTAGTATTCATCGGATTCATCTTATATGACAGAGCCGCAACCGCCAGAGGGCGCTGCGAGCGCTAATTGAAATAAATTGTCGCGCACATAAATCAGGCCGCCTCGGGCGACCAGTAAGTGCCTGCTACAGCGCGCTACGCCGTAGCATCTCGTAGACACGCCGGTTTGAATATGGAGTTAGGTAAAGTTGCGTAACTAATATAAATTCTCTCTAAATATACTACTACGGAGGCTACGGGTATTCCTTCAACTAAATTGCATTTTATAGTATATATTTCGAAGCCTCGACTCAGACAATTTTTTTTTTATAAATATCACCGACGTTACTAACTGTATGGTGCCAAACTAAGCATCATTTGTGTACCGTACTATATATGGGTGATCCCAGTAACACTCAAACTAGGGCAAGTTACAAAAAATCATTTTCACAATTTGGCAGGCGGGAATCGAACCTACAACCACCCAGCGTAGTGAACTAAGCAGCCAACACTCGAACTACTATGTATTAAACCAAGTTGTTTGTCATAAAAATCCATATATATATTTCCGTGTCTATAACATTCAATGGTCTTGATCAAAAGTATGATGCCCAAAGAGACATCCCGAGACGAATTAATTGAGCCAAATGCGGTGTTCGAGGCTGCGCGATTTTTGTAGCTCCCGCTCATTTGTCACCGGCGCCGGCGCCGCGCACACTATAGCACAGGTGCGTATCGTCGCACTCCTAAAAGCACCGCACCGATATATTAACACCACCCATTCAGATGGATATGGTACTATAACGATCAGGGAATTAATTAAGTATGAGCTTTGAGCTTATCGAATTTAGTTGTGTTTAGGTTTCTGCTAGGGGCGCCGCTGTAACATCTATAGCAGGATTCTCGATCGGCATTAATTGATGCTGTCAAAACTTTTTCTCATTTCTTTCTTTAGATCGGCTACAAAATAGTGCCATTTTAGCCAGTGTTGAGTAAATTGTTTAATTGTAGTGAAATTTCCCCCAATACAAAAATAATGATCTCGATAACGATGAAGAAAAGAATTCCCTACCCCTATTAGTATAAAGCTGTGAATACTTTCTCAGACATCTTGGGAGAACTCGATAAGGCAAGTTACAAGTACTATTTTATTTAAACCGACTTTCATTCGTGCTCATCACACAAAATTGAGCCCTACCAGGATTCAAACCCGGGACCCTCGGCACAGAACGCAGGGTCACAACCAACTGCGCTAATCAGGCCGTCAAATTCCTATGACCTCTAATATTTCAAAATTACAAATCTCCTTTAAAATTGCACCTCCATCCATCGCATCTCTTCTACCTCCGTGGTCCTCTAATGACGACTAGTGAGGTGTTAGGAGTGTCTCGATGTCGAATGAGTTGTCGTTTTACATTTGACAGAACATCTACGTTTACTGCAAACATAATGGCAAGTGGAGTGCCCCGATTCGCTAATGAACTCTATGTTAGGTACATGTACCTACCTTAAAACAGTCGTATAAGTACATCTATACAGGCTGTAAGTGGCTTCGTAACGAAAACTGATATTTTGGATACAACTCATGATTCCGGAACCCCGCAGAGTAGAAATTTACCGTCAATCTTTTCGTGAATTATACGCATTTTTTAGTATTTCTAATCAATCATACTATAATTACAGAAGTTTAACACAACGTAATCGTTATTTAAAAAAAAACCATAATTACTTATATATAGACATAAAAATGCAATGTAAATAGAAACACGATACGCTCAAGCGCGCTGTTATTCGCGCGTACGAGGCTGGTATCGCGCGTGGCGTAGCTAGTCATGATCACGTTGTTTACGATACATTGCGCGCTCAAAAATAACAACATTTGTAACTTAAGACTTTCGACATAATATCTTTCTATCAATTTATTCTAGTCATTAAGAGGTTTCTCTTAACTCAAAGTTTACGTTACCAAGTCCATTACCCCCTTTATATTGTGCCTAGATATTATTATAATGAGATCTAGACACATTGTTGTGTAGGATCTTACGTAGTAGGATTACAAAGTTACTTAGAACTATATTTATTGTATCTACTTATAATGCCTACTTTAATATGTCGATTAAAACTGAGTACCATTGGAGGTCATTTCAACAGACAGTTCAAATAAATGTAAAATAGTTTATATAATTTATTTCGTTACTTTCTTCAAAAGTCGAATATGCTAATTGATAATTGTATGATTTAGAGGAATCCTTTAATTCAAAATTTAACTAACCGATTTTAAATTTAAAAAAAAAGTTCTTTCAAAAACATAATGAAATAATCTAATTTTAAGGGGCTCGCCTAACTAAACGACAAACAATCACAGTTTGCATAGTATATGGAATGGTATGAGTATTGCCGTCAACAATGGCATGGTCACGCGCACATTGTTTAATTTTAAAGTTTTCAAGTGCTTTTCCTTCGTTGGTGCAATTCGATGGGGCGACAATACTTACCCTTTTAATTTTTTTATCACGAACGCATATGTTTTCTATTCCAATATGAACAATCGGCATAATAAGAATGACAAAGGGTTTAAAAAGTTCTAGACCTATAAGTGTTTAAAAATAAACACTTTGCTTTGGTTTTTGAAGGGATGAGAATTTCCCACGATAGAACATTATGAGTGATTATTATAAGATCTACATCATTGTCTAATTTCATATCCCATCAATAAAATTAATTCAATGAAAAATTAACCATAATTATGCATTAATAATAATGAATACAATGCTATCATTTTCAGCAGTTGACCCCAGCAGATGGCCAACATAACATTACAATTCTCAAAAAGGGCCTCAACTTGTTGGGTACATATCCCCGCACAAGCCTTCCAAAGATCTGAGTATAGCCCGTGTCGAGAGAGACATAAGTAAGAATACAATAAACGTAATCTATAATTGACTCCACAGTTTGTATGACATATTGAAGTGATCCTCGTCAGGTGCCTTCCAGAACTTCCAGATAGGTTACATATTGCGTCAACCCGCAAAATAGTCCACACCTACCCACTTGTCAAATATACTACCTAATTACTTTCAACTATAAAGAGAAAATCCTAAAGTAATACCAAGCAAATATCCCTATAGTAGCTACAGAATAGTGTGAACGAGCAATGTGTGCAGGTCGCGTGCCGCGCGGGTGCGAGCAGCGGTGGATTACCGGCGGCCGGCGCCCGGCAAAAACAACATGCTTGTCATAATCGCACGGAACACAGGATATCGAACTCCGGGGCTACCGCTGAGCTGTGGATCTATACAAGTAGGTATACATTGTAACCATAGTTCAACTAGATACCTACATAAAATTATGGGGCAATAACCTTTGTATCACGTAGGGAATTTATGATTTAGAAATGGAATAGTTAGGTAGGTACGTTATATTATATCGCTAGGCGAACACACCAACTATACGGTATAACGCCAAGCAACGCTTGTATTATGGGTACCGTACAATGGAATGAGGGCGAACTCAGTAAGTATATAATACTTATATAAATATTAAACGTCCATGTCTTGGGTACGCAAGCATTCGTGCTGATCACACAAGTTTGTCCCTGCAAGGATTCGAACCCGGGACCCTCGGCACAGAAAGCAGGGTCACTACCAACTGCGCTAATCAGGCCGACAAATGCGATGCCGTCAATACGGTGTGATATAGGAGTTTGGACCATTTTAGACGTCAGTTGTGTTTTTTTTAAATATATTTTACAAAACTTTATTAGATGTGTCAAAAAGTTGTTCTAGAACATACTTAGAAACATGGCTTACTTACTTAAGATTGTTAATTAGAAAAACAAAAGAATGCCATAAAAATTAACAAAGCTACTCACAAATTATAATTCTAAAGTATGATTGTATCGTTTCAGAGGTCTATATTACCTTCTCGTTCATTAAACGTCAGTATTCTATAAAATCTATTGAAATAGCTAAACGTGGCATACTCGCTTCGTAGCTCGGCTCGGCCGGAGCACGCGCCGCCCCCAGCCGCGAGCCGCGCCCACATTGGCGGAGCCTGCCGCCCAGACAATTAAGCTGCCTCGCTCACCCTGTGATCCGACTTGACATTCTAATGTTTACCGAACTGATCAATGACATTTTGGTTCGAATGTCATTGGAACCTATGGTTTGTGAAAGAAATTCCTGTAGTAACTTATTTTGTTTTCTAGTATTTTATTTGTTTAAGCGTAAATTTTACAAATTTAAAAAGACTAAGACTTGCTATTATCTAATTTTAAGTATTTTGTGTTCTGCCTTCTTTATCACTTATTTTTACGTTATTTCAAATATTTCTTAAAGTAGATACTGAATCGGAGTTGGCTGGATAAAATAAAATACATTAAAAAACTGCCTGCGTAAGCATCGCCTTATTATATAAAACGTTCAGTATGTTTATACGTAATTCGGTCAGATACGTCGCCACCGACGCCGTGACAATGTAGCCTATGGACCGGGACACAAGATGGGATCACAAGCTTCCCGCTCGCACTCCCCGACACACCGTATAGCCGTCCCACTCAGGGGGTGGGTCTCGATGTAATCAGGGGATGATGTGACTCGCGATCTCCGCAGCGGCTTCAAAGATCACAATTATCAGAGCAGTCTGTCGAAAGCCGCGACCGGGTGTGGTGAAGTCACCGAGATAAGTCACCGAAAGTTTCGTACATATGCACTTTGACAGTATCTATCAACATTACGGAACATTATTCTAATTCTAATGTGTGTAAAGACGCGATAAAATAAATATTAAATATATACAAAAAGTTTTTCCGGTAAAGTTGTCAAAAATGACACATTTAATAAATAGTTGTGTTTTCTAATTAGTCCGATAGTGTAACTGTCGAGCTGTCTTCCTTCTGGGAGCGACAACGGGCGCCAGCCGTGGCTGTGCGTAGAATGGGAACAGGTTAGCTGCTGTTCAATTTTGAAATCACTCGTTTACTACGAATTTTATAATACCTTCACTGTGAGATACCAAATTTTTTGGTTATCCGATGACTACTAGGTAGTATATCTCTTGATCTATGCTACTACGCCAAAAAATCCACCTACGCTACGCAGCTACGCCGCCGCGCCGCCTACACAACTTTTACGTGCTTCTATTAATATTCTTCTCAATATTTCCAGTTCCACTTTGATGCAATCTATTAATACCCTGATGTTGTAACTTATTCTTCAGCCATGATACTGTTACCTAAGCAGGTGTTTCTTTATAAGACATAGAAACGAGTACATTTCTACATTGAGGTGTAAACTGTTTATGTCCTTTATAAGATAAATGATTGAATTTCTTAAATGAATGTTGAGTGAACCGCGTTTAAAAGTTTTCAATTCATTATTAATTTAATTATGTACCTATACAGAAAATCATCCGCATCCCGGGCTTTTCGGATTTCATGTGCGAATCTGATTTCCAATAGAACCTGTTTTTTTTTATTAATACCTTATTATTAATTAAATCTTTGTTGTAAGATGAAGTCACACAATTAAAAACCTGTTCTTCTTTCAAAGCCATGTGAATTTGCCAAGCCGCACTTGTCCAGTGTTATGGACTATGTCCAGAAACCCCCTCGCAATTTGTGTTAACAGTACGTGGGTACATAGGTAGTAGATGTAGCTATGAGTATAGGAAAATGTTTTACTAAATAAATTGCACTTATTACAGTTATAACTAAATAGCTCCGTATATCAGTTAATTAAGTCAGGTGGCAATATTCAATAAAAGAAAGTTGTAGTGAATACTTATGTACATTTTAAAAATTATTAAGAAAATCATTATAGTTTTCCAGGCTTTATCGTACTTTAACAAATCAAAGTTTTACAATTCTGGTACCGATATATTTTAACAACATTTCAGTCCGTCAATGTTACAGCTTACGGTAGAGAAGATCTCACAGTTGTATCTAACAATAAGTGTATGTAGTATACGTTAATTCACCCATTGTTCGTAGTTAACATACAAATAAGATCTTAGAAGATCAGCGGAGCCCGCGTCCTTACAAACGTAACTTGGGGACGAACCCAAAACTTAGTTGTACACCCCAACCCCGGCTCTCGTACAAAGGGTGCATGTAACTTAATCTGATCGCTTTAACGCCTACCTAACTTATTACCGTTGGCTAGTTCAATTAAGTCTATAAAGTTTCTTAAAAATAAAATATGGCATACATTTTAAAATCTTTAATTTGTAAGAAACTTTACAGACATAATTGAACTACTAATAAGTATTAATAAATTATATCTAGAATCAAATATATACCAATTTAACTTTGAATACGAATATCGTTTAAATAATATTCCTTTAATCCTTGTAAGTTGTAAATTGCCGACGGAACATTAAATGTACTAGCTATAGGTACTTGAACGATTATTAAAACTTGAACATATACACTTTAATATTTTCTTGTTTCTAATTATGTCTATCTCTATCTATCAGCCGATATACACGTCCACTGCTGGACATAGGCCTCCCCCAACGACTTCCACACATCACGGTCCTCCGCCACTCGCATCCACCGGCTTCCTGCGACGCGTGTGATGTCATCAGTCCACCTTGTGGGGGGCCGTCCTACACTTCGTCTTCCGATTCGTGGTCGCCATTCTAGAACCTTTCTGCCCCAACGGCCATCGGTTCTGCGAGCTATGTGCCCTGCCCACTGCCACTTCAACTTCGCGATTCTTTGAGCTATGTCGGTTACTCCAGTTCGTCTACGGATCTCTTCATTTCTGATTCTATCGCGTAGCGAAACCCCGAGCATAGCTCTCTCCATTGCGCGTTGAGCGACCTTGAGCCTTCTTATGCGGCCCATAGTCAGCGACCACGTCTCGGCACCATATGTCATCACTGGCAGCACACAATCTAATTATGTATACCTACCTTAATGAAATAAAAAGTTAAGAATATTCTCGTTTGAACGCTTTAGCTTTAGGGTTGTATTGCTTTAGCTAAAGTATTGCCACGCAAAAATAATCTTAAAGTGGGCAAACAGTTGTGACCTGTATAGTACACCTATATTCTGAATACATTTCGGTAAAAAATAATGGTTGTTGCGGGCAGACACGCGGTGGTTGTTATAAGAATTTCGGTTTGTTGCTGCAAAATTTACTCTGAATGGAATGACAATGACAGTGGTATAGTCAATATTGACAATAATTTATAATAAGTATAGGAATTCTGTCAAAAGCCACAATTAATTTTATTAATTTTATTACAGACTTAAAGCCAATAGCAGGGTTATTTATATAATCATTCGAAATCGATATCGGAAACGGAAACTGAAAACTTCCGAAACGTATTTCCGAAATCGCTATATAATTTCCTTGTAAATGCTCACACACACACCATCTTTACGTGAACAAATGTTTTCAAACTATCATCCGAACGCTCATTTAAATAGCCTTTTTTTTTCGATGAAATATGTTTTTTTTTTCCAAAAATGTGTCTTTTCGATAAATAATATGTAATATTAGTGGGATATTTACCATTGTGTGTTCTTTAACGTGTTCTTTATCGAGAGTTCTTAATCGTTCTTTATCGAGTGAAGGAAATTAAAATAAAATAGAAATTATAAATTTACTTTTCAAGTTCTCCTAACATGTCCGGTAATTTGTCAGTAAGGATCCATAGCTTTACTGATAGGGGTAGTAGATTAATTTCTTTATCATTATCATTAGGGGTACATATAGTTTTATAAAAATTATCAAGAAATACTTAACACTGGCAAAAATGGTACCACTTTGTATCCGATTGCCAACCTAAAAAAAAGAAGAAGAAATAGCCTTTTGACAGCTCGTCGGTCGGGAGTGACATCGACATCGGGAAGATATCGAATCCGCGATATTGGTATCATTTAAAATAACCCCGAATGTGCAGTGCAGTTAAGTATGAACAACACGAGGGCACCGAATAAGTACATTCATTTGATCGGAATTAGCGAGTGTCACGTTTCGCACGACTATCGCAATTTGTCGCGCGTTATGTCGAGTTCAGCGCGCCGGGAGCGCGACGCACGCGTCGTCGCACCCCCACACATTCACACATAACACACGTACAGCTCGCGCTGTGCAGTTACCTATATGCATGGAAATAATCCTGGTCTCCTAATTAATATTATAAACCCTAAAGTATATCGGTGTTACGATTCAATTTTGTTTATTATTTCATACGCGTCGCGAAATTGTATTTAGCATTAAAAGTTTATATTTTTCCACACCACGTGCATGCACAACTACCGGTTATGGGTTTACAGGTACTCAACTTCACAAATGTGGACATAAAGCTGCCCAGCCCGGAACTATTAGTTCTATGAATACCCATTTCCAGAACTCTTCTGCCGTAAAATCCTTTGAAAGTACGTCAAAAAGGAGATAATTACGACACTTCGCGGCTTTCTTTAGAGGCCTGAAAGACGAACAGTAAAGTCGTCTAAGTCCGTTTCAGGGAAAAAATAAAAGATCTTTCGTTGTAAAGGATTCGCGGCATTACGTAGACTCTCTATTACACCGTGTATAGTTGTTTTTATCTTGGATATTAAATAAAGTAGCGCCTACCTACTAAATCTAATTTAAATGATTAAAATACTGATTATATCTACTAATATATATTGATATACTGCTCGTTTAGTTACTATACATTAATTGACTGAATAAACTGCAATTTCAAATAAAGAACGAGTGAAATATTTCCAATTTTTTTTGAGTATCTATAATAAAAATAAGTATAGCAGTTACCTACCATCTGCTGTACAGATCTCTGTACATTGAATAATGCTTAAATAAGTATACCAAAGGTATGTCAGTATAACGATCCAATTGGCACAGTTGGCAGTTATCCTGCTTTCTGTACCGAGGGCAATGGGTTCGAATCCCGATACGAGCAAAGTTTATGTGATGAGTACGAATATTTACCCGAATCTTGCGCTTTATGTATATATAAGTAATTATATATTCGCCCAGACCATTGTACGATACCTACGATACCCATAATACAAGCTTTGCTTATTTTGTGACCGTAGTTGTTATCATTTCGGATCGTTTCGGTGTAACAGCAGGCTTTTGTAAGAGCCGAGGAAAAGGGGCGAAGGGGAAGGCTTCTGTAAACGGAACAAAAACACCAACGTTATTAGCGAGATTGGTGTAATCTGACTAATCTATTTTGGAAAAGGGGCGCGCCGCGATACTTGGAAGTGTCAAATAATAGATAAATATTTTTTTTATATACAATGCCTTGTTTCTGGATATAATTTTCACATGAATATACAACAACCTTGGTATTTTTATAAAAACATAGTTTATTTGTTTTAATTGATATTATAGGCGCATGTACAAACACTGATAAGAGTCATTAGGAAAGTAAGAGAGTTATTAATTATGAGAAAGGATGAGGTTAACTAAGATGTAACGCTATTTTTTTTACCTTGTCACAATATTATTGAGCGACGAAAATATGAATGTAAAGGATCAGTTAATACGTGGGTAGGTAGATACTATATTTAATAAACGAAGTATTTGTTGCAGGTGATCGTCTTCTGGACATACCGTGCAATGTGTGCGGAGACAGGAGTTCAGGGAAACACTACGGCATCTACAGCTGTGACGGTAAGCTAATAGCTTTTACACATAAAAAACATGTAAAATGTTATACACTTCTGAACTAACTTATATTAGATGTATATACACATGGTTGTTAAAAAAAAGGTTAAAAAAGACTTACTTGTACAAGAAGAAGTTTTGATCTGTATTTATATTGGCCATCCATCTTATGATTATGAAACCCATACGTTGTGTTATTGCTGAAAAGTATCCTAAATTCCTTTAGTATTAGATTGAAAAGCCTATGAATCTATAGAAGTAACCGCAGAAATAACCGCAGAAAAAATCGTAGAAGTAACCGCACCTACATTACCTATATTAAAACTAAAATAATCACATTTATTATTACTACAAGATAATATTATTTAATTGGTTATAGAGGTATTTAGCTAGTTAATTAGATTTTCGATAGAAAATTATTTTAGGTATATTTTAATTACAAAAATAATAGCGGTAATAAAAACAAGCGTCTCGTCCTGCCTGTTTTAGTAGGGAACGGCAAACCTAACGATTTTCTTTTCCCTTGCTAAGACAATATAGAAGTGTATTGGGTGTATATATTACCAATAAATTTAAATTAAATCATTAGTAAAAACAAAAACATGATTATAATCAAAACAATTAAATATTGCAACTTTCAGGCAGCTTCCCGGCTGTTAGGTTAATGTTCAAAATTCTAGGATCACGGCTGATATGTTTATATTAGTCCGAGCATTCTAACTCTTTAGCATTCTAAACATATGAACAAATTGAGATTATTGAGATTATCAGGAATCCTCCAATTTCCAAGTCTTGTACCAATATCAAGTACTTTATTAATCAAATAAGATAAGGTATTGTTCCTCTTACTTCACATGACCAGACAATAACATAAGGGGCCCTCACCCAGTATTTAAATAATCTTCAAGTATTATAGATTAGTATGCAAAACTGATAAGACCAGCTAGTGACTGCTAGATAGCAACTCTATCATCTACTGTTTAGTGATTGCTTTATAATTTATAGGTAAGGTAATTCAATCTATTATATATTATCTAGAATCTCAATACTAAACTGAAGATTGTTAATACTCATAGGAAACACAATCTTGGCAAAGAACATTCCCTGTTACTCAATAGCTATAAAGAGGTGAGGATCTGCATTGCCTTGCAACAAGAAGGTCACAACTAAATCTGCGTATATTTCTAGGTTGCTCGGGTTTCTTCAAGCGGTCGATTCACCGGAACCGCGTGTACACCTGCAAGGCGGGTGGCGAGATGAAGGGCCGCTGTCCCGTCGACAAGACGCACAGGAACCAGTGCCGCGCCTGCCGGCTCGCCAAGTGCTTCCAGGCGAACATGAACAAAGATGGTGAGTACGTTGAAAATTCAATATTCACAATATCCACGACCCGCGTCGCCAGCGGCTCCACCCGCGGTACCTGAAACATAGCCTAGCGTTTCAGGATAATGTTGCTTTCTAGTAGTAGTAGAAGTATTTTAAGTATCAGATCAGTGAATCCGCAGACTACACAAACTAACAAACTTTATAATATTAGTATACCACTTGACAAAACTTATCGAAACTATAGACAAAACTTGATCGAATTTGTACCAACTATTATCTAATCTGTATCTGTTCATAGAATACTTTAGGAAATTAACAATCAGATACAGATTCAATAGCAACATTTTTGGACTATTTTCTGTCTGTTTGCACATCATGGGAATATCTTCGAGATGCTACCGGATTTTCCTTACCATCACTTTTCAAATATTAATATTTTGCAAGCCGTACAAAGCTTCTTGTTTTATTTTCATCACCCAAATTTCAAATCCGAAGGTTTCGGATCGGAATACCTACTGATATCATATTATAGCCTTCAAAATTCGCGTATAGCCTGCATTGTTATTCGACGACAATAGCAGGATCTCATTTCCCACAGCCACATCGGCGGTTATGTGTTCACAATTCAACATCTCGTCCGTCATACTCGCAGCAGGTTGTTTTGTCCACAGCCGACGGCCGAGCGCTCAAATATTGAGTGAAATATGCCATTTGCCGGCGGGCCGTTCAATTTCGACGCAACTATCCGAGTCTATCTATCATTACGTCATCGCGATGGACCCAGTATTGTGTTGCGGGTGTTCTGTTGTCGCCATTGGTTGCTTTTATTTATAGCGATCTCCGAATGTAGGTATAATGGCGGGGATTGTTGTGGCAAAATGCGATAAAACATGAAAAATTTGTCCCCTACTATTGCTGGCCCCAAATCTGTTGACACAATCGAATAATATTGGAATTACAGTAGCATCTTAAATGTGACTAGGGCCATATTTAACCTATTCGAAGCCATGAGCACTTTGGTATACCTAATTATTGTATGATTTTCGAAAAATACTTAATATATTTATCGGTAATATCGGTTATCGGTTGGTGATCAGGCTTAACTAGGGGGCCCCATGGATCGCGGGTGACAAAATAGTGATACGTGATACATATTATCTACAGATCTTTAATATTGTAAAACTATTGGTATACCTATGTGCACTAATTTGCTGCACGCATCTTATATAATACATACATGTATGTATTAAAGATCCCACTTTCTATGTTCTCTCTATGATTGTATTTCCCAGGAGTATAATATATGACTCTCTCTAAATCAAAATTCGCTCTAAGTAAAATCTTGTGAATAATTGAATATTCATAGAGTCCCATGTCGGCCGCAAGTCGCGCTCCATCTCTCGCCATGTGACGGAGCCTTTTAGCATAGAGAAGTGGGAGTGGATAGATACGCCTTATCTTCCATAGGGCTGTCAATATTTATTTCGATAAATAGTATTTATGACATAGAAAAGTTACCAACGGCTTGTCAGTTGTTACGGATAGAGCAGTAGGTCCCTATACTGCTCTATTGAACTTGAATGAGTTTCAGTAAGTTCAGCTCACTATACTGAGCACGAGTGAGTAATTAACAGCTCGTGAATGAGTCACACAACACGAAATTCACCGTGGATGCCACGTGCTTACTGCTTAGGAGGGTTTTAAAGCACAACGTTCATTTAAACGGCCGTGTATGCTACCAAGCTATAGGCAATCCAAAATGCTAAAAGTTATAACCATTACGGTATGTGCGTCTACCTGATTAGCAAAGTTTGTAGTGACGCTGCTTTCTGTTCCGACGTTCCCGGGTTCGGATTGTGGTAGGTGCAAACATGGTGTAATGACCACGAATGTTTGTACCCGAGCCATGGATGTAAGTATTATATCCTGGGATCGGTCCCAGTCTATTGTATATGATGCTCATAATACAAGCGTTGCTTAGTTTGGGTCTGTACAGTTGGTGTGCTGGTCTGGCGATATTATGTTTAAATGTGTACTGTACCGCGTCGCAGCCCTGCAGCGGCGCGGCGCGGCAAGCGAGCTGCGGTCGCACCGCAGGTGTTCCGTCGCTAATTTATTCACGAGGATCACTTTGTGCCGCCGCGGCCCGGATTACCTTTATATGTTTACTCGCTCGCGTAATTATACGCCCCCACGAAACTTACCCGCCGCTGCCGGCTCAACTCTACCATCATTTGTGTGGGTATATGCAGGCCACCTACATACCCAGATTTCAAAAAAATCATACAAAATATCATATCATAATATATACTTACTTATGTCAAACAGTTGAAATCATCCACTAGCAATTTAGGTAGACATTATTCAAGTAGAATTTTACTTTGTAGACAATTTTTTCTAGTCTATAATATTGTACATTTTTAATAGCTTGACGTGATCTATTAATGCGCTGGCCATGGATGGCATGGCCATGGACAGAATGTTTAAAAAAAACAATGTTTCGAATCCATGAAAATTTAATTCGAATCTGCGAGTAATCGCAGACAGAGACATTAACAATGCATCTGGCGTGAGTTCGACTGCCTCGCTTAACAGCCGCAACCGCAGAATAATGAATTAATTCCATTATCAGCGAACACCGAACTGCCGAAGTGGCTTTTACTTTATAAAATACACCTACCTACCTATAATTTGGTGGCCTGCCGACAACAAGGAGAGTTACTCACTTATGTGATTGTTAATCAAACAAACCAAAGAAGAAAATTAAGGATGTACCTTTTTAAGGTTATGTTAATCCTATATACCTTTTATGCAAAAGTCACATTCAGGTAGCCGAAATAGGTACAAATTTTAGTAGGTAGGTTGGTACTTATCTACTGACTATAAAATTAAATAACCTGCGATGCCTTTCATTTTCCATTTTATCAGATTCCTCAAAGGAAATTAAAAATCTGTCAATCTTTAAACATTCACGAATTGAACGAAGCGGATGAAATCGATGGAAGGAAATCATTAAGTTTGCAAAGTCCGACGGCTGGGGAGCCAATCAGCTAACTTCAATATCGTTGCGCAAACAGACCGAATCGATGTTAGCCAATGCGTCAACATACCCAACTACCCTTGCGCTATATATCTACACCTACATCGACAAAGTTAATATCCATATTGATATAGCTTCTGTCGTTCAGGACCAATCATAAAGGATTAACAACCAATTTTAGAGGCCAATAGGGCATGGAAACTTTAGAGATTTTAGAGTGTTATAACATCCAAATAGCACATAGCTCATATTTCTAACAAAAATGATTATTCACTGTACAAAATTCTATCCAAGCAGGCGCTCCCTTTTTGAGCGATCAAATAAACATAATCCCCAATTTAACTTTATAAAATTAATTTAAAATCGATCAGGCTCGTAGGAAAGCAGGCGACTGCTTCGTCAGCTTCCTGTACTTTTTAATATTCGTTGAAAAAGTTAAAGGGTTGTTTCCAAAAACTTTACTCCTCGAATGGGCTTCCTTGAAGTTAATTGGCCGTCTTCGATTTAAGTTTGAAAATGAAATCGGTGGGTTTTTTGTCGCATTAATGGTTTTTTTTGTGCTATGACATATGTACCCTAGACACTAGTATCGAAGCATATAAGTACGTTATGAAAATGCTACTTTGGTTAATTTTAAAGAACCTAATAGGTAGGTGTCTCGTAATTTATACTTTTAGTGAACGCAACTTAATCTCTATGTATAAAAAACTATTAAAGTCGGTAAACTTATAAATATGATTTATAAAATACCAATTATCATAAAGTCCCATTACTGAGCGGGAGTGTCGCGAAGACGCGTCGCCGACGGCGCGGGCGGCGCCCGCGGCCGCCAGCCGACAAGGGGCAAACTTTTCAATTACCACCATGTCGTGTTACCCCGCAGCGGGTTAAATTAATTCTCTCCACTTCACAAAAAGATTCACCTTACCCACCCTCCCTCTCTCGTGAGCCGACATCGGCCATCGCTACATTTTTCGATTTTTCCCTGGATGTAAAGCAGACCCAACCCGTAACATGCTGACGTTTCGCAATATTTATTTTTAATTTAACGGTTCGCGTTCATAGATTTTGATTCTCCGTCGAGCTTACCTTTTGTGAAGTCCTTTTGTGTTAAAAAGAGAATTTAAATTGTCGGGAACGAATTGAAACGTTTCAACCTTGCTACGTGAATTTTACTGTTGATATTAGATGAGTAGAGTTCGTCCGTAAGGTTCTTTAATTTGCTTTTATTCCTCTTGTTTTCGCTTGTAATTTTCTCGTATGTTCGAAGTTTCGAAAAAAAAACTGCAAATTGGTTAGTTCGGTAAAATAACCGATCCTCTTTAACAACGAATAGGCAATATTATGTTTAACATCATGCAATTAAATCCTTCTGGTTCTCATTCATTACCTCACACGGATGACGTCTAAAAATTTGTTTTTATCGTTCCCACCCCAATTTACTGCCTGCATTAATCAGTGGCCAGGTAATAGTTTTATTACGCTCTCAATATTCTACTTCAAAATTAATATTTATTGGTGTAACCCTCTGTTGCGTGTTAGGAGCCGGAGCGTATCGAATCGACTAGATCGTCGCTCTTAGAGCAGTGTTAAGGATCATAACACGTGTTCGCGCTCAACACCTAGCAGCGAGCCGCGACCACACCCGGCCACCCGAGGGGAGACCGGGACAAAGCCCGCCAATTCTATTATAATAGCTAGGTACTTTAGTTACGTTTGTGGATATTTATTACGTGTAATTAGATATGAATGTTATTTTATTTGAATATTGGTTTTAAATTAAACTTACTTACTCAACGTGTTGTTTTTAAAATCTCACGTCTTTTTTTTGGAAATGTTATCTTTTCAACCTACCGATGTACTTACCGTTTAGAATATTTTACAATGTATATGAAAACATATGATATTAGTACATATATCAGTACCTACAATAGGTATACCTATCATTAATTTACCGGATTTAATTTATGCATGTTGTAAGTTAATCTCAGTGATGTATATTATATTTTGTTCGTTACTGGAAAGCTTTTACGGATCACTTGTGTCAACCTATTGATACCCTAATTCGCCAAAGGAAGGTCGAATAAAGGTTCCTATTGCGATCCGATTATGTGATTTATTCACCGCTTCCGTGTTTACCCGCTGTCCTCTCAGCCAACTAAAATATTGCCTATATTTTGACAAAGCAAGTGATTTCACCCTCCGGCCCGGGGCTTGCTCCCGCCCGGCTAATTTCATTTTAATGTTGTGCGTGAACAAATTATTGCACTGTCATAGTGAATAAAACTAAAATGTTTTAATGGGATAATCTGTTGCATCTGGTTTAGGGGCACTCATGTTTTTTGTTCACATTTACGCGATTCTTAATTAATTTTCGGGTTGTACGGCGGGTGGGTTGATTGCATTACACACGTATGGATTAGTCCTTTACTAGGCTAGTCCAGCTTTATTGATGATTGTTTTTGTAGTTAAATTAAATTAAGTTTATCTCATATTATTAGGTCATTACGATTTGAATTTGTATAACCAATTATTTTGCTTATGTAGAGACCTACCTATTACTGGTTGCTAAAATTCAGTATTAACTTTAGATTGCTTTTTTAATTGAGCTTTTATACAATAGCACGAAATGGGAAAACTTTTAGTCCTATCTACAAAGTTTATGCTGTACTGAAGTTATAGTGGTGGGGTAAAGCGATGTGCCGCACTTCCAACTTGTTCAGTTCACTGTTTCAGAAAACCGGCTCGACGTTTCCAACCGCACTGCTAACTTTTCATCAACTCTATGAAATTTATTTTAGTGCATTTATGAATTGGTACCTACTTCACTTCTAAATATGACGTCACACCAAGTAGTTGTCTCTATGCAACCAGTATAGCCTATACTTACATTATTATCAGCCAGAAGACGTCCAGTGCCTGCGCAACTCAACACAGGTCAGACAGAACATATACTTACATAAGCATTATAGACAGGTATACCTATAAATAAAAGCAAGGCTATGAGTGTGTAAGTAAACCCGATGTCATCTCGACGTCTGAGGACATCTATTATACTTACTATACGCGATGTTTGTCCGGGACTCGGGTAGACCCCGCGCCGCCGGGTGGAAGGTGAATAAAAACCTGGATATTTCTCATATTTATGTCGGTGCACTCGAAATTATTCCCTGAGGACGGCACTCCTCGGCCGCTAGCTTTGAACGGATAAGTTCCCTGGGGTGGTCGCGGTAAGGAGCAATTTCGCGCGCAGGTGTACCGGAGCGTGGGACATCGCCCACCTGACGCGCCCCCTCTGCCTCTTCGCTGCCCTCCGCCCTCGCTGGCTCGTTAATGATGATGTGCTCAGCCAGCAGACTATTTCACTTCTGAATACATCTTTCTCACTTTTGATATTGCGTCCCTGTCGCGCGGGCGGGAGTGCTCGCCCCATCCTCCTCAGGCGCCGCTCGCCTGGTCGCATCCACCTAGTCAATTCGGCAAGCGCGTATCTACTTTGTGTCGGAAATGTAATGGAACAAATGCGGCTGGAATTAACGTCGGAACGAATGTCGGGACACGGGGTCCTCCTCTCGCCGGATATTTTCCACGCGATGATTTTGATGCGCAGCTATGGAGCGCTTATGATGTTTGTGGCAAATAAACATTATTTACCTACTTACAAATATCTACTCATCTTTGATCCCAAGTAGGTGTCTAGCACGATGATTAATATTGATCTTATTTATAAATATAATACTATTATAATGACCTATAAAACTTATGTTGTTATTTTACCGTTGTCCTAACTTTTTACAAAGAAAAGAAAAAGTTGTCTTTCTTTCTTTTAGTAAATGGCCTCTCCCACCCAACGTACCGAGGCCTCTTTATGATCTATGCCTTGAAATAAGATTTCAGCCCTTAGCTCTACAAAGTACTTAGCTAGTTAAGTATTTAAAGATTAACCTCTTATCTTCGTGTTGAATATGGGTGATTTCACCTCATTTTCCTTCACGAATCCATAATGTAAGCCGCGATGCAAAAAATAGGTTGTTTAACATCTTGATCCAGCATTATCTCCAGCGAGAGCTTGCCTCTTGGCGGCGCGCGGTCTGTGCTGACTCATGTTGGCTGAGTGAATCACGCGGCCAACATCGTCGACGCGAAGTTTCATCTTATTTAAGTAAAGTAGGTAAATTATCTGCCTACTAGGTTCGATGTTGTGTATTACATTATTATGCTAAATCATAGGAATGTGTTGAATGAAACACTGCCTACGTTATTATTTCACCAGATTTACGGGTTCTAATGTTATAGGTACGGCAAACCGGCCAAATCAAAACTTTATTTAGAGTCAAGTAATTCGTTATATTTTATGAAATTATTCGTATAGGTACTTTATCTACTGAAATTAAAGAAATAGGTAACTGGGGATGTGATGTGTCTTCTAGAATTTGAAATCAGATTTAGAATTACTAATTATTTTTTTAATTTTTGATACATAGTTTGTTGTCATACTATTTTTAAGTTTTTATTTTATTTTCCTTTTGTAAATATTTAAATTATTTTAATCTTAAAAAATTGGTAAGGTATTTACCTACGTCTACTTTACTTGAGCGTTGAGATTATAATGATTTATTTAATACACTTGTTAGTTATGTAAGCTCGTCTTGGTCATGTCTGTGTAGTCAATAAACCTTTTGACCGCTCACCAATTCGGCTTCGTGAAGCTTTCGCAGGGCGGGCGGGAGCGGCCAGGATTATTGGCTCATTAATCACGCCCCACACCGCGGCCGCCGCCGCTGCCTCCTCCGCCTGGTGGTCCTCGGCTGGGCCATGGTAGTCACCATTATCGATAGTATAACGAACAAAAAACCGATGGTACCTAATCTTTTCCGCGGTTAAATATCTAAATAATACTGGTTATATGTGTTACATACTCATGTTTTGATTTTGTGATTGCTTACTAAACCATTCACAAGATCTTGTGTCATTTACTTATTATGACAAGTAGTTGAAAACTATTTTTCAGAGTGTGTGTATGTGTCTGTTCATTCTAACTTCACGTAGCTAAACACTCAGATCAATTTAGTACTTAATTGTTCCTATAAAACCACTGAAGGCGTATGCCTACAGAGCTTTTATAGCGTACGAGTGTGATAGGACAGTTCTCTACAGGTTTTACAACTTATCACGATAACATTTAAGAAAAAAATTCAGCAATGCAATCAATTGATACCTATTGATAACTATCTAGTATATACAGTATCTAGGTACTATAGGGAAAGTGCGCAAAGCTAGATCTATTTTTGTATTCCATTAATTTAATGTTTTGAACACATCGAGACATCGTACATCACTATGATATCGACCGCAAAACTCCACATTTACACGGACAGTAACGACCTACACTACATTATGGGTATCTAAACCCCTCGCAATATGTTTGCCGTGAGTGCTATAAGAGTAACTTGTATTATTTCCTGGGTACTTTGTTACCTACACATGGTCCATGGTCCATATAGTATCTAGTGGCTTGGTTTCAATTATGCTGCAATCAAGTCGACTTGGCTTCGAAAGGTAGCACGCTGGACCTAAAAAATTGGCGATATAAAATAATATCGACCTACTGTAAAATCCTGAGTAAAATAGAGCCGTTGCTGCGGTCGCGTTCCGATCCGGTAGAGTTGTTAAAAAACTGCAAATGCATTGCCGCTTCTTACGATAGACCTTCAAATGTGCTCTGTGATCAAGCAGTAATGGAAAAGAAAACTACGAAGTTTACTACCTATTCTGCGTTCGATTTACAGATTGCTAAAATAAAGATATTGGTTTTAATGTCTTTGTCTTTAATAGTAAGGAATACCTACACTGTATGGACATGTTTATGAAACAGTTTTATAAATGAAAGCATAGTGAACGTAATTGACGTCTAACGGCTGATGCCTCGCGGGTAATGAATAACAAACTCGAAGTTTTTGTATCAACCACCTTTTTGAAAAACATGTTTTGTTTGCTTTCAATTCGGCGGACGGGGGGCTTCTCGCAACCATGTTTGAAGTTAAATCTCCCTTTTATAGGGCACAAATGTGATTCACTGAATGCCTTTTGTGCGAGCTTAAACGACGGAGAATAAACTTTTCTTTTGCTGTTTAGTATCTAGCTAAATTAAATACTATTGTGACGGTAAAATATGATTGCAAATTTGTTTTTACAACTTGCCATATTCAAAGAATAAAGTGTTTACTTGATATCTACCTACATACTCAGATAGTTGCAGAAATAATTGGTGACATTTCTAACACCGTAATTAAAATCTGATTACTTAGATCAGCTGATGCGAAACAATGGACAATCTCAATAACACAGTCTAATTGCTACTCTGTTGATTAAAATGAATGGAAAGCAGCTATTCTATGTGATGTAAGATTTTTTGAAAGCGTACAGCTGTACAGCGGAGTCATTAGATCACGAAAAACTTGTTACATTTTGCCTTCAGTTAATTAAAATCTAGCTTATCCCCGTCACGATGGAACTGAGCCCCTTGGCTTAAACTACACTCACGCATCGGGTTCAAGCTAACACACCCTTAGAGTACGTTAAGGTAAGCTCTATTTTCGGATGACAACAATTTATGAGGGTGAGTCTGACGTCGAGAAAAAAAGCACGTGTTCTATTTGGGATTACATGCGCCCCATAAACAAAAGGTTAACATTGCATCACTTGCTCTGACACTATAGGGAACTATTACAGCTATGGGCACGCACGTTACGCTATAGCGGTTATTTTTTTTTTAATTATGTAAGTACTAACACTATGTTCTTTGTTAGCAACACATCTATACAATCCTTTACCACGTTTTCAGGCCTTCATAGTTACAAAAACAAATCACAACTTACAAGTGCCTGAGCATTTTTTTAAAGCATTCCTCGGTACTTGTAATTATATCCACGTTAGTCCAACTAAGCTTGTCCCGGTGCATGCTTTTAGCGTTCAGTGACAGGGCTTGACTCGCGATCTATTCGTAACAGAAGGACCACTTTCACCGCTCGGCTATTGGCGCTTTATTCAAGATAACATTTCACGAGCAGTCGCTGAATCAGTGTTAGTTAGCTTTGAACATATTTACTATTATAACCTTATAGGTTATGTAGGTATACTGGTACTATGATCCTTGTTGGTAGATACTTACATGACGGGGTATACTAAGGATCAAGATATGATTATAATTAGTGTTACCTAAAGTCTTGGTATTAGTCTTGAATGCTCACAATACTAAGACTAAGACCCAAGAGTCTCGCAGACCAAGACTTTGGGCAACACTAATTACAATAACGTTATGTAAATATTATACTAGCCGAAGCCTTCTAAACTTCTGCTGTATAAAAGTTTTTTTTTTTTTTATACATTTATAGGCAAGTATTTGATCTCGATCTCACCTGATGGTAAGTGACGATGAGATCTACGATGGAGCATACTTGCCTAGGTAGGAAGGCGGCAGTAGATCGAGACGCTACATTCACTAGGCACATGCAGCGCAACTGATCTGACCCGCCATCCATGAATGGCAACACCGAACATCATGCCGGAACACGGCTAGGCCGCTTGGCGACATGGCTTTGTTCAGTGGGTGGTGACTAGCCACGGCCGAAGCCTACCACCAGTAGAGTTGTCACCTAGTTGGCACCACCCAGGGTCACGTGTAGGGTATCTCGAGGGTACTTAATTCTCCTACGGACGAATAGAATAGAATTTGCCATCTGACTTAATAATTAAAAATTCAAACGCTTTTAAAGTTGTATGTCTCTGCTTGATCCGGCATAGTGCGCCCAACATCACACTCGCATCGCATCGGTCGCTAAGCCGAGCACTTATACCGTTCACTATTCTGTGATAGGTGTACCTACCTTAATTTAGGGATGGGTGCATCCATCGATATCGATTATCCAGTCCAACAATTTAATGTAGCAGGTATCGATACGTCCAAAGGTTTACTTTTAAAATATATTTTTTACAAGAGGTGCCTATAACTTTTATTCGTAGCCAATAAGTATCTATACCCAGAATTGTATAGCTGGCAAAATTAAAAGGAATTCTGTAGCTTTAGAAAACAGATCTCGTAGGAAAATAATTTCATATTGACTAGCTGGATCATCGTACTTGGACCATAAGATTGACCTTTAATTATGAGTGATGTATGGCTAAATGAGGTAAGTGTTGAGTCACGTCACCGTAGCCGTTTCTTCCGTCTGTTAAATGAAATATATTAGTATCGATATATAGTATCGTATGAGTATAGTATCGATATTCCATCGGATTCGGAATTTCCAACCCTATCGAGCGAGCTCTGTAGAATATCATCGGTCGGTGCATCGAAACCGCGCGGGAACGCAGCGTATGCGCCGCCATGTGCGGACACAATGGCCGCATTCTCATGGACTCAGCCGCGGTAAGCTGATTGCGTGACGTCACACCACCCCTTATATAGTAAGGGCATTGTAAACGCAATTATAAAATAATATTACTTTACTTAACTATTGTTTCGGGTTGTAGAGTTGATTTATAGAGTTACCTACCTAAGAAATACAAACACGCCTACCATCAGGTAGGTAAGTTCTAGTGGCTGTCTAATACTTAGGTAACTAAGTAAAATTAGTAATGTTGGCGACGCAAAAATGTTATAGTTTTAATTTTAGTGTCTATTTTTCGTATTTTATTTGAAATAAAGATTGCTGCATGAAGCTGACGTTTTGACGGACGTTTGTGACCTGTGTTTGTGACCGAACCATCTGTTCCTCACTGTACCCCATCACCAACAAGTAACTTATGGAATTTGAGTTGCGGTTGAGCTTCCGTATAGTTTTAAATGAATACCTAAGTAGGTATTATCTACAATCTTTCAATTGGATTTATACAAATAGGCAAAAGTTCCAAAGGTAGCATCGATAGGTACCTAAGACTTTAAATTTTATGAAAAAGGTAAGTACATACCCATTTAGGTATATAATATAACTGCTTGCAATATGACCGCGACCCACGACTGCACGTACTAGGTACCTACCTACCTACCTATGGGGTAGCGAGGTAGCGTAGCGAGTAACGTGCTGCGATCTCGGCTTAGCGAGGGATCGTCCGCGAATAATCGGTTCATGGCTATAATCCCCGGTGTAAAACAACTTCACCTATACACTGGCGGCTGGCGGCTGGTTAAATCCTTTATACAATGACTTTAGTTCCATGATAAAGATACATTCTCCGTCGCATCGCAACGCAAACAAGTATAAGTTTGATGCAAATGACTTTACTTGCAGCCTTGAGCAGATAGCTATCATACATACAACTTAGACTATCTATTAAAAAAATATATAAATAAATATTAATGAAAAATTAAAACAAATCTATCCCACGGGAACCATACATTTTACCGGGATAAAAAGTAGCATATGTGCTATTCCAGACTATAATCTATCTCTCTGCCAAATTTCATCCAGATCCGTTCAGCCGTTCTGGCGTAATTGAGTAACAAACATCCAACCATCCATCCAAACTTTCACATTTATAATATTAGTGGGATGAAATAGTGGGATAATGGTTAATATTCTACCAAAATTACACATTATATGAGACGTAGATTTGTTTTGGAAAGGCGGCTTGGTTTAACATAAAAAGATTCATTCGCTCTTCGAACGAAATAACTTAGGTAGTTAGCTACCTACTCTGTTACCATACCGTATCCGTATTGGCCAATAACTTTGTCACGTAAACATAACTATTGTGATGTGAACAGCGGTGCAGCACGAGCGGGGGCCCCGTAAGCCGAAGCTGCAGCACGGGCTGGGCGGGCTGCAGCCGCCGTCGCTCGCGCACGCGCACGCGCACAAGCCGCACGCGCTGAAGCTCTCGCCGCCCTCGCCGTACACACCGCTGCCGCAGCCGTTCAACTTTCAGGTACCTAGCCTTTTACCAAAATATCCATGGTTTTATCATGGTAAATTAGACGACCTGGGGGCTAACCATGAACTACTTGTAGCGACCTCTTCAATCTCGCCACATATACACAGATGGCGCTGCAGACAGACATTCAGAACAATTGAAAA
This sequence comes from Pheosia gnoma, assembly GCA_905404115.1. Taxonomy (NCBI): domain Eukaryota; kingdom Metazoa; phylum Arthropoda; class Insecta; order Lepidoptera; family Notodontidae; genus Pheosia; species Pheosia gnoma. The sequence goes on from FR989901.1 coordinate 5,147,861, forward strand.
TTCTCCATACAATCCTGAAACGTGTTATGAGAGTTTTTGGCGCACGTAAGATGTATATAAGATTGCAACTATAACCGTCGGGGCATGCGGCCGCCCCGCCAGGCAAACCACCCGCCTTGATGGAAGATCTTCCCTTTTCCGCTAAATAGTTATTAATAATAATACTGGGAATTGACTTCCCCTCGATGTGGGGGGAATTAAGCCATAGTCCTCCACGCTGGCCGGTGCGGGTTAACTATTAAGACGTAAGTGCTACTTCAATCTGCATTTCAATTGATCTACATCCCAAATTTGTACCAACAGACTTGATTAAGTTATACTTAAAAATGTTCCAATTGAGGTCCTGGTTTGTTTGAGTCGCATTAATAGTTCATGGTTAGGGAGCTGATTTGGACAGTTGGTAGTGAACCTGCTTTCTGTACCGAGAGTCCCGGGTTTGAATCCTGGTAGAGGCCAACTTTGTATGTTGAATAGTGATTTTTGTGTTTGTTATTGTTTGTTACCCGAGGCATGGATGTTTTATGTCTAGGTACATTGCCTATATAGATAAACCAGTACTGATTCCACATGCCGGGTTATGTTAAAGAGTAAGGAGTAGCCAATACATGCATGTTAGACTTAACACAGCTAACTACAGTATAACGACTTTCAACGTTCTTCATCAGTCAGGCCAAGGTCATTGACCCGGGTGTTTATTGAAACAGTTCACTATAAGTGGCATGAGCGAGCCGGCGCCGCTGAGCACGGCGTCGTCAGCGGGGTCGAGCGGCGCGGGGGCGGCGGGCGCGGCCAGCCCGCTGCCGCTGATGCCGGAGCCCTTCCTAGCGCCGCCGCCGCCCGGCCTCCTGCACATACTCATGTCTACTGACAAGTGCCAGGTGGGAACTGTTACAATAGCTACCTGGTACACTCACCACTCTCACTATTGTTGTTAGGTGTAGGAGGTAGTTGTGTCAAATCCGTTCACTATATTAGCAGCTCATGTCGACCGTGAAGCGCGCCGCTTAGGAAGCGAAAATCGCCGCGGCCGCTGGCGTAGATACTCGTATACGTGCAAATGTACAAAGCCGCAAATCTAACATGCTCCAATTATCGATTAAATGCTGCACTACATCAGTATCATGTGATTGCGTTTTTAAGCGCACTGAAACTAATTTGACTTTAGGTAGGTACGGTCGCGAACATTAATGGGACCCATTTCCATAATATTTTGAATCACACATATAATGCAATAAAGCCGGAGATATCGTCGTATCTAAGACCAGTGGCTCCTATTACGTCAGTAAAATAGTATACCTCTTGGTATACGTTTGCTGTATGATATTCAAGCTTAAATAGGTCCCATAATAATCCGCGACTGTACCTAAGTACAAACATCTTATCGTAAATAGCTTGTGACAAAGTTTCATAGGCTAGTCGGGTGTAGAGGAAACCTAAAATAGACTATGATGTAACTGCAGGTGTAGGTATGGATGTGTGTTTGATGACGTCGTTGGAGGTACATTTTGTGTTATCACCCAGGAACTGATGTGGAGCGCAAAGCAGCTGCAACTGCAGGGCGACCCTACACTACTGCGGCCGCCGCCTAGCGCTTTCGGTGCACCCCTAGCTCCTACATGGGAACTTCTACAAGTGAGTTCTTAGTACCTACATACCTAAGTGCTTACACAGGAGCACGTTCTGCGTTCTTGTAACCCATACATTACAACAACAAACAACAGGCAGTGTGCATCCCACACATTTGAAATAACGCAGATCGCTTTCTCTCTATTGGGGCTCTAAGCAATGATTTCGTCTTTCGAAGCGCACAGTATACCTACTTAGGTCTACAGATAGAGCTTAGGGAACCTTTTCATTTTCTGTTTGTACCTACCATTCGAAATGTTCTTGTAACACTACGATTGGTCTGTATTGAGAAAACTGAAAACTTAGAAGGGGTGTGTCATGGACTTTCAATAGGTGGCTTTTTGACTGAAGGGGCGGGCGCGGCCCGCGATTGGGCGGCCGCGGGGTGACTTATCGCCTTAACATGACTTACCCCGCCCATCGCCCTACGCAGTAGGTACGCGCGCTGGTCGCATCGGCGTCGCGTCGTGCCACTCGAGCCATTCGTATACGCGAGTTAAAAGGCACATTATCGTAAAGCACTATGAAGAGACTCGCTCGACCTATATTCGTGCTCGACACTTGTAGCCCTATAGGTGAATTTGATACCTATTTTATTTACCTTAGCATCTACTTATTCTAACATTTCCATTGTTTCGATGTGATGTCGATGTTCCATGTAAAATTATCGTAATTGTACCTTACGTAGGTATTATGTCTTCTTAGGTACACTTCCCTACAAAAGTATAATTATCTAGGTAGGTACTTAGATAGAATCAATCAAGTCAATTAAATGCTCGGTTTTGAAACGAGTGAACAAGTTTAAATCCCGGCCCAATATCTTGCGGATTTCACGTGCGAGTCGCATTTTCAATAATGATTATCACTAAGAGGTAGGTAGTTGTACATGAGGCCTGACTCTTGCACTTCTTACTGAAGCCATGTGAAGTTCACCCTTCCGTACTGGCGAAATGTATTAGCAAACCCACAGATCACGAGAGATATGCCGTGCGGTTCAAAATGTATGGGAACTCGCTGTCTCCGTTTTGTCCCCACCACTCACCACAAAACACATGCAATTACATAAAACCAACCAATACGAAGTCTCACACACACACACGCGTGCCAATAATTCGGTGCGTGCTGCGTCGTCGCCGCATGCAGCGGCCGTACCACGCGACGCACCAGTTTATTCAAAGTATCGTTAGACGATCTATCCATTGCCTCGTACATTCACTCAGTAGCGAACATAGGTGGTACTTAAAGAGCCATGTATTTTGTACAAAAATAAAAAAGTCGTTGTGCTACATGAAAACTAAAATAACATAATAAAGGCATTAAATATTTTTTGATTTGTTGTTTTTAATGATTTTAAAGACGAATAAATAAAATACTTAATACTGGCTGGTGAAATGAGATTCCATCTTTCGCGTAGTTCACTTTGCTGCTAGTATTTTAGCACACAACCACGGAATAACACGGCATTTAAAAAAAAAGTTAGAGCTCCGATACCGACGTGCAGTTGCAGTCGACTGACGGCGAAAACTCTATGTTAGCGTAATTTTGGCTAAAGGTGAGCGCAAGCCCACCGCTTTCATAACATATCTCCTCTAATATATCTGTGAGCAAACCCGTTCACGGATTACATGAGTCGATGGTGTTTATTTTATCTATTAATTGATTACATTAGGAAACGAGCGCCCGCCTGCTGTTCATGGCGGTGCGGTGGGTGCGGTGCCTGGCGCCGTTCCAGGCGCTGGCGCCCTCGGATCAGCTGGTGCTGCTGCGAGCCGCCTGGAAAGACCTGTTCCTGCTGCACCTGGCGCAGTGGTCCGCGCCCTGGGACCTGGCGCCGCTGCTGGCCGCTCCCGCCGCCAGGGCGCGCCTGCCACCGGACCCACTCGCCGATTTAGAACTTAACACTTTACAGGTGATAATATATTATACGTATGCACACTCTAAGTTAGGTATGCACCGAAATTGATATTTTTTTCAGTAGATAAGTATACCACACAAGTAAACAACCCGCACCACACACGTAGACTAAAAACGTTATTATACCGTAACACATCTATCAAGGCTGTAGGGAGGGGGGAGTTTGGGGGTTCAAACCCCCCTGAAATGCCTTAGACAACCTACCGTATCATAAATAGGTACTTATTAATGTCTCTGGTCCAGAGCACGCTACGGTCTTGAGCTCTGCGAACATACCGCAACCGCATTTGTATGTAGCTTGGTCTCTGAACGGATTGTCTACTCGTGTGCTAAAACTATGCGAAACTCCCTTATCAATGTGTCGACCAGTTTCTTACCTAGAACCATTTTGACGCTTCATTTAAGGTTGTCGCTGCCTACCTAAGTATATGTATTCATTGTTTACACCATTTCGTTTGTTACAAAATATGTAGTTTAGGTACCTACTCACTTGCGATAGGGAATCATTCTTTTGTTGATGGCTATTTTGTTTTCTTTTGTAGGAAATACTTTGCCGGTTTCGTCAAATAGCACCAGATGGCAGCGAGTGCGGCTGTATGAAGGCGATCGTTCTGTTTTCACCGGGTTAGTTTTTTTATTGCGTTTATTTTTCTCTCTGATGGGAGCTTCAAATCGCAAGAGTATACAGTGTTGCTCATTTTGTTTGATGATGTATCATTTGAAGCCTGGATTGACATTACCCGCGATTTGATACGCGTTAACCGGGTTAGTTTACGACCTTCTTGATGCACTTCGCTTAGATTTTTTTTTCTTACCATCTAATATTAGCTACATTACAGACACACCTGGCCTAAGCGAGACTCAGCCGGTAGAGATGCTGCAAGACCAAGCTCAGTGCATTCTTGCTGACTACGTGCGAACCAGATACACGAGGCAACCCACTAGGTAAAACATTATTGTGGTAGGTACTTACACAGTTGGTGTAGTACACTCAGTTATAAACTCTACATATAAGGCTCCTACTTGTAGAAAGTGATAATACTTTTAGGGTACTACTCCCTACAATAAACTCTTGTCTTCTATCTGACCTATCGACTTTTAGATGAGTAATCAATTAAACCTTCGAGTTATGGAAACTTCACGGTAAGTATAAATAAATCACTACGGAACCCGTACACGAACGTGGCCAGTTTCTCAGTCATTGCCGTTTCATTTATTATCAGGTTTGGTCGTCTCCTGCTGCTGCTGCCGTCCCTGCGCGCGGTGCGCGCGCGCTCCGTGGAGCTGCTGCTGTTCCGCGAGACGGTGGGCGACGTGTCGGTGGCGGCGCTGCTGCACGACATGTACCGCATGCAGCCCGCGCCCGCGCCCGGCCCCGCCTTCCACCCGCACGCCGCGCCGCCTGCCACTGAACCGTGTTCATCGCCATAGACAACGTACTTGGCATGTCACATTGTTGCCAGGATGTCCATCTAAGGGCCACCACTACATTGAAAAACGGCTTGCCAGACAGTAAGCCTTCACGTCAAGGAGCGAATCGAACGCCTCAAGGCTTTTCTGTCCAACTTGAGACGCTTTCGCGGCGGTTTTTTTCCCAGTACAACAGTAGAGAGAAAGACATGATGCTCTTTCCGAAAATCATGTTACAAGGGTGGTAAAGCTCGTTCACCGCCGGCGACAAAATTTACAAAGAAGTATCAACAAAGTTGGTTCAACCAATTATAAACTTATACCGAGAGGAATAAATTGATTATTGGCAACCATTTCATTGGAAGTTGTACCATCAATTTTTCTAGTGATCCATGGTTGACTTTTAGCCAAAAAATGTCGGGTTTAGGTCGAATATTTAGAAATTAAGAAAAAAAATGTGTCATCATTAACTGTTCTAGTCAATCTAGTCGTTTATATTTATTGTATAAAATTGTAAATGTTACGTTCCCATACTCATTTAAATAGATATTTAATAAAAACTATAGCTCTAGATATTTATCATAAATACATATCTATACCTAGTTAGTATTTAAGTAGGTACCAAAGATATATCTGTCAAGGCAATTGTAAATATTGTTTGGTTTCATAAAGATTGTTATTCTGCCGTTTTAATTGATCCTAAAAATAAAGCGAGAAATAAAACAAGTACTGTATAATAGCAGAAGCACATTTTATTTAAAAACAATAAATGCACATCAACCATTATTACAAACAAATATCTAAATATACCATTGGGGAAATTCATGCGCTATGTAAGTAAAAACCATTTTAAATTAAAAAATATTAATACATTATTATTACAGTCAGCCTTCAAATTATCTATTCACGGGAATAAGCTATCACAATATATGCATAACATATACTTACATAGAACTTAAGCTCCCAAACCTTGTAGACAGACATCAATATGATATGGTGTACAAAGTAAAAACTGAAGATTTTGAAGTGAAATTTTATCCTTCTTATCCATGTGTTGATAATTTTAAGGCTCACTCAGAGCATTTAGCCAGTTACATTAACTTTCCCCATAGAATGTATGGCTTCAACAGTGGAGAGATCTTCATAGTCATCGTCGCTTTGTTTTACCTGCTCCTGTGGTTTCTTTTCTTCATCCATCCTTGACTCTATCCGAGGAAAGTCCAGCTTACTCCAAGCTCCGGGCTCTGCTTTTTTTAGTTTTATTTCGATTTTTGTAGACAGCATGGATGCACTGCTGCTCTCTATTTTGATTACCTGTGATGATACAATGAATATACTTGAGTTTATTGTACATTACATAGGCTGTTAGATGTCTATAATAATAATAAAACTGGAATGGTTTCTTAAATCTAGAGGGTAACAATAGATAAGTAATCAATACCAACTGACAACTTTGAAATTATACTTACACCTCTTAGTTCCAGATCCAATTCAAAAGCAGCATCACCTTGTTCCCGGAATACCAACTTTGTATTAAGACGTATAGGGTTCAATTTGACAAAGCTCAATGTAGGGTCATACTTTTTAGCGTATATGCTTACAATAACGTAGTCTGGCGTTTGGTGCCAGTCCCAGCGACATTTAACTATGCCCGCTGGTGAACTCTGAAAACCATTATATTTTTTTAAGAATGTTTTTCTTTAACTGGTCATAACAAAATTTTGATATGGTATAAGTACACTTGGACCAAGATGTTTAACACCTTTCTTATGTATTTTGTTGGGATACTTTCATGTGCAGGCTGATCTCATTAGATTGGAAATTATAAATATAACATTTATATTCACCTCTTTAGTCCATTTGTGCATACCGCTTGTACAACCTGGTTGACTAAGGAAAGTATTGAAATCTGTTGTTCTTTTCTGACAGCAAGACCAGAATTTGAGACCTTCATGGAAAACTGGACACCCAGGGTGGTAGGTGCACATACTGTCATTGGAAGTTGGACTTTCATATGTGGCACTACAACCTCCATTTTTACATGTTGTTCCAATAGGTATGTTTCTGGAAATTAATTTGTAACACATTAGTTAATGTTCAGAGTTATCATATCATAATATTATAGGAAAAATCCTCAGAATAAATCACATTGCCCGATGAACACACCAACTATACGGTCCCACACTAAGCAACACTTGTATTATGGGTACCATACAATGGACTGAGGGTGAATTCAGTATATAATACTTCTATAGATAATACATCCATGACTAGGGTACAAACATTCATGCTAATCACACAAAGTTTATCCCAACCAAGATTCGAACCCGGGACCCACAGCACAGAAAGCAGGCTCACCACCAACTGAGCTAATCAGGTTGTCAATATAATAATAGAATAATACTGAGTTTTAAGAAATCCAGATCTAAGTTCCTTTATCCTTTTATATAAGTGATTTTACATACTTAGAAATTATTCAATAAATACTTGGTCACACACAATAAATGTTATAAAAAATATATACCCATCCTCAACAGTTGCAGTAGCCTGCAAAGTGTTTTGTAATGCTTGCTTGAGTGACTCGGCAACAGTTGGCTTTAAGGTGACTAGCGGTGTTTCAAATGGTGGTCTTTGCAACTTTGGACCAACTAATGGGGCCCTCACTTCAATTACTTTCTTCTCATTCAAGTCCTTGTCTAGGGCCTTTTTCTCTGGTTCAGGAGGTTTCTAGAATTTTATAAACACAAATAAAAACAGAATATTGAATTATTTTTTATCATTATTAAAACAAATGAAAATTAAACTAGGCAACATTCACTAGACTGGACTAGACTCCCAGCTCTCTCCATTTAAAATTACCTTCTTGTAATTTTAAAAGCACCAGAGCCTAAAGCCCAAATGTAGAACATTTAAAATAACTTAGGATTAATAGTAATGGTTATTACAATATGTAGGGATGCAAAATAGTTAACCAAACTCCTAACATCTAATGTGGACACTTATTATTATAGAGAAACTGGATACCTACAGAGAGTTCTACTGATGTATACCAATGATTATGTTTAAATTGAAATAAGTACAAACCACATTTGAATGCTTAGACACTGTGCAACCCTTGATGTTGAGGAATTCAGTGAAGTCAACACTCTTTTTATTGCAGCATGACCACCCTTTGTATGCATCGTGGAAAACTGGCACGCCAGGGTGGTGGCAGCATTCATCTGTTGGATCATACAAATTTACATTTACATGATGCTGTTAATTATTTATGCATTCATCTGTTGGATCATACAAATTTACATTTACATGATGCTGTTAATTATTTATATGTTCTTTATTGAATATAGACAAGTATTTAAAAGCTGACAAGTATATAATATTGATGAGTATTTAATTATTAAATCACCAGATAGGAGTAGGACCTATGGATAAGGTGTCCCAAACCTGAACTCATACAGAAAAGAAATATGTCTATTTGTGGAAATTATAATGGTTATATCGGGTGAGGACTTTTTTTCATTAATTTATGAAAATTTAAGTGCTCTATTTTATATCTAAGTTATAGAAGAATCTCGAATTTGTACTTACCCTGATCGTTTTTGGTTGGATCGAAAAGTTTGCCGCAACCACGATTATAACATTGCACAAGAATTTGGTTTTCGGGCATGATCATCAAGGTAGGTTTCTATGTTTAGAAAACAATGCGAAAAAATTATTAATAGGTTTGTGTTCCTTCCCGAGTTTCCGAATACCTGACTCGACACGATATTTCCAATTCCCATTCATCAAGGAATTTTCTAGTATTATACAGTACTCTGGGACACAGACAATGCAAAAGAAACGTATAAAATGAACTTCAATTCGATTCAGCAACTTGACAGTTCAAAAAATACAATGTTACCATACTAAAACTAATAGTGTTGGTGTACTGTTGTTGTAATAATAAAAATAGTTCAATTGTTGCCAGTTACCATAGACAGGCTTTACACCTGCACACCCCATAAAACCCGTTCTAAAGGGTTTCCCATATAACACACATTTTTTTTTTTTAAATTTTGATTTAAACCTCAGGAAAGTCCCGATGAATTAGAATTACCTACTTCAACTTCTTGAACGACCTATCCGGGCCCTGGTGTATTAAATTATGAAATTCCGAATGTATACGGCCGCCCATCGTCAACATCACAGTCACAAGTAAATAAACAACAAGCAAAAAATTTTACTCGATCCCGGCAGTAGTGGCTCAATTTTATAGCCGATTGCCAAGGAAAAAAAGGAAAGAGATTTGTATGAATGTGTAGGCGTACGAATGAAATCGTGATCGGTCGGGAATAATCAATCAGAAAGCAAAGAAAAACTAAGAAAGTGTAATCGTTTTCAGTCCGTATTTTGCCTATTCCAATTGCGTGTGTTTTCTTAATTTTATTTTTTCTGTGCATTATCTTTACAGTGCAAACCATCATGGTATCATTACGAATTGTTTTTATTATAATCGAATAGATTACGATTGATGTTTACTTCGCATATAAAAAATGTAACAGCACATAATATTTAAATCAATAAGAAATTATGTATAACATATGTAGTGTAAGTGTTTAAAACAAAAAAAAATGAATCTCATGCGCAAATTGCGTGGGGCGACGACTTCGGCATCTTCCGAGTCTGCCGAGGCTACCAGCTCCTCGTCGCACGTTCAACTTGGCCTCATGCATCTCAAGAAGCTCTTCGCTGAGTACACTCACCCGCCACAGCCACTCACAGAAGCGGAGAAAGATGATAAACTATACAATATGCTTCCTCTGTTCTGTAAGGTATGTAAAACCTTTTTTCATTTTATGTTTGTTTATAACTTAGTATGAGGACCACTGTTATATCTTTTGTATGTGTTTTTGAATATAGTTTTATGACATCAATAGCAATATGAGTTCAATAAAAGCTTGTAATATGAACCAATTTTATTATCAGGTATTCGGTACAAGTCCATCAAGTGATATGAATGAAAAGTTTTGGGACATTTTGTCATTCTGCCAACAAGTCTCCAAGCTTATGGTGTCTGAGATAAGAAAGCGGGCCAGTAACCAAAGTACAGAGGCAGCTAGCTGTGCTATTGCCAAATTTTTGGAAATAGAGAATTCTGAGGAGTCAAGTAATGGCTGGATGCTGCTATCTGCATTAAATCTCTTGGCAGCTGGAGATCAATCATTAATACAGGTAATGATCAAATAAATACCTTAATTTTTAGCCAGAATGCTATAATAATTTGTATCATTTTAAGATGTTTTTTTTCCTACACTTAAACATAAATCTTCATTATAATTTAACATCAGTACTTTACCTTTATCACAACCTTTTTCAATGTTTATTCATTATATAGGTATTTAATATTGGCATTGCCCAGTCTATAAAGTTACCAATAGATCCAATTCTTCATTTTATGTTTAATAACAACAGCACTTATGAAATCTATTGTTTGTTTTTATATCAAGACTAGGTTTACTTTAGAGTGAGACCTTGTCCTCAGTTTGAATGCAACAGTCAAGTTTTTATTTCTAGGTCATGACAACTGCATCAATCCCTTCAACATTGGTCAAATGTTTGTACCTGTTTTTTGATCTGCCTGAAATACCCGAGTCTGAGGCAGATGTGCAGGATGGAAATAGTGATTTCACACCTAGAGAAAGGCGAATCCTACTGCAAAAGATATTTGTGCAGGTAAAGATTACTCCGTGTATTATATGAGTCATGTATATATAAAGAGCTAGATCTATATTTATGTACTTGTTCATTATTAATGAATATGTCTTTGAATTGATTCATAGGTACTAGTCAGGCTCTGCAGCCACCCATTTCCATGTGAAGAACTAGCACGGAAAGATGATCTCAGTTTACTGTTCTCTGCCATCACATCATGGTGTGCCCCCCATAATATAATGTGGAGGAAGTCAGCAGCTGAAGTACTAATGACATTGTCCAGACATGGCTTGACTCAATCAGTTGTACAGTACATACACAGTAAGTTCCATTATGCATGTTATCTTTATTGTCTGATAAAATAATAAATATCTAATGATCCTGTTTATGCTTTTACCATTGTTTACATACAAGATTATTAGTAATCATACAAGATTGGAATAATGTTTACAAGATTGGATATTAATTATTGGAATAACTAATGATCAATATTGAATTTGTAGATAAAGGATGTGTTGCACTTTGCATAGAAAATATGCAAAGAATCCCAGAGCTAACACCATTGGAGGTAAATACTGTTAACACTTTATACACAAATAATAATGGTTTGTTATATTGTTTAACATTAATTTATGTAATTGTTACTGCAGGTAGTGGAAATGTTCGTAGCAGCATTCTGTTTTTTGAAAGACTCAAGTGATGTTAGTCAATTGTTACTGGATGATTTTCGCTCCTGCCAAGGTTATTTGTTTCTATCAGAATTTCTTCTAAAGTAAGTATCAATATCTATATTTAATAAATTGCATGGGCATGTGTATTCATTTACCTAGTAATATTTTTAGCATGTCAATTAGAATGTTTATTTTGCTTATTATTTCACCTATTGTTTTTATTTTGTTTATCACAGACATGAGACACAAGATGTAACCGATTACTTGACATCAGGGTAAGCACCATTCACTGTTTGTGATAATATGATTTCAATATCTCATTTTTTTATTTTATTTTAAACAGTAGTAGTACTTGTCGGAGATGCGTCCAAGTCAAACTGTTTGATTATGGTATTAAGGAAAATAATGATGAATGTGTCGTACAGGTTGGAGGAAGAGCGCGTGAGCGGCACGGAAGCGCGCGCGGCGCTGCGCAACCTCGTGCTCATGGTGTCGTCGCTGTGCGCGTGCGGCTTCTCCGAGCTGCGCCCCACCCGCGCCAACACCGAGCTCTTCCAACTGCAGGGCTTTGTGTTGCCGCAACCTTCCACCCCCGGCCAAGCTGTTAGAAATGTTCAAGCATTTCAGGTTGCACAAAGTTTCCTTTGTATAAGTATTTACTTATTTTTACTGAACTCAGTGTATTAAATAAGATTTTTTATGTTTATTACAGGTGCTGCAATCTGTCTTCATGAAGTCCAATTCGGCCGCTTTGTGCTGTACAATATTAGACGCCATATCGAGTGTATATCACGCTGACAATGCTAACTACTTCATACTTGAAAATCAAAATACACTGAGCCAATTTTCTGAAAGGATTTACGTAAAAAATGCTGAAATACAGGAAAAGTTCTTTGAGTTGTTAGAATTTATCGTATTCCAGTTAAATTTCGTACCATGCAAAGAATTGATTTCTCTGTCCCTATTGTTGAAAGCTCATAGATCAAGACGTTGTAGTATTCTCTGTATGAAAACTCTGCTAAATATTTTAAAGTAAGTATTAATTCTCTCATTATTAAAAATCATTTTACGGGATATTACTTCAGATGTTTTTAAATTATAATATTTTTATTACTATTATAGGCACAACGCTATTTTCAAAGATGTGTACCGGGAAGTGGGCATGCTAGAAGTGTTTGTTACTTGCCTATCACGCTATGCTGTATATCTAAAAGACAAACAAATATTGGAGGAAGAAAGGTCCAATAACGGCGTAGCTACTGACGCGAAAACTACCGACACAGCGGCGAACGACTCTCCTAAAGCGCCTGAAAGGAAAAAGAGGCAGTCTTCACGTCAGGACTCTTTGATAAGAGATCCGAACATAGACTCTGAAGAAGAAGAACTGGGTGCCTTAGTAATGGAAGGGTTGACGGCGCTGTTGAATGGAAACTCGAACAATTGCAATGTGTTCAGAGACTGTGGGGGCGCTAAATGTGTGCATGGGATGGTGGTGTACGAGTCCTGCAGGAGCATGGCTTTAGGTAATTAATTATAATAGATTTTCTTTACATTCTCCTAACTTTAGTTAATTACGTGGACCTATAAATTATATACACATATTGAAATAATAAACAGAACAATCTCTTTTTATTAAGAATATTATTTATTTTAATTATTCGTTTATGTGCACGAGAGTGGGTAAATAAATTCGTTACTATTAGCATTGTCCACATCTACTCTATGGTCAACAACGATCCTTGAATCAATTACTGGAAAAGTTATTTAGTTCATCTATGGCAGCCCTTGAAATAAATTGCGCGCTTTCCTTGTTCAGTTTTAAGAGTATTTTCTTTTTTACAAAACCGGCGGAAAATGCAAAAGGTCACGGACCTTTTGACCCACTCCTTAGATCAAAATAAAAACTTTCTGGTATATTTTTAGGTGTGGTAAGAGAGTTAATAGTGAGTGGGTCGGGCGAGGAGGACATGTCTGCCCTGTTGTGCGGCATGCACGCCGCACCTAACGACGCGCTTCAGCTTAAGCTCGACATTCTGAAAGCATTGCTGGCGTGCCTGCGAGACTCGCACCGAACGAGAACTATATTTAGAAAGGTATTACTTTACTTTTTTCTATTTATTGGATAGTACTTTCGAAAAGACCCCCATAGCTGTGATGTCAAAAACAAATGTACTCGTCGAATAGAGTACCTCCTTATTTTTTTTCTCCTGTTAATATTGCTTTTGGTTATTTAATCAAAATGATATGATTTTGAAATACGGCTTATACTGCTTCTAAGTGGTGTACTGTGCTTATAAAGTACACCTACATACTACCTGTATTTGTTCTCAGGTCAGCGGCTTTGTATATGTGACAAGTGTCTTAGCCTCATTGGAAGGTAAGCTGAAAGGAGATGCCATGATAGACCAAGACATGCTACAGCTGATACACATTGTCTTCTATACTATAAGCACAGCAATGCGGTTTGAACCGGCCAATGCGAAATTCTTCCATCATGAGGTATGCATACACACATTTACTTCGTGAGTTTTAAAATGGCAGTGTAGGTCAATGACTCAGGACATTATTTCTGATATTGCCATCTTTAAACATAGAAAGTGTAAATTCAGAATATGTATTGTTTTCGTGTTTTATATGGCGATGATTGATCCCACAGGTGTGTGCAACAACTCTATGCAATACTATTCGGATGTTGGGTTGTTTCACTGAAGACACGGAGTTACAGAATGACACGGAAGCAGGTGACCCCGAACTCTACGAGATCTTCCACGAGATATTTACTGGAAATATTTTAGAAATTACGTAAGAAGCCTGCTTTTTATTGACTCAACTTATATTTTTGTTGCGGGTTGCGGGCGTTTGTTATTAAGGTTTCTTTTTCAACAGATTTCCAGAGACAATACCAGTGGTGTTTGTACACGCTTGCATCATACTGAGACTGTTGTACGACGTCGCGCTCGATTCGTTTGACAAGCCCACTTTCTGCGGATCTCTGAATGTAAAATCTCCGAGCCTGACTCGACAGAGCTCCGCTATTAACGAGGTAATATAGCACACACTCAATATGTGTAGCTGTAGATTTAATAAACTCATATTAATCTTTATCTATACATCTATACAAATACAAATAAATAAAATTGAAGTGTCTGTTTGTAATATTAAAATAACAGCTTTTTACTAAGTGTATTTGGATGTATACACGGTACATATACGAAAACAACATTTTTTACAATTTTTGTCTGTCTGTCTGTTTGTTCCGGCTAATCTCTGAAATGGCTGGACCGATTTTGACGGGACTTTCACAGGCAGATAACTGATGTAACAAGGTCTTACTTAGGCTACTTTTATTTTACAAAAACTTTTTTGTTAAATACCACGCGGATGAAGTTGCGGGTAATAGCTAGTCTCATATATAGCTGGTCTATTAAATGTGGCTTATGCTTACAGTCAAAACCAGCAGGCCGCACCGCCCCACTCAATCTATCCGTGGGGAGCAACAGTGGAGAGGCGTGGGTGATACACACAGGCGTGGTCATAGTGCTCGCCAAGCTGCTGCCAGCTTTGCCGCGCCCGCCCGAACACGAGGCGCACTCTAGAGCTATCAGGGACTACTTGGCGCATGTCCTCAAGAGTCTAGTTAGGAGGTAAGACTTACTAGATTTCGAGGATTCCAGAGTTTAATCTATGTCCGTACCAAATTTCTTTAAATTCTGTTATGCCTTGGAAGTGCTATTGGCAGTAAAATCCCCTACCTACAGCTTCTTCACTCAAATCAGCAAGGTAATAAGTGTATGGTCGTAGCTCAACATACAAAAGTACTGATGTCACAATAACAATAAAGGTCCGGCAAACCCTCGAACATTGGCGCGCGCGGCGGCCGCGCGCTATGTAGACCGTGTCGGCGCGCGCGGCAGCTCGAACATTGCCGCGCTCGAACGTGCCGCGGGGCGATCCGCTCGGTGTCGGTTCTTGAGACCGCATCAAAATAGCTTCAGTTGTCTGTTCTTGTACGCATAATTTCTGTGAGGATTCCATTTAGCAATGTGAGGTTCTGAAGAGTGTTTTGTGCGTGTGGCAGCGAGCGCAACCAGCAAGTGATGTGCGGCGCGGGGCTGGCGGGCGCGCTGCTGCGCGTGTGCGGCGCCGCGCTGCACGCCGAGCGGCACGCGCTGCACGCGCCCGCCATGTACATGCTGGAGCGCCTCGCCGCGCACGCGCTGCGCCCCAGCGAGCTCAGGTGACGCAGCTTATACCTTCACACACAACGCACATATCAATCGAAAACAACACACAAACTTGCCTATTATTCAACTATAATATCACTATATTCGTTAGTCGTAAGTCTAGAACCACTCTTCTGAACAAGTTGTGGTTCCGGAACCACAGTTTAGTGTAACATATTGATTGTTCCCAATGCTCAATCTAGTACGTAGTATATTCATATCGATGAATGTAGCGGATTTCTATGAGTGATAAGACTTTGTTTGAATGAATTTCGTTGCTGCAGGGAGTTTCTACGAATGGGCAACCCCTTGAACTGCGTGGCTCCCGAACCGGGGCAGGTGTGTAAACCCGGTGGCCCTGTGCCACTGACCAGAATCAAGACTTTGGTATCGATGACGACGCCAAGAGATTATAGGTTAGTAAAATCAACCCTATAAAAATAATCTTACTTACTTTGTAATCTTAATTAATTACTTACTTTTTAAAAGGTCTCAAAATTCGTGCACGCTACCGCCCTTTGTGGAATTCGATATGTCCGCCGAGGGTTTCGGATGCTTGTATCTGCCCAGCATTGCGCCGCAGTCGGCAAATTTAAATGCTCTCGGAACTCAAGACAATGCAACGCTCGGTGGTATTGGCTCGGGTATGTAGTTTTATATCTTCTAAATATTAAAAAAGACGTCTAAGTTAAAGAAATTTATTTAGTAAAATAACTCCACCTCAGAAATTTGAGTGTGTTTGAGATATTTTACAACTCGGTTCCCATTTAAATTTCATCAAGATTGGGTCAGTAATTTTGGTTTAATGTTGATTGCTTTGTCATCTTTTCTCGTCTCAATAATGAATGTATTGCAGGTGACAGGGTATTCCCGCCCCAGACTGGATTGACGTATTCCACATGGATATGCGTGGAGAAATACTCGGAGCCGCGCTCCGACCCGCATTGCGTGCGGCTGCTGACGCTCGTGCGCAACATCAACAACAGCCGCGACGAGCACCTCGTGTGCCTCGCCGTGGTACTGTCCGCGCGGGACAAGGCTATCATCGTGTCCACGCAGGAGACCTTGGTTCCGCACAGTAAGACGACAACTTACATTTATTTACTTTACCAATCGGGAAAAAAATATAGCCATTACTTGCTCGTTGTTCAAAGTATTACAGTAGCCTTAATGATATTACCTAATGGTGAAAATGATTACAATGAAATAAAGTAACCTACCACTATTAGTAGAGCTGGAGATTGTTTACTGAACATTTCCGGACAGCTTGGGAGAAAGATAAGTTTGCTTTATGGCTTTAATTGTTTTAAATTCACTCCAAAATGCTTATTCATCGCATAGTTAATGCGGAACAGAAAAGTCTTTATGTCAAGGTGATAGAGTCTCAAAGTCGTCGCGATGTCGTGTAGCTTCGGCCGAGCCGAGTGTCAGGGGCCCGATTACTTCGTATAACGTTTATCATTTTGAGATAAAGTCCTTTTTGGCTGACTTGAGCCGTGTAGTGAGACCCTTAATTGTTTGTAACACATATAAAATATCTAAGATGTAGGAGAATGGGAGCCGGAAGGGTCTGGGGAGTGCGGCGCGCGCGTGTGGTGCCCCGACCTGCAGCACGAGGGCCAGTGGCATCATCTCGTGCTCGTGCTCAACAGGGCTGTGCTGAAAAACTCTTCCTTCTCTCTCTATTTGGACGGTAAGTTGACAGCCTAAATACACTACGAATCGGTCGTCACAGAGGTGCGAGGGAGATACATTGATCTGATATCGTCGCTCAGCTGAATATATGGTTATTCAAAGAAGTGAATTGAGAAGTGCATATAGCTGTTACAATATCACCGGACGAGATGGCTAGCTCCCGAACAGCGGCTACATAGAGCAATACTTCTGATACTAAGCTTACAACAAGCAAGCTTGTAAACAAGCTAGTTTTGTAGCAGTTTCCAGCTGTAATTGTATAGCGGTCGAGTTGCCGTCAATATCGCGCGCATTGCCGCGATCAATGCTAAGGGTGTTGAAGATACTATTGCAGGAAGAGAGTATTACTGGTAATATTGTTGAGATATAATGCTCAGCAGATGCAATTTTTGTAGCCAGCTTACGTGACCCTTTAAAAGTAGTCTTTTTATCCATGGATCCATGGTTGAGCGTGTGGTGGTTGTGTGTGGGGCAGGCCAGCACATGCACTCGGGCAAGCTGCACTACGTGAGCGCCAACCCGGGCGGCGGCGCGGCCACGCTGTCGGGCGCGTCCAGCGTGTACTGCGTGCTGGGCACGCCGCCGCACTGGCGCCGCTACTCGCGCCTCGCCTGGCGCCAGGGGCCCGCGCTGCTGCTCGACGACGTGAGCGACACTCACACACACAACCCGGGAAATATTTACAAATCCAAACAAGTTGAATGATACCCCGCAAATATTATTGTATCTTGGAAGCTCGGGATGTTAAACATTATTCCCGGAGTCTCCCCGCCATTCCGAGAGGGTTGGGAACCCAAGCAACACTATACATACGATTAATATATTTTATTCATTGTAATTTATCCATGGAACAGATGTTGGAATAATACTCCATAACTGCGCGCAGGCGCAGTCTGTAACATATTACCAGCTGAAATGCAGCAATCCGACACTAACCGTCTAATCTAAAGGTTCCCTAAATCTTATCCAGTACTATAGTCCCCTTGTTGAAATTTATACAAGCTTTTATAATTAAAAAGAAATGCTATAAAGCAATTTAAATGGACAAAAACATCCTATAAATTTAGGTAGCATTATCGGCATGATATAGTAATTGTAAATAATGCGGAGCTCACTGTCTTTCTTGCATTAAATAAATACGCATCATCTTGGACTGTATTAAGTCCATCTATCCAACAATCGAATCTTATCATCTAAGTACATTTCTATCCCAGGTAATACCAGCACAAACAGTGTCCGTAATCTACCAGCTCGGTCCCCACTACGTCGGCACCCTCCAGGCGCCGCTACCGCCCGGCCAATCCCACGAACCGCTCGCCCCACTAGTCGCTGAAGAAAAAGTAGTATTCGGCATCAACGCACGGGCCATGTCCCAGCTCACGTTGGCCAAAATCCGCAAAGTGTACAGTAAAAATGACAACAAGGCAATAGCAAAGATGTTGGGAATGTCGTCTCACGAGAACGCGACGCCTATAAGGATATTGCACAATTCTGCGGGACATCTGATGGGACCGGCGCGTTGTTTGGGCGGCACCGTCGTTGGGTATTTGGGCGTGAGGGTGTTTTGTCCGAAGCCTGCTGCTATAATGGTGAGTAACATTTTTAAGTTCGCAAAACTTGAAACTTTATATTCAATGGCTCGGGTACTTAACTCCCTACTCATTTAAGTTTGCTTGCGTTTTAATGGTATAGATACAGGGCCTTACGGACACGTAGTGCTAGACCACGGCTATGACTAAGTATTGCCATGCAAAACTGATCTTATGTGTCCAGGACTATAAACTGTCGAAATAGTCCACTATCGTTACTTAAATACATACATTTTACGTTCTATTGTAATAGGATTTCCGAATTTCATCGAAGTTGGTTAAACCAATGAATACTTAAAATGGGTGCTCTTGCTTACTCCTTTGATTTTATAATACATTACTTTAAGATAAAACCATCAAAAGTCTAACTGTTTCGTATTCCAGATCGACACAGTTGGTGGCTGCTCAGTGTTACTAGGACTAATCGCAATGTCACAAGACGTGGAGTGCCTGTACGCAAGTGTCAAAGCTCTCGTCTGTGTTGTCCGCTCCAACAAAGCCGCTCAGGCAGAGATGGACAGACGGAAAGGATACCAAACTTTAGCCATGCTGTTGAAGAGAAAGAAACAGCTGCTCAACTCGCATATACTGCACCTTGTATTTGGTCTAGTTGGGACCGTCGACAGTCAGAAGGAGACTTCATCTATTCCTAATTTGATTGCATTTCAGGTATGTTAAATCTCTTTGTAAAGCGGTTTAGCTCAGTTATAAATTTGGACTTTGTTTGATCGTGTGTTAACGCTGTTTTAGGATTTGATATGCGAGCTAGAAGTGTGGCTCGGCGCACCCGGAGGACTAATAAAGTCCCTTCTAGAACATTTGCTGGAGCTAGCAACAGAAACCGCACATAGAACGCACAATTTACGTACAATGAGGGAGCTACAATTAGTTTCAAAGCTCCTTTACATAATAAATGATGTGAAAGTCGTTAGCACAAGAAACGTTTTGATCCAGTTGCTGGCTGCCTTACTAGGAGGGCAGCCTCGACCGAGCGATCTTCTCTGCCTGGGACAATTCATGGCCTTCACTTTACCATTACCATCTCAGACGGAAAAGGGTATAAATCCTAAAGAAAGTGATTGTGAAAAAGAATCTGAAGGCGAACAAATAATTTTACGGAACAAGTGTTTTAACGTGATACACGGGTTACTGTTTACGGCAAGAAATTTGGTGAACACAATTGTTTGTGAGGAGATATCGCGTGTGTTGGGCATGGACTGGCTGTTGAGTTTCATGCTTGAAAATGTTCACCCATCGACGGTCCTATGGGCGTTGAGGATACTTGTCGTTCTGTGTTCAGGACAGGGCCAACAGTCCGCCATAATGCAAAGGTAAGCAATATGTTAGTGGGTTAAAATAGCTTTGGGTATCGTATCGTATCGTATATATCTTTGTATTTGAATAAAAATTCTGCTGAGTAAGTTTATGTCCAAACAAACAAGCCCTTTTCAATTTGCAAACAGTTATGAATGAATTGGTATGTATCTTATGTAAAGATTACCCTTACCTTGATGGTATATGTAGGTTTCGCGAGGGTGTCGGTAATGGCGGGTGGCTGCGGCACACAGAGATGATAGCGACCTCGCAGCAAGCTGGTGTCGTGCTAGCCACCACCCCGCACTCCAACTCACACCTGCACACATCGCTATTACATTCATCGGGATTCACATTGTTAGCATGGTAAGGTTTTTAGCCCACGGTACAGATTATCTAATAGTTCTTACGAATAGATCTCTCACTCTGCACGAATAATTAAACAAACATCACTATTGCTACAAGGCAATACAGTGCACTTCAGCTCGTACACCGGTGCATATTATGCGTTTAAAAATAGATTATTACGTAACTATGTGCTTCTCTTTTTATCGCGTAACTCGTATCTTTTGCAAGCGCGTTGCGGCCCCAACCGCCGGGGTACGCTGTATTTATCACGGTACCTACGAGTGACAGATGCTTACTTGCGGACTCATGGATTTTTAAATCATTGATTTTTGATCATTTCTGTATCTCTATGCTTATCCTATTCGGGCTGCAGTAAGATATCATATTTATCACGCGTTAATCTAAAGAGCAGGATCGATGCTTAGAACGACGCAATATTTATTCCGTTTCCCTTAGATGCCTGTTTTTTAAACTCATTTGCCTCTTACCACTGACCATTGATGAATCAAGTCCAGTTTCCAAATGAACAAATGCACACCGTCACAATGGTATAGTAGCAAGGGTGTTATGGTGTCGCAGGCTGGTGCCGGCGCACCTGCAGATCCCGGAGCTGTACTACCTGGTGTTCGGGCTGGCGCTGGGGCAGCCGCTGCGCGCGGCGTGCGGCGAGCGCGCGGTGTCGGTGGAGCGCGTGTGGGGCGCGGCGTGGGGCGCGGCGGCGCCGGCGCGCCAGTCGCCCGCCGCGCTGGCCGCGCGCATCTCGCTGTGCCCCGACGCCGTGGGCGTGCTGCTGGCCGCCGCGCGCGCCCTCGTGCACGCCGACCACAACAACACACCCGAGTGGCTGCGCGACCATCCCGTTGCCATCGTTCAGGTCACTACTACTTACCACTTCTGAAAAGAACTTGTCTGTTGCTTATGTACTGACAGTCATCGGAAAAAAAAACGGGCCACCATTTTTTTTATTCATGCCGATAAGGTACTTATGGATAGTCGGAGGTTATCACCGGTTCGGAATCGTTTTTAAACTAAGAGCCAGCTGGCCAAAATGTTATACAAGGAACACGATAGTTTTTGGACAATACTTTATTTTGGAATAATGCTTGTTGAGCTTTGTTCAAGCAAAAAGTAATGGAACAATAAAAAAAATATGTTGTCAAATAGAAAATGTGCGGACCGGTTCCCGAAAGCAGCACCCGTACGAAACAAGTCCATGACTTACATCGACATCATGTTTTAGGTCCTGTTCTCGCTGTACAACACTCTGCCCGACTTTGTTCCCATCATGATGACTGCGGAGGTGCTTACCGCACTGGCGGCGATTCTATTCCCACCAAACTCTACGGATGATATTCATATGCGTGAGTATAAATTTAATTAATACAAAACAAGCAAATAACAGGTTTCAATAAATATTTATTCCGATACGAACCCATATTAAATACGTGTTTTTAACCAGTTACCCTCAAATTTATAGTTTTTTTTTAATCAATTTGCAATAGTTTTATAAAGGATTTATCAGGAAATAGTCTTTGTAATGCGGTTGTTAATGGGCGAAAACATAAATAAATTTCACAATTATTGACAGTGGGCTCATTAAAAACACGGTGATTGACTCTTTCCAATATGACCTGTGCAGCGATATGCGAGAGTGGCGACAGTTCTGGTGCGTCCACGCCGGGTTCCGAGAAAGAGATTGCGCTGGTGGGCGGGGGCGGGGGCGTGGGCGGCGGCGGGGGCGGGTCCGCGGCGCTGGCGCAGCACCCTGTGCGCCAGGGCGTCATGGACTTCTTGCGCGTCATCGTGCTCGACTCCTTGCCACTCAACGTTACTGGAAAAACTGCACCGGTATGTTGTAGTGTTTTTCCAAGTCACCAAACCACCAATGTTTACCAAAGTCCTTAGTCTTGCACTCTCGCAAGATAATGAGTAAAAATGAAGAAATCTAGCAGTCTTAAAACAAACAAAATTGAGAATTACGAGTAGGTTTTGGTCGACTAATACGGCGTGTATCCCCTTATGTGATCTACAAAATTGTATTTCATTATTTTCTTGCACACCTGTCAGAACTTTAAAGGGCTGTGTAAATAATATTTAATAATGATTTTAGTGTTGTCATTTACTAATGTTTGGCGTGAAACTTTTCTATGTTGTTGCTCAAATGCAAGCGTTTTTTTTTTATTTACTGTATTCCATTTTTCAGTTTAGTTATAACGAAATATGAGGTACATAAAATCATAATTAATTCCAATATAGATCTAACAATTAGTTACTTATTACAGTATAAATAAAGATATCCTAAAATACTAACCCACTGACAATCAGCTTGAACATTGGTTCTAGAACGCCGAATGCGCATCTGACTCAGTGCCATCGTCAATGTTTTGTACACCATGTAGCCCCTGCTCAGCTGCGGGGATATCCTACTTTTATAGCGTAAATATGGGGACTTTTTATACTATAAAACTTTGACAAACGTGACTAACGCTGTCCTAACGACCACAATGCATAAATATTTTTTTAAGACAATTTATAGCAACTTTTATACTGGACTCTTTTGGTTTCACGGGCCTTATTCTCACGCTTTTTAGTAATAATAAAACTAGCGCAACTCACATTATTTAATTCTGGAATAGGGTGGTTGACTGTGTTGTTTTTGCATAATTTCTTATAAAATCTTTGGTTACGATTACTAACATTGAAGCTATTTCGGGATTATAGATAAAACAAAAATACGGAGGGATTTAACACCAGCGTCCCTAGGCGCTGCATATACAGCTGCCCTGGTTAATGTATGGAAATATATCAAATCATTTGATCGAAATATGAATACGTTCATAACTCATACTGTGTGTATACAGACAGTTAGTAAAAACATTTTTAAGAATTTTGATCGAATTTAAAAAATTCTTCAATAATAGTCAACCACCCTATTAAAATCTCGCTTACGCCGATACGTGCGATAAATGCATCGATAGTGCCACCGGAGCTTCAGAGTAAAGGATATTGTGGGATACTCTCACACACGCGAGTTAGAATGTCTGGTAGTGGTTAACACATACGTAGTGTCGCTCCCCCAAATATTACTATCGATGTTATTACCATTGTATCCCTTTCAGGTTATCGATTTGGTGTTAGACGCGTCTCCACCGCACTCCACGAGCCAGCAGCAAATAGAATATCAGACGGAAGTTCTCACGACCCTCATGGAGAACCTGTTGAACATTGAGCTGTTTGGCTCCGAATCTAATATTTCGAATGTATGCTATTTAGCCGCGCGACTGGTGGATAAGTTGTGGCAAGGACAATTGTCGCGAGACCCTCATGAGGTACGAGACCATCGGATATATATCACCTTTATTTGTTCTCAAATAATACTTTGCACTAGTCTTACGTGTTTTTAAGTACATTTAAAAGGTCCTTGAAGTTAACAATTGTTACAGGTATTCGATTTTATAGTGAAACTAGTCACTCAAGCTAAGAAGAAATCATCAGTAATATCGCTGGAAGGATTGCATCACTGTTTGAACAGGACTATACTGTTTCTTCTGTCTCGTTCGACCGACTCCATCGCAGATCAGATGTCGGTTCTGGAAGCTTTACATAAATTGACAACCAATAGGTGGGTTGACTAACATGTAATGAATTATAATAATTATTTTAATGATGTTGTTGAATACAGAATAAGAGATTAGACTTTGGAGATGGCCTCTTGAGTTTAGATATAGCCGAGAAGGTAGAGTGGCTCTATGCAAAGAGAGAATGAAGGGGAAATGGAAGACTTCTTGTCGGAGCCTATAATTTATAGCAAATTTCTTGTTGTTTTTAGGTTATTGATATTTGGCGCTGGTAATCACGAGCTCGAGTTCATCGGCTGCCTAACTTACTGTCTTCTGCAATTGAGTTCCAACATGAAGATCGCTCTGGAGTCGCACATGCGCACCACGTGGCACGTCAATCCTAGCGGCGACCTGGAGTCGAGTGACGATAAACTGACCACACACCAAGGTGAATTTATTATATGCAATCAGACCCTCGATAGACCATGTTTTATGTATTCATGTATTCGATCTAATGCAGCTTATTGCCGAATCTTCCCATACATTTATCGGTAAATTAATGACGATACGTTAACCGATATTTATTAACCGGTTCAGAGGCCCGAATGTAAATTTTACAGGTCAAGTGTCATCCTTAAACAAAACGACCTCGATAGCGTTGTCTATTTTTAGGACGAAACCTAATGGCTGGTGCGGCCCGCCGCGTATGGGAGGAGTTGTATGTATGTAAGAAGCCAGCTATAGAGGAGGTGTTCAAGATAACACTAGTGCTGCCCGGCGGGAACGCCCGCGCGCCCGACCTCACTGTAGTGAGGGAACAGCTCAACGAAAGCGCCCACAAACTGTGGATCAATTATATCGATGCGGAACGGAAGGTGTGTACAACAATATAATTGTAAAAAATATGTTATATCTACTACATGCAAAATTCGTTGTGTCGGTATTTTTTTTTGGAATCTCTCGTAAGACGTTGAGGTTATTTTTTCAGTAACATAATGTTTTTTTATTCATCACTAGCTGTCCCGGCGAACTTCGTACCTAACGTATTATGGTGACAGAATGACAGATAACCTTACGCCTGACGTTCGACAGACCAACTGACAGTCAGAAAAAATAAAGCACAATAAAGACTTATTTTTCGTCCTTGCAACTTTTCCCCATTTTCTCACCGGGTAAACCTTCCCTGGGCTACGACAAACATTTCAAAACCAAAATCAGCTAAATCGACCCAGCCGTTCTCGAGTTTTAGCGAGACAAACGAACAGCAATTGATTTTTATTATATAGATTATTGTAATATTCCATTTTTATTAATTGCGTAATCAATCTGTTCAAACATTAGCCGTGTCCGTTCATGCCCGCAATGGCAATGGAATATCGCCTATGTCAGAAAAGGTCCTTGCCCTTATGTACGGAATTCTTGTAAATGATTTAAAGTTTTATTACTAATGGATTGAATGAAATGCAATGTTATTGTGCGTTGCAATCGATTATTTAATTGAGTTTTACGTGTATATTGGAATAGGCTATCTACCGTGTGCCTTGGGAGTTGCATAATCAAATCCAGTCGAAGATACAAAAGGTGACGGGTGGGCTGACTCGCCTCGCGTCCAGGACTAAAGTGAAGAAGGAAGACTCCGCGAAGCAGCGCACCAGCCCGCCTCGCGACCACGCGCTCGCCTATATGCAGGACCATGTACAACTAGTTCGGTGAGTTTTAATTTTATTATGATATATTAAATTGTTGACATTATTAGCAATGAAACAGATTTATATAAAGAAAAATAGAAAAAAAGTATCTATTTCCCTCATCGTCCCATTCCGACGATCTTTTCATGAATTATACGCATTTTTAAATTTAATTTTATCATTCAATCATAACATAAGTGCATTTCAATGTGATACTAAATAAAAAAAAACATAATTACTAATCTAGACCTAAAACTGCAATGTAAATTAAAACTCGATACGCTCGAGCATGCTCGTCGCTCTCACGAGACGGGTATCGTGCGGAGCGTTGTGGTTTGATCGTGTGGTTTACGATACATTGCGCGCTCAAAGGTTACAACATTTGTAATCCATGACTTTCGACATAAATGCGGTGGCGTAGCATTTTTCGTCATTTTTTTTTTGTCGTTACCATGCCCCAATTTTTTTATATTGAATAGCGAAAATAAGAGGGCGGCAAATTTGAAATCTGCACCGGGTGCTAATGACCTATGCTACGCCACTGCATTAATGATTTCGATAAATAGTGTAACCTGTACCCAACGTTTCACGCTGTAAAGGAAAAATGATATCACTGTTTAATTAGATACTAGTTAGTTGTTGTTGTGTTCGTCAGGCGCGCGTGGTGCGGGCGGGTGTGCGCGGCGGCGAACACGCGGCTGCACACGGCGCGCTACGTGCAGGCGGAGTGGGCGGGCGCCTGGCGCGAGCTGACGCGCGAGCGCGCGCTGTGGGGCCCGCCGCGCGCCGCGCCGCTCGACAAGTGGGCGCTGGACAGCACCGAGGGGCCCTCGCGCATGCGCAAGATGCTGCGCCGCAACCACCTCTTCTACGCGCACTACCCCTACCGGCCCGACCTGCAGCACGCCGACAATGTGAACATACATTTTATATACACACTCGATTTTTAACTGGCACAGTAACCATTAAGAATCATAAGAACAGAATCAGGACGGCAAAAGGTGTTCGAAATCCGCATACTTTCTCAGTTGAAAAAACACTGTATAATAAATACTGTTAGTAAACTAGCCGTGCTTGTGATCTCACACGCATTAATGTTTTGAAAAAAAAGGCCTTTGTCCCTACACTTTTTTAGTGCTAAGAACAAGATAGTTATTAATTTTCTAGATTTGATTTATCTTACATCTATTTACGTGTGCAACCTTTTCCTAATCATCATTACGTTTGTTATTTTAGAAGCAATTGAAGTACAAAGTAGCGCAGAGCATAGACAGCAAGGAGTACTACAGAGTGTACCAGCAGTGGCGGACAGCGGGCACCAACATTGGCGAAGCGGACGGAGTGGACCCTGAGTTGCCCCAAACGTCTGAAGAGCCGACCACGTAAAATATCATATCAATAAAATAACTTCATTAACAAAACATTTTTCACACCGACTATACTCAGTACGTTCAATGGTGTTTATAATTATTATATAAGTTTCTCCTTTGTGACAGAAGCCGCGAAACATCGCTCGATGTAACTAATGGTGAAGAGTCGCCGTCGGATCTCGTCAGTAGCGGCGTAGTCAGCCGCGGCACTAACCAATCCTCTGGTGAAGGTAAATATTCACAAATTATTTATACTTCACAACCTCTTTATAAAGTTACACACTTTCCTATAACATGTAGAAACTAACTTTAGATCCGAATACCATAGGTCTTATACGAGGATAGTCCCAGAGTGACCAATAACCGAGAATCTAAATGTCACTCAAAAATGTTATCTATTTGATCAAAATATATCTATAATCATGTTTACAATCCGAACCCGCCGGGATTATTTTGTCTATGGTCGACCCGGGCACCCCCACCATGACTTAACTTTCATTCTTATGTATACTAAGATACAGTTCAAATTATAGCGATTGATATCCTTTCGCCGTCCCCTCCCAATCATTATGTCTTAAAAGCTCGCGGACAATGAGAGCATTCTACGTTATTACTTTCTTTTCAATAAAATAATAAGCTTATAATTATAATGTGCCATTAGGAAACGAAGACGGTCCCGACAATGAGGACGAAGATGAACAGCCAACACCTCCACCAGATAACCAAACTCTTCTCAGGCTATTAGAACACCATGAAAAGGTAAAATCGACCAAATAGTCACAACAATACGTCTGACTTTCGTTCTACAAATACTTTCATTTTACTTCCAGATTACTCACATGTTCCGCTGTGCAAGAATACAAGGTTTGGACACCACCGAAGGTTTATTGTTGTTTGGCCGCGAACATTGCTACGTCATCGACGGATTTACCATACTAAAGAACCGAGAAATTCGAGACTTGGACAGCTGTCCGGATGATTATGAACCTATATTGCCCAGTCAGGGCATTCAAAGGAGTAACCAGAGGCAATGTTCTAAGTTCTTGTATGAGGATATAAGGTACGTAAAGTTAATAAATTTGACCTACTGTTGGGCATCGCTTACACCTTAATGTGCGAGGATAAAGGCCATAGTCCGCAATGCTGGTTCAGTTGGAGTTCGCGGAACATGCCTTTTGAAATAAGTTTTTGCTGACATCGATATTCCATTATGATGATTGTAAAAGTGCATGCTATTATAAAGAACTATTTATAATCATGTTTGTTGTATGATTTGCAGGGAAGTTCACAAGAGAAGATATCTGTTGCAGCCGATAGCTCTAGAAGTATTTTCCAGCGATGGTCGGAATTACTTGCTCGCTTTTCCCAGAAAAGTCCGAAACAAGGTAATTTCACTTATTATACGGGTCTCAATATAGTAATTTCATGTATCGCTATTCATTATTGTTGAGTACATAAGTGACGTCATGTTGTATAGTTGTGGAGCCATTACATTAGCGAGTGGTTTCCAGGTGTACAGCAGGTTCACGGCGCTGGCGACGGGCATGGCGGACAGCGCGGCGGGCTCGGTGGCGGGCCAGAAGCGCGGCGTGGCCGTGGAGCAGCCCGCCGGCTTGCTGGCCACGCTCATCGGCGACACCTCCGTCACGCAGCGGTGGCTGGTACCTGCTATATTACTTCTGTATTCCTTGTAGCGGTAGCGGTAGACA
Source organism: Pheosia gnoma (assembly GCA_905404115.1). Lineage (NCBI taxonomy): Eukaryota > Metazoa > Arthropoda > Insecta > Lepidoptera > Notodontidae > Pheosia > Pheosia gnoma. The sequence continues at coordinate 5,176,669 of FR989901.1, forward strand.
GATGTGTCCTCTTGTACAATTACAGTTCTACTGCTTCTACCTTTATCGTGCGAACTGCCGAGGAATGGAACACGCTACCGGCGTCTTTGTTCCCCGTTGACTTTAATCTGGGTGTTTTCAAGTCGAGAGTGGACAGGTACCTTTTAGGCAAGTATGCTACATCGTAGATCTCATCGTCACTTACCATCAGGTGAGATCGAGATCAAATACTTGCCTATATTGTAATAAAAAAACAGTAAGAAATAGGGGTGAACCCATTGTCACTTTATATTGGGGAAGACCCTATTTTAAGCGAAGTGTATCTGGTAAAATGATTGGAGTAACTGCTTATAGAGTTTAATCTCGGTATTTTTTCGAAATAGAATCCTTGAACTGTCACAGTAGTCTCCAATAAAATTTGTCACGATCCGTTTGAGGAAACATACTATAGTAAATCGGTACTGTTTTCAGAGAGGCGAAATATCAAACTTCCAATATCTAATGCATTTGAACACGCTGGCGGGGCGGTCGTACAACGACCTGATGCAGTATCCGGTGTTCCCCTGGATCCTGGCCGATTACGACTCACTAGAGTTGGATCTCAACGACCCGGCCACCTTCCGTGATCTCACTAAACCTATGGGCGCACAGAGTCCAGACAGATTAGAGCAATTTAGGAAAAGATATAAGGTATGTTTATCCATTATTGATATGATTATTCATTTATAAATTAGATATGTAACGGCGCTCCGCTTCTGCTTCCGCAATCGCGGAAGTTCTGCAAAGCTTGGGACTTCTGCATCTTCTGTAAGATTATGTTTAAAAAAGAAAAATAACCCGGACATGGTTTCCACACAAAGTTGAACTCTAAACTTATAGTAGAATGAATATAAAGTAACTTTTAAATAATGCCATTATTCTTTAAAAGCGCCCTTAGAAATTGATTAAATCTCCTATAAGTTTGGTGGTAATTTTCGACCTTTGTTACAGGAATGGGACGACCCCCACGGGGAGACCCCACCATACCACTACGGCACCCATTACTCGTCCGCCATGATCGTTTGCTCATATCTAGTCAGAATGGAGCCTTTTACTCAACACTTCCTCAAACTTCAAGGCGGACATTTCGATTTGGCAGATAGGTAAGTTTATCTGACTCTCATGGACTGTTTCATAAGGCTTATAAAACCACAAGTTATGTGTAAAATAGGTTTTGGATAAGGTTATCAGCACTTTGTGAAACAGATCATTAATTGGTACTTTTGTCTATTTGTAAAAGTAAGTGTATATTAAATTGTTAATGGATGTTGCAGGATGTTCCATTCCGTGAAAGAAGCGTGGAACTCGGCATCACGGCACAACATGGCGGATGTAAAAGAATTGATTCCGGAATTCTTCTATTTGCCGGAATTTCTCAAAAACTCAAATAATTTTGATTTAGGTATGAACTTGCATCACTTTTAGCGCTTGAACTTCTGACCTGTGCCTTTGACATAAAGCCCTATTCTTTTAAACTTGTCTATGGATTAATCAGGTATACCAATGTGGAGACATCAACGGATCTAACTATGAACACTTTTCACAAGTAATGTTTCGAACATTGCTCTATTGTATTCAGTATCTCATTTTTAAATCTCTTTACGTATTTTTTCGGTAACGTAAGCGTCTTCTCATCTCGTCTCTCATCTCGTCATAAGTATGACAGTGACAGCAACTTTTCTCGATGTCGTTACGATTACCTACTGTTCTATTGAACATTATTATATTATCGATGTAACTGCGACACGCAAGTCTTGCAGAATCAGTCTCGTTCTTACCTAAGTCTTGGTTTTGCTAAAACATCTATAGCTATTTGGGGCAACACTTTTTCTTCACGCGTGTTTCGAGAACCGTTAATGTTAGGCTCTCAAACATGCAGGTGTCTTCAGAATGATTTGGTTGAGTGTTGAACACGTGACGGTTGTGTCAGTGTTGAGTACGTGCCGGTTGCGCAGGCTGCAAGCAGTCGGGCGTGGCGCTGGGCTCGGCGGTGCTGCCGGCGTGGGCGCGCGGCTCGGCGCGCGAGTTCATCCGCGCGCACCGCGCCGCGCTGGAGTGCGACTACGTGTCGCACCGCCTGCACCACTGGATCGACCTGGTGTTCGGCTACAAGCAGCAGGGCCAGCCCGCCGTCGACGCCACCAACGTCTTCCACCACCTCTTCTACGAGGGGAACGTCGATATATACAAGTCAGTACCACGCGCACTTCCACATAGCTTCACGACTAAACGAAACATTGTCCGTTTCTAAGAAATTGTGTATAGTGCGTCTTCATTAGGGTCACGTCTTGATATGACATGGTGTGACAGGTATGTTCCGTGTCACAACTAGGAAATAAATATCACCACCGCCGGAACATACCTGTCACGCCGGTGTACTTTGTAATTTTATATCAATCTTTTCATTAATTTTTTTTTTTTCGTTTTTTTGCGTTTCAACACATCTTTAATAACACAGCATAGTCCTTACGTAAATAGGTCTGCAGATTAAAAAAAACCTTGTTAGATGCTTATTAAATGGTATCCTATAGTCCAGCTGTTGAGATGTCAACGGATAGGAAGTATCTAATCATCTAAGCACCGCATATCACTAATTTATTGTTACAGTATTGACGATCCGCTCAAAAAGAACGCGACCATTGGTTTCATAAACAACTTTGGACAGATACCGAAGCAGCTGTTCAAAAAAGCTCATCCTAGCAAAAAAATGTCGCAACGGAGTTCAACTATACTCGATCCCAATAATATAATACCTTCTCAAGGTATAACGCCGCCGGAGAAATTGTTCTTCCACAATCTAGAGAACTTAAGGCCTTCATTGCAGCCTGTCAAAGGTACGAATAATCACGGAACTATTATTAATGTACAATGCTTTTAATACTTTGTCCTCCCGCGGCTCCAAGCTGAGAACCGCGCCCACTCAAAGGTACGCTTGAGTAAGTTCTACTCCCCAACACATCTCCTAAGGCCACAGAATGGAGCGCAATAAGGTTCCAAGCTCTTGTGGCTGTAAGGTAGGCTATTTTCAGCCAACTGCATTCCTCATTTGAAAAAAAGTTAATAGGTTTTTCAGAAGATCGATTATTCCGTATTTCGTTTAATGTTTTTATCTATCGAATATATCAATTTTACATCAGGGTCACCACCCTTAGAACCTTCATCCAGAAAGTATAGTATAAAAACATCGTAAATTATTTTGCAGAAGTGAAAGGCCCAGTGGGTCAAATCCTCTACACGGATAAAGCGATACTGGCCGTCGAACAGAATAAAGTGTTAATGCCTCCATCGTACAACAAGTACGTTGCGTGGGGCTTCGCGGACCACTCCCTGCGGATCGGGAATTACGACAATGATAAAGCGCTGTTCGTGTGTGAATCGGTCGCGCAGGCGTGTGGGGAAATCGTGACTTGTGTTTGTCCATCGGACAAGACTATTGTCACTGCTGGCACTAGTACGGTAAGTTAGTTGCATTTGTTGTGGATTACATGAAATTTAGTAATATTTATTATATTTACATGAAATTATATTTTATTTTAATTAGAATTGGCATTGTGTGCAGAGAGGCACCAAATTTCCAGTTTGTGTTCGTTCTGATCATGTATCTCGTTTTTTTATTTCTGTCTCTGTTGGGAGTTTAATATCTTGGAAGTAAGGAATGTTGTCCGTATTTCTTAAGTATGTATCTCTATTTATTAGGTTCTCTTTACTGAGACCTACTTGAAATCTATGTTTAGTGTCTAGGCAAATTTTTGTAGGTAGACTACGTCTTCTTAAAACTCGGCGGCAGGGTCGGTTAGGGGAATAATTCAGGTTTTTAGTGTGAATTGTTAACATTTCTAAACGTCTTTAAATAAAAACCTACTATAAAGGTTAGAATCCAATAAAACTGGTGTCCGAACTTGTTCCCTTTCTCTCTCGCAGACGACTTGTCCAAACTTTATACCAATGATGTCCCATTCAGGTGGTAACCGTATGGCAATACTGGGCTCGGCGGCGTCGCTTGGCTGTCAAAGTGTGTTTGTACGGGCACGAGGAGGCCGTCACCTGCCTGGCCGCCAGTCCGGCGTACAACCTGGTGGTGAGCGGCAGCCGGGACGGGCAGGCCATCGTGTGGGACGTGGAGCGCGGCACGTTCGTGCGTCAGCTGCTGCCGCCGCGCATGTACGGACCCCCGCCGCCCGTGTCGGCGCTGGCCATTGATGATCTCACTGTGAGTGACACGCTCTTCACTGTTTGACACGTCGCTATCTTGCGCGCTCTCATATTATGTTGCGTTTAAACATTCGTATACGAACGTAGAAACAGTGTATTAGGTCACAGAACTGAATTTGATTGGACACGGGTAAAACAAATACTATGATTTATTGTGATCTGTTTTATCTGTGTAAAATATTATTGTATTGGATGGTTACTACTGATACTCTTCGTTCTTATGAGTATGTAAAAGAATGTATTGCTTGAGATTGTTATCGAAATCAATTCAATGTGAGAGACAGTGACAAAATGGCTATCAGAGATGTTACAATAAATATGTCTGATACAAATCATGAAACCAAACTTTCAAAATATTTATACAATAGTAAATTTATAGCCTTTTCACAATGTGATGATAAATCTTATATAACATATGAGTCAGAATTTGTATGGGCCGTTCGTTAAATATGATGTACATAGGGTATATCAGCACATTTTGAAACAGGCTATAATAACAAGAAATGATGATGATGACGTGATTCATGATGATGGTATGGCCAGGGCGACATAGCGACGTGCAGCGGCAGCTGGCTGTACGCGTGGTCGATCAACGGGTCGCTGCTGGGCGCGGTGGACACGGTGGGCGGGCGCGAGCGCTCGCAGCAGGTGCTGTGCGTGGCCTTCAGCCAGACGCGCGAGTGGGACCCGCTCAACGTCATCATCACCGGCTCCACCGACGGCGTCGTCAGGGTACGGACACACACCGACACACGGCGCCTACTACTTATTAGCGATTTATTTTAGAATAAATTTCTCTTCCATATTTGTAATCTGGAAATAATTATATTTGCTGTTTGTGTCCCATCATTCGTAGCAGTTTACCTCGACAGATGCTTTCCATAACTTAATTTTTTATTAAAATTATCTCAGGCCCAGAAAGAGATAAATATAATAATTATAATAAATTTTTAGTAATAATTGAAATATCAATATGAACCCATTATACTAAATGAAGTTGTGATCTAATATCGTATGAAATCTGACACGCAGAGGAATGCAGTAAATCTTATGTGATTATGTTATCTTTAGATGTGGTCAATAGACTACATTGCGGAAACAGCTGAAGAACAATGTGAAAGTGCAGAGGGGGGAAGTGTTGATCCCGCTTCAGGCTCCTTGGACTTAGAGAAAGAGAAGGAAGACCTCAAACTGTCTGTGTGTGAGAGCGAGGACGCAAAATCCGAAGGCGACGTGAAGGTAGAAAATGAAGCAAAGACTGAAGATGTGGAAACTGAGCACAGGGAAGCTGCGATCAAGAGGGTCGAGGAGTTAGTTAAACAGATGAGTCTGTCACAGGATAATGAAGGTTAGTTACTGAACTTGAAAATATGAAATATCTCAAAGAATTTTCAACAGAAACAATTCTTCAATACATTGTTAATAATAAAAATAAATGTGTATGTGTAACTTACTGATTACGGAAAGGCGTAAGCGACCGTCCTCAAATCTGCAGGGGCCTATAGGTTCAATGATGACTTATGTAACAAACTATCACGCATATAATCTCGATGAGTCTCGATGAATTTTGCCGCTGTTACTTCCTTTATGTCACACGTTCAATATTGTCGTTGTAGGCAATCTACAAAAATCCGGATCAGAAAGTTCACTATCAGACGCGTGCGAAACGACGAGCGCCAAGGAATCCTCTCGGAGACACGACGAGAAAGATACCTGCAGTGACAATGAGGACACCCAGTACCCGGAGCACAAGGAGGAGTCCATCGACTCGTGCGACGAGGCGAAACAGGAGTATGATAACGAGAAAGACTTAGAGATGGAGAAAGAGAGTGCCCACAGGAGCAAGCTGCGGAAACAAGGGAATGTTGTGCTGAGGAGAAAGTCTAAGGGGAATCCATTGTACCGTAAAAGTGAGATGTTTTTTTTTCTATACTATTACCATTATAATATTTTTCACAGTTAAGTCCAGGAAATTCTTAGTGAATCAAGGAATAGGGCGCCACGGAAGTCGGAATGACAGGGCAAATTTTGTCTTCGAGTTAATTATTCACCGAATCCGTTGAAGTTACAAAGCATTTTTCCACCAGCCATTGTTAATGAACTGTAAAATTCCAAGAATTATATGGGTAATATGTGTGTAGAATGATGATTAACAATAGGTCAGGGCTAATTAAACACATTTATAGGTGGTGGTAGCATAGGCGAGTCGAGCGAGTCCTGTTCCATGGATACCTCAGCTGGGATCTCCACCGAAGCCAGCCAGGAGGGCGGCGGGCTACGCACCAGCAAATCGGACACGAGCCTTACGGACTCGTTCGTGGTTGTATCTGCGCCCGCCTCGCCCGCGCCCAAGCACAAGCCAGTGGGGAAAAATATTCAGCAAATAGCACTTGATCCAGGTTAGTGGATCCTCCAAGACATACCTATCTACTTCTATATCTCGTTGTTTCTCGACACTAATTACTAATAGTATTTTAAAAATTCGGGATATTTACACGTTAAACGTATGATTTTAAAAGGTTGATTATATGTATGTTTTTGTAAAATCAGTGAGTATTGACGTACATAAAATGGTACGGTAAATATTTCATTTAAAAGCTTTAAAAAATATCTATGTACTAGCACGTCTGATTTCCCTCAACGTTTACGTTAGAGGTAACCATATATCTTAAAAATATTGTTATTTTTTTTACAAAAAAAAATAAGTACATAACATAAACAGTCGAATCTTTGGAAAAAATAGCATAGAGAACCAAAACATATCTTCCCTTGTAATTAAAACAAAATACGATCGAGTGATGCAACGGTTCGGTCGCTGTGACAGAATCGGGCATCAAATGGGTCCGTCGGCTGGTGCTGCGCGGCAAGCTGACCATGCACACGGCGTACGAGCGGCGCGACAACGCCTGCCCCGCCTCCGTCACCGCCGTCGCCGCCGCGCGCAGCGGCCGCGGGCTCGCCGTCGGCGACGCCAGGGGACGGGTGCGTCACACACACTCTTTACATCTCCCATGGAACACTCCTAATAGGACCAACAACGAGCCGAGTTAGAGACCACTAACGGTAGTGTGGATCTTCCTACTAGGGTGTATAGAGAGTGAAGGGGTGACCAGGAGTGGTGGGAGCTAAGGCAATCCTCTGCCCCAACCTCTCCTCTATTGCAGTGTCAAGAGCACGATCCCACCCGAGTTTCTCTCACTCGGCTGTGGCTACAAAAGTATTGGAATAAAATATAATGTCATATTAATGATCTTAATAGGGTGGTACATTCATGCATTTCTCAGAAGCTTGCCAGCAATACTTAAACTAGTGTTTTGTCCTATTGCACTTCTCTAATTACTTCGCCCCGTTATAGCTATACTGACGCGCTTTTATTTCTATGTTGTTTTGTTCCACTAAGGGGAGGAAAAAGGCCTAAAACAGCCGACGGCCTCATGGGCAATTGATTTTGTTGTGTTCTTTATTGTTTGTTGTTGTAATATCGCCAGCCAACTCATATATAAGTTGTATAAAAAAGTATTGTAAGGTGTTATCGATGTTGCATCTAATAGTTTTGCTTATAGATCTTCCGCTGGTCGGCCCCGGACATGTCGAGCGCATCGGGCGCGAAAGGTGGGCCGGCCGACCATTGGATTCGAGACGACACCGCACCTTATTGTACCCAATGCCAGGTAAGTAATAATACTTCAAAGCATTGTTGGCATACGTTAAATTCTTTGATGACTTGCTTAGAGCTATGCAGACACGTTCTTTCGAATGGTATTATTCACCTATACCTTCAATATATAGCGTTGATCGAACACAAGCGACTTGGATTGGAACAATTTATAGTAATATTTTTTCAGCTTAGGAGACTGAAATTTAGAATTATAGACAAAAATGCATTCAATAGTAATTTTTTTGAGGATTTCAGAATGCATCATTTTCAGAATTTGATGATACAGCGAGTGATACATTAGAACATATTGGATTTGATGATGTATGAGTGTTTTTTATGTAGATATAATTGGCAACCCTTCAACTCGAGGAAATGATTTGTAAATATCACAAACCTATTCCACCATTTCAAGAGGACGCGACATATCGTGCGATTGTCTATTATTTTATTTTAAATTGCACTATTGAGTTGAGTGAGGTACAAGTGCAGCGCTGCGCAGGTGCGGTTCACGGCGCTGGAGCGGCGCCACCACTGCCGCGAGTGCGGCGCCGTGTTCTGCGGCCGCTGCTCGCGCTACGAGGCGCCCGTGCGCCGCCTGCGCGCGCTGCGGCCCGTGCGCGTGTGCCAGCGCTGCCACGAACACATCACCAAGCGCGACTAGCCACCTCACGCACTTCTCATACGGACCTAGGTAAACGGTTCACTTTACACTATTTGTGTTTGTTACCAAGTCTCATTCGATACGTCACGTGCACTTTGTTATTTGTAACAAAGACTACGTGCCGCAGCTGACGACTCAACCGAAAAAAGGGCTACCGTATCATCGAGAAACCTGACAAGCCCTTTATTGTTTTTTAGTATGCATTATCGGTGATAGTTATTATCAGTACATCATTGTCATTTGCTTATAACGTGTAGTTATCGCGCAATGTTAAGATTCGTCGCCGCCCTTATTGAAACAAGGAGTAACACCAAAACTAATATTTTTTTACTTTATTTATTCTTAGCTGCAAATATAAGACCTTATAAAATATATTTATTAGAATGAGTATGTACGAAAATTTGATGAAAAAAAAATCAATGTTCACTTTTAACGTTATGCCAGCTAGCATATTATAGCTAACGCACGAGTTAGTACAGCTCAGTCTTGCAACATTAAAAAAAAGCAGTGAGCAGCCAAAATTATTTTTGAGATACGGCATACTATTATGCGTCAAAGTATGGCTACATTTACATTACATTTAAAAAAGTCCCTAATCGCAGCTATCTTTTGTACCTAGTTTCGGGACAGTTTCGCCAGTGGAGCTTTCTTGTCTTGATTCGTTTCGTTGGCGACTTTTCAACGTAACCAGTTGTCTTGTACTCGGCTTTTCGTGTACGAAAATTAAAGAATACTAATAGATTTGACGTAATAGATACCCCCTATAAATTATGTACTTCCACCAAAGTTTTTTTACAAATAATTTTGTGTGTACACAATATTGTATCTGTCCTTTATTTAATATATTTTTAAATCAATAAAATATAATATTATAATTTTCGGTGCTGCTTTTATATGTTTTATTAGAAATCAGTATTAATATGATAAGGCAATTTTAGATTTATTGTTTTTAATGTTATTATATGGTGTAGATCTCGTAATCTCAGTTTTTAATAAGCTTTTTTTCATATAGCTAAATATTTTTCTAAGCCAAAATGTCTGAAATTATAATGTTTGTAATGTATAATTAAATAGATTTAAAACACATTAGGCTATATTTTCTTTTAATTGTGATATATTATTTACTTTGGGATACATAAAGCAGGTAACACGGCCATAAAAGTGGTTTATAATTTCTAACAAGTTAATGGAAATTTCACTAAGATGTGTGTTCTAAGTTCAATTAAAATAAAATACTATTATAGAGATTGCCATTCTACGATGTGAAAATGATAATCAATTTATGGTTATAAAATAATTTTATGGCCGATTTTAATCAATATTTAAAAATTCATTCCAGTATTATGATGGAATTATGTATGTGGTGAATATAAAATTAGTGCTAGTCATCTTTTTTTATTTAACATGGGTATATTTTATTTATGCATGAGTTGCTCTTCCTCGCACTGAATTAGATGTTATATTTAAACAAATATATATTATGTTCTTAAAATTGTGTTAATATAATAATAACAATGGATATGTTTTTATATTTTAAAATGTAACCAACAGCAATGGAAACAAATTTAAGTATAAGGTGTATATTATATATAAAACAATGCCGTGTTAGATACACCATTTATAATTCAATGACGGGTGGGCCGATTGTTTGATCTTTGCTTTTTGAGATTATCTCATACCCGTATAACTATTAAAACATGGGAAAAATCACAAAAAAATATAATAAAGAAAATGTATCTTCTCATAAATTTGATTCTGGCGGTTTGCAGTTCGCCGGGCAGTTATAAATAAAATCATTGAAATATAATCGTGGATATTTGTATATGTTAGTAGCTATAGCTCAGCTTATAGAAAACATTCCTAGTCGCATACGTACAAGTTTACGTAATTATACAAGCTTTCATTAATTTTTAGAAGACAAAAAGCTTAAATAATCATGATTGTCTATTATTAATACATAGCTATCATAGCTTTACTATGATAGATCTAATAACCTATAGTATTTCTTCAATAATCTAATAGCGTACGCAACTATTCGTCTTTGTAATTTTACGATCTCACGTAGGTATCATTCGCAATGCAGAGTACATTCTCACGTCGTTGTGTGTGTACAAAAATTAAAGTATGAAAATATAAGAAACATACTGCCGCGTCTTGCCGAAGGAAATTAAAAATGTAAGATATGCTCGCATTCGCAGTTTTCTATATTTATAAAACAGAGAAGCATAGCAAATTAGGTAACTCGAATAAATGAAAAGATCAATATGAATGTAGGATAATTATAATCTTGCTTGGATTAATTATAAGAGCAACGTAATTTATTGGATTAATATCGGTATGTAGCAAAGATAATTGTAATTAAGTATTAAGTGGATTTCTTAGTCGCCCGACCTGAAATGTATAGATGAAAATTTACAGACAATATAATACGTTGTTTAGGTAGTACGTAGGCACTGAAGTTTATGCCGTTGACTAATGTATTCATGTACCTATAATTTATTAAAGTGGTGCAAATCATTTACTAGTTTTATTTAAATTAGGCTAAATTTATTTTTAAAAACAATAAAGTCATTGGTCAGGTTTGCCAAACGTATTATTCAGCCGTCGACCGAAACTAATTCAAATCAGCAAAGGTGGTTCACGAGTTTACAGCAATGAAATAATACACAATCAACTAAACATAATTTATTATTCCTTTATTTATAATATTTGAACTCTCATTATCTAAAATATCTACATATATACGCCGATATTTACATGCTTTTAGACAAAGATAAAGTCACTGCAAGTATATTATACAAATAACACTCAACAAATAAGAATTCGAAACAACATTTTGGTAATATTTAAGTACAACTTGTCCAATAGTATATCCATTTAAATAAGCACATGGAATTCTTATTTAGGGTTGTCGTATTTATCCAAAATGTATGTACTACTAATTTTAAAAATATTACAGATAATTTCATAAGCTGGCATTTGGTGCTAATTAAATTTAATATGTGCTTAATATATTTATTTTATTCATGTCCTTATCAACACCATATCATATGTATATAATTATTATAAATAATTTTGAGTTTAAATATAAATATTAATATTGGTTTACGTCGACTGTAAAATGCAGTTTTACACACAATTCGTTTCTTGGCCGACAGCCAGCGTTATATATAATAGTATGCAAATTAAACCGATGGTAACATGGCCTTCTAATATTGACACGATTAACCCCCACGGGCGTGCAACCTTTTACAATAGAACTTCCCATTACGGCATTAAAGACCATTGTACTTGTCAGGAAACTATGACCACATCACCACAGAATCGTATTACCTACTTTAGGGGAAAATTTCATCATAATTTACCTATGTCATAGATATAGGACGTCCTATTTATATGATTATTTATCTATACATATAAATAAATTTGGAGTGTCTGTCTGTCTGTAATATTAAAATAACCGCTTTTTACTAAGTGCATTTAGATGTATACACGTTACCTATACCGAAACAACATTTTTTAAAATTTTTGTCTGTCTGTCTGTTTGTTCCGGCTAATCTCTGAAATGGCTGGACCGATTTTGACGGGACTTTCACTGGCAGATAGCTGATGTAACAAGGAGTAACTTAGGCTACTTTTATTTTAGAAAAAAAAATAGGATCTCACGAAAAAAAATTAAAACCAATGTTGCAGCGCAGCGCCTGATTAAGTTTGATAGCAACAACCTGCAATGCGTCCCGCGGGCTCAGAATGGGCGAGCAGGCTGTTGTCAACGGTTGTCTTTGTTAAATACCACGCGGGCGAAGTCGCGGGCAACAGCTAGTTATAAATATAATAATATGATTATATCTAGGATCATTGCTTCCGACAGTTTCATACATTCTGTCAATGGTCATATACGTTATCCTAGATCTATCACATAGATTGTAAATGGACCCAAGTGCCATTAACGGTCAATTAACATATCCACGGAAGAAAATGTGGCAAATTACATTGACTTCTGAATTTAACGAGTTACAAATTATAAATGAGAACTATATTGACCCTAAAGTTGTGTAGTACATACAATCATATTTTTTTGGACACTTTTTTTTGTTTACTTTTTAAGTACCTACGATGTATATTATTTAAAAATACGTAAGTACATAAGTGCGACTAATTTATGCAAGGCTAGCCAGTGATATGCATTTAATATCTACTAACACTATCAGTTGTGTTAAAAAAAAACAAATCTGGAATGTAGAGATGCAATCTTTATTGCTGTTTTGGATAAAAAAATGATGTTATAATTCAAAAATTAAATGAACCAATGAATAAGTATATTACTTTTCATGAAACCTGTGCCAATGGGACACGTCATAACAAAAAAAAATAACAGTATAAAAACAATTATCTAATGTTACTAAATTATTAAATTAAAAAATAGTAAATGTAAGTACGTGAAATTTAAAATTACTAATGATATTAATGATTATTTATAAATTTGTTCGACCAGAAAACCTATTTAAAAAATCTTATTAAAGTATAGTTATGAAAACCCCAACACATAAATACCCTACAACTTTACAAGTATGTACAAAAAAAGGCAAAATATATCCAAAATCCTATAATACATAAACATGTTAACATTAAAATACTGCATTGTTCGTTTATTTAGTTTCACACTTCGCGGCAACAATGCGCTTGGACCTATTAATACTGTATGGACGAATATCATGGAACTAGCATACGTATTACACACCAACACTGCGTTATCATTTTATAGTGATTGTGCTGCGCAGAAGCACGGTGCGATGTAACTATCGAGTTAAGTACTACATTTAACTTAGCTAACATTGATAGCACAAACATTGTCCATTGGTTTGGTAACTAACAACAGATACACAGACGATTCAACAAAGCACTTAGCAATTGTTGTCAAATTGTTAGTTGAATCATCATCATTGATTGACCTAGTTACCTTTTCATTGTATCGTTTATTACCAATAAAAAGGTCACGCCTAACTGGCACCGTTTTATTCCATACAAATATAAACTGACTGTATAAAGCCTCACTGAGAAAAGGCTCACTGTACCTGAATACAATTTATATATTTATAGACGATAGTCCATCTTTTCTATAATCGTTCGTCGTTAGCTACGTACTGACCGATCGAGCAGCCTCGTCCGAACGCTGACATTTGCCTTGCTGATAAACCCACTGTTTATGTAAACTTCGCCTGAACGAATAATTCAGATCAATAATGGCCTCCGCGCGCGGTTGATACGCAGCTACTCATAATTATCTTTCCACATGATCACGTTCACTTTTACATATGAATTAAAATTGAGTATAGTTTGCATAGGTAATGATTTTAATTAATTGGCATAATATATCAGTATAACTATTATAGGAAATTATATACGTGTTTACCAAAAATCTAAATTTTCAAGCGTTTGCTGTCGTAGAATACCCGCTTTGCGTTTCATATCACATCGTTATATCTTTACAAATCGCAGTTTCATTTCTTTTTACTAACAGTCAAATATAACAAGTTGAGCACATTGTAGTATCTCACTCTTGAATGGTCGATAATAATCTATTACAACCGTTAATATGTTTTAAGTGGCACTAGTCGAGATAAAAAGTCGAAATTGAAAAACTCTCGTCAAGCAGAGCTGCATGCTTGCAAGCCTCATTTATATAAGGCGCTGATTTTCCTATTTAATCCGTTATCTTAATTTTACTATCATACTTCATCCTTTAATATTCAATCGTTATTCTTCAAAGTAAGTAACGTTTTCGGTAAGTACATCATTATTATAGTTTTAAGATTGGTGACATCCATTACAATTTAGAGTATCATTATCATGATGCGATAAAAAGCAACAAGCTTCGCATTATTTTATAGTGCGAGCGGAATCGGAATGATAATTCCGAACCAATTCGAAAGCGAGCTAAGGTTCCTCGTTTTTCGAAATCGTAGCATCCAGACGTCGGTGGAGGCGGCGGGGGACACCGGGCCGCGGTCCGGTCGCATGTACTCGAGGCGCCAGCTCGCGCCGCGCCGGCGGGAAGCTCGAGGCTGCACCGACGAGCGTTCCCAGAGATCACGCGACTACTCATCGCGGGGCTCCCAGTCGATCGGAGCGTCGAGAGTCATAAGATCTTCGGCAAGCTCGTACACGGGGAGACCGGGGGGCGGCAGCTACATGGCGGTGGGCGGGGGCGGCAGGGGGGACAGGAAGGGGTTGGTGCCGGGGTCGAGGCGCGGGCCGGCGCCGGCGTACGACGCCGCGCGGCCCGTCTGCGCCAGCGCCGGCGCGCGCGCCACGCGGCCCAGCCACGCATCCGGGTGCGGCAGCCCGGCCGCGCCCGCCGGCCCCACCGGCCCAACTGGCCCCACTAAGCCCGCCTGCCCCGCCCCTATCGGCTCCTCGGCCAGAGCGCGCAGCCCCGCTGACAGCTGCTGGCACATCGCCGCCACCGGGTCCGCAGACTCCTGCACACACAACACATATAAATCATAGTCACACTCAGTGACGAGAAAGATTATTCATCTATAACGACGCAACCTTATACGTGCACAAGTTATATGACGTATGCGAAAAATAACTGTACACGCATAGATAGGCGGCATTGCACGGCCGGATTTAGTGACCTAACGCAATACTAAAAAAATATGAAATTTTAGGCAGCATAATTATGTTTGTGTCGTGTAGACCGACAATAACAGGTCTTATACTATAAGTTACCCAACTATATACGCTAAATGCAACCTTGTTATACGCTCACAAAAATACTTTTCCCCTATACGATACTTTACATTGAAATTATAATAGAAGGAAATAAAATAACCTGTGCGGGCGCTTCGGGCTTGTTGTCGGGCGGCGGCGAGCCCAGCCCGGCGCGCTGCCGCTCCAGGTTGGAGGGCAGCTCGCTTATACGCAGCGACATCTGCCGCTTGAACGGAGAACTGTAATAAAAAAATACGATATTTTTTATTATGTCACCGGCATCAAATAAAAATCCATTTAAAAAGAATAACAGCTATGTCTATATGAATTTGACGCAGTCTAGGCGCGTTGGATAGTAATGGCGGCGAGCTTCACATGCATGCTGGGAACTGTCTGGGTTCCATTTTAATATTGCAATAATATTTTATGGAACGCGCACACGTTGAGATAGGAAACGATAATACCGTTAGTAACACAACAATACTCTTTTACGTAGACTTACGGTAGCGTAAGCGTCTTCCGTCCCGCTGACACCGCAGACATGATAAATAAGAATGACAGTGATAGCATGCTCTCATGCTTACCGTTCAGCAAATACGAGTACATACCTATTATTGAGATGCGCGAATCCTCTGAAGGAGCCCTGTCGCTCCAGCAGGTGCGGCGCGGCGTGGGGGCGCTCCACCGCGAACGGGTTGAGCGGCGCGGCGCGCGGGGCCGGGGGCGCCTCCACGCCGCCACCCACGGTACCACCGCCACCGCCGCCGCCGCCGCTGCTCACCACCGCGCCGCCACCGAACCCGACCACGCCGCCGCCACCACCGCCGCCCCCACCGGTGCCCGCGTCCGCTTCGGACACGCGACGGGCGGTTATGCCTGACGAAACATTGCATCCTTGAGAACAATCGTAAAAGTGACGCGAGGCCGATGGTATTCCTTTGTTTATCACAACGAAACACGATACTAAAAACTCGGGCATTCCATTATCAGAGAATCTATACCACTATGTTTAATTCGCTTAAAAATGATGTGTATGTTGTTTAAAAGTCTCGCTATGCAGCGCGGTCGGTCTTGACGAGACCGATGAAAACACCAAAATAATGTACATCAAATAAGTGTTATATCAAATTATCAATAACAACCGGTTCTGGTTGGTCGACTGAACCGCGTTTATAGAATATCTCTATCAATCTAAAGTACAACCGATTAGTATATTGTATAGACATAGATATATGTGACGGAATTACACGAGTTAATTCCCCCATCTCCATTCTATCATCGGTCGACAAGACGCACGGACAAGTGTCATCCGTACACTGTGGACATTCCTTCGGTACGTACTAAGCGGTTTGCTTCTACTTTCATCGTGCGAACTGCCAAGGAATGGAACACGCTACCGGCGTCTTTGTTCCCCGTCGACTATAATCTGGGTGTTTTCAAGTCGAGAGTGAACAGGTACCTTCTAGGCAAGTATGCTACATCGTAGATCTCATCGTCACTTGCCATCAGGTGAGATCGAGATCAAATACTTGCCAATATCGTAATAAAAAAAAAAAAATATTTTTGCATATTTGGAACAACATTAGATCGATGTTGGCTGGTGACGGACCTGATTTCCGGAAGGAGCCCTGCCTGGTGAAGGCGTGGCTGGCGGCGTCGATGCTCATGGACACGGCGCACTCCTTGTCGCGGCGCTGCTTGCGCTCGAGGCAGGCGGCGAAGGCGCAGCCCACCGCGTGCGACAGCCGCTCGCCGCTGTCGCGCGCCGCCAGGAAGCCGTGGCACATCCAGCGCCGCGTCGTGCCGTCGCGGCATATGTAGCTGCCGGGGATGAACACTATCACTGTATGCCCTATCAATGCCCCCTGGGGGCTTCTACGCACGGTCGAATTTCACTCACGGCTTTATCGATAAAGCCGATCGGTCAACGTGCCTATTGACATGCTAATCTCAAGGGAACCTACCTATTGGGAGCAAAATTAACATAGCCACGCTAATTATTATAGTTTGTTTCACTCCACGTGTGGATGTTCGCCAACCATTTTATTCTGTCATCTTTACATATTCATACTATTTTGCAATTAGTACCGTACTATACTACGTACCTAATTTACTTTCACTACCAGTAATTGTTATTTAAAATCAAGTTAAGCAATTATCATCTGCTGGAGCAAAATTAATCTCTGAACTGAACAAAAAGTAACTCACCTGAATCCCCGTTCATGGTTTCTATCTGGCGCGCAGAAGGAGACCTTCTCAATAGTCTGGTCCACGATGAGCCCCTTGGTCTCCTCCTCCACCACGCGCAGGCCGTCGCCGCTCACGTGCAACACGGCTCGGACCGGCCGCCGCCGGGAACTCTGCAATCATACATATCACTCATTTAAACACACACAAAAATAAGACAACGTAACGTAATTATATGAGCGCGAAATATTTCACGAGCATCTCTATAAACTATTTGAGTATGTAAACAAAATATACAAATCATAAATAAACGGTTAATTTGTATCAATCACTGAGATTCGTTTACATTGAGTTAAATTAAAATCATGTGGCATTCAGATTTTTCGGCACCGATTCAATTGACTGCAACTCTGGACAGTTGTTTAGCCTTTTAGTGGCTTCAATCTTCCTATGCGTATAAAATATCTTTAATAATATAAAAATGGTGAGTTGTATGAATTATATGTATATGTATGATGTTGCGTCGACATTGTAATTTTAAACTACTGAGATTTTGTGTCGAAACGAGAGTGGGTCCCCATTGTAAGAGCCATTGCATCGCAGACACAATGGCTGCTAGCAAACAGAAAACATGAATAGGAACCTACATCGATTCGTTTTGATGGCTTGCGAATGTGCGGCATCATAGCGAGTGGGCTGGCCAAGGTCGACGGACTATCCAACGTATGAACAACATTGCGATAGTCTCGGCACATCTACGACACCGGGCCCATGTCAGTAATACAGGTGTTAACTATTTGCATACAACGAGTAATATAAACGTATAATAACCCAGATAGTAGGTATGTGAACAGATGTTGGTGTAATCGATCGTGGCTTGCACAATATTATTGTGTTAGGTTAGGATGTTTTAGCACAGACAGCCCAAGTTATTTCGTATACAATACGAGATGATGTTACGGAGTTTTTTTTGTTAAATTTTGAAGACTTAGGTTGCCTTATCCCCACTCAGTTTTTAATCGCAAAACAGAATATAGGTACCTACATACTGAATTACGGAATAGCTGCTGATACAAAACGTGCTCTGAGCAAGATTCGCGGCGGTATGTTTATTTCACTGACTCATCCGAAGTAAGTACTTATAGGTGCACAAATCCACAACATAGTTTTCTTGAGTACTCAAATGTATACACAGCCTTCATATCAAAGAGAAGTAGGTACCTTCACAATTGGATCCAAACACGACTGACGAACAAGATCGTATCACTAAATTCTGCATGCCGATAAACTTTTTTTGGGCTATGAATGTCCTGTTTCACAAATGAAGCCTGGAGCGCCCCTGTTCAGGCGTTAGCTACTAACCCGTTTTGCCCTAAAGAAACTAGGTACCCTTGATATATCAATATACCTAGTAGAACGGCATTTACGAATGCACTCAAGCTCGCTCTCAGTATCCAGCTTTCACTCACCCGTAGCAGCTTGATCGCCTCCTCGCAGACCTGCATGCCCCTGGACTCGAACACTTCGACGCAGCCGAGGTATTTGACGGGGAAGGTGCAGGTGCCGGCCCTCACGGCGGCCTCGTCGGCGTGCCACTGGTGCGGGCGCGCGGACTCGGGCGGCGAGCCCTTGCGCCGGCGGAAGGACTCGCGGAACGAGCGCCGCAGCCGCTCCATGCCGGCGCGCGGCGGCGACAGCGCACCGCCCGCGCGCGCGCGCCTCAGCGACGAGCGGACAGAAGACTTCTGTAACACAACATACTTTCTGTTAACTTCCATTTATACTCAGAAAGATATTCCTCTATTCATAATAACACTATCCAACGATGATCGCGATCCTCAGACATGAGGGACCGACCATAGAGAGATAATAACACTGTTATTTTGTCGTGTCTATAAATTATTGTCGATACGGGAACCGATTCCGCCATTTTTGGAACTTGTGTCTTTCTGTTCGGGCATCGTGGGAAAACTACAGTACGGATTTTGATCTAACTTTGCATGGTGTTATAAAAAGATCAAAAACTAGGATATTTTTTGTCTCATAATTTGTGTAATGTTGACCATAAGTTAGTGGGGGAGCGAAGCGAACTAAGTCATAATATCAAAATTGGTGGGGTATTAGAAACAATGATTTGGGTAAATCAAAATATTTAATAATTATGAGTGATAGATGAATCATAGATACTTAGGTATGTAGGTACTTGTTTCAAGATGTACAACATACATATAAATACCTTAAATTCTTCATAATTAGGTACATACTTAGATGTGTTACAATAGTAGAAAGAAATGCAACACGTGTTTCTGGTAAGCGGTAGGCAAACCAATTAATTTTCCTTGTTGTCATAATTATGTTTTCCTTATTAATAAATTAGGAGTAATAAACTTTGAGTATAACGTTCTCTTCGTGTAAATATACAAAAAACTATTAATACCTAAAATCCCTTCGATCACCTATAAGTTGATTAAACATTGAACAAAAAGTAAAAGGAAGAACAATACCAAAAAGTTTATAAGTACCTAGATATGACAAATATGTAGGAGTGGACACAATATTCATGTTATTTTATAAAGTTTGCGACTGAATAAATTTATTCAACACATTAGGTCAATTCTTGACAACATCAGTATATAATACGTAATGTAAATGAAGGCAATCCTGTAAATAATATCCGTAAATATTTGGATAAGTAAACATAGAACTGCTTCATAACAGAGCAGCTACATAACACTATTATTTGGACCTCCCAAATACCTTATTTCATAATGTAGAGATAAAAAACTATACAAATTTTAATTTCGTCAGGCGATAAGATTAAATATTTTACATTGGGTGTAAGTATTTGCCGTCTGATAAGCACTATCGCCAGTTTTAAATTTGTCTGTGTCGGGACATCTAATAACCTGGTATTTGTGACTGACGCCCGAACACCACTCGGTATCGGGTAACCGTTATCTCCGCGAAGTTTTCATGGTTTCCTAAGCCACTTGGAAGGAAAATTATCAATAGGTAGACATTAATAGAAACCAATACCTATGGATTTGAAACATAGTAGGTACCTACCTATGTAGAAACAACCACATCATGTCATAGTAGGATGGATAATTTTTACCACGGAGAACAATCCAATATACCTACCTACTGATAATTACTTCCTAGTTCCTACCTACACAACATCATCAATAATCATGAAAGATAATTAAACAGTAGCTTAATGCGGCATTGCAAAAAACATTGTAATTATACTGTGTCCTCTGTGAAAAAATATATTCTGATTGTTATTATTATAACACCTGAAACCGACTTGTTCTGCGCAGCACGCCTGCGCAAACTGTAAGTCGGCGCAAACGAGACGTGTGCACGTCAAGCTTGAAGTCTGCGACAGCGTCCACACCTTGTGCAGTACAAGTCGTTGCCGTGTGCACTCAGTATAAGAAACTCAGAGATGCCCAGCCCGGCACGGGTATTCTTATAGCTGTCTTTTTCGGTCGCGTGCTTGGTCCCACCATGTGTTATTTGAGTAAATTCTTTCTATCTTCAAGTTACTCGTTTGAAGTGGATTCCCTGCATTTTTAAAAATCACCCTCTTTGGGCGCTGTTCAAATGCCTATAAAAAGTGGACAATAAGTTCACTAAGAATAAAATAAATAAATAACTAGGTAAGTACTATATTCACGGATGGCAGTTTCCATCAGTCAGTAGATAACCGCATTCTTTTTTTCAAATCTGCACCCATTTTGCTTACTAAGTTAATTGGATGTGCTTAAATTAAGTACAGATGACATTTAATAAACACGAGGTAGATTAGGTTTATTTTCATCTAATTTACTAATGACCCACTGAACAGATGTACAAGCATTAGATCACTTAAAAACCTAATTGTCTCCATTCTTAAGTGGGTCCTTAACAGAACCAGCTTAGGAGTACTTGACACACTGTCATTTTTGGTGTTTTCCAACTATAGATTCTATTACAATTAAATAAGGTACATTTAGCGACAAACCGTACCGACGTGTAGGGTAAAAGAACTCAACATCCGTAATTTCTCCAATATACCTAAATGATATTATGGAAAAGCAATAATAATACCAAATCGCTTAGATGTTGCCTAGCTACCAGCACGATGACGTCTTTTAATTTTTATCTGTTGCATAAACAGTAGGAAACTACGTGAGGTATGAACCTCGAGAACAATAAGCGTTGACCATAGCGCAACCGTCAAATACATTAAGTATAAAATATCGTTAAGCATTCAATGACTCAGGTTTGAATAATGAATTGTAAATGAAGGATAATGAATGAGTGTGTACCATTTTGAGGTCGGGGTTTGCGGCCGCCTGGGCTCGATCGAACGGCTCGTGCGCTGATGAACCTTGGTTCCCCATCGTGCAGCACTTCCTACGTGAACAATGTCTTCAGACCAAACACTGCACTAGACTGCATAAAACCACATGATTTGCTAAATCCACATCCCGTTTTGCGTCAGTATTCACTATTCACATTCCTGTGCGTATCCGCACACAGATTTAAATTTCATTCATCAACCAAACTTGTTGCCCAATACCAGAGTACTGTCCTCTTCTGATAAATGTTCTATCCGCAGTAAGTACAGTAAGATAATAATTTCGACGGAATTGAAACTCAACAAACATGGCAAAGCCCAGAATAAATAGTTTAGGTCTGCGGAATTTTGCGACCTTGGCAATTGGCGCATAAAACATTAAGTATTTGCACTGGCTGCCTCACTAGTAACAAAAGTCAGTTTTAAGTACATAGGACTAATTAAGTTTTAACTTGCACATCATAAGTATGACTAATAATTTGATCTTCTAAGATGCGGTATTAACTGCAACACGAGGCGTGTGAATTCGTTAACAATAATTTTTAAAAACGAGGGTCAACTTTTCCCACAAACGATGAATAAACGCAGAGAGGCGCATTGAACCCGGTACCCGGCCCGTGCGGGGCGAGAGGTAAGGTAGGTAGCTGGGAACGAATGCCGATGCCAGCTGAACGTTATTTTTTCCCACAGCATTGTTCTTTGGACCGTAGCGAGTAACGATTACTGAACTAATCCACTGTTTTCGAATTGCACAAACACCATCTCCGTTTGTTATAGCAAACACTAAACTTCATTTTGACTAGTCGAATTTGAGGAATGTAGGAGGAATTCGAGGATGAGGCGCGCGCGCCGCGCATTGAGCGGCCAACTGTCGCACTGACTACTGACTGTGGGTTGTACGACGACGACGTGCGCCGTGCGGCGTGAATAGCACGAAACCCTGCAGCAGAGTCCCCGTCCCGTCCCATACCGCACCCCGCGAACGACCGGTCCTTTGCTTTGCATTGTCAAGATTGACGATCGGTGAGATCATCATACGAATAGCAAGTCTTTAATTCGAATTCGATGAATTCAAAATTCGTTACGTAGACAATCAACATATATTTTTTCTACAGAAATATAAAACCGAAGCTCTCAGGAGTAAATCTGATGGAGTAATTGCATAATCCTAGGACTGATTTGTAGCAAAACCATTTTAAAAGTTTTGAATAAAATCAAACCTGCATATATTGAGCTCATGTTTGTCGAGACGATGCGGAACAGTAACAGCTGGTTTGAGCACGTGCGAGTGGGACGGACGCAGGTGCTAACCCAGAGAGCAGCCTATTATAAGCGTTTGTTGAACATATGGCTTTTGATCATCGTAACTATAGTTTTGAGAGCTGTCTGCTGTCTACACCATTTATTTTTAGTTGAGCCAGCATCTGCAACACTAGCAGTGTGTTATGATTAAGATACGTGTGTTCTTGTTTGGATCGGATCTGCTTACAAGTAGTTTCCTAAAACTAGGGCGCCAGTATGTGAAACATTTTGATCAAAATCAACGCTAGTTTTGCTTGTGCAATCGTTATTTCAAAGGAGGCACGGCAAATGCAAGGTCTTCCAACCAACGAAAGTTCAAATTTTTCACTAGCGCTGAGTCATATCTCGCAGTCAACCATAGTCTGAGTCATGGACCTCGTCTGGACTAATCCGTGTTTCAGATTACATTATTCGAACGTTGACGTCCCGATCAACTACAGTTTCCTATAGACTAGCATGACATGCTGCAATAAATGCAGTTTCGTTTATTACCAAGATGTGATAATATGTTTAATGTCGAGTCTCTAGAAATCTAGGTCAAGTATTACTTTAACAACTGGTATACCAATTCTATAACGAGTATTCTTTAAAATTTCTTAAAAATGGAATTTCATTTTTACACTTCAAACAAACGAAATAACTTCATACAGATCTTTCGCTAGCATCATCAAGCACGTGAACGAAAGTGGCCGTGGATAGCGATAGGCAGCTTTCACTGAACAGATTAACAAACGTAAATAAGTTTTAAAATCAATAATTCGTGCCCCGGTATATATTATCAGTAATAACACGCCTCAGCTCGCCAAATTTTTAAATGGCCAACATAATTACTCTATATTTTCATAAGTATCCTATTATAATGTCCCAAATGAAGCATAACATTCTTTGAGATGCTACTCTATCTATAAAACTCTGGTTATAAAAAATCTATATATCACGAAACATTTTGAAATAATCGAAACTTAATCAAAATAAGTCAATCATCAAAACCAAACTAAACAAGAATACGAACCCCAATATCAAAAATAACAAACAACACAGATTCTGAATAAGAGACAATACACAAGTTGATCGGATAACGGCATTTTTACGAATAAAAACCCATAATAATAAAAAAACGAGGAAACGCTGAGGCATTGAGGAAAACGTAAGAATGCAGATTCCAATTTGATATTTTGTTGGTTTCGTCAAATCATAAACACATAGATATTGATGTTATTTTCCGCTAAGCATACGTACATTTTATATGTATAAATACATAAGTGTGCACTCAATTATAGCAACATGAATGATACCTACCTTTTGTGATGTGTCATTCAACTTTCCGCAATGCATTCTAGAGGAAACCCTATTAACCCTATTTGTAAGTAGTTTACCTTCTGATGTAATAGCAAAATTACATCACGTTACTTTGACAAACTAACCACTGCTTTTACGTCGCATTCTAACTGGTAACACGGCTCTTATTTTATATCCGCAGTACTGATTACTTTTTGAGCAAATCTTCTGTAACAAAATTAAAAAAAAAATACACCATGGCCGATTTTACCGGTAAAAAAAATCTATATAAAAAATAGCGTCGAGGACGCTGACATTATTTCAGCGCCAGCAACCGCAAAATTGTTAACACCATCATTGTCTGTTCGCCAATAATTTCCACCAACCGTTTCATCCTATTCAACTGAAATACCGTTACATGACGCTTAGGTATATTTGAAACCAAAACAGTTCACGGCGCAATAATATAGCCTCGATTTAGAGAAACGTTTAACTATGTATAGTTAACAACTGGGCAAAGTAGGAACTTGAATAGAGATGTTATTGAATGGGTGACAAATAGAACTGTTTGCCTGACCTAATCCAGTATGTTTTATTTTGGTTACATGAAATTGGTTCATGGTTGTGGCCAATACAGTACGTAATTTATGTTTAGAACATTCGTTATTTAATAATCAAGGTGCCATTTTAGTGTTTCATGCTCTTCTGTGATCTTTATAATTCAATCTTTGCGTTCCACCTATTGCAATGTTTTAGGCGAAGCCACTATCCGGTATTCTCATTGTTTTAGGTTTAATATTATTAATTTTATTAGTGCCTATGTCGTTACTATTTTTATAATGATCACGAGAAGGGAAAGTAGTAGTAAATATCTAATTTTGCAAATAATATCGCTATAAAAATCATTGTTTATTTGCGATTTTTCATCAATTTTGTATGCAATGAGTCCCTACTCCAATAGTAAGTAGACATCTAACAATATTCAAGTGAATTTTAAATTATCGAACAGGGTAACTGATTATTGGATGCGATGATTCCTTAGTTTTTTTTAACAATTCACCTCGATTCCACTTACACATTTACATCATGTATAAAATAAAGGTATAGTGAAAAACAGGCTTTAACGTTTGATTATACATAGTCTAGAAACAGCAGGTCGTAGGCTGAGTCAACCAAGAAAGTCCTTTACCACCTTAAGATCGAATATCATTTGCACATAGGGTCGCAAGGCCTATTTTCGTTTGCATGATCAATGTGACAATCAGGTGACGATATCTCTTTGACGTCTTTGCTGTCTTTGTCGTTAAATATTGTGCATAACGTTGGTATAACGTTAGCGGCCATTGTTATTAATTCGAACATAGAACTGATAAACATACAAGTTTAATGAATGAATGAAAAAGAAAATGATTTCTGCCCTTTCGGCAATATTTAAAACGATATGTTTCTACTTCTTTCTTTTAGAAATGAAATACAATGGAATAAGATGAAATGTGCCCTCACCCACAAATTAAAACTGACAAATTATCATGACGTTTACTCAACTGAATTGATTGAAATTATTTATATCTACGCTGGATTCGCCATTTTCATTTCATCATGTCACATCCATTATTTTATTTATAATGTGTATTTATTGAAAGTTTTATTGCTATTAATTACTTGACATTGTGCAAAATACCCGCTAAGTTGCGGGTGAGGCCATATTCATATCCATTTTATTTCATCGCATCTCATTTCGTAAAGAAAGAAGAAGATATCTACGCTTTAAACAGCTTTATATATCATCTCTTTTTTATTTTTAAGATTTAGATTGCGTTAGAATCTTGGTGGTTTCTAGTGACGTAGCTTCAAGTGTATTATAAATCTCAGCCTTAATGATCTTTTTATGAAATAGGATTTGTTGTCTAAATTGATACAGGTCTTTCTTGATCGACTGTACCTACGTGTAGCACGTGATACTATTATAAAAAAACTTGGGATTTTTATATAAGTAGTCAAGGTGAACAACATTTTTGACTCGCAAAAAGTCATAAAGAACGATATTTTATTTTAAAACGAAGCTGAATTTTAACAACTTATACTCAGGTTTGTGATATTCACTTGTAAATACTTATGCTTAACAATAAGAGCAGGGAAATCAGAACGCATTAAGTTTGGGACTACCTTAGTATTATTATAGCTTTAACAAAGATGTTGATAATAGATTGAGTCACACGTTACATTGCGATAATTCTTATTTTAAACTATATCACCTCAACTCGACATCGGAATCTCTCTACTAGATATTTTTTACACTGCTTATTAGCTTCTTGCAGTTTAGGTCTTCATTGTTATTTGACCATTGATTAAGGTACTTATAGATTAGTGAATACATAGCTTTCTACGTAATTTTTCGCAGTTAAAAAGACGAAACGTGCTTCTCCTCTCTAAACGCGACATAACCAGGAAAGTCTAACGGAGTAAACTTTATTTCCTTCTTCGTAAGTATTCTTTTCCTAATTCAGATACTGTTACAGTCCTAGACCCGCCGTTTTAAATGATTAAACCAACGGTATTTTAAAATGGCGATGTACTTATAAGCTCAGTAAGTATGTGCAATATAATTTTATTAGGTATATTATAACGGAGGATATGCTATCACTGGCCAAGGTTGTCAATAGAAATGCTTGGGTGAATACAAAACCGGTACATCTTGGTCTACTTGCATAGTAGGTACCTATCTTTCATTTGTACCTACAGCATGGTGATCACGTTTGTATCAAAACGGATGTCACGAGTGTGACTTGATTGCGAATGTTGTCTTCAGGAACCATTGAAGCACCAGTACTCGGTTGCCTGTCCGCTTGAACGGATATATTCGGAGTGAATACACTGTCAACAAATCTATTTATATATTAGATATTAAATCTAATTTTAATATTTTGATCAAGGATACAAAATCTTCAAAAGATAAATATAATTAAATCAGTAATACGAGGTACATCGAGCGTATACAACAGCAGTTGAAAGGATACCGAAAAGTTATTTACTGAAAAGTTTCGAATTCGATTGAACGTCAAAACGGCGCAATACGGAGACGAGCCAATGACCGCATGGACAATGTTCAGTTGGAGAAGACTTTACAACGGAAAAATTGCAGACGGGACAGACGACTCGCATGTAGAACTACCAGCAGATACCAGGCAACTGGTGTACAATGTCTACGTGTACTTCAGCAGACGGCCGGGTAGGAGCGCGAAGGCGGCCCTCACGAAGACGGCAAGTGCGACCATGATCCCTAGGGACATCGTTGCTGAGATAGTAAAAGACAAATATCGAGAATGACGCACTTGGCGTGAGCAGACTCCCTCTGACTCAGACTCTCTCTGGCTATCCCTGTTTACTGCCGCTACGTAATCTGTGGCTACGGACTGGTGGTGTTTCAACAATCGTTGCAGTCATCTGGCGCCTCGGTTTGATCTCTAAAAACCGTCTGCAAGTAATTAGCCTACTTTTATTTCATGTGAATATTGTGGCACAGATTAATTGTGGCCTCAATCACTTTTGTATTGTTTTGTTAATCTTATATCCAAATGGAATTTCGTTGTCAGCATTATGTACACATAGTTTTAAAATAATAGGTTTATTTTTATTTTATCCCTCACACATACCTATGTAAATACATAAGTAAAATAAAATCACAAGTTGTAAATAAAAAAAAATATTATCTAAGACCAACACCAACATTTGTACGTCATGAATGTTTGCAAAATGTATACAGCAAGATTATGTTGTGTTCTCATCTAAGGCATAAATAACTTTAACGTTAAGAAAATAGTAACTGTAATATATTTATTTGTAATTAGGTAGGTACTTATACCTAAATAGATGTATTTCATGCGGCGGACAATTCTATGACATTTTTAAAAGTACCACTGAGTATATTTTTTACCTTGTGTAGATAACTATTTTGTACGTAGGTACTTAAACATTTATAAGAAAATTTGATCTCAGCATATAATAGGTATACATTGTTCATTCTGTACAGGGTAGGTATACAAGGTCCGTAATAAAATTATTTTTGAGATAATTAATTGTATATTTTTTATCAACAGTGATCAGAGATTGATGGCTCAGCTTTTGAAAAAATACGTTTATACTCACTTCAAAATGATATCCAAGTATAAGGTGAGGACGCTATAAATAGTACACTGACTGACACTAGTGAACACGCGAATAAACTCTATGCAAATATTCTCACCAGTCTTAAGCACACACTTACATATTAATAAAAACACAAGAATAATTAAAAATATATAAATAGATGATCACAAAAAGCACGCACACGTAACTTGTAATTTTCCTCCTTCGAATCGCCGCTACAATATTTAGGCCTCCGAGACCTAAAATTAATGTATGTTCCGATGCCAAGTTCGAAGACGTAACATGTTCACGGTACTAATTACTCCACTGCACTAACTATTTCAGGCGTGCGGCACGTAAACCACCAATACAGTCTGATTCACGGCGTTCAACACCACTGACTAACTGGCTGAAAGTTTCAACACTACAGCTATTGCTGAAGGTCGCATAACAAGTCGATCCGCACTCTCGTCGAGCACTCCTCGTTCTACTCTACTATCCCATTCATTACAACGTCGAAAATAAATTACACACACAATTAAGATATTCTAAATAAAGTGTGTGCGTATGTTTATTTAGGATAGTGGGATAGTGGGTTTTTGTTCCTCTAAAACTTAGAACGATCGGCCTTTACAGATGAGCTGCTGTTATAAGAGTTGGGATTGTTTTCTGGCAGAGTAGGTAGTTCGATACACATCCGATACGTTATGTACCTACGTTATTTAACCTTGTACTATCAACGAATTGTTTGTTTCCTATCATATTATTAGATGAGTAGGTCCACAACTACTAAATATGCAAAATAAATAAAACCTCAGATCATGAATAAAACATTCGTACTTCCGTGGTCGACAGATAAATACCTACGATTTCAAAAACCCGTGGCAGTTCACATATGTATCGGTTATACGATACTTACGTGCCCATTTATTTATCAAAACATTACATAGGTAAGTATGTAGATACATAACCCACGTAAGGATAGATAAGTTTACTTTTAAACAATATATGCTCTAGTATATAGTACGAGCAAACACGTCAATTACCTATGTTAAAATTAAATCATGTTAAAACACACATAAATTGAAAATTCCTAGTTAAAAACCGTATTGATAGTAAAATAATGTCACCTACACCAAGTAGTTGTTTGTTGCAGAACATAAACCTGTGCTGATTCCCTTCACTTTTATGTAGGCAGACAAACATGACTAACCGCATATTCACCCATGTGTGCAGCCAGTAGGCAGTCTAGTTGCACAACATCTGACGGTTTATAAAGAACCACGTCTTGTTCCTGTTCTTGATTTACCTCCGTGTTTATGTATACTCGACAATAATGATTGTGGTGTGTGATCTTTCCTCAACTGGCGCTGATATGACTTTACGAGCTATAGCTATGTCAATCATATAGAGGTTTTTTAAGTCTGTAGTGAGGCATTTATTTGTTTTTCTGGCATTTTACACATCGATCTAGCACTAAGCGAGGATTCCCTGTATCTTAGATAACGATATAAATACGTAGGATTTAGATATTCAACGTCCATGACGAGTAGAAACATTTATCAAACATTGTTTTCCATACCGAGAATCGAACCCGGTACCCCCGCCGAAGAAGGCAGGGTCATATCAACTGGGGCAATTGGTTTATCTGTGTAATTTCATGATTGTGATGTGTCAGTTATGATAGGCTACAGATTTCTATAAAAAATATGAGAAACATCGACAACTCGTATTTTTGTATTGATACCTATACCTATCAGGTTTCTACAAATTATCAACACATCTTTGGCTTTTTAATACGAATTTTGATTATGATTGAAATATAGGTAAATATGTCAATTGAATAGAATTGAAGACGAAGTTTTATTTGTGTCAATAGGTTTATTGTAAAATCTATTTGCAGTGGGCAATGGTGGTGGTTGATGGTTTCATTGGCGCCGCCAATCGTCACCCACGACAATGTTCAGCTGGTATACCTACAACTACTTACTATTTATTTTTATTCATTAATGTATAAGAAATTAATGCAAACTTAAAGGTTTAATGACTTACAATATGTAATCAATTACCATTAAGCACTGCTCTGTTTTATTGGTACTAATTGATGACATCATCGCCGAACTTCTTTTCTCCCTCTCAGGGATACGCAAATAAATTGCATCAGCCAATTCATCTCTTCTGTACAACTATTACGCATGCCTCCATGTTATTATAGGTCAATAGATTTAATAAGCGTGCGTCAATCTCTACCATGGAGGTCCTTACAACCATTTAATTTCATCGCATTTCATTTCGTAGAGGAATGGGATGTCTTTTTGGTCACACTGTTGTGACAAGCAGGAATGCCCCAGTTATATATACAATACAAACTTGTAATAATCTAATATGTCTGTGTGATCATTAATAATGGTGTAATGGCTGTCCAGCTTCAACTCCTTGCAGTTTATTAAATAAAGCCTTATCAAATTTACGCACAGCCTCCTGACTGCATATCTGCACATTTTTCATTTGTCACATGCAGGTAGGTTTTAGGTATGTACTTTATATTGTATGCCCTTCAGGCATCATAAATTACGGGCTAGAGAGCAATAATCAATCAACTATTTTAATTAGTAAACAGAACTTGCAACACCATTTATAAATTGTATATCAGATATACCTGAATTAATTCTACAGAACTATATGTAAAGTAGGTACCTACTTAAATAGTATTTGCATTTCTTTCCTTAGTCAATTCAAATATTGTATGGTATGTGGGATTTTTTTATCATATACACCAACTAATTCATGCAGCATATCACAATAGTCACATTATACTTGACATAAAACTGATTTATTGATTGGATGTCACTTCATACTTTTCAACATTTTATTGTTGTATACCTTAACTTTTATCAAGTAAAAGTTATATTTCAGGATCACCAGGTTCCTATGTATATCCTTAAAATCCATTGGATAATCGACACGCTAGGTAGGGTTCTATAGCCATGTCTATAACAAAAACTTATAGATATCTACCTAGGTAAAATAAAGTCACCAAGAAACAATGTGTGTGTGTAGCAACCACTTCATGTGCTTTTCATTTCTGTCTCACATTTGATTTGTAGAGCAATGAGGTGGGTTAATTTATTTTCCTTTTGTGCTTTTGAAATAGGTACATACCTACCTATTTATGGAGTTAATGTGGTATATATTTTTAGTCTCACCTCATAGGAATTGAGATATTTTTAGATAGATAGGGGACATAAGTACCTACTCTTCGTTTTATTTTATTCTTTCGAGTTATAAATTCTTTTAAGATCTATCAAATTTTGGAAAGCAAAAAGAAGAACTGCTGTGCCAAGTGATGTTTAAAATAATAATATCACATGTCACATGAAGCTGGTGGATGAGAATGGCAGAGGATCATAATGTGTGGTGGTCATAGGGTGGCCTAGTCCAGCACAGCAAATGACATAAATGGCTGATGAATGATGAGAATTGTCTACACATAATGAACCCAAAACTTGAAATTGTGCCAATTTTGTAGTCTACATAATTATTGAGTTATTGTTGGCATATATCCATTTATATTTTATTACCTATGTACTTTAATATGTATAGCTGGACTGCGAATTGATTATTTACAAGATTCTAATAGGAATTGATGTAATCTATTCGTTAATAAATTACTTGTGCTACTACACACATCATTGCAATGAATAGCATAGTGCGACCTGCAAATTAATACCCGAGAGAAGCCGATATCTAGTTAGATATGATAACTTACTACATACATAATGATAGATATAGAATATACTTACCTATCAGAAAAAAATGTGAATGTTGATGTATCCTTAGGAGTGGCGCATAGTGTGAAATCGGTATTTAATCGCATCTACAGTGTACACTCAAAAATGTTTCAGTAGATCTCTCTGAAACGGTACTGTAAATACCTACAAATCTTTCCAGATTTCTAAAACTTAACACTCACGTTATCTGTACAGATTTATATTTTATTTATGATTGAGAGCACTGAGAGCAGCCGTTATTATGAAAAGATTAATTAAATATTCAATTTAATCGCAGACTATTTAAAGTACACAGAGATTTATGGATTTCATAAGATTTTTCGCGTTTTCAAAAATCCAGCCTGACTGAAACTGAAGGGAAAGCAAAGCACTCGCCTCGCCCGCCGTACTGGGCTTACATTCCAGCTTTTGCTGGGTGATACTAAGTGACAGCAGGAAAGAGTATATGACGGCATGCTCGTGTGCAAATGAGATAGATAAAAATAATGCTAAAAATTATGAACGTTTATCAATGAGGAAATATCCATATCTGGTAGTCGAAATGTTTTGGAATAGAAATTTAAACCATAATGCAAACAAATAAAGCATATTTTGTATCACTTCTGAACATCTTCCAGCATGGTTGAAATGCGGTCTAACTCACTGACCTCTATGGTATACATCGCTGGACTAATCATAAGCCCGGTTATCGTGTGCCTATTTGATTTTCGCCATTTTAGCGCTGATAGCGGCAGTGAGGGGGAATGGAACTAATAATAGAGATGGGACTGTGATATGATACATCGATAAAAATGTTTATGCTTAAACCTACCCATGCAGTAAAATGAAAATAATTATGATCCATTCCTTTAACAATGGCTAATGTCCAAAATAGTCGAGTGGGTAATACTAAGATGAAGCAAATAATGATAATGATTAGCCGAATCGCTCATGGGTAGGGTAGGTAATCTTACGATAAGCCGAAACCGGACTAAAGGGTGGTGTGTGACTAGCTAGATCCTACTTAAATAAGGATCGTTTTTTAATCAGAAATGAGGTAATGTAATGTTGTTTGGGAAGCAATGGAGTAGGTAAGTTATTAATAGAAAATAAAAATCATCAAAGTAGTACATGAGTTATGTTTAATAAAACAGTCATCAGAGAAGTGTTTTGAACAGATGTAATCATATTTTTTCGGACGCCAACTAGGCTTTTCAATGTTTTTGAGCCATAATTCTAGTCTTCTATTGTCAGTCGGAAACCTGTGAATTAGTAAACATTGTTTTAAAATAATATGTATTTGATAA
The DNA here is from genome assembly GCA_905404115.1 of Pheosia gnoma. Taxonomy (NCBI): domain Eukaryota; kingdom Metazoa; phylum Arthropoda; class Insecta; order Lepidoptera; family Notodontidae; genus Pheosia; species Pheosia gnoma. The sequence goes on from FR989901.1 coordinate 5,210,249, forward strand.
TACAAATCTGTCTTCGGCGATTTTTACATTCTTGAACGTTCTATCTATTTAAGATATTGATAGAAAAAATATCGATAAATTTTATCGACAAGTAACTTTTACAGCACTATTGAATTTTATTGTTTATAAAAAACCGATAATACAAAGACAAATGCGTTGTAATCACGTATAAATAAGATTAGTAACAGATTTTTAAGTGCCTATAATATCAATAGAAGTTTTAATTTCTTGAATATTAGCCGTAAATTCACTTACTTGTGGAATGTAACCCCACTTCCCTTCTGGTAAAGAGTTTTGCATAACACGCACTCTTTCATGGTTTACCTATTAACTAACACCACTTATTTATGTATTAACTATATTAATACGACACAACAAACAAGTTTAATCGCGTTAAACCTTCAAAATCACTTTATAAACACGGAGACAATGTAAACAAAACAACGGCCATTTGCATTTTACGTCAGATTTAGTTCCTTTCCCCCACGCTGGGGGCGCTTCAAATAGGCACAATAGATAGCTGTCATTTTAAAGGATATCATTAGTCTAGCGTACTTGTATCATGGACGTCAGTGGGTCTAACTAGACCTACCTGACTCTAAAGCCTGGTTTACATTTGCATTAGTTAAGTAGCGAGCTAACTTGCAAAACTAGCGAGATAAGTCCTTGTCAAACAGGCTATAAGCCTGGTTTCCACGCGTGGGGAGTTTAGGTCGGTACGAACTGAGATGCGATGAAATAAAATGGATATGAATATGGCCTCACCCACAACTTAGCGGGTATTTTGCCAATGTCAAGTAATTAATAGCAATAACACATTCAATAAATACACATTATAAATAAAATAATGGATGTAACATGATGATATACCAATAGCGTGTCAGATCTTAGCCTAATAATGTCTGTGGCCCACTGACCTCTATGGTATACATCGCTGGACTAATCATAAGCCCGGTTATCGTGTGCCTATTTGATTTTCGCCATTTTGGCGCTGATAGCGGCAGTGAGGGGGAATGGAACTAATAATAGAGATGGGACAGTGATATGATACATCGATAAAAATGTTTATGCTTAAACCTACCCATGCAGTAAAATGAAAATAATTATGATCCATTCCTTTAACAATGGCTAATGTCCAAAATAGTCGAGTGGTTAATACTAAGATGAAGCAAATAATGATAATGATTAGCCGAATCGCTCATGGGTAGGGTAGGTAATCTTAGGATAAGCCGAAACCGGACTAAAGGGTGGTGTGTGACTAGGTAGATCCTACTTAAATAAGGATCGTTTTTTAATTAGAAATGAGGTAATGTAATGTTGTTTGGGAAGCAATGGAGTAGGTAAGGTATTAATAGAAAATAAAAATCATCAAAGTAGTACATGCTATGTTTAATAAAACAGTCATCAGAGAAGTGTTTTGAACAGATGTAATCATATTTTTTCGGACGCCAACTAGGCTTTTCAATGTTTTTGAGCCATAATTCTAGTCTTCTATTGTCAGTCAGAAACCTGTGAATTAGTAAACATTGTTTTAAAATAATATGTATTTGATAATACAAATCTGTCTTCGGCGATTTTTACGTTCTTGAACGTTCTATCTATTTAAGATATTGATAGAAAAAATATCGATAAATTTTATCGACATGGAACTTTTACAGCACTATTGAATTTTATTGTTTATAAAAAACCGATAATACAAAGACAAATGCGTTGTAATCACGTATAAATAAGATTAGTAACATATTTTTAAGTGCCTATAATATCAATAGAAGTTTTAATTTCTTGAATATTAGCCGTAAATTCACTTACTTGTGGAATGTAACCCCACTTCCCTTCTGGTAAAGAGTTTTGCATAACACGCACTCTTTCATGGTTTACCTATTAACTAACACCACTTATTTATGTATTAACTATATTAATACGACACAACAAACAAGTTTAATCGCGTTAAACCTTCAAAATCACTTTATAAACACGGAGACAATGTAAACAAAACAACGGCCATTTGCATTTTACGTCAGATTTAGTTGCTTTCCCCCACGCTGGGGGCGCTTCAAATAGGCACAATAGATAGCTGTCATTTTAAAGGATATCATTAGTCTAGCGTACTTGTATCATGGACGTCAGTGCTGTGGCCTATGTCGCCGCCAGCCGTAGACAGCTGTCAGCTTATTTTGTTCTGTAGCCAGCCCAGCCAGCTTGTAATTTATTTTTTAATCTGTGCGTGCATTGTTTTTCCACGATTTTGTGTAATTTAATTTTTTATATAAAAAAATAGTCTGCCGTAATGGATACAGTTGTTAAAAGTATGTTGGATGATGATCCAGAAGACGAGAATAAGGTTTATATTCCATTTATTTGATTTGAAAATTTGTATTATACCTGTCCGGATAAGGAATGGGATTATGAATTGCGGCTTATGGAGCATGTACTATCAGCAACTACAGTAAATATTATACTGTTACTTGTATATACATATTATTATCATAGTAAGGGCTCAATACTCGTCCCGATGTACTGTCAGCAAAGTAGTTTAATGTCAGTAAGTACCTAGATGCACCGCTTTATTTATTAAATCCCATTCCTTATCCGGACGGAATATACATACATATTAAATTTGGTTTAATAAATTCTTGATAATACCTATATTATTTCATTTCTATCCTTTTATATTATTGAAGAAATAATGTATTATACTAGGAGTAAGTAACCTATACAGGTAGTAATAGTAAGCATCTATTTTTATTTCAGGGCTTAGTCATATTTGGTAGAGATGTCTCAAAAATCCCATGCTTTAGAGAAAGCTTCCTCAACGGTCTTGCAACCGGAGTTGGTTGTGGATTAGCAGCATTTATAAAAACATCTCGACCAATGATGGCACAGCATGTTGGAGTTGGCATGTTCTCTATAAGCACACTACTGTATTGGTCATACTGTAGATATCAATGGTCCCAGCAAAGGTTTGATGCACAACTTCTACAGGATGCATTGAAAGACAAAATTCTCTTCGAAGGTACAGCTGTGGAAAGAGAACTAGAACATAAAGGTGTCTTAAAGTCAGCATAATAGTTATTTAAAAATATATACAAATACAATGTTTCTTAACTAGAAGCAAATATAAGTACTTATTATTTAGTATAAATAGGTACCTGGATTAGGAAAGTTGTTTTTTATTTTCCATCAAATACAGTTGAACTTGTAAATATTGTTGACACTTAATCATGTTATTTTGTTCAAACACATAATTATTATACCTACCTAGTGTCATTTTTGTGACTGATAATATGTATCAAGTATGTATGAGTAAAATCAAGTAATGCTTGATGTCTAGTTGTATGCAAGGAGTAAATAAAATTGAACATGTCAGGCACCTATGTAAGTAAGCATTAAGAACACATGTTTGTAATTATTACCAATATATCGATTTAGTTTAGTTGTAATAAAAAAGTACATAGTGTAGTATGAATACTCTTGTTAATAAAATGTGTTATTGTTATTGAGATGTTTAATTTCCAAGCTCTTATTATACTCTACACACACAGACAAAAGCTTAGAGAAACATCAGCTATGAAATAACATAGCCACTAATTGTGTTATTTATTGTGGGTTTATCTGTAGCATTCAGCCTACTATCTTCCATATCCTACGCGTGGATTTTTTGTTTTTTTAACCACAAAAGCAACACACTTAGCGGATTTAACTTTATCGAATATCCTAGTGGCAAAAGGGGCGCGACCGAACGACGACGCGAGGTCGGAACCGAAATTCGGGTTCGATCCTTCGGAGACCACTAAATTTGAGGTGAGCCAACTCCTAATACGAGCTTTGGGTAATGGGCTAACGGGATTACCTACCTATAGTGATGTGGTTATCGCACATTACTTGTAATCTTTTTTAAGCCAAAATAATGTACCATACCTACGTATATTTTAGGGCTTATTATTTAATTAGAGTCATGTCTGTCTTTAGAAATTTTATCTTTTCAAACATAACTGAAAAACGACTAGGAATTTCAACGAACCTTTCACTATTGCTTTATAAGAGTTATAAGTTATTAGATAGTATCATCACGCTCTGCCCATTGGGGTTCAAGCAGCCGAGCAAAGTCGATGGTTGCGCGGGTAAAGCCCCGAAAAAAGCTGAGTAGGTATAATAGCTTAACTACGTTACTTTACCTTTTTAAACCAAATTGCATTAAGTAACTGTGTATGAAATATCTAGTCATTCGCACGAGCGGTTGTGTACACTAGCTTATTTGGTGCGCTTAGAGAACTGCTGAATCGATTAAAAATAACACTGAAATAGGTCCATCAATTTGGGAGCTTCGATACCACAGGCAGATAAAGGCTTCTTTAGAACACCCCTCTTTGTATTGTTCCGTGAATTGTTTCTATATTACCCCGTACCTAATCTACAAATTGCATCCCATCTACCTACCTCTAAAACCAATCTGCAGATCCTATATTATCAGATCTACTTATGTTATACTTATATACCTACTTAGGTATGGTATCTCAGTTTAGGACGCGCTCAAAATGTATAATGACAATTTGGCTAGTGCCCCCGTAGGCTTAAACGAAATAAATCATTCGACATTCATAAGTGTCGAATTCACTAACGATCTCTAATTTAGTAATAATATCTAACCACAGAGTATATACATAGGTACCTACCTATACGTAGGGCCGAGTTTGGTTTGTATTTAGACAGGCGCGCGCTGCCTCCAACTGTGACAGTGATTCGAGCTCTGCCCACAGTATCAGACATGTTGCTCCACAATATACACCACAATTATAAATAAATAATAGATAATGAAAACACAGCGTCATCGTTAAATATATATAACAGGTTGTCTACAGACAATATGGACTATTTAATTAGTAAAGACGCAACCACAACACTGGTGTTTTTCGTCAACGGCAAAAAGGTAAGTTTTATTTTTGTATATTAGATGTAAACATGGTCATCAATTAATTTCTAGACTAACTAGTGGTTGTAACTATTATGATCTGATTACTGGAGGAAACCATTTTTGTCCGTATAAGAAGCTAATTATAATCGCGCCGTACTGTGTTTTATTAGTGACCTGTGTGATAGATAAGTATCTATATAAGTAAAGAGGTAGGATTGTAAAATATTATATTTATCTTGAACAATTTTTCATTACACACTATAGGCAATATGTCCTAATATGCACTCCAAAGATCTCTCTAAAATTTAAAGCCCGTGATAGAAGTTTTAGATTTAAGTTATTACAAAGTATTTTTCAAAAGAAAAGTTCTTGATCTAGCCATTGTAAATTTCTATAAATTTTGAGGTAGGTTTTGTTATATAGACTCCGGCTTTCATAATACCTTATAATATCTATAGGTAGTCATAGAGATTTGGATAGCCAGGAGTGAAAGTGGTGTGGGTAACGAGAGATTTGTCTATCGTTATAAGTACCTACTTAGGTTCCTATTATTCTTTTCCAGATTACGTCTTTAACAATTTAAGCCACAGTACTAACGTCTTTACGTCACATTTACGCAAGAATTTTTCCTATTTTCGTTTAAGGTTGTGGAAAGCATCCCAAATCCAGAATGGACTTTACTATGGTATCTTCGGAAGAAGCTGCAGCTCACGGGCACCAAGTATGGATGCGGCGAAGGAGGGTGTGGTGCTTGCACTGTCATGATATCACAGTACTTGAGGAACGAAGATCGTGTCAAGTATCCTTTTAATAATTTGTTCAACACCTATAATTATTATCGACTTTCGATTGTCATATCAACTCCTTATTTCTTAAAAAGGGCAGGTCCTTTAATCCCTTCAGACTTGGACATAATTACTATTTTAATACCAACGTACCTAACTACCTACCTAACCATTTACTTTTTTACGTCTTTGTACATTTAGTAGCCGCAAATTAGAGCCTATTTTTTCATTCGGATAATCTGGAAATATTACATAACTAACTATCAACTGATCGCTATGAAATACAATGCGTCGTGGTTAGGGGCCGTGACCTAACTATGATAAAATTAATATAATGGTATCACATTTTAATTTAAATAAGATGAATAATTATCGCCAGGCGAACCCAAAAACGGCGAAACCAACACCTCAAACGATGCCGGTATTATTGGTAACATATAATGGACTGAAGGCGAGGCCAGTAAAACTCGTCCAAGGGTAAATAACGACAAGATCGCTTCCAAAATTTGCCCAAACGGGAATAGAACCATTAACCACGCGGTGCAGAGCCGAGCGGCCTACGCTCGCTCAACCATCAAACCATGCTGTCGTCAAAAAAACTTTGTTTTAAAGGTCACTTTATGTTCAAGCTTATTATAATACCTAATTTCCATCATCAATATGTTTTCATTACGTGTAAACCAGTCATATGGCGGTGAATGCTTGCCTAACACCAGTGTGTGCTATGCACGGTCTAGCAGTAACGACAGTGGAGGGGATTGGCTCCACACAAGATCGATTACATCCGGTTCAAGAGAGAATAGCTAAGGCACATGGATCGCAATGCGGGTTTTGCACTCCAGGCATAGTAATGTCAATGTACGCGTTACTCAGAAGCCAAAATAAAATAAAATATCCCGACATAGAAACTGCGTTACAAGGCAATCTTTGTCGATGTACTGGCTACAGACCGATTATTGAAGGCTTCAAGACTTTCACGGAAGGATGGGAGAAATATAACAGTCAAGATGGAGATAATAAAACTTGTATGATGGGTGCAGACTGTTGCCGAAATAAAAAAGCAAATGAAAACAGTGAAAGTAGCACTAAGTTATACAACGAATCGTTGTTTAAACCATACGATCCTACGCAAGAACCAATTTTTCCACCAGAGCTGAAGCTAAATTCCTGCTATAGCGAACATTATTTAGTTTTCAAAGGCGAAAATGTTACATGGATCCGACCGACACACCTTGAGGATTTACTTTTATTGAAATCCAAGTTTCCCAATAGCAAAATTATTGTAGGGAATACAGAAATAGGAGTAGAAGTGAAATTTAAGATGAAAATATATCCTATACTACTTTATCCATTAATAATAACGGAAATGAATATAAGTTATGTTTCAAATGAAGGTCTTGTAATAGGTGCAGCTACATCGTTAACGGAACTATTTAATTTCTTACAAGATCAGATAAATTTGAATCCTAGAAGAAGCGAAATTTTTAAAACAATCAAAGATATGCTTCACTGGTTTGCTGGTAATCAAGTTAGAAATGTTGCGTCTCTGGTAGGAAACATAATAACAGCTAGTCCAATATCTGATTTAAATCCCATACTAATGGCGTGTTCTGCAATAATCAATCTTCATAGCTTTAAAAGAGGACATAGAAAAGTAGTCATTGATGACCGTTTTTTCGAAGGATATAGGAAAACTGTAGTGGAAGACGATGAAGTAGTGACATCTGTCGAAATTCCATTTACAGAAGACATGCAGTATTTTAAAGCATATAAACAAGCAAGAAGACGAGATGACGATATTTCCATAGTAACAGCTGCATTCAATGTACAATTTGAACCCAAAAGTAAAGTAGTGTCAAAGGGAAAAATATGTTACGGGGGTATGGGGCCAACAACCATATGTGCCAACAAAACATCAAATATTTTAACAGGTCTTCGATGGGATCAGAAAATGTTACACATAGTACTTGATTCATTAGTAAATGAGTTTCAGCTTGATATATCCGTTCCTGGAGGAATGGCTGAGTATCGTAAATCACTATGTCTCAGTTTATTTTTTAAATTTTATCTGCATGTGTCACAAAATGTAAATAGTAATGGAATTAAAGCCATAAACGATAACGAAATCAGTGCCATAGATGGAATTCCGATAATACAGCCCTCCAGTACTCAGTGCTTCGAAATTAAAGATAAAGATAGAAAACTTTTTGATACCGTTGGAATTCCAATACCTCATACTTCGGCAATGAAACAAGCTACAGGAGAAGCAATATATTGTGACGATATTCCATCTATTGAAGGGGAGCTGTATTTAAAACTTGTTTTTAGTTCAGAAGCACATGCTAAAATAATACACGTAGATGCTGGTGAAGCTATGCTAGTCTCAGGAGTAGAAGGGTTCATTTCAGCTACTGATTTAGACGAAGAATGTAATAAAATGGGTCCAATCATGAAAGACGAAGAAATATTTTCTAGGGAATTTGTTACTAGTCGCGCTTGTGTGATAGGAGCAATACTAGCTAGATCTGAAAGTGCAGCTCGAAAAGGGGCAGATTTAGTGCGTGTTGATTACGAGCCTCTAAACCCAGTAATAGTCACATTGGAAGATGCAATATCTCACAGTTCATACTTCTCGGGGTATCCACGCATACTTCGAAAAGGTGATGTAAATGAAGCATTTTTGAAATCAAGCCATGTGGTAGAAGGCCATGTAAGAAATGGCGCACAAGAACATTTTTATCTGGAAACTGTATCTGCGTATGCTGTCAGAAAAGAGGATGAACTAGAAATTATTGCTACTACTCAAAATCCTGAAGATATAGCAGTATGTTGATTATTTAACAAATATTTTATTTATTGTCTTCTAATATAATAATATCATCCAATTTATTGTCCCATTATGGGGCACGGACCTCCCCTCATACAAGGAGGGCAGTCCATAGTCCACCTCGCTGGCCTCGTGCGGTGTAGCGAAATTTAAATGTCTTTTGAGAGGCGCTCTCAGACGTGCAGGTTTCCTCACAAAGTTTTCCTTCACCGTTTATCAAGAGTTAATGGTTGAAAATGAGATTCATACATGAAATCCAGAAATCCTAAAGCTGCGATCCGGAGTTTGATCCTGCGATTCTGGTTTCCAAGGCGAGCGTTCAACTAGCTTGGCTATTACTGCTTTTTTTCTGGACTTCTATGTATTATTAATTTTAACACTGAATATTTGTTTGTTACCTAGCACATCGCTTCAGAAACACTTCGAATACCGAACCATAAAGTTATATGTAAAGTAAAAAGAATTGGAGGTGGTTTTGGAGGCAAAGAAACAAGAGCTGCGATTTTAGCCATACCCGTAGCTGTAGCTGCTTATAAGTTTAAGAAGCCCGTGAGAGCTGTATTGGACCGGTACGAAGACATGCAAGCAACTGGATATCGGCATCCATGTTTGATAAAATATAAAGTGGCGTTTATGAATGATGGAAAAATAACTGGTGCGAAATTTATTATATATAGCAACGCAGGAAACTCCATGGATATATCTTGCTCGGTAAGGTTCTAGTCATTATTAATTGAATATACTTACTCAATTGTATTCATAAAATGTTTTTTTTATATAGATGATGGAAAGGGCTTTGGCGCATGTCGACAATTCCTATTTTATTCCAAACGTTGAAGTAGAAGGATATCTTTGTAAAACAAATACGCCTTCCAATACTGCCTTCAGAGGTTTTGGTGCTCCACAAGCAATGTTGGCTACAGAAAATATGATAAGACACGTAGCGGAGACCTTGGGTAAAACCTATGAAGAAATTGTTGAGATGAATCTTTACCACGAAGGTCTTTTGACTCATTTTAACCAACAACTCACGTATTGTACATTATCAAGATGTTGGAATGAATGCATAGAGACCTCTAATTACTGGCAAAGGAAAAAGGATGTCGATGAATTCAATAAGTATGAAGATACGATTTTCAAGATATTAACGGTTTATCTGCGATTATCATGTATTTAAAATGTTTTATTTTACAGACGTAACCGTTGGAAAAAGAAAGGAATTACATTAGTACCGACGAAATATGGCATATCTTTTCAAGTTGATGTGTTAATGCAAGCAGGAGCGTTGCTTTTAATATATAAAGATGGGTCTGTATTACTTTCGATTGGGGGTATAGAAATGGGACAGGGTCTTTTCACCAAAATGATACAAGTGGCATCGAAGGTCTTGGAAATCGACTATACAAAAGTTCACATTAGCGAAATGTCAACTGATAAAGTGCCAAACAGTTCACCCACAGCAGCAAGTATTAGTTCCGATCTATATGGTATGGCTGTCGTGGAAGCATGTAAGATTTTAAAAGATAGACTGGATCCTTTTAAAGCTAAGAATCCTAATGGAACATGGGAAGACTGGGTGATAGATGCTTATGTAAATAGAGTGCATTTATCGGCAACGGGCTTCTACGCTGCTCCAAGGATAGAATACAATCAAGAAACGAATTCCGGAAATCTCTACGAATATTTTACATATGGCGTTGCATGTTCCGAGGTAATGGTCGATTGCTTGACTGGTGATCATCAAGTGCTTAGAACTGATATCGTGATGGACCTCGGAGAGAGTTTGAACCCAGCCATAGATATAGGACAAATAGAAGGTGCTTTCATGCAAGGCTATGGGTTTTATACGTTGGAGGAGATGGTGTTTTCTGCTCGTGGCGAAGCACTGTCTAGAGGTCCTGGAGCTTATAAAATACCTGGATTTTCGGATATACCAAAAGTTTTCAACGTTTCTCTTCTAAAGGGTGCTCCAAATCCACGCGCAGTGTATTCCTCAAAGGTACTTATTTATTTAAGTATTAAATCTTAAGACTGCAACTGAAGCCGTACTGTTGCAGTCTTAAGAGTTATTTTTTTGCTTCTCTATTTGCAGGCTGTGGGTGAACCACCTTTATTTCTGGCAGCATCAGTATTCTTTGCCATAAAAGAAGCTGTGAAGTCCGCCCGGACTGACGGTGGGGTGTCTCCAAGATTTGTGATGGATACCCCTGCCACATGTGCTCGGATCCGCATGGCCTGCGAAGATCATATCACCAAACAGGTACAATCTATCTATCTATATATATAAAACAAAGTCGTGTGCGTTACACCATTTTATAAATCAAGAACGGGTGAGCCGATTTTTATGATCTTTGATTTTTTGAATTTGTCTCCACCCCGAATAGCAGAATTACTATTAAAACATGGGAAAACATTTTTTATCATACATTTGACTCTGAGGCGGTACGAAGTTCGCCAGGACTGTTAGTATTATTATTAAAAGGAAAACAAAACAGTAACTGATAGGTTTCCTATCGAAGCACATAAAATTCGTTATTTTTTGGGTTAATATCTACATTTATTTCATGTTTGCCTTCAGCCAAAAATATTTTATTTACAACCTTTTAAGCTCAATTCATAAGTGCAAAAAGCATAGCAGATTGTTATTATTAGTAGGTTGTTAGCAAAAATCAACTAAGAAAAAGCGTTACTTTTTAATTGATACGAAAGCACATTCAAAGGGCCAAACGATAAATTATCTTGATACCTAACGATTGCAAGTATTAATATTGACTAATAGTTCTTTTTAATTACTCTGACATTTTATTTTATGTTTTATATAAGAAATTCTATAACACGTAACATTAGGTATACTTCTACCATATTTAGTGTACCGAGCTCCAAGATACAGACATAGTATAAAATGGAGTCACCAATACATTGTGGTTGTGTATGTGACTGGGCAATAACTATTATTATTCTTAATTGTTTAGGCATAAGAATCGCTCAACTAATGTATCTGCGTACTAGCTATATCAACTAACATTTTTTTTATCTCTTCAGGTCAAACCTACGATAACGACGAGTGGACACCCATGGAACGTGATAATTTAAAATATTTACCCATTTATTTAATTTTGTTTGTACTAAGTACTGTGTCTTATTGCATGAAATTATACTTAATCATACTTGCAAATAATCACTTTATGCTATTTAAGACAGACGTACATTTGTAAATATACTTTTCTTATCAACATACGATAGTATCTGGTTACCATGTTTATACTCATTTCAAACCTATAATAATACTAATTACTTAGGTATACATTATGCGATTTCTACCTACTCTAGTTAAAAATAAATACTATTATTGAATGAAACGGTTAACTACCTACAATATTATAACAGCATAATTTAGTTTATGAGAGTGCTGGTATAAGAAGACAATCAATTTCTCTTTATCGATCTCTAATCATAACATTATACATACCTACCTCACGGAATACTATGATAGGAACCTATTCTGTGATACGCCTTATCATTAATAAGTATATTGTTCATTTAAATTGATTATTAAGTACATTTCTCATTTGTATTCGATTTGTTGCATACTATACTATTATAGGTATACTACTCCAAACAAAACCACAAAACGAGTAGATACCTACAGTTCTAGTGGAATACTACCCACTAATCAATACACTTACTTAATTAAGATATTTAACGAGTCTTTAATGTAATTGAGTAAGTATATCTTATTAATATCCTATGGGCATCACGTTTCTATTTCATCAGTTATAAACGACCGATAAGTTCTTGTTGAAATGATGCGTAAGTATATAGAACCGATAACGAGTTATTAATTGGATTAGTAGACAGTTCTTGAGGCTGAACGGGGCGCTGGCCCAGCCCAATGAGCAGCGAAACGTTGTCAGTCGTGTTTCTTTGTGAGATATGGTTGGACGTGTGTGAAAATAAAACATCCGATCAATTTTGTTCTTTATTGTCAGGCGAAATATTTACTTTTAGATGGGGTTATTGAATATTGAGGAGGAGAATGGAGAAGTTTGTTCGGAGCTAGTATTCTATGTGAATGGAAAGAAGGTAAGTACTTGCCTTCAAATGTTATAGGTATTGCAGTTTAGTAGCAAATGTAAATTAGTTACTTAGATTTTAAAAATATATTAGAAACAATTAGATGGGACATTAAATACTACTTTTGATTATAGTGGAATGGGCCGTTAATTGTTCCAGAAATAATACTTTTGTGTATCATAATATAATATTATGAAAATACTAAGTATAGTACTTTATTAACAATAAGTAGAAGCTTATTATGCGTGAACGTGTTTGTGCATGCTCTAATGATAACATCTCAGTTTTATTTATGATTTATGCAGGTAGGTACCTACCTATATTGTGCGGAAATTCTGGACCACGGTAGGTACAATATAGATAGACGGTATACTCTTTTACAAATTTGATATAGGTAACATTTATCATATAGCTTTTGGGGCGATACCCAAAAAAAGTGTGGTTTGAGACACAAAACCATATATTTTAACGACATTTACAAGATTACAATCCATGCATAATGTCACTCCGAAATTCTACTAATATCCAGTAAGTAGGTGTAGCTATGTAAATTGTATCAAACTGTCGACATGCATGATTTAATCTTGAAATAATAAAATCCCACGTATCATCTGATCGTAGGTATCTAAATGGCATCTACCTATCTCGTTATCAACTTAAATATATATTTCTAATCATGAATACTTACTCTTAGATGATATTAACAAACGTGATTATTTGAATATGTTTGCCATTTTTCGTCTCCCTGTCTAATATTACGGAATGATAATGTTGTTTTATGAAATCATACTCCTTTTTGTATGTTGAATAATTTAACGCTTTAATGAAACGGTGTTGTAATAAATATGTAGGTGTCTAAAATAGAGTTAGAATGAAGTATAGCTAGTATTGCGTCAGAACTTGACATGTTTTTATTTGTTGGATATGAGAGGGTCGATGGAGTGGCCCTGATAGTACTGACCCATGTTGCCCTCTCGATGATACGTAGCATAATAATTGTGACCGCATTCAGTCAATAGCAATATTGTTTGTGCATAATATAATATAGCTACCTACTTTAGAGGAAATATCTTAGTGCGAGTTGTTTATCACTTAACAATGTGTAAAAACAATGTAAAGGTGTACCATGAATTGTCACGATACACGTGGGATTTGTATGTAATAGCAGGTTAATCAATATCAATCAATGTCAATCAATAATACTTCAACCACCACTAGAAAAGGACATAGCTATGCGAAAAAGAAAACAGACAGCTGTCAGTGCGTCTTATTTTCTTGTTTTAATGTAGGGTTATAAGGAATTTTACAGAAGGGACCACGTTTTCAAAGTACGGTACAGCTAAAAATTCCTCCTCATTCTCGATTGCAGGTTATAGAACGCGATCCTGATCCAGAATGGACCCTACTGTGGTACCTTCGGAAGAAGCTACGGCTTACCGGCACCAAATTGGGCTGCGCCGAGGGAGGGTGCGGGGCTTGCACTGTTATGATATCGAAATACAACCGAAAAGAGAAGAAAGTCATGTATCCTTTACAAAAATCTATTTGTTATCTTGTAGTTCTTGGTTGTTCTAATAAATTAGTCGCATTTAGCACTAAACTACCTACGTATGTATTTAATTTTTGTCATTGCATAACTGGTGACCTTGGAATAGATCTGGTTTTCAAATTAGTTTCTTTCACTTTAATATATAGTCACCTCGCAGTTAATGCGTGTCTAGCACCGGTGTGCGCTATGCACGGCTTGGCCGTGACTACAGTTGAAGGCATTGGATCAACCAAAACAAAACTGCACCCAGTTCAAGAACGAATAGCCAAAGCACATGGCTCGCAATGTGGATTTTGTACACCTGGGATCGTTATGTCCATGTATACTTTGCTCAGGAGCTCAAATACCATCAAATACTCTGACATCGAAGTCGCTTTCCAGGGTAATCTTTGCAGATGCACTGGTTACAGAGCTATAATAGAAGGGTACAAGACTTTCATTGAAGATTGGGAGACGCATCGCGTAACCAATGGCTCACAAAACGGAAATGGAGTTTGTGCAATGGGAAAAGACTGTTGTAAATATAAGACTGAGGAAACCGAAGAAAAAAGTGAAACAGAATACATTTTCGACAAATCGTCATTTTTGCCTTATGATCCTAGTCAGGAACCCATATTCCCACCAGAGTTAAAATTGTCCTCGATATACGATGATCAATACTTAATATTCAATGGAAAGCAGACAACCTGGTATCGCCCCACGGAATTAAATTCGATCTTGAAACTGAAGAACAAGTTTCCCGATGCAAAAATAGTTGTTGGAAACACAGAGGTTGGAGTTGAAGTTAAATTTAAACATTTCGTTTATCCCAATATCATAATGCCGAATTGCGTGCCAGAAATGAACATCATTACTGAGAGCGACGGTGTTTTTACGATAGGAGCAGCCGTCACACTAATTGAAGTAGAAAACACATTTAGAAAGCACATAAATAATTTACCTCGGCACAAAACCAGAACGTTATTAGCCATCGTGGATATGTTAAATTGGTTTGCTGGAAAACAAATAAGGAACGTAGCAGCTATAGGTGGGAACATAATGACCGGAAGTCCTATATCTGATTTGAATCCTATTCTAATGGCTTTAAAAGTTAAGCTAAATCTTTTAAGTGAAGAGAATGGACATCGCTCTGTTTTAATGGATGAAACGTTTTTTACTGGATACAGAAAAAATGTTGTGAAACCAAATGAAATTTTGTTATCCATAGAAGTTCCATTTTCAAACAGATTCCAATATGTAAAAGCATTCAAGCAAGCTAAAAGGAGGGAAGACGACATTTCTATTGTCACCGCTGCTATCAATGTGGAATTTGAAGATCATACGAATGTTATAAAATATTTAAATGTAGCTTATGGAGGTATGGCTCCTGTTACTAAAATTGTTACAAAAACTGGTCAGACATTAAAAGGAGAAAAATGGGATGAAGTAATGTTAGAGAAAGCATTTGTAGTTCTGATGGAAGAGCTACCGTTGAGTCCTTCGGTTCCTGGTGGAAATGTACAGTTCCGAAGAGCTTTGACAATGAGTTTATTCATGAAAGCTTATTTAGCAATCGCCAAACAAATGTCTAAAGATTACATTCACGAAGATCTGATTTTGCCGTATCATAGTAGTGGTGCTGAACAATTTCACGGCAGTATACCAAAAAGCTCTCAATATTTTGAACTAGTTGGTGATAAGCAAATCAAAAGCGATGCCGTTGGAAGACCTATAACGCATATGTCAGCATACAAACAAACAACTGGCGAAGCGATTTATTGTGATGATATGCCTTCTGCCGAAGGTGAGTTATACTTAGCTTATGTTCTTAGTACCCGAGCACACGCAAAATTATTATCAGTGGATCCACAAAAAGCGTTAGAAACACCCGGCGTAGTCGCATTTTTCTCAGCCAAAGATTTAACTGCTGAACAGAATGCCATAGGTCCTATATTTCACGACGAAGAGTTATTTGCAAGTGAAAAAGTGATAAGTCAAGGACAGACTATAGGTATTATTGTGGCTGAAGATCAAGCCACAGCTCAAGCTGCTGCTAGGAAGGTTGACATTAAATACGAAGATATACAGCCAATAATCGTCACAATCGAAGATGCGATTAAGCATAATTCGTTCTATCCGCAATTCCCAAAAACGATAAGTAGAGGGGACGTAAAACCAATTTTTGAAGATGAAAACAATATCATAATTGAAGGACAATGTAGAATGGGTGGACAAGAACATTTTTATTTAGAAACTCATGCTGCATTTGCAATTCCGAAGAAAGAAGACGATGAGTTAGAAGTGTTTTGCTCAAGTCAACATCCTTCTGAAATTGCGGTGAGTTTTTTCGCTCTCCCTACTTCTATAAATTTTGTTGTTTTATACATTTATAGGTTGCTCTTAATACACATTTTTAAAACTATTACAGAAATTGGTCAGCCATATTTTGCACGTTCCGATGAACAGGATTGTAGCTCGAGTCAAACGTATGGGTGGTGGATTTGGTGGTAAGGAATCTCGGGGTATGCTGATATCCTTACCTGTCGCGTTTGCGGCTCACAAGTTGCAGAGGCCGGTCCGATGTATGCTTGACAGGGACGAAGACATGCAGATGACTGGCACGAGGCATCCTTTCTTGATCAAGTATAAAGTTGCAGTAACCAAAGAAGGCAAAATCATGGGAGCCATTGTGAATATTTACAACAATGGTGGTTATTCCATTGATTTATCTGGCCCTGTAAGTAATAAAAATATAAAAAACATTTTAAATAAAAGTTTGATTTTGTAATAAAGAAATTATAACTTTTTGCAGGTAGTTGAAAGAGCTATGTTCCACTATGAAAATGCTTATTATATTCCAAATACTATAGTAACCGGACACATCTGTAAAACAAACTTACCGTCAAATACAGCTTTCCGAGGATTCGGTGGGCCGCAAGGGATGTTTGGTGCAGAAAATATTGTACAAGACATCGCATACAAACTAGGAAAGAGCGCTGAAGAAATAAGTAGGATGAATTTATATCAAGAGAATAATATTACTCACTACGGACAAGCCTTGGTTCATTGCACTTTGCAGAGATGTTGGGATGAATGTGTCCAAAAAAGCAAACTCGCGGAGAGAAAATTAAGTATCCAGAAATTCAACAGGTGAGTTATACGATATCTATACCTAATAAATCGAATATTTAGATTACAAACAGTATTGAGGTACCTATAATGCGTTTAAATTTCGTTTGTAGGGAACACCGATGGAGAAAGCGTGGAATATCTATCATCCCCACTAAATTCGGAATTGCATTCACTGAAAAATTGTTAAATCAAGCAGGAGCTTTAATTCTAATATACGTCGATGGATCAGTTCTCTTATCACATGGCGGTACAGAAATGGGTCAAGGTCTTCATACGAAAATGATCCAAGTTGCATCTCGTGCTCTCGGAATAGAAACATCCAAAATTCATATAAGTGAGACGTCAACTGATAAAGTGCCCAACACTTCTGCTACTGCCGCCAGTGCTGGCTCTGATCTTAATGGAATGGCTGTATTGGAAGCTTGTGAGACGCTGATTAAAAGGCTACAACCGTATAAAGAAAAAAAACCTGAGGGAAAATGGGAGGATTGGGTCCTGGCGGCCTGGCTTGATAGAGTTAGTTTATCCGCTACTGGGTTTCATGCGACACCTGACATCGGATACGACTTTAAAAACAATACAGGGAAGCCATTCAATTACTTTACATACGGTGTCGCATGCTCTGAAGTTGAAATAGATTGCCTTAGCGGCGATCATCAAGTGATAAGATCTGATATAGTTATGGATTTGGGAGAAAGCATTAATCCAGCTATAGATATTGGGCAAATCGAAGGTGGTTTCATGCAAGGATATGGTCTTTTCTCGATGGAAGAGCTTATTTACTCTCCAACTGGAACTTTGTATTCGAGAGGACCTGGTGCTTATAAAATACCCGGTTTTGGCGACATCCCTCAGGAATTTAATGTATCTTTATTAAAAGGGGCTCCAAATCCAAGAGCTGTGTACTCCTCCAAGGTGAGTTTTGGAATGAGCTTATTTGGCAGACCCGGTAAAGGTCATCGCATTCATAATTTAATAAATCACTTTGTTTTTAGGCCGTGGGAGAGCCTCCGTTGTTTTTGGCGTCATCTGTATTCTTTGCAATAAAGGATGCAATCTGTGCGGCGCGCGCAGACGTGGGCGCATCTTTGGATTTCTACTTGGAAGCGCCTGCGACTTCTGCGCGCATTCGTATGGCATGTGAAGATCACATTACTAAAAAGGTAACCATGTTTGTAAATGCATACTATACTGCAATTTGGTTTGTTGTTTTATGATTATGATTGTAATCTAAGCATTAATACCTACAGTGCGTCAAACAAAAGATTATAACGCCTGTCGCCGCTAGATAAGATGTTTCGGTAAATGTGACAGCTACGATTTATTTAAAAAAAAATTTAGGGCATTATTTTGAAATTGTGTGGATTGGTTAATTTCATTTGTGGAATTATTTCAGCTCGACATGCCGGAGCCCGGCAGTTTTGTTCCGTGGAACGTCGTCCCGTAGCTGTATTGATACCCTGATTGTGATAGTGTTGTGAATCATTCAATATTTAGTAACAGATACACAAATACATAATATTGGAAATAACTATCATGTTTGTAAAAACGTTATTAAATTAAATATTGTGTAATAATTGATGATTATAAGTTTGCTATATAGGTTACATATAACTATACAGGTAAGGGTATAGACGTGAGACAGTTAATATTATAAAAAAAATATATGTAATGATAAACGTATTTATTTTAAAATCGTATCTATAATAATTATAATATAATTTAACGGACTCATAAAATAACAAATTTTCAATAAATTAAGGATTGCAATAATTCTTATGACAGATAAGGCTTGGAGACTGAACTATTTCGAGTAATTGCTATAATATCCTGGATGTGGCAACATTTACTAGCCGACTGCGATATACGAAATTGTCTAGTGTGAGTAAAATCCAATTCAAATATATTTATCATTTGTAGTTATTCACAATAGGAACGTAGTCTTCTTAAAATGATATTAATAATGGATAACCAGGTACGAGAACTAACATAAAACCGTTAGACTCTGGCGCATTCAATAGTATTGTAAATGCACAGTAAATCAATTCAGTGTGTAGAAAATCAATTCAATAATTCCTGATCAATTGCTGGAGGTACAAAAAGTCGGTGCTGACGAGCGGTGGCAACGAAGCGATCGAGTATCACTGATATCACGATATTAAACTCACGTTACGTAAACATATCAATTTCAGCCGTATACGAAGGAGATAAGTTTGAGTATCAATTGTTATCGAATTAGTCGCTTCGCCGATCCTCCGCCCATTTGCGCTGACACCACCCAAGATTCCTTTCGGCAATGCATAGGACATATTAAAATTCAATAAGTATAATCATAAAAGTCATCGAGGATTGGCTATATCTAGTTGTAGCCTATTGATGAAGGCTACACCAAGTTTTAGACGTTAATAATTAGGATACACCTAAGATTGAACAATAGCAAACGGCCGCATCTAGTTATAGCCGCAACATATACTCACTGACCGAATACGTTCGTTTACATTACAGTACCAACCGAATACCTATTTACATTAGTCGGTGACCACAAACTGGCTGCGAGCGAATATGACTACACCGAAAATAATCTAGCAACACACAACTAATTCGGATCGTCAAATTTACTTAATCAATAACAATCATAACAATTGTTTAAAACTGTATATTCAATGAATGCAGTCTTCCCAGGTATAATATGGCTGAAGAAAGTAAACTTAAAATTATCGTGCAGATGCCACGTGCTGTACCAACTTGACATATTTGTATGGAACATGTTTTGTTCGAACCGCAACGTACACCTGTATTTAAACCTGCTAATCCACATACCTAACTCAGGGCTCTTAGTAAGGGTTTTTAAAATGCCGATCGAGTATACAGTTTTCCTCGTGGAAGGCGGCGACCCTAAATGCTATTGCATTCTAGCAAGATGTCTGGGCCCCAAGTCTGCTAACACAATCGATTCATAATCGAACAGCAATCGCATAGTAACTGTCACTTTTGACAGATATTGTATGGGATCTGTCAAAAGTGACAGTTACTATGTGGTAGTTGTTCTATTATGAATCGATTGTGTTAGCAGACTTGGTGCCCTGATATGGCTCGGTAGTTCCATTTTAGTATCCCATATATTTACCGATAAAACGGACGCTTTCTTAAGGGAGGCTTCTGCTGTAAAAGGGAAAGGTTTGATCGGTATTTGATGCTGCCAAAATTCGTACTGGCCCTCTTGTTATTATCCAAAGACATAACAGTATCTATTATTGAGTATATATATAAAATTTTAAAATAAGCCTATGGCGACTTTTTAAATTTTTCTGGTAGTGGGCGGGACACGTTTGTCGGATGGGCCCCTGGGCCATGAGACATGGGTAAGAGTCATCAGGCAATGGGTGGCTGAAGATGGACGCCATCGCCGAAGCAGGCCCAGGAAACGTTGGCGTGACGACCAAGATGCACTGGAAAAGAATTGGCCCGAGATAGCCGATGACAGAGATGCATGGAGGGTTATGGGGGAGAATTTTGCCCAGCAGTGGGACGAAATAAGTTCCCGAAAAAAGTAACAAAACCTTATTTTGACTATTTTTAAAATATTCGGATTGAAAAAATCGGTCCATCCTTTCTCAAGTGATGCGTTTTCCACCTAACAACATTATTATTTATTTATTTATATAAGGTGTAACAAAAATAGCGTAAGATATTTTAACTGATGAATCAGTAAGTTATAACGGTAAGTTGATGTATGAATTGATTGTGTAAATTGATTTTTTGAACGAGGCAATCCAGTAGCCTTTGGCCGTGCGCTCGTGACATTTTACAAATTTCCCATAATTTTATTTAATTCTTTGGGAATGTTATCTTTATAACCTACTGTATTATTGCTACACCTTATATAGATGAAATAAGGATGTAATATAAACAGAACAGATAACGTAATAATGATATTTTTAATGAGTCTTCAGAGCTCATAAGATAATAACCATACCCGAAAGCTGTCGATTTCACTGACGTCATAGCTATAAAATATTTTATTCTCGCAACTAACTCATATACACGAATCACCGCAACCAATTTGGCATCGAACAATATACATGTTGTGGATCATAGTTAAAGTAACCTATTACACTAACGACTCTCATTTATCCGATTCTGAGGAACACCCCGAGCCTGAACTGGGACCTGAAACAAAATGGATACATTATGAAAATTTAATTTATTTTACACCTAACAACAAAGATATAGGTAAGCTTGTGCCAAGCTTGCCGATCATTATTGAATTCATTAATATTTACCCTCTAATTAATTTTATTTTAAATCCATATTAAAATAGCTTTAGAAAAAAAAAGATTGAAACATTCTATGAATTTGAAGTAATGTCTAGGGGCAATTAATAATTAATTAATTATTTGTTATAATTTCTGCACATAAGAAACAAATGTGCGAAGTAGCCTCACCGGAATGTCTGGAGTATCTGCGCCTGCGCGGGGCTCGCGTGGGGCTGTCCGAGTTGTACTCGGTCTCGGTGTCGGGCGGCCCGTTGCGCGAACGTGTCACCCGGCTTTCCTCATATCTATAAAATGTTTTATATCACTGTTATTGCATTAAAATACTGTTTTAGCGTCATCACTTCATATTAATGCGCCCGTCGCCACCAAAGGGTATTCCGAGTAGCCCTGCCTATGCCACTGTGACATGATTAATAGCCCTGTGCTATATATTGCAACAACAAACTCACTATGAAATTATATGTATTACATCAATACAATATTTGTTCAACACATGTGACTCTATGTTGAACAAATATTAATACACAGTTCTAGTAAAATTGTATCCTACTGCACAAGATTTAAGATAATAATCGTAGTTCTTCATCGTATTTTATTATGATTTATTATTGTATTGTAATTTTAACATCTATAGCAGTTGCAAAGACAGTCAGATGATCGAAATATGTGGGATCTCAGATCAATACTATTAGCACAACCAGCTGTGACAAAACAAAATTTGAGATAAATCGATTTTGTCTCTTTCCCTCGTACGAATTACGGAAGGGAGAGCGCGTCTCGGTGCGGTGTCTTGACCTGAGTCCTAGCGATTCAGAGGTCAGTCACTCCATGTAAATATTGCAGCATAATCAGGATAGATTGGAAGCCGACTCCAATGACAGAATAGAAACAGAATGTTAGGACAGAAGAAAATAAAGATTTTGTGATATAATTATATCATACCTTTCTCTCGATCTGGATCGTCGTCTAGATCGTGGCGAGTACGGGCGTGTCCGCGGCGAGTATCGACTGTCGGGTGAGTATCGCACCGTCTCCGGTGAGTATCTGCTTTCCGGTGAGTACCGACTATCGGGTGAGTATCGTCTGTTCGGTGAATAACGGCGGTCACCGTATCTGAACATGGAAAAGACGAAACACACATAAATAATTAATCGTACAATAAATATGAAATCTTATTGGGTTAATTATTCTCTATTAGTACTGGTAGTATAATATTTAATATTGGAAACTTTGCTAGGCTTGTTCTTTTTTCCAGTCGATGGCTTAAAAATATTCCTCCCTCAACGTTTCTACTGGCCCAGTATTTTTAGCTTAGTACTAGCCCGGTGTCTTTCATGAGATCTTCTCGTGTGCATTTGCTGGTTAATGAATGTAAAATAAATAAGTTTTTACAGTATTAGGGTAATATTTTTGTAGTACTGTTTGTGTAAAATTATTAAAATAATGAATCGGAGCGCTTTTAACAGTTATGAACTGTCGCATGGCAGCAGTGCAGTGCTGGTATCGCACGGACGGTATTTTTTTGGTAGTAGGCAAGGCAGCGGGCCATTGGTAGCAGTAGGTCCCGCATCACTCATTATTTTGGGACATTGGCAGTGAGGTAATATTGGTCCTAGTGAGTAGCGGCGTGTCGTACCTGGGCGGGTGCGGCGACGGTAGGCGGCCCAGCGGCGGCGGGCGCGGCAGTGGCGGCAGCAGCGGCGGCGGCAGGAACATCGGCGGCAGCGGCGGCGGCACCGCCGGGCTCTCCATGCTTTGCAGCGGCGAGGATATTTCTGTAATAAATTAACGAGGAATTAAATACATCCTCCAGCCTCGCATGCACCGAGCCGGCTCGACTCCTGCTGCAGTGTACTCACTGTGGTGCGGCGACACGGCGCCGTCGGCGACGGTGAGCGCGGCGAGCTTGCGGCGCAGCGCCGCGGCGTCGTCGCGCGCGGCGTCGGCCTCGCGCCGCGCCGCGCGCGCCTCCAGCCACGCGGCGTGCGCGCGCGCCTCCACTGAGGCCACGGCCGTGCGCCGGCTCGACTCCTGCTCCGCTAGCTCCAGGGTAAGCGCGTCACATTTCTCCCTTCAATAACAAAAAATATGTAAAGGTAACAAAATAATACTCGATGCAGAGGAGGATCTGAACGGTTATAAGACATCGCGAATCTTATATCTGGCATACTAAGTAATCTACAAGAGTCTTACAGGACCAACAATAATATAATCAGTACAAAATACGAACAAAAAGGCCGGCTACAATTTTCTTTATGAGTAACAAGCACATTGTTTAAAAAGAACAAAGCACTTATATCGATATGAGTTTCATTATCAGTACTATACACACGTAGTGCCTGTAAACTACCACCAAAAATGGTACTTTACAATTTTTTGTAGTTTTACCGCCAAATGAAGACTTACGTATTGAAAAGTCAAATCTCTCAACAAACTCAGTAATGAAAGAAAAAACACGACTCATAAATAAAACTTTTTTTCTTATGATTCATAACTTTGGCTTACCTAGGTACCTACTAAGATTGGTCATTGCTGACATGGCATTGCACACAATGAATTAATTGCAATATTTTAAAAAAATCACTTACTTATATCTCTGCACTTCTTGCTGAAGCAATTCAATTTTTTCAACTGTGCTAGTTGACTCTCCTTGTTTACTAAGCCACAGCGATTCTTTGGCACTAAGCTCCCTATAAAATAATAACATACATAATAAATATAAGAGTTCCGAAAAAAACAACCTGTTTTTTTTAATTGTATTAGTGTAATCTAGAATTGTTCAATCTAAAGAATTTTTTGTAAGACATTTCATTCCACATAATCGAAAGATGACGAAATTTCCCTCCATGTGAAAAAAATTACACCCTGATATTTATATCTATTGACAAAAAATGGAAATAGTACTTATAGTGACTTTGCATACTTCATTAGTTCTCCTTCCCGCTCCTGGAAGTATTTCCCGAGAACCTCGAGTCGGGTCAATGCTTCAGTTGCTTGCTGTGTACTAGTCTGTAACGACTCTTGCGTAGTTTCAAGTTCATTACTAAGCCGCGTCCGCTCTTTGTGTTCAATCTGAGACAAACACAAGACAATTCTTGTAATAGTTAAAATAAATAATATTGGTAAGAACTAAAGTAGTGCTCAAATTTAAATATTTGCTTTACTGCATCTGGACAGCATCTGGAGTGAAAACCATAAACTACAATTTTATAGTTAATGGTTCTCACTCCAGATGCTGGTCTCAGTTAAAAAAAAACTTTTAACTATCGTTTCTATGTTAATAATATAATATGTTAGAACTTATAATTAATTTGTTTCAATTTATGACAAAACAAATTCAAACACCCAATGATATTGTTAGAACTGTGTGCATTACCTCATATTTGCTAGCTAAAGTGTTTTTCTCTTCTAAGGCCTTCGATAATTTTGCTTTGATTTCAGTGTGGTCTATAAAAGATGTAACATCAACATTTGATGATCCTCCGCTCTTTAACTCTTTGATAGCATCCTGAAAAGCATTGACATAATTTAAATCCTAATAAACTGGTTTAAGATTATAATAGGCTAATTCCTCATCAATCTTATGTCTTACTTTCAGTGCTGCAATTTCATGTTTTTGTAACTCTATAGTGTTTTTAGCATCTGATAACTGTTGATTAACGTCGTCAAACTGTTTCTTCTGTTTCTTGAAGTCTTCCAGCGCAGTTTCAGCGGATACATACTTCAATTGAAAATTGTCTCTGTCACGGCTCACAGAAATCAATTCCTCCTCAAATGCTTGAATCTTATCTGGCAACATTAACATATTTCCAATGTATACAAATTGTAATATGTATTTATGCATCAACATTATGATTCCAGCTATTCAAGTTATGATAACATTATGTTACTTATGTACACATGGAATATTATGCAATGTTGAACTTTTTTCCCTTTTGTTGGAATTAAAACTTTATATGCATTAACAAAGAATATAATATGACATAAAGATGTATACTTATTCATTTCATGTGATAACTATTATCAACTCTAAAATAAAACTTAAGTAATGTTATTGTAGGTAGGTACATAATATATTGCAAGAGGCAATTGTGTAAATAAATCGCGTTTATAAAACCTACATATTTTTATTAGGTAGGCACTATCCGATTTTAACTGTGAATCTGTATGAAAACCTGTATGTCTTTACCAAACTAGTTTAATAAAGTCCTTTTTTTTTTTTTTTTATTACATTATAGGCAAGTATTTGATCTCGATCTCACCTGATGGTAAGTGACGATGAGATCTACGATGGAGCATACTTGCCTAGGTAGGAAGGCGGCAGTAGATCGAGACGCTACATTCACTAGGCACATGCAGCGCAACTGATCTGACCCGCCATCCATGAATGGCACCTAGCCTCCTAGCCACTCCTCCTAGCCACTTCTAAAGACATATGAAGTCCAACAATGCCTGCTGGTTGTAGTGTATTACTCCTGAAACCCTCTAACATTGGAGGAGAACTGTGCTCAATAGTAGGACATTAAAAGGACTCATTATTATTATTCAACTAAATGTGTTATCAGTTGACCCTCATAATCCAGAAGCTAATTAAGTAAATAACAATTCTCACCATTCAATTCTATAATTTGCTCTTCAGAGTTAGCTCTCTCAGCCAAGAGCTCACTGAGAGTATTCTCAACCTCGCCCAGAGTATTCTGCATTTCTCCAGCAGTGTTCTCCGATACTCGTAGTAATTTCTCATTGTCATCCAAGGAGTTCCTTAGTCTTTCATTGTTTGCTTTGAGCTCTTCAATTTCTTCTTTCAGTGATTGTACCATGTCATCCATTCCAAAGGAGCTATCTTCGATCCCAGCTAGCTTGTTTTTAGTTGTAGCAAGTTCCTCCTTGAGGATTTCACACTCCTGTGTTGACAGCAATAAATTACAAATTTGTGTTAAAAACATTAATAATTAATTACTAGTTGAACAAGGTAGTCTACCTTTTCTTTTTTATTACCTCTTTATAATCTTCTATTTGCATTTGGTAAACAATGTAAGTTAATCTATTTTGGGTGAAACATATAATTTTCAACCACAGATAATGGAGTTACAACATCTTCAAAGTATTTGGTCCAATATGGGTTCAGTAAGAAGTCTGTGGGACTCCTTAGATGGAGCAGCACACACACAAAATAACATCAGATATTTATCTTTGTTTTTTATTCTTTATCATATCTTGAAATCTGTTTATAGAGGCAATGACTAACCTTGGTAGTGAAAAGTAAATCTCGTTGTAACGAATTGATAGTTCCAATAAGGCGGCCGTCTTGCCGCTTGTTATCAATGTAGTAGTACCCAAGTGTGAAAAGAAGCACTGAGCTGGCTGCAGTCAGGAGGAAGGTCAACAGGCGGTTGCCATGGCTGATACCAGCCCCGTCACAGTACTCGTCAGTGTAACAGGTTTCTCCTGTAAATTAATTCACCAAATTGGAGGCTGTTATTGTTTACATAAACTTTGGTGTGCTGGTGTATCCTTTTCATCAACTCTACAGTTTTAAATTTCATATTAGAGGACAAATTGAAATGCCAAACATAATGAAGTATAGTGTCTTTAATGCAATTCCCAATGATAATTAATCAATCTGAAGAAATTGTTTGCAAAATGTATTCAACTATCAATTTCACCGTTATATCTACATTTTACATAATATCATCAGATAAGAAATTTATTATCTGTTGAATTTGTGTAAATTATTAAATATTGATAGTGTATTTCATAACTGTTCTGTATTTCAATGCAATAAATGCATTGCATACTTATTGAGAAATTCATAATGGTTATTTATGTAAATAATTTATTTACCAAAATTCTAAACACAATTATCATAGTTCTACTTACCAACAGAGGGAAACAGAGCCTTAATTTCTTCGTTTGTCCCCATGACTGAATAATAAGTTGACCAAATATATTTCAATAAAGAGAATTCTTCCTCACCGTCAATCTTTTGACTTTCATAACTCGGATAAGCTTCTGTATTAAATAAACTTTCAGGTGGCTCAGTGGATGATGGCCAAATATCTGCTACTGTTGAATACATGTTAGAGAAGAAGTTTTCACTGTTCTCCTCCTGAGATTGAGTTTCAGTATTCACTTCTGGAGTTTCTGTGGTGACAGGTTCTTCCACAGGGGCAAATGAGGAATATGTATTTTCAACAGTTGATTCAGTTGTAGGACTATAGTAATCATTGATTGTTTCCTGAGAACTATAAGGTGCAGGAGTTGTTGGAATATCAGACACTTGTTCTGGAGTTGCACTAGTCAATTGACTCTCTTCCACAGGTGGTAGAATTTTAGGAACAGTTGGGTGTGTGTTTTCTTCCATAGTAACAGCCAGTGTTTTTTCTGTTGTCACAGTACCAATTGTAGAAGATACTTCTGGCAATGAGTTGGAAATAGGTGGCAATGTGGAGGATGTAGGTGGCAATGTGGAGGATGTAGGTGGCAATGTGGAGGATGTAGGTGGCAATGTGGAGGATGTAGGTGGCAATGTGGAGGATGTAGGTGGCAATGTGGAGGATGTAGGTGGCAATTTGTCGGATATAGGTGGCAATTCAGTGGCTTGTACTGGTGTATCAGGAGTTAAACTCAATGTTTTAGAAGTTTGGCTGGAATCTTCAGCTGGTGTGGCTGTATTTTCGTTTGGTTGCATTCCATTGATGTTAACTGTATTGCTATCTTTATTTAATGCATTTTTATACAAGTTACTGTACATTGGTGGCAACACTTGATCTACATTTGGTTTATTAGGTGCACTTATATTAGGAGTATCATCACTAACAGTTTCTTGTGATATCTGAGTATTAACTTTTGGAGTGTTAGGTATGGATATATTTGATTCTGTGTCTTTTTGTTCTGGCTGCGGCAAATCATGGTTGTCTGGTACTTTAAAAATGGGTTCAGGGTTTAGTTTATCATTGTTAGTTGCCAATGGTTTTGGGGGAGATAGAGTTTCAGGGATCACCACTTGTTCAAAAGATTGCTTAGTTACTGGTTCATTTTGGGTGGGAGTGACAGCAAGTGGCTCAGCAGGTGCGGGAACTTCCTCAGAAGATGTTGTTGTAGTTTGTGTGGATATTTCTAAGTTCTGATTTCCAATTGCACTTACATTTTCTGATTGCACAAGTGTTTCAGTTTGGTCAGCTTTTGGAGCACTACTAACAGGGACGGCTGGAGATTCATTTACAATTTGTTTTTCACTTATTTCACTGTTAGTTTGACTTGAAACATTATTGTTTACATTTTGATTTAGTGTTTCTGGTACATTATTGAGTGAGGGAGTAAGGGCCTCATTAGAAGACATTATTGAGGGTGCGGTATTATCTTGCACGTCATTAACAGCAGCCTCTGTGGTGTACATGGTGGTGCCTTCGATGACTTCATGTGGCTGCTGAACTTTGTCAGGTTGAACATTCTTATTATCTTTCACCTCATAAGGCACGATCTCCAAGTCTTTATTTGAAAATATTTTGAGTTCTCTTAAGAACTTTGAGTTGGCAAATCCAGATTGTCCGTTTACACTGACGAACCATAAGTCGGCATTGGTACCAGCTGATTTCATGAATACAATCGCGTCTGAATTCGCCCGGTATGAAATAAGGTCCGGGTCCGCACTGTTATAATTTATCAACGTTTTAGCTTTGGATATTGGACCTGAAAGAGTTAAAATAATGTTAATAGAAAGTTATAGCACGAAAACTGATTGACACTACAACACCGTGAGATGCTACTTACTATCACATTCTTGATTAACACAATGAACTTTATCAGGATATCTACTGTGAGATATGGAGATGAATAACGTGAAGATAATTAGTTTTAACACAATCATTTTCGCATTATAATAATTCTCTAATATTATTTATAAAAATCGCTAGAAGCTAGGCCACATCATCTGTCAAGTCGATCGTTCGGTCGGTCGTTATGTGCCACGCAGAAAATATAATCTGTTACTGCTGATCTACACTAAAGTAGGAAATGATCAGCATACACACTATCAAAATCATGCATCGAAAAAATTTGAAGATAAAGAATTTTTATAATGTCCTTTCACCATAATTATAACAATTCTTTTACTTCGAACTTTTCGATGCACGAAAATAAAATTGTGTCGAACTGCATCAAGATATACTCGCGTTAAATGGAACGTAAAGGTGAAGACAGATCATATTTTTACTTATACCGGGGGCGGGACATTCAAAATGTAAGTCTGTGTGGCTCGGGCTCGTGTGCCTCTGCGAGTGGCTACTCAATGAAAAAAACTGTTACTATAGGAATATGCTATGCACCTCCCGACTTACAGCTGAAGTAATTTTGAAAGATTGGTAAAACAACACAAAAATTGTCCCCGAAACGATATTCTGTATGCACGCCTGATTATTATTTACGGTTTGCAACGGTGGCTCAAAACCGCTTGGGTTAAATCCACGTTTAATCGCAGTGTGTAACATAAAATAATATTGAATGAAGTAGATACTTATTTATCGTTATTGACATAGAGCTATACATGTATAAAACCTAATATCCTACTATCGACCATCGAGTATTTATTATGACAGTTAAAAAAATAATTTCCGAGAAAATAATAATGTTAAAAATAGCTACATAAAATACGAGAAAAATAAAATAAAAATGTCTTTCAGTACACTCGAGTCGCAAATAACGCTTATAGATTTATCAAAACAATTACCGTTTGAAATAGGTAATGTACCTACTTATAGTTATCTACATATTTTAGTTGAATATAGACTTAGGTAAGTTCTTTATCTTTAGGTAGGTTTTTCGTGAAATGACCGGCTCAAGAATTGCATCAGACTCACACCACGGAGGTGTGGTAAAAGGCGACTCTCAAGGATATCACTCTATAGAAACGACTCATAACATCTACTATGTAAAGAGAAGCAAACAAGTAAAAAATCCAGAATAGTAGCTTGGTTAGGCATAGGATAGGTACCTGTAACGGAACCGCCATCACATATAATGGCTCATCCCATCATTCCTGTCGAACCTACTGAGGAAATCAAAAGGATGGCGCAGCTTTTGGGCAGCCCTGTTGTGAGAGGGCGCTTAACCCATTACAATGCTAATTGAATAAGTTTTCTAGAGTATAGGCCAAATAGAATAGTAAGAGACTATGTAGGTAGATTGCTAAGTTCGTTTTAGTTTTATAGGTTTTTAACCCAGTCCTGTTACTTAATTGAACTAGATATTTAAATTTATTAACGAGGTATTTAAAAAAATAAATTTAAAAACTAATAATAGATGTATTGAAAATGAAACCTAACTACCTACTTACCTACTTAATTGTGCCAATCCATTGTAGATGACAAAACTAAAGAGGAACTATGTTTTGGCGAAACATTAATTGTGAGTTGCGGTCATTATGAAGGCGATATTGGGGATGAAGATTCAGAATCAGAGTGGACTTGTCACGAATCCACGGAAACTGAAACATCAGAAGAGAAAACAGATGGTTCTAAAATCGAATTAAAGATTCCACCTGAAATTGAAATTCCAAGTGATAATGTTGATGAAGAAGAATATAACGATTTTCACTTTTACTTCTTTCCTGATTGCGATAAGCCTCAACCACCACAAGATAGTCATGCGAGCCTTATAGTTGTGGATGGTATGCCAAAAATTAATATTGAAAAGAAAGACCTAATAAATTGCACTTGTAATGTGGATAAATCGGGTAAATGTACTTGCTATACAAAGTTACCCTGCAAATGTGGAGCAAAAACTAAAGCCGAATGTACCTGCGAAACATTAAAAGAGATTTGTATATGCCACGAAGGGAAACCGATGCCAGTTTGTAGGTGTAAAAGTAGTGATGTATGTGTTTGCAATCCTGATGGGAAAGCTATGCCGGTTTGTACCTGTCACAAAGTCGATAAACCATGTGTTTGCTACGCGGATAAATTTCCATACCCTGTTTGCACATGCAAGCGTAAGCCTAAGATAGTAGATGCACAGGATGTACAATCTCAAGTTGGAGGAGAGGGAGAAGAATTTGGCGAGGATTATGTCAGCGTAAGTAAATCTGTAATGGAACCTGATCCATGTGAATGCCAGAAACCAGACCCCAAACCGCGGTGCTATTGCCTTAAAGGCAAAGAGTGTACCTGTAAAGAACTAGCATGTGTTTGTGGTGTACAGAAGGTATGCGTTTGCGAGCCAACTGACAGTCAAGAAATCGTCTGCCTAGAGGAAGATAATAAGTCTATTTGCAGTTGTCCAATAGATAAAGAATGTAAATGCGATGCTGAATCACCGGATGACTGTAAATGCCATGTTATACCAATTAAGATTTGCATGTGTGGTGATCCACAAAACTGTAGATGTTCCAAGGTTTGTGATTGCACAGACCCATGTATATGTGATACGGTCCCAGTGAAACCAGATGAATGTATCTGTTTAGACGAGAAGACACCAGCTGGCATGGTCTGCACCTGCCCTCGTCATGCTGATGACACCAGAAAACTTAAAAAAGTACGCGCTGGTAAACATGGCTATCGCTGGTGTCACGAAGTAGATCCATACCACACATATTTTGATTTTGCTTATGGAAGACATGACAAAATATCTTATAAGGTCCAAGAAAGAGAAAGAATTAAAATATTGGGTCTGAACGATGAGAAATCTGAGGAAGATATTTGTCCAATACATTCGGTGAAAGCACCACCATATGAAAAAAAAGTTAGGAAGCCATCAATCGACTGCTGCAGCTCTGTGGGAGGTATGGCTAATATCACCTATATTTTTATTATTATTTCTTCCCCTTGATTTGTTTTGTAATATCTTTATGGAATAGGTTACGTGTTTGTTGATTTTGGTTTCGTATTCGTATTTCTCGTAAGTATGTATTTAACTATATTTGTCGGGTTAAGCTTATGGTAACTGTTCTAAAAGAACTTATCTTTATTATATATTTAGGAATCAGCATATGTGTGGAGACCCTCGGTGAAGACAAAGATCGATTTCTTGTTCAAGTCGTATCACATTCATCTAAAGAAGGCGCAAAAACTGGATCTAAACTCGTCAGTATCTTGGATTGTAACTTACATACAATGGAAGAAAACAGGATTGAGTAAGATATTATTACTTAGAAGTTCTCCGCTATTTATCTTTTGGAATTCAGGTTATTTCCGTAAAAAGTAAAGGCACAACGAGAAAACGAAATAGGTCATGTCTGGTATTTTACTGTCATGAAGGCTGCCAACTAAAAATACTTTGGAAGGGTGGTTCAAAAGTAGGAGAAGGGCCACTCCACATAAACATATGATTACAAGGTTTCATTACTTCAGGCACATAACAAAGAAGACAGTAACAAAAGAGCGTCGGAGTTACATGGCGATCTGTGAGAGCGGTTACTATAACAAAGTGACTCGCATTTGCGGCGAAAAGGACGTTGTGAAGCGTTTCTATCACACTTTCGACAAAGCGCACGAGTTTTTGCTAGAAGGCGCAAACATAGTGCTAATGCGGTACATGGGCCTTCGTAGGTTCAGAGGTAACATAAAGACAGAGACGGTTCTTATGGACGGTACCATCTGTGAAAGTATTTATGTGAGTATTGGTATGTAGGTTGTAATGTAAAGGCGTATTCCCACTTGCATCCTCCAAGTCGAGGCGACCGGCGTAAATCCTTTCGCATGAAAGGCATGAATGACGGGGCACGGCTTAAAATAATTTGCACGAGAAATAAGTAGTTTGCCCTTTATATATTTACCTATTTACTACCTAGCCTCTGCTTGCAGCTTAACCGGCGCAACCTTCCATTTTGCTCTGCCATTCTAGAAAAAACACTTGTTATGGAATTAGAGACATTCAAATAGCTTATTTCAACCCAGTTGCAGCATATGATTAATTTTGCCAGGTATGCCAGGGTGTGAGTCAAGCTATCGTAAATGGGAAACCGTTGTTCGTGGTTAAGATTGAGCGCCACATTATAGAGCCCACGGGGTACATACACCAGACGTTGACGGTTCTCACTTTAAGAGGTTTGTAGAGCTTATCCAATTAGCTAGGTTGGTGCTATAGGTGTCTAGGTTCATGTTCACCCATCCAATATCCATATTCTGTTCGTATCTGCATTTGGTGCGAATAAAACACAAAACGAATCTGACGTTAACGCCGTTCACACCGTCGAGCTATGATCGCTATTTGGATTACAGGCTGACATGGGTAGGGGGCTCCTGATACTTTTAGTATCCCCATAACTATCATTATAATTATTACGATTCGCGTGATAATGATAGTATTAAAGGCACTATTAAACGTATATCCGTGAAAACTGTGAATAAAATACGTATGAGGCCGGAATACAAATTCTGTCAGTCTCACTTCCTCAACCTTCAGGCTAAATGGCGTCTCGTTTGTTCATGACTTTAGGACATCTCAATATTTACTACAACGTTTTATCATTTTGTCAACCAGGTCATATGGTGAGTCACGAGTGGGCCGATAATTGCTACGTGTTGCATATAAATCCACTCTTGAATATTATCCCTGAAAAGGATGAGATTGAGCCCCACGCTCCTTTACGAGAGAAATGGAGAGAGGATCTCCAATTGCATTCTGATTACCTGGACTTTAAGGTGATTTTGCTTATAGTTGTAATTATTTTACCACCATCACCATCACGCCTCTAATCTCCGATGGAGAGGTTCAGTGCAGTGCACGCAAATTTGCTGCAAAGGAGCTGGGCAATACCATTTTACCTGGCTTCAGGCCATATTACCCACACCATGTAACCTAGTGCGCTTCGGCGAAACTCACACTGATATCGAAAGACGCGCGGGAATATGATTCTCCACTGTTTTTTTATACTTTGGCGCGTGCGTCTAATTCTAGCACTTTTTTCCGAATCCTAGATCATAAGAATCCTTAAATGTTGTGCCATGATCAACGCAGTTAGAAAAGAATAACGCTTAATTGATTACCCTGCTTCATGCCTTTTCTTTTGTGACCACTTTTTGTGGACGTTAGCTAAAAGCATTAAACGTCATTTATCTCCAAAATTCTCGTGAGAAAGTGTAACGTCGCCTAAAGAAAATAAATAAATAGCATCGCATGAATAAGTTGTTTCGTCTGCGAAAAGACAAAGTTTTTGTTTTGACGAGAAGTCTCGGATCCAGTCCAGTGGAGCGCAATGCACAGCTAAATGTTTCAACTGTAATCCCTCGCAATCGCTTTAAATATATTTCATCCAGACGTTAGATATAAGATCCCTCCCGAAGAATTATTCACTTAATTCCATTAGCGTGCGTTTTATTGAATTGAATATACCTACTAAAGCATTTCTTAAAGCTGTTGTAGAAATATTTAGATAAATAGGTAGGATTATTTGGGATACGTTCACCACACAATCTGCTCCGAAGATATTGGTCTGCCACCAGCAAGTCATTTCCTATTCATCCTAACTTTACGTCTATGAGCTGTAATGATCCGTATATAACCAGAAGACGTACGACGTATCCAACGACACATACCTACACAGCAACAGGACTGACTAAAGGCGTCTAGTAAATACTATCGTCAGTGTACTATTGATTCTTCCTATAATCCATCCATCCATACCATCGATCAGCCGAAAGACGTCCACTGATGGACATAGACCTCCCCAAAATATGGCTTTCACACGTCACAGTCCTCAGCAACTTTTAGTCTTCCACAAGCTTTCTACGATACGTGTGATATCATTGGTCCACCTTGTGGGGGCCGTCCGGCTACGTCTTCCAAATCGTTGTATCTATTCTAGCCATAACTTTCCTATAACAAATATTTAATTTGTTCCTTTTTCACTGTTATCAGAGCACTCGTTCATCTGAAGGCGCTCGTTACGTAATGGAAAGCGGAGCATTGACGGGCGCGGTGAGGGACTACCTCCAGGCCATACTCCTCCTGCGTCCTCAAGACACGCTCCACTTCACTAGACATTACTTCGGATCGGTTCTCTCGGCTCTAGATTTACCCCACGATGAATATTTTGATCCCTCTTTCAAGCATGTTAGGTATTATTTCTTCGAAGATTAATATTGGGCACGATACCATCTTAGAATTAATTTGACCTGGTAATTTTTTTTTATCTGTTTTCTACGAATGTTTCTTTCTTTTATATACCTTTAAATATTGTAGGCCACTAATTTCACTTCATGAATAGTTATTAACTAAATAGGATAGATCATGATATTTTATTAGGTATTTAAATATCTGTTAAAAAATCTTGTAAGTAGCTTATTCCAATTTTTTAAATATTTAATTCATTGTAATTGATTTACAACTACAAATAAATATACAATTTACAATGCATTGGATTACACATTTATTGTAATAATAAAATGTATGCATTATTTGAGAAAATTAAAGGTCAGACGCAAAACGCATGATTGGTTTTTCTATTCATATGAAGGGTTAAAATAGGTAGTATTTTGCTCACATTTTCTATTACAGAAGATGCAGCAATTTTAATGCCCTAGACAATGTATGTAGTCCTAATGGCCGACTTAATCGAATGATGCAGATGCTGAGTGCAGCTACTAGAACAGCTGAAAAATAAATTTAGGATGTATAATTAGGTTGATTAATGATATTCTCTATTTGAATCTCGTGAAAGGCAGTCGTTTGGTATCTTTCGAACAAAGTTCATTGCCAAATACATCAAGGTATTTATCAAAGATTGTACAAAAGAACGTCTTGATATTGAAATACACTATTAATGAAACTATAACATAGCTTGAAGCCATATTGTACATGACTTTTATATAAAAATGGGCCTTCGCAACATTCATGATAAAACATGATAAGATTTATGAGAAAACGTGTCCAATATTAATAACACAGTAGTGTATTATATATGTACATACATTCCGTGAAGGGATTTGCGTATGTCACGCAAGATCCCTCCAAACAAAATGATAAAACTGCGCCGGAGAAGACCCTGGGACACGAAAGGAATTTTAATTTTTTGTTCCTTTTGCACAAAGGAATTCATTATTAAGTTCCCGTATCACAGGCATACGATATTATGCGAAGGGCAACCCCAATTTTCGCGCACCTTTCTTTGAGAAAAGATTCTTTTTAATATGATGCCGCTTCCTTTTCTATTATTTGGCAGTGATGATATGTCTGTTATTTTGTATTCAGCAACTTACGAACGTGTTCGTATTATTGTCAAGACTTCAGTACCTCAAGAGCCATCTTTTTTACGTACTGTTTCGGTAACGTACCCTCTTTCATCTCTCTCACACCACAGATTTCATAAATAAGTATGACAGTGACAACATGTTTTCTCGATGACGTTACGATTACATTAGGAGTTGCTGCTTGCCCTACTGTTCGTGTCTCGAATTTTGGTACCCATGAGTGAGACGAAGGTAAAAACTACAAACTGAAGTTGGTAAATTGATATTTTTTTATGGATATTATTACACCTGCTTCCATTACGCAGAACTAGTTAGTTTTTATAATGTAAACATGGTTAGCGAAACGGAATATTTTAAAATAGTTCAATTTCTTTCCTTCAAAACCTCAATTTCAAATCTTGGGATTGCGTAATGAATTTAAATTTTGTTTACATTATTATAGTTTAGCTCTATCAGACGGATAAGCGTTAGAAGTTTAAATTAACTTGCTAGGGCGAGTTCGTACGCCCTCGTAGGCCGTTACAGTTTACAAACAAGACTAGACGAGCCTCTACCATTGCATACAAATTGGCAACCCTGAAATTACAATATGTGAGTTGAATGTTACAAAATCTAGTTGGATTACCTGCTGCCCTGCGATACTAGCTTTTAAATGAGGTTTGTTAAAATATAATTTTCGTTATAGCAGCAGTAAACGTGTGGCTTTGATATTTTGTGGTTGATATTTTCTGTGAGCTTAATTTATTTAGTTCTGGCCCCTATATTGTGCGTGATTGTACATTTGATGACTACTAGCTAATCCTCACCTACGAATCTTACTCCAACTTTAATACGTGACTTAAGTAAATCGTGTTGTGGTATACTACTGCTGAAAATTCTATCAATATTCTAATTAAGTTTTAAAAGGGAAATTTGGGTAAGGGTGTCGTATTTCAGAGACCGCCATATCCGTCATAATCAGCTTAGAGTGTTGCCTGTAGTGCGGTGAGCGGGAAGCGCAGAGCTTGCCAGGTGACGCTAAGCTTCTTTGCTGCCCGTGTTGCATTTTACTCACATGCGTGCATTCCCAAGTAACTGTACTTGTTCATTAAGCGTCCTATGTTTTTGACACCTCACTTAATAGTTGAAATTTATATATTTAATAGTAAACAAGCCATGGGCGTATTCACAATAGGCCAGAGAGGACAGCTCTGCCCCACACTGTCTCATGGAGTCAAATGAAAAAAATATAAGACCATCAAAACAATTCGACTGATGTCAAGAAATTATGTGCCTCTATAGTATCTTCGTAAATAAGAGTAGTGACATGTTAGGTAAAAGCGACTTTCTATAGGTGTCAGGGCTTTTGTCAAAAAAAAAAATGGTTCAATTCGAGTTTTCGTGATTTGCCCTACCCTGAAGCAAACCCTGGCTAAGCCCAAGCAATAATCGCTATATATATAGCCTTATCATCTCTCCTATTCAGTATGAGTATTGTCTAATAGCCTGTGCACGTCAGTGTAAGAAACACATTTTTTTAATGGTTCCTTATTGTAACTATACCAAGTTGTTATGAACTTATCAATACGCATACTGCCAAGTGCTTTTAATGATAAAACGCTAAACAAGTCCCCATCCATCCACTTTTCTTTAAGTAACTGTGTAGGCACATACAGTATATACTCACAGTTCGTAAGACGATTACCTAAGAGCACCGAAGTAAATCCATTTTCAGTGAAAATCTTATCTCGAGTGAGACGAACAGATGTGGAACAATTGTTTGTGTCGATACCTGGATCCGCGCGATAGGCGAGGGCCACCAGCCGCTCCTAAACTTTATGGGATACAGAATAAAATAGACAGCGAAGTATTATTGTATATGATAACCCCCAAATGTGTAGAAGTTACAATGGAATTGCAAAGATAGTCTGTGGAGACGAGTGAAATGCACGGATAGTTTGTGCTTATTACGAGGATTGTTTTAAGAGTAATATGAACAAGGTTGGATGGAATGTGAGTAAGATAGACAACAAGGATGAAACGCGGAACATATTGTCCCGATCCTTGATAATGGAAAATGGTAATGAAGATGATGCTCTATACTTTTGGGGTATATTCATGGGTACATACGCTTTGCCTTTGAAGTCCAACACGAGCCGAAGCTTACGTGTTCGAAATGTCCAATACCATTTATTTTATATTTTTTTTATAAAATAACGTCGCTAAATATTGGCTACAAGTAATATCAAGGGCCGATATTAACCTAGTTTTAACACCGTAATCACGATGATACGAAGACACGCTGTATCTGAAAGTGTTCATCTGTGATTCTTATCTAGCTATTTGACCTATTTATAATGAGAATCTGTTGCAGACGTCGAGTAACTCACTCTTAACATTTCTACCTTGTAGCTGGATTGTGGTGATAATATTATTATTGACTATACTTAATGATATAAGGGGCAGAATATAAAAATTTGTAAACAATTTTGCCTGTAGTTTCTGAAGGGGTAGACAGAGGTGTATTGCACTGCACCCATATTTCGCCAATAATATTTGGTCCTCCTCAATGCGAAGGGATCTTGGGTTATAGTTAGTCTACCTGCCTGCTGGGCCATTGCGGGTTTGCGAATTAAAGTAGGTTTACGAAAAAAAAAAATCAGCATTCCCTACGCTATTGGCCTTAACGTACAGTCAGTGATAATCGTGATTAAAATGGCATTCAGGGTGTATAGAGCGATTGGAAGTTCAGTTAAATATTTAATGTAAGAAACATAACCAATTAGTGCCTTCAGCGTCCATAAACATACCTATATAAGAACCATTTTCGTTAAAGTCCTGTTAAAATGTATACTAGAATATTCAATTATAATTGTAAGATTCGATAACGATGCATAAAAAATAATAAAGAATGGTAATGGCTTGTTTATGGAAGTGAAAATTGTTAATTCCATTTGGATGCTTCTAATTTAGAAATAAAGTGTTTGTTTGCGCGGAACCAATAGAATCATAGTGCGATTTCAAATATCGAGCGCTCGGACGACCAATTAGCGGGTAGGATTGGGCAAACAGACTGTATCCAGCCTCGATGGGAGCTCGCCCGGTGTCGATCAAGCTATAAATTACGTTAATTGTCAACGTTTTAGTGGACAGTTGACGCATCTACAGGGACAAGCTGGAGGACGATGCCGCGTCAGCCTACCAGATAATTAAATCGCCATTTGGATATATTGACAAAGCTTCCAGTCAGATTAATTTAAGTTCAATATCTACAGTTCTAATAGAATATTTGATTATTATTCAATTTTAGAAGATCTGTTATACCCATTAAACCCGTATTCGGAATATATTTTATATTTTCAAGGATATTCGTAACTATTGTATAGTAGTAAGCAATAGAGAGAGAGGGTCGCGCTTATTCTCTGTCTCACGCGCGCTGACTTATTTCGTGTCTGTAATTTTTTAGTTTTCACTGATCGGAACCTTGAAAGGCTGTTATTATTTTAGAAAATTGTTTCACTGTAAGTAATTATAAAAAAAAATATAATAATAATAGTGAAAACCCTCATTGGTATTGTTGTATATTCTTTGTTATCGTATCACCTTAACAGAACGATTTGGCAACTAACCGGCCTACATCGCTGTTAAATTTGCAAAAGGCAATATACTCGTACAAGCTGCATTTTAAATAACAAGCGCTTAAATTTTGACACGTTCGTACCGTCCCCCGTCCCCTGGCGTGCTTGTAACCGCGAAACTTCGTTCGCTGTAATAAAAAGTTAATACTTGGCGCAGGCGGGCCGCGCCGGATTGCGCATTACTTGCTACATTATAAACAAGCCTGCCTGTGACACCCCTCCTTTATGGCCGCCTCTCCGCTGACGGTATGCATAATTAAATCTACGCGGTCAAATTAGCAATTTGAACCCCCGACGATAGGGCATAGTTCAGTTTAAGCGTCTTTATTGTCCAAACAAATTTATTCAACCATTACTGCCCTCAATTAGCGTGCAGTAACTACGCTGAAATTTCGCCACTTGTTTTTATTATGTCTCCGTCAAGGGAGTTTTATTCTGTAATAAAATGTGCTTGTTTGTAGTCATTGTTGTAATGGATGGAATTTCTTTTATGTTAACTTTTAATCCGACTGCACTGCGCTCGAAAGCATCGCAGTGACAAATGGTTCTACTTAATGATAATTGTGTAGTGTCCGTTCCTTTGTTCTTTGTCTTGTTCAGAATCCAATTTTGGAGGTTAATCAATAAGATTGCTTGAGGTATTTATAACAGCAGGTAGGTGAGAGTTTACTTTCTAATATGGTATTTTCAATCCCCGACGCATAGAAGAGGTGTAAGGTAGAAACCTATGACTCTCTATCTGTCTGCAGTCTGTGCTCCTGTGTATCTGTCATTGGCCTTTTTAATTATTTTGCGGCGTCCAATATTCTCAATAAACGTGATCCCTAGCTGCAAATTGCACCGCTTATTATACATTTGCAACTATCATTTTAACATAAATTCATAAATATTTATGTTCTTGCAATCGAGCTTCCAATAAAGTGGTATGTGACGATAAGTATATGGAAATTCAGCAGCTGGGTGGAGCAGGCGTGCGGTTCACTGATAAAGGACTTAGGGGTGTTTTTCAATCGAGTGCCGCCGCAACGCCCGTCATATTATTAGCGAGATAGATATTGTAATGCGAAATAAATAGTCTTGAATCGTTCGGCAAAGTAAACAATTTCGCACACTTTTATTTATCGATACTTCTCGAACGAGAACGTTATTCATAGATTTGCTGTTTGCTTTTTAGTTTGAAACGCGACTTCGTGTGTTTAGGTATCTATTTATCTTTAATTTTGGTTGCTTGTTTTTTTTGTTAAAGTAAAAGATACGTCCCTATTATACCTAAACTGTAATAATTGTATAGTCGCACTATTCTAGAGCATATTTAACCAGTATGCCATCAAAAGCTTTATATCAAAAATTTATTTCAGGAACATAGAATTAATTTAAACTTTGCATTTAATCTTGTTGGCTGACGAAACTTCTGCAAAGTGAGATAAAGTATCACCTAAAACAGCAGAGTTTCCAACATTATCAAAGATAACACGCTGGACACACAGACTGAATGTTCTGCCAACACCAAATTAGGTCCATTAAATCTGTTTAAGACTTCAATTGGGACATACACACCTACAGGACTTGTAGGTAAAAATGCATCGATTTTGTACTAAATTTAATCCAACACTATATGGCTATATAGTGTTGGCGTGATGTTTTGTCAATTTAAAAAAAACATTCGCATTTATTATGTAAGAAGGGATAAAATTCATTTGTCAGGAATTTTATTATTATGCTTATATTTTATTAGAAGATTACTATATCTATATAAAACAGATTTTAATTCAAGTATCCATGAAAGGGGTAATAATTAAATCAGAATAAAAACGAACAAACGCATTCACTCTTTAAAGTGCCATAAAATAAGAGCTATTTTGACGACTTTATCAAAAGTCATGAACTAGCAATCGTATTTTTAATAACTTAGAAATACTTTCCCAACTTTGCAGACTGGTCTTTAATTTGCAATCTTTCTTTTTTATTATTTTATCGCGTGGCGAATATTATCGCACCGGTTGAAGTTATACCTGTTGATTTAATCATATCCTCACTATGTGTGTTCAATTTAAATTGTTAATTCACAATATAAATTTAATATACAGTATTCATATGGAAGTTTCTCAATCCCAACGCAATATTGGTTTCTACTTGGCGGAGCGTGGCGAACGATTCACAGAAATAGAGCCAACTAAATAGGGGAAATATTCTTGAAATAGAGCACTCGTGCTGTGCGTAATTAATGCATTTTTATAACCTCATCCGAGTGCGGCGCGGGCGCGTCGCTCCGCTGATGGAAAATTATGTAGATGCATCGTGTTTTCACTTTTTCATTTTATTACGTTGCTAATAATGTGATAGCGCTGACAAACTTTTTCATAAAAGCCTTACTATTGAATGTGGCGTATTTTTTGTTACTACATATATACCTACTATCACCTACCTACGTGAATAATCACAAGTGACGGCGTAATAATGATACATACCATCTGAGGAGTATAAGGTACGTATCTTTTGTCTCAACAAAATGATAAAACTATAGAAATATATTTAGTAGCAATCGGTTGGCTAAGAAACCCCTTGACTGGTACGCGGAAAAAAAATAACATGTTGTTCTCACAACTTTATTGGGAGTCACAAAAATGTAATGAGAAAATAAATCATCACTCTGTGGCCCTAACAAACATGTCAATATAAATATTTGCGTATAATTTTACTAAGTCCCTGGCTAGTTATTGCGCGGTTCGTTTCCTTGGTTGTACAGAAATAGGTAGATATATAGGATATAACACAAGTCATGGTGTATCTTTTAGAACTACTTCCCAAGTCTGTAAAACACTAAAGCATAAAGCTTCTTTTTGTTACTACTAGGTGTCGCTACTTTGATCATATTATGTAGGTTTTTTTTTAAATCTTATATATTTAGTTACGTATATCGTCCAACATATTAACTGAAAACTGAGCTCCAATATTAAATAGACATACCCCTAAGCAATTATATTATAATTATAGTAGCAGTCTCTTCCAGAGGTGCCGCGTTCTTGTCTCTGTTTGTTTAGCGACTAATTAGACAAAGTTGGCGAAGTTGGGCGTTTGCCGATTCACTCGAGCAGACAGAAGCTAAGGTTTCCATCTTTCCCTAGGGAATAACTATCTCTGACCTACCAAAGATAAGTCTGATTAACTGTGTTTACTCGCTGATGCGTTTGCATCCTTACTTTAATTAATAAAATATTAAACTAATTACGAATTTATTAGGTAAGTGCCTACTAGCCTTTACCAATAGCTCCGCCCGTGCAACCATCGGTTTTTGTTGTCCTACTCGACCCCAATAATCACTGCATGATGATATTATATATGTATTATAAACTGCCTAGTAGTGAAAGGCCGGTTGAAATCATTAGTTTATCATGGGTGCTTGAACAAACATACAAAAATTCATTGTTCAAACATCAATAGGTACCTATACTGACAGCTGACTGACAGGTAAATCTATTTCAACGGACAAAAAAAATATCTTTTCATGTCTTCATCCATTTTTATGTAGATAATGTGTATTTATTTAATTTTATATCGCTATTAAATACTCAACACTGGCCAAATACCCACCAATTTGTAGGTGATGCCATATATCATCTTATTACATCGCATTTTTTTTCGTAAAGAGAGAAGAAGAAGAAAGGAAAAGGTTAAAGAAAGACAATGTTCTTTCTTGCTTTGCAAAAAAAGAAGAAGAAGCAAGGAGAAAGTTCTTTATTTGAAACACATTGTTTTTTTAAGTGTGTGTTACAAAAGTGTTACAAAATCCGTATAGAAGCAAAATTAAAGTTTTTATTTCGTGAATGTTGTAGTTTATACATAATATATATCTACACTTATTTTACAAAATTAAATTGAAACTGAAATGGCTTCACAACTTATACTTTTTTAATTTAAATTACGAGATCTGAAGCTTTCCTTAAATTGGATTGAAACAACTTTTGTAGACGTAAAATTCTTCAAAGTATATTTTACGGCAACTTACTAGAAGAATAATATTCGTCGTTATTTATTCGAACATTATTAAAGAATTTATAATATAATTTGTAAACGTGTTTTACAAACATAGCACACAATTATATAATGTACGTTTTGCGTTAATAAAAAAAAATACCACCGAATTGAGAACCACCTCCTTTTTGAAGTCGATTAAAAATCATTTTTAACCGACTTCAAAAAAAAGGAGGAGGTTCTCAATTCGGTTGTATGTTTTTATATGGCGGCTCGAACATTTTCACACACGACTCTATGTAATATGTATCTGTCTTCCCCTCACTATTTCGCCCTAAATGACACCTACTTATCTACATAAAAAAACATTCTTAGTACCTAACATGATGTGTTTTATATATAGGTATCTATATCCGAAGGGTATCGCTGCAGGCGTGTGTTGACG
Organism: Pheosia gnoma; assembly: GCA_905404115.1. Lineage (NCBI taxonomy): Eukaryota > Metazoa > Arthropoda > Insecta > Lepidoptera > Notodontidae > Pheosia > Pheosia gnoma. The sequence continues at coordinate 5,255,003 of FR989901.1, forward strand.
GAGTAGAACTATTAGCTCTATCCCAGGCACGTAGAGCGCACCACAAGCTGGGTTATATCCGCTCCATGTTAAGACGCTTGTATACATAGTGGCTCTTATTGGCAAAGTTAAATACCACACCAATAATTATTAATTTATGCGAAATTTCGTTATTATGGATAGATGCTTTTAATTAAATTTAAAATACCAATAATTATATACGAACCCAATAAATGTTTAATGCTCTAACAATACCTGATCACATAACTACCTATTATTATTATTATATTCTCGGTTAAAATCGGTCCCAATTAGCATAATCTATTATAATTCATTGTTAACTTTTACCAATCACAGCTAGAATTTACTCAATCTAGGGCACAGTAAGTGGGTAATGTAATGGTAGTTCTCAGAATACTATTTAGCCTCCCCAAAATACTGAACATCTAAACAGTGCACGATTACTCGGAACTGGGGATCCCAATCGAATTAGCCTAACAGAACCATGATCATTGTTCTCTTTTAGTATAATTGTACTAAAACGTTACGTAATGAGTGAAATTCAGTAAGGTTATCATAATAACCTAGGTACGTGCAGCTTTCCTAGACGCTCCACTGTAGTGTTGCTCAAAGTTTTGCGAAAATGAAATACCAACACGAAAACGCAAGTCTCGAGGAGTTTTAAGCAAAAACTGTGAGATTCTTGCGACTTGGTCTTGCGAAAATGCAAAACCAAGACCAAGACTTTGGGCAACACTAACCGCAACCAACAAAAGGGCTCTAACAGATATAAAACGGAGTCTTAGAATGAGAACTTTACCATTGTTACTGCTGAGCCATGGGCCGCCGCATTGTACAAGTTATATTAAAGTGGGAGTTTAATACTTCAAAGGGTTATTGTAGTGGATGCGGTCGCGAGACTGTTATAGCCGGGAACTGCCTGAAGATCTTAGATTATTACGCTGCGGTTGCGACGAGGGATGCTTAGACTTGTTATGATTAATTTTAATTAATTATCTTATAATCTTGATGAAAGACATTGTCCTGGTCGCCTTTTGTTTGGGAGCTGGAGTAGTTTCGCAGTGTTTCTACAAATAAATCTAGTCGACAAGCAAAGTTTGACAAGTGAATTTATTGTGATAATAGTAAGAAATATTAAATATTACTGGTAGAGGGGCTTACCTACCCATAATATCCTTAAATAGAAATTTACTAAATAAATAAAAAACATATTACCGTTTCTGTGTTTTTCCCATACACACGGGTAGGTCTGTATGCCGTAGGGAGCATCAATTTATGTGGCTTGTTAGAAGGTATATATTTCAGCAATAACTAGCCCACTACACGATGCATACCACCATTTCGTGCATGACTCAAATTGGAGCCAAATTGGCCTGCTCAGTACTCCAGGTATGATAGCTGAACACCATAACGAAATGCAGTAAAAGTAGTACTATTTGAAGTAAGTAACGATACCACGACGAACTCTCTCACTTTCTAGTGAGAAAAGCTGGTCACAGCATTATAGGTTCACACACAGGTACGAAAATAAAAAATCCATCTGGAAAATCTGGAATTTCATAATTTTGACTAAAAGTAAAACTCAATCGGTACCAATCGAGGAAAAAAATAGTTTCACCGTATAATTTATTTGATTCTGAGAAAATATCTTGTATTTATATATGCATATATCATGACATCAATAGACTATGCAGCTACATATATCTTATACGACATGACCCACCTTACAACGCCGCTATAAACGGGAGGATGTAGCGGAAAAGTTTTATTTTCTCCCATTTGTTATTTACGATTCAAGAGATTCAACAACAACATATCCTGCAATATGGTTGGTCCGTGGTTTTCGCTATGTTATTACGTCATCCGTCATATAAGAACTTATGAAATTTTTCCACGACACCGTGAAGGTAATTGTTGAAATGTCAATCGGGATATCTATACAAATAAATAAAATTGGAGTGTCTGTTTGTAATATTAAAATTACCGCTTTTTACTAAGTTCATTTGGATGTATAAGTACACGGTACATATACTAAAACATTTTTTTTTTAATTTTTGTCTGTCTGTCTGTCTGTTTGTTCCGGCTAATCTCTGGAATGGCTGGCCCAATTGACGGGACTTTCACTGTTAGATAGCTGATGTAACAAGGAGTAACTTAGGCTACTGTTATTTTAGACTAGCTGTTACCCGTGACTTCGTCCGCTTTTTGTAAAATACCACGCGGACGAAGTCGCGGGCAACAGCTAGTATGTACATATATGTAAAGTTTATAGAAGAAAATGAGCACATGAATTTTTGGGATAGGTGATACAATATTAATTGGGTGGCATAGTATTTAATAAATCATTGATAACACGTAGCCCATCTATAAGAAATTAATACATGTTCTAATAATGTATTATAATTGAAACAAGAATGAAATAGTCATGGGTCAATCTAAAGGCTGTTTTACATATGAGACTTGTGGGATAACTATTATTGCACATCCAAATTAAATCACAGTTTAGTTTCATTTGTACCTAACATAATGTATTAAGCAATAACGCTAAAATGATTATTCTAAGTATGCCTACCTACGGAGATACGAATTTCGGTTTATAATTTAACATGCTCATAAATACGCCGTATTATTATATTTATGTACGCACCCTAGAGCAGTTGTTGCGGCCGTACTGATACCTATTGCGTGAATTTATTATCAAAGTTTTAATTCCACCGATCCAATATGCTTAAGTAAATAATTCCCAACTGGGCCTAAAATTTGGCCTTTAAAGATTAACAAGAGTAAATTACTTGCGGGAGGTACTTTCATTACAATATTCCTATTTACTGTATTTTATTACAATCTATAATTTTATATGTATCAATTTAAGCTTTATTTTAGTTTTAATCTTCTGAAAAATGTGTCGTTAAAGGACCAACATTTCTATAAATTTGAGGGTTTAACTCTCTAATCTTGCAATTGATTGATATGTAAATGCTTGCATATTTTTTTATTACTGACAATGATACATTGTTTACGGTCTTATTTCATCCTTATGTTAGAATATAATTGGAACATTTCTTACTTTTTGAATTCCACCAAACTTCTCGTATGCAAGAGGAAATATTATGAGGTTTATTAATCTGAGGGTATTTCACGTACGTTGCTTTTAGTGTGATGAAAGTTGGTCCGCAAAAGTCCCCCGTGCCGTATAACTCCATTAAGCAAATGGATGGAAAGGAAATGAGAGCTCGTTTTTAATTTCGTTGACATGTAAATACGTAATATTAGTAATGTGGACTCTTGTTCGGTCCCAATTTATTAATTAAAACATTTTATGGAATTAAAAACCTTCGCAATATTAATTATAGAGATAGGGCAATTATAATGGTAGCATAATACTTTGTTATAGGGAAGTACTACATTTTACTATTAAAAACCAAACTATTCATAATATTACTTCGGGTGAAAGATAATTTGTAATTAAAATACATCCATACTCGAAACGGGTTGCCACTAATCAAAATTGATATGAATAAATATCGCCAAACGAACACACCAACTATACGGTCCCACACTACGCAACGCTTGTAATGTGTACCGTACAATGGACTGGGGGCGAACCCAGTATATATTACTTATATAGATATTAAACATCCATGACTTGAGTACAAACTTTCGAGCTCATCACACAAAGTTTGTCCCTACTAGGATTCGAACCCGGGACCCTCGAAACTGCGCTTATCACGCCGTCTATAAATGACGCTTCCGTGATAAGAAAAAATATCTGCATTATTTCTGTTGGTGAATCTTGTTTAGATGGCCACTTAATAACAGAGCCTTTTAGCAAGAAAGACCACTCGGAGGTAACTTTTAAATTGCGTCTCCCGCTCCCGCTAACTTATTTACTCCTTATAAGAAGAAACAAAATATAATTCCACTTTTCAGGTCAAGAGATAATGGCCCTTGATAACAGCCTGAAAAAGCTTTCCGCTGTTTTGTTTCTTTTATCTCCGAGTTCCTGTAAAGTTTTCCACAAAAATTATAACTTGCGAGATTAAATAAAGAAGTTTTTTATAAATTGCCCAGGGTTAGCTAGGATTAAGGCTTAGGTGAATCTAATCTTTCATTTTAAGATTACCTACTCTGGGATTAAGTCTTCGAAATTGTTTAGAAGTTTTGATTTGTGAATAGGTAGCGCTCGGACTTTGCGCGAAACTTTCCTTTTCCTCTAATAATATGCTCGTATGATGCATGTGATAATAAGCTGTATCCTGTTTTGATGGATTTTTATATTTTAGACATACCTACTCCATGATTTTATGGAATAAAATATATTTTATGCAGGACCCACGCGTAACTTACACACATATATATATATGCGTATGTTCTGATTGTTAAAATCATTGAGAAATATTTCCCACGTCTTTTGTTATCTGAAAAAAAATCCAATCAATTTGAGGTTTATTTTGTAAATAGGTTTATTAGTTGTTATTAAATGCTAGTTAAAATAAAAATATAAGAATTGACATAAGAGTGTTATAGGCAGCATTATAATTCCCATGTACATAATATTCGTTGGTATTTCAGTTTCACGCGCTGCAGCCAACATCACAAAGGTTATTATGCAAAATTTGTGCCAAAACGCACCCCTGCGAGTGCAGTGTCGGTCGCGGAGACCGTGGGCCTTTATTTACTTGCCGCCCGGATGCAATTGCAATTGTGGTCTGGAATTCCGCATGATAAATTGTCAACTGATTTCGGTTCAATTTGCTAATTAATGTTTGTGAGTGATTGCCACAATACATACGTGGGTGCGTCTAGCTTTGTTTGTTCCACGTGGATGTTGTTTGACTGTTCGTGTGTTGGGTGTTTTACATTTGTTTGCTGGTTGATGGTGATACTGATCGACGTATTTGTATGGTACACACACACATGTGTATCTGCTATCGTCATAGTTATATAGGTATGTATAAGCTTGATAAAAATCGACACTGAAATACCATTTTTGTGAACAATTGTTTTCTTTAATCTTTCATAAATTTAGAAACTTTGTATGCCTTCTATCGAAAGAAGAATAAAAAAATATTGTTATCTTATGGTTAATTGGATTAAGGTGCGTCACAGAAAGCAAATAATAATTGTAATGTAATGGCCAGACAATTATTATCCATCCACAGTGCGTCACCATAACAGTAGTAAGTACCTATTAACTTGTTCGCAACCGCGCCCGTGTTTCTGTCACCTCATTTCCGAAATTAATGACAAATAGAAGCCCGCCCAGCCTCTAAATGTCGCGAGGCGGTGTTTTCGATGGCTAATTGGCTGAGCTCACCCTTTGTTAATGAGGAACGGCACAAGCCAGTTAACTCGTCACATGGAACACGCGAAGCAACGATGGATTCTTGCTAATCATCACGTAGCAATGAGTGCAAAAACAATAACTTTTATTTTATCAATACTGCCTGTTTTATATATACCTACATAAAGCAGTGATAGCCAAGTTGGTAGAACGCTTGCGTCGTTAAAAAGGGTCGCAGGTTCAAACCACGGCTCGCACCGCTGGAACTACTGGATTTCATGGGCGAATCTCATTTTAAACCATGATTATCACTTGCTAAACGGTAAAGGAAAACATCGCGAGGAAACCTGCATGTCTGAGAGAACCCCTCGAAAGACGTGTGAAGTCCGCCAACCCGCACTGGGCCAGCGTGGTGGACTATAGCCTAATCTCCCTCGCATTGGGACATTAAAAGGACTGGTATTATTATTGAACATAAAGGTACCTATACATTAAATCAAATTTATTTTGTGAATGTAAATTAGATACGGTGTGTGCAACACTTCTTATAAAATCGATAATACAGAGCCATAAATAGCAAAATATTATTAAGATTAGGTTTGGTATTATTCTGAATCACAAGTTATTTAAGAGTTTATAAAGTCCAGATTGAAAGGCGTCGCCGGCGGCGCCTCGAGTGAACGTGTGAATACTTTCCTATCAGTTCATTTTACGCCTCGTAAAATATATATACAATATCTGCTCCGGTAATAAGTACATGTGAGTCGCGTCTTACGACATATTTTTATGCTCTACCTTCTTTCATTTTACGCTTAAGGAGATAATTTATGTCATATGGAAAACATATTTCAGATTTATAACAACTTACTGGATGTAAGTTCTGTAGGGATTTGACAAATGATATTATTTTCTTCATACATACTGATGCGAAGTAAAGTGAAATTAATGTCAACTTTGTTGAAGTTCTTCGAAAAATGGTAATTTAATTGGCGAATATTTAAGTTTGTTTTTCAAGTTTATTTTAATATTTTCATGTTAAAGAAAGGAGAAACGTAGGTACTTCTCATTTTACTTATTCAGCTTATTTGATTTATGTACGGGAAATGTGTAATGGCATATACCTTGTATTGAATTCCTACTTATTAACAGACATCTTTGCATTGATAAAACTGGAAATACCATGAAAGCAAGTCATTATGGTAAATAGCTTAATAATACATCTACGGCTGGCTCATCGATCGCGGTCGTCTTGATTGAAATTGTCTGTTTACTGCCTGGTATTTGCAATCGATGACCTATGCCTACGCTGATAAGAGATAACTACCAAGTTACTACATATGTCACGTCATTAATGTTACTTACTATTTGTTGAACTTTTTACCTATTTTTATTCATAAGCTGTGTGCTGACTGAGCGCGCAGCCTCGCAAGGCTGTTTTATCTCGGTCTGTAAGTACGCGGTTCACTCAAGACAATTGCTAGCTCTGCATCGCCTGAAGGCCGCCATCAGTCATTCACTATACTGTCAACTCGATCTTTTTGTCACTTTTATCTAAACCGATGCTGCCGCTTGCGGCTTGTGCCCGAGCCAGACTCGCAAAACTGCTCGCTACGTCAGTACACGGCTAATAATCAGCTGATATTATAAAAAGTTTCGATAAGTAAATTCAAAATATAAGTTTACGAAGGGTAATATTGAGTGTTTATGGATCCCCCAGGGGTTTCAAGAAGAATTGTAAGTACCCGTGGATCTTTCAGGGGGTTCAACGAGGGCTCCAAGTGGAATGCCCAGTATATTTCGAAACACAATTTTCTATATGGAATTACAAAAGTGGATGACGTGTCAAGTCAAGAGTATACGTTGTTACCTGTCTCTATCTGTCTCTTCGCTAAAGTTGTCTATGGTCTGTGCGTTGCAGCGCTGAGCGCCCCCATCCAATTTGCCACGGCAATCAACTGTGTTAATAAGGGCAAGCTATACGCAGTCGCCGACCCGAGAGCTTGTATCGATATATTCATCGGTAGATTAAAATAGTCCAATACATCCAATTTTTTTTTAAGTTCACATATCCTAAGTATGACTTCACATAGCATTTACATATGCGCTAAAAAGCCAGGCTCAGTTCATAGGCGATATCACATTGCCACTACCATATAATAAGTATGAGATGCGATATGCTAACATGACGGCCTGATTAGCGCAGTTGGTAGTGACCCTGCTGCCTGTGCCGAGAGTCTCGGGTTCAAATCCTGGTCTGTGTTCGAAAGCAAGAATATTTGTACACAAGTCATGTCAACTAATATATACTGGCTTAGCCCCCAGTCCATTGTACGGTACCCATAATACGAGCGTTGCTTAGTGGGGGACCGTTGTAGAGTTGGTGTGTTCGTCTAGCGATATTTATTATTTAATGTATACAACTAAAGTGTTAATTATATTTCATTGCTTCGAATTTCGATAACTTCGCACGTTATATAACCGAATTTTAAACAATAACATTTCCAATTAAAGCTGTGTGATACTTATCTGCACTTGTTCTCACGTTAATTAACAACGATTAAATAAACTGAAAATACGCATGAATTGCTGAATTCAAATTTATTTGTTCTAGTGAAATAATGTGGATGACATTGTAATAATTAAATTAAAACGAGTAACATTGAAAAATACAAAATATCACACGTGTTTATTTTCGACCTTCGAAAATTCTACCCCTAAGGGGCTAACAGTGGGGGGTTGTTTGGAAAATGTTATGTTCTTATTTTTTACGCGGACGAAGTCGCGGGCAACAGCTATTACTTTATAGAGAAGAAACGCTAGTGCTTACGTATATGGGTACTATTATAACTCTCACATAAAAGGTAACCTGATTAGCAAAAAAAGTTTTTTGTTCGGTGGTGGTCTTCAAGTGAATATCAATTCAAATTTTTACAACAAATATGTTTTGTAGGTTATTTTGTGTGTAACCGCCTGAAATTTTCGAGTTTATTTATCACTTAAGTGAAGTGTTTTTACAGTGGGGTTTTTGTGTGGGTATTATAACGATTATGAATCCTTGTTCTTATTACTATGTACATAAATGTGTGTTTGTTTGTTATTTTAAATGAGCACTACGCAAAAGCGTCTGAACGGATTTCGCAGAGATAAGTTGTACTTATGAAATAACATAAAGGCTACTTTTGACCGGACTACAGGAAAGCCAAAAGGATTTTGATTATCATAAAAGTCCGAGCGGATGGAGCCGAAGATAAAGCTAGTTAGCTTGAATATAACGTTCTCCCCAAAGTTCAATCCTTGCTTATAGATAAATACCACTAGAATTGATCTTGACTTTAGATTTAGCTCTAATTTAGAAAGATTTGGGTACTATCACATTTTCGAATAAAGTAGCCAAATGTCATATGTTCCTTTCATCAACCGATAGATCATTAAAATGTTCGTAACAAAACCTAAAGTCCTCATTATTATTCCTAACTTAGAAATGGAAACTAATTGCCAACTCTAGTTACTTTAATGAAAGGCCTATAAATGTCGTCTATATTATAATTGCTACCTACCTACGCCATATTTGGGAAAACAAAAATTAGTTAGTTAGTAGTAGTATTAGTTTTTAACCGACTTCAAAAAGGAGAAGGTTCTCAATTCGGTTGTATTTTTTTTATTAAGTAATTTATTTTAAAAAGTCACAAATATATTTTTCTGTAATATTATTTAGATGACACTAGCCTGACTTTGAGTTAGGTTTGACGACCTGATTAGCGCAGTTGTTAGTGACCCTGCTTTCTGTGCCGAGGGTCCCGCGTTCGAATCCTGGTAGCGACAAGCTTTGTGTGATGAGCATGAATGTTTGTATCGGAGTCATGGATGTTTAATCTTAATATATATAAATCTCGTGTCACAATGTTTGTCCTCAATGGACTCCTAAACCACTTAACCGATTATAATAAAATTCGCACACCATGTGCAGTTCGATCCAACTTGAGAGATAGGATAGTTTATATCTCAATTTATTTTATATGGCAAAACAACGTTTGCCGAGTCAGCTAGTATCTATATAAGTATTACATACTGAGTTCGCCCTCAGTTATTGTAGGGTACCCATAAAACAAGAGTTGCTTAGTGTGGGATCGTATAGTTGGTGTGTTCGTCTGGCGATATTATATTATATTAGGTTTTTTTATCATACCGAGAAAAAAAATACAATAGCATCCCATGACAATAGCACCAGCTATGCTGGCGCCATCTGAGATTAGTTTTGCGTGTGGCTTACCATTTTCGTTTTATTCACGCTATACCTTATTATAACACAATCTTATAGCTCATCTTTCTGCACTGCGAATGGTATTGGCACGAGTCCCGGAAGTCGGGTTTCCACTGCACTTCATACACTCGTAAGAGTCTGTAAAGACTGCGGTGCAGTGGTTAAATAAAATATTAATGACTGCTACCGATATTTAACAACTACATTCCTTTTTATAACCGTCATAAACTGATTTTTGTATTAAATTCTCTACTTGCATACGTGGTTACTCGTTTGTATTTAAAAAAAACTATTTTTAATTGAATACGGTTACAGGTTCAGGTTATTTTAAACCTGTACCTATATCAATGCTTAAATGACACAAAGAGCTATCTGTCATGATGAGAAATCTGTTGATATCATCATTTTATTCAGTCGTAATGTTTTTAGAGTCAGCCATGAAAGAGTTTATAAGTTTTTTAACAACTCTTCGGTAATGAAAAATACGAATGTTCTAAATTTTCTTTAAAAAAATATAAAAAAATAGACCTTGTCAACATGTGATTTTAATTGCAAATGATATTTAATGTTAATGTGAAAAGTGGAATTTCTTGATCGACCTAACAAGCAAGGTGCACAAGTCATGTTAGTAAAGTTATCTCGCGAACCGAGATCTTTTTGTAATTATGCTAAAAGTAACCAATTGTAATATAAGTTGGGAACAGAATTTATTCTATTGATTTAGTCCCTCGCCTTTTCCTATAAACTTAGTGATCTAATTTAAAATTCCTTGAGGATATTTCGCGGAAGGTCTTCAGAGGTAATTAACATTCTCAGTCAAGCAATGTTACGTGCCAATTGGTGTGTTACTAATTGGTTCAACTTCGTCAACTCGTTTACACGATTACGAATATGATTTTGTTACTTGAACCAGCACGTATTTTATCAATAACTAGCATTCCCGGCAAACTTCCTACCGGCTCAGAATGAAATGTAGGAGAAAATGAATTATCTTTATTATATTTTTTCTTGTGAATTATCAAATGTTTTAATATCAGAATAACTCTGCTATTGGGGGAAGAGACAAATTAAAAAAATCTGATTATAAAAATAGGCCCACCCGGCCTATTTTTATGATGAATATCTATATACAATAGTATATATATATTCATGACAGTCTAGCAGATTACTTACCTAAAATGGCCATTAGGTATACTTATAACGGTAAGATCAATACTGACTTATAATAATGTTGATTAATGGAATACAATTATAATTATTTTCGTATTAACATAGATCGTATATTTTTCCCCGCAAGGCCATATTAAATTTCATGCCAATGACTGGCATACGTAATTGGAATACGGAGCTTAGTAAAATCGACGGTAAATGGACTCTCTCGGTAAATTGACATCTTTATTTTTGGAGGAAGCCAAAAATAATGATGTACTTTTCGAAGGTAAGACGTGCTTCACGATACTGGCAGGCAAAGGTTCAGCTATTATAGACTTTTGTCAAACCATCCTTGTAAAGTAATTGAGTCACATTTGAATACTATTAGCATTGTAGATAGAAATATAATGGTACTCGTATACACTATTGCCATAGTTTTATTCATTTCCAATCATATCAAATATTAAGTAAATATTTGTTAAGAAACCTGACCGTGGAATTGTATTTTCAAATGTGTAGACTTATTGGATGTGACCGCAACCCAAAAATTGGCTCTATGTTGCGCTTTTTAGTTCATTCCCATACTTCATCCCAGCACTATCTTATTGCTCATATTTCAGCAGTACGTATAGAGTTGGCACTAGGCCCGGAAGAGGCAAATTAAACAAGATACAATGTGTTTTATGATGACTAAGTTATATTTTATTGGGATTGGAGTACCACTTATAATTTACAAAATAGTAATAAACATTTTCAGAATGAAAAGAAAGAAGGGAACAAATTATTCTGGGTTTATTATGCAATATTTATTTTAATTACTTTTATGATACCTAGATATTAACTATTATGTGCAAAAATATTATTATTTTATAGCACACAATTATAAATATTGAGGAGATTATAAAACTTATAACGATTGCAGAGTTTTTTAATTGGTACTAAGTATAAACATATATATAAATAACTCTTAATGATTCTACCACATAGAGTACCTACAAAGAAAAGGTAAGCCAACACACAATATAAGCGTGACATCTAAGCTATTAGTAGCATTCACGCTTTTACAACTTTAAATGGTGTTTTTAAATTAAATATTTCGAAATAATATACATTCGTTCCTTTGGTAAGCTACTTCTTTCAAACTACCTATATATAAATAACCATTTTAAAGAACACAAAAAGAAAACATGAAAAATATCATATAATATCTGCCCCACAGATATATTAGAGGAGATATGTTATGAAAGCGGTGGGCTTGCGCTCACCTTTAGCCAAAATTAGGCTAACATAGAGTTTTCGCCGTCAGTCGACTGCAACTGCACGTCGGTATCGGAGCTCTAAGTTTTTTTTTAAATGCCGTGTTATTCCGTGGTTGTGTGCAAAAATACTAGCAGCAAAGTGAACTACGCGAAAGATGGAATTTCATTTCACCAGCCAGTATTAAGTATTTTATTTATTCGTCTTTAAAATCACTAAAAACAACAAATCAAAAAATATTTAATGCCTTTATTATGTTATTTTAGTTTTCATGTAGCACAACGACTTTTTTATTTTTGTACAAAATACATGGCTCTTTAAGTACCACCTATGTTCGCTACTGAGTGAATGTACGAGGCAATGGATAGATCGTCTAACGATACTTTGAATAAACTGGTGCATCGCGTGGTACGGCCGCTGTATGCGGCGACGACGCAGCACGCACCGAATTATTGGCACGCGTGTGTGAGAGAGACTTCGTATTGGTTGGTTTTATGTAATTGCATGTGTTTTGTGGCGAGTGGTGGGGAACAAAAGGGAGACAGCGAGTTCCCATACATTTTGAACCGCACGGCATATCTCTCGTGATCTGTGATCTGCCCATTTACTTGCTGCAAGAGAAATATTACCTGATAGCAGAAATGTTATAAGATTCCAATAAGGGTTTGATAGCAAATTGGATTAATTATGTTGGCAGCAACAAATAGATTGGCTGATAATTATGTTGGCAGCAACAAATAGATTGGCTGATAATCATTTGGGTTGATTGAAATTGTGCTGATGTATATTGAATTGTTCGGTACTCATTTTGCTTATATTATATTCTTCAACTAGGGAATCATTAAATCTACTTTTACAACCTGAAGAAAATATTAGAATACATTATATAACTTTGAAACTGAACGAACATCTAAGGAACAGAGCGAAAGGATATAGATATTCTATATTGTCATTGGTGAAATAATTACAATTTATACAATCCCAAATAGCAGTGATAGCCAAGTTGGTAGAACGCTTACCTCGGTAACGAGGATTGCAGGTTCAAACCCCGGCTCGCACCTCTAGGATTTTTCAAGTGCGAATCTCATTTTAAACCATGATTATCACTTGCTAATACGTTGAAGGAAAAACATCGTGAGGAAACCTGCATGTCTGAGAGAACCCCTCGGAAGATGTGTGAAGTCCGCCAATCCGCACTAGGCCAGCGTGGTGGACTATGGCCTAATCCCCCTCGCATTGAGGGGAGGCCCGTGCCCAGCAGTGGGACATTAAAAAAAGGGCTGGAATTATTATTATATTATATATACAATCCCACTAATATTATAAATGTAAAAATTTGGATGGATGGATGGATGTTTGTTACTCAATCACGCCAGAACGGCTGAACGGATCGGGATGAAATTTGGCACAGATATAGATTATAGTCTAGAATAGCACATATGCTACTTTTTATCCCGGTAAAATGTATAGTTCCCGTGGGATAAAGGACATACTTTTTAATCGCAGGTAACACCGCGGGGCGCAGCTAGTATATAGTATGTTATTATTCCAGAAGATTTTTTAAATTACGTTCAACTTGTTTGCATGTTTGATAAAAATTATAGTATTAACTATAATTTTTATCAAAACCATGTATCGATAAAACATTTAATTTTATTATCGTAAATCGTGATATCCTAAGAAATAACTTTCCATACATGCTGTAATCTATCATTAATAATAATATGGTGAACAGTACAACCTGAGTGCTTATATACATCAGGCTTTTATTCCGTTTCATATTGCGCTTGCTATAATATGTGTAATGGGCTAGGTTTGCTTGCATTGCTCATTTTGCTGCGTCTATCTGAATACAGCATTCGTATGAGGCACTACCTACTCAATTTGACTGATTTTGTAGTATGTAATTGCATTTAAAATAATTAAATTTTATCGAATTACTTTTTGTGAGATTTTTTCAGACGGAATAGAAAAATGTTTTACGATATTCAAAACATGATTGCAATAATTTGCTCTATACGAACAGTTTTGAACTCCACAATGTTATTGTGCACGTCACTACTCTGTATCTTATAGCATATGTACCTAAATTACAAAGGAAGTATATATACCTATGAATACATACAATTTCAATTTTACGCTCTCATAAAAACGAAATCTCCGTAGGTGCTTCTCCGAAGGGGTAGGCATATTCGGTCGCTATTAATTTTATAGCGGTTGCAGATGGCAATAGGCGGGCGTTACGAAATACCGACCGGTGGCATGACCACACCCCGACACCGTTTGTGCTAAAATTAAAATTACCTCGCAACGTCAGCGAAGAGGCTTTTCGTCGATGGGTTATTGATATTAGAGCGATGTGGGAGCGGCCGCGGCCGTTCGTCAATAATGGCCCAACATGTACAGGATGACCGGCGGACAAAAGCTTTTAGTAACGTGATGGATATACTTTTGAAGAGAACTTAACATGTTGTAACCTTAAAAGTAAAGATTGTTTACAATGGCCGTAGCAATTACGACGTTTTATACGCTACTATAAAGTTGGCTATTTAAAGAACGGACCATTCCGCAATAAACAAATTTTAATCCCCAACTCCAGCCATACATAAAAAACGTTGTTGAGAAGAAAGATCTACATAAAATTGTGATTCGCCAGCTTTATATGCATACAAAATGAAACAGTACGCACAACTTCTCGGATCTCGTATCAAGCAGTTCTAGTGTGAAATCGCGCCGTCTTAGAACAGCACCATCCGATTTTCTGCCAGCTTACTGTAAATAAGAAAATTCATTCGAACTGCGTCGTTAAACGTAATCGAGCGTCGTGGAAAGTATTAAAGAAGCAGACGGTATATTGCATAAGTTAAGATGTTACAATGGAAACTTTGAGTACAGCAGCAAGTGCGCGCAATTCCTCCCCGGAATACGTCCCGACTCATCAGCGCGAGGGAGCGTTACATAACGTTAATACGCCGCAGCTCAACTAACCACAGACGTTACTCTAATATTAAAGTTTAACCGGTAAACTTTTGTATTAAATTCTCATATGACATATACGTTTGACGGCCTGATTAGCGCAGCTGGTAGTGACAATGCTTTCTGTGCCGAGGGTCCCAGGTTTGAATCCTGGTAGGGACAAACTTTGGGTGATGAGCACGAATGTTTGTACCCTAGTCATGGATGTTTAATATCTATTAAATAATCTTTAATATCTATGTAATATATACTGGGGTCACCCCAGTCGATTGTACGGTACCGATAATACAAGCGGTGCCTAGTGTGGAACCGTATAGTTGGTGTGTTCGCCTGGCGATATGTATTTAAGTGCAGTTGAAATAGTGGGCTTTCCCCCAAGCCCATATGACACCTACCTACGAGTAGTCCTTTGTCTGAAGTCATATTTCGTAATGTTTTCGAACAGAAATTCTATTTATTTTATAAGTGCACACAAGTAAGTAGATCAACATAAACTAGAATTTGCGTAAGCCATAATTAAAATTGAACAATGTTTAATAACAAATAAAGCGGCCATGTTTATTCGGTCTATTGTCTACAGCAACTATGTTTGCGGCTTGATTTTTGTTGAGACCGGAGCCTGGAGTCGGTCTCTTTGTGTTACTGTTTCTTGGATCTTTGCTCATTTCCACGTTTGCATTGTTGGCTTATTAATGCCCTCGGCTCTTCCAACTCTCGGTTTTTGTTCATTGAATATGTTAGATTGCTAATTGGGTTATAAGATTTGGAATTGTTTGGTAAAATTGCAAGAAATATGTTGGTTTAATCATATTTTTAAGTGACTTCAAAAAGAAGGAGGTTCTCAATTCAGTTTTTTTTTTTATAATAGCTTACGGTACCTATTTTAAATTTAAATACTAATCTTAAATATTTATTTTCTCATTCTACGTTCTAGCGCTCCGAGGCTAGTAAAGTTAGTTTTTTGTTGTTTTTTTTTTATATACTTACTCTATACATTTTGTTGATACCGTTACACGGGCGAGCCGCGGGCAAAGATAAGTTTAGATATTTTTAAAGTTGTTAACACTGATGCCAATTCTGTCTAATTGAAGCGGTTGTTTCTGTTTACCTTTCATTTCATAAGTCAACAGTACGTGTCAACAATACATTCCGTGGGTACACATGTCGAGTCGTTAACATATAGTTGCTACCTATGTAACATCTCATTACTATGTGGCGAGGTCTCGAGCTGAATAATACGTACCTGTATTTCACTATGTTATAACACAAGCTCTGTTTATGTTCGTAGTAACTGGATCCAATAAAATAGATAGGTGAGGACCTATATGTAAAAGATACCTTCTTCTTCTAAAGAACTTGGATATTTTTTACTGTTGAGGTCGGTTTCTTGAGAATAGCCTGGGTTCTTAAAATTATGTAGCGGCTGCCAAAGATGTCGGAAATGACATCGGTGCATTACGTAACATTGTCAAAGTCACATAATTTATTTCGTATAAAACTTCGGTGGTATATACAGATTTTCACACTAATTATTTTTTTCTTAACAATACCTCAGCTGTGAAGATTCGGCAACGAACTCAACCGGCTTATTTTTTTTACAGATTGAGGACATCAGATATTATAATATGGTCCATACAAGGTATAACCGAGCTGTGGCTCTACACACCTATGTAGTCATGGCCATTTTCATAATATAATTAAATTAAATATTTCTTGGAAAATCTTCGGTCACCACCATTAAGTAGCTATACGCCAGTAGAACACGTAAGAAATCCTGTGGAAAAAGTCGAAACTAAAATATATACAATGTGAATTATATTCTGTGTCGCGTCTGCAGCGCCACGTCTATGCAAATCTTCATCGGCGTCAAATAAATCTAAGAACGTGGTTTCAAAATGTATTTACCGATCTATTACTTCAAAGTTAACTCAGAGTATATTAACCCAACCAGATAATAAGTACCGTTTTGGAATGTGTGTTCATCAAATTAAGGCTGAATTTACAAGGAAAGAAAAATAGCCGCAATCGCTATGTCGGTATGATGCGTTGCCGATATAGCAACAGCAGCGTTATTATTTAGCAGAAGCAAATAGTTCACCTTAACTTTCCAACAGATAACTAAGTTATTGTTAGCGGGATTTAGTACACGAAGAAATATATTAGAACAGTTCGTAATGAGAAAGCTTCGGATAGAGACAAACAGCATTGTTCGCATCGATACCCGCCGGTGGGGGAACTTGGTGCGTTTGTTTCGCTACATTTGCGCCCCAGCGTTGCTGGACTGTTACATTTCATTAGTGCGTTAGGGTTGCCATTTACACACATTTTTTTTAAGAATATGTCGGGATGTTTTTATTCGAATAATATTCCTTATTTAACAGTTACATAACTTTCTTGTGATGCATACATTACAATGTTCATCTATCTAAGAATTTATGCATTTTAAATACTAATAAAATACCGAATTGATAACTGCATCCTTTTTATATTTAGTTTTATAGGTTGTCGTCTTTTAATAAGATGTGGTAACTTTAGTAAAATAATAAGTAGCAAGTTTAACACTTGCAATATTTTAAAAATGTATTTCAAGAAAGTCTTTACGAACTTTTTTAACTGATATAAGGTGGCACGTGGCAGCCCTAACTACGTTCCCTTCGATATTGTTCTCCTTTTGTTTATTGCGCGTATGGTATGGATTAATTAATTCGCATTATTGATTTTTATTACAATGTAGCATATAAAAGAAATATGGCGTGTTGCTAGTTATGTTATACATGGACCCTGTTTATATAATATTGGATTTAGGAAGTTGATTAGTTAAGCGGGTATGATTCGTGAAGATTAGGGTTAATGTTATCGTCAGTAACAAGTTAAGCTACAGCATAATCTCTGATTTAAAAAATAATCACATTTATCTTATTTTTGACAAGTTTGTCTTCGTATGAAATTTATAAGGTCTGTCGATTTCTTGTTCTGAAAATTGAGACTTCTCCTCCTTCATAGAAGTTTACCAGTAATTAAAGGTTCAAGCATAAATAACACCTAAAATGAAAATTTCCCCTGGGACGAATTATTCTCATGCTGAATTATCTAATAAAGTAATAACACAGCTAAAATATAGGCTTAATACGTATAAAAGTCGTTATACAGTCTTGGCCCACACAATATAAAAGCCAGCTTACGGGAGTCGTCGCTCCTAATCTCAGAACTCTCGCCCAACGGCAATAAAAACAATCAAGCATACAGATGGTTGAATTGCTTAAAGCACTTAATCTAACCGATCCATCTCGAATAACTTTGTACAAAGTCAATTTCGTTCGATGCTGACAATACGCGGTGAAGGCTAGATGCCGACTTAGCAAACAAATGAAAGGTAAGAAAACAAGATAAAGGCGCGCGCGATAGGTAAGTAATTTACATCAATGTCAATGATAAAGGAGCTGGTCTCGGTAAATATCAGATCTTTACGTTTATCTTTGTGTAACAGTGAGCTTTTTCGTATTTGATGTCTGCTTCACAGTGTTAGAAGTTGAATAGATGTATTTATAACAAGCTTTTGCCCGACGCTCTGAACGCATAACTATCGATTTGGCAGATCAATTCTAAATGGACATAGCATGATGATATGCATATAATAGACTATCCGATTGTGGGAGCCCCGTTGAAATTGGTCCAGTAGTTTTTTCAACATGCTGCAGCAAACATACACAAATAAAGGAATTCAATTTCAAACATATGAATTTTGGATTCCGCGACATCCAAGCATGCTTTTTAATATGTTCAATATACTAACACTGGCCACGTACATTATAATAATATGTGTTATAACTAAAAGCTTTTGTTATATCCAGTGTATTGAATAAGACATAACAGAGCGTCGAACAAATAGACATCAACGGTTTTAGACTACATAAAATACCTCGTCTAATACAGCATATCTATGGTATACATGTGAAAAGTGATCGCTGTAATACATTGAAAGTCTATTTGTATGGATATCCTTAACGATCACCATTATCAAGCGCGTAGAGCTGAGTATTGCTCTACCAACAACGAAACCGATATAATATTCCATAATCAGCCCGCGCGCCGCTTTGTTTGATCATGATCAAGACGTCACGGGCTCGCAACGGTCCCGTATATTAATCAGGCCGTTCCCAAATCGTCTATTAATCAAGTTTAAGCATCTGGATGACAAGGAACTGTCAGCTTAAGTAGTGTTTAGTTTACGACGCAGTGTAATCAATCGTTTGCGGTAACTCGCCTCGGCTGGGTGCCTTTATTGTTTAATGTTTACACGATTGTAATAGTCGACTTTGCTGTGTGATAATTTTAAGCATTTCCATAGAAGGGACACTGGCATTGTTTATGTGTTAACAGCTGTGACAACATTGTGGACCATGGGGAACTTTTTTACTGTAGTTGCGGTACTGAGTCGGGTTTTTTGTAATCCGTTACAATTACGCATAAGCATTTCGTCATAAGATAAAATACTTATATGTGTCTCAATAAACGTGAGCTTTGATGTTTTATAAACATTTATCTGTACGCTTCAATTTAATCATTTAAAAATAACTACTCTATTTATATTGTTTTTCTTTCAGTCTCTGTGTTTATTACGAATCCCACTAAGGTTTATAGAGTACTTGCATAAACATCTTAAAAATAGGAACTATATGTAATGTTTACTATACACACACATAAATATGAATTTCTGTTCACTACAACAATGATTGGTGTATGATGCTCGAACAAATGAAAAACAATATCAGATTAATTATCATAAAACTATTAGGCGGGCATTTATAACAAAACCTTCACTAACCTCATTATCTTCGAGCCGAAACGCATTAAAGCTAAACAGCATTTTTGCCACATAAAACCGTAATACCATTCCAACTTCAGCTCCAATTGGTCGTAAGGTCGCAAAAACGTGGAGACCGTTATCCCATTAAGCGCATTCCGCATTCGAAATCAACAATGACATTAACCCCCCCTAGTGTGGCAATCACAGAGTAAGTGGGAATTTCCGCGTCGTTTCATACGGCTCCCGGCTAAATGTTAAGAGTCGCCTACGCCTAGCTACGTAGCTAGGTACGTACAGACCACTAGACATTTGTATTGATCAATATTGATGTTTGACACGCTTATCGATAATTCCTGTTACGGATTTGGTCTTGACATAGAGATTGTTTAAAACTATGTGTTCATCAACTCGAAATCAATCTTTATTACACAGTAATAATACAACTTTTGGAACATAGTATCGCAATTGGTATAATATGTAATATTCGTTTTAGGGTTTTCGATTTGTTCCTGCTATGTGTTGTGCCACAAAACTAGATATTTATACCACTTTTTAGAGCTAATAACACCTTTGCCAGTAAAGATAGAACCATATTAAATAGATACTTTAATTATTTCTCATTGTTCGTATGTCAGGCACAGCTATCGCACTGTTTCTATTAATTAAATTCTTCTACTTTATTTATGAATCCATACGGCAGATAGCATTACTCCACAGAATCCTATTTAATATTCCACATAAATTGGATTTAATTATTTATCAAATGTATGGCATTCAATATCGTTCTGATAGTATTACGAGCTTCTGCTAGGAATATTATGATTAGAAACTGCAAACACAGTTGTTGATAAATAATTCTGTAGATTCTTGGTACTGACTAGTGGCTACTCAGCTCATATAAGAATAACAATACCCGGCCATTTAATGTCCTACTGTTGGGGATAGGCCTACTATCAATGCGAGGGGGATTACGCCATAGTCCACCAGGCAGGCTCAGTTCGGGTTGGCGGACTTCACACATCTCTCTCTGACATGTAGGTTTCCTCATGATTCCTTCACCTTTTAGCAAGTGATAATCATGGTTGAGTATGAGATTCGCATGATGAAATCCAGAAATACCCGAAGTGTGAGGAGCAGGGCTTTGAATCTGTGATCCTGATCCTCGTTACCGAGGCATGCGTTCTACCAACTTGGCTACCACTGCATTTAGCTCATATAAATCATAATTTCATATTTTGTTTTCGTAAGTACAAAAAATACTCGTAATAATGACATAGAGAAAAATTACTTAGGCAAATATTATGAGCGAATATATTTAAAAGTTGCATTTAAAATATATTTAATAAACAAAACATACAATTACTTTACGTGACTGATGATAAATTGCATTATTATTAGATTTATAAAAGAATCAATCGTCAGTGGTCATATATACGCCAACATTCTTTGAGCATTAAATTAAAATGCCGAGGACAGGGAACATCCCAATCAACGGTTATAAGGATCCCATTTTTTTTTACTGATTTGCATATTTTTAATAATTTTGCATCGCTTATTAAAATGTTATGTAATGGACTACTTTCATCATCGACTCAATTAATTGATGTATTGATTTTAACGATAATACTTACTTCGGTACAGTTAATTAGTCATTTGATCATTATAATACGATGATAGTCTGTTCTAATAAGCATAATACGCTCGAATTAATTGCCAGCGAATAACAAGAGGGAAAGGAATGGCGTGTAATAGCGTGCGTGGCTTTCAACGCTGTAACAAAGTCACCGCGCAACAAGTGACTATTCGTTCATAGCCACCTAAGGCGAAAGAGCTTTTCCTTATAATACAGTAACCTTCTATAAATGTTGTTATCTCACAAAAATATGGGTCCCACGCAAAAATATTAACTTCCTCGACCTAATTGTCTACGGTCTGAATTCAAATATTTAGTTTCAACCGCGTCTTCAGTTCTCTTAGTAAACAGTTCGTATGAGTTTATTTACTTTTCGCCACTTTTAAAAGAGAATGATCCGTCACCGCGCATGCGTGGAAAGCGAGAGAGAGAAACAGAGGAGAGGGATGGACGACAGTGGCACTCGCTTCGACCAATCGATTAGTCGCATAACGATAGCGGCTTCTTAAATGCAGATGTGTCGTGTATACCAACGTCAGTCGGCGAGCGGCAGGCGGCCGGAGCTCCCGAACATGGCTCCGCGTGGCCACCACTTTATGTTCGCTGCCCTTTGTAGTGACTATAACGTTCAGCCGGTATAGATTGTTCGCAGTTCAATGTGAGCGCACACACTGTAGGGCAGTGAGATGTAACGTTAAACAATCGGACGCAATTAACAGATAGAATATTATTAATCGTTACTTAATAACAAATACGGCCTTAATCGTTTAACATCGGAGCGGACACTCGATAAGTGCTAAAATTTAATTATGAAGTGAACAAAGAAAGGATTGTACCCGAAAAGGTAATAAATGAAATGTAATTCTCGTATTTTGTTCACTGTATTCCGGATGAAAATAAATCGTTGTACCGTTGATAATAGAAACAAACACGACCGAGCGCCGATTGATAGGCGGTATTTGTATGATTTCTGGTTTGAATGATTGGCTTAGTTTGTTCTCATTCCAGACACAAATAAGTACACAATGAGATTTATTTATCCCATTAACTTGGGATTTACTACATTTACCAGAAGTGGGCGATCCTTCCATTTAATTTAATATTCTAGGTAAATATAGCCAAGGGCGTATTTATATTTAATGTACACAGTTCTATTTTTATTTTATCATTAATTTTCATGTTCCAGGAAAATACTTACACGTACATCTATATTATATATAGAGTGCTTCATGGAAAATATCCATATTTACTAAAGAACTTTATGTTAATCGTCGGCGACAAACAATTTAGTCGTAGCACTTCGTAGCGCTTCGTAGCGGATAATAACATAAACGTTTAAGATATAGAATTGTCGTACCTGCCGTATTGGCACCTTGGATGGCTCCCGAGGTCGGTCGTCACCCCATTTGCTATCTCATAGCCGCTATTCGACTGATATAGAACTATATCTACATGCCACGTGGAGTCAACTAAAGAGATTATTTGTTTTCATGATAAGCTTGTATTTGTTATGCCGTAGTAGATGCTTTATTGACGACTATTGGCTTGTTATTGGAATGTTGTGGTTCAGTGAATTTTTATTATTTTTTCGTCAATATAATGCCTTATTTTCCTCAATTGAATTTTAAATCTATTCTGGTAAATTACGGATTGTTGTATCAAAAAATATTTATATTTGTGTATCCACGTTAGATTATTCGAATTCGAATTGGTCGATAGCCCAGTCTAATGACCGTTGCATCGGGTGATCGTGGGTTCGATTCCCATGTGGGTAGATTTCGCAAAGCATATTTCTGTAAACGTCCATTCTTGGTGTTACTGGGATAGCCCCCAAATACATATCATGGACTGTCGACTATACTAATAAAAAGTTGTCAAAATCTATACGTAGTTCTAGGGCGTCATATCAAAAACGGTCTTCTATTTATTATGTGGAATATATTATTTATTTCATTCCACCTAACAGGCTTCTTTTTATCAGTAGCAGGTTGCGTAGGTTGTATAAACAACAGACATTCCTGCTCGAGGGTCGAGCCAGGTCGGGGCATTACAATGGGTATTACTTGCATACCTTCGCCGGAGCACGGTATTTCATTCCTCTCCCTCGTCTTCGTGCTACCTTTTGCTTCCCAGATTACCAGGCTTCAGCGGTGAAATTAGATAGCGACCTTGTTGATATTATATTTAAAACTATATTAAGTTGAACGTTATTGTAGTGTTTTTGTGAATAAATGGTACCCTTCACACCATCAATCCGATCCACAATCAAAGGTACAGACAGACGTCGCATGTATTTAAAATAATGTCTCATACACGATGTTCTTTCTTCAAAATATTAGTGGAGTGGTCTTCTTATTTTTTTTTCAGTATTATTTCTGATATAAAATAAAACTAATCTTACGGATTTTATCGCGGTTATTATATGTTGCTTACGTTCCCGACGTTTTGGCTGCTTTACAGCAACCATGATCACGGGGAGACTGAAATTAGTTAGATAGTAAGATTAGTTTTATTTTCTTTCAATGTGTAGTATTATTTCTTTTATACATCAGGGTGTGGTTAGATCAGAAGATGTGGTTGTAGAGCGGGTAAGTTGATTCTACGTAGAAATAAACGAAATAATTCGTCATTGTTCCGTTGTAAAACATAAAGCAAACCCACAATCAAAGTATGTATGGATATGTTAAGTAATCGCCTAATGCCATTTGCAACATTAGGTATATCGGCAATGTTGTCCTTGCATGAATCTTTTGATGCGCCCTCCCAGTCTTTTACCATTAGTGATGCGGAAAACTTCATGCAGCCATGTTTTATTTTCGTAAGCAACGGAAAAACCACAAAGCTTTCCATGCTCACTTTTATTAAAGACTTAGTTATAATTTCATACTAGCTATCCCGCGTTGGCGGGCGTGCGATGAAAAAATAGCCGGTGTGATATTCCAGAGTAGTAACCTATGCATTTGCAGCATTTTATCCAAAACCATTCAGCGGTTTTTGCGTGATGCTCTGCCAATCCTGCTAACAAATATTCGTTGTCATGAACGAATAGGGTTTTCTGTTCAACAAGCGTCAAAACTATTTCAATTTAACCACATGTAAGTGCTTGGAAATCCATAAGTACCTACGTGTGACGAGAATTTCAATTCGCATTTTTTGTCATTTTTTTAATTAAAGAGAACGGGCTCGAGCGGTTAATTTAATTAATATGCCCGTACAACTTTGCATGGACTGTTACACTCGTTTTATTTATTCTTTTACGGGCAAAAATAAAATTTACAACCGTCACGTATTTTATTAAAGCTTTTAAAAGCTCTCCTAAAACAAGTAACGTTAAAATCTTTAATTGTATGCTTTGTTATAATGATTTAAAAAAATATTCGCAAAGTGAATAGTTTTAAATAGTAGATAGTTTTACCTTCCAATGTAATTTCAGATTATCGAAAATCTGTGCCCTGCTACCAGGTAATAACACCGAATGTTATATAAGACTGTAATATGTTACTGCAAAGGTTGAAAGAGACCTTTAGTTTATCCTATTTTCTTATCTACCCTTGTTTGCCTTTGTATCGTGTATGAAAATATAAGCAATAGGTCAACGCCTTTAAATATTTTTGTAAATAGATATGTTGGCGTAGTGTAAATATGTTATTGTTGTATATTAAAAAATATAATTCCGTTTACTTGAGTATTTTTACCAAAAGAGGTGATAGAGTCGGCCGGTTTTGTAGATGTGCTTTACAGCCACTCTTAATTACAGAATGGAAGTGTCGATGAGAGCGCAACCCAAGGGTTTAACTCAACCTCGCATTGTGTTTAAATACTTTATACAGTACTAAATGCAAAATGCAATAATAACCGAATCAGTTAATACAAAACTTTTTTGTAATCAGGGGTCTGATCGATTGCTCCCAGATCTAGAGATATGAACCCAAATGTAATTTTAGATTGATAAGATGAACTTGATGGTGCAAGAAAAAATATCATTAATGGAAACGATACGGAATAGAAGAGGGATGATGATAGGCCATGACATACGACATGATTCCTTTATAAAGAATATCATAGAGGGGAAGATCGAAGGAAAACGTGGACGAGGAAGACCAAGAAAAAGCTACATAAGTCAGATGAAAGAGAGGATCGATATCGTGTCGTATAAGGAGGTGAAAGAGGCTGCTCTAGATAGAGACAGGTGAAAAGAGCTCTGAAAAGAGAATCAGCTATACCGAAAAGGATCTCACCCTTAAATTAGAAAAAGAAGGAGATGTGCATACTATAAAAGAATTAAGATCACTTATCAAATTACGTGGAAAGCAAAAAAGGCATTCTCAAATGTGTACTACGTAGGTTAAAAATACCAATATAAACGAATTACCGACAGAGCTGCAAGATAAAAGGTCGTTGCTAAGCGTCAAAGACTATATTTGGAACGTTTGACTCGGATGAACGATTGTTACTCTGAGCGGCCCTGGGCTTAAACCATTTCGACTGTTTCACTTTCAGACTGAGTGAATTATTTAATGCATGATGGAGAAAGTTTTATACTGCACTATTTTTTTATGATAATAATAATATAATATAATATCGCCAGACGAACACACCAACTATACGATCCCACACTAAGCAACGCTTGTATTATGGGTACCGTACAATGGACTGGGGGCGAACCCAGTATATATTACTTATATAGATATTAAACATCCATGACTTGGGTACAACCATTCGTGCTCAGCAAACAAAATTTGTCCCTACTAGGATTCGAACTCGGGACCCTCGGCGCAGAAAGCAGGGTCACTACAAACTGCGCTAATCAGGCCGTCTATGGTACCAAAAACATAACGGATCTAACCTATATAATGGATTTCAAAACATAATAACGTCATTCCGCCTGAGCGCTGACCTCTGTCAAATGCCTGGCGACTGTTTATAACTATCGCGTGTGACATGTGCCCGAGGCAGCCTTGCGAAGCTGCGCGATCGGTCAGCCCCCATCTAATCAATTAAGTTAAAGATTAATATCTTCATAACGTGTGTCGTACTCACATCATTATCCATATATTTGAGAAGGGTTTACTTACAAGCTTTCTGTAATATTACAATATATTTTGATAGTCGGATCTTCTCAGTTGAGGTCGCGTTCCGATCCGGTTGTAGAGTTAAGAAAACAAATGTAATGACAATTTGTAAGTGGCCCCGTAGGCCTATACGAAATAAAAGATTTGACTTTGACTTTGACTTTGAGTCAAATTTACTGACTTCTTAGCATAGGATGTCTTAAAAACACTGTGCCCGATATGGATTGGCAATGGATTAAAATTGTCTACTTGCAGCTGTTGCATTCTCTATTTATCTAGCTTTGATGACCCAGTTCCTTCTTCAACGTTATATAATAAAAATATATACATTTGAGTTAGTGCTCATGCACTAAGTTAAAATTTTAATTACCTAGGTAAACATTATATCACCATCCCTTCAATAAAATCCGGAAAAGTCAAATAAATTTTCTAATTTTAATATATTAAACAAATATACATAATACTCATAACTATATATTGGTGAAAATACTCAAAATAATGAAGGTATTTTAAGTTACATTTTATTGCGAACATTGCATTACATAGACTTATTATGTATTGTAAATCAATGTGCTATGAAAATACCTCGACTTCTTATGATTTCATTGAAACGCCAATACGTAACTAACGAAGTAGATACGGGAACTACGCAGGTTTCAAATACGTAACTAACGAAGTAGATACGGGAACTACGCAGGTTTCAAATACGTAACTAACGAAGTAGATACGGGAACTACGCAGGTTTCAAATACGTAACTAACGAAGTAGATACGGGAACTACGCAGGTTTCAAAGTAAAATATGTAATATCGGATTGGTGAGTAGGTGGGAGGAGTCACTTGAACGTTATTTTCGTTTATACATGTAAACCCATCGCAGCATATAGGTCGGCAATAATAAATTCAGCTGAGCTTTCGTAACATTATGTCTATTCATCCCGACGGAGTTTCTAGTAGATACTAATTTCCGATAAATTGTGCGTTCTCGCGGGTGAAACGAGCCGCGCGGAGATATTTATAGCTTTTGAAACGGCGTTTACCTTTTGAATTGGGCGTTAATCTTGTGTGAAGACGCGGCGACACGTGAACACTCGCGATCTCTTCCACCGACTCGCTCATTGTCTCAACCGATAATGTACCTTCTATGTTATATTCGATATTTGAGGCGCAACCTTCATAATCATGTCAACGAGTCCTTTTTTCACTGAACGACTGACGATGTATCGAGTCGCGGGAGAGCGGTGCGGAAAATTTGTTTAAGAAAGTAATTTATCACTTTCCAATGGATACATTTTAAAAAGGGAGCTAAACTTTGGCAATATGCATGTTTTTTAACTGTCAAAGTTATCGAAGTATCAGAGTACTAAGTGTAGTCGATAATATCGATTAACTCAATGGAGGCAGCCCTGTGCGTATGGTGAATGTGTTTCCTCTGCCCGAGCCGCGCGTAGTTATTTACCTGTATCTTCCTTTGTCTATTTTCGCTCCACAAAGATTGCTTTATTTGCTCTGCGCGATTGGTTGGTTCATTCTGACATAACAAATGAAACTAAGTTATTACTAGTTCTTCCGGATTAGTTTTTTAACAAAACTATAATTTTGTATGTATTAATCTATTGCTTTATAATATTATTCAATTCAAGTAAAAGGGCTGTTAAAAGTATTAACTGCGAGGAATAATTTACTTTTATTTTAGCCCGAAGGCATTTTTATTCAAAGTGAATAATAAAACTTTGGCTACCAGAAATGTGTAATAAAAGAAACCTAGGTTTTATACCGGGAATTATGATCATGGCCAAAATTTTACGGATAACGATTAAGGTATGAATGCTAAGAATTTCCCATCAAACTAAATTTTATAATAATTTTATAAGAAACAATAAAATGTAATTGTATGTTTTATTCAGGGTTTCCTTCGCCATAGCACATACTTTTACAAAGAAGTACGTTATTGGTAAAGTAACTCATAATGTTTTAATAAAATTGGATCACAGAACTGCATTTTTTTTAATGATAAAGTCATATTAAACACGTGTTGTCTCTCAAAAAATGTTCCTCTGACAGCCCAATAAAACAAAAATGAAAGGGCCACAGTTGTCCAATTAGAACAAGCACATACACTAGAAGGCAAGTCGAACAGTGTCGACGTATCCCGCAGATAAAATGGACAATGTTGTAAGACTTCACAACTGTAATAAAGCACCCCACAGACGCATTGTTTACGGACGGCCGTCGGATTTGCGCCCGAGGCGAGGCATCTGAAGGCCCCTAATGCCTTTGCATTCGGGGAGCTAAAAATTATAAATATGATATATACAGAACATATTAGAGTTCAGATGTAAATAATATGACTACTGCTATTCCGTCAATCTACACTAAAGAAAATTTGCTTTATCAATATTATATTAAATCAATATTATAATATATAATCAACAAAAGCGGATCCTATATTTCATATATACTTGCGAATAATGACTCCTTACTAATCTCGGTTATTAAATTTAGAAGAGGTGCTTGGGCCTATTAAGGTCGTTGAGACTTATTACTTATCAGTGTTGGGTGTTCGTTAAATATCAAGGAAGGTAATTATTTGAACGAAGTACGAGTACATACTCACTGATTAATTATTTAATAATTTTATAAGGCATGGATTTTCAATTAGAAATTAAAATTTATTTATTAAAACATATGTATTACTATTGACTACAATTCTTGTTCAGTAAATGAATGATGAACCTACCCAAAAACCTGCCTAAAATATTTCATTACTCAGGAGGTACTAAAGATATTGGACGCGGTATTTTTTCTTTGGGTTTGATAAGAATATGGTTATATTACACAATATTCAATGTTATTGTCCCTACGTGATTGGCAGGAGAGCTCAAACGTGTAGAGTTTAAATATGTTGGTGGCCACGGCCGGAGACACGCGACGGACATAGTGACGTCAAAAATGTGCCCAATACAAACATCCGTGCATCATTGATGTCAATATAACACTGTATTGAAACCGCCTACGAGACGTTAGAGTTGTGACTACGCGGTAAAAAAAAACTAAATTACCTACTTAATTATGAGCTTCTTATTTTAGGACATATTTTATTTATTAGATTAAGTACTGTCTGACATTTTATCGGTTAAATCGCTTGCCAGCCACACAATGAAACAAACACCTTTATATAATAAAAGTATACCTATCAATCGTTAAGTCTAAGCGGTGACATTCACCACAGTCCACTTATTTTTTTCATAAGATACTGAAATAAGCTACCTACCTAGAAAGGCAACATAGTCTTTCGATTTCAAAGTAATTTCATTTGATTCTCATTTCAAAGGCTTAAAAATAATGTTTCAAAATTCTTAAAGATCCATCTAATAATTATACAGACCCTCAGGCATAAGGACTAGCCAGCATGGAACGAAACTTTAATATGTGATGACACAAAGTAAAACGTACACTCAAACCTTTTACGAGTATGAATTGAGAAAATGTATAATGTATAATGTTATGTTTTAATTTTAAATCAGAATCGTAGGATTGAAAATTATAGTACGTATGTTATTTGGATTGACATACATGAACACTGACTATTTACTTACTTCATAACTTCAAGAATTCCTAAGGATATCTACCAACACGAATGTATAAGTAGATTTTTTTTTTAATGGCGCAGAATTTATTTTCGGTAAATAAGTAGCCAAAACGAGCTAAACTACCACGCCCACTTACTTATTTTTTCAAAGTAAAAAGTATAATAAACAAACGCTACTCTAGCATTAAAGTGCTACTGATTGTTTGAAGCTATTGAAAATTAAGCAGCCTTCACATTTATGTGACTTTCAAGTACGGTCTCTTTACTTACGTAATCAAGGTTTTATTATTTTTACCATCGAATCTGTTCTGTAACTCAAACCTCAATGGTCAAAGCGTGATAAATGTTATCTTATCTTTATGATCTAGCAACAGAATATCTAATAGTAAAACCGACTTGAAATTGGTCTATTGAGTTTATTTGTGATGCTCGAACAAGCAGACACACACTTAAGAATTCTAAAAACATTTACTACTTCACCAAACCTAGCCGTATAGATATAGGTATAGCTTATAAATAACAAGATATTGTTGTTGCAGCACGATGGTAGAGCCGCGGATGTAGAGATAGCAGCGACAAGGATGGACCACTGGGTGACGGCGGCGAGCTCGCTGCTGGCATTTCTCCTCTACTACAACACCCTGGAAGCCGGCTTCGTTTACGATGACAGGTAAGAGTTTAATCGAATCGTAAGCATTTACTATTTTACTAATAGAATATTAGTTCTGGGTGGACGTAGACTGGAGTCACATAATTGGTTGCTAGCTATCAGAGATTTTCTGCACACAATTGATCGCAATGAAATTCTAAAGTCAAAGTTTTGTAATAATTTTTATAGACTTCGGGGGCACTTACAAATTGTTGTTTTAGTCTCATTAACTCTACAACCGGAACACGACCACGCGAACTTGGTATCTTAATTGTCACCCTTGACATTTTTAATATGAGAAAACCGTCAAAAGTGACTATATTGTACGATGCCATTGTCATTTAACTATGAAACAATCGATCAGAGTTATTATTTAGGTCCTAGTAGAGTCCAATTTGTTGGGTAAGAAAAATGCACACAATTCTGTATGCTTCAGTGAATGCTTACCGAGATATTGAGGACCATCAACATGTTCTGTTGGAATGTTTGCGGAGCTTGGACCCTAGGAAATGTGTTTTTCAGCACGACAAAATTCTTTCGGACGAACCTAGACATTTGTGTAAGCTAGTCAGATGAGTTGTTTAGATTTATGTTTAGCGGTTGGACCTACGAGGAGATTTGGGCGCTTAATTAAGCTTTTGAGAAAAAAAATAGGTAGGACCGCCTTCAAACAAGTGGCAAGGAAAGACCAGATGTACCTAAAGTTGCGAGCCCAGATGCATATTTTTAGTTAATACCTATCTAGTAGTGAAATATCTAGTAAAAAAACTTTTAAACTCGTGGTCTTGGCCCTACAAATCACCACCATTAACAATTCATTCTAGGATTAGCTGAAACCAGGAAAATATATAGAGGTTTCGTGTATCGTTTGTTGTGCTCCGTTTTTTGCTGCGTCATTGGCACGTCGTCGGCGTCGTCAGTATGCCAGCTAATATATTCCGATCGTAAATATATAATGGAACATATATTACCTACAGAATTATATTTTCGTGATATTTTAAATCTTTTGAAACAATGCTGTGAACTTATGTTCTTCTTTTGGCTTATTTAAATAGTAAACAAAGAGGTTAGATGCTTCTAGGATAACTTACTTATACTATACTAGCTGTTACACGCGACTTCGTCCGCGTGGTAATTAACAAAGACACAACCGTTGGCAACAGCCTGCTCGCGCCTTCTGAGCCCGCGGGACGCATTGCAGGTTGTTGCTATCAAAATTAATCAGGCGCAGCGCTGCAACATTGTTTTTTTTTTCGTGAGATCCTATCTTTTTTTCTAAAATAAAAGTAGCCTAAGTTACTCCTTGTTACATCATCTATCTGCCAGTGAAAGTCCCGTCAAAATCGGTACAGCCATTTCAGAGATTAGCCGGAACAAACAGACACTCAAAATTTATTTATTCGTAGATATCATAAAAAAATATTTTTAACAAAATGGTCTAAATGTATCACGAAATATACCCACGAAATCTTCACTCCGCCCTCCGGCGGTTGTATTTTTGTATTATAATTCAAACATTACGTATGCAGGTGCTAAAGTACGGGGTGAATGGAAGGATATAAGAGATTTACGAACGGGTATATCCCATGGTTTATTTGCTGCTTCACTCACTGAGACGAACGGCGAACTTAAGGATTTGGGGTCACGTACTCTTGAAATACTATTGTATAAGAAAATAGAAAAGTATAGGTTATTTTCTGATAATC
This sequence comes from Pheosia gnoma, assembly GCA_905404115.1. Taxonomy (NCBI): domain Eukaryota; kingdom Metazoa; phylum Arthropoda; class Insecta; order Lepidoptera; family Notodontidae; genus Pheosia; species Pheosia gnoma. Next base: position 5,287,390 of record FR989901.1, read on the forward strand.
AACAAGGTTCGGAAGCGAACTTGGCTGAGTCTTGATGAACAAAATGATGAACAAGATGGCTGAGAGACAGTGAGGAACGAAAGCATGTGAGCAAATTCGATTATCTTAATAAAAAAGTGAAGTTATATACTATCTCTGGATTTATGCATTGATTTATTTACCAAATGGTCGAGGCTGAAATATAATAACATTGGATGCCAAGAAGAAAACTATATGGCACTGTTTAGTCAATTTTAATCCTTTTGATAACATTACCAGTAAATGTTTGTTTGAGATGTACCAATCTAGGTTTGAAAATTGACGAAGAATATAAAATGAATTTAAAATAATATTAATGCATATGTGACACAGAGTAGAGGTAGGTAAGTAATGTACTGAAATGCAAGTACAAGTAAGCAGGTAAGCCTATATTAAGATCCAGAACATTTCCTCCTTAGAAAATTTACACGTAACAGCCTTTTTAACGTAAAATAACGCAATATCAGGTTTCAATAGATAGGCGAAACCTTTTCACTTTCTCTGCGTACGTGAAATACAGGAAAATAGGCACCTACGTAACTTGAGCATATAAGCACTCGAGGAAGAGTACCTACTTATATTTGCTTATTAGGTACGTTAGAAGGGTATCAACAACGCCAACGCACCTAATATTTATATGTATCAGCCCTGTTTTTGAACTAAAATGTTTTTGTTTAATTATTCCAGGGAAAGTTATTGTTAATTAAAATATTTGTTGTAACAATGTTGTCTAGACTACTTTGATTATAATAATGACTTGTGAAAAGATATCTGGTACGGCCGTCGCGTCCTCCATGAGTTTACATTTTGTGACAATGCGGAGAGCTTAGTGACATTTCAATTATGAAATTCATGATTCTACTTTGTGACAGTTTTCTTCGCGATTTCAGGATCCTATAATTACGGTCGGTGGGTATACGGTCACCTGACATATAAAAAGAAGTACGGTCCGGTCCTCTTGAGGCCCGCCACCAATTAACACTAAATAGGGCACCCACAGGAGTTGGGCAGCTGTAAAAAGGTAGCCTGCTATTTGTTGAAGACCCAGACTTAACAATGTTGAATTATTTAGATTCTCCTTTGATCCCATTGTCCCTAAGGGTATAAGGGCAGCCGCGATCTTGTGTTTGATTTATACTTTGTGCGAAAGGCCGTTAAAAATAATGTGTATTTAGGATCTCACATACAATTTAATTAAACCATCGTTTTGAACTTGAATATGTATATATTATATATTAGGTTGTGTGACCTATAAATTCTAAAATTTCTATTTCTTTATTCTAGCTTCCCAATATTATACGGCTAACTCTATTTCTTATTGTTGTAGATACTGTACATCAAGTGTGTTCAACTTTCCGCTAAGTACCTTATATTGTTTGATTAAACTTGGACATGATTAGTACGGTATCTCGGAGATATCTTGTGAGAGGCCAATATTAAGTAACAAGTAGCCACCTAAAGAGAAAGATGAACATTCTCTCGACGGCATTAATTTATTGGTAGCCAGCTCCAAACCGATAATCATGATAGAATCGATGAACTTTGTTCTCGATCTGAGCTCGTCGAAAACCGCTTCAGTGTTTCGTAATTGAGGGCTTACGTGACGACTGTTCGCCACAGCTGCCCCACAACTTTACCGACAAAAAAGTTTCGTAGTATCCTCCAACTTTATCTCAGCCCTAGTTCCGATTCTACTAGGAACGCGAGTAGTTTTTTTATCGATATGGTTATGAAAACCAATATCGGCCAATATTGTAAGCTTTGGTATACAATGTTTGTTTTACTAAACTGTGTTTTGTTTTGTGTGTTTTGTTATATAGTTTTACCAGACGCGTAATTTATTTGTACCTTTCGTCCATTTAGCATCTTCTTACTTGACTCTCCAAACTTATATTCTGCGGAGTATTGCGACATATTTTATGTACGTACGTTTCAATTTATAAAATAAATATTTTTACAAACGAGCACTAATGAACAGAAAAATACCTAAGTATGTCAAATTTAATGAGCGTTATTAATATATACTTATAGAGATTTCGTCGTGGGTGGGTTTGTTATCAACCTTTATATATTTAATACAAAATATTCCTAGAAATAAACAAGGGTAGAGTACACATAATAGCAATCATCAAAATATCAGTTTCAGAATGTTTTGTACATCGTCAAAAAAAAGCTGCACCTATAATTGTGTGTGTCGTCGGAATAATTGACGTGTTGATGTGAAAACGAGGCAGCACCAATCCTCAGGCGCAATAAGTCAGCTGAGGTATTCGTATTTCTATTTTTCTTCTTTATAACGAAGCTTGATAGGTACCGTATCTAATGTAAAACATTATAAGCTACAAGAATTGTATTCGGAGTGTTGACTGGTCATTGGCCGAAATATCGATTCTTATATGACTTGCAGAAACGTTATTAAGTTCATATCAGTTTGGCGATACTTCAAGAGGATAAATTGATATATATATATATTGAAACATATATATTGATTTTTGAACTACATACTAAGTAAAAGTACATATTTGTAAAGTAGAGTCAAGGAAGTAAAGATTTTATCCGCAATACCTATCCTTAAGAAAACTCAGTAGAGTAGAAGCTCTTTATACTACAGTAAAAAGCTTTTTATAATAGAGTACCTAGAGAGTTCAACAACCAGCAGATCATGAAAATTCCGGCAAACTAAAAATATTTATATATTTTTCCAATTTCAATAAATAACGTTACCGAAAAACTCAAATGAGGAAGTGCAAAACGAAAGTCATTTACGAACAAAATACTTGGAGAACTTTTTATGTAAATAACCAAAGGAAAGGGCGTCTACTCACAATTTGCAATACAATAGCTGGATGTTAGAGATGATTTTTCCGCCTTCGCATAGTAAGCACGGTTCTGGTCCTATAAAAATATATATTATTCAATCGGCCATTTCACTGGCTTTCCCTTCCAAATCTAAAATGAAGGAATAAAATGTATGAGGGATCAATAGATAAAGGGATGAGTAGTCACGTGAGGCCGTCGCTGACAAAGATGGCGACCAAATAAACTTACTCTCTTAAACATATAAAGGTACTACTTAAGTATATACAGGGTGTATGGGGCATGATATCGAAAACATTGAGTACAGGTTACACTTAATGCCTATAAAAAATATAAAAAACCTTTTTGTTTAAAGTTATGGGTTACGTATGTTGTAATTTTTGAGCGCGCAATGTATCTTAAGCCACGCGATCACAACACAACGCTCCGTGCGATACCCGACGCGAGCGAGTTACGAGTACGCTCGAGCGTATCGAGTTTTTATTTACATCGCAGTTTAGGTCTAAATTTGGAATTATGGTTTTTTTATTTGAAATCACGTTAAGATAGACATCTTTTTTTTTTTTTTTTTTATACAGTATAGGCAAGTATTTGATCTCGATCTCACCTGATGGTAAGTGACGATGAGATCTACGATGGAGCATACTCGCCTAGGTAGGAAGGCGGCAGTAGATCGAGACGCTACATTCACTAGACACATGCAGCGCAACTGATCTGACCCGCCATCCATGAATGGCAACACCGAACCTCATGCCGGAACACGGCTAGGCCGCTTGGCGACATGGCTTTGTTCAGTGGGTGGTGACTAGCCACGGCCGAAGCCTACCACCAGTTAAACCTACATCTTTTATGATTTTATGCTGAAATCATTTAAAAATACTAGAAATAATTGCGTATATTCATGAAAAGATCGACAGAAAATTTCAACTCTGGGGAGGTCCAGAATCATGAGCTGAATCCATTGTATCAGTTTTCGGTACGAAGCTACTCACACCCTGTATTTAAATATTCCATTGTGATCCGGTATCGATAAAGAATTCCACGAAACATTTCATAAATACGTGTTCATCTAGGATAACAAGATGGTGGGTTTATTTAATTTCTCCTGAACTAAAAATGTTCCCAGTAAATAACCCCAGTTGCCAATGCCAGATAACAGGGTGTTCGACGTTCACTTCGCCTTTCCAATAATTTCCTTCGGAGCTCAGCTATCGCATGTCAGGAAAGGTAGAAATTAAGGCTCCGAGGGGAAAATTGAGTCTGTGGGTCCAAATCGTGGCACGCGTCAGCGAGCTTGCTGTGACGGGCATTCATCCGGCGGTTACTTCACACGTCAGCCGGAAACGTCAAAATACGGTTCACAAAATCAATTTGAGAGGAGAGATCAGTACGTTAAAACATGTCCATTATTTAGACGGTATTGAAGCGCCCTACGGAGGGTCAAGCTCGAGGGCGGCGGGCCAATCGTTTGGGAAATGTCGAACGGTCGGTGGCGATGAGCGACGGCCCGCCCAGGTAAGAAGGTAATATTTTATTTAAATTAAGCTGTTGGGGACGGCTGTTTGAATTTGTTCTTCGGTATTCAATTTATAATGCAACGTAAATATTAGTTGGAGACCCGTTTACGTTTGGTTTATAATATACGAGTTGTCCGGGCGAACTTTGGACCTCCTTAGAATCAAATGTGATTTTTTCTCATGCTTTAATAGCTTTCGGTCGGATACAAATTAAAAAAATAAACGATCATTAAAATCGGCCCACCCGTTTCTGAGTTATAAATGGTGTAACTAACACGACATATATATATATATATATATATATATATATATATAGGCAGTAAAAGGTAGGTAGAAAGGTCTTACTTCCAAGACCTTTTCTTTTGTTACATACTGCGAACGCTATAATAATAATAAGACACACATAGATTAACAAATAAATATTATTTTCATTGGACTTTTACGACAAGTAGGTAAAATCTGTTACCAGGACGGTAGGGTACAGATATTCTTTACGAAACAGAAATAAGGCTTATTGATCATCGTTATTGACACACCTTCGATATAAATTATTGTCAAACAAATCTATTATGATTAGTACTGTCATTATGTACATAAAATGATAGGCTAGGTACCAATTTATTAGAGCCCAATTTATTTTTAAATTACTTAGCCAAACACGCCTAATTTACGTCTATAACGATAGGATCAAGTTAATGTAGAGTTAGCTAAGTATTTCTAATTTTAGCTAATCTGAATAAAGCAATATGGATTAATCAGGAAGATCTAAAATAATTTAAACTATCTTTGAATCGAAGTAACTAAATGCTAATTAACTTGTGTTAATAGGATGGCAGTCGGCCGGATAATGAGTGATTCCGTTAGATAATTACACGATATATACCTACGACGTTAATCTTATTTATATCAAAAGTACCGAATGCCAATACGGCTGGATACAAACATATATACGTGCTACACAATGTTTGATATACACCAAATAGTTAAAGAATTTTTGAGGCACCTATAATAAGAAAGGTATTCTAAAAACATTTATACTATTCATAACTTCATCTCTTTCTTGCACTAAATCTATATACTTAGGATGTCTTTGAAAATATATAATTGGTGGGATTGGCTATTTCGTCGGCTCTGAGTCCAAAAGTGTTTAGAATTCTTGTCCGCATATCTGTTTGTTTGGGCATTACGAAAAAACAACTCGACCATTTCAACGCGGTTGTTACTAATCCATAACTTATGATTAGACACAGAAAATAGGATACAAATATTTATACACATAGTCAAGTCAAAGTAAGATCATTATATAATTACAAATTGGCATTTTACATTATTTTTCTTAACTACAACCTCACCTGAGAAGATCTGCTTATCACCATGACTCTAAGGCCACTAAGGGTTGAAAGTCGCGAGAAAATGCTAGTATAATAATATAATGACACACCTCACAAAAAATATGTTAGGTATTGATCTTTTATATTTCATTAAAAAGGTAGAACAGTATTCGGAAAAGTTACGCTGTGAAAGTTTTTTAATCAAAGCTGATGAAAAATGTTACCGGAGGCGGTGGACGTCAAAGTACCAAGCTACCTTAGTACTACTTATTGTGTTTGTGTAGTGTCTTGACAAATTATGTCTATTTAGGTACAAACATGTTTGGTCCGCTGGCAAATTAACTATTCAGTGAAATGAAAACTTTCATCGTGGAAATATATACTGATTCTGGCGCGCAATCTCCTTAGAGGGAGTATATAATGTGTGTACATGTGTTTGATATTATAATTATTTTACCTATGTTGAGATACCTACTTACACTTATATACCAATAGATACGAGGTCAATTTCGCATTCAATTTAATAATTACTACTTAATAAATACATACTATTCCCCATAAATCGAATATTGCCTTAAGCTGGCACCAATTGGTTAATATATTTTTTATAGTATTTCGTAATCTATTCGCTATTTTACTTCGCAGTTTGCACAAACACATAAGGCACACGATTTTAATATTCAACTATAAAGCCTGCGAACCATGTTTCGCATTATAATTTCATTGCATATTAATCGTAGGAATCTATCTGCATTTTTGAATATAAATGTTGACTATGTGTGACCTATTACCATTTTTTATAGCAACTAAATTTTATAGCAACTAAATTTTATCGAACATAAATATTTGGTTAAAAAATACTAAAAATAACTTTATCGTTTTTATTTCACAGGCGGGCGATTCTCTCCAATCCGGACGTCATCGGGCACACACCTATAAAGGCGTTATTCGAAAATGATTTCTGGGGAACACCGCTCGCAGACCCAGGTTCCCACGGCTCGTACAGACCTTTGTGCGTCGCTACATATCGATTCAACTACGCATTCAGTGGATTCAAACCTTGGAGCTACCATTTCCTCAACGTTATATTTCACTGCACGGCGACCGCCTTAGTTGTGACAATAGCGCGTCGTCTTCTACCATCATATTGCATGAGAGTGGGCACAGCGGTCGCTGGCCTAACATTCGCGGCACATCCCATTCACACAGAAGCCGTAGCGGGCGTGGTCGGCAGAGCAGACCTCGCTGCCTGCAATCTATTCCTATTGAGTTTTCTACTATACAGCGAACATATAAGACTCCGCGAAGACAGGCATCGAAAATGCCGTCATATCATTAAAGACAATTTGATGCGACGGCAAATACCAACCAGCGACCCGCCGTTCAGGCTCAGCTGTCACGGACTGGTTCAACACATACTGATGAACGTTCGCAGGCTTTTAAAAGCTAGCAAAGCCGGACCCATGAAGATGTTGGACGCTTGTGAAGTTAAGGGAGCAGTGAGACCCAAGTGTCAGTTCAGTGGTGGTGTCAGTGAGGATGCAGGAGAACTGTTGCAGTGGCTTACGTTGGCGGGGACACTTACCTTCGCCGCGGCCGCCACTCTGTGCAAAGAGCCCGCCATAATGGTGCTGCCTCTTTGCATATTCTACGACTTTCTTAAGGGCACTCGTTACGAGGAACCGTACTATAAGGTAAGGAATTTTATTTTCCCCATACTTATAAAATGATAAAAAAAATATATGGTCTAGTAAAGTTATGAGTTCGATTTCGAGGGCTTTCAATATTGAAGGGGTTCCCTTCAAGTAATGAAAGTAGGATGATTGATAAAGACTTACGGAGCGATTTAGATAATCGGAGCTTACAACCGCAATAACGTAGAGAAAATAAATCTTATACGAGATTGTCCCGGGGCAATACAAAAATGTGTTTCACGATCTAAAGTCACTGCTAATCACATCCGTATCCCGTGAACGTCTTGATTGTTTCGAAGTCGTGATCTGAATGTTCGATGAGATGACGAGTGGGTAAAAGTTTCCACGGCCGCGCTGCCGTAATTAGTAATAGAGAACTTATACAATATTGCCTGTTTTAGTTTCTACTTTAGCACCCTACACAATAGAGTCAGTACTACTCTCAGAAGTATATTGGATTATTATAGGTACTCCATCGGATTGTGACACTAAATGTGAACATGTATTCAGTTGCTTAGGCACTAACTCTTTGCGTTAGCGTTACGGCAATATGAAGGAGTTCCATCCCCCTCACACCTCAGATGTTATAAATTTGTATGACAGTGACAGCATGCTTTCTCGATGACCTTACGAATAGGAGTTGCTGCTTACCTTACGGTTCGTATTCTAAGGTTGCTATTGAATAGCCTTGATTTACTTGTAATTACATTTATATATACTTATTATATGTTTCTATTTCAAGCAGCAAATACCAAATTACCACAGCCGTACTCAGCTTTAACCATAACCATTAAACATGAGAACAGATAGGTAGACACGACTCGAATGTTAATTGTCTCCTAAAATATGTATAGATGTCTCTTTGATTTGACTTTCTGTTTGCTCAGTTTATAATGGCGTGCAAATAGGATTAGTAATTGATTAATTAGCGGGGCTCAGCGCATGTGTAGCTATCAGAATATCATATGAATTGTGTTTGCGTATGTCAATATCAATTTAATGTCGGGTGGATTTAGAGCATTGTCAGATGTACGTCTTATTTTGTGTTTATTAGGAATATGGATGATTTAAGGAACAGTAATATGGTGCTTATTATAGCTTAGCTTTGCAGGTAGCTATGCAAATGAGTATTGGATTACTGTAGTTAATGGTCGATACATCTGGTAAAAGAACGCTCCGCAATAAGTTGATCAAGTCGTAGTATTTGCTCCATTTATTCTTTCAGCTGTCATGGGAAGTATATTGCATTTATTGCACGTCCCCAAAACAAATATGGTCTAAAATCGTACAAAACTATCCACTCGAGACGTATAAAAGAAGTTACTGTTAGACACAGTCGGCAGGCAACCCAAACAGGGCGGTGTATTTCGGGGAAGCTTGCTGCCGAGTTGCTTGCTTTTTAATTTTCCACCGGCTGCACCCTCACACCTGGGAAATATAAACCTACAAGGGGGATAATCGTATCTCACGAGCGATCCAATGTTATGCGATAGGTGGCTTTGAGACTAGCTTTTTAAATGTATATTTTTTGTGAAGTGTCCGCATTTTATTATGCCAACTCGGTTGTGTAGGAACAAAATTATACACGCATGGCTGAATTCCAGTTTAAATTAATAATAAGGCCTTTATCAACTTCTAGATTATATTTTGTCCAGAAAAATGGACAGATAAAATTTAACTACGTACAAAGTTGTGGGCACAGGTACTATTAAACAAATATTGTCTCTATCTACATTGTTATAAAGATCAAATTGTAATCATGATAGACATTTCTTGGCCAGACCATTGTTGGATATAACAACCATGTAGTTCAATAGTTCTACATTGGTTTTTTTACACACAAATGTACAAATAAGATCTTATAAAAGAATAATCAAGCTCTTATAGAAGTCCTGGCTGTCTTTGAACATTGCAATAATACTGCAGTAACGAGCAGCTCACTTACATTTCTCTTGTTTGTCCGTCTCGTGTTTTCCGACCCCATTGTGTTATTATAGAATGGAAATATCTATCTACACGGTATTATCAGAATAAGCGCATGTGGAAAATGTTGTTGAAATAATGAGCAGCTTGGCTTTATTTGTACTTAATGGTATTAAATATATGTATAGTCAGTTTGTTTGTTAATCAAGTTAATGGTTCTTTTCATGCATGGATAACGAGATATACCCACTAATCTATACAAATAAATAAAATTGGAGTGTCTGTTTGTAATATTAAAATAACCGCTTTTTACTAAGTGCATTTGAATGTATACACGGTACCTATACCAAAACAAATTTTTTTACAATTTTTGTCTGTCTGTCTGTCTGTTCCGGCTAATCTCTGAAATGGCGTGACCGATTTTGACGGGACTTTCACTGGCAGATAGATGATGTAACAAGGAGTAACTTGGGCTACTTTAATTTTAGAAAAAAAATTGAATCTCACGATAAAAAATAAAACCAATGTTGCAGCGCTGCGCCTGATTAAGTTTGATAGCAACAACCTGCAATGCGTCCCGCGTGCTCAGAAGGCGCGAGCAGGCTGTTGCCAACGGTTGTGTCTTTGTTAAATACCACGCGGACGAAGTCGCGGGTAACAGCTAGTATATATATATAAAACAAAGTCATGTTAGTTACACCATTTATATATTACTCAAGAATAGCAGAATAACTTCTTTGAATCATACCCTAGACAGCTCTAATGGTATATTATAATACTCATTTAATAATAGTAAGCTGGAATAAATAGTACGCAGGCGCTTCCATTTCTGCTCTCAACTTTATCTTTATTTCCTTCATGTTGTTTACCGTCCCTTTGTGCTAGCTACAGCACTGAGTCCCGGCTTGTATTTGACCTGTATTATTATAGTATTCCGCTAATGAGACACTTCACTTGTATAAACGATCTGCGGTCAGTTGACCCCATTTTGCTATAATAATTCGATTGAAAATATGGACAGTAGTTTGGTGAGTGATATTGGAAATACAATTGATATAAAACGAATTTTAAGGATTTTATATTATTATTCCCGACGTTTTAGCTGCTTTAGAGTAACCATGGTCACGGGAGGACTGAGGTTGATGATGTCTTACTGTCATAGTTTGAACTGGGGTACCCTCATATTTAATTGTTGCTTGCGGTCCGATCTACGCAGAATGGAATGGAGAATGGAGAATGGAATGGATAAAATCCATAAAATTACTTTTATTTCAATGTGTAGTATTCGCGTAAATATAAGAAATCAATATGGAAATACAAGTGTTGATATGGAAGCCAAAACTTAGTTTTTCGACTACTGCATAGAGTAGAGTTAACGAAAAACATATGAAAATCACCATTTTATTGTGGTTGCCTAGGTTTATATAAAATATAACTATTGTGATTTAAATTTGAGCAAACTTATTAGAACAACGTTTACGCACAAAATAATTTACCTGACTGAATACCAATGGCCACTTCCGTTTCAAAATAATCCAAAGTGCTTAGTCGAACAATATTAAGCAAACTGTATAGGAAAGCCAGAAAAAAAAACGATAAATTTTTATTCCCTCGCACAGAAAACTATCTGGATCGTTATGTTCCTTCCATTAGCTTTGTGTTGTGATTTTATTTATATCGGAGGAAGGCAAACGGAAACACTGCTCGCGCTGATTGCTCCCTCTAATGAGGTTGCGGATGTACAGTCTACTGAATCGATGGAGACACTCATGTGTCAGAATAGGTTCGTGACGATACACGATTTGGTGTCATTTCGATTATATTCATCGTTCAAATCTATGCATATGAGTTACTAAAAAAACTCGAAAATACCATATTTAGTACGACAAGTAATATCACATTAAAACGTTTGGCTATTTCTTATTTAATCTGCTATTCAGAATTCGTGACGTTTGCTAGACACACCAACTATACGGTTCCACACTAAGCAACGCTTGTATTAAGGGTACGGTACAATAGACTGGGGACGAACCCAATATAAAATACTTTTATAGATATTAAACATCCATGTCTCAGGTACAAACATGCGTGCTCAAGTTTGTCCCTACCAGGATTCAAACCCGGGACCCTCGGCACAGAAAGCAGGATCGCTACCAACTGCTCTAATCAGGCCGTCAAATTGTGTAGTGTGATAGAATCAACGATTATAACGTAAGTATATCTCTCTCAAGTACGCAAACATTCAGATTTGAAAAACCTCCCGCGCTACTCTTGCAATGAAAGGGAAATATTCAGTTACATATTCTAGTCCACGCACGTCGACGTTGAATGAATGAAACCAATCTAAAAATAGACGTGAGCATCTATTTTAAGAACTGCCTAAATGTTATACAACCTGAATACGAAATCAACTATGCTTAACTTTTCCCCTAGTTCATATCACATACTTGGACCACAATTGGACGTATTGTCAATTGGGTATAAGTGCCGCTATTGCTCCGTTATAAAGCCAAGCCACGATGATGTACTGAAAATAATATCGCTCAGAAACATCCAGACACACACACTTTAAAGGCACATACATACCAGGATCGATTAGTCAACCACAGACGTGGAGGGCTACCATTTAACACACTCGGCCCCGAGGCGGTCTGTTTTATACTGAGGGCTAATTAAATCCAATTTTCGAATGCGGGCAGCCATGGCAGAGATACTGCGGGCCAGCCGATCCCCGGGAGCATTCGACGTGGGAATAGCCGTCGGCGTGCGCGGAACGAGATAATATACTCGGACTCTCGTTCCGATTGTATTATGACCATAGTATTATGATTGATATAGGCTTGTGGTACTATTTTAGACCGGATTTAAACATTCAATTTTATAAGAGATTTGGAATCATATGTTGCAAAAAATGTGATGAGTTAGTTAGGTACCCTATTTACCCAGTTCGATTATTTTTTTAAATATTAGTTTTATGTTTCAATAATGTGGTCTAAACGATCAATGGATAGAATTAGTTGGTATAATTAGCATATTTGTCATTGTAGTTTTCATTGTTATAATTTTAAAGCCCTCACAAGGTAGTTAATGACCAAGAATTTCAAATGATAAATCCGAATTACTTATTCACAATTTTCGAATAGATCTCCTAACAATAGTGCCTATCTGGGTATTAAGTTATTACCACAGCTTATTCAACTAAGCGAAAATTGGGAAATAATTCAACACAATACAGACCTTAATCTCACACCTCCATTTAGGCTAGTATAAAGACAAATTATAGAAAAAAGCAATTACTTCCATAATAAGTTGGAACATTATTTTCATGACCTATACACGGCCTAAATTGTCTGTGCTAAGCTGTCTTTATTATTATAATAAATAACTTTTATCCCAAATAGAGTGATAGCTGTTTTTCTAGATAACATTGAATGTTGGGACCGGCCGCAGATAGTTGGCTGACCGACCCTACATAATTGAATAATAACAGAAACTGCCCTGACCCATCACTGAAGACAGATATTGATAATACTTTAATATAGTAATTTATACGGTAGGTATATTACTGTTATTGTATGAAAGAAGTTTGAATACATTAGAATTTCATGGAGTTTATAATATTGTTGGTGATGTGTTATATGTTATTTTAGCGGAAAAGGTAAGATCTTCCAGCCAGGCGGGTGGTATGCCTAGCGGGGCGGCCAATAGGTCCCGGCGGTTATTGTTGGGATCTTGTATATATGTTACGTGTTCCGAAAACTCTTATAGCGCGATTCAGGATTGTGTCGAGAATTGTCAATTGTTCTGAATGCGTCTGCAGCGCCATCTGTGTGGTTTGTGGCGTGGTGGAAGTGGTCGCTGCAATATATATATTACAAAAGAATGTGCAGGTAGCAAGTAGTGTCTTTAGAGGTAAGTGTCCCAATCAAAAAATTACACTAACGTGTCCAGTTGATAGGACCCTTTGATTTCCATCTTACTGTTTGATGCATTTACTACGTACAACGTATTACACAACAAGAATACATTTTCCACAAAGCAACGTTTTATTGGTATCTCGTACGCAAGTTTATGCGATCTCATGTCATAAAGTGATAAAACAGTTAGCCAGCACAGCAAAGCCGAGCCGGCTCAGATATATCGGCGCGAACAAATAAAACAACCATTAAAAGCGCAAACTTGCCGAATGTTTTGTTTTCTCTTTTCCATCATATCGTAACTCCAGCGGAGGCTTGCATTATGTGTATGCCGATAAATATTTCTCATCGCTAACGCTAATGTTGAAATAACTCTCCAAGTTGTGCGCTTTGTTCGTGCTTAGAAATCTTCTTAACGTTGCTTCATTTTATATCAAATGAGAGGAACACGACGCTTTTTTATCACTCATATTGTATGAGCTGATGGTATTAACGTTACCGTGTCTTTTTCTGGTGATTTTTATTCATAGAACTTTAATAGCTTACGGTTAATGAGGTTAGTTAGTTTGTTATTTCGAAAACTACGAGTATACCAGAATCACAAAATATAAAATACACTCGAGAGCAATAAAATCGCACATGTTGAGTTTTTCAAGTAGAAGCTTATTCCTTGCCTGAATATTAATTTTAATAAAAAAACTATACATAGGTACGAGTATTCATCGAAAAAAAAACAACTAAGTATTTTATTAGACCTTGTATAGAGATGACATACAAATGAATCTTCCAAATTTTGCTATTTCAGCATAAAAATTAAACATGTTGTGACGGCGAGCCGAGTATAAATTCGATAATAATGAAAGGGCGCTTTTAAAACTAAGTAGATACGTAATATTCATGATATCGCTCGCCAGGAAAAATTAACGGTACGCTTAGCCAAATGAATATCGATTCGACACCCTGCCCTCGGCTCATTTGCCCTGCATAAAATTTGTGTTTGGACCTTTTCGCGGCCAGACCCAATATTTCTCTCATCTTTAGGATTGAAGCAATTTTCTGAAGCTCTCAACATTAAATTAACATTTGGGCTTTTTCTTCTCCCGGCCGGCGCTCTACGGCCGTCCCCGGCTCAGTATATTTCAGCGGTCGCGTAATTTGTGGATCGTAAATGTTCTGAAATTGGTCATCCCTTTGGTTGAGGTGAATTTATTGCCTCCTCGGCCGGCCTGTCGAAAGGGGAATTAATAAGTCCCCTCTAATGGTGAAACGTACCCTTGCCATCAATTTGAATGCCAGTGCCCCAAGATTGTGCGCCCCAGTGAAACGAGCCTGCACATGAAATATCTCACTAACAAATTCTTATTCATTTTGAGCTTTCAATAAATTTGATACCCGATGATTGCCCCATTTCGTTAACGGTTATATAGATAAATTGACATTTGCCAATTTCAATAGAATATTGTCTGCGAATGTTAGATACAGAATATGTTTACCATTCTACTGGAATATTCCATACGTATTCTTTATGTATTTTGATTTCATTGTCTGTCGGTAATAGGAATGTATTGAACTTGTACTCTATAGAAATTCTGTTATAATTATTTCTCTAACTACATGTACGAATATTTCGATGTAAGCTTGCTACCTAAGAATAGCTTCTAACGATCTTACGGGTTCCTTTTAAACACGTCCAATATTAATATTTTATACTTATCGAACAAACTGACCTAATTATCACACCATGTATTTCATGAATATACTTACTCATGAATCTATGGTTTACAGTATTTTGCAGCACAGCTACTGTGTGACAACATTACTTACCTTTAAGGTACACAGGAGGTCAGATGACAAGAATTGATGGCTTAATCAACACCGAGCTTTTCAAAAGCTGCGAGCAAGCCACAGGTCACAACATTATTAAGAGCCATCTAATATTCATTTTGTTCATAAACAGTGTCAATTTAAGCACGAGGTTAATGACACTATTTATTTATTTAATATAATACCTACTCCTTACGATTTTTACAAGTTCCAAAAGCTGTGATAATGTAGGTAGGTATATTTCTACAGTTGTAAATGTTTATTTATGATTATTTTACCTGTGTTTTTGTGTCGGATTACGTGCTGGCGACGTTAGTAACGATAATGAGTTAATAATGACCATTCCGCGTTGGATTAGAGAGTGGTAAACATTTCTTTCGTGAATAAAAATGTGTAATTTCACCTGTAAATGTAACCACAAATTTGATTCTAATTCATTATTTTTAAATAAAAACGCATTATAGTCGGGGCTACACAACCTTTGATAATATAGTTAATAGCTTGGACGTCGACAAAAGAATGATCAGGTTTCTTGATATGATTTTCAGTCTGATAGCGATTTGGTGGTTAATTTGTGGTGGGTGTAAGACTGGTTGATTATAATTATGGACACCATAGCATTGTTTCGTTGTTTTACGTTATACAAAAGATTGAAATCGTACATTTATTGTTTATTTCAATTTATTCGAATATTGTATTTTTTGGGGATGTGTGTGTGTGTGTGTATTTGCAGGGATAGCTAAGCAATTTATGATCATTTACAAACTTTAGGGTTCAAAGTTAGAGGCGCAACTGATGCCTAACAAGATATATAAGTTATTTGAGATTTTTCTTCGTAGCACACAGAATGATTCTAGATACGTTAAACAAGTCGAATTTGATTTTAAAAATGTATCCCGAGCCAAGTTGCGGATACACAGCACGGCAACTTGGATCCACTAAATCACGATTTTTACGTAAAGCAATAAACAAAACTGGTTGTAAATAACATTGGTCGAACGCCTCCTTGTCTTGGGAGAAGAGTAATGGTATTTTCTATTTCGTTAGGTGCCACTACGTGTAGTTACGTCTGGTCGGACGGGTGCCAGCTGTGCGAGCCGACCTACCTCTGGAACCCCCCGGTTAGCAAAGATGTAAACTTATACTGTAGCTGGAGGAGACTTTTATTATTTAACCATAAAATCAACATAAAGACCGGTGTTATGTTTGATATCCTTGTCTTTCTCTATCTGCATAGACCTATTTCCATATACGATTCATAAAGTTGATGAATTTGAACTTGAACAATCGATAGTCTAGTGGTGTCGAGGACTGCCCTTGTAACGAGAAGTTCTGGGTTCAATCCATCATGTGACCATTAATTACGCTATATAGGCGAAACCACTCCTAGCACAAGGTTTAACTTAGCATGTTTATCACACATAGCTATTTAAAACTTACATATTCATAAAGTTTAATTCAATCCATGTTTTCGTTCGTACTTCTATCACGCTTTCATCGCATTTATTCAAAGAAAACTGATAATTGCAAAGTTTACATATCATCAAACCCGACAGTAATATTTACTAGACTACAAATAAATCGCACGTGGTACCTTTGTGGCGCGAATTACCCATTCCCTTGCTGAACTTCGCAGCTCTGTGTGTATTGTAAACACATAAACCTGTGCAGTTTACGGCTTGCGAAAGCAACGTTTGCTTATGTCTAACATAGTTTTGCATTCAAATTGGCATATAACGCCGAGGCGCGCCCGACATACCCAACAATTAGTTGTACGTTGCTCAAACGTTTGTCACTTCCATACTAATGTTTCTGTGCGGCGCGCCGCCGCCGGCCCTAAATCAAAGAGCCGTGAAGTCCCCCCCACACTTCCATATTTTCGCACCCCAACAACGTCGTATAATGGCTATTGACCAAATTTATCGAGTTTCATGTCATATTCTCATCTTTATGCGAAGCCGGAGGCCTGGAATTGGCCTAACATAACATATGTGGGGAAAATGTCTTGGTGCTCCACGCCGTAATAAATTATTTTGATCTTTGTCTCGTACATAAATAATAGGAACTTATTGATATCAATAAAATATGTTTCCAATAAAGCAACCAAATGGCGATATTGAGGAAGCGATTATTATCGATGAATTTCGATTTGATTAGGTAGGTATACCTACGTCGTTTTGGCAGACTCCATGAAGAGTATAATCAGTGATATTGGATATAATAATATCATAAATTAGGAACCATTACATGTATTTTTTCTTGATAATAAATAAGACTAGATATTTTTTCCGTGATTTTGTTTACGTACAAAAATAATGTCGCTGTTTTTGGGCTAATAGGTTCAATTAGTCAGCCATTGATTTTTATAGATATATACAGATTGTTGATTCTACCTACTGTTATTCCCGAAAGGGCAGGGCAGTCAGAAGTGAATTATTTACACCCATATTTCGTCAGTGGTATTTATGCAGTTCCAATGTATAACATGGGTGAGTCAGTGGCCTTTTATAGACTGCAGGCAGGTAAATTTACTAACAGACAATTTAAATAGCAACCCCTACGATCTTAAAATTAGACTTCATGATCAGCTGCCCAATCTCGTGCACTAAAGATTAACGATTTAAATTTTAAAAATGCTTTCGATATAGGTAAAATTATAGTATGCAGGGATCTTTTGAACACGTGTGTTATGAAAGCCAACTGCCATAAAAACTCTTTTAGGCCCGCTACAACTGTTCGCTCACGTATGTGCCCATTCAAAAAGCGAGAGAAACCCGCGCGAGCAATCACAAAAGAACGGAAACTGGGGGCGAAGAAACACTGTCATTAATATACGCTTTGCCGTGTTGTATTGCTGACTCTGATTTTATTCCTAACACGGAGCTTTATGCTTATTATGGCTATACAAACTTCAGCTATAATGGAGCAATATAATAAACAAAAGAAATGATCAATTATCCTCAAAATTTTACTTATTCGTGTTGAGTTCCATATAATATTGAATTCCGATCGAGACTTTTTCCGTGTAAACTTCTTTCGATGAATCCTTTCAATACTTCCTATTCAGCCTTCGTACCTGCTAGGTATTGTTGTTTTGAAAATAAAAAAATGTAAAGAGCTATTTCTCTCGGAAAGTCGCATTGTTAAAAGTTTATTAGTGAAGTGTATGCATAAATTTACTGTTGTGCTGTAAACTTAACAATGACGCGAGTTTTTGCTTTGTATGAATATTACTTTACATTGGAAATATGTACTGGATACAACACGCCCGCCTCTTTTATATAAGTCTAGACAAAAACGGAATATATTATCGCAGTACATTAGCCTTTTACGGCTTCACCTCACATGTGAAATTAAATTTCATTTTCAAGGAGTGATTTTACATCTCGAACATTAAACAAAAGTAATAATTACGTACATCTTTAAGCGTTCTTTACTCATTAGGATCTGCCACTATTTCGGTATAAGTAGAGTACCTATTAATTAGTTCATTGAATCGTGGGCTTAACATCAGCAACGTTAATTTGACATGGATAGGTATAAATAAATGTATGTGGCAGCCGCCTGCGTTGCTGAGCTTTGAATGAAATTTAGCCTAAGTTAAAGGTGCTATTAAGCCGAGCTAGACCGTGGATAGGAGCACAATACGGCGGCAGCCGACGTCATGATCATTATTAAAAAGTTTTACAACAAGTTCGAAACACCCTGCTCCTGGTAGGTTGCTACCTACGTAAAGTACGGAAATTTATTACAGAATGTTTTTACTGGTTTTCGAAGTTTCTTAATCTAAAATCGATAGAAACGACGCCGAACAAAGTTGTGAGCAGTACCTTAAGTTCGAAATCGAAGAAAGTCGGACCTTTCGCTCAACACCTGTGTCGAAAATACGCTTCTCTGACAAAGCTGAGTAGAAACATCGCGGCAGTATGAGGTAAATCGAAACCTTTGTAGGAAAAGTTCATATCGTCCAGCCGTGTGCAAAATAATCTTGAAATCGTTTCGAAGTGGCAAACGATGGCCTGTAGAGTGTCAGTTTGATGTGAAATAAGCGGTTTCCTTATGTCTTTTCCTCAGAATATACTTACGTAACAGCCGTGACGTATAAAAAGTAATGTCTTGACTGACTGACTAACCGACCTATTAACGTTTGGGCCTGATCTTCGTGACATTATAAGCGAGAAATTTTTTTTTGCCTCCACGCGTCTCAATTAATGTTGAATGTATATGAAAAGATTTATGACTATTATTTCGCTTAGTATTTTATTAAAGATATATAAGGTAGGATTTTCGGAATGATTTTATGTTTTGGTCAAGAGGAACTTATGTATATTACTTTGGTTCTAGTTTTGTTATAGGTTGGAAAATAACAAATATATTTTTTATCCTTAATTGTTCCATTACAATATTTGATCCCCAAAATGTTTATTCCACTTTTGTATTTTTATCGCTCTGGATAATTTGATGCAAACGTAAAAAAAACCATTTGCATGTACCATGCGAAAGCGATTAGTAAGAATTGTTTACTTATAAAAAGTTGTTGAATTTATAAATTTCATTGGCAGTTAAACTGAATTTAAAGGGCTGATAGCTAACAGAGAGCTCCTAAATGTGTACGTGAATGTTTGGAGTGGGATAGAAACCGAATAGATACGGTCGAGCGCGTCTCGCTTGGTGGCCGAATGGAGCGGGAAAATTACATCAGTACATATACCCGCCTGCATCACGTACTGCACACGATACGTGTGCAACCCATTTTATTAATGGCAAATTTATTATTACAATAAGTGTGCTATTTAAAATGGCACAGATTGTAGTACACCAACAAGAAGATTATGCTAATCGTTCAATTTTATTTTCCCGATTCAACAATTTGTGCGTCTAGTTCTTAATTGCAATCTAAAAAGGTTTTCATTTTTGTCGCCTCGATTTTTCGGTCATTAACCGATGCTTTAAATTAGGTCGTGTCAAACCATCAAGTCGAGGCTGAGAACCTAAAACTAGTTGGTGTTTTTTATGTAGCGTATATTTTATCACATGCAATAAAACATATCCTTAATGATTTCTTATATTTACGCGAATACTACACATTGAAATAAAACTATTTTTAAGGATTCTATCGCGTTTATTTTTTGTTTTTACGTTCCCGACGTTTCGGCTGCTTTACAGCAACCATGGTCACGGGAGGACTGAGGTGGTTGACGTCCTAGTGTCATAGTTTGATGGGGGTACCCTCATATTTAGTTGTTACGGTCGGTCCGATCTACGCAGAAAGAGCCACTGTGTCTTGAGGTCTAGCAATGGTACGCTTGGTTTTGGATTTTATGATGTTTGACCAAACAGAATCCTTAAAAATAGTTTTATTTCAACATATCCTTAAGCTACGCGTATGTTGCAAGAGTCAACTGAGCGCAATGGATTTTACGCCGAGGCTCTTAGGCGATGGTATATCTTATATCACTGCATATTATATCAGTAAATAGTACACAGATAATCTCGTTGTAGAGGTGTTAGGGCTCTACATACCTGATATGTGTGTACATATTTCTCATATCACTGTACATGGCGGAAAGGACGCACATAATTACTGACAACCCACACTAGAGTTGCCACACCTAATGTGAAAGGCGGTAAATTACTTACTGAAAACAAATGAACTAGACTGAAACCTGAATTGGAATTAAACTAAACATTTTATGTTCAGTGTATATAGTCACGTTTCTTTACAGTCGACTTTTGAGTAGCCAAACGTTTGCAAGTAACTTTTTTCTTATATTGATTTCTTTTATTTCCGCGAATACTACACATTGAGATAAAACTTATTTTTCAGATTTTATCGCGTTTATTTTATGTTTTTACGTTCCCGACCATGGTTGCTGTAAAGCAGCGGAAACGTCGCCAACGTAAAAACATAAAATAAAATCGGAAAAATAAGTTTTATTTCAATAAATCTCTTCCTTTACATTACAATATTTTTGGAAAAAAATAATTATTAGTTCACGTTACGATATGTATGTAGTACGTAGGAATAGACGAATAAGATATATATTCCTACTAGCTGTCCTGGCGAACTTCGTACCGCCTCAGAATCAAATTTATGAGAAAATTAAATTATTGGTATTCTATGAAAAATGAAACAAACCTATCCCACGGGAACCATACATTTTACCGGGATAAAAAGTAGCCTATGTGCTATTCCAGACTATAATCTACCTCTGTGCCAAATTTCATACAGATCCGTTCAGCCGTTCTGGCGTGAAAGAGTAACAAACATCCATCCATCCATCCATCCAAACATTCACATTTATAATATTATATATATAGTATAGATATTTGGTCAAGCAGAAGCGGCGAAACGTCAAACAATGTTTCATTTTACCATTTTCTGTTGGCGTGGAAGAAGGACAACGACATTACTCCTTTCGTGTTTTCATCGCGTTGAATATTCAAATGATACCAGCGAGGACTAATTTTAAATTAATTCGATTTTAATCTTAGTTTGATAGTTCGTTAAAATTAAAGAAGCGTTTAAATAATATTTTTCTTTGTTAATTAATTATTTTTGTATTTGCTCTTATTTTCTTTTCAGTTTTGTGAAATATTATCTTCTATTTGTCCGCAAGATAATAAGATGGAGTTTTTGTAAGGACAGCAACAAAATTTTCATATTAGCTCCATACAAATTCGTATTATTCTGATGTTTATTATTATTTATTTTAGAACAGTCATCACATACACCCAACTAAATATACCTATATTCAAACGTGTTAAGGGGCATACACTAAACATAATATATCTATGACATAGATCGTCCATATGGACGTCCTATTTATATGACAATGTTATTTTAGCTACATAATTATGATTAGTTATAATATGATCCTAAATCTAGATATGACCTATATTAATAATAATGCAATATCCAAATGCAGAAACTTGAAGCTTTCACTGAATATTATAGTTTTGAAATGTCTGTTCAAATACGGATGCACTGAATGCGCGCAGCTTACGTCAGATTGTTGTTCTTATGCAGTACCAGAGCTTATTTCAAGAATCATATTTCCTCCAACAGTCGTTGTTTTGTTTTAAATACGGAGTTGGAAAGAGCGCCCGTATCTTAATCCTGCACCGGGCCGTATTTCCAATGCATAAGGTATATATTTCTGTGAGCATGCATTCGCGAGCACTATGTATTGCGAAGCAATTATCGTAGTTTGTATTATTGCACCCTACTGAGTACGCCCTGCAATAATACTATTTTTACAACTTCCGACGTTTCGGCTGCTTTACAGCAACCATGGTCACGGGTCATGGTCATGGTCACGGGAGGGTCGAAGAGAATATCCGCAAAATTTGTTTTATTTAAACGTGTACAATAATACTGTTATTTCTTTCTTTGCTGCCTTTGACCTCGCAGCTTACGAATGTCTTACAAACTATATTTTAAAGGGTATCTACCTCATGCTGGAAATATCGTACGAAATAATTGATAAAAACTTATATTATGTGACAGACACATCCATGACTCGGGTAAAAACTTTCGTACTCATCACACACACGACACAAGTTGGCCCCTACCACTATTCGAACCAGGACCATCGGTACAGAAAGCAGGGACACTACCGACTGTGCCAATGACGGTGACGACCCACCTATATTTTTGGCATTTAAGTTTGTTTCTCTTGAGATCCAAGCTTTGATAACACATTTATCTAATAGACGTAAGATCAATGATAAGACAGCATATTTTGGAATTCAGAAAGATATGAAAATGGGTGGAAGATTGTTTCGACTTCGAGATGTGTAGCATAGCATAAGCAATTGACTCTTATCTATGATAGTCCTAGAAACAGATAAGTAATTAATTCAATCATTATTTAAGGGCGTTTACAGTCGAGTACAAATGCCATTCAGTGTGGATAGGCTCTGCACATGTGTGAACTGACATGCAGTAGGGCTTATGAACGTTTTCACAGTCAAACGGCTTTCGGCTGCAGTGTGGTGCACACAATCACAATGCATTTCGGTGTACCCACGATGCGTATGATGTAATCATAGTAGGTATGAAGTTTGTTAGAGTTATAGTAATAGATTAGGACCTCATGACACAAGTTTCCTTACATACATATTTTGGGGTCGAGTCACCTTCGTCCGTAGGAGAATTAAGTACCCTCGAGATACCCTACACGTGACCCTGGGTGGTGCCAACCAGGTGACAACTCTACTGGTGGTAGGCTTCGGCCGTGGCTAATCACCACCCACTGAACAAAGCCATGTCGCCAAGCGGCCTAGCCGTGTTCCGGCATGATGTTCGGTGCTGCCATTCATGGATGGCGGGTCAGATCAGTTGCGCTGCATGTGCCTAGTGAATGTAGCGTCTCTATCTACTGCCGCCTTCCTACCTAGGCAAGTATGCTCCATCGTAGATCTCATCGTCACTTACCATCAGGTGAGATCGAGATCAAATAATTGCCTATAATGTAATTAAAAAAAAAATACCTTGCTAGGAGGTGTTGTATATGACGTACGAAGTACGCATGTGTGCGTGGCTGCGTCCATAGCACGCCTCTGCTCTAAATAAATCAGTGTACTAGCAGCTGTCAGTAGTTTCACTTGTTCCCGACATAACAGTGGTCTCCCTCAACGGTTTTAGTTAAATTTGAGTAATTTAAATGAATAAAACAATTCGATTTTGATTTTTAACTATGTAGATTTGTACTTTGGATTTGGTAACGAAAGCGCTTATGAAGCGCAGTATTCAAGGTTTTTAGCATGTTTACTAGATAACTGTCAATGTAATTAATTAAGACGAAATGTTGTCAGCTGCAACACTTTTTGTTCGAAAATTCGAAAACCAGAATGAACAGAAGTACTAGAATTATATTTATTATTCATACACGATATGCTAATTTCCCTTTGTATAATTATTAGTCGTGCTCTATTTATGAATTTTAATCTTAGCTGAAGTAATTTTATGCATGTTGCTTTTAATTGGAACAATGCAATAAATACAAGACAAGCTTTAAAGTCATTTTCAAGACTGTGTGCAGAAGCACTTTATATATTATTTTTTGCCTATAGCTGCAGTGGCTAGACTCCAAGGACTACATTTTAAATTCTATGTCGCATAGGTAGCGGCACTGATAAAGCTGATAAAGCTGTATACCTAATATCTTAACAACACATTCAAGATTAATTATTATGCCTACTCGCTGACCCCACATACTTCGCCCTGCCATGTCCCATAGAAAAAACCATTTTGAATTTTCCAGATTTTTCCGGAAAACTTTTTAATTTTTTCTTTCCCGGCTCACCTGGACGATAATAACATTTTAAAAAAACTGACAAATTGGTTCAGCTGTTCTCAAGTATTGCGTTTACTAACGAGCAGCATTAAATTTTTATTTATATGGATAAAATAAGTCGGTATAATGCGTACATATTTTTTTAACTTATTGAGCTTTAAAGATAGACATTGATGTATGTCGTGCATAAGAAGATGACCATGCACCGGGCAGTATTAACCCATTTTACTGAATGGACTTGGCTGCACTCGACGACCAGCGCATACATTCTATGTTAATATTTAATTAAGCCTTCATTGTAGCGATTAAAAGCAAACGATTGGTTAATGCAATAATCATATCAGCATCTGCGACTTTGTGCGTGTGAACATAAGGTATAGTTTCTTTAATGTCCTGTAGGAATCATTGACCCAGCAGATAAGCATCATCATGCCGAGTTGGTGATATCCGCACAGTGAATTTCGAGACACAGTTGTTTTGATTTTCTTAGGAGTCCTCCGATTCCTTGGGACAATTTTATTTGGTAGATATTGATCTTATTATTAGTTATCGCAATGCCAAGTTTCAGTATAATTTGTCCACTGGATTTTGTAATACAGTTTTTGACAATCCCGCGGGTAACATTAGCATTATAATGTTGACCCAGGTTAAGCTATCAACTTGCATTTTTTCATGAAGATCTATTCTGTAGTTTTTCCTTAACGCGTAAATAGATTGACAGACTTTTCGTATTAGAAATTTACATATTACTTTTTGATACAATTTTAAAGGCACAAATAAAAGATAGGTAAACGTACTTATTAATTATTCAAAAATACAACGCTTCAGTGTCAATTAACTAAACTGTTTCATAATTTTATAAAAGGTTGTTAAAAGGTTTTCTGAGCCCGAGAATCCTACACAAATATTTCTATTTTATACTTCGTCGTTCCACCCTGAAAAGGACGAATCGTCGTTTAAATGAAGTACTAAATATATATTTGGGGGACGTTAATAAGAACACCACTACTCATAGCTTCAACGATTTTTTATGGATATAAATTATGCGCTATGGAGAAATATATTTTTTGTAAGTTATTAATTTTATCAATTTCTTTTATTGATCTTGTATATATTTGTTTGTATTCGGTAAGCTAACTAATGACGAATATGATTACTATATATATATTCTATTCTAAAAACATTTTTGGATGTAGACGGCGGCTAGTCATCATAGCAGTTTGGCTGTGACTTCGTACTCTTGTTTTTCTTCTAAATATATAGGTATGATAAAGGCGTCATGATACACGTTTGATTGCTGTGACAAAAGCGATAGACTGTGATAAATGCGTTTTAAATTATACGAGCGACGCCACGCCAATTGCAACGTTATTACGGTCTTATACAAAATTTCATCAATAATACTATTTCACTTCAAAATAGGAAAGAATGGATGAAATACAATTACTTAAACAGAACTCGACACAAGCGTCCTATTTCTTTCTCGCCTACTACAGTAATGGGTTTGGTGCTCCCCTCTTCTCGCTAGTGGTGAAGCCGGTACCGCCCTCGACTCCTCGCCCCCCACCCTCCGGTCTCCAACGCCGTCGGTGCCACCAACAATGACCTCGTATTTCAGACGGAATTGCTCAAATACGGAACAGAGAAAGCACAGAATAGCGCTTAGATGTTTTAAAGATAAAAATGTTTTAGTAAGTACCTTAAGAATCGCTCTCTCACTTCTTAAGTAACAGTCAACCTACGTTTATAAAATAGGCTTGTTTGAATGATTTCGTATTTTATTTTATTTCCGGATGTTTACAAACACGAATAACGTCCGTGTCATAAATATCTTATACCACCTCTGTTCTATCCCCATCAGTAACAACGCAATATCATAAAGGTGCTGTCATCAAATGTAAATTGAGAGTAGAAAATGATAATACTATAGTTTATTGTATTGTCTATTCATTTCTAGTGCCATCACGACACCAACATCGGAGTCAAATAGCGAAAGATGGGGCCATTAGAATGAAATCTAACTCTCTGGTTTCTAACATTCCACCACGTTTATCTTTTCTCTAGAACTACTTCCAGTGATTTATTATTATGGTAAAGCTCATGGCCGCCGCTTGGAGAGTATTACAATTGACTGAACGTCACACGACTGGTTAATATGTCTAATTTAAACTAAACTTTGATCATTTGACGCACAAACACGGAATGAACACGTAATAGTGACTTGCATTATAAATGGCAATCGGCTCACATATTGTACCGTATAATTTATAGCACAAGTAAATTGAATGACGAATATTGAATTTCGAATGGAAATGTGGAAATAGCGTGTGGTTTTGTTCTTTTAAAAGCAAGTTTTGAAAGAATTTGTTTCTTTGTAGTATGAATATTGAATCATAATATACCTAGTTGCTTATTGGTTGATAAGTAATATATCTAGTAAGGCATGCTAATTATGTTAGCTGTAAATTTCATTGCTGCATAGAGTTATTATGATCGTAACAAATATTTATGTAAGATACTTGCCATGTTTACTTAGGACCTTAAAAGAAAACTGTATTATAATTTATTTATTTTATAGAACTATATATTAAGCAGGTTATTTACCTAGAAACTTGATTAGTTCAATTTCCTACTATCCTCGTGGCTCGATTCTAGTATTTCTCGCCAGTAGCTTCCTTTGTTTAGCTAATTGGTTGGCTGCTTTATAATTTGAACACCGATTGCTCAGTGCGGTTATCATGTCTGAGCAACATAACCTTTAGCGGTTTCTATTTCAGCGCGCACACCGAGTATTATTGGGTGAAATAAAGAGGGAAATATGAACTTCATTTGGCTGTCATCCGGTTAGTTGACCAAGAATTTTGTGTCTATTGATTATGCAGGCAGAAAAGTGTTCTAAATGGAATGCAAATGTATGGGGAGTGTCGCCGTTCGTATCTCATCTCCATACGATTAGTGGATCATTTGTTACGCAACTATACCATTTGGAGGTACCGCTGTCGTTCCAAGCTTTCTCATTATTACTCGAGACCGACGATGGACATTATTGTTTATCCACGTACCTACATGTGGTTTTTCACGTGTTTGCTGGCTACAAATAAGGTAATTTGTCTTTAGATTAGTTGTGGTTTTGTAGCATCTAAATTCTGCAAAATGGGGAAATGAAGGATTGTGAATACTGTGAGCTCCGTATTGACTAAGCTTTTTGCCTTGGGCACGGTACGTACTTGGCTGAGTGAAGACAAGTAATTTATTTTGGTGGCTTATGTTGTAAGCAAGTGAAAAGTAACTTGGTACATACGAATTACAATTTCAATAAAGTCAGTAGTGTTATAAAGTAGTCTGTATGGGGACTTGGCACATAGAGTCTGGCGTCGAGATTGGTTAATTTTTCGCTGTGTGATTACCATTTGCATAAGCTGCGAGCCTTTGGATACTAAATTACTTCTGCTATGGACACAAAAGTTGCTGGAAGTGCCAACGTGAAGGCGAAAATAAAATAATATTTTCAAAACATTCTAATTATATTTCGAATAAATAATATAGTGATGCCAAGCTCATGAAGTGAAGAAGTTATCAATCATTTTGTGTACGTTCACTTCACTTTTTAATTGAGAATGGTAATTTTAAATTGTGGAGTATATGCACCCAAATAATAAGGGCTAAAATATCCGCTTTCTTATGGGCCGGTTTCCAGCAAAGCGTAGCGCAGAGAGAATAGACCAATCAGATAGTTTAAAAAATACCGCATGATACCGAGCCCAGGATTTCAAACAATCTGATTGGCCTATTTCGCACTTTGGTGGAAATCGGACCTTTCTCTTCTGCAGTCGCTTTCATCGCTCTTGTATTAGAATGAGCGTTTTATTCACTTCCAGGACTATATAATAATTTCTTCGGCGTACTTTTATTACGTGCCGACGTTAACGAGATCTCGCCCCAGATATTATAATTAGGTATAACACTAAGTCTGAGTTCATCTCATCGTGCCGCGGAAACTGGAAAATAATAAAAATATAAATTATTATATTTTGCTTTAATTTAAAAAGCGTGCCATTTTTTTTCACAAAAGTATTTGTTTTATTAGAATGGCATGGATAAATTATTTATTTTCTTTCATCTGTTTTCACAAGTCATTATTCTTTGCTGTGGGAATTTAGTCCCGTTTCATTAGTTCAGTACTACGCCACCTTAATTTCTGTTAAAACAAGCTAGTTTTTAAGTTAAGTTTGTCGTATACCGAAATAATATTATAGGACAGGTCTGGTCAATATACGCACCATTAAAACGTGGTATATACCTACTACTACATAAGTTACATACACCTACATCTTACCGAGTGCCGTGACCGCCATTACCATGCTAATAATAATTAATTATGCGTCCAACTTAACGGAAATAGCATGACTGAAATGGGGTGGTACAATTACTTTACGAATTGCGCATATTAATGCTAAAAGCGATATGTAATCGGCCGGGATCGAACTTTTAACATTTTCTCAATTACCTTGTCTACTCCATGGGCTGTGCTTATCTATGCTTGTCTATAAGCGTCGTCATAAAAAATGCCAAGTCCAATAATTAATTATGTATTGTTTTAAGTGCTGTTTGATTCGCTGCTAAAACTTATCAAGTATTTTTAAGTCATAATACTTTAGTATCAATATTTAGTATGTATTATAGAATAGGTAAGGTACTTGAATTCTTTAACTGCAATTATTAATTCAGTTATCACAGTACATTTACTTAAGCGGTGTACGCACCAAATGATCAGTGGGTTATTTTTCTTAAATTACTCGTCACATTGACTTGTGGTTTAAATGCAACAGATAAGTAGGATCCTGTGCAAACACTGACCGTGTTGGTGTTAATTCTGTTAAAGAGTTTCCGCAAAGAGAGATAACACTACTTTTCGTTGATAGAACTTCGTTTGTAAATCAAGCTAGTTTTAATTATTATTGCACAGGTAAATTACCAACATAAGTTGGCACTAGGTAGTGGGTATATTACTACTTGATTGTATCATACGTATCAGCTGTAATATGCATATAATATTCGTTTATAAAGAGGAGCCATGGAGTCCCTTGCCCATTTCTCTCCATACGAATCGTATTACGAGAAAGCGGTAGAGTTTTATACTTACATTTTTTTTTATAATTCTTGACGATTTCTATGTACCTACGCTCCGGTAATGTCTCACATTAATAAAACATATGCTAAATCCGATTCAACGCATGACGTCACACAGTTCTCGTGATATATAATACTCCCTCATACAATGTACTTTTAAATAATCACAACAGTTTTAGGATCAATTTACTAACAGCCTGTTTTCAAGTTACCCCGTAACTTTGTGATAATTTTATGAGCATTATACACGAAAGTTCAAGTGGTTACATTTTGCCTAGTTAACTTTAACTAACTTATAATAAATTCCATTGTTAAAAAATAACTAAGTACATTTTTTTATAAGGCTTGACCCACATTGTTTTTGTATAGTGCGTAATATCTCTAGCCCTAAATCATATAAAGTGTTCGGGCTGCGGAAAAATTCTCATTCATTTTTTTATTATTAGGGCAAGGTATTTTATTATTACGTAAGTTATTTAAGGTAGGTCTTGGAGTAATTAGTGGGTATGTGAATCGTTAGATAAGCACTGTTAAGTCAACTGTCACCTAATGAGGTGCAATTTGCTTTGCTTTCTAGAACGATTGTTGAAGAAAAGGACATCCCTGAGTTACACTGTTTGGCTAAGCGTTGGCGAAGCAACGCTGGGAATGTTTAAAGTCAAAGTTTTGGCAACATTCACCCCGTATAAGCTCAAAAGATTAAGTAGGTATTTTCTTAGACGTATTCTAAATTTAAGTACCCACCAGCTCTAATCTTGGGTTTCAAATGGATTTCGTTTTGTCGGTATGATGTAATGAAACTTTGGAGTTACGACGTAATGTTGATATTACCAAATTCACTTATTCACTGGATCGATTACTTGAATATTCTCTCTTTAGACTTATTTACAGTTCTTTTTTTATATGTCCTTAGTTATATAAGTTATAATTGACTTGACCTCTCCTCCCCAAAAGCAATTAAGTAATTACAGACCAACGACTTACGACAAGAATTGTTACTTTTCCTTATTAACGCGGCTTAGCTCCAAAAAATAAAAATACAAGAATGTATTTATGTTTTCGTCTTCAATGGCTGTTTGCAAGGCGAATTGTAAAATAAATCGCAATAAATTGAGCTTATTTGCTTTTATAGTTTACCCTTACAACGTGATTTTCTCAGATGTTTGCGTTTTAAAAATGATATCTAAGAATGTAGAGTCAATAGAAATCAATGAGTTTGTAGTTGATTATGTCATTAGGTTACTCATTAAGTTTTATGTTTTTTTTAGTTAATATATTTTTTTACAGTTCCATTTCTTTAGGTATATTAAACAGATAACATATTAGGATTGAAATAAAAAAAAAATGCCCATAAGGAAAACAATGCAATGATCTTTTACTATTTACATCGCCAACATGCCGTTGAAAAATAAACTGAAATCGGTACAGCAATGGGGGTTGAACAATCTTTCATGGTTCACCCTTTCCTGTGCCTCGACTATCTTCATCGTGCGAGCGGTGAGGATTACGT
Source organism: Pheosia gnoma (assembly GCA_905404115.1). Lineage (NCBI taxonomy): Eukaryota > Metazoa > Arthropoda > Insecta > Lepidoptera > Notodontidae > Pheosia > Pheosia gnoma. The sequence continues at coordinate 5,318,373 of FR989901.1, forward strand.
TTGTTTGCGCTGCTAGACTGTACAAAGCGAGCAGTCTGTTGACATTTACTGTCACTGTAAATACTCGGTTTACCGTTATTTACCGAGAGGACGTATTAACCTACTGTAAGCAAATATCTACGACCGGAAAGAATGGAACCTATTCTTTATTTTGTACGATTGAAATTTTATAGGTCACTTTTGCCATCGGATTTTGCATCCAGATCAATTTTGTTCCGTCGCATGTTGATTCGTTATGACGGGTCAAAGGACAATTTGAGTTATATTTTTGTAACTTCGATGCAAATGTTTGCAAAATATTTTGTAAATACTATGTTTGCATGTATTTTTATTGTTGATGTTACAAGTACTATGAAGAGTCGCAGTAGGGTGACGTAGTTTTTATTAATAAGAAGGATCAAATGTATGTACATGATATTCTTGAATGAAAAACTAAAAATGTTTTGTTACTACACCATCCCGTCGTAGCTATCGCGTAGTATTCTGGCTACGGCGTAGCACAACATATTTTTTTGGTTCACTGGCTATTCCATTCTGAATTATATGTTAAATGACTGAAAAGGCAGTCCCTTACATTTAATTACGACGTTTTGTATGATTAGTAGTTGTAGTGGTTCTCATGTTTCGAAAATGCTACGAGACGACGAAGCTACGAATACTCGTAGTACTTTCTCACTCACAGAAAAGAATCGGTGTAATATGGAATATTATATAATATAATAAAGTGTCAAGTATTTATATAATAGTTTCCAAAATTATAAATAAAACTGTATTTAAATAAATTACTCGAACGTTCAGATGTCGGACGTTTTTGGTGGATTTAGGAGGCCAAAGGCTTACCAGACAAATTTTCGTTAACATAATCGATATTGAACATGATCAGTCGATGATAATAATGACTTTAATTGAGTATATGAGCGTACTTGTATTAAAAGGACAATTCTTTGTATAAAAGTCCCCGTCCCCTCTGGTCGCGTTTGCGTTCTCGTCTCGTATTTATTTTATAAACTTTGATATGTAAACGTTTTGTCCGGTACGAGAAAAATCCCAACGTTGTAGGCTATGATCTTAACTATCCAATCTGAGGGTAATGCTATCGGATTGTGCATGAGTTGGCGGTTGAATTTTTTTATATACTTGACGCGATGCGCGAGCGGTCGTCGCAAAACACAAACTTTTAAAATTTAAAGCGCCGTTATAGATGAAATTAGTAAATTAATACTTACAATATCACCAAACGCAACCACTAACTACAATAAGACCAGAGTATGCACATATTTTTTATGTGACAACCCTGTTTAAAATTATCATGATGTGTTACCAATCGAATGAATAAACACTGAAAATCTGTGCACGAAGCCGGCTGGCAAAATGCTAGTTCAAAATATAACAAGGACGGCGGTCCACGCAGGAGACGAATACCGGTGAAGTTATACTCCCACCAGACACGATTTCTCTCATAATATTATTTGCTGCTGGAAAGACGTGACTTGAATTCCTCCTGCTACCTGCTTATGACGATATGAAATTTGTTCGCCGCAGGTAACTCGCTTATTTATCTTAGAAATTGCAATGCACGTTATGAAATTTCAGATGTTATGTATTATTTTGCATTTTGACGTGCAATTATGATTTGAGTTGTATAGTTTATCTTAGCTTCTTTAAATATACGCGGTAAATATTACGCTTGTGACTATAGGTCATTGGGTCTAATAAAAATATACGACTATGGATTTAATATGTAAAAAAGAACCAATAAATAATTTCTTGCTTAGAATTTTTGTCGTGCCTAAATAACCGTTGCAAGGATCGAGACTTAGTCGCGTTTGCGACTATACCTCCGAGGCACACAACTTTAAACGTGAAGAAAAATAAGATTACCACAAGGTTAGAGACAACAAACTTCCACGCAACGAAAACACGTTCGCAGCTGCTTAGACAAAGCGTAGAACTCAAAGTTACTGCTCGTACGAGAGGTAAATTTGATTAAACTAAGCCAAATATTAGGCGAATAAGTTGAGTTTGCTGCCGTATTGTTTCTAGAAACTACATCAGCTGAAATGTCATGTACATATTCGTCGTATATATACTTATATTAAAGATACATACATGAAAATAGTGTTCATATTTTCTTATGTATAACACTTATCTTTTTTATCCAATGATATTCGACAATTGTAGTGATCTCAAATGTGTTGTTGTGTGCGTATCTAATCAATTAAGCTAAGGTTCAAAGATTTATGCGTAACTATTTTTCAGCAGCTTAGTTGTGATAATGACAACCTTTTGAAAAGTATTTTCAACAGACACGACTACATATAGCTTTAGCACCATAGACAATTAAATATCAGTCGCCTAAAAGCTACCGTAAACACATTAATTTCTGCTATAGGTATACAATTTATATTGCGGCGGTATAAAAATATTGTCATTCCCTGTCAAAGGCCTTGGCGGTCGGAATTAAAAGAGCTTTTTCCTGTTGTAGAAATTTCGTCATGTAGTTATGAGGGCATTAAAGTTAATGGAGCCCTCGGCACCGTCGCCTACCTCCGCCAGTTTATGAGTTCATAGGCGGAGTATCTCTGTGGCTACGTTTTATTTGTGAGATATTTCCATTTTGGAAGCCTCTCGGAAGATTATTTTGTTAGGAAAAAACCTTTATCCTGCCGTCCCTACCTGTCTGTGCAGGCAGTTTGCTGTACACCGTGTGAATTTATTTTTATGTAGGTAATATGTACAGAAAAGTAACTATAAAACCCAGTTTAGGTTTTTTGTCTTAAATATTATTATCACATAATCGTTTTCAGCACACATGCTTATATGATCGATCGCGGACTAGCCCGAAGCTGAGCGTGTGATAACGTCACCAGAGACGGTCGTAAGTACTTAAATAAAATGTCTTTGATCCCTATTTTGCGGACTTAATACATAATAAATAATTTTCCGATTAGGCTCTACAAAATGCGGGTATTCTGAATGAAGATTCGTTACTACTTAATGCTGAGGGTTTTTCAAGCGAACTGGCAAATGAGTCGGCATTTGCGAGGCGACGATGGTAATGTCAGCCAGCCAGTAAATTTTCCAGATAAGCGCGGCTCTGACGGCTAGGCCAAGCTCGCTCGCTTATTTCATTAAGTTATTTGCTTTGACTTCAACTCGTAGCTGACGAAATCTAGTCGACAATTTACTCTAAATATGCATACAATCTTTGGATATATTTATTGAGCTTAAATAGCATTTTCATCCTAGCATTTAAAAGAAAAACAATCGATACCAATGACCTTGGGATTTGGTTAAAATGTTAACACTATTTGCTCCCATTCACGCCTCATCACACTTTGAGGAAAAATTCCGAGGTGCGAGAAAGGTGTTGTATTATTCAGCGATTTCCCCCTCATTGGGATTGATTAATTTGTAGTTCATCTAAGTTTCTCCGAGATTTCCGATTTGCTCCCTTGGTGGTGTAAATTGTGCTGGAAATCCGAGCGGCGTCGTTAGTTCTGCGCGGGTTTCCCCTGGGCCAGGTCGGGCAGGGGACGTGAAACCTTCATAAATCTTTTCATCTAGCTTCGCGCAGCTAACAACCCGGTACATACGCCCGGTGCGGATCGAACCCCACCGCTACTAAATAACCGTGAAAACTTTCATAATAACACCACTTTAAGTAGATTAAAATAGCTAACTGATCGTATTTTCATATTAATCATATAGTGCCTGAAAGAGGGTCGGCGTTACGTACATGCTGGCGGTAATTTAATAATCTAAGGGATGTCTCGCCGCGGCCTGCGCCTTTATAAATCAGCTTTATAAATCAGCTTTATAAATCAGCTTTATAAATCAGCTTTATAAATCAGCTTTATCGGGGTGACTTCGCCGAGGTTTAAAATTATTACTCCACGGAACAGGAACGGCACTTAGATGCACCTATCAGTATAACAGATTACTTACTGAAATAAAACTATTTTTAAGGATTTTATCGCGTTTATTTTTCGTTTTTACGTTCCCGACGTTTCGGCTGCTTATATCAGATTTGATAAACCACAGATCCTCGCAAAAGAACACCGATTCCGACCAAGGATGATATGCGAGGCCATTGAAATTAAAAAACATCCTAATTTCAATAGGGAAGATGGCTGGGTGCTACCACCGACTTGGGATCCAGTGATTAATATTATTAAATCGAAAACCAAGCGTACCATTGCAAGACCGCAAGATACTGTGAGCACTTTCTGCGTAGATCGGACCACAATCAACAATTAAATATGAGGGTAGCCCGTTTCTAACTATGACACCTGGACGTCCACCACCTCAGTCCTCCCGTGACCATGGTTGCTGTAAAGCAGCCGAAACGTCGGGAACGTAAAAACGAAAAATAAACGCGATAAAATCCTTAAAAATAGTTTTATTTCAATGTGTAGTATTCGCGTAAATATAAGAAATCAATAGATTACTTACTGCTTTATACGTTAGAAACATGAAAATAATCCACAATTACAAAAATAACATCTAGCCCAAAATTTATTGAAACTATTCGTTTATTTATAATGGTGTTATAAAGCACTTTTCTGTAGAAAAAATAGTGAAGGATGGCTCCAAGCACTGACCGCAGTTTCTCACTGGTTTCTGCCACTTTACGACCCGTCTCAGTGCTGTGAGGATTAGTTTGTAATACCGTCGAGTTCTTGCCAGTGAAGATATCACTCGTAAATACCCCTGTCATAAGGTTGGGTCTCGAACCAACGTGGACAAATCTGTGTGGAAAACCTGTAGGGTCGGTGACATGCTAAAACGCTCATTAATCTTTAAACTAAACGACGCATTGTTTACTTATTGAGGTTATAAAATATAATTTTCTAAAGAAAATCTTTAATGCCTAACTTAGACACAAATATTATAAGTAAACACATGTTTTGTAATACAATTTTCTTTCCAAAAGACACATATCTGACGGGTCATAAAAAAATAATATAATTCCATAATATCGCGGCAAATTCTTCGACAGATATTAATGAAATATTGCTCGGAGGTAATCAATCACTATGAAGTTGCGAAGAATATTTAGAAAAATAAAACTTGAAATTCCTAACTTTCCTCTTTGCGTTTATGAATAAACTTTATTTTATAAATTGAGAATAAGTTAATACTTTTATATCCATTCTTCGAAGTTTGAGCTACTTGTTAACTTCTCAATTGAACGCTTTCATGGATAGGTAGACATTTGTTGATATATGCAATCAAATTAATTGATTTATTTTTGTTTCAGTACCGCTGGCGGAGTGTTTGTGCGCTGGGCACGGGAGGGTTCGCCCTCCTATACTGGCGGCTCCGTCTCGCCGGCCCTCCCACTGCGTTCGCCACCGCAGATAACCCAGCCTCGCGGGACCCTTCAATTCTCACGCGTCTCTACACTTTTGCCTATCTTCCCGTATTCAACTTCTTCCTACTTTTATACCCATTTCACCTGAGCTTCGACTGGTCAATGGACTCGATCCCGAGGATAACGAGCTTGTTCGATGCACGGAATATATCCACGGTGATATTCTACGTGGTCATGTCAAAAGTCACCTGGCGGATGCTGATGAACGAATTCAAAAAGCGCCAGGAGAACCTAGTCAGAGATATCAAGTACTATAAAAAACAGAATTGTAAAATTAAGCACAAATGGAATTATAATTGCAAGCAGTATAATAGAGGACAAGACTGTTATGAAAGAAAAAACTATCTTGCACCGCACAAAGATAGTGTATCATCTAAAAAGCTATTATGTCCGTGCACTGGCTGCAAACATTCACTCGCTGATGAACACACGAGCGTGTGTCGCGCGAGCAACAACAATAACATAACCATGCACAATTCGAGCTGCATCTGCCCAATATCGCTTGCGAAATCCAAGGCGAATATTACGCGTAGAAGCGTTTATTGCAGTTCCCAAGTCGCGTTGTTGCTGTTCACAGCTTTTATGGTACTACCGTTCGTGCCTGCAACTAATTTGCTTTTCTATGTTGGCTTCGTTGTGGCGGAGCGTGTTTTGTACATACCAAGTGTTGGGTTCTGTTTGTTGTTGGGCCTGGGGGCTGGGGTGTTGACTCGTGGCTGGCACCGCAGCGAGATGAGGAGCAGAATGTTCATGCTGGCCCTGCTGGTGACGCTGTCCGCGATGTGCGGGTACACGCTCCGCAGAAACCTCGACTGGCGTGATGAGGAGAGCCTCTTTAGGAGCGCGTTGCATATCAACCCACCTAAAGGTAATTATTATTAATCCATTCACTTGACAAGAAAAGCATTTTTTTACATACAAGGTATTATGGTTGTACGTGTATGTGTGTATGGTTGTACAACCATAATATCACATTCATAAGTACACACGTACAAAACAAAATATATACTGAAACCGTTTCTGTAACACAATTCTGTATATGTTACATGTGTTGTACAATCACATACATTATAGAAAGCCAAGTAAAGTTTCAAATTTGGAGAGGGCCCGTTGTATCAACCGTTAGTCAACGTCGCGTCAAAATTTTGCGAGATCACGGCATAATGTTGGCGCTTGCGAGACCAGCACTTCCATTTCGTACCTTTCTCAAAACTTTGTTTGTTTGCGTTGCTCCCTCGTTACAGCTCAAAACTAAGGCACAATTAATTTGTTTGAGAGACAGCTACAAACAACCTGTCCGTGAAGTGTTAGTTCATGTAAGTTAGAAAAGAGTTTGTCACTGCACGGCTGCTCGTCTCTCAGTACCTGGCCGCTCGGGGGCCGGTAATGTATTCACTATCTTCACTCACATTCAGACTCTTGACCTTTGTAGGACGCCATTAAACATGCATGTGCGACGTCCCGAGGGAGGCCGCCTCGGGTTTCTGTTCATATCACAAACTTTGGCGCAAAGAGTAAAGTTTCCTCTGATGGTTCTCATTTTGCCTCCCTTCATAAGACGAATGTTGTTCGACTCAATCTGGAATATTGCTCTGTATTAGTTCTGTTATGTAAAACGATTGTTTATGAATCTTTTGTTTTTTTTATTGCTCTATTTGATTACACGAAATTGGACGTAACCATTTTCATACTTATTGGATAATCAGTAATCATTCATCTGAGACTCATTGCGATTTCAATTTAAGTATCCACCCGCAGCATGACTTGATAATAAACGTAATAGGGTTAGTGTTAACCATTCCAATTTATGCTATCATTTTTCTGATAGACCGCAATATTTGCGCACAATATAATGTATTACTAGATACTTAGAGGACTTCATAAATAATGTCTATCAACAGGTCTCTGAAGTTGATTCGAAAAATATAGTATTGGAAGAAAAAACTACAAATAAGATAACGAAATACCCTTTACCAGAAAAACAATATTTCACCCAAATTATGACACTTTATCGAAGGGTCTTCGATGTAAAACTATCAAACTTCTGTGCGATGGGTTTGTAAGAAAAAAATAAGAGGAGCGAGTTGCTTTTTAAAAGTTTCTTTCTAACTTCTTGTACTTTTACGAGATCCGAAATCACTTGTAAAATATTGAGGACACGTCTCCGCAGCTGTGACGCGAGTTATTTTCTCATGGGTATCACCTGCTATGACAAGATAATGCCACGGAAAACTATTTTCTATAAAAACCTTTTTAAGATTTTTGTTTGTGCTAAATATCATATACAGTAAGTACTAGGTAGATGATTTCTATGTTGTTATTTTCATTATAATCTGTTCTTGAATCAATGTTATTGCCTATTTGTAATAACTGTTGATCTGTAAGCTGTAGACATGAGTTCTCTATACAACTACGCTCTGCGAGTTGTCTAAAGATCCTTATTGGACATAATAGAAGTTCCATTAAGATCGACATTTGAAGAGCTAATGAAACAGAAACAGAATCAAAATACTTTTTATTCATGTAAACCATTAAGTACTTACAGTACTCGAATCGTCAAACTTGATACATAATGCTTAGCTACAACTATACCACCCGTTCGGAATGCCGTTCCTATGGAGAAGAACGTGCAAGAAACTCCATGGTTGCTCTTTTTAAAAAGATCTTTTACATTTTTAAGCTGTCCATTGTTATGGGTATGTGAGAACAATATAGAAATGGCTAGGTAGGCTCTAGTTGTTGGTCATAAAACTACTACTGCTAGTTCTCTAATGAGTGCGTAGTAAGTAATTAAATAGGGTCAAGTGGCACCTGGCGAATTACGGAGTATATTCAGTTCCCATTATTATTTATATCGTCTTACTACTGAGTACACAATACGTATAGAACCTACCTATATAGACGTTAATTAGTAGTTACTTGAATGTCAAGTTGCTCATTAATTGACCTCAGTATGTATAATGTACTATATAATTATGAGTTTAGTTAAGCTGAAAAAATGGAGTGACTAGACCAATGACATTATATACCACATACCCACTCCACCCACTCAGCCAAAAAGCAATGTGTAGTTAAACTATGGATAAAATAATATTTTTTTTATTTATTTATTTATTGAACACAAAACAGGTTACAATCAAGTATGCATTAATGGTGACATGGAATATAGTTGCTTAAATATAATTATAACCCAAAAACTTGTTTTCAAAATGATACAATATACGAGATAAGTAGAAGTTAAACTTAGGCACTACTAATGTACTATAACATAATTAATACTAAATGTTAACATGCATTTAATTAAAAAACATAGGTAAGTGTGAGAAGTTAGGCGAATGCTATAACTATTGTTTGAGGATGTTACGGTAGGTAACGCTTGTTCAATTCGCTTAGTGTTGCCATGCTCGTGGGATCGTTTAGTGATGTTTGATGTTTTATACATATTATATTTAATAGTAGTGTTAGCTTTTTTTGATTATCAGTCTTCTGAGAGCTGTATTGGAGGGAATCCTTTTAGTACCTTATTTTAATTAGTACCTAATAGGTAGGTAGCCATAATTGTCCTAATTTACTGATTTTATTTATTAGATCTCATATACAAAATATGAGGCTCGCCAACAGGATATTATAGCTGTGATCAAAATAGAGGACAGTTTGAGATTATTTAAAACGTGATATATCTGTGGTAAAATTGAAGGCAGTTTGTGATAATTTAAAACGACATATAGCAGAGGTAAAAATAAAAAATAATTATGTAGGTAGGTATTAGCTATAAACCAGCAAGGTAAAAGCAGTTACCTTTTTATTTATTCATAGACAAGACTCGAGTGCCACGGATAATCTGTACCTCATAAACAACTGGTTTCTTAATTATTCAATTAATTGGCCTTAAGAACGCAATATAATAACGTTGCCGTTGACGGTATAAGGAATTGATTGGTTAATTTGATTTGTGGTTAAATATAATTAGATTAAAAATAATAATACCACCCCTTTTGTAATGTGATGCGTGCCCAACGCTCGAGCCCCCCCCCCCCCATAATTACGAGGGGAATAATTACATTAGGATTATTAACTGCTATACAAATGAATGTCTATACGGTTTAATAGCGGAAGTTTTATCTAGAATTTTATTATTAATAGGTTACAGCGAAGGTGATGATATATCGTATGATATGGTATGATATGATATACTTACGAGGGAGGGAAAATCAATATAGAAACCTGTACCCTAAGGCTAATGGAAAAAAATACCGTATGCAAACTACATAGTTTCAGGATCACGTCTATGTTGTGTACAAAACTGTATTATATAGTAACTATCCCAGCTCTATTAAATACTTATTTTGACGAAAGAGGAGAAAACTATGTCTGCAATTTAAACTGTGTTTATAGATGTTTAATATTTTTATAAACGTTTTTATTTTAATGTTACTTCGTTACATAACTACTTCTTTAAAAAACTGACGTCAACATCTAATATATTACATTTTGCTAGTGTCAAGTATAATTTATAACATAAGTGTAGCGCATCTTATTCATTTAATTAATATTCCTCTATAAACTGCAGTCTAATTGAAATGTCGGTAAAAGTAAGTTAAGCAATATTAAGCGACAATAATTCACTATTATCCAATTTGAGGAGATCCGGTTTTCTTGTTTTATCTTTCGGTAACATGACCTAAAGGCTAACGGATCCAATTTGTCGCTGGCGCGTATTCGAAATTGGCCAATCACAACGCTCCCGCTATTACACGAATTTGCCGGGCAGGGATAGCGTCCGATCTTATCAGTCAAAGCCACCCACGGTGTATACAGCTTTTGTACTGATAACCGATAAACTGAAGTGTCCATACAGGATTAACACTACATTCCGCGCGGAATATTCAATTAATTCGGTTATTGTGTTCTCGTTGAGTGGTTTAGGAATCAACCGCTGTCGAATATGTTTGTAACTGTTAATTGAAGCAGTTAGGACTAGGCTTCCAATTTTGAAATTTAAACAAATAGATTTCGAATTAATAGTCAGATGCACTCGTAGTCAAGAGAAAGCCTAGTTTTTTTATTTCGATTTACGCATATTGGACTAATGTATAAATAAAAATAAATACAGTGTATTTTATCTTTTCAGCGAACAAAAATAGCAAATTAATTTTGTATTTAGAGCAAGTATTTGAGCGCAATATTATTTTTGAATTATTTGAGCGCAAAAGAATTCGAAAGGTATTTAATATGCGGGTAGATAACATTTCAAGTTTTACATTTTTGCATGTACACGATTTCTCTTTGAAGTCTTCACATGTTTCGAGCCACAGTGGAATATTTATACGTGCGCCTCAATATTCTCATGTCACGAGAAAGCCGTAAATATTTTACTCTGTGACTGCAAACTTAACCGGAGCGTGCGGAGTCGCGGATCATTACTCGTTGAAATTTCCACGAACAAAATTGCCTCGTCATTGCTTATTTGTACCACATTTTATGCTAATATTAAAACATTATATTGAGAATGATACTACCGTTTTAATTACGATAAGCTTTATGGTAGAGATTGAATATACAACATTTTTTTTATAGTGAGGTAGTTTATGTACTATAACTATTCGCTGATTAATAAAATGTATACAGTATCTCATTTTCAATCCCTCTCGCACCACAGATTTCATTAATAAGTATGACAGTGGCGGCATATTTTCTCGATGGCGTTACGATTAGGTACATTAGATGTTCCTGCTTACCGTACAGTATTCATTTAATTCCTTTTCGTTGGGTTCATAATAATCTATTTTATGAACATAGCTTTTTTTGATAAACATTTTAGAGGGTCAGCTATTTTTTTTGTTCTTGCTACAACTTTGCACAAGTTATTAATTACGCATCCCTTCATTAGAGGCTATTTTTCCACACGCGATAGAGTCCACGCTGATGTACTCGGCAAAGCTGAATTGTTTATCAGCCTATCTCTGTTTATTCGATAAGTCTGTCTCTATCGCGGACTTGCCTTACGGTTTCATATGATTCATTCATTTTCCCCACCACGGATATTACTTGATGGCCATGTTGCTTCATACCTTTTATTTATAACTAGCTGTTGCCCGCGACTTCGTCCGCGTGGTATTTAACAAAGACACAACTGTTGGCCACAGCCTGCTCGCGCCTTCTGAGCCCGCGGGACGCATTGCAGGTTGTTGCTATCAAACTTAATCAGGCGCTGCGCTGCAACATTGGTTTTAATTTTTTTCGTGAGATCCTATTTTTTTTTTCTAAATAAACGGAGCCTAAGTTACTCCTTGGTACATCAGCTATCTGCCAGTGAAAGTCCCGTCAAAATCGGTCAAGCCATTTCAGAGATTAGCCGGAACAAACAGACAGACAGACAGACAGACAGACAGACAGACAGACAGACAGACAGACAGACAGACAGACGGACAGACAGACAAAAATTGTAAAAAATGTGGTTTCGGTATAGGTAACGTGTATACATCCAAATGCAATTAGTAAAAAGCATTTATTTTAATATTACAAACAGACACTCCAATTTTATTTATATGTATAGATTAGATATTTTATTTTACTTTTATTTCAAATATTACTAGTTAGCTTGTGATGACGACGATCAAAATGTCCTAAATATGAATATAACAAAATAGAACCAATTTGGTAATGCCATACCCATTTGCCTATTGTTACCCATTGTGAAACATTTTAGGTATTCCGATGCCATCAAAAAAACTTGAAGAAAGACCGAAGTATGTACAATAGGCCTCTTTTGTTCGTAAAAATAGTCTGAAAATTATTAAAGTCACTCAGCAATTTCTCAGAAATTGGAATGTTATGTATGGCCTGGTTGCCGATTTTATAATTTCATTATGTGGCTATTTTCTTGGTAGCTCCATCGGCCGAACTGATGTAATCAGCTCAGGCGCACGGGATCGGCTAAGCCGCACAGTTTATCGAGCCCATCTCTACCCGATGGCGCTGCGAGTGGCTACTCTTGGATTAACTTAATTATCTCAGCCACGATCTTAAGGATACTTGATGATGGAAACTAAGACATACAGCTGCTCCCTAGTTGTCGATGTCGTATACATATTCTTAAAGAAATAATTTAAAAAACACGGCTTGCCAATTTATAAATGAAGCCAGTTATTGGGTTGTGAAATTATTTCTTAGAAGAAAAAAAAAGATCACCTACTTTTTTTAAGGGAAGAAAAACAGTGTTCAATATTTTAAGAGGTCAAAGTGTAGATCATACTCATCTTCTCACCATTTACATATGTGTAAAAGAAAACGTGTAAATTTTGGTTGGGTTCTTTTTAATAATACAAATCAGGAACGTGGTCTAAGTAAGAGATGTTATTTTATATGCAGTTTGGGGAATGTGATCGTTCATTATAACCCGCCTATGGATCTCTTAAAATAATAATTATATAATATATCGCCAGACAAATACACCAACTATACGGTCCCAAACTAAGCAACGCTTGTATTATGGGTACCGTACAATGAGATGAGTGCGAACTCAGTATATAATACATATATATATTTAACATCCATGACTCGGGTACAAATATTCGTGCTCATCACACAAAGATTGTTCCGACCAGTATTCGAACCCGGGACCCGCAACACAGAAAGCAGAGACACTACCAACTGCGTTAATCAGGTCTTCAAAATGTTTTATATATACGCTATTTGCAAATGTTATATGTTTTAAACATTAAGTTATATGTAGGTACAATGAAAATTATATTATATAAAAGCTATTCATTCGCTGAAAAATGATGGGTTCAATTTAATTAACGGCACAAAATATGTATATCAATTTGTTAAACACAAAGACACGGCTCAGGGAGCTCAGTTTTACTGAGTTTTGATTTGAAAACGAACAATAGATGACCTCCACATAATAAAACCGAAACTGGAACATTGGGTACGGTTTAGGTATTACGGTTAAATGAAACATTTGGAGGGAAGCCATTATTACACGCGGAGGGTTGTGTCAGTAACTGTTATAAGGCAATAAAAATGACAATATAATGTTTTGCAAAAAAAAAAACGTTCGTTTTGGGGTCGAGTCACCTTCGTCCGTAGGAGAATTAAGTACCCTCGAGATACCCTACACGTGACCCTGGGTGGTGCCAACCAGGTGACAACTCTACTGGTGGTAGGCTTCGGCCGTGGCTAGTCACCACCCACTGAACAAAGCCATGTCGCCAAGCGGCCTAGCCGTGTTCCGGCATGATGTTCGGTGTTGCCATTCATGGATGGCGGGTCAGATCAGTTGCGCTGCATGTGCCTAGTGAATGTAGCGTCTCTATCTACTGCCGCCTTCCTACCTAGGCAAGTATGCTCCATCGTAGATCTCATCGTCACTTACCATCAGGTGAGATCGAGATCAAATACTTGCCTATAATGTAATAAAAAAAAAAAAAAAAAACGTTCACAATACTAACGGTGCGCCGCCACGGTTGAGTTCTGAAACAAATCCGACTGCTTATTTATGGAACACGAATGTTAAGACCAACTTTTTATTAGAATAGAGTACAATTCATGCAAGTTTTGGATGAGTAGTTTCCTAACAGCGAGGGCCAATTCTGTGCCACCTAGCTTATTGCCGCGATTCACGATCGAAATTGATTTTCGGAGTCAACTGTTGCTTGGAACTTTTCTATTTGTCAACATCGGCCTTGTAGGCGTTGTGTATTTCGAAACCCTAAATTTCAATTGTCAATATACGGTTTTTGTTAATTAATTTGGTGATAAGATTTCTCGATAAGTACTTCCTAAGTACTAAGTAGTAATGTAGTGAAATCTTTTTATAGACCAAGTAACATTCTCGTAAATTCCTTTCACCCATGGGTCTGACCGCGTAAATTCATCCTGTGTATAATGGAACCGAATACATAATTTATTTAAATTTTTTAAAATTATTATTATTATATTATATATTATATTATATATTAATTTATTTAAAATTAATTTAAAAAAATTAACGTTAATGATGGTAATCAATAATATATTAGATATAATTAAAACTATCTTCGAAATTACAAGCCGGTAGTTAATGGTCCCACATTTTTTTTAACCTATTAAACGGCAAGGTAAAACTTTAGTTTCTATAAACTGTGAAGTATCCATACCGCTACCGTCGACGATGTTAATACTGAAGTTGATAGCTTGCCAATGCAAGTAGGCGTAAAACCCACGATCGCGGAGTAAATAAACTCACAGAACAGTAAAATCGTACTTTAAAAAGGAAAAATATGAGCCAATAAAAAGGTAAACACACATAAACACATACGGTATAGCGGCAATGTTTCGCGTATTAGCCGTGTAAGTGGGTACATAAAAAAGCTTTCAGACCGATATTCCAATCAGCGGAACGACTAAGTAACGTCGTGTCTCTTATATTTTTCATTCTATGTTTTTCTTACGGCTAATGGTTCCGATCGTAAACGGGATAAGATTTTTATTTTCTTTTTGATGTGCCCTATTTAAAGGAAGCACCCAGTTACACTTTTACGTAATCGCTTCTTTACAGATGGACGCTTACAGTAAACATACGTGAAATTGTTAAAAGCAAGATTTAGAGCTCGCGAGATTACCAAGGATTAGTGCTTGCGATAATCTTCTTAAAACAAGACCGATTATTTCTTTAAAAGGAATGGAATAGTAAATTGCCATTTAGGGATAATTGAAATATTGTTAGCGATATTAACTTGAATAGGTAGCGTTTAATTCCGCCATGTATATCGAGTAGGTAAGTAAGTATATAGCAACATGAAAACAAAAATTGTTGGTACCCATACAATTCTAATCAAGTATTATAATATTATGTAGAAATTATTTCCATTAAAAAAAGGCTGACATTTGATATTGAAGCGTCCCACACCATTTTTCGCAATAGAGTAGCTGGCTAAGAACCTAACCAACCGCTATCTGTAACATCATACATGTAGAGGTATCACTCGGAATTTTTAATTCTCACGTCTTTTATTAGCATAAGCGCCCACAGGCCCACAAGATTCATCCCTTTTTCGTCATTTTAATACACCAAATACCACTTTTAGGTCATTTTATGATGGCATTTTTTTAATAAAGCGGTTCGATAATATAATATTACTGTTCTTGCTCTTTATCCTTTTTGTATTGAATTAAATGGCATTAGTTATAACACTTTTAGATGCAGCACTTCACACTGCGTATAAGGGCGGAGATCGCTTGCGCGAGTGTAACGTTTAGGCAGCAAGCTACGGTGTGTCGGTTTCTATTACTCATTCATATTGATACAGATCATCACGTATCTATTACGTGTCGGAAGATGATGTGCTTGCACATATACTAGAAACCTATTCACTCAATTATACAGAATTCTCCAGAACTATACCGACGAACTGGAAATTGTATACTCATAGTTGTGCTGGATTTTTGATTTTTAATTTAATCCCAAAAAAAGACAAGCAATAACTAATACGTATACAAAGGTAACCAGGGCGATCGCTTAAGTATTGGATTCTGTACAGAAAACTAAAGCTCGTCTTCACATAAAATACCGGTAACTATTCAGTTTTCGCAATAAAATATAAAATCCATACAATATTAGCTCCCAATAAATATTTCATATAATCCGTATAATCTATTCAGTATTAACTGGAATATTTTACTGCTGTACGTACAAGTGGTGTGGCGTTCGGCGCCTAGAGTGGTTCCCTCGAATGGAATTTAATCGACTAAGCTTTTCGCATTCAATGTGAAGAAGCACTCGATCCTAGTGTTGGCATTGCTGTATTTTAACAGCTAATCTAATATTTTGAAATATTTCGTCGGTGCGTGCCAAATTTGTTGAAAGGAATACGTGGTACTCGACATCATTGTATGATGAGACTGGTGGTAATAATATGATGTTAGGTATTACGTATATCGGAACGTCTCAAGTGTTGCCATAATACAATTTCATTTTCATTGCATTCTATATATAAGGTGTAACAAAAATAGTGTCAAATATTTTAACAGATGAATCACTCAGTTATATGGAACACGTTGATCTATGAAATAAGTGCGTAATTGATGTTTAATTTAGTAATACTGTAGCATTTGGCCATGCGGCCCATGCACTCAGTACGAGGTGCCAGTTTATACATTTCTAATAATTTCATTTATTTTTTAATATTTTACACTAATATTGTTACACCTTAGGTAACCATTATTTAAATGAAGAATATTAACAAAAATTAAGAAAATAAATTGGCCTGCGTGGTAGCGTATATCCAAGATGCTAACCGATTTCTCTGAATGGCCGAAACCCCTCGCTCACCGAGGCAGTGCCCGGCTCTTCGGTCACCGATGGTGTTGACCAGCATTTTTTTTATATTTTTTTACTAAAACCCACAGTGCGGTCTTGACTCTGATTGGAACAAAAGTACTATATTCGGAGCCGACAACCCAAGACTATTTTTGAAATTCACCGTTTACATTTTATAGGGTAGTTACGTGGGCCAAGCTATGAAGAACGCAATATACACCGTATATTGCTTTCACTGAGGCTTTTAGAAATCAAGCAAACGAGAATTCTTATACATATAGCGTACACCTTTATTCGAATGCCTCAGGCTAAATTGGTTCACACCGACGGGAATTGCTACCGGCATGGTTGTCAGATACTAAAAAAAAAACAGTTTTAAAAGAAATAAATGTGGATACAAAGCTTTAATCGGGTAAAAATATGGTTTGATAACCCTACAAACCAATAAGTAACATTAACCTTTTTACAGTCTGACCTGAATTTACTTTAAGTATTTACTAAGTGGTTGTACGACCTTCAAGATCAATCTGGTGATATGACTGCAGGTTGCACAAGATGTTCATCTTGTTAGGGATAAAAAGTTGACTTCAAAATCCCAGAAAAGTTCAAATGTTACTGGTAACCCTAGTGGCCACAGACTAATGTTTGTTCGTGGAAAACGAGGCGGAGTATACCGGAGATCGGTTGGTGGCGCGATAGCGCGGCCAATCCTACCCGGCGCGGCGTGTGGCGGGCTTATATGACACGTCCCTAATAGAGTGAGAGATACCGCAGCCGTAAAAGCGCAGTTATCACATACAAATCTTGTATCGAATGTGGGAATAAGTTGTGTATAGGGTTAATCAGCTATATACCCCATTAAGTGTGTAATCTCCGAAGGGGTAGGCAGAGGTGCACTGCATTGCATTCCAACTACATTTCGCCGATGGTATTTAGTCCTATTGTAATAAGGGGCAAGCCTATAACCGTCATACTATCAGATATAGTCCTTCTCAATATGATGACTATTTAGACCCTAGTCCGCTACGCTGGCCCAGTGCGGGTTTGTAAAATTGGCGCTAAAAATAGGAACCATAGCTAGCGGCTGGCACTGAACGTAAGATTATTATTATTTTATTATTCTTATTTTAAACAGTGCTCTCAATCTGGAATTTCTAACAACATATTATATGAATTACTTAGCATGTTTTGTCGTGGGTTAATGATTAAACAATATAATGAAAGAGTTTAGTCCCACCCATACATATGAATAATTAATGATATTGCGTTGTCTGCTTTGTTAGTGGATTATAATGATGGATCATGTGGCTTATTTCCATCTTTATTCTTAATTAAGTTAGCATAAACGAGAACGTACAATTTGGACAGTTTTTATAGATTGAAATAATACTAATTTTACAGATTTTATTGCGTGTATATTATGTTTTTACGTTCCCTACGTTTCGGATGCTTACAGCAACCATGGTTACGGGATCACTGAGTGTGACTGTGACTGTTATTATAGATCAAATAACACAATAATTCAAGTAGATATATGTTTAAGAAACATGTTACAAAACACAATGTTTTGTGTTTCTAATACATCACTCAGGTGCGCACAGTTGTGCGAAATATTTAAAATTAGACTCTGTAAACATCTTTTGCAACGGAAAAAGAAATAAATAAGAGAAGTGATAGTAGTTTATAGGCAACAACTAGATTATATTATATTGCAGAATGTAAAAGAGTTTCTATGATAATACTTATGTATAAAATTGCGTTATTTGTCATTTAAAGCTTGTTCTATTTCAAGTGTTTGTTTAATACCATGAACAAAATATCTCCATATAAACCTAATTGTATTCATATATGTGATAAATAACTAAATCATTGACACTCAACCTAGGAACTATGGGAATCCAGGTTAAAGAAAATATAACTGAATATAGGCACTTATACTACTACTCTACTTATTTTGTATAAGTATATTAAGTAAAGTTCTATCCACAAAATAAAGCTAATAAAACTTTTTCTCCCGCAGCATATGGCAACTTGGGCAGCGTGTTGACCGCACAGGGGCGGACCGCGGAAGCGGAAATAGCTTTCGAGAGGGCGCTGAAGTACAGACCAAATATGGCCGACGTGCATTATAATCTGTGAGTGAATTATTTAAACTTTATAGAATTTTGTTTTTGGATTAATTTAATGTGTTCGCAATATATTTGTTGGGAGTCCTTTGACTTTACTTGTTTAGGAAACTTACATAAAAAGTGGACACAATCTAAAGATGAACTTTCTCTTAAATACCTGCTCGTAGGTGGAATTTAAGTAACATTTATAATATTTATCAGTCACTACATACACTTTAAAAATTTGGTAGTCATGATCTAATATAAAATAAAAAAGTAACTGAAAACTTTTGTAGTTATGAAGATTATAATGCCTATATCATTGTCATCTCGATAACAACAAAAGTTTAATAACACATTCAAAAGGTCCGCGAGTACCTTCCCTTAGCGGAGTGGAAATAATATTCGCCATGTCTTTCGCGTGGGACCGAAAAGGTAAAAGGTCCGATCCCTATTAAAGACGAAAGAAATATATACAAGTAAGTATAATAGCCTGCTAGCCAAGTTTGTAGAACTCTCGCCTTCGAAGCAAAGGTCATTGGTTCAAAACCTCTGACAATTATAGATTTTATGTACGAATCTCATTCTCTACCAGGATTATCACTTGCTAAATGGTGAAGAAAAACATCGTGAAGAAACCTGCATTTCTGAGACAACCTGGACATTTCTTGAAAGTCATAACAAGACTTGGCACCTGGAAAGCGTGGTGGACTATGGCTTAGTTAAATCCCCTTCGCATTGAGGGGAGGCTCATGCCCACCAGAGGGATGCATAATTAAATTTACATAATAATCCCAAATACCATTATTAGTATAGCTAATACATATTTTAATAATAGTAATATCGAAATATTTTAGACCTCTATAAAAATAAATAAAACTGAGTAGGTATATTTTTATCCTTCCTATAAGACGATTACGTCAAAATGAAACAGCAATTTTGCTCGGAATACATACAATTCGGTGTTATATCATCAAACAACTTCACAATTATAATTTACGGCTTTATTTCCACGTTGTAATAATTAATCCAATTACCCACTCTAGTACTGCAATCCAATTAATACATCCCTTGAAATATTACGATACTGGATGGTAAGATAACCACATTTAATGTTGTTATTGAGACGTCAGGAAGCGTACGCGAAAATAGGTTTACGCGGTTCCAGCTGGCAAGTTGACAAGCGGAGTGGCAACTTGTAAATCGCGTGGCAAGTTATCGGGTGCCGATTACAAGCCGGCTACATCACTACACAAGTTGTTTTGTATTTCTACCCACCAAGGTGGTTATCAAATACGGCTGATTGGAGTACGAATGTGGGGTGCGTGCGGGTAGTGAAATGGGACAAAAAACGATTCTTGTCAAATTGTCAACGTGTACTTGCCGCTTGTCTAATTACGTATTTTGAGTAATTGCATACTTGTTTATTTGCTAACCCGCTGAGCTGTTTATACAAGGCCAGTACAATTCACTTGCTTCATGTCAATTTAAAACGTGCAAACTGAGCATAAGGGCTCAGTCAAAATGGGAGCCGGTCGATCAATAGGCACACAACGACGGGCTGTCCCATTAATTCACCGAGTATTCCACTTCTTGAATTAATCGGGTACGGTGCTCTGTCCTGCCACCTAAGCGTTGGGTTTCCGAGCCGTTTCACAAATTAACGTCAAGCCGTACGATCATAATATAATTACTGGATGAGGGCAAGAGGACTGCCGCTGCATGCTTCGTTTAATACGAATTTTTCAAATGTTCTTTAATTTCAACTCTACAATTGGTAGATTTTTATGTCATATTGGATAGGTGGTGACAATACAGGTACCTCGTTACAAACGAAGATTTTACGACTAAACAAGATGCAGGGAAAAGAACTCGTATCAAAAAGATTTACTAAAATAAGTAAGTTAATAATTTTTGGGTAACCTTACGTGACTTGCAAGTTAAAATATAATTGTCGACAGCTAAAATATAATTTAATTTGGTTGTTTATAAAGCTCAAGGTGTTGGCACATTTTGGATTTTTTAGACCGCGCCAAGTACATTTCGAAGCTTGTTTTGTTTTGATCTTCTTATTAAAGTATACGAGACCTTGTACTAATTAAGAAAGTAACTAGAGATATTGGTTTATCTCGATAGATACCATTATTATAGTATTATTCTCTTGGTAAAGATTTCAGATATGGGCAGAAGATGATTAAATATCAACATTCTGAAAAGTGTAATAGGAATGAGTACACATAAATAAATATTACACTTATTTCTGTTGGTACTTTTGAAGAGTTAAAAAAAAAACTGTTTCGAATAAAAATTCAAAGTACATCAGTGACAGTAAGTACATAACACACTAAATCAAGGATGTTTTTTTTACATAGGCAGTACAACCTTTTACTTATTTGCAGCAAGAAGCATACATTACATAGTTGAAAGGAGATTAATCTTGAGTCTTCTAACTTTATATTCACATGTTCACGTTATAAACCGTTCTATTCATGAGCGGGATTGCTTCAATCTGAACCCCTATAAAGATAATAGGTATTGTTTAGCCTCCAATTTTGGCACGTCAGCTTCTTAGCCTGTTTGAATAAAACCCAGTTAATATGTTTGTATAATCGTTACGAGACACAAGGATGGATCAAATAGTAAATAGTGTGTTTTTTTTTGTTTTGAGATCTACAACCCACTCCTATATTTTGAGCTGTAAATAATTCTTGCAAATAGGCACATTTTATTGTGAGCTGTAAATAAATCTTCCAATTTGGCATATATTAGTAACTACATTATTATTATCTTACTTAACATGTATAATGACAACTTCTTTCAGGGTTTTAAGGTACAAAATACCTCGAAAATGCACGTTGTAGTAACATTATTTTAAAGTAGCTACGTCATTGATGGTAGTTTAGATAGTAAAATTAAGCCATTTCTTAATTGTATCTAAAACAGAACCCTTGCATATTATTATTGACATAAAATTAATGTCCAATGAAACTATACTCAGCTAACATAACAGTCAAAAGCAACCTTCGTAGCTTAGACAAACGCCGCAGCCGTGTGTCACTTAAGTGGCTCTCTGTACGTGACGATCACCGAGCATGTGTTCAGGCGTAGGCCAGGGCCGAACATGGCGCATATCCTTATTCTATTAAGGTCATACTACGTGCGTGATTCTGATATCATGTCTAATATGCGTCCATGTTATCATAGGAAGGGAATCATACGGGAGCATAATTATAATAGATGACGAGGAAGGAGGTATGTGTTTTTTAGTTAAAATTCTAAAGAAATTAATGT
Source organism: Pheosia gnoma (assembly GCA_905404115.1). Lineage (NCBI taxonomy): Eukaryota > Metazoa > Arthropoda > Insecta > Lepidoptera > Notodontidae > Pheosia > Pheosia gnoma. The sequence goes on from FR989901.1 coordinate 5,340,454, forward strand.
CATTTACAATGTAGCAGAAACTGCATAACTTTGGTATAAAGTACATCCAACTGTTTGTTAGGTATTCGATTAACCTTTCAGAGACTACTATTAGTTGTGTTGCTGACTTATGCAACATTGTTTTTTTATTATTAATGTCAAACTATTACATACCATATTTGAACAGCGCCTCTAGCGGATAGTATTTAAAACATTCAATTCTCCATAAAATTTATATAAATACGTAGACTATGAAGTACACGGTTATCATAGATACAATCTCACACTTGATGTCTAATCAGTAACGGAGGTAAAAAAAATCGCCAACCTAAAATGAGATTAGGGTGGCCAAGCTTACGAATTAAAAAAACAAACAGGGGAAAAATCAATACAGATTGCGTCTCAGACAATACCAGACACCATTGAGGCTGGCCTATAAGGTGATAGAGGAAGAAAATGGACTCGTACCTAAAGGCGTAGTCTATCAAAGCCCAAGTTGGAAAAAAGTGGAGGAAGGAGAGGCAGGCCTTTGCCCAGCAGAGGGACATTCAGGCTGGTAATAATACTTTTTACTTAATTTATAAGTCAACCCAACTTGATAATATAACGACATTTATAACTTGATGCCTGTCAATTGCATACCTAATTCAAATTGTTGCAGTACAAATTCTACCCTGAGTAAATAGGTACTTCTATCAAGAATTTGTAATAAAATAGAAATGCAATGCGACTGTAAATCTTGATAAAGTAGTCGTATTACAGAAATGAGACAAGCTAGCGCAAATTCTTGAATTCCCTTAACGTCGACATGAGATATGTGTTGAAAGATAATTACTTCAAGTAAGCGAAATTCACAACACTCGAGCTCGTGGAATATTTATTTCAGGACTTTTCTTAGCTCGTGGAGTCTAAAACGTAAGAGTCATCTTATAACGTTGAATTATTACCAAAGGGCAGACGTAACGGGCGCTTAGCCGCTATATCTCGCAAAGATAAGATTAGGTAGAATTGTGGCAGCATATACTGTCATTGATGACCTGTTTAGCTCAGTTGGCAGTGACCCTGCTTTCTGCGCCGAGGGTCCCGGGTTCGAATCCTGGTAGGGACAAACTTTGTGTGATGAGCATGAATGTTTGCCTGAGTCATGGATGTTTAAAATATATGTAAGTATTATATACTGCGTTTGCCCTAGTCCATTGTAAGGTACCCATAATACAAGCATTGCTTAGTATGGGACCGTATAGTAAATGTGTTCGTCTGGTAATATAAACAATAAAAGGTCAACATTAACATTTTAATCCTTCGTTGTACCTACAGTGCATTTAAAATATAATGGGGTTATCTCGACGTCATCATGTCTAGGCAAAAACATGAAATTGTGATATAAGGTAGGAAAATAGTGAGGCTGTATTCAGATGATACTAAGCTCAGACAATATGGAAATGAAAAATATAGTGTAACACTTGATCACAAGAGGATTTGCAGCAGCGAATCCCGAATCACTTGTCGGTATTTGCAATAGTGATGGACGCACATGACTCACAACACTGCTAGGGCTGCCAAGCATGGGACCGATTAATTCTGATCGATATTTGTTGGCAGTATTGAGCGAGAGATTACAATGGATATGATTTATCAGCACATTGTCAAATAGGCCACTGAATCTAATACACAACTGTAAAAACAAATGAAAACAAACAACGCGAAGGAATGAATCACAGATTGTCGAAATTAGTGATTGGCTTACCTATATTGGCGTCTAAGTTGAATCAAAATTTTACTGGAATCAAAACACATACCCATACAACCACTTAAATGGAATTAATTTCGGTTCCAACGAAGGGAAAGTACAGTTAACACGACAAGAAAATTCGAGAGCCTTTTGTCTTTAATTGAACGCCAAGGTTAAATTCCATTTGGCCTTAGGAACAACTCTCACCTGCCAACCCTGCTCAATATCAGTGCTGTACACAAGGCAAGGCAGGCGGAGCTTCGAGACTACATCGCGTCCCAATAGCGATAAGGCGCAGATTAAACTGGTGTTTGCTCACACACACATATTTAACATTCCCCGCATCCAGAGCCGCGACAACGCTTGCCTGGTATTTGCATACTTGTTTGTGGAACGATTTGGTCTAGATCTGCACGCGTCTACATGCAAAAGCAATTTATACGACATCCCACAATCCGACACCATACAACATCCCAGTCCATTAAATGTGGAGTGGATAACGTCCTATGTTTGGATAATTTACACTTTATTTGTACTTCTATTTGTTATGGTGATTTAAACATATGAGTGACTTGAGTCCACAAATATGAACCGTCTGGATTGCGTACTCAAAAGGCGTAAATATTAGTCGTTGTTGTTTTTACGGCGCATATTGCTTAACATATTCACAGTCTAGAATATCGCGCCGCTGAACTAAGTAACTTTTGTTTGTGAAATAGTTTGACCTATATTCTGATGAAATTTAAATTAGGAACCTTATATGTTTCCATATAGCCTGTCTGCATCAAAAGCTAACATCATGGCAATTTGAAGCCATTCTGATTAAATTTATATTAGGAACCTTATGTTTCCATATAGCCTGCCTGCATCAGAAGCTAACATTATGGCAAGTTTAAAATTAGTTCTTTAATTAGTACCTACCGGAATAAGCAAAGCTCCTTTGAAAATGTACGTTATGTACACGGAATAGGCAAATATTTTACTAGCCGGTGCATGTACCTCAGTGCTAATTAACTTTAAAACACAAAGGAACACGGATATCTGTAAAGGAGAAAACAAAACGTTCCTCGGCGTCCGACTTGCGCCTCACAGGGAATGAGTGAAGAGATGTTTAATAATAAATGTCCGACTGACTAAGAAGCACCACGGCTGGGGAGTGTAAACTGGGCTTTACAAACGGTTGAATAGTTCGTACCTTGCAGTTGAATATATTTTGTTCTAAACGTCTCTGCCCCGATACTGCCTGCCAACTCTACATAGCCCGCGTATTTATTTTACATACAGAAGTTACTACAATAAGCGCCTCTGTTTAAAGTAGTTATATCCTAGTTTAGAATATGCCCTACCTGTGTGTTAATTTGTTAAATAGATTTCACACAGTCCCTCTAATTACCTTGATTATTGATACGTAAGCAGTAATAACCGCTTACGTTTAAATCCTAAAAGCCAGTAGTGAAATCATATTGTTTTAACAAATATTATCGTGTTATCGAGGTAAATATATAAACAGCACAAGAAACAGAAAAATATTACGACATAAAAAAAAAAATAAATTCCTTGTTTAAACTCGTTGTCGTCTTAATTATCAAATCGCACGCAAGTTAAATTGTAGTCGGAGCAAATAGAATTATGTGCACGTAGCTTATAAAAGTGTATTATTAGTAATGAAGAATAAAAAACCTTATATAAAACTGGAGTAGGTCAAAGATTGAGATACTGAAATAGAGAAAAGACGGACCCAGTGTGGGATGACCATAAACTATCCCTGTTTCATGGAAAAAGTATACTAAATTAATCACCATGCATTTTTTAATATAATAACACCAGCCCTTTTTAATGTCCCACTGCTGGGCACGGGCCTCCCCTCAATGCGAGGGGGATTAGGCCATAGTCCACCACGCTGGCCCAATGCGGGTTGGCGGACTTCACACATCTTTCGAGGGGTTCTCTCAGACATGCAGGTTTCCTCACGATGTTTTCCTTCACCGTTGAGCAAGTGATAATCGTGGTTGAAAATGAGATTCGCACTTGAAATCCAGAGGGGTTTGAACCTGCGATCCTCGTGACCGAGGCAAGCGTTCTACCTACTTGGCTATCACTGCTTTTTATACTAATTCCACGAAACAATAATTAAATTTAATTGCCTTCATATGATTTTCTTTTCTTATAAACCTCTCCCCCGGGTGCCCTTTACCTCTGCCGAAGAGCTCTCGAGTCTGCAAGACTGATTTGTTAAAACAGACCTTTTATAATTTAATATACCTAATAAAATTGTGACTGAAATTTACATTGCGCTGAAAGCTTTTACTTTTCAATTAATGTTATTTTTAATTTGCAAACCACATTTAATTTCTATAAGTACTCACCTAACCGAGGTAACTACGTATTTATGGAATGCTTATGAGAGTTCTACATTTATGTATGAAATATTTTTTTGTACTAAAAAAACCTCTATTTCATGATTTTCCATCGCTTTTTATTGCTATTTGCAATGGAAATAAAAATTACTACCCGTGAGTAACAAACGATAAAGAGCGTATCCATCACTTTGATTATCCTGTTTATCTATATGGGTACAGGTATAGGGTATATATAAGGGAACCATTGACAGTTGCAGATGAAATATGATCCCGTCGATCGATACGCGGCACGCATTGTTCCAGAAAATGGTTGTAGTTTAAATTTTCCAGCGCATCGATAGTGGTACGACACGAAAAAAGCGGCGTTACTATCATTTATGTTTTTGTTTTTGTTGACCAATAAAATTCACCCGTTATATTTTCGCATAGAAACTCGCACATTTATTTGAATAACAGCCTTCAGCGTTCTATGTTTTTATTCAATAACTTTTAGCGTCGGCTCCATTTGTATGTATAATCAAAATTCAATCCAAGTCTTAATCGTTTATATAAATATTATACCTATTTTACGTTCTGTGGCGTACATTCAAGTCCAAAGTAAATTTGAGATTGTGACCAGTTTATTTGTTAAAATAATAATTACTTACCACAATTTTATTCAGAAGAAACACTGTGTTCCGTATACTGCCACAGACAAGCAAAATGTAATCGGATTAAATTCGGCAGACATGTGTTATTCAAAATAACATTTCCATAGTTCTAAATAAAGAACAATTTTCTGTAACGGCGTTTTTTTTATGCGGTATCGTGTTTGTTACAGAAACATCTATTTTTAAAAAGCAATACTTTAGACTATGCAACATGTAGATAGCTCGAGTTTGTATAATGGAACACATAAAAACGATGTTATTTAATTTCTAAAGTCCAGCAGTTATGGGATTCTTGGTGCCCATAAAAATATTTGGCGAACGAGTAAAATACATATGACATAAGTATAAAATATTAAGTGACACGAGAAGCGCGCCACTAAACATTAATTTCATTTAAATTTGTCACCTCTGTTAAACCGCACAATGTCGCTATCGCGTGACTGCGACGCACTATAACGAATGGACGATCCGAACTGTTCGCAGGGTCCTTATGTTTTCCTTAGTAAAATGCAGGACATCTTATGTACGCTTTGAAACAGCATAGAAGGTTGTTTTTACATTGTGGTATAAGGCTTAACTTAATACTTACAAGCTGTACCGTGCATGTATGTTTCATACGAAAATACTAATTGTTGTCATGGCAACAATTTTTGTTGATAGTGACGGCTACGAAATACTGCATTATTTTAAGGGATCATTTTCTATATTTCTAATGACAATATTTACATAGTTTAATAGGCATGTTGTACAGGTCTTTTAACTTGATTAGACTACAAGGCAATTGAGGGCTCGGAAAAATAATAGTTGATCTTTATAGCTATTTTCTATGACCTTTCACAATTAAGTGTTGTTCTGTGGTAAAAAATGTATAAAATATTAGCAATAGTGAATGATTTTTTTTGTATCAGATCAGTAAAGAGATCAGTAATCCGGAGATTACCCCCTACATTAAAGCTCATAAACTAACAAACTCTACCTCTTGATAATATTAGTGTAGAATTAGTATAACCACGTTAGGCGCAAACCTTTTAACGTGAAATTTTAGAGTTCACATTTACGTGTATACCTTTACAATATGTAAGCTAAAAAGATACTCTCTTAGAAAGCTCGTTGCTCGTAGCTTAAAGCGAACTGGCATCCATGCTCAACCAAACATTTTGTTATTATGGCTGATTCAACAGTAACACCTCGGCATCAACATTATTGTTTAGAATCGTTCGCCTTAATTCACTCGGATGTACATCAAACACGCATCGCATCTGAGGCACTATACACCTAATGACACCACAGGCACTACACACCTAATATTAAGTCTTTGAGTAAATTTAGTGACCGCTGTCTTTTATCTTTCTTGGCTGGCATGGTATAGCAGGTACAAGTCAAAAATAACAAGGGCATTAAAATTGTTCGGGGTTCGGAGGTTTGTACTTTTTTATCCAATGGGAATGATATATTTAGGATTTGATTGATGAGTACTGCTCACTATTTTGTTCTGTTCTAATTCATTATAATAATGGACTAATGCCATTAGTTTTTTTCTCTATAATGGATTAATATAAATGTATACTTACATCGTTGTATTTTTCATTTCAATTATAACACTAAGTTAAAGTATGCAACTTTGTATAGTACGGTAACCATTATTTAATTTATATTACTTTGACACGCCACTGGGGCTTTATTGTCACCATAATGGAATTGAATTTGAAGGCTGTCAGTACAACGGTAATAATTAAAAAATACTTTGATAATAGTTATTATGAAAGTAGGTAAAACCGAATTAATATTACATGGACATGGAATGGCTTTCATTGTTGATACTAAATCTACATTTACATACACGTAACTGATAATTTTTAAACTGACTTCGGTGGAAACTATTGTATATAATTGCTTTCCGAGAAGCTGTTATTAGGGTTAAATATAGGCACTAAATTGTGGAGGGCAAAGTACTTATTAATATCGTTTTATCAAATCGATCTGTAAACTTGTTAGTTTACAGTTCATAGCTATTGGTGATGTATAAATATGTTAAAGATGTTTTATAAAAAAAAACGATTTTAAATTCGTTATTTCTAACGTTTTCCACATTATACCAAAACGTTATGCAAGTAGTTCATATTGTAAAATTCGAAAATAACCTTTATCTCTACCTTCATAAAACCTGTATTACTATATAGGTATATTAACTTATTGTATGAAGTATATGTATTCAGAATGCACTTTCTAAATTGTCCATTCCAATACTAAGTACTTACCCAAATTACTTTCAAATGAAACTGGCAGTTTCATTAAAAAATATTCCCCAGACCGACAACATTTCGGAGCGTACTTAACGCTCTCCAGTTTCAGTATACTGCAGCCGACCACACAAAAGCAGTTCACTCAGAATGCCAACGTAACAATAATTAGATGGGAATTAGTAACAAATTATTGCTTGCGAAGAGGAGGTATAATAGCTCGGCCGCGGCCGGGTGGATGGTTCTCATTAGTGTACGTTGGTCCACGTAGAAGCAGCCTCGTTGCGGCCCTGCATTATTCATGCGGACAATATTGCAGCGCATCTATTTATACAGCTTTTATATAGCTTTTATACAGCTTTTATAACACCGTACACTTATATCAGACGTTGTTTTTTATTAACGTTTACATTCTGCATTGTGCACGTATAATGATGCTATCCAATTGTTAGATTGTTATAGTGCAGTGCTTGTTTTTGTTGTTTGCGGTAAAACTGATCTACGAGTACTTCAGATTTAATTTCAGATGTATTGAACTTACTTTATATAGTTATTCTATAGTCTGTATTAGTATATTGATTTACGAAGTTTGGAAACAATATAATTTATGTATTATTGTTATTTATTCAAAAGTAAATAATAAAACATTGCAAAGCAGTTCAGTTTACTGCCTACAAATAATAGCCCCCGCTTCTTATAGCTCTAATAATCCTATAGTAGAGTTAAAATCACTCGAAACTTTAATTTTGATTTGGTACAAATTTCGTTCATAAAGAATGACCCAATTCAAAATTGTAATACTGATCCCACAGGCCACACAAAATGGCTTCAACAACAACCCACCAATATAATTCCAAATTCTAGTTCTACCTCTACTTGCACTAAATACGCACAGGGTTTAACTGGGAACACGTTTGATGAGCAATACATTTGGAAACATTGAAATGTTCGTCACTAATTAGCAACAAATGTGGAGCTTGGAAATGCAATATTGGAGTATGAAAGCGTCGGCTCTCCGTGCTGAGCGCGCGCCGGCTTGTTCAATATTTCATACGTCATATGAACACGTCACAAAAGTTGACTGTGATGCGACGGTGAAAGATGAATGGAATGAGTATAATAGATAGATGACAAACAATCGTTGTTATATAAATTATTGCTATGCATATATAAATTACAAGTTTAATATTGCATTATTTCATATCTTATGTGTTGAAATGATATTGAAGTATAGTGGCAGGGGTTATATATGAATGAATGGGCTCAACAGTGCTCAGGGGATTCATAAGTTTAAAAGTGAGAGGTGTAGGCTGATGAATCGATTGTATTTTATTGAATTGTATGTTATTTAAATATAATATATAATATACGCAATGCCACTACGTCACTTAGCTCGTAAGTCTATGTACTGTTAGTAACATTAAATCTGGGCTAAATCCGCTGAAAATAAATGATTTTTATTAATTTTCATTTAAAAATGTATTTATAGGAAAACAATAGAAGAATAGTGACATGCCATTTACCTACTGAAAATATATACATACCTACCGACCTATAGCTTTTTAAAATATATATTGTATGTATCTATGTATATATTTTGGTATATCTCATGTTTCATAGAGTTTATGAAATTAATTGAGCGAAACAAGTACGATGGAGAACCTGAAATGTTGTTATTTCTTTGTTCCAGGGGAATTTTGCTGCAAAACCAAAGACGATACGGTGATGCTATCAAAAGTTTTGAGAGAGCAATTTACTTTAGACCTTCAATGGCTCGTAAGTACTTGAGATAAATTAATTATTAAAAACAAAGGCTCGTTCGTATTTCTTCGTGGCTCTCGGTTATAATTTTATTGTGTTATTAAATTATTTTTGGAGCGGTGTCGGCTGAATCATCATTCGCTTCTAATTTGACTCATTGTCTGAAGGGTTTCTAAAATTTTCAATGCTTGGAGTATTTTATATTGAGTAGGTACTTAGTAAATGTTTGTGTAAAGAACCGCCGAGCCAGGAGGCAGGTATTAAAATTATTTCAATATCGTCTACCTATGTCCGGACTTTGTGATCGAAGTTGTTTTCTATTGGGAAGTTGGGTGTATAAACAATTTTGCGGTCAGTTGACTGCAAGTAAACAATTGACAATAATTTCAGAACCGGAATATTAATATAATATATAAACTACAAATTGTTGAAAGTTTTATGTTTGAGTTTTAATAATAAAGGCTCCATAAAAGGAAAGCTTTGTGCACTTTCTGTAAATTTAGGTTTTATTTTAGCAATCTTTTGCCGCTAATTTTATCCTTCAAAGAATCGCTCGCACTAGAAGTTGAGGGATTTGTTATTAGAATGATTATGTAGGTATAGTTACCTGATTCTGATAAACTATGCTAGTAATAAACTTCCTTCTTATTAGACCTTGGACCAATTATACATTACTGAACAATCCTTTTAGTGGCTTATGTGAATCTCGGAACTGCCTTGATGGCTGATGGTCGTCTCGCTGAAGCCGCGAGTGCACTTCGCGCCGGCTCCCGCGCTGAAGGTGTTCGCGTACGAGATAGACGGGAGCACGAAGCAGCAAGAGTGTCAGCGCTCGTTCAGCTGGCATCGCTGCATTCCCAAAGGGGCCATTGGCATAAAGCGCTGTCGGCGTATAAGGAAGCGCTGCAAATATTACCAGACACGAACACGCCGATCGTCGGCTGGACGCGACACGTAAGTTCAAATCACCGTAAAACACTAAAGCACGTCGCGTTTTAACAGGCGTTCGATGTACTTATCCTATGATGAAGGCACGTGCCGATGGATTCAGCCATTCGGGCGTTTAACTGGCTACAGGCCAAGGCTCATGGTCCGCCCACACGAAAAAAAGAAGTGAAATTCTGGCGAAATATTGTATCCATACAATAACAATTCCATGGAATTTTATATTCCATTTTAAATAAAATGTATTCTACCAATTTCTATTAATATGTATTTAAAAGTAGGTACTTACATAGGTTTTACTTGGGTATTACCAACGCTTGAATTATTTATTTATTGTTGCGAATAATTTCGAAAATGGCAATACTCTATGTATTGCCATTTTCGACATAATAAGAATAGCTTTTCAAATACGATTCTCTTATTTGGTCGGTTTGTTGCAGAGTGTCTTGTCGATGGTTGGTGAAATTTATGTGCAACTCCAGCAATGGCCTTTGGCGGAGCACAGTTTGCTGTCAGCACTTGCTGCGGCTCCGCGTCACGCAGCCACTCACGTTACGCTGGCTCAAATAATGGCTAGAAATGTTAGTACTTGTAACTACGCCCCATGCTCCATTTTGTGTAAAATATCTAGAGCGAATTTTTTAAGATTTTCAGGAAGTATCCTCAAAAGTTAGTAATAATGATAAAGGTGACTAACGAAAGGTTTTCTTTATCTTCCTCTAATTAGCTATAATCATGTGACTACCTACAAAAATTGTTAATTCGATAATGGGTTTGACCACACAACATATCAATTATTCTCTTTCAAAACTGCGGTAAGGTACCACACGCAAATAGCTGGAGGAACGGTTAGTCTGGACACAGCTGAATGCAGCAGTAAGCCTATGTTAATTGGACCGGTGAAATAGTCACGTGTTTTGTTGCAGGCGACCAGGAGTATGGAGGCCGAAATGTGGTTTAAGAAAGCACTAACATTAGCCCCGGACGACCCATCTGTTAGGGACCAATTTGGTAAGATATTTCTGTAGCTACTTCCTTACTCGCTACATTTATATTACATGAAAACAAATTATGTAATATAATCAATTTTTAATTTATTATGTAATGATCCTAAATCAAAAATCATTACTACGGCTGGCGAGCTATAACAAGTTAAACATAGCGATGTTTAGCTTTCCCTCTCTCTATTGCAAAAAAAACATTACAAGTTGCGATTATTTGTTTACTAAAATTGTTAGTTCAAATAAAAATGCTAAATTAATACTGATGTACTCGTTAAATTATTTCAAAAAAAATATTTACCGCAAAATAATCTCCTTTACCTAAGACCAGTAATTTGAACCTTATCTAGCTTGAATAAGATATAATCCTCAACGCATCTAAAGCGTGCTTGACAATCTATTAAAGGTTAAATCTTGAACAATTTTTATCATAACAGGCATGTTTCTGAGATCCCATCGTCGTCTCCGCGAATCGGCAGAACAATTAGTAGCCGCTGCCCAACTGTCACCGAACGATGGCGCGCGCGCCGCGTCAGCTGCGCGTGCGCTGAGAGACGCACGAAGATGCCGCTCAGCGGAGCGGTGGTATGCGAGAGCGGTTCAATTAAATCCTAACGTAAGTTGAACTCTAAGCTGATTTTACAGGGTCTATGCATAGCTCTTTTTCTATGGAAAACCCGTCCAAGGCACTGCAGGCGCAACTCTTCATGCTATTAATACGTTTTTTTATCGGTGGTAGTAACTAATCCTGCCGTATCCTTGTTGTAGTTTATTACGTTTCCCTGGTCTAAGAAAAAAAAGTTACAAAAAAACAGTATAAAGTATTCAATCATGTTTATACTCTTAATATAAAACCAATAAAGAATGGTGTTTGATTATATTATATATACTAAAATATTTTAACAATTTGACAATCTGCGAGTTTCATACAAACTGTTAATGCTGGGAGATTTAGGAGCAGCGAGCGCAGACAATACTAAAATCACAAATCCTGAATCTAATAATTGATAAGTTATTTATTATAAATAGAGCAAGCCTATAGATTGTCCGGAATTGCTAGCATGTACTTAGCTATATATACTATATATAGTCTAAACACTACAGACATAAACGAGTCCAACGAATGGTTTAACGGCCAACTGTGTCTACTTTGCTCTTTGACCGGTAGCAGGATATTTGCTTAAACAAAGGTTGCAGAGTCACTGAACAAAGACGACAGATCTAGTCGAGAAGTGAGCAATTTCTATTTGTTACTAAGCAAATAACCGGTCTTCAATAGAGCCGTGGCCGCAGGATATTTTCTTGACATTTCGTTTGTAGTTACCTTTTTCTAACAAAGTTATTTTAATTCGTGATATAATTTTCTCTTTGATTTTCCATCTATCAGCTGAAGTACGTCCACTGCTGGACATAGGTCTCCCCCACAGATCACGAGAGATATGCCGTGCGGTTCAAAATGTATGGGAACTCGCGGTCTCCGTTTGTTCCCCACCACTCGCCACAAAACACATGCAATTACATAAAACCAACCAATACGAAGTCTCACACACACACGCGTGCCAATAATTCGGTGCGTGCTGCGTCGTCGCCGCAGACAGCGGCCGTACCACGCAACGCACCAGTTTATTCAAAGTATCGTTAGACGATCTATCCATTGCCTCGTACATTCACTCAGTAGCGAACATAGGTGGTACTTAAAGAGCCATGTATTTTGTACAAAAATAAAAAAGTCGTTGTGCTACATGAAAACTAAAATAACATAATAAAGGCATTAAATATTTTTTGATTTGTTGTTTTTAATGATTTTAAAGACGAATAAATAAAATACTTAATACTGGCTGGTGAAATGAGATTCCATCTTTCGCGTAGTTCACTTTGCTGCTAGTATTTTTGCACACAAGCACGGAATAACACGGCATTTAAAAAAAAAGTTAGAGCTCCGATACCGTCGTGCAGTTGCAGTCGACTGACGGCGAAAACTCTATGTTAGCGTAATTTTGGCTAAAGGTGAGCGCAAGCCCACCGCTTTCATAACATATCTCCTCTAATATATCTGTGGTCTCCCCCAATGATTTCCACAAATCATGGTCGTTTGCCACTCACATCCACCGTTTTCTTGCGATGCGTGTGATGTTGTCGGTCCACCGGCCTCCCGTCCTACTTCTACCGGCATGTAGTCGCCATTCTATAATCTCTTTAACTTGAAGCTGCACTAAAATGTATAATTATTATAAGTATTTCATAGTTGGATGTCAGAAATTAATTTTTATTTTCTTCCAGGACGCGGAATATCATTCAAATTTTGGTGCGATTTTGCACCTAAACGGCAAGTACGCGTCAGCGGCCACTTCTTATCGAAGAGCACTTCAGCTACAACCAAATGATGAAATCACTATCACCAACCTTAAAAGAGTTAGAGCATTAATGAGCAAACAACGCAGAAAATAATTTAATGAAATATAGGCCTCATGTAATACACATCAGAATAGACGAAATAGGATGTCAATTGCCAAAAATACTGTTAGTGTATATATTTTATTGTGTTTGTATATACTCCCACATACATTATTACGCCACAGTGAATTTATAATTTGTATGACAATTATACTGCCTGTGCTTGTAAAGATATCCAGAAGTAATCATTATAAGGAACGGTTACGTAACTTTCGATAAAATACAGTAGTTTGAATAATATTATCATATTTGTTTGATTGAAGGATTTTTTACAGTTTCAGACTAATCACATTAAAGTCGGTAAGGGGCTATTATAACAATATTATATTGTTATTATAATGAGTTCTGAAGTACATTGAAAATAATAAATATTATTATTTCTATATTTTCAAACAGAACGGTGAAAAAATATAGAAAATGAGCAATATTATTTTTAAATTAACGATTGGTTTGTGTTTACTAAATCTTACTACTCACCTCTGTTGCTCTTAAATTACATGTTAGTAATATAAACACTGTACTTATTATCTTGCATAGGCAGAATGTTATTTTAAACATACACGAGGTTTAATCGAAATCTACATTGAAGGGTCTTTAAAACAACGTTCTAGATGTAGTTAAAAGTTATTGTAAATAGATTTTTAAATAAAAGATTTTATACGTGTGCAAAATATATAAATATATAAAAAGCGTTAATATTCATTATTTAGGTATATAAAGGAAATAATGGTTTTCTCTGTTGTTAATTATGTTCGTCTTCCATTATTTTTAACTGACCTGAAAAAAGAAAATGATAAAAAATATTATACAGGGTGGAATTATATGTATGTCAGATTTATTGTAAAACATGAAAATGATATAAAATCTTGGTGCCCTACTGAGTAAAATGACGTTAATACATTATTATGACCTATTAGTTATTCAATAATGTAAAATTCAACCAAAGGTAGACCACGGTACCTACGTAAAAATGTAAAATCGTGACGTAGATTTTTGTTTTTTTTATACACTTATCGTCGATAAAACAATACGGTTATAAATATTTTTTCTTGTAAAGATTAAAAAAATTAGCGCAAATTTCGATATATCTTTTTCTTATACTCATATATTATTACCACTTTATTTTAATATCTCCAAAATTTAGGAATCATTCCCTCGATGATGCTTAAAGATTTCAGCCTGTATAAATATTGAAAGGCTAATGAATAATTAATATGAAAAAATAGACAAAAGTGTCGATGGGTGTATGTATAGTCACTATACAGGGTTTGTTTAGGGGGCAGTACAAGGTCCACAGAAAGTAAGGCACTGATACTTCATGCAGAGCGCGAAAACCAAAACATAATTCTCCGAGGCGTCGAATTGGCTTCTAATTGTGTTGCGGGTTTCATCTGTCTACTTTGGATGGAGATCGACCTCCGATAGGTCGTCTGGACCTTAATCCTTTTTGATATTATCGACTGTAACCTTTTTTATCATATAGTTATCCAGCAATTGACGTACCAATTATTGACATCTTAATTGTATTTTTGTGAATAAAGCGTATCGATTGGCTGATAGCCGATTTTTTTTTAAATTAGAGGAAGTGGGAGGTAACATTCTCGCGTTTTCCAATATTGACTCAACTCCCGCCGCAAATTCCTTGTCAAATTGTCATGTAACACGTGTTATGTGTCAACTAAGTATATAATATATTATTATAACAGATATAACTACTTATTTTATGGTAGGTATGGCAAATCATATGGTTTGTAATGTATAGCTGCGCTATATTGTATCGTCAATTTGAAATTAATTGCAATTTCCTTAATCATTGGTACAATACTTAACTATGAGTGGTACCTGTAACTTTATTATAATCTTAAATTACCCGTGCAATACAAAATAAAATGATGCCGAACCGAAATTTGGTACTCACATTTGCAACTGAGACCTTTTGGCAAATTATAACATCAAAAGATCCACTGTGCGTAAAAGGATTGAACAATTTGCATATTTACAATAGGGTAGCTTACTTATATCAAAGATTCATGAAAGTATAATGTCATTATAATACGATGGTTTTGACTGTTAATTAAGATATTTGTTAAAGTTTCCTTCAGTTTATCAAAATGAAGCGATATTTCTTGTGATCGATTATTTTACGAAGTCTGAGACATATCTATATCATATATTGTGTAGATATAATACCAGACATAACCATTAACAATTAAAAATTGTAAATTAAAAAGCATGTAAATATAAATTATGTAAGTCGCATATTTATACTGTATAACGATAACATTGTTTTTATAAATTTCTAATTATTATTTGGTATTATTTTACTTCTCACACCTGTGACAATAAATGTATATTACGCTTTGTAGTAATAGATAGTTGCCAAAGTAATTGATTTTTCGTTACTATAAAGTTACATAAGGGTCCTAATAATGAAGATGTTTTGAAGATTTTTTAGTATTTATAAATTATTATAAAGAGAGTTTTTAATGTTAAATTCTTACGCGCCATTAGATCTAATTGGTTTGTCTGCCCAACATATTTTTGCTGCACCAGCACAATGCATATATGTATATGGATACATTATTTACAATAAAATCGATTAGGACCCTAAATTTAGTCTGAATTACATTATTGTGATTACAGAGAGCCATCTAAAAAAATGCTTAGTTATGTAGATGATCCCTCCCACTGAATCCTTCAGGTATCCATTAACATTTAACAGGGTTCGATCATTTACGATATTATGCGTGTGGATATATGATAATTTAAATTAAATGTATGATCCTATTTATGATCATAGTTTCATCTATGCTCCAAGATAGGATCATGTTATTTAATTCAGTACATAATGCCCCATGACCGCAATTCAGCGGTGATTATTAAAACTATTAAGTTGTTAATTAATCAGTTTATCAAGCATAAGAGTTATTGTGAAGAATTGTTCCACAATAATGTTTTAATGCTTTTAACACTTTGTTGTATTACATTACGTCTATGTATAAAACAAAGTCGACTTAGTTACACTATTTATAACTCAAGAACGGGTCGGCGATTTTCATAATCTTCGATTTTTGTATTTTTCTCTGCCCCGAATAGCATAAAAACAAATAAAACACGGGAATAATACACAAATATAATAATAATAAAGATAATTCATTATCTCATACATTTGATTCCGAGGAGGTGCGAAGTTCGCTAGGATAGCTAGTACGTATCCAATTTGTTGGTAGGGTCGGTATGCACGCAACGGAATTCAAGGATTTGGTTCGCTCAGAATAGTGACGGTCAATTTATACATTGCTGGTAGTGGATGCATGTCTATGAGAATTTATAAAAAGCTCTCATAGAGAGATAGACACGTATCTTAATGCAATAATTTGAACAAAGAATCGTTGTCAGCGTAGTTAATCTACTTGTTTAAACTTGGCGCATGACACGAATCCTCAGTAACTTGAAAACCAGTACCGAAGTCGCTCACTTCAGTTACTACTAATTAAGTTTACCAGATACAGCTAATTAAGAACGCGGGAGCTGTGCCGTAGCGTTTATTACCTCTCGCGTTTAATTGTTCTCTTTCCAATCTTGGATTTGAAACCTTACACGTAATTACACTTGCCGTTTCAGCGGCACAATCTTTGATAGGTATTTACGGTTTTAGACTCAAGGACTGTTGTAATAAGGTTCTCAAAAGAGTGTGTACTAATGAAATTAACTGTCCGTCGTGGGCGCAATACTACGAATTTTTACAATACATATACTGTTTATATCGGAAACATTATTTTGATAGTAATAAAATTAAGATACTTAATTACAATTTACTGTACCCACTTCCAATAATCGATACATCATTTTTGTCATTCTATCTACCTACTATAATAGTAGGTATACCTACTGTAATTAAACAATTGAGGAATTGTAATCACTATTGTTTTTATTAAATAGTAACAAATAGGTATGTATATTTATGGCGTTATGCAAGTAAACCTGCAAATTCCCAAAGTGATATTATATGTTGGTAATTTTGTAAATAAAAGCTTCAATATTTTATATACTGTTTTAATGTTAGGCCCTTTGACACCCCTATGAACAATGAACCCGTTCTTGAAAATATAAAGTACAAGGTAAGTACAAATATTTTGAGCCACATTTGAAGCCACATTAAGGTACCTAGATCGTAATGTACTAGCACCTAAAACGATTTCATAGAATATTAAAGTAGAACTCAGCTCTGCCTACTTATGATGGAAGCGCTAAGTCAGGGCGCCAAATTCTACGAACTAATTTTCTACGAACAATTGGGACATTTTCGCGATGTAATATAGTTTTTTTTTACAACATTAGCGTAGTGCAATGGATGCCAAATACCGATACAATACTCCATTGTTAGTAAAAACCGCTATATTTACTAACTTTGGAATGTTGTTTCTTTTAAAATTAATTTTGAAGCAAATTTAATAAATGCATAACAGCGCATGCAGTGGTCGCAAACAAAAACTACGACCCAGATGTTTGAAGTTGTCGTAAAAAAATAAAAAACCTTAAATAAAATAGATTTCGCGCCCTGACCTAGCGCTTTCACCTTAGTGCTAGGCCCGCCACACACTCCCACCACTGCTACTCCTGTATTCAGGATCTGGAGTGGTGTCCAATGAAGACACCGAGGTTTGACCCTCGGCGAGTCCCGGGATAAAGTTAATTGTCTTGGAACCCGCACGAAATTAATCGAAAGATAAATAGGAGGAGTTGGAAGAAAATTATCCACTTAGTGCTAATAAAATACTCATTAAAATATAATTTATTCATAGTTTTAAAGTGTTGGTGCATAAGTTTGTGTATCCATCTCATTTAAATACTTAACTGTACATACTATAGGTACATGTCGAGTTGTAGAAACAAAACCGACGGTTACACGTACAGAACCTGAGGCGAGAGCTTGAGTTTCAAACAAAATAACTTAAGTTCACTCAAGAACACAGAATAAGTACGTGAAAAAGTACAAACTTCTTCCAAGACAAGATAATGGGCGCAGTGATTACATTTCTTACAAACTGTAGACCGTCTCTCGCACATAGCCATATTTTTTGCGTCTCCCCAGTTTGGAGCGCATGACTGGAAGAAAACGCGTCAAATAACTTGGAAAAAAGACACTTAGCCCTCGCGCTCACGCCTTTCCTGTGTGTTGCGATAGTCCACCCCCAAGCTTCACAGTAATTTCCCTCGAAGACATTATTTTCCATGCTTCGCGCACACCCCACCGCCATTACCATTTGCTTCATCTTGAGTTCCCTTTGTATTTCACTTTGACACTTCGAATCTCGATTCTATATACAATATTAGTATAGTAGGTAGTGATTTTACTACTTATAGGTACGAAATAAAATATGATAATATAATGAGCCATACGTCGATCATTCGTAGCCCAGATCTCCCGAGGATGTCTTGTTTAGAGGCGAAACACATGTGGAACACTTGTTTAGATTCGCTTCGTTTCGCGGAGAACTGCATTTTATTTGGGGTCCCATCACTCGTGATAGATATTTTCTCGACTAACATCTTAGAGGAGTTCGGTGTTGCTGGCTTCTTTAATTATCGATCAATTTGTTTGGTTTATAATTGGAAAAGTTGACAAGCCGAGGGTCAGTGGTGGGTTCTTCTTCCCACATTTGTTTTAAATATTTTGTAGTGAATAGGGTGATGGAGCCGTCGATTGATGCACATTGAGCTGACGTTTGTGGTGGTATATAACTATTTTTTGATTTTCTGTATTTAAATAATTTTATCAAAACAGCTATAATTTTTATTAATAACCTACCTATTATTCTATCCAAGCAATACACGAAAAATAACTTTATAATACTTATGTCGTAATAATAAATCTACCCATACTAGGCTAAAAAACCCTGAAATAAGAGATCAGACCGAGAACCTGAGAGCAATTTACAAATTATTTTCAATTTGTTTCGCTAGATGTCGTTATCTAACAGTATATAGGTACCTCTACATTAAATGTTACTTAACAAAATTTGGGTTATCTCCATCACATACACGCAAACTAAATTATATAGGTACTTAATACAAATCAAACACAGATGTCAGTTGTAAGCATGCATAATAATTACGGGTATGTACAGAATTAATTACGGGTATGTACAGATTTAATTAGCGAGATAGTACAAACATACGGCGAAAAAAGTAATAAACAAATTACCTTATAATTGAAGTTGCAATTAAATTAATAATAACTAATTCTCAATATCACTAACATTAGATTAAAATTAAAAAATATTTATTTATATCATATTTTTTATTTAAATTTAGAATGATATTCTGAAAGTAAAACTCATTTGAAAAATAGCAGCATCAGATCAGTAAAATTAAGATCATTGTATGATCTGGACCAAAGAGGATTGTTAGATAAGTACCTATATTACAGGTAAATAGTACAGCCTAAACCAAAAAGGTGAACCAAAAAGTCAAGTGGGTATAAATATAATAAAACTATGCCACATATACCTATATAGATCTGAGAATGTAATCATACTTGGAAACTAGAAAATATACATCCACGTGATTATATAATGTACTTACCAACCTACTTTTGTTTTTATTTGTAGATAACGGTGCTGGTTGAGTAATTATTATCCATGTATTTTATTAAGTTTTATAGGTCAATCTTGTATTACGCAATTGTTTGTTGTACCAAAGAAATAAAAATAAAATACTTTATAATTACCATTGGCCGAAAAGAAAAGGTGAAAGTGGGTAGTTCTACCTAATGTGAAAACAGCGTACCTACCAAATTTATAACAGGGTAGGTGTTATCTTTCATGTTGAATGGTCTCCAATAATTCATCCGAGTAGGTAGTTCCACTAATGCTAAATGAACCGTGACCAAACCCATCTTATTTTTTTGTAGTTGTTGTTTTTAATTCAGAACTTCATCTTGACGGTAAAGTATTTTAATGAGAATAAAAATAACTCGTTCTTTATGTTTCAAAGAAATCATTTCAGACTGATAGAAATTGTCTCGAGTCGAGGATGTGTTTCCGTTGTCGTTGATCCATCTATACTATGTACGTACAATAATACTTGATAACTAATGTCAAATTTATATCTGAACGGATGTACCTACTAAATCCAATATTCTCTCTTATATCCCTCACCACTGACGCTATCTAAATCACAAAGGCAGGAATATGCAACAAGTACATCAACAAAACTGAATTTACAATCAAAAGAAACACGGCAGCCCGCCACGGGCGCTGCCTGAACGGCGTGTCACAGTTCATTAATATTAATAGTCGAGGGCAAAATTCACCGGCTACTGCTTCCACTCCATGCATAATTTCACTCCGACGCCGCTACAAATTTTAATTGCTCAAGTTGTTACATTGCAACTTGTTCGGGGCGAATAACGAATATATCACCCATTTGTGTTTTTTATAGTCCAAAAAGTATCTATAAACCGTAAACTGTGCGCGTTGAGAGCACTTCGCTTCGGCAATGTTCGGCTAAACTTTATCCCAGCACCGCACGGCGCACCACGCGGCGCCCTGCGACGTATTTAATTTGTTTTAGTTGAGAATACATCGTAAATTTTTTTAATTTGGTGAAAGTCAATTTGAGTGCAACGAAGGTCGAAATATGAAACGATAATCTCTCGTGTGCGCACGTACAAAACTAACCAGAAATACCTATCAAATATTTGGTTGAGTACAAATTCGAAAAACATATGAAAGTAATAATTTTAGAGATTACAGAATACTTCGATCCAAAGATTATTAGCTGAAGTAGGTAGTGCGTACTTAAGCTCATTACTTACTTGAAATGTTATTTAAATCGAGTTTTCGTATCGCGGGGTGTATAAATAATGTAAAGCCCCAAACTTTGACACACGAGCATAATTAGGAAATCTCTTAAGTTAATTTATGGGAGATCAAATAAGTTATATTTTCCGAGGCGGAGGCGGTGAGCAAGGCCGCTAAAGCCCAGAGCTTATTAAAGGCTGTCACAAAAAGCCGGCTGCATCGGTGAGAAGTCCCTTATGACTCTACCCAACCAGCTAATCTATAATAATATCGGGAGAATAAATTAAACAACCTATCCAATGTTACTATAGTAAGATAAAATATAGATAGTTAGCTAGTTATTAGCAGAGTTTGCAGTCTCTATCTTATCTTAATAAAAAAACTCTTATACAGGTGATTTTTTCAAGTATTCGTGGACAGCCAAATCTCAAACTATAGGGAATAGCGAAAAATGCTTAAATGACTCTCGAGATCGATCTTGATGAAAACTAAAACTGCATTATTAGATTTAGAAAAAAATATTTTCCGAATGAACCCACTGATTTTGAAAAAAATACAATATATTGTATTATTCCGTAATCCGATAATGTTGCTAATAATGATCAAGTTCTGGGAAGTCATGACATACGGTAATCTAAAAAAAAATGCATATTTTTTTATAAATGATAAATATTTTCATACATAAACCGTACGTTCTTTAATTTATTTTTAGTTTAGATATCTTTTCGCGGTTAGGCCACAATCAAAGACAACTAAAAAAAATCTTGTTATCAAAGGAGGCATCATTTTGAACAATTTATTAGGTTATGGTTTTATCAATGTATGAAAATAAAGTTGTATGCTAAAAAATATTTTTTTTTTTTTAATTTGCGTATGCCATTAGCATGCGACAATAACAGTTCTACTGAGGTTTGAAATGTATTTTCTTTCCTTGTTCTATATTGAATCCTTCATTTCAACTCCGCAGCCCCGGGGTCTTTTCATATCCCAACTTTTGGAGCAATTACCAAAGTAGTTGTAAAGTTTCACATCGGCCGCTCTGGGTTTTCGTTTGCAAGATGAATTTACGAATTACAAACGATGGTTGGGAACAACCTTATGAAATTGTACTACTTAATTTTATAATTCATATATCACAGGTGGATGAATTTAGTACTAAAAATACCTATACGTTAAAAAACTAAACACATCAATACCTTATTTTTTGCCGGTGAACTTTGTAAAAATGAAAAGGTACCGTTTTATTTATAGGTGTCTAGAGACTAGATCAAAATTAAAAACACACAACGGTTCTAGACTGAGTAAACCTTTTCATAAACTTAAATTTGTTTATAAAATCAAGGAGACTTATGATATCATACAAAAAATACAGAACATAAAATAAGGTCTGCGAGCATTCTGTTACTCGATACTTTCAAAGGCCAAAAGGAGTTCGGGCTCTCTGGTAAATCCAATGTCAATAAATATTATTAACCAAGTTTTGCGGTCTTCGAGTACCTATTGACCTAAATACTTCAAAAAGTTATAAAATAATACAGAGCCGCCATGCCATCCAGAGAATTAATGTTCCTTGAGAAATATTATAACGTTTACTTAAACACAAATTGTTAGCATTGCTGAAGAGGTACTTCAGCAATGCCAACAATGTTCGTTGTAGGTAGGCACCAAATGAAGTAAAATTGATCTTATTACGTTAAGTTCCCGCACAAGGTGGGTCTACTTAAAATAAGATTCTATTTTGATAGCACTAAGATATTAATACAAATAAGAAGTACATTGCAAAGTCACTCTTCACAAAAAATATATTATTGTCCTTATAATAATATTCATAATGCTAGAATTGCGTTGGTGGTGAGCAGCCTTTAGGCGGGGAATGTCTAAGAATCGAGCTCTGTCCAACGTCGCCTTAATGAAGCTCTGAGTGACTTGAGGCGGCTTTGTTCTCGTCTATGTAGGTACCTGTCTCATCTATGAACATTAATACCTTCAATCATATTAGGCATAAATTAATTAAGGAGGTACCCATGGCAACTATATACATTTTAATTTAACTTGAAATATTTGATCATGATCATTCTGATGATGGATATGAACATTTGTTAAATGTTCTATAAAGTGCACTACAGATGCACTACAGTCTATCTCAACGTACGGAAATAAAGGTTAATCTCCGCATCGTATAGATATTTTGGAAATAATGCTCAAAAGGATTCTTGTTCCATCTCTTGTTCCAGTTAACTAAAAAAATTACTGGAATCACTTACATAACTATTACGTAAAGTTTCCTTTCGCTAAATTGCATTTGCGTTGAGTTGCACATTGCAAACTGTCAGTTAATTTGAACCTCGGCCTGTGACGTGGCCATTCTAATATGTTCAAGAGGGACGTTATCCTGTCATAGCAAAATGATCATTTGCAGGCGTGAGAGAGAACATAAACCTAGGTTTATGTTCTCTCTCACGCCCTAATAATGTTGGTAGGTAAATAACCAACTTAAAAAAAACATTTCAGGAAAATGATAAATTATCGAAGCCCGATGTACTAAATAAATTTAGGAAAATGAAGTAACCCAAGCGTCTTATAATAGATAGCTCACAATAACCGCCATAAAACCACCAATTTGTCATGAACAGAATTTTAGTAGTACTAGAAATTTGCCAACTCAATTTGGACTTTTGCTATATAAAAGTTAGTCGCCGATCAATTATGCAATTCGTCGTAACTCCGAACTTCTGCAGTACGCACAGAAACTATAAACTTAATAAATAGTGCGCTTAACTGAGGTGGAAGTAAATTTAAAATAATTTAAAATTGAATTAAATTCTATATTTGGTGCATTAATATTGGTATTGTTATAAAAGAAAACAGCGATATAAAAGAAAACAGTTAAAATAACCTTTTAATGTCTTTGGAAATAATTTTGAAGAAATTGGCAGATCATTAATACTTTCGTGTAAGATTTGTAAAACGCGTAGGTAGATGATGATGGTGATGATGGCGTGACGTACCACCTAATTACACTGTTTTCTAATAATTGTTTTTTTTAGAAACTTCTACTCGAATTTTACTCAAATGTCTATCACAATTGTCAGAGCTCCAGATAATGCTGCTAATTCGCTTGCACACTCTCTAAACTTAACTAAACTAGCTAAAATTTTAAGTATAGTTTAGAAATCATTAAAATCAATTCTGTTGTCACATCGAACTTAATTTAAATATCGTAATTGACAGGACTAATTTGATTTTGACAGCACCTAAATTGAATTGAGGTATGTTGCCAGTATTTAAAAAATATATCTGAAGAATGAATGAAAATAAGGTGAATGGAAAATAAAATCGAAATAACATGATTAAATTCTTTTAAAATAACCTTGAAATATATAAAAGTTTAATTTAAAATATATGTCGGCGTCTAAATATTTTTATTGTTATTTTTTTATGATATTTACAATAATAAATTATAGAAACTTGTTCTATATAGTCTGTGGTTAAGTGTTCCATATCTATTGTTCTGTGGTAAATTCGATTTTGTATCTGTTGACAGTAGGTAAACAAAACACCGTTTTCAGATCAGACGGGTGTGCTACATTGTAGTTGTTGTAATAAGTTATCTAGTGTCTTGAATCTAATATGGAAAACGATAGGAAACGGTCTAATGAGAGACAACAGGAGTTGCTTGTGGAGCGACTCCACAACAACATCAAAATAGCGAGGGGTAAGCATTTAAAAGGATTCAAAGTTTTGTTTTACTTATAATCAATCAATGGTAATAATTACATCGACGCGCGAGGACATCTATCTAAAAATCAATTATATTTTCAGGAAACCAAGCAGATTCTGCCGTGGTAGATTTTTAGGGGGCCCTACCAACCACGACGAGCTCAACCAACTCGGCTGCAGAAGAACTGCACAGCAGTGGGAGCATGTAAGTTTTGTGTTCTGAATATTATGCATTTTTTTCGTCTAAATGGTTTTTATATGGTTTTTTTATCAACAGGTTTGGAGTGTGTGGGTGGCGAAGTTATAGACCAAGGCTCGCAAGGTGCGAACTTCAATAAGCGCCACAGGTGGCGGTCCGGCAGGAGGAGCCCTGACAGACATAGAATCCAAAATTTTGGATATTGTTGGGCATGCCTATGTGGATGGATTTTGCCGCCTGGAAGTGTACCATAATACTATGTAATAAGTTAGTATTACTAAGCATTTATTGCATAGTTGTTATCTTCGGTAGTGCCATTTTCATTGAGTGTGGGCAACAAATGGCCCCCATGTGCAGAAGCTTGTTTGTTAAGTCTTTCAAATTCTATTACTTACAAATTTGTTTATTATTTTGATTGTTAATTATTTTTAATGTTGATGTTTAATATTGATTATTGATAACATAGTAATAAGTAAAAAGCTTTATTATAATAATTCAGAAATTAAAGTCTTGTTTATGATTTGCCATACTTTTATTAATTTTGAGTAAAATAGTGTTTATTAACACTTGCCAAATGTGTCTTGCTTCAGCAAGAAAATCTGTTTCAATGTACTCTTCCACCATAGATAGCTTATCGTATGATCTAAATCAATGGTATAATTCTCATCCGTATCTGCAAAAGTAGAAACATTTACATGTTATAACTTGATGTCAAGATATTTTTTTATGCTAATATTATAAAGACAAAAGATATATTGGTTCGACGGCCTGATTAACCTAGTGGTAATGACTCTGCTTTCTGCGCTGAGAGTCCTGGGTTTCAATCCTGGTAGGGACACAAGCTTTGTGTGATGAGCACGAATGTTTGTACCCGAGTCATGGATGTTTAATATGTATATAAGTATTATAAACTGAGTTCACCCTCAGTCCATTGTACAGTACCCACAACACAAGCGTTAAGCTTAAAGTGGGACCGTTTGGTTATGTGTTCGTATGGCGATATTTATTTGTTTATAATGTATGAGCTCAAAAATTACTAAACCAATTTAGTGGATATGAAATGAAACTTACTCAGTTTTTGCAGATTCTTTCTCCGTCTGTGTTGTAGGGAACTTTATATTTTGGGGTGTCAATTGTTGCACAATTATGTTCAACACTATTCCCAAACATATACTCACTGCTGGTTGGCTCATTCCTGGTAAACTATCTTGGCCTACAACAACCTGATAGCTCCCATGAGCGTAAAATTGCAGTGCTGTTAAAATCTGCAAAGTGTCATGTTGATGTATTTATAAACATTTATAAACAAGTAAAAAGTAGGTATGTATCTGTATAAAATATTAAATCGCAAACCTTTATATGTTTTGGGATGTGCCCCTCCACTAAGAGCGGATCATCTAGAGTATTCCGTAATTGAAGTGCTGCAAATTTGTGAAGCCACAAAAGATTTTTTAACTTCTCTGCTAATTATGAATATGCTCTTAAACCTTCGAGGCGTATTCTTTCTTCATAGTTTCTACGGTTAGAAAGCAAACGCCTTAATTTTGTGTTTCAAGTAAGTACTTTGAAGTAGGCTCTGTTTTATTATTATTTTGGTAAAATTAGCACTTTCAGATGAATCCACAAGAGCCGCAACCACATATTCCTCCATCGTGTTTGATAAAATAGTATTTCACAACTTCTATTAATAATAACAACACCTGAAAAACTACGAACTAAATTTAGATGGCACCAAATTAGATGCCGACCAAATAAGGCGGATTATAGTTTGACGTTTCTAATTTTAGACGCAATTTGACGTAAAGTGTGTGTAACAGAATAGAAAAATGACCAACTAAGCTAAGTTGAGTAACTAAACCAATTTTAGGAGCTGTCAAACTAAAATTAGTCTAATCTGCTGTTAACAGAATAGCGAACGCCGTTTGACAGGAGTAAACTAAAATTTGGTCTAGTTTAGGCTAGTTGGTGCCAAGCGAATTAGCAGCAATGAGAACAGTGACTTTAAATAGCGACTCGACCTGTCACAACTTGAGACAACGAATGAAGGCACTTATGACAACTTAGAATTGTTCGATTTTCTCTCTGATTCCCATACAATTTTGTCGTTCACTGTAATTAAGTGAAAAAAAACAAAACAAGTACCGCTATGTTGAAATTTATGAATGTTCAAATCAAAGTAAATTGCAATGATCGGCAGATGTCATAAATGCTATAATGCGTTGCCGCTAGTGTACCTACACTAGCGGCATCTCTCGGCGGCGGCAGCGGCATTATGGCATTTATATCTATTATCTAGATAGGCATTTATTTATATACATATCTATATCTAATTGTGTATAAGTAGTGTCACTATTGACAATTACTGTACGACTCTGTACGAGTACTTAGCTGTGTTATATCCAAAAATCGATTATTATCAAATGAAAACTATATACAGAAATTAAATAAATATTACTAAAATAGTAAATCCATTTGGTCCGCCATATTGATTAATAATTTATAATTCATTTCTACCGATTACCATAAGCCTCTATATTCGTATTATGTTATTTTAGGATGGGTTGCCCGAAGGGTCACACTAAAAGGAAATTGAATTACCTATCTATAGGTGTAGGACGATATTATATGAATGTTATAAATTATTCAAAAAACTCAGACCCGTTTTATATCATGGAAATCAAAGACTTATCGTATAACTGAAAATAAAATAAATTATGCCTATTGGTTTTTATAGATACTACCGCGTAGATAGGTACCAATTATATACACAATTTGTCAGCAGCGCATTCTGTCATACTTCGGCCATGTAGTACGGAAAGGAGATGAGAACCTCGAAAAGCTGATCGTAGTTGGAAACGCCGAGGGCAAGAGAGCTCGAGGACGGTCCCCAACCAGATGGACCGATCAAGTAAAGGACT
This sequence comes from Pheosia gnoma, assembly GCA_905404115.1. Lineage (NCBI taxonomy): Eukaryota > Metazoa > Arthropoda > Insecta > Lepidoptera > Notodontidae > Pheosia > Pheosia gnoma. Next base: position 5,368,221 of record FR989901.1, read on the forward strand.
CATCTTCAACCAAATTCAGCTCGGTGGTCAGAAGCGCCATGAACAGAGACCGATGGAGACTAATCGTTCGATCCAAGTGTGGACTATCCAACGATGATCGCGATTCTCAGACATGAGGGACCGACCATAGAGAGAGAGAGATAGGTACCCTTTTTATGAATGTATAATCATTTACGAGTATTTGGTCGAGAACTATACAAATTCTTTCATGACGTAAAGAAGTCGCTAGCAGCAAGTGACAGAAGTGCGTATTACTTCTGTTGCGCTAAGAAGACCGAGGTATCGTCGCTCATATTATTTGGACTCGGGTTGCCAATACTCGCTGGTAGGCTCTTCTCAAAATTGCGGAGTCAAAACAAATGAATAAAGTGTCAATTTTGCAAAATAATATGTTTTGCCCCATTAAAAAGTAACAAACAAATGCCGTGGAGTGTTTTGCTAACTATTTTAATTGTAATCTGGTATAAGCAGAATTTATGGTTGCCAATTCTATATATAAAAACCTCGCAATAAGACTCATACACAAACGACACTCCAACTCTTTGTGACGCAGGCAAAATGAGTTTATGGACCTGATACATACGGTCCACGCAAAAGAACTTAGAGCCGTATCTCCAGAATTCTTGGATGAAGCAAGCGGTGGGTTGTTGGCCGCCTGCTGTTTGCGCGGGAGCTATGGGATCCATAAATAAGAAAATAACGCAGAACGTTGAACGTTTTCCTTTGTGTTTGCGCTCTTATAGACAATCAGTGGGTATTGGGTAGTTTAAATATTCCTATTTTGGTACATTACAGGTAGACAAGACCTTCAGTACCATAATGAGTCACCATCGATATTATGTGATGAACCCAAGTATCTGTCTGTCAAGTCTGTTTTATGGCTCATCGACTTTTTTTTTATTTAAAACCAATTGTAATATTGGCGTTAGCTGATGTTCTTTTTACAGAAAATCATTTAACCTGTAATCCCCGGAGCCCGCGATTTCGCGACGGCAGATTTTATTATCAGATTTTTTTAATTAATTGTTGGATGCTATGACAAAGATTAACGACCATAGATTTGGTATAATATACTCATATATATGCATATATATGCAAACGACATCACAGTCGAGTGACATTAGAAGGGACGGCCCAGTGGGTCGTATAAAATATTAAGTACAGAAATTTTAAATTGCAAAACCGCGGCTGGTGAAATGGAACTTTATTATAAAGGTCCTAACTATTTTTAGGGACGATTAATATTCCTTTTATACATACTGGCGAACAATGTTTCCTACTAAGTATAGTGTAATATTTCTAGCCATTACAAAGTGACACATATTTCCGGTTAGGTTCAATGTATCGTAAGGATCGCAAGATATTAGCATGACTATCTTACTCTATCTTCGAGTCTAGAGTCTCACTCTCAGTCCGCGTTTATTTTAATTTTACAACATAATCAACATAGTTTTGTTTCAACAACATTTTTCATCCATTTAAATCGACATGTCCCGGCGAACTTCGTACCGCCTCAGAAGTATGAAACAATCAAATATTTTTCCTGTTTTAATATTTATTTTGCTATCATAAAAAAAATCCCACCCGTTCTTGAGTTATAAATGGTTAACTAACACGACTTTGTTATATATATAGAAAGACTACTAATACGTAAGTTTACTTGTCGTATTTTAAAGTAATCATTACAAGTAATTAGCTTGTCGCAATGTCCGTCCGTGTGTCTCGGAGTGCGGGCCGTGGTCCCTCGCCGCGGGTTGTCACTGCTAATTTGCACACAATTGTTCATCTCCGACTGAAAGTATAGAAATGAAAGGCGAAATGTAGTCGGGACCAGGGACAGTGTTGCCAATTCACAAGATTTTTGAACGAAGTTTGTATTGATATCTAAAGGATTTTGAAATAAATGTCATAATTTCAGGTCCTGTCCAATGAGGTTAGTAGTGTTAGTCCCGTCCCATAGATTCGATAATTACTTCGTAAGCACGTTGAGTTCGCAACGACAAAATGCACCGAATCTTGACGTGAAGTTTTTAGTCGCACCACGTAAATTATTAGGTGGTGTCGTAGATGGCGCTAGCTCTGTTTGGTTCCACAAAAGCTTGAGGCAAATGTGCGGCATATTCGCGTATCTATGTCATTACCCTCAATAAAATTCAAATAACATAATTGTTCGTACCTACGTACGCGAGGCACTAAAATAAAAAGTTTATATAGGATGGAGAAAAAAATACTGCAGGCATTCGTAAAATTTATCAAAAAATTAAAACCTTACGTACCCGGCACTAAACTTCAGTCATTTAAATTGAACTCGAATCCGAGTACGTACTTCAAAAAGGGCTAAGTGCATGTCGGGCTCGCGCTATGAGGGTTACCAACTGAACATTAAAGTTTTACGTCCGCTTACTTTTTGATTGATTATACATCTAATATTTAAAAGCTCTGCAGCATATGCTAAGGTATTTATCGATAAAAATAATCACATTTCTCATTTTGTTATGAGTATTTTTATATCGACATGCTTACTTCACAAGATTACAAATGGGCTTGAAAAGCGTTTAGGGTCAATTGGTAGTATTCTGTATATGTATATAGATAAAATATAATATTTATTTTGCTGGTCTAGTTCTGGTTATCTGTACTCATTATGTTTGATAGTTTTTTTTCTCAATACCTCATGCGTGTATATTTTATACATCCCTATTTTATATTTAATTAATTGGACCAACGTGTTTAATGTGTTCCTGTTTAATTTAAAATAATGTCATGGAATAATTGAGTGCACGTTGTCTTATTCAATGGTGCCTTTATTACCAAAGATAACTCGTTTAATTTTTATTTTCTTCTAGTTCTTTGAGTTTCATTTGCGATGGACTTTTTCCAATATCCTTATTCCTTCTAATTTCCCCCAATTAAAGCCAGCAACACTGGTTGGGACTCAATGTTACTCACTAATTGGACCCACGAAATTGTATTTCATTCTAACTGTCGGATTTAACGATGGATGTTCGTTAAAACTTCATGTCAAATGGAAATGAAAATGTAAATTTAGATATTTGGATTACCCCGACTTTGTAGATCACAGAGCATTAGTACCGTTACATTACTATGTTTACCTATATACGTCTTTCTACGTCGTTATAAACTGCTAAAAGTTTGTTATATATTTTAGTAGCTGCGCCCCGCGGTGTTACCCACGATTAAAAAGTCCTTTTCCTCTATGTCCTTTTCTGTATCCCTTGTATGCAAAATTTCATGATAATCCATTGAGTAGTTAGGGCGTGAAAGCGTTACACACAAACAAACAAACGAAGAAACAAACAAACTCACTGTCGCATTTAAATTTTGCATTCTACCTATGCAAAGAATCATGTCGATCCTTTGCTCTATGAAAAATTAAAACAAATCTATCCCACGAGAACCATACATTGTATTGGGATAAAAAGTAGCCTATGTGCTATTCCAGACTATAATCTATCTCTGTGCCAAATTTCATCCAGATCCGTTTAGCCGTTCTGGCATTATTGTGTAACAAACATCCATCCAAACTTTCACATTTAAAATATTAGTGGGATTCCTATAGCTTGAGGAAAACATAGGTAATTGAGTTTATATACCCTAGAAATGCTGCTCATTGTTTTATTTTCTTATCGAGGAATTATACGGTTGCCTTATTGATTTCATTATTTGTAAACTGATATTAAAACTTACGCCTATTATTTATCCCGAAACCTTATTCATCTTAACAGACGTACAATCCTTGGATACAATGGACCCTCCTTTATTGTTCTCAAGTTTAAGAACATCCAATCGACAATATTAAAAGGAAGAACGTATAACAGCCCCTTAATTAAAACTGAAAAATATTTTATGTTTATCTCATTATTTTCCTTCTCTTAAATTTTATTATTCTTTTCAAATTTTATCCGGGAACGGGTACCTACTATGTATGGAAACACTTATTTGGCAATAACGTAAATTATTAGTCCTTATGTAAGTCCTTAAGTTATATTGATACATACATACATACATATACTCACGCCAAGATATCATCTTATAATCACCACTTACACTTATCTTATACTCACGCTTGTATACCATGGGGGTAGGCAGAGATAGTTACATAGTAGATATTGATATGTAGGGCATAACAATTCTAATATTATTTGTTTTTTTTTAACTGTGTCGTTTCTACAATATGTATGATTGATAATATAATTTGAATACTTATGCTTTAGCCTCAACATATCTTATTTAAGACCGCGACCTACATTTAAAAATAAATGCAGCTTTACATCCATTCGCTAAACTTTTCCAGAGTACCTACCCCACATCAATAATACGAACGCTAAAAAGCGCCCCACCAAAAAGCAATGATTTGTGAAATAGGGCCGGGAAGCAATTAGCACAATTCAAGTTGGGCGATGAAAGAGATCGCGTGTGGCTGAGCGAAGATAGCAGTTTGGAGTAATTACGATTGTTGTGAACGCCGACAATCACTTACAAATGCCTTATCTAAGGCCTACTTAACGCGGACTTGCCTATTAAGTCATAAATCTTGGGTTAGTCACGCGACGAGCTGACTATTTGGCTCGAAGCGAGTTATCTTCACCTTGGCATCCAATTAAGAAAAACTTTTCTTTTTTATTTTTCGTTTTAATTTGTATCGTAAATTATACGATACGTAGCTAATAAAATTGTGGCTACGTTCAGATTTGAAAATTTTATGGACACCCGCACTAAACTAAATTGATGGAAGTCCCAAATTGTAGAAGGTAGCTACCCACCAACACTCATTATTAATTAGATACAGGCGTATTAAGTGTGGGTAATAAATATCATTTTGACCGTATACTTTTGGTAGTGCTTTCTTATATTTACGCGAATAATACACATTGAAATAAAACTCATTTTACAGATTTTATCGCGTTTATTTTATGTTTTTACGTTCCCGTCTAAAAACATAAAATAAAAGCGATAAAATCTGTTAAATAAGTTTTATTTCAATGTGTATTATTTGCGTAAATATAAAAAATCAATATCAAAAGTATACGTATTTTCCAATGTATACTTCGGAAATATATTATGATAATTTTTCATGACAATAATACATCTAATATATAAACTATATTTTAACTCAATATTAACATCGTTAATGATGTTTCCTCCTACCACAATATTAAAGGCGGATGTGTACACAGTAAGGCAGGTAATTACCATGTGTTCCCACGCATAAATCTCTTACAATCAGTTATGAAATTCCATGTAGGCATATATCCGCATGTTTCTCATACGAATTACTGCGTAGCAACTATCTACTACAATTTATAGTGTAGAGTAAGCATATACAGAATGATTCAGAAAGAGTATACTGACCTTTAAAAAAGCTTCCTTATCGCATTTGCGATCGTTATGTGAAGTCATAATTTCGATATGTCAATTATAAAAAATAAATATTGTTCCCAACGAAATGATTATTGTGATTTCTTTGAACATATTTTTTTATTTATTATTAATCTGCTAATGAGCTTAGGCTCAAAGGTTAGTATACTCTTTCTGAATCACTCTGTATAACTAACGTCTCTACTTAATAATTAATGAAATATGATGCCTGTGTCCCTTGTAGCGAGCAGTTCAGGCATATGAGGTGTAACAAAGATAGCGTAAGATATTTTAAGAGAGTCTATATTTTATTTAGTTATAAAGATCAAATTTGAAAACTACATATAATCACTTTATTAAAATTTGTAAATCATACCATGTGGAAAGTGCTAAGTTATTGGATCATATTCTATAAAAAAAAGAAACAACATTAACGAACATTGACTTGTTTACCCCTGTTTTTTATCGTATTTTATGTAACACTGTGAGCTTTACGACTCAGCTTATACATATATCACAAAACGATCGTTACACCTTAGTATACCGGTATGAATTGTATAGAATATAAGATCTCAATTATGTATATCAGAGTACAGATTTAACTCTGTCCCGCCGGCGCTATCGACTCACTCAGCGGACGTTGGCTATCCATTTAACAATTGGACAGTCCGTTTGACACGTGACAGTGTGCACATACGAGACATCCCCCAGTGTCGTTGCTACGTGTTGCAGTATATACAGCTATGTTGGCTATTGTGGTTCGGTTGGTAACTGTAGAAGCTGTACCATATTTATCTTCTTACACTGCAGTTACGTATAATCGGAATATTGTGTGTACTGATAGCCAAGTCGAAATAATTCTTCGATAGTGTGATAGCAATCTTTGCCCAATGCATTAGTGGATTCCCAATCATGAATATGGTTCAAGAACTCTTTTACCTGTCCTTAGGCCATATTTAACAATGTACTGTATGTAGTTGTGGATAAACCCTATCCACAACTTATTTAGTAGATAGTATTTAATAAAAGTTCTGTCAGTAAATACCTATTTGCCCTTGAGATTTATATTGGAATATTGATATGGTTGTATTGCAAAACAAAACATGCCTCAAATCTGTCCCGAAAGCGGTAAAAAGTCAGTAATAACTTCCCTACAAATATATCTACCATTTTCGATGAAGGAAAGAGAGCAAACAGAATACTAGAGCAGAAATAATTCGACAAACGAAACCCTTCTAAGGTTGCAAGCAATTTTGGAAAGGTTGTCTTGATATTCCTACCATTGTTTGGACAGAATGAAAAGTCCCAATTTCAGGCCCTTAATATTTATTAAGGGTATTGACCGCCATTCGGTGTGGAAATTGCTATTGTTATAGAATTATAATAGGTAAAGTTGGAATGACGGTCGTTTCGGCCACTGTTTGTGAACCAACTATCTACCTACTGGTTAAGGGAGCTGGAAAATGTTATCAGCCACGAGTTTCGGTATTAATAGACGAATTTTATAACAAAGATAAGCGTCCCAGGTTTAAAATAAAATATTCACTGTATTTATTACAAGATTTTACTACTCGTTTTGTTAAAGTTTAGAATTGTTCATGGTTGCAGATATTTTTTTAATTGAACCTATAAAGGTCTAAGACAGAAGTAGAGTTCAAAATTAAAATTTTTATTTGTCAATTAGTAATTTAAATTGAAATAAAACTAATTTTATTGCGTTCATTTTATGTATCTACGTTCCCGACGTTTCAGCTCCTTTACAGCCACCATGGTCACGGGAGGACGTAAAGTTAGTTTTATTTCAATGTGTAGTACACGCATAAATATAAGAAATCAATAGTAATTTAAACTTTAGTAAGTCCGAAAAAGCAAAAATGTTCTTAACATGACGTGTGATACTATTCTACGTATGAGTGGATGTACCATACGAATTAATCCTTTTAGGAACAAACAACTATTATTATATACTTTTTGGGTGTATCCATACTACTACATAATAACGTATTTGGCATTGTATCGGCGCCAGGGGCGTGCCCCGCTGTAGTCAACGTCCACCCCAGTAGCAGCACTGCCAACGATTACAACTGCCGCTTTGTGCTCGAATGTCCTCTAGCCCATTTAAAAAGCAATCATTTTATCTCACATCGTTAAATGTTTAACAATAAATATACTAACCACTATGAAGCAAAAGTAAAAAATCTTTACCTTTATTTAATTATATATTTTTATTACTTAAACTATTAATTATAAAATATCTAAATAAAACATACACACACATCCACATAACATTAAGACATTTTAAATTAATAAATCTAAAAATACATAAAATATCTGTAAATCTGTTTTTGGTTAATAAACATTATTATTATTAGGTACTGTGTTCCAAAACAGAAATAAGAGACTTGCGCCCAAATTTATAGAAACTTTTCTTATGAAAAATAATGCCTAATGCCATTGTAATTTTATTAAAACTTGGTTTTGGGACAACCGAAATCAAGTGGGGAACGTTCGGTCATATGGCTAGAAATAATCCGTACAGATGGGTCAATATCACTACTGCAGAATGAAAGAAAACGCCGCAGTGGACGTGAAATTAATTCTCGCCATAGGAACGATCGTGTATGAGAAAGATTGGTTTAGATGAGACCGCTACGGATCGACAAAAACTGATGTTAAAATCTTTTAACGAGTAGAACACAATATTAATAAAAATTATACCCTTGCATTCGTCCAAGTACTATTACAGTTTACTCAGTTGAAGAATCGCGTGCACACAGGCGGGGAACTCGAGCACCGCTTGTAGCGAACGTAGCAATCGGAAGATTGATAAAACACACGGCAAACCACAGACAAATTGCTACTCTATACACACCGAGCAATTGAGATTTGTATCGTTAGAGATAACTTTATTGTGAGGAGTTCGCAACTTAGTGGGTTCCGCCTTCGGTAAAGTACAGGGTTGGGTCTATAAGGTGGATTCTTATCTACTTAACATACGATTGTATAGTTGGTAACCTAAACCTATTTTCCTATACGTATTTAATCGTCCTCTTTGGCGGCATTACTATACAAATACATAAACGTTGATACGAACGAAAAAAAATACTTATATAAACTTTGATGGTAGTCTGCAGAGGAATGCTTCTTGAATTGATTGATGGATGCAGGATGGATGTTTGTTACTCAATCACGCCAGAACGGCTGAACGGATCTGGATGAAATTTGGCACAGAGATAGATTATAGTCTGGAATAGCACATAGGCTAGGCACATTTTATCCCAGTAAAATGTATGGTTCCCGTGGGCTAGATTTGTTTTAATTTTTCATAGAGCAAAGGATCGACATGATTTTTTGCATAAGTAGTGGTAGTTTAGGGGTCAGAAAAGGACATAGGCATCGACATACTTTTTAATCGCGGGTAACACCGCGGAGCGCAGCTAGTTGTATATAAAAGAACGGAATATGAGTTGTATAGAATGGAGTAACCATATTATTTACCTAATTCAAGTACTTCCCGAAGCATTTCCCGGCGAACTTGAGTCGTTACGGAATATCCATAGTTAGCAGGAGTAGGTAACTTTATTTCTATTAATGTTTGTTTAACCAGACTAATAATTGGACCTAATATTTGAACATAAATTTGAAGCGTTTTGGGATTTCAGTTTGAGGAGCAAACTTAAACACTTTATGGAACAGTAACTGTTGAAATTAGTCCATGGAGGTGGATGATGCTGAAACGTGGTAGATAATTGTCACTTATTTAGATATATAACATCTGTACAAATAGGTAATTAATAAATGCCCATTTATTTTAGGTATAACTCAGTAACAATACCCAGCACCGCCTATGACCTAGTGGTTAGGGGGATCGGGCGGTCCCAATAAAGAAATTATGAGTTCCCTCACACCTAACGTGAACTTTTCTGGCACAAGCACGGGACTTCACCTCATAGGGTAACGAATCTTAAATTATTAGGTTATACCTTTAATAATATTATTATCACTTACACTAGCGAGTCTAAATTCTACTCTACCTATCCTCCCCATTTTTATGAATCCCGCGTGACTACAGAAAGACCTATAACAACGACCCAAATCATTCTATAATTTATTACCTGCAGATAACTATATCTGATTAAAATCGAGGGTGTCTAATAAATCTGGATTTATTGTCAGTTAATAACACCGCCGTGGCTGCGGGCGTTATTTACTGACAATTAATTTGATACAACAGTTACATTTTATAAATAATGCAAATCGTTTCAGCCAATAAATCAGGCCCGGCCTTGGTGGAGTTCAATTTAGAAAAATCCCCTTTATTGAACAAGGGAACGCGTGTGTTTCAATTTGTTTCCCCCAACTGCGGATGGTGAACGGTTTTTAAAGTCATGAATATGAAGTAAAGACCTGGACGAATAAAATATACCGAAGAGGAAAGTTAACCGTCTCATATAACACGAAAATTTTACTTGGATGAAGAAGATGGCACGAGCGTTAAAAGGGACGCAACAATCATCCCACTAATATTATACGTGTGAAAGTTTGGATGGATGGATGTTTGTTACCCAATCACGCCAGAACGGCTGCACGGATCTGGATGAAATTTGGCACAGATAATTTTGATAGATTATAGTTTGGAATCGCACATAAGCTTTTTATCCCGGTAAAATGTATGGTTCCCGTGGGATAGATTTCTTTAATTTTTCATAGAGCAAAGGATTGACATGATTTTTTGCATAGGTAGTGGTAGTTTAGGAGTCAGAAAATGACATAGGCTAATTTTTATCCTGAATAAAATGCACGGTTCCTATGGGATAGCATACAGGAACCGTGCATTTGCAAAAGGACATAGAGGAAAAGGACATACTTTTTAATCGCGGGTAACACCGCGGGGCGCATCTAGTTGTTTATATTTCACGGGCCGTGATCAAGTGGCGTAATTTCTAAACTATTAAAGTAGAGGAACACGTGGAAATGTATATCAAAAGGTACATTATTTTCAGTACATTGTAATCAATACTTTTTGAACTATGGAGGTATACCGGTGTAGAACCCTTACATCCTAGCACGGTCCGACACGAACTTGGCCGTATTTTTTAAATTGGCCTTAGTCATCTTCTACACATAACTAGGATCCAGTATATCCGAGGGGCAGTTCTATTTCGTGCTAGGATTGCGATAACTTGATTTAAATGCGTAAGATAATTCAACATGCAGATTATGTATCCAAGACGGTGTATCTTTAGGATACAAATAAAGTATCGAATATGCTGAGATACAAGGGTATAGTCGCTTATATATTATGTTTATGGGGTTCGATTAGGGTCGACAAGCCTTCGCCCCTGTCGCCTTGTATGATGGATGGAGCCCACATCAGATTTCGGATAGTTTTTTAACATATTATGTTTTTCTCTGATCTTACATAGCCAGGGTTACGACGTCACTGCAAATATCACTTTTCAATTTTTCATCGACGCCGCTGATATGCTCTTAGCAGGGATTTTTTATAAGCAGATTTGGGATGAAAAACTACACATGTGTAGATTTTATGTAATTTTAACATTTTGATTTCATATATTTACGCGATTACTACACGTTGAAATAAAACTAATTTTACAGATTTTATCGCGTGTATATTATGTTTTTACGTTACCAGTTCCCAGTGTGCCTTTATTTTAATGAGAAATTACGCGTGGAAGATTTAAAGTGTCGTTAGTACCTATTGTCCCAGCATCTAATTGAACGAAAACACAACGTTACACTATACATCGATATTACTGTATACCGCCGCGAAAGTAAAACATAACCATGTACTTACCTGCCTATGTAAATTGGGTGCTTTGCTCACATTTACATACGTACATATACCTTTCAGTGGGTTATTAAACACGCCGTCGCTTGAGTAAACACCATAAATCATACAGAACTAGGGGCTCTGTACACAGAATTTGCGTTTCTAATTTCCTAGGTAGGTATCGTTGGTGTACGCAGGTCATATAATTTATTGCATCATTAAAATATAGGCACCTTCTCGATGGTTTCGTGTTCTTTTTTTTAAATTTTATTAGGCCAACGAAACGAGGTCGGAATTAAGAACAATAGGTACCAATGTTTGTGTATACAGCCATTCGTTTGTGGACATGTTTATGTGTTTTCATGGGTTTCAAAACCCTAGGATTAGAGAGTCTATTAAAGGGTTTGTTGAATATAAATTCAGAAATGATTTCCAAAAAACCCTATATTTGTTTCTAAAAATAAATGTCATTTTACAATGTCCTATGTAAATTAAAGCATTCTTGTTTGTACTTTAATCTCTCATACTTACACATACATGGTGAAATAGAGCGGTGTACTGAAAACTAAATTAAGTGAAGATATGTGAACAAATACGAGTAGCAATCGTTTTACGAGATCGAGTGCTTTTAGTCGAATGAACATAATGACGAAGATACATTACCGCGGAGATGGTCGAGCAAGTTCGTCGCGTGACGTGTACGGGGAGCGACAGCAGCAATATATTGCATTACGTTATATACTGTTGGAATATAGCACACAGTTTTTACCATAATATATTCTTCTCCATATTTCTGCAATAGTTACCTACATCTATATGAAGTAGGTGCACATGAAATTTTAATCCTATTACAATGAGCTACTGTTATAATGACAGCATGCCAGATAAATATGATAAATGCTTGATAAATATCTTATCCGTGTATCAAGCAGTCATATTTTAGGATATAATCATAAAATATAGACGTAGGTCGCTCATATTCTACAATTTTGTAGAGATTGTGACAGTGGCGGAAACCATTTCAAATTTATATTATACTAGCAGCCTTATGAAATAAATTACTTATCTTTATGTTTTTTTTTTTTTTTTTTTTTTTTTTGCGATTTTTCTGATTTTTTAATACTTATTCGGCTATTTGGGACGGAGACAAATCAAAAATCTGCCAATCCGTATGAAGTCGAAGTCGAAGTCCGCTGATGATACTGCAGTCGGCTGTAATATCGGATCGCTGCGTTACCGTTCTAGATACATATCAGAATTATTGGTCACCATTTACATTCGCGTAATTGCTCTGCTGGTTTAATTAGAATTTAGCTGGTGGAATAATATTTCTAAACAGGTACACATTATTGGTACTGTATGATATACCATTTCGCGTGTCTATTGATAAAACTAAAATTCCAGGGATAAATATTTGATACAATTTCTCGCATGACTTGGATATACATTATCAGAAAAATGCTCAATCTTTTGCCGCGAATGATTTTTATTGACATAAATGTCAATTAAATTCAACTTTAATGCATTAGGGATTTACGCTATAGGGACTTCAAACAAAAGAAAGGGGATAATTGATAAAGTTTTATAGCTTAAAGTCTTTATTAAAATCCACATTCTTTTTACAAATTGAAGTAAAAAAAAAAAAATTATTTTGATCTTGATTTATGAGACAAATTGGTACTAGGTATGGGCTTTGTCCTTTGGTCCTACTTAACATTCAACTAATTAATTATATGCATATTAATTATTCTATAAATATTATTAATTCCGTCAGGCATGTATCATACCATACCCATTTACATTTCAAATTCCGGTATTATAAAAGTGATGCTCATCAAATTGGATTAAGTTGAAAGGGCGAGCATGTCAAATGTGCCACAAAAGTGCCTTCCTAACAACGGAGCGATCATTAATTAAGCTGAAAACCGTGTCCCTGAAACGCTGTAATAATAACCTGTTTACACGTTGACATTTCCAATTCATGTAAGTTGCTTTCAGCTTAATGTGAGTACAATCGTTAATATTATGGGTATATACGGTATGGGAGGGTAAAAAGAGTTAATTGTCATTCTATGGAAAATATATCGTATAAGCTTGGTTCAAACAAACAAAAAAACTACACGCAATATCTTGGAGTCAAAGCTGTGTACTTACTTGGATATAGATACATCTGTTTTGCGATATAGGGCGATCTAAGCTTAGTCCTCCCTCTCCATGATGCAGTAAAGGCACAACTAACGATTTATTCTCTTTAAACCAGAGTTAGTTTTATTAGATCGCATTTGTCCCGGTAGTATTGTTTCCTTTAATTCTATTGGGAATAGGATTTTTACAAACGACTAGAATACTCGAGTTGTATTTATAAATATAGGATGTCAAACATGTTGTCTTTATCACGTTTATCTAAAGTTTGGTAAAGCATAAAAGTCTCCCCCTGTGTCCTTCGGGACCATATACCTACCATTGCCGCACTGCATATACCTCTGTCGACTGCTTCGAGTATTATAAACGTAATGGTCTTGTTTCAAAATAACTATTTAGGTTTAACTAATACAAGAGCTAGGACTTGAGCGCTGAGACATAGACAAATTAGTCCAATGACATAGTTGTCTTTACTCCTTCTGTCTGTCAAGTTTCGAAAATGTGGAGAACTTAGACTTTCGAGCGTCTAGACTCATATAGTCGATGTATTTTGACGCTCACGTGCGGTGGGGGTAATTTATTTATTCATAATTCAATCTATTAATACTACAGAGATATTTCCCTCAAATTAATTAACGTTTTAATCAACATACAATGGCATTACAAATCATATACTGGATACGGAGGAAAGTATTTGGTAATATCCTTGTAAATTGACAAAAATAAATCTATAAATTTGTACACAAAATCTCTCTGCCAATTAAACAACACGCAATAGATCAGCGACACAAAATATAGAAAACAAAAACCCGTAACAACTCCCCCCTAATTCGGATATTTACTTAAATTTCAAGGATAAAAGGATCAAAAAGTACTTTGGCGTCTACTTAGCGAAAATTAAAATAATTACGGGGGCTGTATTCGTCGGGGCATCCATTAGGTCGTTACGACCGGCGTGTTGCAGATAATGCCGGTGGGGTTATTGTTCGAGACAACAATGGTAGCACTTACGTGAACGCTCTTATCTCGTCAACCACCTCGTTTGTACTGGCCCAGCCCACCTGCATAGCCGAGATATAATTCCGGCGCTAGTGTAGGCACAACACGGCCAACTATAAACAACGGTGACGTAGACGCAAACCACAGGGGTACTTACGTAGTTCGTGATTTTCGTGCTACAAGTTACCTCGTTAGTTAATTGACGTGAAATTGCTGTTTATTCGAAATAACAATATCGATAATGTTGTTGTAACGCTGTAGTACATTGTATTATTGAATGAATTACGGAAGCGGCAGCTGGAGGACTCAAAAAAAACCGATTAATTATAAAATAAAATTTAATTAAAATAAAAATTACAAATTGGAATATATGCTATTGACCCGATCGAGGTATGATACGAAGTGTCGGGGCTTGGTCACGTAGCCAGGTTCCTTGGGCCTCGTGGTTGGAGTCAGCACTTTTCCCCACCTTGCTGTTTCTAGGTGGCGATGTGCACGCGGCGGTGTCGTGTACTGCGTCAGCACTTTACTTGGAAGCGCTCGGTGTAACATCTCTCCCCTCAGATCAGCGACTATTTCAGATTTTAAGATGAAATATCGCTGTCGACTTCATATTATTTTGAGATGATGATTGGGATGCTTGGTTCTGAGTTTTTTCAGGCTCAGCATATGTGTGCTCGGCGTCATCTGTAGTTGTAGCTTGCTTCTGTCGGCGGGTGCGTACTCGGCACAGTAATGTGACACTGAGTGCGAGTGCACCTAGTAGTGTACCATAAAATGGAATAGTTGTATGGTACAACGTTGAGCTCTCGTCGATTTGAACTGGATTCTGTGATTCTATTCTATGTTGGATGTCGTGCAGCTTTCTCAGGTTAATTGAATTAATTTCGAATAGTGGTGACGTTGGCTCTTCTATAGGTTTTTCGGGTACGCTGATTATCTTCATCGGTTGTCCTTGGATTTGATCGTTTATATTAATGATGTTGAATTCATCTGTTCGCAGCTTGCAGCTATGTGGAATGGTAGCCAGGAAACTTCCGGATATGGTGATGGATTCTTCTCGTTCACATATGAGTTGAACTTGTGTTGGATTCGGGAGTACGATGGCGTAGCGACGATCGTCCAGTTTCTCCATGGCTGATTTTGTCAGGTTGATGGTCATTCGGTTACAGGAGCTGTTTGCTGTTCGGCCTCCGATGATGTTGCAAATGCAGTCCGGTTGAGATCTCATCTGGTGGTTGAACTTCTCTTCACAGATGTACCGTTTGCTGACCTTCGGGCATTCTGCCTCTATGTACACATGAATATTTCCAGTGATTGCAAGGAGTGGGAAGGGAGGAATGATAGCCTGCCTATTCTTATTAGGTACGATAACTAGTCGGTATAGTGAGAATTCATATGGAGATACTATAGGAAATCTAAAAGCAAATACTATTTGATTGTCGCAATAATAGGATGCTGGTTTGATCACGTTGTAATATTCTCTTAAGTCCATTTCTAATAATTGGTCTTTGCTATAAAAAGTTTTAAGTTTACCTAACATACTGCGCAATACATTTGATCCTAACATGGAATGATGAGTGCGCGATTCGTTGCAAAGTGCTAGCGCGTTCTCTAACCTACTTAATTCGCTTAGTAAGCTGTCTATATTATCGCTAATTATAACTAATATTTGCGCAAATTTCGCAAAACGAATAAGTCCGTGGTTTTTAAACCTATTGGTGTCAAGTAAAATATGCAGAGTTTGATTTAATTGAATTTGATTCGACACGAGTTTCGCAATTATTTTTGTATGCTCATCCATTAGTTCTTTGCTAAGACTAATATGATGATTATGTTCTAAAATAATCTGATGCTGGTCATCTTTTAAGGCCTTAAGGGCATTGTCATACTTGATGGCATCTGCGTAGTCCAAGTTTCCCGTAATGCTCTTAACTATAGATCCGAGACCATCTATTAAACCTCTCTTAACGCGAGTGGGTTCCAAACTTTTTAACTGAGATGATGCCTTGTCTAATTTAGTGTTCAAACTATCTATCTGAAATTCGTATAACGTGTAGGTATAGTTATCTAGTCTGTTCGTAGATTTATTCAATTGAGTTCGAACAATATTAATATTATTTTCAATGTCTGGTAGTTCTATGTACTGTAAAAACGTATGATAGTGTGTCGTCAGTCGCATGGGCCCTAACTTGAAGGGTAAAAGTCCAGGTCCGTCTTCAAGTCGTTCAAGTTTGATCTCTTGAGCCCGTACTAGGCTGAGAGTCAGCGTCAAGAGGATTATCCTGTAACAATTTAGATGATTTAGGGGCCCGTTTTAATCTAGCTTTTGCTATGGGCCCTTTTTTCTTAGAAGTGTAAATATGGATCGGTAAGTTCGCTAGGACCGTGTCCTGCGTATATCTAGGGGCGAGTTTAGATCTACTAGCGGAAG
This sequence comes from Pheosia gnoma, assembly GCA_905404115.1. Lineage (NCBI taxonomy): Eukaryota > Metazoa > Arthropoda > Insecta > Lepidoptera > Notodontidae > Pheosia > Pheosia gnoma. The sequence goes on from FR989901.1 coordinate 5,384,969, forward strand.
GGTTAGTAATGAATATTTGCTGATCGGGTTGATACTCCACTTCGGGCTCGCGATTTATGTTTCGCCGCTCTATAATGTGAGTTCTATTTGCAAGGGAGGTCTCGTTAATGATATCGTACACTTTCTGCATGCGTGCTCTGTGAGTTTCCGTGTACTGTTGTAATAAATGTCTAGTCAAGTCTATGTCAGTCGGATCTCGTGGGTCAGTATGTCCTAAAATGAGATCGTAAGGCTTGCATTTCGTAAAAGAGTGGATTGAACTGTTATAACCTAAAATAGCATAGGGCATTAAATTTATAACAGGCTCGTCTTTATGTGTTAATTTTAAAATACGAAGATGTTCTAATATTGTGGAATGAAAGCGTTCGATGGTTCCGTTAGCATTTGGTGAGTGGGCCAGTGTCTGATGATGCGTTATCTTGTGTATTTTACAAAACTCTGAAAACATTTGGTTAGTGAACTCTGTACCTTGATCTGAAATAATGGTCAGTGGTAAGCCGTGATGCGTGCTAAATGTTAGTAAAGCTTGTATCACACTAACTGCGGTCCCATCTCGTAGCAGGTATGCTTGCCCATACTTTGAGAATGCATCTATAAATGTTAGATATTTTTCATTTTGCGCCGTAAAACTATCCATGTGTATTATTTCAAAAGGCCTAGTGGCAGGGGGCACTATGTTGAATTTAGGTCTTATAGGGTTTCTATCATACTTAGCTTGTCCGCATATGTTGCAATCATTAATGAATTTAGTTATTTGGTCCTTCATTTTGGGCCAGTAGTATCTCGCGGATAAGGCCAAGTAGCACTCGTTAATGCCACGGTGGTTGGTCTTACCCTCGTGGTAATGACGAATGATGTCTTGCTGCCTGAGGTACTCTTTTACGTTTTCGAGTTCCTTTTTTGCTATAACTAAACTCATTGATGAACTTTTAAAGTATCTCTGGATTATGGGAACTATACTGTACATGGCAAGGGGTGGATTTATAAGAAGGGCGGTCTTAATTTTTGGGTTAACATATTCTTTTATCGCATTGATTAGATCATCTTCTAGGTTAGACTCGGATAACTGAACGGATGTTCGAGTATGTGTGTCAAAAGGTTTCGTCGCAGTAGTTCGTTTCTTAATGTCACCTACGATGGTCAAACATAGCTGGCGATGGAATTTATTGAGGGGGTCATCGGTTATGGGGACCTCAAAGATCGGATTTTCGTCAGCGGTGTGGGCTGTCAAGGTGTCCGAATTTACTATCGAAGGTGGTCTGTCGGTCGCGTTTGCAATGATCGAACTCACTTCTTCGTTACAGATCTCAATTCGGGAGAGAGCATCGGCATTCGTGTTATTTTTTCCTTTTTTGTAAATTACCTTGTAGTCATACTCGCTTAGTTTTAAGCGCCATCTAGTTAGTCGCGAGTTCGGCTCTTTAAGGCTCATAATCCACTCCAGTGGTTTGTGATCTGTAACAATTTTGAATTTTCGACCAAAGAGATATGGCCGAAAATACTTTGTCGCCCAGACAATAGCTAGCAATTCTTTCTCAATCGTACTGTATCTGACTTCACTCTCGTTTAATGTACGTGATGCGTACGCTATCGGTTTATCCGATCCAATTGTACCTTGCGAGAGGATTGCACCGATTGCAAAGTTTGACGCGTCAGTTGTTAAAATAAATTCTCTTTCAAAGTCGGGGTAGCTTAGAATGGGGTCGTTTGTTAATAGGGTCTTACATTTCTCAAAGCAATTCGTGTAGTCAGAGTCGAACGTTATTTTTCTTCCTTTCTTTAGGCAATGCGTCATAGGCTTGGTGATGCGGGCAAAGTCTGGGATGAATTTTCGGTAGTAACCGAGAAGTCCGAGAAACTGTTTTATTTCTTTCGGGGTTTTAGGAATGGGGTATTTCTGTATAGCTGCTATTTTATCTGGGTTTGGTTTAATGCCTTCTGTACTAATTATGTGTCCTAGGTATGCGGTCTCGAGTTTTAGGAACTCCGACTTATCTAACTGGATTTTAAAGTTAGATTCACGCAATCTTTGAAACACCTTCTCTAGGTTGGTTATATGCTCTTGAAGAGACGTGCTGAAGACGATTATGTCATCGAGGTAGACAAGACAAATGACGTTTTGGAGTCCCCTTAGGACATTATCCATCACACGTTGGAATGTGGACGGAGAATTTTTAAGACCCATGGGCATTCTCAAAAATTCGAAGTGCCCGTGCTCGACATTAAATGCGGTTTTGGGAATGTCAGCGGGGTTCATTTCTACTTGGTAGAATCCTGAAGCCAGGTCAAGGGTAGTGAAGTATTGACACTTGCCTAATTTGTCAAGGACGTCTGTAATGTTAGGTATAGGATATTTGTCATCGATAGTCTTTTCGTTAAGCTTACGAAAATCAACGACCAGACGCCACTTTTGCTTCTCGGAGGCATCAACCTTCTTTGGGACGACCCAAATAGGCGAGCTCCAGGCAGACTCCGACGGTCTGATAATATCTTGTTCTAGCATTTTACCTATTTGCTCGCTAACCTCCTGACGGTGTATGAACGGGTAACGATAGCTTTTTGTATAAACTGGAATTTCGTCGGTTGTTCTAATAGTGTGCTTTATTTTATTCGTAAAGGTAAGTGCTTCGCCTTCTATATAAAACACATCTGCATACTTCGAACATAGCGCTAACAAATTCGCTTTTTCCTCTTCGTTAAGGTGTTCGGTACGAAGGCGCGGTATGACGTCTTTAGCGCGTGGCGATATGTGTTCGGTGCTCGTGCACTCAACGTTGAACATAGTAGCCTGGGTAGCATGGTCTAATGAGAAAATTATGTCATTTTTAGTGGGATTTACAACTTCTACTATGCCGCGGCTGTTGTTAACGTTAGTAATACATTCGACTATCACGCAGTTGCAAATTATTTGTTCCTCAATTAATACTTCGCCATCCGGGGCGTTAATAGGTAACCTAAGTAATTTAGAACTATCGGCCGGTATAATTTCCTCATATAGGTTCAAATTTCGCGAATTATAGATCTGTATAGGGTTTGTAGCGAATTTAGTGCTTAGGGTGAGCTCCTTAAGATCTAATTTAGCTTCCCATTTTGTGAGCAAGTCCATACCTATCAATCCGTCGAAATGATCGTGAAATCTATATATAAAAAAATTAATATCTTCCGCATCTTTAAATTCGGGGAAGCCGCGCAGATTGATAGAGTAATCGTTCCTGCTTGTGGCGTGAACGTTAGTAACCTCGAATGGATCGTAGTTCAGAGGTATCTCTGCGAAATAACTTTGGACAGCTTCTGGGCTAATAAATGACTGGTTAGCGCCAGTATCTATTAGAAAATTTAGTGGCGGATTGTGAATTCGGATATATGGTAGCTGTCTTTGGGTTTGAATATTCAACTCTATCCTAATTTGCTTGACTTCGGTTCCTGGGAAAAATTCTGATCATTGCCGGCAGAAGTCTGCGACTGGTCATCGATAGCCGTCACATTATTTTCGTGTGTCGGGTTGGTCTGTCCAGGAGTGTCATAATCATAAGGGTAAGTCATGTTGTAGTAGTCTGTATAATAGCCCTCACAATTGTTGGGGTCTGAATAGTAATAGTCGTACGGATCTGGGTAGTAATAGTCGTCGTAACTCGAACATTCGTTTACGTTAACGTCACGCGATTTAAAATAGTTGGTAGGTGGTGGATTCCCTTGCTTTGCCCAGTTCCAATTGGATGCTGGTAATAGTGGTCGGGACGCGTAGTGGCTAACGCCACTCATCGGCTTAGGGCCGTTATACGAGGGTTGAGGTTGATTTCTTTGCGGCATAGGCACTCTAAATCCAGGTCCACCGTGGTTATAACCCGGCGGTGGCGCACTTAACATCTGTTGCGTACGCGTGGGGCCACGTGGCTGCATGGGCATACCAAATTGATTCGGTGGCGGCATAGGACGCGGAATAAATTGCGGTCTAAAGGGGCCTGGCATATTATGAGCGAGATTAGGTTTGAATGGTTGTGCATTAAAATTAGGTTGGCTAGGCATCTTGAAATTCTGAGCATACTCGTAACGATTCGGTGACGATTGAGATGCAGGCTTCCTCTCGGATAAATTATCGTTCCTGCTCTGTAGATACATGGTATTAATTTCTTCGTGAACAAACTCAAGTGCTTTCTCAATCGTTTCCGGGCGCATACATCTAATACGTGACCCTAATGGGTCCTTTAAGCCGCGGAGATAGGACTTCAGTGCTAGATTACGGTATAAATCACGCTTAGCCTGAACAACTACTGCTTCGCTATCATGCAATGCTACATACGTCATTACGGTACTAAAAAGGTTTTGGCACCGCTCGTAAAATTCTTGTGGCGTGCTGGAACCTTGCGTAAGAAGGGCCAAATCGTTATAGAGGGCGGTCTCGTCTCTCTGGTCAGCGAAATTATTGACAAGAGCACTACGTATGCCGTTCCAGTCGTTAGGTATGCCATTGGTATTAATCAAACGGGCGGCGGGCCCTGTAACTTTATTTAAAATCCCATTCAGAAGTGCTACTTGATTTATTTCCGGTTGCCCTTGAACGTACTGGACTACTAATTGGTCACATAATTTAATAAACCTGATGAGAACGTTCGGGTTTCCGTCGAAATCCGGAACTAAACGTAGCGCTTTTAAAATATTGTCAAAATCAGCCATTTTAATATCTAAATCAGAATTAATATTACGCCTAGAATCTACAGTACTTTCTCTATTGCTAACTAACCTAGGTCTCCTTGATTCTCGCGGATGAAAAATCTTGGAATGTAACTATTTCAACCTACAGGAAATTACGTACAAAGGAAGGTAAGCAACCACTAAGAAAATTCAGTGTACTTACATTAACATATCGATTTTCGTTGAGCGGTATCGAAGTCTGGATCTCCGGCGCTGCTCCGTGGTTCAGGATCTCCCGGTGCGACGTTGAAAGTCTATCGATAGCGAGCCCGATGCGATTACCGAACTATCGCAATACGACCCGAGAATCCTACCGACTGCGCCAATTACGGAAGCGGCAGCTGGAGGACTCAAAAAAAACCGATTAATTATAAAATAAAATTTAATTAAAATAAAAATTACAAATTGGAATATATGCTATTGACCCGATCGAGGTATGATACGAAGTGTCGGGGCTTGGTCACGTAGCCAGGTTCCTTGGGCCTCGTGGTTGGAGTCAGCACTTTTCCCCACCTTGCTGTTTCTAGGTGGCGATGTGCACGCGGCGGTGTCGTGTACTGCGTCAGCACTTTACTTGGAAGCGCTCGGTGTAACAAATGTATGTAATTTAATTTGTGAGACAAATTACTCTCGTAAAAGTAACAATTTTAATGTTAAACACATCTTATATTGGACAATATGATTAGTGTATGTTTTAAATAGATATATACTAGCATATTTTGAGTTAAATAGTAGCTACAACTAAAAGGCGGTTCAAATACAAAGTTAAGGACATTCGTTTATCGTCTGAAAATTTACCTATATCATGTATGTAGGCTGAAATCTATACTATATATATCTATACTAATATTATAAATGTGAAAGTTTGGATGGATGGATGGATGGATGTTTGTTACTCTTTCACGCCCGAACGGCTGAACGGATCTGGATGAAATTTGGCACAGAGATAGATTATAGTCTGGAATAGCACATAGGCTACTTTTTATCCCGGTAAAATGTATGGTTCCCGTGGGATAGATTTGTTCAAATTTTCATAGAATACCAATAAATTCATTTTCTCATACATTCTGAGGCGGTACGAAGTTCGCCGGGACAGCTAGTATTACATAACATCAGAAGATTCTCTTCTGCATTTCGTTCTTACATAGCAACGTATACCAGTTCACATACACAAAACCACGACATTCTCGGATTTCACGTGCATGTACTATGCAAACACGTAAATGTATTGAGCGCAAACCCCACGTACAGTCAAGCGAGAAATCCTCACTCGTGTAAAACGACGCCTCGGTGACAAGCGGCCCAAGTAAAGCAAACAGCGCACCGATTGCACTCTGCGATAAAACTGCTTGATGAACTGTACATGGACATAGTGCAAAGCTTCATACAACACTTGCGATTCAGTGCTAGATTAAGCCACTGCGGGGCCTGTACCAAAAGGGCATAAGGGACCCTTGTTATATTTCAGGTATTAAAGTCAACCAGCCAGCGCTCACTATTAGCATAAATACTACGTCTTTCCATTGGCTAGTAATTAGTATACCATAACGTACTTATGCTGCTTATAAGCTACAAAATCTCTACTTATAACAAAATTGCATAAATCCACAAAGGCAACAGAGAATTTATTCAAATATGAATACCTCTCGTTTTAAAGAGATGGAACTGTGATTTATACTTGTACCGGAAACTGAGGGAATATAATCGCGAATGGGTTTATGAAACATGGCACCTACTTATCAAACTTACCTTTGAGCGGTTTCCATTTGGTTTGAGTAAAATTTCGTTGAAAAATATTTTCGAATTCAGAATTAATTTATATCAAAGAGATTGAGCGTTCATTATTTTATTATTTTTATTATTATTCATTAAGTTTAAAAACATCAATACGTATAATCAGAATCATAATTATTTTCTTTGTAGTCTTCTTAATTATTTCCTTCATTATATTTATAAGACCGTTGTATACGAGGTTTTCAAACAACAATCATTTCCCGAGTGGGTATGTACAGAATCAGATTAATTTATTAGACCAGAAATCTAGCCTTAATTAAATAGTCACCGGTCAGAAGCCGCCTAAGTACAATATCGTGTTTTATTAATAACGTTGGGTATTACTCAACCGTACTTACGTACTAAGTAAGTGTATATAAACAAAATAAGGTTGTTAAAGTGTCAGCTGAATAGAACCTCTTGTGAGGATCGGACACAGGGTTTGTCCATTAGCCTGATTACGGTCAAAATGTTCGGCCTCTGGGGAGGCTGTGGCAAACGGTTTCCCTTTCTCTCTGAATAGACGTAACTATTAAATTTCGTCTCTCGGTACTATGTATGCGGCTAAAATTACATTAAAGAAAGAGATTAAGTGTTTACCAACTTTTCTCGAACAAACCGAAAATGGGCGTTGCTTACCAGTGTCAGCTGTGCTGTGTTATATGGCGACCTGATTAGCTCAGTTGATAGTGACCCTGCCTTCTGCGCTACGGGTCCCGGGTTCGAATCCTGGTAGGGATAAACTTTGTGTGATGAACATTAATGTTTGTGCCCGAGTCATAGATTTTTAATTTCTATATAAGTATTATGTACTGGGTTCGCCCCGAGTCCATTGGAGGGTACTCACAATACAAGCGTTGTTTAGCATAGGACCGTATAGTTGGTGTGTTCGTCTGGCAATATTATTATTATATGTTATGAAGCAAAGCATTTCACATAACTATATAATTGTCGCACAATATTTTTTTTATGTTTAGCAGTGTTTTTATCCCGTGAAATGAATGGGTTCCCACGGAACACCAAATATTTTATGAGACGAATTATAATGGACTTTATTTAGCACTATGATAAATTATAAGGCTCATTCTCGCGTGTATTATATGACCACGATGTAAAGTATCCAAAATTTACCTCAAAAGTCACGCTGAGAATCTGTTGCGCGAGTATATGATCCATAACAAGATCAATATTTAGGATAAATTGTATACCGGGACATAGTATGGTTCCCAGTATAGCCAAAAAAAACTAGTTTCACACGATAATCAGTTTTACACGGTGTACAATTTCAACCCAGTAATTGAACAGTGATAGGCAGTGAATAGGTCCCAAATGCCCTTATCTGTCCATAAAGGCTGTGTTTAGTCATTACATGGGACGACCGAGCACACAGATTATAATGTGTATATGCCCCACTAACTCTAACATAGGTAAATTAGTAGCTAGACAGTCAATCACGCTCCAGTTACCTATAATTATCTGATGGTTCAACAAATTAAGTGGCTGGCGCATAGCAATCCCTTTGGTACCGGTTACATAATAATTGTACCGCACTGATAAGTATTATGTAACCAATTTAATACAGGTTATTTTTATTTTTTCATTACATTATAGGCAAGTATTTGATCTCGATCTCAACTGATGGTAAGTGACGATGAGATCTACGATGGAGCATACTTGCCTAGGTAGGAAGGCGGCAGTAGATAGAGACGCTACATTCACTAGGCACATGCAGCGCAACTGATCTGACCCGCCATCCATGAATGGCAACACCGAACATCATGCCGGAACACGGCTAGGCCGCTTGGCGACATGGCTTTGTTCAGTGGGTGGTGACTAGCCACGGCCGAAACCAACCACCAGTAGAGTTGTCACCTGGTTGGCACCACCCAGGGTCACGTGTAGGGTATCTCGAGGGTACTTAATTTTCCTACGGACGAAGGTGACTCGACCCCAAAAGGGTGGTTCAGAAAGGGTATACTAACCCTTGAACCTGCGCTTCCTTAGGGCATTTTCATTTTTATGTAATGTTAAGGAGTCTGCCCACTACAACGTATCATACCATGACCGCAATAGGAACGTGCTAGACCAAAATATATTCTTTGTATTGAAAAGTATGAGACTATGCCCACTAGACCGTTCTGTCACCGATCAGCACCGTCGCGTGCCATGCAAGGAGCGTCAATAATTAAATATTTTAAAACCGTTTCGCACGAGTATGATACGTAATTGATACGCTCTAGTGGGCATAGTAGAGCATATCATGTTGATTTCCGATCCTGATACGTTCATAGCACGGTCATAGTATGGTACGGTATAGTGGGCAGACACCTTTAGACTTTTGATAACTCGAAAATAATTTCCAATGAAATAGCAAATGTGATTATTTGTGTGTTGTTTTTATAATTCACATACAAATTGTGGTGTCTGAATAACGCTGTATAAGTTAAGTACCTATTGTGAGTATGACAATGTGTGTGGTGTTTGTATTGATGTCACATGAGATGGCAATTTTACCGCATGTACAGTTAATGAGTATGGGGTGAGGGCAAAAACTGAAATTTCAGATGCCTGAAATAATAATTAGCCTCTCAATATGCTACTGCTGGGTTTTGGACTCCCCAAATATGAGGAGACAAGGCCAGTGTCAACCACACTGGCCAGGTATTAACTTCTTAATTATCGGTTAGATAGTAAAAGTACTAGTTAGTTATAGAATTAATACCGGCAGTGCCTGTGACTTTAGTTTTTTACCAACTGCAACCCTATAATTTTCCGGAACAAAAGTATCTTAGATGTTGATGTGGATATTATTATAAGCTAGTAACATGCCGAGTTTCATCATCAAAATCCGTCCAGCAGGTTTCCCAACAAGCTCGTACAGGACAGATAAACATGCCAAACATTCAAACAATTGCGCAAACATTAATGGTATTAAATAATGAACATAAGAAAACACCTTACTCAATAATCCTATTCTAAATTCAAATTTGGAAAACACTCGTGTGACTGTACTTGGCGTTTAAAACAAAGCGCATGTTCTATTTAAACCTTTCGTTAATTGGTATACGCCCGCCCACACTCAATATTAAACGAATGCCCTGAGGTTGTATCTGTGCTTCCCTTGAGACAGCATTAAAGCTTTATCTGCTTCATAATTATTACTAATTACGAGTGTTATATATACCTTGGATACACCTTAGGTACAAATATGATTTTAATTAATAATCTTACAGTTTGCTTTATTCTTTCCTACCAGCGATCCAGGCAAACTGCGTACCGCCTCAATAAATTATCTATATTATTATTATTTTTTGTGTTTTTCCCATGTTTTAATAGTTATTCTGGTAAGAAATCTATTCGTTTTTCGAGTGATGTATTAAATTCATACAAATTGCACTTTGTTCTAGTCAATAGTAGAGCGTCTCCCTAAATTTCTATTAGCTCACGAAGAACAAGTGAAATTTGTTCGACATGGATATACTGCAGTTCATAAGGAGCGAGGAGTGATGTCGGCCATTACTCATGGGCGTGCTTTGGGCACATTCTTTGCCTCTGTTGCCCACTTTATGAACCACTAGCGTTTACTTTTGGTTTTACTCGCATTTGATTAAGCATTAAACTAGATGGATATTCAAGTCAGCACGCCAAGTGCGAGCTAACTTTATACTTTATAGTCTACCGTATTTATACATTTTGTATGGAGAATTGAAAAGCGCCTCTAGCGGGCGGTATTTAAAACTTTCAATTCTCCATACAAAATGTCTAAATACGGTAGACTATAAAGTATACGGTTGACTTAAAAATAATCTCGCACTTGACGTACAGTTGTATGGTACAAAATGATTAGTTTTAAATCATCTACATTCGTTTTCATCGATACCAATAATAGTAGGGCTTTACATAGAAATAGTGATTTAATAGGTCACCTTTGCCATTCCTGATAAAAACTGAAATCATGCAAACAATGCAACAAGTAGATAATATTCGTCCGATAAATTAATTTCTGAATAAAAAAAGGACGTTCGCACTTACAATATTAGTAAAGATTTATGGAGATGCCTAGTTTATATTCCCTATGAGGTCAGTCAGCCTGACTGATAGCTCTTCTTGTTTACAAGGTCCACCGAAATGAGATGCCATGTTTCAATGTCTACCAAATCTTGCCCTCTGAAACATTGTTGTTAATTAAAACGCCTCTTGCTTCAATGAATAAAATGTACATCAATCATTTAAATCATAATTTCTCATTTGTGAAACTTGTCCATTAAATACAATCCTATCAGATTGTTTAATGGAATCGATGGAATACAAAAATATTTGCCCGACTTCAGAGTAGCGGTTAATTATCAGAACTAGTCATGTGTATATTTATATAATTAAACTATTTCATACAATGTTTTTAAATGTAGTTATAAAATACACATAAAACTGAATAAATTAGATTTTTAATAATACATTAAATATTCAATATTACCTATTCAATTGTGATTTCACCTACGGGATATTATTATGCAATGAACCCTATTTTTTGGTTACTAAATTTGATTTTTAAACAAGTAAGAAACTACCTAAATAAGTTTAATGCATTTACCGTATGTATATGGTAAATGCAATTCCTAGAAGACCTATTAAGTACGAGTATATATGCTCATAAGGTTTTACTAGGAAATATTTTTTTATGAGCCTATTAACTAACTGTGCCTGCGACTTAGTTCGTGTGGACTTACGTTTGTGTTATGACGGGTTAAGCTAATTAAAAAACCATATAGTATTTTTTGCTTGATGTCTGGTTACATGGAGAGGGATAAATAAATATTTAATTGTTGTTGTCCACGTAATAAGTTACATCAAAAACAACTATTAGACCCACGAACCCATTCCGTTTTATAATAGTATGTATCTATACAGGCACAATCTTCTCAATGCTTTGATGTCTTTGTAACGCTATGGATACTTAAGTACAAACACATACCGTCTCACAAGGGCAAGCCACCCGCCGCCCATTAATTAAATACTCGAACGCGAACAAAAACTTGATAATTGCCTTCATTACCGTTTCCAGAACACTCCAGTCCGGGACCACCGCCGCATTTAGCGGCATGTGCACAAGAACGTTTGTTTCATAAAATATTTCTGAACGGAATCACGGACAAAGTAAGCGATACGATTCTAGCGGGAACTCTATGAATAAAATTATCATTTTGCAGAATTGATTCTGGAACACAGTAAAATACTCGCAGTGTACAGCCTGCTTATGAGTGTCTATCTATTTCGACTGGTATGTTATTTTATGTTATTGGTACACAGTACTCGTTGCGAATTGGACTGTGTACTTAATTGTAGTGTTCGGGTTCGGTCGGATAATCATGGGTGGATATGTTTACGTGAATTTTATTTTATGTTGTAACATTTCATGTTTTATTATTATTGTCAAATAGCAGTGATAGCCATGTTGGTAGAACGCTTGCCTCGGTAACGAGGATTTCAACTTCAAACTTAGGTCGCACCTCTGAGATCTCTGGATTTCATATATGAATCTCATTTTTCAACCATGATTATCACTTGCTAATCGGTGAAGGAAAATATCGCGAGGATACCGCATTTCTGAGAGAACCCCTCGAAAGACGTGTGAAATCAGTCAACGCGCACTGGGCCAGCGTGGTGTACTATGACCTAGTCCCCCTGGCATTGAAGGGAGTTCTGTGTCCTACAGTGGGACAGTAAAAAAAAGGGCTAGTAATATCATTATTATCACGATTCGTTTAATAGGTAGATATATTAAACAATATTTTTATAAATTTCTTCATTTTGCAATAACAATGGCCTAATTTGAATAAAAGGTCGTCAACTCAATTTTTTAGTTTCAAATTGAGTATTTTACCAATTCTTGTTAAAATAATGACTATACTCTGTAACATCCCTCTTCGAAACACTTGCGTCCAGAATCAGAACCTGTCGGAAAATGTATTGAATTCCCGTCAGAAACGGCTGTCGTGAGAATAAAAAATTGACTACAATAAATTCTAACCTGGGAGTCAAATAACATTTTCAATTTGAGCGGATACGACGCGTGTTGATCGACAAACAGTAGGATTGACTGAGCCGCGCCCGTCACCGCGCTAGGTATATTCGGCAGCATGAAAATTGCCATCATATTTCAATGTCGAAACGTGCGGAACCAAATAACTTCCTTAGGTATTACACTCAAACTTTATGTGAGGAAATCAGTCATGGTGGTAAACAATGGCCAAGCTTTGAGCGTCACTCACCTAAATATATCGCTCTTTGAATATCTTATTAACGTGGTGTATTGCTTTGAGTTTTTTTTTCCTTTGCTGGGAAAGAGAAATTGATTAATCGCTTTATTTATGTGGTTTCATTTAATTGGTGATACCAGATACCACGCAAAACAGATGTTGGCAAGTATGAATACAGAGTTTCGTGGATATTTTTAATAAACTTTGTCCATTTAGTGCTAATGCTATTAACTCATCGAGTCGATATCCCCAGATGACATTGGTCGCTAATGGATTAAATATTGGGACAGGCCGCTAAGAGTTTGACATTGGGATAGAACCTTGGGTGGTTGCCTTGAAATTCGTAGTTTACCAGAAATTATGTTATACTTCGTTCGTTAAAATAAAAAATATCAACGCCTGCTCGAACGTTATATATGATTGATAAAAGAAAAAATATATAGAGTCGCAGCTAACATATCTCTTGCGATACGTTCCACAAAATATTTGAGAATACTTGGCTTGCTATCGCAACGGCTAACACGAAAGAAAAGCTATATTCCATACGCAGAGACGCAATTTTCTCCTCATCCTATTAATATGTAAATGAAGAGTTGTTGATTTTTATTCATAGTCAAGATTTAAGATAGCAAGCGACAGACTCGATAAATTACTTTCAGTATATACATGAGAAAGTCTGCGTACATCCAATAAATTCCAATATCCTTGTTGTTAATATAACTATGCTTGTTAACTACGTTGGTTAAACAAAGCTTCTCCGCAGCAAGGTTCTAGACACGGGACATTACCGTACGCCACAAAGAGAATATTAAAATAACGTCACTGTCTCGTGGGATATTATGCAACATGGTCATTATACGCAATAATATGGTTATGGAAAGGTTAATCACCTTTTCACCAAAAAGTTGTGGTAGAAAAAAGTAATAATTTAAAATAAAGGTTAAAAAAAATAAAGGCTCTTCAACTTAAATGAGTTCTGACGTTTCGGCTGCTTTACAGCAACCATGGCCACGGGTGGGCTGAGGTGGTTGACGTCCTAGTGTCATACTTTGGAATGGGGTACCCTCATATTTAGTTGTTGCTTGCGGTCCGATCTACGCAGAAAGTGCTCACAGTGTCTTGAGGTCTTGAGATGGTGCGCTTGGAATTAGCTTTCATTAATATTATTACTGGATCCCAAATTATAAATAACGTCTATAAATACTAAACTTTAATTTTGTTACTGATAGCCAAGTCTAGAAACATAAACTCGGCGGCTGCTATGCTCCGATCGCTGTATAAATTAGTGGAACGTTCACTGTTAGTATATAAATACTTGAACCATTCTCGTTAATGTACTCTAAATGGTCTCGCAAATTAGTTATGCTGTGGGGTCACCCCAATAACATCTACCGCCTACTAGCACTCGTTCAAGTTACAGCTTACAGCGCTTTTAAAATAAATAACAGTATAGGTATTAATAAAATGAATCCATTTATATGCAGACTTCATTTTAGTGCTCATATTTTATTAATTTGAAGTTTAATAGCTTAATTATCTCAACTGGTTATATGACTGAAATTTTGTCCACAGTCAGATTACCCACCAAAACCACAGTTATCCGAAAATTGGTTTTCATAGAGGTAAACAAAGAGGTACCTCAGTATAACAAGTATTCGCGTTATTGCATCGGCGGCGCTTAAGATTTGTAATAAAATCTAAGTAAGTGGATCTTGCTAAGCTTATGAGTTTGCCGTAGGATGATATTACGCCACGAGACGCCCATTGCTGTACATCTTGTAGTGTATATCACTGAAAGCCGAGCGATTTGCCAAACTTTATTAAAAGTATTTTCAGAGAGTTGCTAAATTTACAAGAGTTTGGTAGACAATTATGAAAATCTTTTAAATCAGGTGATATGTAAGAAGATTCCTAGTTGCATGTCGATCGAAAAATTTAGATTTTAGTAAATATCTAACAGAAAATATCATTAACAGATATCATTAGCTTATTAAAACACTATCTTTGTAATTAAGTTTTCTTTTGCTAGGTAAACAATTGACTTAGCAACAAACTCGAGAATTTTTTCAATACCAAAACTAACTTACTCGTTGCCAATAACATGAAGAATTTTCAAAATTACTTGTAAGAATTGTAGAGATACGTTTGTCTCTCGCACGCGGGCCGTCAGTAGCCGCTCTGCCCGCGGCGCTATCATCGCTTCGTGGATAAGTGAAAGCTCCAATCTTGCCATTGGGCGCCCGCTTACACGAGCCTTATCAAATACCAATCAGGAACGTATTCTTGACGGCACGGGCTGGGTGTGTGATTATGCTGCTATTATTATAACTATAAAATGAATAAGTAGTAAAAGGAATCGTATGGCCTTAAAATACTTGCCCTTCAATTCAATTGGCTATTTTAAAAGCGATTAAGTGCGTGACAAACTTCGCAGAATATAGTGTTGCTTCATAGCTGGAAAACAGTCATTTATTTTTTGTTCAAAACATTAATTCCTATAAAAATACATCATTACTTTGTACACACTCCTAGCCAAAGTACCCTATCACATATAAATATAATCCGAAGTGTTCGATATTTTGGGGTAGTATAGAACATTGCCTTTTCCGCATTTCAATATTCGTTTGGCGACCGATCGGGCCCGATTTACATACAAAAGTCCCAACCGGATCGCTGGACCCAGTAGTGGTGTTAAAAATCATTACGTCAAGTATAACGTATTTTTTTAAAATTAAAATCTACCACTGATTCGGGATGTTGGTTCAACTGAGAAGATCCGGCAAAAACGGGTGAGGTGTTTTTTGTGATCTTCGATTTTTTTAATGTCTAACGTCTGGAATAGCAGAAAACCATTCAAACATGGGCAAATTCACTTAAAAGTATATTATAAAGATAATTAATTTTCTCAAACATTTGATTCTGAGGCGGTACGAAATTAGCCGGGACAGCTAGTAAATAATAAATAAAAGGGTCTTTGGTAAAATAAAAAAAACAATAGTGGTAAGAACTTTGTTACTGAAATTCAGACTGTAATCCGCGTTGCTTATTATGTTTCCTCTATCTTGGAGGTTAAGGTAGCTACATACGTATATAGTTGTCACACTGTTTTAGTCTTCACCAGCACTGTTAAAACTGCTTAACGTCCCCATGTACCTAAGTCCTCTGCATCTCTGAACGTTTTACTCTGAAACTTTATGTCACCATAACTTTCAACCGTTGAACAGATTTAATGATTATTTTACTGCCACCTAAGGGGTTCAGTAGCACAAATTGTACTTGAGCTAAATGTTAAGAATAGCAGCTCCAACTATTTATGTAGCTGTGTAATATATACGGAGTAACAAATTGTATTATATATTTAAAATGTACAAATGGTTTTAGGTGTCTTTTCCAAGAATGTAAACTAGTAATGTATTATTATTATTTGTTATTTTTTTGAGAATGTGATCTTCATAACCTACCAACGGACTTCCTAATATATTTTACACTGTTATTAATACACCTTATACTTATTAGATTTTTGAAAAAAATATTCGTCTTAAGGATCGTGTTCTAAGTTCTGATAACATACGGCAAACTTAGCGAAATTATCGGATATTGCAATGATACAGTAAGTTGTCCTAGTTTTCAATGTCAACGGGTTCAATTTCTGGCTAGGGCATTTATTTTTTTAATCTTTTGATGCAGTTTTAGTTTTTATCAAAATTGGCCTCGAGAGTCCCTTAAGGAATTTTCGCAATTTTCTAACAGATTTACACTACATGTAAGAAGTCGCAAGCCAAAACCGGAACAAACCGTGTACTTTGCGTGAGTGAAACCGCGGGAGGAAGCTAGTGTTTAACAGGCAGACCATAGACCACCGAACACTGCACAATCTTCTAAAACTGGGTCACGTAAACAAAACACACACTGTAACAAGAACGTTGAACAAGTCACCTGCTTCGGTCAAACTGATCTCCTAAATTCTGATAGAAAATCATTATTTACGTGATCACGATAAATTACCAAAGATTTTGCCTATAAAGTGATCGATACTTTGTTTCTGAATAAAGCCTCTTAGCTTCAGCGGAGTGTTTGCCATTTTACACAAAACAGGTTCAAACCACGCTTTTTATTCTTAACAATGAAAGTACTTGAACGTTAACTGACATTTATCAAGGAGCCCTTATTTGTTTCTCGAATCACTTCTCTTGTCTGTACATGTTGTTCTCGGTTATTCGTTCACTTTTTAATGACGTCATATAGATAAACGTTCAGAAATTATTCAGCTAATTGTTTTGTTTGTTTGAGTTTTCACTGACCGCTATGTAAGGTATGTTCGACTTATCCTGCTATTAATGTGGGAATGTTTTGCGACGAATTTAAATATATTTAAGAGGAAAATATAGAAATAAGGCTGAAAATATTTAGGTACTGTTTTGTTGGCGTAGAGTTTAGTTATTTGATTATTCCAGGGTACCCTTCCATATTCTTGGACAAATGAATACTCGATGTTATCATGGATAATTCAATAAAGTCCAACAAGTAGATTTCCACGTCTAAGTATCTATCAGGCAAATATTCCAAAAATGGCAGAATCTGCTATTTCTTTTAATTCAATGTACTGTCACGTCCAAGATAGGTCTTATTTTAATTAAGTACCTATAGATTTTTCGGAAGAAAAGTTCTTCTAATGGCATTGTAGGTTTTTGGTAAATTGGGGGTTGAATTTATATTTTTACCAATATAAGCGCAATGAGAAGCAATATAAACGAATATGCCTCTTAAAGCTTCTGTAGCACCGCTGATATCGGAATTCAATTGTGAATCTGGAACGACACAGACTTTAAACGGCAGCGGAGTCAAGATCTAGACACACAGAGTGGCCGCGATTTTTCAGTTTCAAGGTATTGGTTTTGGTATACCGTCGGTGAAATAAATAGATGGAAGGTGAATATTATTATGGCAATCATAATATGCCCATATTTTCGACTCGAACTTAGTCAAATTGAGACTTTCAACTAATCACCATTATGTTTAAGAAGGAATTAAAATTGCGTTATCAACCACCCACTTGTACTCACATAAGTATATTCGCGTTCCTACGCTGCCGGATCAGGGTTCTCACTAAAAAGGTTCCTACCTATTTTTATAAGGTTTTTAGACTAAATCTTAAAGGAATATGCAAAGTTATTAGGGTTGTGCCTCCATATAACTCTCAGCCCTACCATTAAAGGATATCCGCTTCTCTTTGACGTGTTATTTTATTTTCTATAGGTGGAAAACTTCATGAGGTTAAACCTTCACCAAAGCTAAGAAGATTACATTGTATATATCGTCTAGGAGATAAACTATATTATACATAATATTATAGATAGATAGATAGATAACTCTTTATTGTTCCACCACATAAAATTAATACAAAATTACACAAACTTAACTTATACAGCGAGTGTCACAATGGGCGGCCTTATCACTAAAAGCGATCTCTACCAGGCAACCTTTGGATGGAGAGGATTTTACAGAGATGTTTACGACGGGGGTGTACTTAATAATAGATACATGATTACAAATACTTTCTAGATTAACTTACAACTAACATATACTTACATATATAATTATATATATAGCACAAATACATACATAAATACTTTATATAAATATCCTAGGTACCAATTTAACACAAAATAAATGAATGGTGAGCAAAGAATTTGCAGTTATGCCGTGAGGTAAAACGTCTTTACCCGATCTTTAAAGATGTGCAATGAAGGAGCGAGTCTGATTAGGACGGGTAGGGAGTTCCATAAGCGGACAGCCTCTACGGTGAAGGAAGCATCATAGAAACTGCTGGAGTGAGAAGGCATTTTAAGGGAGAGGTTTTCTGATGACCTTAAAGTGTAAACATTGGAGTCATGAAGAAACTCAAAACGTTCCTTGAGATAGAGCGGGAAAGAGGGATTAAACAATATGTTGTAAAGGAGGGAAAGGATGTGAGTATTCCGGCGAAGACGAATAGGGAGCCACTTGAGCTTAGTGCGAAACTGAGAGACATGATCATATTTGCGCAAGCCAAATATAAATCTTATGCATAAATTTTGAAGGCGCTCAAGCTTATTAAGTTGATCCTCTGTGAGATCTAGATAGCAGGCGTCAGCGTAATCAAGAATGGGAAGTAGAAGAGATTGTGCTAGGACAATTTTAGTGGTAGTTGGTAGAAAGTTCTGCAATCTTTTTAACGATGCCGCTGCAGCGTACAACTTACGACTGGTGGTTTGCAACTGAGGAGCCCAGCTCATGCAACGATCCATTACCAAGCCCAAATTTTTTACAGAATCACTGTACGGCATCAAAACTCCATCGAAGTTTACCCGAGGGAGTATTGACCAATCGATCTTAGAAATAAGGCGCGAGCTTCCAACAATCATAACTTGTGTCTTAGAAGGATTAACTTTTAACCCAAAGTTACGGCTCCACTTAGTTATGCGAGTAAGGTCAGTGCTAATAGTATTTATGCATTCAGTTAGGCTGTACAGCGGAGCTTGGGAGTAAATCTGAAGATCGTCTGCATATAGGTGGTACGAAGAAGAGAGAGTTTGGGAAATTGAATTTATAAAAATTGCGAATAGAAGAGGGGATAGGACACCGCCTTGCGGAACACCGGCTGACGTGTCACACCATGAGGAGAAATTCTCATCAAGGCGAACACGCTGCCTTCGTCCGTAGAGATAACTATGGAACCAATCGACCACCGCTGGAGTTAAGTTAATAGAGCGAAGTAAGGCTAGGAGAATATCGAAGTCGACAGTGTTAAATGCATTACTGAAGTCCAGCAATGTGAGCACAGTTAAATTACCATTTTCCATAGCAAGACGAATGTCGTCAGTAATCTTGATGAGCGTAGTAACTGTGCTGTGGCCAGGGCGGAAACCAGATTGAAAGGGGTTAAGGAGACTATGGAGTGAAAGGAACTTACTGATTTGGTTGTATATTAGGCGCTCAAGGACCTTGGATAGGAAGGGTAGAATGGATATAGGACGGTATTCAGAGTATGATTTGGGATTGGGCTTTTTAGGTAGAGGAATTATCTGGGCATCCTTCCAAACTGATGGAAATGAACCACTGGCAATGGAGTTATTGAAAACGAGACAGAGGGTGGGAAGGATAGTATCGAGAATAGGTACAAGCATATTGCGGCTTATACCATCAACGCCAACAGCATTGGAAGTGATTGAAAGTATGCTCTTCTTAACATCACAGGCGGATAGACGATTGAAGACAAAAGCATTGTGGTCTGGAATTGGTATGTCTGAAAGAAATTGTATAGTATTAATTTTGTCAGAGTCACTAATATGAGAGGAGGAAGAGAAGTGGAGGTTTAGAGAGTCAATATTCAAAGAAATAGTGGAAGAAATAGCATCTTGGCGTGATTTACCAATTCCAATTGACCTAAGAAATTGCCAGACCTTGGCTGGATCTTCATTGTCAACTGATTTATGAACATGGCGGCGTAAAGCGTCCCTACACACCGTATTGCAGCGATTTCGAGATTTAATATACTTGGCCTTAGTTACATCATTAGGACGGCACTTATATTTATATTTTGAGCTGGATTTTTTGCGCATCATCAGTTTTATGTCATCAGTGATCCAGGGCGCAGGAAGGTGTTTTAATTTAATGGCTCTTAAAGGGGCATGTTTGTCATAGAGTTGCGTTATGAAAGAGTTGAAGATTGCTACCTGGTCATCCACTGACTCTGCATCAGTGACTGGAGACCAGTCAATGTTGCGTGCATCATTAAGAAAGTCATCGTTTTGAATACCACTAAAATTGCGCTGAAGAATAATTTTAGGCTTATGTTTAGGAGGGCGGATTTTATATGACAGGAACACTAAATCATGATACGAGAATGCATCAGCTGAGCATTGACCATGCTTTGCAACATGCTGTGGGGAAGAAACTATTAACAAATCAAGAAGCGAGGGAGTAGAGTTAGGAAAGTGATGAGAGGCACTTAGTGGGAGAATATGCAAGTTGCTAGATTTTATTATTGATTCAAGAGACGACGTACGGCAATCTTGTTTAAGGAGGCAGGTATTAAAATCACCCGCTATAATAGTATGGTGATATAAAGGAATGAGATCTTCTAAGATGTTCTCAAAAGATGAGAAGTAATTAATGCGAAGGGAAGGGCTATAGTAGACTCCGAGTAAAATTTTTGTATGAGATAGAAGGACCTCCACGAACAAGTGCTCACCGGCATTCAGAGGAGGTGGCTGAACCGAAGTGCTAATAATGGAAAAAGGAATGTGATTACGAAGGTAAATAGCCACCCCGCCACCGCCACTACCAGTACGGTCGTTGCGTATTAGGTGAAAACCAGGCAAAGAGTAAGAAATGGTGGGAAGACATGGTTTGAGCCAAGACTCGGAGACTAAAATAGCGTGAATATTGTTATGAGTAAATGACGCCTGCATATCGGAAAAATGAGAGGGAATACTTTGCGCATTTATATGAATGACATTAAAATTTTTCGGAACATCAGAAAACTGGGATTCAAGAGTTTCAGATAGTGAAGGGATGCTGTCAAAACTCTCGTCACTGCTACTGTCAGAATCAGAAGAAAGGGAAAAGAATTGCTCACTGTCACTGCTGATATCAACACCAAACAAGCTATCCATAGTAAAACACGATATAAATTGTACCTACTTACCTAATAATAAATACCTTATAATATAAAATAGTTGTATAACCAAAGTGTGGATAATCCACCTGCCGGTTATGTTATCATGGTAGAATCGGCGTTCAACAAAACACATTAAATTATAATTATAAAAAATACGAAATACAATTAAGTAGTGCGGTTTCTGCACGAGTAGCTATTCTGCGGAGAACGGAACGTTTTATATTAAGTATCTAAGTGTGACAGACAGTTGACATTGACAGATTACATTTGACTTTATACGAAAATAAAAATAAACAAGGTTACTGAAGTTTAAAAGTAAGTGAGAAAAAAGTACTCGTGGTTTAACAGTTTAAAAACTTAAGTAGGTACTCCACGCAAAAGTGTTATATGTAAAATACGGGTAAAATTACCTACCTGCACTACGTCAAAATAGCAGGAATGCACCTACATGAACAGAAAAATATCATTTAAAAAAGAAAAAAATAAAATAAAATCTACCACACTACTAACAACTAAAACAAATATCACTTCTTGCTGGCGGCACGTCTACCCTTGGGAGCAGTTGCGGGATCTTTTGGGGCTGATGTCGCCGGCTTAGGGGCATCAGGAACTGCGATCTCCTCCAGCTCAGCAAGTGAGCTGACGCGGTGTCGCACGCCATCAGCTCCAAGGACGAACACAAAGCCCTCCCGCGTCCAACATTTTGTGACACCAAATTTCTGTCGAGCTGCCATAAACGTGTCATGCCGAGACTTTGTTAAGAATTCGGATATAGTGACACTTGAACCCTTCAAGCCAGTCTTGGCATACCAAATCTTGTTTTTTAGTTCTAAATCACGCACTTTAAATAGGATCGGTCTGGGTTTGTCAGGAGCAGACATGCGGCCCATCCGATGGCAGCGACTTATGTCTCTGACGGTGATCTCTGGCAACTTCAATGGGCCAGCTATGGCTTTTACAACAGTGGCAGCGGTGTCCTCATTGTTTGCTTCGGAGAGACCATGTAGCAGCAGTATCTTGCGACGACTCCGCATCTCCATGTTGTCGCACTGTTGCACCAGCATGCCTACTTGGCTTTGAAGGCACTGAAGAGCAGTCATAATAAAAGCTCGAAAAGCTGAAAATTCGGTAGTCAAGTTGGCTATGTTGGACGATGGAACTGCAGCATTTAGCTCACCCTGGTAGGCATCCATCTTCTGGAGAAACAACTGTTGCAGCTGGGATACAGACTCTTGGATTGCATCCATTTTGTGCGAAGTGTGAAGTGCCAACACAGCTTGTGTGAAAAATATTTGAAGTGTTTGTGATTCAGTGATGATAACACTCTCCGGCAGGTACTGTGTACTAGGTTTTAGTTATTCATCAAATAAATGCAGTTATTAATGATTATAATATTTTTTATGATTTAAATAGATGAAGACACTTTTTTGTAATGCTTAAGTAGTGCCTACCCGCCGATTTTTTTTCCGATATTATGTATGTATTTTTAGCTTACTATCGTTTTATATTAAACTAGTTGCGCCCTGTGGTGTTACCCGCGATTAACAAGTATGACCTTTTCCTCTATGTCCTTTTCTGTAAATCATGTCGATCCTTTGCTCTATAAAAATTAAAACAAATCTATCCCACAGGAACCATACATTTTACCGGGATAAAAAGTAGCCTATGTGCTATTCCAGACTATAATCTATCTCTGTGCCAAATTTCATCCAGATCCGTTCAGCCGTTCTGGCCTGATTGAGTTACAAACATCCATTCACCCATACATCCATCCATCCAAACATTCACATTTATAATATTAGTGGGATACAGAATAGGAGTAAGTATGTATGATGCACATTATGACAGCTCTCTATCCCGCACTAAAAGTATGTAACACGGTTTTTTTTTTGAAAAAAAAATCTAGCACCCAATCGGTATTTAATGATCTCAAAATTCGTACTAAGTTCCGTGACGACATATATTTCCCCAATATGAATTTGTACACGTCATCAACAGTCATTCCTAGAAGTCAGTCGTTATCTACACTCCCTGTAGCTTCACTTTATAATATTCATAGTAGAGCCGAGCCTTATTGGGGCTCAGAGTACAATACCTGTAATGTGTCTGCTACTCTCGCCAATATTGAGATAGCTCCCACAATAGCAGGTGATTGACCACGGCTGCTTATGCATAAAGCGATACGAAATTTCGCTCCCAGAATACTGCATCCAAAACATAAAGGAAAATTTCGTTCGTTAGTTCCTGAAAGCTTTCCTCGAGTTCACTGAAATATTCATGAATATATCTTTGATGGTAAAATAGCGTGATCAATGTAGACGGTTTCTCCGGTAAGAGAAACTACAAGCGCACAATTAAAGTTGACTACTGTGTTTCCATTTAAATTTTTCTATCCCTTGTTTTATGTAAAGTTTGTCTACAAGACTGGTGATTATGGAGAAAAAATCATTCGTGTAAAAAGCTGAAACATTGATGATTATGTATTCATTCCTCATGCCAAGAGCATTCAATATTTATAAATAAATACTACTCACAATAAGAACTTTACCTTGATAATAATCCCAGTGTGGGATTATGCTTTGCTTTTCACGTCGAGACAATAAATGTTGATAAAAAGTGAAATATTTTGAGTACATACCTAACATTGGTACCGTGTGATCAGAATTTAAGTGTTGTTTGCAAGGCATCTTCATTTGGACTAGGAAATATCTTACTGTTCACCCCAGTACAGCGTTGTAACACTAGATTGGGCGCTCTTAAAAACCCCGGGTTCCACTCACCTGTGGTTCCGGAACCACAAATTGTTAAAATCACATTGAAATTTAAGACATTGCAAGCGGAACATGATCGTTGTTGTGAATTGCCATTAACTACTAATAACGTCATCCTATCGTAATTTTAACGTAAAAAAATACTCGAGTCGATTGTTAGTTAGGCTTATGTCGGTGCGTCGACTCTCCCCGAAAACCGAACAAATTTGATGGTAACCCTATAGGTACATGTAAGTGTACAATAGCCTTCTAACACGTCTGCTCCGTGCGACTCGCTTGCGTTGCTATACTCGTACCACGTAAACACAGACTGCAAGCAAACGGTTTATTTATGAAATACTCCAACCACTCCCGATGCGAACTGACTTTCAAATAGCGAAATATAACGTTGATATTAAGTTATGAAAGAAACTGAGTGCCAAAAAAAATGCACCAGAGCTCTATTACATATTCTGTGACTTAAAACTGCTTCGGTGTTCTATAGGTCGTACGTGTGATATTAAACATCCATGACTCGGGTACGAACATTCGTGCTCATCACACATGGTTTGTTCCTACCAGAACACAAACCCGATACCCTCAGCACAGAAAGCAGGGTCATTATCAACTAACCACTGAGCTAATTAGGTCGTCTTTTATGCCTCTTAATTGTATATTTTTGTATGACCGTAAGCTGTGACGAATATTTCCAATTGTCCTCAGTAAATGATATAACAAAGCAATCCAGCTGTAATTGACTCCAACATAGAGTACATTCTACATTGCACAGTCTATATAGTATAACAATATATAACAGCAGTTAACCGATGGCAATATGGCAATGTGTTGTCGCAAATGTGCTGGTTTCGTTGCGTTTAATTCGCCCGGCCGGTTATTTCGTGAAAATGGTCGGCTTGATGCGCTTTCTAATTTCGAATTGCTTTATTCAGGGAATCCAAATGATGGTGACTCGTGAAAGGCTTTGCGTTTTAATGGACACGATGTTTGGATGGAAAATGCTTTGGAAAAAAAAGTTATTTTTATTGCTTACCAAGCTGCTTATTTAGCCTTCGGCTTGTTTTTTGTGCTAAATCATACTTTGAGTATCTCGTCGCAAGCGCAAGCGCTAGGAAATTGTGTGTTTATTGTGCTTATGTAGTGCGTTATACGCGTCACGCAAGATATGCTTGGTGTGGCTTGAGTGTTTGTTTCATGTCTATTTGATACCTATAAGCAGAAACTTTCAATATACATATCTATTACACATATACAAAATGATTCAGAAAGGGTAAACTAGCGAACCTTTAAACCTGTGCTTCCTTAGTGCGTTTGTAATCTTAATATGAAATCAGAATAGCGATGCCGATTTAAAAAAAATGTCCCAACAAAATTAAGATTGTGAGTTGATGGATTTAAAAAAAAAATATATATCGAAATTCTAACTTCAAATTAGGATTACAAATGCACTTAAGAAGCATACGTTCAGAAGTTAGTATACCCTTTTTTTGTAACCTGTAGATTTTAAATATGTTGACTTGGTAAGTACCTAGGCTACCTACACATTTTGCATGTCTTCTGGGGGCAATATGCACAAGCTACATTAAAATGAGGCAAGGTTGCCTCGCTATTCCTTTTGGAAAATGTCACTAAAGCAAGTTCAAATTTTAAATTCTCGCATCACCGAGGTTATTTTACTTGCACTGCGTGTCTACATGCATAACGTGCCTTGTGATAAAGGTAGGAATATTGTAGATTTTATATACAAAGTTAAAGTAAAAAAAATGGTAGGGATGGGACGTTATACCTACACCTACATTTATAGAGTGAGCTAGGGATGTTATCATATTTACCGGTAATACTTTAATATTATATAATTATATTTTACGGATTTTATCGTTGGTATGGTTGCTGTAAAGCAGCCGAAACATCGGGTACGTAAAAAACTTAAAATAAACGTGATAAAATCCGTAAAATTACTTTTTTCATAATTTAATGACTCTAGCAACAAAGGGTAAATTCACTATCACGAAAACATTGTTACGTCGTACTAAACATAGGTTAATGTTACTAACTTTAATTTTTCATAACACGAATTCATTCATCATTCATAAACTTTTATTTCTAGTACAAAAATATTTGCGTGGGTATTTTATGATACGTGCGAACATAATCCACGCACCTTTGTTGTTGAAACTGTTCTTCCAAATTTATGGCAAAAACAATATTTATTTAAAAAGTAAAGAAAAAACTCTATTTCAACCTTATTTATTTAAACCATATCGTATTCAGTGTCCGCACAAAGGGGGATACCGCTGTGTAATTAAGTATCTTTGAAACTTTATACAGGAGGCGCCTTTTTTAGCCTTTAATTGCTCAAAGTTCGAAAATGTAGCCCACTATTGCTTAATTAATAGTTGTCCAGTTTACCTTCAAAATATAGGAATGTATTATGGGTTATTTAATTTGGTTACTGTGACTGAAGCTAATTTTATTGTTTTAAAATGGAATTTGATGTCATATTACCTGTATTCTGCATTGCAATATTGAGATCAACACCTCATTTATCTAAGAGTATGAGTTATTATGGTCTGGTTGAGGCATATTCTGTCATATATGAAGTAAGAATAGTATTATATACTAGCTGTCCCTGCTAACTTCGTACCGCCTCAGAATGTATGAGAAAATTATTTTTATTATTATTTGATGGGTTCTTTTCCCATGTTTTAATAGTTATTCTGCTATTCGAGAATGATTTTTTGAATATGTCTCTATTCAAAAAATCAATGATAATAAAAATCGGCCACTCGTTCTTGAGTTATAAATGGTGTAACTAACACGTATTGTTTTGTGTATATATATAGTATTTGCCTATACTATATAATAGACTAGTATACTCTCAGCAAATATCACCATTCTAAAACTAGTTCATAACACAATTATTTCGACGACCTGATTAGCGCAGTTGGTAGTGATCTTGCTTTCTGCGCCGTGGTTCCTGGATTCAAATCCAGGTAGGGACAAGCTTTGTGTGATGAGCATCAATGCTTGTACCAAAGTCATAGATGTTTAATATCTATATAAATATTATATACGGAGTTCACCCTCAGTCCATTGTACCGTACCCATATTACAAGCGTTGTTTAGTGTGGGACCCTATAGTTGGTGTGTTCGTCTGGCGATATTCTTATTTAACAAATGTAACTGAATGTCATCCGCTATAAAAAAAATGCAACTACCAAATTACTTTCGTCACTACTTTTGCGTAGGTAGGTAGACTCACATTTCCTCTATGGAAAGCCGTAATATACTACTCCTCAGGGAAATCTGTTCTATTGCCTGTTGAACTGACGTCTGTTGGCCACCGAGTGTAGCAAATGAAACAACTTTATTATTCTTTAACAGTAAACAGCAGTTGACTCGGTGAATTGAGCGTTGAACAAACAATTTTGAGACTATATTTTCTGCACGAGTGATCGGGATTCTTGGAATGCTTTGTTAATTATTTTAACTTGTTACTGAGATGTTTATCTGATATTTGCTTTTTGAATAAATTCACAACTTGTGATGAGAAGGAAAAATACTTACGACTCAGCGCGTAACGAATAAAAAAGATATTCAAATTATTATTTTAAAATTTAATCGCATATTTGCCAATGAATACAGGTTCTAATCGTTGGTGTGAAATACGCTCAAATTATAAAAAAATAGGACTCTACATTTTATGTAGATACTACTACTTAATACAGACATAAATAACCAGATTCCATCGAAACCTACACAAATCGTATCGAGTTTTAAGTCAATAACGATTGAAAAGCCGTAATACGCCGGCAAGCCGAGGTGGAGTCCACAATGCATTTTTAAAAGCAATTGATATTCGCACAGGCAGGCTTCCAATCTAGATGGAAAGCTCCCCGGCGCCCCGTTCATACAGTCGGACGCATATTGCAGTCATTGGCGATGCAACGCTATGCGTTACTGTAACAATGCTGGGATATATTACTCAAGTGATATATTGCAGCTGCATTGGACGCGTCGAGCGGCTATTTAAAAATGTATTTTTTATCCTCGTTCGAATGGAATCGAGAGATAATGTGAACAGGTAGACGTAACACTTCTTGGGTATACACGTAACTTAGAATCCAACATTTTAATGATTGTATCTGTAGAGAGGTAATGGGACGACTATCCATACATACAAATACTAGTTATAAAAAAGGTCTACATTAACAAATATCAGTCTCTACAAAATATTAAAAGGGCAAGTACATGTTCACATGTTAATACGTGATTTATATCATAGCGCCGCTTCATAAAGCTATCATTCAACAAGCTCGATTATTAGTACTTGCTCGAGGAGCTCTTCATGTGTGGTTACTGGAAATGCATTAAATTCTACTAAAAGCACGCTCTATCAGGCATTATTGAGGCACACTCCCCCTCAATACAATACAAGGTGAATTTGCCAGTGCGGTTTGACGAACCCACGCCTCGCGTTTTTCGAAAGACGTTTAGACTTCCTTGCATTGTAAATCTATACCATTTATAAAGTGATAATCGATAATTAAAATACCTACAACTATATAATCAATGTATGTAATCTACAAAGTAGTCGTGATTTTTTTTCTTCGACTTAAGCAATCAAGAATTAAATATTATTGCATTGAGCACGTACTAACTCCGCAGTCGCGCGCTAACCTATAGCCTAACTCGAATAACAATTCAAGTGAAGTTAATATAACCCATCAAATTGATATCGAAGCAAATGACAGATGATATATAGCGCCCAAAGTTTGCCTCAAGCGCATGCCCTAGCTGAACGAGGCTGCTTGGTCAGCTCATACGGCTATTGACCTCTACTCAGCAGGACAAAAGCGTAGTAAAAAGTGAATAAGTATATGGTGGCAAACTGAACCATTTTTAATTTTGGATGCTAGTCGCTTCCAGCCAGAACATAACCATGCTACTAAGGATGGATCGCGTGCCGTCGGAGATTTACAACTCAATCCAGCAATCAGCGAAACGCTTAACTAGCTGACGATAAGGTGTTGGGAACGATTGCGTCTGTCTATTCAACATACTATATACTATCGACTGTTAACTGTTAAATACATCTGGGGTAATCGATAACTTTAATATAACTAGATAACTTACCTAGTTTGGCAACAATTTCGAATCAAAATATGATTTTGTGTGTTCTTGTTGAGAAGAGTCTACCTAGTTGGAATAATGAAAATGAATTACACACCAGTTTTATTATATCAGGTACTTACATAAGGGTGCGGTAAAGTTTACTGATTAAAATAACTATATATTGATTTCTTATATTTACGCAAATATTACACATTGTAATATGACTAATTTTGCGGATTTTATCGGGATTATTTTATGTTTTTTACGTTCCCGACGTTATGGATACTTTATAGCAACCATGGTCACGGGAGGACTGAGGTGGTTGACGTCCTAGTGTCATAGTTGGAACTGCGGTTCCCTGATATTTAGTCGTGGTTCGCGGTCCAAAATATAAAATAAACGCGATAAAATCTCAAAAATTGTTTTATTTTGAAAAATCTATATGTAATCACATTTCATATCAATAGAGGCACACTTTTATATACGCCGAGAAGCTATTTAACACAAAATCGAACCTATAATCCGGTATTCTCATGTCAAGTTGTAGTAACTTCTATCTCTCAATAAGCTATCCTTATCTTAGAAGTATTAGATATCTTCATTGAACACAATAACCCAACATGCCTTAGGTATACCTACTTACCTGCCATTGTTCCACTTGTGCTGGCAATATCCGTCGGCGGAACATCGACTTGCGGAATGTAAAGAAAAGGAAATGGAACGCCTGATAATTGTACATAACTACCTACTGTACCTACATACAAACCAACAATAGTGCCAATGAAACTCCGTAAAATTAAATATGTATACGACTGTTCTAAAATATATTATGATATATACCTACCTGTAAAGATAGTGTTAAGTTTATAAAATAAAATATATATAAAACAAAGTTTTGTTAGTTACACTATTTATAACACAAGAACGGGAGGACCGATTTTTATGGTCTTTGATTTTTGAAATTTTCTCCGCCCCGAATAGCAGAATAACTATGAAAACATTCGAAAAGTCAGATAAAAACATAATAATAAAAGTAATTCATTTTCTCATAATTTGATTTTGGGATTCCCCGGGACAGCTAGTCGAGATATAAAAAGTGATGAAGAAGGCATTAAAAATTACAATTTTTTCGATTACACTAAAATTACTTGTACTTATGTGATGGATGATTTCAGTGTTTTTCAGGTAGTTAAAATAACTTTGAAGATTTTCCTCAAAATCCAAAAACGTAAATAAAGTTCTTAGGTATGCCATGTTCCATTAGGGCCTCTTAACGATTCCAGTAAAAAATAACGGTCTACATTGAACATTTTCTCATTTTCAAAACTACTTCTAAAGTGGCTTACAGAAGTAATACCTACTCGTACTTCAGTCTTCCTGTATATTATATACCGTATATAATTGAATCCGGCTGTACGTCTGGCGAATGTATCAAACAAACTCGGGGGCTGGCACATAGTGGTATGATTTAGATAAGTCGTCCGGTCTGCGAGTTAAGTTTTATTCCACTTGTAACTCCTGAACGCTTTAACAATTCCAACATTCTCTCGGTGAAAATACATTTAAAATACTGATTCTGAGTTTTATCATTCTTAAATAGGTAAGCATTTATTATTTCTTTAAAACTTAATCTTAAACGTAGATATCCTTTTAAAGTTATCAAGCATACTAAATTGATTAACATCTTCAAATGAAACAAAAAAACCACGAATATTGTCAATAATTTATAAATATTGCGTGTCAAATTAGCTAATGTACATCATGCTGCAAGTAGTTTAGGTCCCAAACAAACCTGCCCCTACATGCACTCACGCTACTATAAGCAAGCATTTCAATTGCCTGAATACAAGGTCGAATTTAAAGGACATAAACGATGCAAAACAGTCACAGCCGCTCAGTTTCGACTCCAACTAGTGGACTCACACGGTGCATTACCCTCGTCCACCGCATTCGAGAGCTATTTGCTGCCGGGGATCAGATTAATGTTACCACTTTTCTACTTGTCGTAACCACAGAAGTTCCCCACCCAACCCCTACACCCAATTGTATTCCAGCCTGAATGATTTATGTTAAGTACCTGCACGAAGCTTCTAGAACATAACGCACAAAAGGATGTCTGAACAGCTTTCTAAAACGATATAAAGATACTGAAAACAATGAATTTTAGGTTGGCAAATAATGAAAACGTTGTCTTCACAAAGAATCTTTATCCTCTGAGAAAATTTAATTCCAGATTTGAAATTGTGTTTCGTATGACAAGTAGGTAAAAGATTAGGTAGAGCTCATTTATAATGGGTACAATATTTTAGCGTAATGTGAATGTTACGATGAATTTCTGTTATTCAAAAAAAAATCTTTTACACCACTCTGAGTCTTACAGTTCAATTCTTTTGTTATTACGGGACAACGAGTTATGAGAGTTTTAAGGAAAGTAATCTCCTAAAATAAGAGTATTTAGGTAAGAAGGAACGAATTTTTACACACAAATATAACATATTTCATTAGGTCCCAAAAATTTGTTAGGTATGTAGTATGTGATAAAAATAATTTTTACATACACTGAAAAAAATGTTTGGTATCACTAACAAAACTTTTGACTATTAGCTATACAAATATTGTGACATGCAAACTATGTGTTACTAGTAACAAAACTCGGTATGCTACTAGATACACAAACAACTTTAAAGTTAATCAAAGTTCTGCTAATTAAAAAAACTAAAAAATATACCAAAAAAAGTTCAGCTGATCAGTTTTATCAGGGTAGTTGTTTTCAAAAACGTTATTAAAGATAATATTTTATTCTACTAAAAATCTCACTGTGTAATAAATAAATTGTCAAAAAAAGACGACAAAACGTTACAATGTTATCAACGGAAAAAAATAAATAACATCACATCTCAATGTCGCTACCACGGCCGACATTAAAAAAACTTTTATCAAACAATTCAGCCCTGCAAACGGTTGCGTCGCTGAAAAATGCGGCCGCAAAATATAGATACATCCCTTTACCCCCACTTCCGTTCGCGCAGGTGAAAATATTACGTGGAGGTGTAAACGAGCACCGGCAAGGCCGTTATTGCCATCGTTAAGTTAAAATTTTCTCTCCTGAATAGCAAAGCGAATGTGAGACATAAACACGGCCATTTATGTTATTTGCAAACGAATATTGGGATGAATACAAGGCGAAGTATTAAGGAGCATACGTCGCTGTTTTTTTTTTTTTAACTTCAATTATCTGCTCTTTGTGCGCTGCAGTTCCTCTCTGCCTACACCTTAGGGAGTACAGCCGTGATGGTATTCGTTTTTGTAACCATCGAAATGTTCATGCAATTGCCGATCGTATTTTCAATTCAAGTATTGCAGGTACTTCACAATTGAGTGACGCTTGATGACGCATAAATATGACAATTTCTGAGTCCGGTGGCTTAAGTGGTATCTTTTTACGTCGCGTTATGATAACGTAAGCGTCCCGCTCATACGCGCACGAGTTTTTTATATATGAGTGACAGTGACAGTATGATTTTTCCGTGACGTTACGATTATATTAAGAGTTTCTGCTGGACTTTTTGGGGGGTTAGAAAGGTTATCAATTTTGTTTTATTTTTCGAAAAATGTGTTTCTTTGAATTATAAAGGCGAATTTTGGTACAATAGTAATCATTATGTGTTCATAAACGTGCACAAGTGTAGGAAAATAAAACCGAATTGTGAAACCTGACTTTTCAAGTTCTCCCAAGAAGTCCAGTAATTTGTCAGTAAAGTATCTGCCACTTTAGTAATAGGGTTTGGGGGTTTTATTAGACCTAGTCTACGGATTAGGTCTGAATAGAAGCTCCCAATTTGTATTGTATTGAATCATTTGTTACTTGACTTTGGCAAAATACCTACCGTTGGGTGGGATGCTATTTTAAAGGAAGAAAGACTATATTCTTTCTTTCTCTATTATCAAATAAAGAGTTTCTGCTTACCCTGCTGATATCAATGAAAATGTGATTCCGTCAATGTGCAATGACCAATATTTTCAAGAATATAAAAAGAATATGCACCTACTCTGTTGGCTAAAGGATATATTATTAAGTGTCCCTGGCCCCATGTGCTCTATAACTATTTGGTATACCTTCGGTGCCGTAGGGTTCGTCCATACGTCCTGATAGCTGATAAATTGTAGGGCTGTACGTGACGCGTTTGCGCTTTCAAGCGATACCTGCTGAGTCAGCGGTCTCGCCAGTGTGAACCAACGCAAAGGTTTCTGCATGATACTTGATACAGATTTATCATCTGTTTAGAGATGTAAGATGGCGTCTGACGGTAAACGGTCATCGAAGCCTGTAGATAAAGAAGTTGACTTAGCCACAGATATTCAGGTTGATTCAGAAAGGGTATACTAACCTTTGGACCTGCGCTTTTGTAAATATTATGTAAAATCAGATTTTGATGAGGCGATTTAAAAAAAAAAGTTTGCTTCCAACAAAATGACAATTGTGATTCTGTGGTGCACAAATAAAAAAAATACTTATCGAAATGATTACAAAGGCGCTGAAGAAGCGCAGGTTCAAAGGTACCCTAAATATATGGTATTCCCTTTCTGAATCTCGTTGTATACTTATTTGCATATATTAGATTATTTTCATCCAGAGACACTCACACATTGTAAATTGTGTATTACATTTTAATTGATTTTATTTCGTGGTACAACAACAAAGAATCATCTATCGATATCTACTGCAAGAGTACCTACCAATAAGTACCATATATTTTTTTAATTAAATTAATTAGATTTCAACAGTTCAAAGAATAAAAAAGGGAATTTCCAAATGTCTTTTATTTAAAAAAATGCGCTGTAAGGAAACTAGCTTGCCAGGCGCCGCGTTGTCAATTCAACGACGAAGCAATTTCTAAATTCAAAGTTCCAATAATTTTGCGACTTCGTCACATTTCATTGACCCGTAATCGATTTTCTTTCAGCTTTCAGAAAAGCCTTTATTATTTACCGAGTTCAAAAAAAAGAGGAGGTTCCCAATTTGGTTGTATTTTTTTGTTTGATATAAAAAAGGAGTTACACACAGTATTTGATCATCGTAGGCACATAATCTAAATGACGTCACCAGAAATATAATACACCATAGAATATACATAGTCTGAAGGCTGAACGACAAAGTGGCATTGGATATGACGTCATACTCTATATTAGTATCTGCAATCACTTGATAACAAATAATTCTTGCGTTCGGATTGTTATTTACTTAATTGAATTAATAGAAATATAACAACTATGATTTTTAAGATTTTTATATTAAGAACAGCAACTTAGCAGCATAGCAGTGAAAGCCAAGTTGGTAGAACTCTTGCCTCGGTAACGAGGATTGCAGGTTCAAGCCCGGCTCGCACCTCCAGGATTTCTGGATTTCATGCGCGAATGTCATTTTCAACCATGATTATCACTTGCTAAACGGTGAAGGAAAACATCGCGAGGAAACCTGCATGTCTGAGAGAGCCCCTCGAAAGACGTGTGAAGTCCGCCAACCCGCACTGGGCCAGCGTGGTGGACTATGGCCTTATCCCCCTCACATTGAGGGGAGGCCCGTGTCCAACAGTGGGACATTAAAAGGGCTGGTATTATTATATATATTATGGACTATCGTAATCATAATGTAAGTAATTATTTTTCTTGCATTTAGTGACTACACCGTATTACTTACAGTGATTGATCACTGAAAACTATACTTCAAACATTATGCTTGTTTAAATTTAATTTGCCAAGATTTACGGCTGTGTGTCTCAACAGTTATCTACCTACATTGAATAACAAACAATTTGCAAGCAATATTGAAATCAACGTTTGTACGAGTACTTCGCTATAAGCCAATCAGCATAACGAAATTAATTACTATTGCTGACGAAGCCATCTTCCTTCTTAGATAAAATATTAAAAGCTGTATGTCTAATGACGGCCTGATTAGCGCAGTTGGTAGTGATCCTGCTTTCTATGTCGAGGGTCCCGGGTCACAAACTTAGTAGGTAGAAACTTTGTGTGATGAGCGAATGTTTGTACCCAAGTCATGGATGTTTAATGTTTATATAAGTAGTATACACTGGGTTCGCCCCCAGTCCATTGTACGGTACCCATAATACAAGCGTTGCTTAGTGTGGGACCGTATAGTTAGTGTGTTCGTCTGGCGATATTTATTGTATTTATTTATTTGTATTGTCCAGTATTGGGAAAACGCCTTCCCTTTTTGTTTCAGCAAGTTGCTGTCTTGGATTTGTTATCACCACATTCTACACGTATATGTGTTTATTAAAATCATCACGCCACTTTCTTCGGTTTGCCACGTCATCAGGCGAGTAAACTACGAAAAATTTTTCCAACAACACTGGTTCAAGATCACATAATTTTCCTATCAAGCTATAATGAAGCGATCCCATTGGACGGTATTTCCTCAAAACCCTTCTTCTACTCACACAGCTTTGGTGAACACTTTGAAACAACCAAGGTACCTTGTTCGTTACCCTTTGATATTCAGATAACAAAGAAAAATCCAAATTGTCAGTCAGCTATAAACCCTTTTTACGGTAAACTAAAATATTATTTTAAGTTGAATCTTTATTATGTTTAAGTAGGTAATTTAATATCACGACTCTTTGAGCGTCGGTTTTATATTTTTGTGTGCTTAACCCTTATTAACTCGCCTATGTCAATAACTATTAATGATCTTAATTATATAGACACACATAATAAAATCTATCAATTCAGCGTCTGTAATACCTACATCACTACGTTTAGTATTAAATTAATCAATTATCTCATATTATTGTACCCATTTAAATGACGTCAATAGTTCTACGCCAGTACAAAAATAGAATGCTTGTGTTATTCGCAAGCCGGGTCCGGATGGAGGTAATGTGTATTGTTTCATGTACTGTAACATATGCGCTCAATGTGACTCCTATATAAAAGCGCCCTTGTGTTGGCGTATTTACCGACACTCGATGGATCAGCGCGAACGCGCGCACGAAGGTTACTGCAATACTCAGGGTGCAATCCACATGAAGAATTACTGGAAAGTCTACACGTGAAACCGTATCTTCGCGCGATGTTTTTGCAGCCCCCACCCAACCATCACTAGTCATAAACTTAAAACCCAAGTCATCACATTATAAATACAGTTCTTTAAAACCTAATACAAAACTTTATGGAGTGCTATGTAAATTATAGACTGCGTCAAAATTTCTACACCAGCGACATGGTCCACACGTCGGGTGGTAGCTGATAAATTGTACCGGCTTGCGCGTGACTCGTCTGCCGCTTTCAACCCTCAGATTCCGCTGAGTCACCGGTGCCGCGAGTGTGCACCCACGCGCGTCTCCCCACTGTATCATATTTGATATAGAATTGATGGCCAACTGACATTTACAAAAAAAGTCCATTTAGAAATTCAATAAATTCTGTGAATACGTAACCGTGGTTTCGGACATGATTCGAATTTATAATATTTGTTGCTTGACCAGGTTCTATACAGGGTGATTCAGAAATAGTGTACTAAGCTTTGAATTTGGGCTTCTTTAGCGTATTTGTAATCATGAAATGTGAAGTCAGAATTTCGATACGCCATGTTTATATTTTTTATTTCTTTACAAAAAATCACAACACTCATTTTGATTTTTAAAATCGACATATTGAAATTCTTGCTTTACATAATGATTATAAACGCGATTAAGATCATCACGTTCCAGGCTTATTATACTCTTTCTGAATCATTCTGTATATGTGTAAGTGTTGTATATAGTGCTAGATTGCTAAGTTCAGCAAAGGTTATCCAAAATTTAACGATTTTTTTATTCATACCTAGTATTAGTAAAATGAAACTTAGCTACGTGTAATGGAAAATGACTCTGCCGTTTGTTTACAAGTAGGCATAGGTATATCCTGTATAACATCCTGTAGGTATATGCGATTTCTCACTCACTTAGGTAAGTACTACAACATTTTGTTATTTATCTACTTTATTCGGATCCGCTTATATCTTAGATACGGAGTAGTCAAGTCAGGGATTTGAGGGTTCACTTATCACTGCCTTTATAATGCGAATTGCGAATAAACATTTACAGACGAAACAATATTAGCTGGCTTTATAACAATTTTAGAATGTTTAGCCTTTTGCTACGGACTTCTCCATATTACATATAAAAGAAAGTAATTTTTGTTACATTTACTCGTAAATTTCATCTTGAATAGGAGCCCGAGGGTTTAGATAAAATGAAATCCATTTACTTATGTTTGAGTTCTCTCAGCTTTGAGAAAACTTTTTGCTAATATGAATGGGTAAATATTCTAGTTTACGGAGAGAAAGTCGTGTATTTAAATAGGTATTCATTACGTATTAGTGACTGACTCATTATGTATTGAAATATTGTTTTCTTATATTTACGCGAATACTACACATTGAAATAAAACTATTTTTTCGGATTTGATCGCGTTTATTTTATGTTTTTACGTTCCATGTAAAAGCGATAAAATCCGAAAAAAATGTTTTATTTCACTGTATATTGAATTGCATAATTATGAAACTCATATATAAATATTTGTGGTGTAGAAACATTATACTGGATAAAATCATAAAACACTACAATATATTTTTTCATGTACGTCACGTGCTACAATCTTAATTAAAATATTGTAAAATACAAACTTGATAACTTTAATCTCAAATCGATTGTAAATCTGCGTAAATTGTAAAATATGAAGCGCGAAATAATTACAAAGGGGCGCTCGTAGGTAATATAAATAATGATATTCGCGGCTCAGCGGGAATCATGGCCGTGTGTCCCGAGTTACTATCTTACGTTGAATAAGCAAGCAATTTGCAAACTTTGAAATCAACGCTCGTTAGTACTTTGCCCGTGGCCAATCAGCGTTAAGAAAATCATTAAGTTTGATTGCCGAGTTAGCTTCCTTTAATTGGAGGGATGCTTATTGGTTGGAAAAAGTATTGGTGAATTAATTTGCCTTGCTGTCTTCTCTGTCTGTTAATTTTGAACGAGATATTTCCTTGACTTTTTTTCTTCCTTAAACAATTATAAAATATTTACTGCCGCAGATTTTTTTTTAGATTGATCTTTATACTTTTCCAAGTAAACAGAAAAACTTAATCGTTTTGTTTTAATACAAGAACTTCTAGTTTATTCGAAATTTATAGAGTACTTCTAAAATAATTAAAATTAACTGGAGGGAAGCTTAAAAATATCGAGTTTCATAGAATATTTAAATAATTTGGACGAAAAAAGGTTGATGTATTTTGTAAAATGGTCCAGTGTGACCCATGTCAATTCTCTCATGTCTGTCTAGCTCTGTCCGTCCTTTATTACACACATGCGTATCATGAAATAACGCATCGCTAGCTAATAATGGCATTGGCGAGATACGAAGTTCCTATTTATATATTCAACACTAGCAGAGCCCGTCACTTCATTCGCGTTGACTCTAGTTATTATGCTATTCCGGGTCTTTTGTCATGGGCTGGCGTACACTCAACCTTATGATACATATAAGATATAAAAAAAATCTTATTTTAATTTATGTACGTATGTTTTTTTTGTCATTGTCATAAGCGATTGTAGACGAACTCTTTGTACGGTTGAGACTCCTACAACAGCTGTGTTGTGACACGTGCTTATTGGAGAACCAATGAACCGATTGCTTAAATGCTTGTGAACCTTCTCAGGAACTAGATATCAAATAAAAAAATCCCGATGAAATTCGTTGATCCGTTTGGACACTATTACGAAGCCACAGACTCAACAATTGGTAACACTCTTTTTGCTTCGTTTTTGATAAATGATTATTTAATTTCACCTGTATTTTTAAAAGGTCCGTGGAGTCTGTGCTTAAAGTTCTACAAAGAGCCCTGGGACTATCGTTATAATATTTAAATACACGCTTTTGAAGGATTAGCCTCGGGGGAAACACGGTTTTATTTTGTATTTTTTTTTTAAGAAAATACCGAAACCTCATGGTGGAAAACACGTAAAGAGAAAAGCTATTGATGTATTTTCGACAGAAAACATAATCTCTAAACATATTATGTTTTTGTTCGGGCTTCATTGTCACCCGATATAGATGGCCCATTAAAACAAGTGTGATACCATTAACAACACGTGCATGCGTGAGGAAAATTTTATACGATGATAAAATTTATGATGTAATCAAATATTTAGCACAAGACTTGAACCTTGTTCCAGTATTAGAGCTATTATATGGAATGCAACACTATTGCAATACTGTATGTTTTATAGCTTAATCCAGCAATACTCCAAGTATAAATGAAACAAAATGTTTTAATGGGTTCGAAATATAAAAATACATGGTATCATTAAATCTAGTTTATTACTAACATAAAATAAGGGCGCAACCCACATTTCCACTTTTTTAATTGCCTCTTTTCTCTAGAGGGAAGAAACTTTGTAAATGATTCTGATAAACAATAATTACGGCCGTTTCAAATTAGGAAGTTTAGAATAAGTTTACGGTGCTCAGAGCAAACATGAAACCCAGTTCAGCGCCCACCTAATTAGTTAAGTTTATAAATTTGTTACCTATTTGGTATGCTAAGTAACCGGGGGAGGTGGTACAGGCGATTTTTATTATACCAAGAAGTAGCTAACTAAAATTACTTTTCTGAAATGTTTCTGAATATATTTGAGGGAGCATAGACAAGAAAAATATACATTTACTATTTACCACTGCTTTGAAGATTTAAAGGTTATATTTCCATAACTCCATCTGAACATTATTTTATCCACGGATGTTTTATCATTCGATTTTGAAGAAAATCAATTTTCTATTAAGTGTTTTGATTTAATACCCACACCTCCCACGTACGTGACTTAATCTTGTTATTCTTATTTCATTAAAAAAACAGAATATCCCGTGACACCAACCGGTGAATACAAATCGGCGAATTTCCATCTCCTTCGTAAAAATAACATATAATTTTGTTCGTAAAAATTACCTATAGACGCCGCGTAATCTACTGTGTATTAAATTATAGTCTACGTGTGGTAACACTGAATACAATATGGTTATGGTCTCTACACACTTACCGAGTGGTTGCTTAATAATTGATCGTATAAATCGCATGGTCAAAGGCAAAGTCAAAGACAAATCATTTATTTCGTAAAGGCCAACGGCCCACTTATAAATTGCCATTTACATTTTTTTTCTCAACTCTACAACCGGATCGGAACGCAACTAAGAAGATCCGGCGAGAAACTCAGTCGGCTTGTCTTTTTTTATATATATTTTTTTTAACTCTTTTTTTTAATAAACAAGTTTATTACAATGATGATGATGAAATGAAGCCCCATGGTGTTGCCATGCGAGGCGCACGCACGCTACACTTTGCCATCATAAATCTTAATTGACGCAAGATATTTGAGCTTGAGGTCAAACTTAAAATATTGCAATGTTTTATAAAACAAAACAAAATAATGGCATTGCGGGCTTATAACTACTACTCACTGGTAGAAGTATCTATATCGAGTATCGATTGCTTTATAGGACAATCGTTCCATGTTACCTGTAGGGACTTCTAATGTACATGCTGTCACGGTCGTACTTATTTTTGAAATCTGTGGTGTAAGAGGGATGGAAAACGTTACGTTAGCGAAACGGTACGTAAAACGAATTGTGCTGGAGGTGTTGAACCCTAAAAGGATTACCAACTTTATCTAATGTCAAAACTGGAAATATGTATTGGAGGAAGAAGATTTAATAACAAAACTGCAACCTTTAGGTAACTTTCCCGTCCACTTACACTGTCTATCTAACTTGGTAGCCACTTGAGCTATATATTCGATACATAGGACTCGCCTAAGCTACTTAATGTCACAGCCTTGTGTGTAGTGGGCCTTAGTAGAATGTTCAGCCGACATTCACGGCGCGTTCGGATTTGGCAAATGACAGACAAATTGGCGGGCTTGAACGTGACGCATGGGGGCGACACCCGCTACCCAGTGGGCCAAACTCTTGGAGTTTGACATCGGCAGCTTTGACTTTGCTAGTCTGGGAACTATAGGACTTCTAGGTATATACCTTATCGTAATTTAATTAAATGTCATGTACGTTATTACATTTGTGCGGAACTTTAATATACGGACGCGTATAAAATTCTATATGACGTTAAAAAGATTTACATCGTTTTATAAAAAAATATGTTTTTGTTTTTAAATAATACAGCCATTTTCAATTTTTTTTACGAAGAGTCGATGTCCACAGATTGGATTAAAACATATACTACATTAATTGCTATCTCGCTAAACAAATTAGATCATTTATAATTACCTTATTTGTTTCAAATCTTTTACACTACATATTTCTGGTACTTGCACCATGAATTCACAAAAATTCTACATCTATATCATAAAACTGAAATAATGTTCGTACGCAAGCACATCAATTAAAGGGCTGAACGGATTTGCCAAATTTTGTAGTAGTTTGTACAAGGTTTGTAGGGTTAGAAACATTCGAAAAGTGGTTCGAA
This sequence comes from Pheosia gnoma, assembly GCA_905404115.1. Lineage (NCBI taxonomy): Eukaryota > Metazoa > Arthropoda > Insecta > Lepidoptera > Notodontidae > Pheosia > Pheosia gnoma. Next base: position 5,426,774 of record FR989901.1, read on the forward strand.
AAATTTGTATAACGTGAAAATCGGAATTTTTTGACAGGACATCGTATTGACAGCTAGTATTGAATAAAACAATAAAAAAATATCATAGACCTTATCGTTTATTATATAAACTATTAAGGTAAAACAATAATTTCAATATTCGTGGGTCCGTAATGAAAAAACTTTGTTTAAATATATTTTTAATTACATAAGCACACCAACCTAGTTTACCTTAGAGCAGTAATCAATCACGAATATGATTGAGTTGTTTCATCGTATATTCAGCTCGACATCGCTTCAGGGTGACTCGTGACATTTTTGCGGAATTGTAATTATTTCGAGTGGTTCCGACCAGCTGTGACAAGGGGACTGCTTTAAAGCGCTTGCACATCTGCTGAATGGTTGACTAACACATTCACTCTGCTTTTGCTTTGACTCAAACCATTTCTGGAATTCGGTGACTAGTGAAAATACAGAGTTTCATTAAACTAATGTACCAACAAGAAAACCAAATTTTCGACATTCCGGCACAGATATTTTTTTACTAAAACAAAGTTATTTACAAGTGCAAAAAGATATCATTGGCTCAGAAGGTCGGGTTTCGTTTCCATTAATTAGGTTTTCCTTTTAAATTACATACATTTCTAAATGGTATGAAATTTAATATTTTCATGATTTTTTATGGTTTCAAGTAATTCTATACGGTAAACTGATTTAGGATGCCCGCACCGTAGAAGTGATTAAATTTGAACTTTACCATTGGTATCGATTAAAATAACTATTTGATAGTCCATAAACATAAAACAGGTATTGGAAATTCAGATGAAACTTATTATTTTCAGTCAATTTTTGGTGTTAAATATGTGTGCCACTTTAAAATAGTATGAGAAGAAAGCAACAATACTACCAACAAAATATAAACGGATTAAATGTTATATCTTTTTTTTTCGGAGAAATCTCATTTTTATATATTTTCAAAATTATGACATAATCACTCGTAAGTAGTTTGGCTTAATTATAACTTCCACCTTCTTGGTAGGTACATACATTGTCTTCATTAAATTCTATATACATATATTGTATGTATCTATTAAAACTGTACCTGAGTAGTTTACGGGCGACTCATTTATAATATGATTTATAGACTTTCAAAGGCTTAAAAAGCGGCTTTCACTTTCGGTGATTCATTATACCTACTGCTTTTAAGTATTTGTGGAACAAAACGGAGCGGTATTGAAACTGCCGACGATCAATATCTGTCAAACCGTAAAAAATTCAATTAAACGCGCTCGAAGATTCTTTCAATGGATAAACGGAAGGCGTAAGAATTGAAAATTGTATGAATGGTTACTTTTTGTATACTCGTTTAAAGTGGTGTTTTGTTAATAGAAATTCTTTGGGCCATCGATTAATAGGGACAATGGGTACTCCGATATTGTATGGGAAAATTTGAATGGCGCGGTTTTATATTGGCTATTAAGCTTGGTGTGGAAATTTACGGTGCATTTTCACCTCCCCTCTTCGCCTTTATATCGTTGAGGTGATTGATATACGTACGTTAAAAACAAATGTTATTATAAACATGTAATATAATATAATATAATAATACCAGCGCGTTTTGATGTCCCACTGTTGGGCACAGGCCACCCCTCAGTGCGAGGGGGATTAGGCCATTGTCCACCACGCTGGCCCAATGCGGGTTGGCATAATAAGCATGTAATAAATGCTACCTCATCTCCAAAGACGAATTCGATTTTAATATTTAAGGGGTCGAGTTAAGGCATAAAGTATCTTGAAAACACAACGATAAGACCGCAAAATTTCGCTACCTATTCACTTACCCAACCTGCCAATTGCCTGTCATAAAACGAAATAAATGGTACGAATAAAATGTTGTATGAGCGGGCCCTTCGATATAGTGATGTCATTGCTAATATAGTAATAAGACAGCCGATAGAGGTCAAGAGGTGAAATCTAATATCTTGGCACGTTTCTGAACTGTTATAAGACGTTAATAACACTAAAACACACACTAACACACTAAAACACACTTATACACATATTTTATTCTTGTTAATACTCACGTAAACTATCTACTGATCAATATTAAGTGGCTTTACTATTATTAAGTGTTCTGAAATTAATTAAAATATTGAGATGTGACTTTTTTTTATTATTATTATTTATTTTAAAAGGTGTTAGTAGTAGAGGCAATAATTTAATTTTTTATACTTTTGCGTACACGTTATCTACTTCAATGAAATTCAAGCTTCAACAGAATTCCTGCATCATAGCACTACTACCTTTTCATTGCTGACCCAGGCATGAGTAGTAGTACTATTTATGCAGCAGTCTCTACTATGTACTCTACCGCCCTGATGGTCGCTCAACCTATACCTAAATAGAGTTTTGACAACCCTGCTTCTTTCTGTTGCAGACTAACAAATGACATGCGGGGCATAAAAAAGAATTAAGTCGTTGAAACAACAAAAAGGGCGAGTGATGCGAATTAGTTGGGTAATACGAATATGCTGGTAAAACCATTGCAAAACGAGCGGCGCCGCGGCTAATCCGTTAATCCCGGCGGTTAGCCCACTCACGACGCTACAACGACAACAGAACACACTAGGTAATTGATTTTACACGACACACAATGTAAAAATGCCAGCAAAGTGCCGGGCGACGGTTTATCTAAACAATTAACGTGAATACGGTGGCTTTTGTTTGAAGTAATCGACGAATTTAAATATCCCCCGTATTTGTAACCACTTTTTGTGCGTGTATTATAATCGTATTTATGTAACACATTTGTTAATAGATAAAATAAATCTATAAATATTAAAGACGCTTTTAACAAATCAAAAGAACATGCGTACAATCTAAATTAAAAATCATACTAATTACTCCGTTAAAAAAAAACATATATAAGTATATTGAGGATATATGTAATGTTCAATAACCAACAGAATACGGTATATGACAATGATAAGATAAAGGTTGTGGTATAGGGATAAACCGAATTTAAATCATAAAGCACTTTAGTACAACGGCAAAGAACAACACGGCCGTAACACTCGTCGCCGCCATAAATCATTGTTGTACGCAAACTTGAGTAAAATAAACATGGTTGAAACTAATTAGTGTAGAAAATTCACACGGGACCACACAGGGTTATATGGGCGAAGCACAGTTTGATGTTGCCCTCACAAAATTAGGGAAGTTTAGGCCCAAAGTCGCCCCTGCCCGTAACAAGTTAATTTAAACTGCCCGAGTAATTCGCACAGAGCCGTGACACTAATTCAATTAGTTATAAGGTATGCAAACACCCTGTGTCTTGCACAATAGTACTGAGATTATTAATCTACGCAGATGACGTTGTAAAGAATGCACAGCATGTGCCAATGTTGTGTGCCTACATGTTTGTAGAATAGAAATTATCTTTTCTTAGACGTCATCAATTTTTGTTGCTTATACACACATATTTTTTCACGATTTTTTAGAATTTTATCGCGTTTATTATATTATTTTACGTTTTATTTCAATGTGTAGTATTCGCGTAAATATACGAAATCAATTAGCTTTGTTAGCTATACCGTAAACGTGGTAAGACTTAAAATGTTGGTTATCAACACTCATTATTATTGGCCCTCGCATAAAATATTCATGAACTGTGTACAATGTGGCCCACGTAAGCATCTAAGAGTTAATATTCTACTGTAACACGAGACAGCAAAAGCCTCCATCTGACGCGAAGGGATTTGGAAGGTTAACCCACTTTCTGCATAACAAGGTAACTTTAATTTAGTTACATTGTCGGCTGTTTGTACCTTTGTGTGTATGCGGTAGGTAATTCATTTTCTGGCTGTTTCTGGTTTGCTATCCCAACAAGTAGTTAGAGCATTAACATATTTTAAACAGTCGCATTTTAGAAATACAGAATTTATTAATCCTAGTTTGGCCGACCGATATGAAACGAATCATTGGCTTACCGATATAAGAACTCGTAGGCGAGGTTCTACGTAGTACTAATACAGTCCAATTTACGTGGTGTTATACGTATAGAAAATAATATTATCGCAAAATATACAAAAGTTTGCCTCTGCTGATCCCTTTTGCGGAGCTCATACGTACTTAATGATATTTTATTTATTTTTAGAACCATTATTCATACATTTTTAAATGTACATAGAACGCTACTTAAACCTAAGGTCGCAGGATCAAACCTTGATGGGCTTCACACCTCTGGGATTTACGGATTTCATCTGCGTAGCACCTATGCCTTTTAACCATGATCATTTTATTGCTAATATGTAAACATCGTGAGGAAACATGCATGTCTGAGAGATTAAGTAGTTCTCTAAATAAATGCGAAGGCCTCCAACTCGGACTGGGCTAGGCTCGCCTGACCCCTCCTTGCATTATGGGTATGTATGTACACTTTAAAATAATGCGCATTAGGCCTCTTTCCAAAGCACCTTCTCTCGATGACCGCATTACGATCTCGCTTTACTATTATGATGTCAAAATAATGAGAAGGAGGCAGATTTAATCCTCCGTCTCATTATTTTTTATAGGACCAAAAAAGAATACATATTTTGAGGATATGATTCGTCTACTTGTTTAATATCAACATACTTATCAGCATTTCTTTGTCTGTGTAAACACATAGGTATATTAGACAGAATTTTTATAGCTTTCACTAAGGTAAATCTACTTTGATAAACAGTGTTTATTGGGTAATTGAATGAGCTATCAAACCAAACTATGCAATTTTTCATGTTAACAAACATTAGGTATATCGTTTCGCGTCATCGTGGTGCATGGTGTTTTTAACTCCCAATTTGTAGTTGTCACCTACTACAAATTTTTACTTAAGACAAATATCGAAAGCATACCTACGCGATAAAATACTTCTTTTATTTAACCTGACCTGTCGCTTTGACGGTATGAGACAGTTTGGAACTGTTTATTTATTAATACTACACCTAAAAGTCACAGCAACTACCCTATAGTTTGTTCATACCACTAAAAGGTTGCTATGAATTTTTAATACAAACCATTTTTCCAAGAGAAACGAATCGCATTATTGTTCGCGGGTCAGAGTGGGTTCTTTTAATGTGGCCGGAGAAGTGTCCTTAAATAAATAAAAAAAAACAAGGCACAGGCTGTTCTTCTAGTTTCATAATGCAATTCGACAAGAAGCAGTAATAAATGTCTGTTTCACTTGGCAATATGTTTGAGAAATTCAACGTAAAACTTAATTTAGTAGTATTTTTGCATTAATAATTTTGATGGTATCAAAGGAATATGCTTTATAAATTCAGATTATGAATAAAAATGTCTTGTGGGTTCTGTTTTTTTGTTAGACACATAATGCGATCAGTACCTTGAATTTATCATTAAAGTGTGTCGATATAAACATAAGATATTTAGAAATAAAACATTTTTTTCGGATTTTATCGCGTATATTTTATGTTCCCGACGTTTCGGCTGCTTTACAGCAACCATGGTCACGGGAGGACTGAAGTGGTTGATGTCCTAGTGGCATAGTTTGAACTGAGGTACCCTCATATTTAGTTGTTGCTTGCGATCTGATCTACGCAGAAAGTGCTCACAGTGTCTTAAGGTCTTGCAATGGTGCACTATGGATTTAATTATATTTCTATGAAAAATTAGTTTTATTTCAAAGTGTAGTATTCGCGTAAATGTAAGAAATAAATATATAAAGTATTTTTGTCTTCATAATACCTTTTAAGTACTTATCTACTTGTCAACTAAAGCAGAAATATTCAATTCAAATATCCGTCTTCCACGTAATACGGATCAATCCTCGATCACATAATCCAATTTGCTTTATCCCTTGTTGAGAAAATGGCGGTATATTCTCGTCGATAACTAAATTAATAATTTTTGATGATGCCATTATTTTGCCGCGACCCATTGCCATCGAAGGGAATTAGTGATCTAGTATTCGTGCATCACCTAACTTAGCAAACTCGTGTTTGGGAACTTTGAAGCTGAAAGCTAGTTTGTGGTTACAACTGCTTTTGCGCGATTTAGAAGTAGGAGTTATAGTAACTGTTTATTGTACGTAAAGTATATACGTAGATATTTATATTATTTTCCATTCAATATAATTATTCATTAATATATCTACATTTAAGCAGTGATAGCCAAGTTGGTAGAACGCGTGTCTCGGTACCGAGGATCGCAAGTTAAAATCATATCATAATAATCATATAATAAAATCAGATGATAGAGTTACGATCGAAATTTTTCAATAAAATTTTGGTTGAACCACCTTTCCATATTATAAATATAGTGTATAGGGTTAAATATCATTCGGGCAATGAAATTGTGTACCCACAAATAACATACGTCAAATACTAAATTCGTATCAAATATGTACCTGCCGCAGTTTCTCTGAACTCAATGCAATAACGGCGATGTCACTATGATATGTGACCCAAGCGATATTTTCTCTATGATGTGGCTCACTTCATCACCTAAATGGCAAGTTCACGAATGGAACTTAGACGGCAGAATACGAAATGAATATTTTAGCCCGTGTATGAACAATCTAGGTACTTCAAGTTGAATACAGTATTATACATATCGGAAGTACAATCGGCCGAATTCTGAAGTCCGATGAATACAGAACGAACAACCAATAGCATGCAAACAATTCCGCGTTACTAACTTTATCAACTATTTTTTTTAAAGTCGTTTTGCTTAGATTCCATTTTGCCAATCAACTTTGAACCACTTGAAGTTGTACACTGAAGATGTTTTTTTCCACACATGTAGCTCTGACGACTATATAATATTATGACATGAAGCCGTAAGAAGTCATAGTAAATGAACAATTAAATAATTTTATTATTAGGTATGTAAGTAACGTTATGTTGTACGAAGTAGAGCATATTTTATTTCAAAACATTCTGTTGTTTGCAGTCAGTCTTTAAACTATTTTATTTGATCGCGTGTTAAGTGAATGTATGCACACAACACATTAAATAATCAAAATATTACTTTTAATTATACAGCTAAACCAGTTATTTGGGCAAAGTAGCGCTGGTGTATAAATTATATCATTGAAGACTAAAGGGTACGGTTTATAATTGATATATTATTCATATATTACATTTAATACATTTGAATCGTAAATTTCTTTTTTTTAATTTCTTTGGAGTACTCATTTAATTTAAAATACTCATAGATCTCTTATTACAAAATAAACCTGTAACTATCAGACAAACTTAGTCGTGATGGGGGCACTGCCGTGCCCCTAAATAAAATACTAATAAAATGCCTAAAAAAAATTTAAAAAAAAGTTATATGGCCTTCTGAATGCAAATCCCTTGCGCAATTTTAATAACTACTATTACCGTATCATACAATCACACCAATAAGCACCTCACAGTTCCTACACGAATGTGAACCTTACAGAAGAGCGTCTCCTGAATGTATGTTTTTATGTGTGAGCCGGAGTCAAAGAGAGATATCGGGGAGCAGTCTCGGCGCCCCGCGCGGCTACGTGAGAGATGGCTTTCAATATCAAATTGAATTCCGCGGTTCATTGATTTTCAATTTGTTAGGGAGTGCTCTCATCGTTTACCATAGACACACTCCGAATACGACTGTTGTAAATCTCAAGAATTTTTCGCTGAAAATTCGTTAATATTTCAGGAATTTTAAAAGGGCTTACGTTTAAAAAAAATCTCACCATTTCATGGTATCGAATTTTTTCAACTTGATCAGTTGAAAGGGAACGTGAGATCGGTATTTTATAGCCACCTTATAGCTATATTTTTTTCGGTAGCTAAGTAACGTTAGCAATGTGTGACAGTGTAAAAAATATAATTCTATGTGGTACATGTTTTTTATCCATAAAGATGTTTTTATATCGATAAAGAGCACAAATTCACATTAGGTACATATAAATTGTGTCCGCCTGTCTTTATACTGAACACGTGAAGAGAAAAGATGAATTTTAATGAAACTGAGCTTATGCCGAACTTTTATAGCCTGGGTAAACATTATAGCATGCTTATTATCCCGGGAAATAAAAGGATTTCACGGGATAACCAAAAGCTCCATTTTAAAATCCTCACCAAGGAAATCGCTAACACAGCTAATGTAAAATAAACTAAAGTAGACTACTCGTACATCCTATTTAAAGCAAATACGAGATTAACTCAGAAGAGTAAAACCTTTTAGCCCCGCGTTGAAGCCTTCATTACTGTATTTTACTGAGTAAATTTAATAAGTATATTCTTAATATTTTTAAAAAGGATTTCTGAAATTAGTAAACTTATTTATAGGCTCACAGAAAACATGCTTCTATAGAAAACAATTACGTTGCTCCCTCCAGCGATCTCGGGGATTGGATCACAGTAGGTACATTGCTTTATTAATGCTGATTTAATAACCAGCAACCATAGAACCAGCACTGCTCTCATCCAACACGATTTTCCAGAGAGTGTTTTAATTATTTTTAATACATTAGATGGGTGAGAGTTATTTACACTTTAGCTCTTGAAACTAACTTTTGTTTCGAACTACCACCTAGGTGTACATTTACTATATCTACATGCACCTAGCTTTTCATCTAGTTGGGTACCAACCTCGAAGGTACCTTACACGTATTTATTAAAAATGTCAACATAAATGCATTAAATTTACAATAATTATAAGTTTGAATTAATATAATAAGCTCTTCAAAGAGATTGGGAGTCTTGGAATATCGAAGACCATTTAAGTGTCACATGAAAGGGCTCGTTCTAAGCAGAAACTTGTGTTAAGGAATAAATATTTCAATATCACGAGTACTCCTAATTATAGCATTTAGACGTCAATACTCTTTTGCATTACCAGATAATGTTACGAGGATTCAGAACTAAATAACCATGTGCCTATATATTCCATGTGTGACGATATTTGATTATCAGCAGGAATATAAATTTGCACTTGTGTTATTTTTTCATAATTCTAAGTAATTATCCAAGCATTATACAGAAATTTGATAGATAAGTATAAGATTCGTAGGTGTGTTTTTGTTTAAGGAATATATTGGTATATCAATATATTTTTTTACACAAACTTACCTAGGAGATAATGAACATAAAAAATGTGTGTGTATTCACTCTGTAATTAGATCAAGGTATTTTGACGTCTAAAAGGCATCACTAAAAAAATATAGACACATACACCAATTCCTATACAGTCCTGCATCATAAAAAGTAAAATAAGTCCTAACTACCATCGATCTTTAATGAAACTAAACCCCGAAATTGCCATTTGAGAGCTGAGCTCAATATTAATTGCACAGCGCAACTGTGGTGAGGATTGCGCGCGCAATTTTACGCCAAACCCAGGGTCTCTTGGGGCAATGTCACAGCAATAAATTTGATATCTACACCGTAAGTAGTAAATTATGTGGCCGATATAATCATTATGGCAATATTAATATCACGTGGGACCCGGCTCAGTCAGCGCGCTAAATGGGTCATCCTGTTTTTTTGCCGTACCTACTACTAATAGGTACTTGCATTAATTGACTGTCAATATAATGAAACCTCTTTCTAGTATGCCTTTGGATTTTGTCATGTTATTATGCTAATCAAGCCTGTATCCCCTAAGAGAGCAGAAGTGTTTCATTGTACGTACACCCAGATTTTTTTAAGTTGACTCGGACCGCTTTTAAACTGGTACCGCGGCTTCAATTGCCCAATTTTATAAGGAATGTGGTCAGTTGGTTAACTGGGACCGCGGTCCCAGCACACAGCAGTCCAAGTCGTCTTAAGGATCAGAATCATGTCGTGTGTTAAGGCACGGTAAACACAAAACGGATGGAGTAGGTATTATGTTTAATCATACACTAAGCAAGGACCCGCACTACCTTATCAGCAAGGGTTGAACACTTATTACATAGGCCACTGTTTGCGCAGCTATTGTATAGTAATAAATACTATTTTAAAGATTTTTTTTTTAATTGGAGCCCAATCCTTAGCCTTTTTTTCGCTATCAAAAGTGACAATATGAAAAGAACTAATTTTTTGAAAGAATTAATGTGTCTATGAGCTGCAGTCAGAGAGAGAGATCGGAGAAGGTATCGGTATCCTTTGCGGCTACTTGAGATATGGTTTTCAATATTAAATTTAATTCCACGGTTCATTTATTTTAAATTTGCTAGGGAGAGCTCTCACGTTTTACCATAGAGCCAATCTGAATGCCACTGTTGTAAATCTCTAGATATTTTTTTCTTAATTTTCCTTAAATTTCGCATTTACAAAAAGGGTTAAATGTAAAAAGGGTTAGGTTATTGCAGTTCTGTACATTTCTGTACCCTTTCAAGGTTCATCCCAATTCAATCAGCTAAAAAGGAAAAAAAAACATTTAGCTAAATACTTGCTTTCTTGGTCAGTGAGGTAATATGAAATGAGTCTTCAGTTAAAGTACAGTTATCCAGTGAGAAATAATGTTATAAATACTTATAACGAAATTCCTCTGTAACTCTTAATTCGCATTCACAACTTCCAAAGTCTTCCAAGATATTATTGTGACTCTGAATAATGGAATTTATAATCTGTATTTTCGCAGAAAATGCAACTTCTAAAAGTACTTAACGTAGTACTTATAGTATCAAGTCATTGTGATTTAAACTCGCTTAATTTCGTAGAAATATAACATGTAAGCTCATTCCTTGCAAAAAGGAATTAGGAAAATTAATATCGTTTGGATAAATATTAAGGAAGCTATTTAATTTGTTATCAATATTATGGCCCAAGGAATCAGAAGAACTTATGTGGAGTTTTATGAGTAGAGTATGCAAAATAAAGGTGTGCCTTACTGTGAGAAGATCCTATTTCCTAATAAGATTTATAGTGGGAAATTGAAAGGAGAAACCAGCACCAATCTGTGGTATACCTCGCTGAGCCCTCTCTACCTCGATGAAATAGGTTTTGGAGACACCCCCCCCCCCCCCAATTCATAACACGATGTATTAAATAACGTATAAAGCATATAATACGTAACCTATGGATGTCCCAGTTTAATAGAAAGCAATAAACTACAGACCACCTACAGCCACAGCTAGCAGCTTTTATTTATCAATAGATTTAGTTCAAAGAAAACGGTTTCCGTCTTGACCATTTCACCGAAAGGAAATGTGTGTTTCCCATGATTTATATCCCAAATAGTGGCGTGAGGTGGCCGGAGTATGAAGCGGCTGCCCGCTGGCGATAAGCCGCAGCCTTCCTATACACAGAATACACACTAAGAAAGAAAATAAACAAGCTAACCTCTCCCCTCACCCGCCCAATAATCTCGGGGTGCTGAATAACATTGGATCGTTGTATAAGTCTTATTACAGACGCGACATTGACGAGAGTATCGCTTTAAGTGGCAATAAAGAATGAACCCCATAAAACAAAAGGGGTTTTCAATTAGAATGTAGAGCTGTTTGATTTTTATGCTACTTACATAATCTGATCATATAACGTTTAATATCAGTTTATAGGTAAAATTTGGCAAATTTTCCGTAGAATATTATTTTTGTGACAATTTATATGGAAATGAATATGATAATTTACTTATTTTTCATGAATGCCTGCTCGTAGCTCTCATTCTAAAAGCAAAGGTAAGTTTCCCTTTGTTCCATGTAATTCATAACTTTATTATAATTCCAGGTGTATAGTTAATACTGTCATTTTGAGTCAAACGTCTTCAGAATTAAGATGAATTATCATATTATGAGAAACATCCACTCGGCTGGTGCGTTTGTTATTGTTATTATCTGTACAACTTTAAAATGGCTACATATATTTTAAGAGTGTATATGTTATGCAAATCGATTGAAGGCTTACTTTATAACTTTACTGAGACTCATTACATAAATATGTTTAATGTATAATAAGAAATATCTAATTTCCATGTAGTTTTTTTTGTAAATAACTATTGTACATAATTTATTGAAATAAACAGAACATGTTAAGGTAGTAATAGTTATAGCTATAAAGTCCCTTAGCAAGTGATGCCAGTCTAGATTAATAGCTAGACTCTGGCATCACTATCTGAGGACGATGTAATCATCATTCACATATACACAGAATTCTAAATACAATCATTTTTGTTCACTTACATACTAATTACATAAATATTACATAATACCCAACTAGCAGAACCACCGGTAATCTGGACAATAGACCAATATCAGAAATATTCAGGCTTCTGACTGCCCGTAACTAGAGTCAAAGATGTTAGAATGACAACTGAGACCGCAAGCTTTATGTTCAAGCCAAATTTTTTATTCAAGTATATATACTAGCTGCGCCCTGCGGTGTTACCCGCGATTAAAAAGTATGAAAAATTAAAACAAATCTATCCCACGGGAACCATACATTTTACCGGGATAAAAAAAAACCTATGTGCTATTACAGACTATAATCTATCTCTGTGCTAAATTTCATCCAGATCCTTTCAGCCGTTCTGGCGTGATTGAGTAACATACATCCATCCATCCATCCAAACTTTCACATTTATAATATTAATATATTAGTGGGATAAAACATGTCGAATTGAGAACCTCTTCCTGTTTTTTTTTGACGGTTAATAATATCTTTCAATGTGCCTTACATAGAGCAAAAGGTCCGACAATGAAGGGGTATTATACTGAGCAAAGAAATAACATTTCTCTAGGATTCGCTGTACTTTTTTCTTTATTTCACCGAAAATGTTGCCACTGACTACTTGATGTTGGCATAACCTAGGACAAAATTTACGGCCTCTCATTTTACTACCTAGATAGGCTTGTGAAAATGTAGTAAAAACTGTCAGATAAAGATGGCGAGTAAAATATGTTGAATATAAACAAGGGACACTGACGGTATAATCTTGGTAGGTAGCTACCTATCATTTATATTTATACTACAATGTACAAAAAAATCCGCGAATTCTCCGGAACGGGGTATTTGGTGTCTAACCAGTCTCTATTTTATGCTGGGTGAGTACCGTAAACGCAGGCATGTATCTAATATAATGTACCCCACAAATGTCGTATTCGGCTGGCGATATTTATCTATTATTATGAGCACGATTAATTTGAAATTGGATACAGCATCGCAACGCGATATGGCGTGGTTTTACATTAATTAAACATCAACTGAAGTGACAGGTTTCTCCCGTTCGTTTAATACGGCCATTGTTACTAGTAACAGTATGAAAAGCTGTCTGTCTCTACATGGTATTTTACAGTTAGGCTGAACTTCAATTAATATTGGTAACTCTATCTGTCTAATTACTGTAGGTACGTAGACTGCGTACACAATAGCGAAAATTACATGACTACTTATGAGTCTTCAATTACTTATCTATCGTTAGTGACTTCCAAATATAATATACCTATCACTGTTCATTGTAACGTCTATCTAACATTGGTAAAAATGCAAAATGTTTGTGGACTATAGAGAGCTGAAATTGATGTGATTGATGATGATGAGGCGGTGATGAAATATTTTCCTATCAATCAACATAATTAATATCAACTTTCAACACTTTAAACATAATTAATATCAAAGATAATTATTATTGTGTCTACAACAACGTTTATATTTTTAATATTTTATAAAGTTTATAGTTTGCCTGACCAGCTATCCTTTCTCTCGTAATATATTCTGACAAGTTCTCACTCATTGACAATTCTTTTTGATGGTGCACTTTACACACAAAACGACAGTAGATACTCGATATGGCACATACGGCGTTATGGGGAGTCATTCAGCATTTGCACTAGCAATCACTCCTTTGCTATTTGCGGAAAAAATATCAATTATAGTATAGAAGTATATTCATATACTGTGATACTCATAGACTATTTATATCTAGGTTCCATTGGTACTTTACGGCGATAATGTAATTTTACCGCAAATTGAACCTACAGTCAAAGGTACCTTTGTCAAGTCACGCGATGCTCGGGAGCCGCCAAAGTTTTAGATGAATGCCCGCCGAGTTTAGCCCCGAAGAGTTTACAGAGTTAGTTCGCACTGTACGTGGTACTGAGCTGAACAACTGCTCTTTAAGAAACTACACGCTCACATTTTTTTGGTTACGAAATTATGTTCGTGTAACTTTGCCAACTACTTACTGTTTACAACTAAAGTCATTGTTAGTGGTATAAGATTCGAATCTATGTTTACTGGGAATAACTTAGAAATCCTTATATATTTGTAGATCAGCTCTCGAGGAAAATTACTTTTTGTTTCTTTTCTACGATCTAGCCTAGTTATAACGTAGGAACAAAGGGTATATTTTCTATAAAACTATTAACTTAATAGAAATATCTAGGTACATCAGACGAATTTCATCAAATCAAAGAGGCAACGAATCTAATAGAGGTAGCGGAAAGATCTACGGATTATACTTGACATCGAAAGCGCCTCAAGCCAGATTGCGTTTGCCGACATAATCGAAAAACATCTCTAATTTGTATGTACGTATTTACTTATTCAAATAAATTGGCTAACAAGTTTAAAGCGGTATAAAACCGAAATCAAGGCCCGGGTGGGGGATTCTAGGAAGCTGGGCGGGCGAGGCGTAACATTAAACTTTCACGGCAAGCTTGTCTCACCACGCCGCGCCCTCCTTCCATAACATTTTATCTCGTGAAATTTCACACTACAGATTTTTTTAGATAACGATGTAATAATGTTCAAGTGAGTATGTACTATGTCTAGCTCCCTAGACCGCACCGAGCCAGCCCACTAAATATATTATGCATGCGGTGTACCTACATTTATAATATTTTGTTCGACCCTTTGAACGGTAATAACGTTTTATTACCTACGCAACAACAACATGAAAGGGATCGAGAGTATAAAATTTTATACAGATAGGAATATAAGAAATGATATTTAAATATTTCGTTCCGTTGCATACAGAAGTTTTTAGGTATGTGAAATGTTCATGTAAAGAATGGGTGTGGTTTAATATAATCCTGCAATAAACGCTCGATTGCCAGGATAATGATGGTACTAAAATTATATGAGGTTTTAAATATGTTATCCAAACCATTTTATATTAGAATTGAACTATCTACTGTGCTTTGTAAGTGTATAGCTACAAATTTAGATATCTCGTTTGGCATTTATAAATCCCAAGATGATATAAATATTATGCATATTATGGATACAATAAGGAGGGAGTAGGGGGGGGGGGGGGTTTTACACTGAAAATGTTTGTTTGACATTAACAAAACTTTTAACTACATACTAGTTACACAATTATTATGATATGCGAACTAAGTGTTATTAGTAACAAAATTCAGTCTGTTACTAGCAACACATACAATAACACATACTACTTTAAATTTAATCAAAGTTCAGCTAATATTAACAAAAATTAAGTTGTTTGAAAATAACCAGAACAGTTCGGCTGATTAGTTTTTTCAGTGTATCTTACATAGATAAAACTTATCTTTCAGATGAATTACGAAAGATACAGATAATTTCACAATAAAGGCACAAACGCGGTTTTGTCCCACAGTCGTAGCTCGCGTCAAGTCACGCGACGTCAGGTGCTGCCGAAGTTTTAGACGAATGTGCACGAAGTTTGTAGAGTTACCTTCGTACACTGTATATCTCCGCACCACCTGTGCAGTGTGTTACATTATGTAGATACCACTCTGCGGCTTAGATAATTACTTATGATGTATTTTTGAAACGATTAATATATAATATAACCTCTCATTAGCATCAACTCTTGTGGAATTTTCGTTTGATGAGGAATTAGGTTTTTTCAACGAAGTTCCTTATCGTGCGTTGCGAAAGGGGGCTAGACGGAAAAAAAATCACGAAAAGTTGTAACGACACTTTTGCTATCTTTGTCGTTGCATTTACATATCGCGTTCGGCTGTTAACCGAAAGGTTGGTGGTTCGAGCCCACCCGGGGCGATATATTTTTGTTTCCCAAAATTATTGAATTGAAACTAATTACTTACATATAATTATACAACGAGATAGGTACAGTACACTCATAAAAGTTTCTAAGATCAATATGGAAAATTTAATTATTAACGTCATACTCAGGGTCAGAACTATGTACGTCAAATGCATTTGCTGCAATACCGTCAAATAAACGGGCCCGATTTGTATAATTTTAAAGACATAATAAGAAAATAACGTAAACAAAGAAAGACTCAAAATCTAAATTATTCAATGACAAAAATAAGACGACTTAAAAATCTTATATTAACACTAATTTGGCATAGCTACGTCCATAATTACATTGTAGCGAGAGAATTTTACGCACCAAAAAGAAAAGTAACAAATGTGACGTCAATTACCTAACATTCAGGACATCTTGAGTTGATACCCTACAGGAATTTTATTCAATGTCACTTAAAAATGGAAACGTCTAGATGTTTTTTTATTATTTAGTAATAACTCTCGACTTAGCCTGGTTTTAAAACAAATAAGAATAGTATACCTGATAAAAACAATTAAAGCGAAATAATCGCCCAGTTTCATTTGGAAATAATTATATTTTCAATTAGCGTGTGTTCAATTAGTATGAATCACTCAGACATATTACTACGAAACAATGCACAGCTATTTTTATAATTAATTTGAGTGGTGGTGAATATTTTCAGCAGAAATTGTACAAAAGTATCAGAAAACGTGGTGTAATTATTTTATATGCAATCAAAAGATACTGAAATTAAAAGCGGAAGGTTCTCACGACAAGTTGCTAGCAAACATTTCAAAACTTTTACTTTGTAGATACTAGTTGTTGCAATGTAATTTTAATAAAATAAAGTTTGTCGCTAAAATTCCGTAGCTTACCTTATGTCCAAAGCGAGTGTCGATCACCTTATAGCATAGCTGTAAAAAAACATGTACCTATGTGTATGAAGCTTAAATGATAAGTACAACACTGGTAGGAACTAAAAACACTAAATAAATTAAGACCCTTGAGGAAACCACAACCAATATAAGCGACTTCTATTTTTTTATGTTATCTTTTAGAAGCGTTGAAAAACACGCGCGCATATAAAAGGTCATCAAATAATATTATAAAGTAGTTTGAAGAATCTGGCTTTTCATGGACAGTTGCACAGGTACATACGATTCAACTATAAGGGCCATGCTCTGCGCCAAACCACCCCACGAATGTATTGAAAATCTGTATAATGAAATTCTAAACGGTGACCTTTTAAATTGAGGTAGTGTCGGTCTTTTTTTATTGCTGTTTATGTGGTAGTCGACAATTAGGTTAAATATTATTTTAGAGCTTTTTCCAAGTCAGTAAAAAGTAAACATAAGTTTCTTTATTCCTATATACCTGCTTTATTTATATATACAAATAATACGTACAAACATGCGACTTATATTATACCGTCTTTCAAAAGCATGTGTGTCACTGAGACAAACGATAGCAAACAAATTGAAAAGCAATGAACTGTGGAATTCAATTTCATATTGAAAGACTCTTCAAGATCGTCTGAAAACGTTACTTTGTGACGATGTTGACATGACATGTACCGCTTTATTTAAAATTGGAGTTTATTTCTGTTTTCTGGTTACATCTATTTCTTAAAAACAGTCATGTTTTTGATAATGCCAATAAACATTATCTTTGTACGGTCCACAAATGTAGTAATCTATTCAACACTTAGTCGAACGAGCAGTAACTTTTATGTCAATGCGATAACTGAAAGGGGAGCCCTGATTACCACGATTTTTAATTAAAGCATATAATAGTATCACCTATGGTAACAAATATAGGCAAATATGGGGACAAAGAGGGCAACAGTACAATAGAGGGCATCTATCGACAGGCATCGGCGCTCGCAGACTATTCGAATAGAAGAGAACAATGGCGGTTCAATCAGGGGAGGTGGACGTATTATGAGCATCCATTTTTTAACTATTTTTGCCATAAAGAAATCGACGCCGAACGCTGAAAAGTAGATTGTAGCCGACTTTTTTTCGGGCAGAAATTATTTTAGAAAATGGTTTCAGTTCTTCTGGTCTACGCTATTAAGCAAAACATGTTTGCAATATACATTACAATAAGGAACTACGGAATATAAACATTTCGAATCGTCAATAGCCTGGGGGTAGCCTTGTAATCAAGAGGTTTCAAGTTTGGTGCTTTCCTGAACACTATTGACGGGAATACACTTCTAATATAAGCATTATAGTACAATAATAGTGCACATTACTAGATATTATGAAAAACATATATACATCGATAACTTGAAAATATGTTTACAAGGTCCAAGCTAAACTTTTGATCGTTTGCTATCTTACTAAATAAATAGGCATCACTTTATTGAACACGTGCCCGAGCCTCCACGCACAAGAAGACCACGTTTCCAAAAAGAATTAAGACATTTATTACCTACCTACATAGGCATCTATAAAGAATAAGGTCAAAGGAAAGCTTAAAGTAACGCGTGATTTGGCACGGCTACATCCATAATTAAATTCTAGCGAGGGGGAAATTTCTCGTGAAAAAGTAACTTGGAGTTGGGTTTCCAAATAGAACGCTATTTAAATGATTTAAAGGTAGTGTCGAATTAAGATGAAGGCATAGTGCATCTGTCAAGTTCTAGTAGGTTACAACTAGTTGTGCTTTTTTAGAACTACCATTTTTCGTTACATTAATTTTATTATGGATTCCAAGACAATTTGCTTGTCCTGGGACGCACCGAAAGTCAAACTTAAATATATTTGTGGGTCTCCGTTGTAGATCTTGGCTTCGTAATAGAGTATGGCGGGCCAAGTCCCATCAAAAAGAAGTCACACCAAGTAACCATAAATACAATCAAATAAAAAATTTGGTGAGCTAAGTAAAGTTTATAATGAATCAGCGTAGTAGCACTGTATCAAAAGTAGAAGTATTATTATGGATTGTTTTTTTGTGCTCCTACTCTACATATTAAACAATTTTCAGAAAACGCATATTAATGTTTTTAGGCATTGTTCATCATTGCTCTGCTAACTGTATCATAGTGCAAGGACAATTTGTAGCCGGCGCGCGCAACGCTGCCACAACACAGCCCAGCAATTGTTCTGTTAGTTTATGACCGCGTCTAACAATAGAAACTTTAGTCATTGTGTGTCATAATTTACGTGGTAGATGCATTTGATGATATCTAACGCGAAACTAAATATCGACGTTCCAATTGGTAGATATGATTTCCGGACTGGTATTTAATTTACTTGAGTAAATAAGTACCTAAATTTTTCAAGGGGGAAGGGGAGGAATACTGCATCCAACATCGATCGATCGATCAAATTTCTTCCAAGCATTCCACAGCGCCCCTAACCGAAACGTACAGCATAAGGAATAGAAGTAATCCGTATTTTAATACGCTCAAAACTTATACTAGGTGGCCGGGTAACTTCTGAAATATTTTGTATTAGGCTAAAAGCCAGTAATCTTCACCTTTGTAAAGGTCCAGCTTAAAGGCGCATTGTATTTTATTTGGAATCTACGCAGTATAAAAGGGATTGAATAAAATATTTATTATTTGGGGTGAACACTTGAAACATTTTAGGTGAAATATTTTAGTAGGTACCTACGTTTACTTTTGTACACAAAAGATGATTAATTTTCAGTGCCTCTAATTACAGTCGCCTGAATAGAGGTTATTCAAAAATTCTAAGCGACTCTATAGTCTCGGTAATCGCGTGACTGAAGTAAATATATTTCTATTGAAAATATAAAGGCTCATCATTTTGATCCATCAAGTTGCTAAAACGTTGTCCATTATATTACTCGCGCTAATACAACATTTATTTACAAACGTAAATACATGTAAGTAAAAGAAATCATTATGTTCAATACCTAAAATTTACTCATAAATGTATTATATCTATTGGTACTGAAACTGAGTTTCAAACGATACCGTTGTTTTTACTATTATTAATTAAATGTCTAAAAATAATATGGATCCATTGTTTCAATCAGACTCACCGTGCGAGTTGGACTCATACAAACAATATTGCCTCCTACGGCCGTCTCCCACGTGCCTCCGACACGTGCTACCAATAAATATTGTTTTGTTAGACGTTATTATTAATCAAAAAGATTTACGTACGTACGTACGTATATGCGAGTATATACATCACCCGTGGCCCGAACACATGTGCACAAAGATTAATAACGGCAAGGTGACTTTTATATTTAAAGTAATGAAAGGTTTTGTAACTGAGATCATTACTGCGAATATAAAAAGTAACTTCAGCAACACCAAGTCATTTGCGCCTTTATTACAACGATAATGGATCAGTTTTTATTTTCCACGTAACAAAGTTTCGGTGCAAACATTAGTACTAATGTCTCGCCATGAAATGGGAGCCAGTGTTGCGATATAATTACCTTACTTTTGTGCTCCAATAGAGGATATTTTTCGGAGTATTTAAATAGTAGGTGAGAAATATAAAACGTAATAAACTTTTAATAACGTACAGTATCCAGCTTCTTGTTCTTCTGTCCTCTTATTTTACAAAAGAGTACATCATCAACAATGTATTTTGTACATTATTTTTTTAAACTTATAATTGACACATTCGTTACAAAACACATTCTACGCGTTTTTTTTTACCTATTTTTCATGAGACTCAAGAGCAAAAAATACTACCATTTTCTTTCGCCCATCACTTCTCTTGAAAAGGAAAGCGCCACTCAGATACTACAAATTAATAGATGGATACCCATCAAGTTTGGTCTTTAAGACTTTACGGGACAATGCTCTATGCTTTATCGACCGTGATACGTATATGGACTAGTCCGTAAGCTAAGTTATACCTAATCTTTTACCAACAATTTACGAAGAACAACTTTAAATTTATTTTCTTAAATACGTTTTGAGTTTCTGGATCTGGTGTATGCACGTTTTTTAATAGAACTGTATTTAAAAAGGATAATGGCCACAAGAAAACAAAAAATAAACGTTCATTGCAAATTTAACTTAACCAATAAGTATGTGTTAGTAGTTAAAGCATTATTTCGCATGTATGGGTGTACAACACCAGGAAAGAAGGCACATCTCATATAAAAACTGTTACTATAGTTATAGCCGAGAAAATGTACCCAGATTTCCCCTTTTCGAAGTTTACGATCATGAAATATGTAATAATTTTGGTGGGCCGTATTTCAGTAGTGATACTAATAACTCTTTATACTACTAACTCTTTAGGTAGTAAGGCTATGAAATTCTAACATCTCTTTTACATTACGACAGTGGAATTTAAAATTGACAAGAAAAAGATACAACTATTTTGTCTACGTGAACGAGCTCACAATTTCACCGACAAGTTTGTAGTGGTGTTAAAGCAAAATCAAGGCTCGGTTGGGGATTTCTTAGGAAGTCAGGCTAGGCGGGGCGTAACATTAAACTTTCAGGCAACAAGTCTGTCTCACTGCGCCGGAAGGCCTCAACACACATGAATTTTATCCCCCGTGTAATTTCACACTACACGATTTTAGATAATGACGTTGGCTAATAATGTATTATGTGTAGGTACTATCATTCCTAATTATACCATGTTATGTTCCTATTTAAGGTTATAACTATAGGTGTAGGTATTCTATTGTATACAGCTTAGCACCAAATCTTGGATTCCCAACATAGTTGAGGAGTGTGTTTCAGGCAAGATAAATTGTCAACTATATTTCAAAACGTGAGAAATATTTTATGAATACGTATGCCGTATAATTTATTCAAAGTTTAATATTTACAACGGCAAAATCATCTGCCATTCTAGAAACGAAACGAATTTTAAATTACATGTGACGAAATTATGCTCTCGAGTTTTGTTTTCAAACACAAATATTGTCATATTTTATTTCAGTAGGAACTACCGATAAAACAAATGAAAACCTGCTCCGTTTTGGTCGGTTAAAAACAGCTACTTAATACGTATTAGTGAAAATATCTAAAATAAAATATTGCCAGAACTAATATAACGTGGTTTATGTAAGATAACTCTAAATGTTAAGGCTTTAGATAAACACAGAAAGGGCCCCGATCGTCCCAAATAGAATAAAGTTGTTTGAAGCATCTGGTGTCTCGTGGACAGTTGTAATGGTAATACGATTCAACGATTATGGCGAGGCTATGCCCCGAACCTCGCCATGTTTGGAATAATGAAAATCTTAACGGTTTGCGCCCCAAATTAGTTCCGTATATTACATCCTTTTAGATGGAGGTAGCTACCGAATCAGATTGAATGGTTATTGAACGTTGCGCAATACAGAGAAAGAAAAGTTTTATTTTTTCGCAGTGCTTCACTAAAAGGTATTGTCTATTATTTTCCGCCTTATAGATGAGTGATAAACATTCGAACACTCATTCGGTATTTAGCTAGAGGTTTCATAGCGATTAATATTTGAATGATGTACTAAGAATAATACAAAATCTTGCTAATAGTGATAAGGCCGCCCATTGTGACACTCAATGTAAATTGTGTGTAAATTTAATAAGTACTTTGTTTGTTATCGATATCTACCTAAACTCATTTGTCAATATTATAGTAAAGTTATCTCAGCTTAAATACGTATAAATTGTTTATGATCTTAGTTTGATCTACATCCCACAATCTTAAAAGCACAATCAGGATCATTTCATCATTACTTCGAAGTGGAAGTCAAAAGGCTCTTTCACTCGACGAGGTAAAGGAACCACTCCGCGCCGAATACGCGCACACCATTTTGTTTTACCTTTTTGCAGCGAACTAGCGCGGCCTTTTGTCTCTTTTTAATTTCCTTTATGAGCTCACAATTGCCTTCATAATGGTATAGTACCTTTCATTAAGACTCATTTGAGCCCCTGAATGGTGGTCTCGCCTCATAATAGGTGGAAACGTTAGATGTTGTACCCCTTAAGTCTTTGTGTACACATTATACGTGGCGTCCAGTAGCGTTACGGGTCGTTCGTGTTTGCGCGCTGCCCAGTTTCTATGGGGGCCTTATTAATAAGCGCCTTGCTGCAGGGTAATAAACATTATGTGGCCAACCCGGTGTATTCCATTCAATGTTTGGCGTATATTCTACGTTGTCTATACCAATTTTGTATTTAATTCAAACGACATCGAAAGTTAGATATTCTTTTTAAGTAAAACAATTGTATCGAATAGAATTTCAGCAATAACAGTTAACTTAGCCAATTAGGAGTTTTGTTTCTTCTGATAATTGGAGAGAATTTGTCGAATTGTAGAACAAGTTATTAATCTACTGTATCAAATAAATTGGATTATTATTGAACAGTAATTATGTCTGTAAAAACGACGAAGTAGGTAAGATATATACTACAGGTACTGTGTGTTGTGTGTACAGAGCGTGGCTACACTAACTATAGTGTATCCAGTTACACTATAACATTTTAAAGAAAAGACAAACTTTTAAGGGATAAAATGGAGTTGCGGAGAGCGGTGTAATGTCGAGATGTAACGCTTTCAGACGATCTCGAAGAAGCGGCAAAGATAAATGGCTTTCAATATGAAATTGAATTCTGCGGTTCATTGCTTTTCAATTTGTTCCAGGGAACGTTCGCGGCGTTTACCCGATGCCCCGCAAGGTGTCGGAGTATTACCCGCTAGGTAACGTGACTCACTTGCTAACTTCAAACTAAAAGAGCAATAACGATTACAGACAAATTCAAATTCAAAACACAAAAAAAAAACACAAAAATTCTAGGAAAAGTAGACATCAGGTTGTTTTAGCTAAAACCATTAGAAAAGCATGTAATAACATCTAACACTTCAGGTTCATACGTTAAACATTACTCTTTTGGCTATCTTTGATTACTATTATATTTGTTTTAAATTAATATTAAGGTAAATAACTAAGAAACCACTTATCCATGTCAAATATTGATCCATATTTAAATGCAATGTTAGTTAGTTGAGAGTGTCAATGAAAGAGCAAAATAAAATGCTATGTAACTTGCTTAAATATTTTCAGAATTGTTTCAAATACAGCTGTACCGTACGGGATTTGTCACGTGTCTTGGCGCGAATAGGGGAATTCAATATTTAACTTTATTTCAACTTCGTTCTCTACGGGGACTGACCTCTCGTTGAAAATGTAAGCTAAGGGGCTTGCTAGGTAATTTTTTGCTGTCTAACAACTTTATCATTTCGAATTGGTTCGTACATTTTTTATTTTAACGTGGTCCTCTGTGGCATGACACAAAATAGTTTTAATATTATATGTAGGAGCTTATTTAGTGGATTTTTTATTATCATTTATTCCGTTAAAAATACAATGTTATATCACATATAAGCTGCAACCTAAACTCATTAGATTTTTTCAGTGCAACATTGAGTGGTGAACAGAATTATGATACATAATTAAATCGTCTAGATTATCATATTTTCATGCGATCATGATCCTTATGTGGATGAAGTTAAAATATATATATTCAATCCATACAGATATTTCGTGCTGACCATGTCATATGAATTTTATAAAGTCAAAGTCACATCGTTTATTTCGTATAGGCCTACGGGGGCACATACAAATTGTCATTACATTTTTTTTTCTTAACTCTACAACCGGATCGGAACGCGACCTCAACTGAGAAGATCCGCCAAGAAACTCAGCGGGGTGGCTCATAGTTTTTATAAGTCTCCCTATATTCTACCACGTAAAAGCTAGTGTGAAAATTCGATTGATAAGTTCCTTATCGTTTAAAAATATCTTTTTATAAGACTAGATAACTGCCCCGTGGCTCCGTTTGCGGATAAACATTGCGTCCCATTTCACCCTTATAGGAATCATGCGATGTGGATTAGCTTAATATGCCGTAAAAACGAATGAATTCAACCAATTTTAGTTTTCCAAGTCTAGAAGAGGTATAAAGGTACCTAGAAGAGATTCTACCTAGATGTTATCTAAAGAACACGAAATACAATAAAATAAATTCCCTCAAAGGTACAAAAATAACAAATCTTTAATAGAGGGCCTATTGCAGTTACACAAGGAAAAGGGTTCTGACCAAATCCGTTGGAACTTTTTAATGAATTTGTAATTCTGTCGCAGTTCGTGTTACAGGTTTCTTTTCCCTTTTGATCAAAATTATATAGCTCCTGAACATTCACCGAAAATTTTCCAACCGATGTCAAATAATGTAATTGGAGAAGTTTCATTTATTTAACTCTATTCTACTACTGCGTCGATTCCAGGAGGCGATCAAAAGGTTATGTATACTGTTATGGTATAATGACTGGAATGTCAACTTTCTAGTTTTTTTTTAAATCAGGAAATCTGTTTACTTTAAGTTTTGATAGATGAAAAAAACTGAAATAAAACTAAACTTAAGGATTTTATCGCGGTTTATTTTTTATTCTACGTTCCCGACGTTTCAGCTGAATGAAAAAAACTGTTAAACACCTACCTAATTCAGATAATCGTCTAACGATATTATCCAAACACTCGCAAAATTCAGAAGAAACCCACAAGATCGATAAACCTAATGGACAGCTTGAAAACAAATTGTTGTCATACAAATCTAACTAATAACCAATTTAATAGGACCGACAAAGCAACTTTAACACAATAGGGTTGAATAATGGTTGGCCGACACCTGGTAAAAAGTAGGCAATCAGGTCATTCGACGTAAATGGTCGGAACATTGTCGCATTAGTCATCACGATGCCGACTTGCCGACGTTTGGACAGCGCTGACAAATGATACCTTTTATTGAATAATTATCGCGCGCCTTGACTGTCACGAATCTAGTAAATGCTTGGTATACAACGTTGCATGTCGCACAGTTGCGGTGGGCGAGGCGATCAAGTTGATGTGGATTTAGTGCTAAATTAAATGGAATGGTTTTCTTTTTTAATTTTGACGGGACATCAATAACATGAGTAACATTAGTGACACGGCAACTCAAATCACACTCAGAACAACTTTTTTAAGAACCTTAATTGCTGTCAGTGTAGCTGATGAAGCTATTTTGTTAGCCTCTGTTACCTCCTTATAACTGCATGCCACTGACACCTTCATTAATTTGACTCATGTAGCTTGTTCTTTGTCTTCCTCTTCCACGTTTTCCTTCTACCTTCTCTACTATGATGATCTTTAACAGTATATCATATCGTATGACGGTCTTCTTTCTCTTTAAAATTTAAATTTTGAATTGGAATACCTACTCGTAGTTTATTATGTAGTATTTCTAGCTACTAAATAGATGATTGAGATTTAATTTAAACATGGTGCTACTAATCAAATGCAACCCCAAAACTATGGCGTTAAATGTAACGTACGTTTCCGTGGATCCGCGGTGGATCCACGATCTGAGCCGATTCAACAACATCAGTCACGGAGTTCGCGCAGCCTTGCTTGCTTGCTTGGCTTGCTCTCCAACTTATTGACACCTGTAATAATAACTTTTGATCCTCGAGAGTTCACTTACAGATTACTTGCACACCTCGTCATTCCATTGAATATATTCGTATCTTTATGATAATAATTTGTAACATAATTAACACTTTGAAATAAAACTAATCTTACGGATTTTATCGCGTTTATTATTATTTTATTACGTTCCCGACGTTTCGACGTTCTCTTTACAGCAACCATAGTCACGGGAGGACTACGAGGAGGAAACGTCGGGAACGAAAAAACGAATAACAAATGCGATAAAATCCGTAAGATTAGTTTTATTTCAATGTGTAGTATTCGCGTAACTATAAGAAATCAATATAATTAGCACCTGATTACATTAACCCTTGAAATAATTGTACAAATGCTACAAGTTCGTGGCATTATCGTGATGTGCCTATTCTTTCATTTATAGTACTTGCTAATTGTGTAATCAAAAAAGTTGCATATACACGACACGCGTGTAGCACGCAAACATAAACATTACATATTTTACAGTGAGCACACTAAATGTGTCGTATTAAAACTAAACGATGCTACGAACCAGTGCGCTGTGGCCAAATTGCTTATTTTGACCGAGTATATTAATTATGCATGAGGGGGAGGCACCGCGCTTCTGTCCTCGCCAGATACGACACTCCAGCATATAAAAAGATTGCTATGAAGATAACGTGCCCGCTTAACGTTATACATGAAATGTATGAACTTTTGGATTAGTAGTCAAAATGTTGGTTAAATTTCACGATTTAAAATAGTACATTCTAATATACTAAATCCTTGATTAGGATGATGCAGACTAGTAAGGTTAGCTCTACTAAGATAATGTGTGAATTCAAGTTTCTTTAATTCACCCTAGGTCATTGTAATAATCACGAATTTTGATACCCTTTTTTATTTTGTTGGGCACCAAAATATCGAAATTCTGAGTTCACATAATGGTTTAAAAAGCGCTAAAGAAGCGCAGCTTCAACGCTTAGTATACCTTTCTGAATCACTCTGTATATCTATGACTAAGATCTAAGCCTTATATGACACATAATGTAAGTAGTATAGACACTATCTGTAAATAAAACCAATTAACCTTAAAATGCTTAAACATACAAGTTTCTTGACAACGTACCTACGCCATAAAACGCGCACTTCGTTGAAGTAAACTTATCTCAGTTACTTACAGGATATACGGACTGATATTATGAACATGGCACCCGCGTATGAAGGTAAGGAGTCAGATTAGCAGCGTGTCACACTCATTAGACGGAATTGCTGTAATTATGAAGATGATTCCCGGAAATGAGGCATTACACCAACATCGTTGGTATAACGGCACAAATCTTCTTTGTGTACGTGAGGGTAGCTGTTTAACAGCTTACCCAAGTACCCACCCTTCGACGTGTGACAGGCAAATACAGAAGGTAAAACCACACAACGATATTGTTTCATAAGAGTTGAGACGCCACCTACAGTGCTGCAAGAGTTGTACCATTTTTTTGTTTTATCAACATCAATGACAGTTTGACATTTTAAATATGGCCTATTTTTTTCTTCAATCACATGTGACACCATGTTACAGCAACATGTTACTTGTTCGGTTGCTGACTTCTTAGATTCAATAATATTAACCTGAACTTCTGCTCTATTATTCCGTGTAGAGTTGTCATCAACACGCAAAGAGGCTAGCTACTTTACTTGTATTAAGAAACTGCCAATATACGAGTGGCTGGTGAAAATTGCGTAATATCTGAACGGTTATTTTGTAGAGGTACTAAACCTTATAGCAATATTTGTAACGACTCGACCACAAAAATGAGGTACGAAGTTCTGTGTACCAACCTACGTACTGTACATATAGGGTGTAATAAGAATAGTGTACATATTTTAAGATATATATAAGGTCAATCCAATGACGTTTATAAATAACATAAATATATAAATGATGTTTTATTGTTTTCAACTAAATAGATCTTCATACGATTCAATGATGTACAATTTTAACCTACCGACTGACCTTTAAAAATATTTAACACAATTTATTTTATATCTTATATATATTTAGTATACGTACGTATTTTCCTTGCTGCTTACTTGGCAGATTATAGTGCATGATATTATGGTCACTTAATTAGATTAAGACCAGATTAAGTCAAGTGAAAGATTAGGCGGATTGTCGACCGCTAAATTAATTACATAATAGAATTGTTTAAGAGGATGTTGGGCAGCCCTAGCCATTATATTGAGTGTTTTTGTAGACTAATGCGTCATTATACTTATAAATTATGATAACTATATTTACAACAATATCTAAGAGAAAAAAATATATTTTAGAGCCTAAGTAATAAAGTTCCGTGTGTGTTATAAATATAATGTACACCGAATCAGTGCGACCGTAAAATTTACGTGCAATCTCATAAAAGCAAGAATCCATCACGTGTAGTTACGTCCAGGTCAATGCGAAACGTAAACACCTAATAAAAATATTATTTTCTGCTATCTGATTAATATAACACATACGGCAATGTTTTCACAATCGCATATAGCTACAATAATTATAATTATTTCAATTAGTTTACGAACACACACTATTCACACAACGATCTTTATGCCAAAGTAGTAAGCGGCTGTAGCTCAAATCGCATTATCTTAATCCCTAAAAATGAGACATTAAATTAAATATTTCAAACCGCCAATTTGGATAAAAACTCAAAGAAATAAAAAGAGCACCTTCGTAAGCTATTTAATAAAAACGTGACAAAAGACGTCAGATAATAGGGAAAACGCGAGCACATGAGTAACGTCCTCTAGGAAGGCAACACCCGAGGAATATTAATGGGATCTACATACGTAATTCGCTCCCTTCTTCATAATAAGTCGGATGCGTGGTTATGCAGTGAAAATAAAGATTATTTTAAAAAAAAATATTAGGCTTGTCTTCACCGACATACTACGAAAGAAAGAGACCAAAAATATTTTGAGATTTCTTCTTCTATAACTATCAACAACGATTCATAAAAAAATTGAGGGTGGTAAATTAAGCAGTTTCAATCTAAGGGTCCTCACAGTTTTTTGAGATATGAAATCTTAACATCATATATTATATTCAGCATGATTATATAGTTACAATTACAAATTGACTTTTGAAAATAATCATTTCTAGGTAACTATCTGTTAAGTGTATTCGGCTCTATTCTTCGGCTCATTTCGTAAGGATATTCGCACAACAGAATACTACTCATGAGGTATTTAATAAAAAACATGCAAAGAGACGCCGACACATGACTAAACGTCTCCTCCCCCTCTCTCCCGGGGAGGCAGCCGCCGGGAAATATTAATATCTACATGCGTAATTCGCTCACTCCGTCTTCATAAGTCCGCCGTGTTCGTATTACGCCATTTTTATTGCGTTCCGCCCCTAACTTACCCTCTTGAGGTATTCACTAAACAAGAAACTGCAATTTCCCGTGCCTAATTCATTGCTGTTATTAATCTTACACGTTGTATTCTTGGTATTGCTGCGGTATGCGGTGAAATGTTTATTTTGTATTGGGGTGCAGTGCAGGTTGAGCCTCGCGAAATTAAAAAAAATACGATCTAGTTGCTCGACAATGTAGATTATACACATTTAAAAAAAACATGTCACTGGTATAAAGTAATTGGTACGTTTTTTAAATTTTTTTTTTTTTAAATTTAATTTTTAATTATTAATTTAAAATGTAGGTTTGAACCAATTTGCAAATTCCTATTATATTTTTAGTTCAGAAACAAAATTTCAATATTGAAACAAACAAGGAAAATAAAATCAAACAAATTCCAAGCGATTAGAATTGCGTTGGTGAATAAAATTAAAAAAAAAAAAAACATCCGGCAGTCTAATAAATAGCGAAAAAAAACTTGAGCGAAATTTTATTTATTATTTTCGTTCAGAGCTATCAAGTGTGTAAAGAAACGAAAGTATTGCCAGAGATTGTTGGTATAAATCATTTTTCAATTCAATTTAAACGACACAGAGTGTTGTTGTTTCCGATACGGCCGCGGGAAGGCGTTAGCGTTGCCAATAGAAACACCATGTATTTTTCTCACTTCTCCACTTTCCATTGTATGTAATAGACGTTGCTTTTCAATACAATAATAAATTAGCCGTTGTCACAGAAAAGTTTGTGTTTTATATTTTCTTTGCTTATTTGACGTTTGAGATAAAAAATAAAGAAAAATTTCGCTGTTTATATTTTTACACCCCAATATAAAGATGCTTGCAACAACGACAATTTATTAGTTCGCCGCCATAATAAAGTTTTTATTCCAGCAACCGTGCAGTTTTTTTTTTATATTTTCTATTGTGTGCCTTTAATGTTTTTCATAACAGGATGAACAGTGGACTGATAAAACAAGATAATACAACATTGTCATAAAAATAAAATGACCAAAAATAGAAATGGTAAAACAGGAACAACCCTTAATAAATATAGACGGACTACTTAACAGTGATTTCATTAGTGCTCTACGAACCCTCATTGATTTGTCTTAAATGGTTTGTATTTGTGCAAGTTCAATAAAATTTGCATTTTCTTAAGCGCCCCGAACAAGATCCACATTACTCTAACCGACCCGAAGCAATTTAAGCGTGCACTTTATCAAATTCACCATTTAAATGACCAAAGTCGGCTTCTGCAAACAACTTGTTTGGTTGCTAGGAGACGGCGTCGGGTGGTTCGTGCTGCGTTTGTTTGGACCAATAAATCTGTCTCTAACTTCTTCTTAAAGCGTAAGTATCTAGTGTTTCGCAGTCCTAGACGCCGGGAAAACCAATTTTAGTATATTGCATTAAAAGTTGTTGCCAAATGCAGTTTGTGTGTTGATTTTCCCATTTATTCACCCCGCCCGTTCCACCCACACATGAATACGCGTTAAAGTGGAAATCACGCGAATTGAAACTCGCTTTGCTTACTGCCAAGAAACTAATGGAAAAATCTCACGATTGCGTTGTGAATCACTACAATTGAAGACCGCGTGGTTGGCTCAGCTCAGGTCACTAGACCGGGCTGTCGTGGGTTCGATTCTCGTGCGGGGTAAACTACGGTAAATATATTTTTGTATATTGCTCTAGTCTGAGTGGTACCTACTAAGATCACCCCAGTCATGTGTATGATACCATAATAAAAAGTTTACTTAATTCAGACCATAGGCTATCGATTTTTTATTAACAGTATTAGCTAAGCCAATTCAGGTATTTATCCCTTCCAGAGGTAGGCGGAGGTAAATTAAGTACCTACATAATTTCGTTCCGTTGCGTAAGCTTTATTATGTTTTTACTGACCCCAATATCACCGACAAATAAAAGAGTACTCAATAAAAATTGTTCTAACGTCGAATTCAGCGGAAATGAACATCGGCCGCTGCCAATAAGTTCCCGTGAATTTTATCTGGCATCAGTAACGTCCCACTTTTACTGCGCGCTAGTTCACGGATAATAACATTCAATTTTAGTCGAAGTATTTACGCGTCCCGCTAGGTCCCAGCGCTGCTGATATTTATGGAGGTCTGCAGCAGCCTTCCCAAATTGAAATACATTAATATTTTACCATAAATGCGACACTTTCATGCGTAACATAACGTTATCGTAATTGGATTCTTCCCTCAAAACGATATACGTCCACATATCATTCGCGACTGTTTAAATTTCATTATGGCCGCTCGCTCTTATTTCTTTTTTGGGTTTTGTATGTGCACTAACTATGTCGATAGACACAACGACATTCCTTTTTCGATATGCGTAATTTAGATCTAAGGTTACTCATCGCATTTTGTTAAATTTATTTAGTCTTAATTTTCTGTAGCGTTGGTTGTGTATCGCACAACAGATTAGGGATGAATTGTTGGTGTAATAACCTTCGCTGAACGAACCTTTTTCCAATGTGCTTTCCATAAGTACGAGTATTGTAGAAACTCATAACACACGGTGTAATAAAATCTGGCCGATTTTTTTACATGGATAGCACATAATCTAGGAATTCTTACGTCACTGTATCATTGCCCCTGTGTGTGCGTGATCATAAAAAAAACAAAAAGCCACTACAATACTGGTCTAGGAACAAAACGGAGCAACTATTACTGCGACCTCACTCCATTATTAACTATCTTTTACCCCAACTTGGTTCATAACGAATTGATGAGTAGGACATGTTACGGACACAGGGACGGTACCGGACTTAGTGTCTAAAGTCACGATAAAATTTATAATGCATGACACACACAAAATAGAAACACACGCTACGCGTCGCACTAAAAGTTTAGTTAATTCATGAACGCAACTAGTTACAAATATTTACAATAAATATATGAATAAATATCGCCAGACGATCACACCAACTATACCGTCCCACACTAAGCAACGCTTGTATTATGGGTACCGTACAACGGACTGAGATCGAACAAGGTTTATAATACTTATATAGATAAATGGTGTATTTACACGATTTTGTTTTGTATATATAAATTTCACTCTATGGATTGAATGACAAATTGACAATCATTCAATAGATCGTTTTCATTTTGCGGCCGACTCGCCACATAGTGTTGGTAGCTACCGTAGCCTACCCGAGAAATAAAGTAACGCTCGCAAGACTATCTCGTACATGTTTTTTGTTATGGTACTTATGTTCATTCAATCAATATTAAGAACGTTAAGAACTCTTTTAACCTCGCGCTCAAATCGAATTCTCGTATTACGAAATACTTCAAATAGATGCAAGCGGAAAATCCCTTTGTACCTCACAGAATATATGCTGATATTGTGACGTCGTAGACGAGAAACTCGAATGTGCGCATACCTTACCTCCATAACCTACAATAGGTATCTACGAACCGGGTATATCAGATAGTTCATACATCTTCCTATCTGAGGATTGAAAGATTCCTAGAACCGCATTTTTTTTGCAACAGCCAATCATGTGTAAGGAAATTCGATTTTAACATTCTAGAATTTATGTAAGTCGATACTATTTTGCACCAAACAGGTAGAACGAAATTAGATTACTTGAAATACATAACTTTCCGAATACAATTTTGCATTATGGGTGTGGTAGAAATTTGTATGTTAGTGTATAAGGTTTAACAATAATACTGTAATTGTAAGGGGTTCCATCTTTTTTTTACACCTTACGTATTATATTAATCGTCACCACCACAAATAGGATTGTTGTATCTAGTTATGCATAATACAAATAACATTACAGCTTACCGACAGCCCTTCTATAATGGCCGTGTGTTTCGTGCTGCCCCGGCGCAAATTGTAAAAATGGTCATCACGTCAGGGTTGCCATTAAATCATAATTAGCACGGTCGGTTCGCGCAACGGCAATTTTCTCATTTTCCTTGCAAAATTATTTCAGCGAATTGTCATCAACATTTTTCTCTTGTGTAGAATATATCATTTTTATGTGCCCCCGCTTTTGTTGTGTGCCTGCGTGTGTCGGTATAATACAGACGTTATTTAACTGAAATTGTGAAAACTTTCTTTTGAAGGGCTTGCGACGCAGTGTTCTTAATATGGATAAGAATATCAACAAAGTGTGCCATGCCACCCATGAATCCGTTGACTGATCCACTCATTTCTTTTGACTAGACTTATATAGACGATTTGAACGAAATTGAGTTGACTTCTTATTATAACATGGATTTATTTTTACCATAATTTATGTAGATTCTAGGGTGTTTTTGTAGCTACATTTATAGCTACAAAAAACCCTTCAATTCTAGCTACCCCTTCAATGTTAGTGGTTGTGATGGTATGATATAATTATAGATAACATCCTCAAACCATAGCTAGGATCTCGTCTACGTTTTAGATCATATATTCAACGTAATTAAGCGATATAATTGGTTCAATTGAATAGCTTATCCATTAACTAGCCTAATTGTATTGAATGGCGGAACTTGATCAAGGTGATAATTGTGATGAAAATCGTATTATAGATAATACCTTTAGAGACTAGTTGAATAGTTTTTTTTTAAACAAACTCAAACGTTTAATTATGAGGATTGTTTGTATAGTTATTTTGACTAATTTTACATTACTAATTATTTATATATTTATAATACCGTGTATCTAGAATGTGTTTGAAAATATAATGTAGACTTATTATGATCCTATCTAAAATCATCGTTTTTAGTGTCAAACATTTTGCCATCAATTTAGACTAATTTGTAATAAAAATTTCTCGCGAGCGTTCTTAGTTTTACCCGAAAATGTGCGATATATTTTATTTTTAAGGTCAAGCAGATCCGGCGCGAAGGGCCATTAAATCACAATTAGAAGTAATGCGGGTGGATGCGTGAGAGGCGGCCGGAGGCTTAGCACCGCGAACCCTGCCCATTGGGCTTTGTTGGACTTATGCGCCTGTCTTTAATACTTATATTTCACACCCCTTATGTACCATCAGGGGCATTATAGCCAGGACACCATAAGTCATTTTTGCGTGGCAAATCTCAGCTCTAACTGTGCCGTTTATGGGTACATGTTCTTGAGTGTGTAGGGGGTAAAGTCCCCGATAATACCTTCTCTTTATTAGAAACTTAAGAATAAGTCGTATATTACCGCTAAAGACATATCTTCTCATCTTTTAAGCACTCTGGATACAAGTTTCTGATCGAATTTTACCGGAAAAGGAAAAGATCTTCCAGCCAGGCGGGCGGTATGCCTGGCGGGGCGGCCGCTATGCCCCGACGGTTGTTGTCGGGATCTTGTATATATGTTGCGTGCTCCGAAAACTCTCATAGCGCGTTTCAGGATTGTATGGAGAATTGTCATGCGTGTGCAGCGCCATCTGTGTAGCTCGTGGTGAGGTTGAAGTGGTCGCTACAAAAGCAAATAAGATACGGATACGGGATAAGATGCGGCAATTTTGCGGCAACCGGTCTTTTAAGTACTAATAGAATATTCATTAACTGTAAGCACTCCAGCTTTCTTCTATCTTATCACCACATAACATTAGATTATAGTAACAAAAGAAGTCTCATTGTTTGGAACGGATAAGTAATGAGATGACGATAGCAATTCCAACAAATGTACTACATCACGTACATTTGTTGGAATTGCTATCATATGCAGACAATGGAATGACATCTGAGGTAAGGTCCATATTGAAGCCGGGCTATTGAGAGAACTATGGCATATCCCAATGGTATTCCATCGATCCCGCAATAATAGAAGTTATAAGAACCAAAGTGCGAAAACTGTCCGAGATATCGGATCGTGGTAACATTGAAAAATAGCCCACAAATGAAACGCACCCATAGGTATCGCGATAAGGCAAAAGCCAAAGTACTTAAAGGACTTAGTACGGTCGAAAAATTACTGCGAATAGACACTAAATCAATAGATATACCGTTATCTTAAAACTAGAGTTATTGCTGTCGAGATAAATGATAGAGCGTTCGCAACAATGTTTTTGGCGATTCTTAGGAAGTTACAAGGGAACATAAGTTGGTAGGTACTTTCCTTGTAGTTTAGACTTTGTTACGATTAAGTAGTTATGTTAGTTATAAGTAGATTTCATGTAAATAGTTTATATAGATAAATAAATTCTGAATGAATATAAATAAAATTCTGAAAAAAATATACCTTTCAGAAGTAAAACTTAATATTATATAAGTACAGAGAAGTAGTAAATAAAGACAAACTTTTTCGGTAGAATATTTTTATTATTGAAATACCGCGTTGATGAGGATACTATTTTACTTTTTAAGTTATTTGTCTTGTATTTTTTGTTCTAACTAATAACAAAATAATAATTTAGCTTTTAAATATAAAATAATAATACCACCCAAACGTCTGAAAAGATTGGACGTAAAAGAGAATTAAATTTCCGACGCTCTGGGGACTCTTTTGTTCTTATAATCTTATTAAACGCGAAATACTTTACAAATACCGTCTAATTCACCGCGAAGATCTTATTATCCCTCAATATCTGAGATTCGGGATTGTCTCTCATTAACAAGGAAAAAGGGACAACGATTGACCGGGGAGGAACACCCACGATTTAACACGAATTAACAACCACAATGCCTTGAAATAATGAGGGAGGGAGAGGCGCCCCGGAGCCCTCGGGGGCGTTGCGAAGATGGTGATTGATAGATCCAGTTAACGTGCGAACACACTCATGGCGAAGCGATTATTCCTTATCGATTCAATGTTTTATTTTGCCGTATTCCTCGACATTATTGGGGCCCTTGAACGGGTCAAGAGCGAATAAGTAAGTCTTTTGAGCGAGTGGGCTTCTGACTCGAGTGACAACAGACTCTTTCTGTCAAGGGTCCTCCTTGATTGTCCACAGTGTTTATTGAGTCAGTGGTTAAGCATGATTTTAATATTTATAGGTAGGTATTATTACGATCTACTAGGTTTTATCATGCATGAGTACTAAAATATGATTATTGCTACATATATGTACATTACTCTTCTATTCTGTTACATAAGTAATTAAGAAAAGTTTTCTTTTTAAAATACATGAATATATTTTTTATAAAAACGACACCTACCCATTTAGAGGAGTTCACTGACAAAAGGAGCAGCAATCAATAATGACTTTGATACATCAAAGACTAGGGTATGCGATAGGTTCGTTAACTTTTAACAGGATACAAGGCGGACAGGGGTAAATCAATAAACGATTCGTCACAGGCATGCCATTAACTAGCAGAGCAATCGAACATTGTTTGAATTCAATGCATCGCGCGGCTCCACTCCCGCGGAAATAAATAACTATTCGCTGGAGGATATTAGGTTTCATGAACTATTTAGGTATATAGTTTCATCTCATAACTTGGGAGTTACCTACTACGGCTTGTAAAGACTGAGCGAACTAGAACAATGGAATAATTAGTGGCTATACGTAGATACTTGTCGTAATAGCAAAAGTTTACTTGATGTTACGTCTTATTCACACTTATACATTAAATACATAATAATAAGAAGAAAAAAAACCACTTAGTAATGTTGTTGTATATTGATAAAAAAATTATGTAAATCTCAGGGTCAGAAACCACATTTACGGGCCAACACATCCGCAATCCGCATTCCTCAATACAATACATACCTTCTGAACTCATTTAATTAATAAATACTGTTCAGTTCAAGCATAGTTTCAGTTCGGTGTAATGAAATATGAAATTATTTATTGGTCCAGCCTTTTGTTCCAAAAAGCGTCACGTTCTTTTTTTTCGTATTAATAATTATTTCTCTGAACTTGGCTATATATATAGTTAGATCACAGTGTTAGCGTTACCACAAAACCGTTAATGCTTCCTGTTAAATATATTATATAAATTCGTCTATACGAGTGCCTGATCAAATAAATAATAATTAGAAATGTTGTTAATATATTTTAAGCCTAGTCATTTGGGGGAAAATTATATTTATTCTCAATTAGAACCTTTTCTTTCAAGAATATTCTCAGTAAAGTAAATATTTCATTTCAACCAGCTTATTTCATGTTATAAATGTGAAATTAACTCAGGTAAATTACGTGTTAAGTTTTCAAATAATAAATGAATAGAAAATGTAACTAATTTAGTTCACAACTGTATTAGCATTCTCAATTATTTCTGTAATTAAAATAGAAGTCATCTCGGTGAACTAATTTATCTAACTAACTATGTATTTATTCACATTATACCTACTTGTGATTTATTTTGCGTTGAGGTGAAATATAAGTTAAACATATTAAAATTATAACATATTAAATTATAAATTATACATATTAAATATAAGTTAAACATATTAATTATTTAAATTATAAAACTCAAGTCATATTTGATTCGATCCACATCTACTTTTGAGTATAAAGTAAAATCATATGAATCAATAATAACAAATCAAGGATAAATGGTATATTTAGTCAATCAATGATTGTATCATTTGATGCAACATCATCAACATGGGCGTATATTTGCCGTGACCCCCGAATGAAAGGAACCGGGGCAAGGAGTGATATATTATATCGCTAGGAGGTATATCACGGCGGCGACAGGTGTGCCGAGGCAATCCTCTTTCACCCTCCCCCGAGCTTTTCGACCCCCAGAAACCCCTTTTAAGTAACATGACTTTTAACTTTGTGACCCATCTTTGCTTTAAAGTGCTCAGACTTATCCAATTCTGGCCACTTATTACTGAGTTTCCGAGGCGTAAGTTAAATGGAAAATCAGTGCTTTTCAGAAAATATTACTATTTTTATAGATCATGCAATATTTTGGCTCGTTATGGATTTTTATACGCTTATAACAGGCGTAGCTTAGCTAGGTACCTACTTATCATGGTTAGGTGGTGCTAGGTATCTACAATGATCTATATTATAGACACACATAGCAAAAAGAACATTCAGATTTCATTTTAAAAAAATTAAATACTCATAATATTGTCTACGTTTTCATACCCCCCACGAGTAGATGATATCAACTATTATACAAAATGACCCCTTTCGTTCCTTGTTTTAAAAATGAAAATTTCTACCATCATGTATATTACTCATGGATGTAACGTAGTTGACAACTTTGAACTGTAACTAATTACTAAACGCATGTAAAAGAAAAGGTCCTGTCATATAATAACTTCTATAACCCGTTCACATGGCCGGTTTTTTTTATTTCTCACCTATCATAAATTAATTATTTTATTATGCAATATATTGTCCTTTCATGAGCGGGCACGTTTCAGTATTATCTACGTGGTTTATAATCTATGTTCATGTAGATTTTTACCTTAACCAAAGCTTCAATTTTATAAGATTTTCTACTCGAATAGAATACCTCGACCTGTAAGCCTGGGGGAAGATGTCAACATGTAAATAGACAATCTCTGATGGCAGAAACCCTGCGGGCGTTTCGTATTATTCTGTGGACATATTTTCGGCGACCATTTTCCATTGCCGATCAAGCCTTTTGACAATTTATCGGGACATCACATTTTCATACAGGCTGGTGGCACGGACTGTGCGCGGCCGCCTCATACATATTCAAACAACAGGGGCCGTACAAAGCAGGAACACGCTGCGCCCCGACGTGTTAGAATTACAAAAAAGTACGCCGAATGTGCCAACCGATAAACAATCTATATCGCGATAAACTGCCCGCAGCATCTATCTATGTATTTACGCTTATTCCACAGTAGGAGGTAATTTAAAGAAAATCCATGCGTGATATTTGTGTCTTCACGCGCGCGTACACAAACAAATACCTGCGGAGATCCATTGAATTTGAATTTTGTATAGAGTCAGTACCTATATATTTATTCGTATCAACGAGAGTCTTGCATTGTATTACGCATATGAAATCTTTGAAAATAAATGAAATTATCACATGCTGACATTTTTAAATGTAGGGACATCAATAATTTTCTTTTACCATTTTAACTGAACTGAAGCTGCGGTAACTCTTTGGATACAAGCACGAGATGGATACGAGTAACATGGGGATAGCTCTTATTTTCACAAGAAGAAGAATAGCGCTAAAAACTAAGAATGTGTAGGTAATTGTATGTAAATATGAAAATTTAAAATAGAGCAGGTTATTTTTATTAAACATAAGTACTTTCAAATGTTCTTGTTACTTCCTATTTACACAGGGATCTCCTTGCTTAAATCGGGTTGCTGTCAACAAATACAGATAGAGAAAAAGAAATAAAAAAACTATTTTATCCGACCTACCGAATAAAACACTGTGTAATACAGTTCAGTAAGACAATTAAAACTAAGCTTTGTTTCCACAGTAACTGTTTTATTCCGAGACCAATAACTATAAAATAATTTAATTTCTGTTGGTTGATTCATGCTCAAATAAAAGTGGCCGTAATTAGTGACAGAAAAGGTCGGTTTTATTCTTGTTTCAAATTATTTGCCAAGTATTGTATTTGCTCGTCAGACAGGGTTTTTATTTAATAAGTAAAACTTTACGACCATTACAAATTTTAAGTATTTAAGAAAATTAAATTATCAGCGTGCCTTAGCGCTATTTATTGGCCAATATATTTATTTTCTAGCCAAAATAATATCATTATGATTTATATAGTACCTACTATGAAATCTAACCGTCATAATAAAGGTACCTACCTACCTATACACCTCGATGGTAACTTAATAGCCGCGCAATGTTTTCATCCAAACAAGTTTATTTCAAAAAGCGAAGCCATGCAAAAACATTGTGATATCTACCTACAGCTCGCATCTGGTTAGGCAATAACTTTACAAAGTTGCTAAATATACGACTTCTATCGACAATGACTTAGCGAAAGCATCATAAAAGTCTATAGGAGTTTTCAAACGCTTAATAGACGCTCGACGTTTGCGTCAATATTTATTTCAACTTTCAATAAAAAACAGAAACCAGAATAAAATCCCGACTGTAGCTACAGTCGGGATTTCATTCTGGTTTCTCTTTTGGAAGCAAGTATACTTACTTACTTGCATTTTTGTACTCGGTACAAGATAACGTTATATAATACCTAGCGAAACCAAAAGTTAGTATAAGATACTAACAAATATTTACCTCCGAATTTATAGACGTTTTATAACTTTATCAAACGTCATATAGTACGGCGCAAACCAAAACTCTTGTGCGCAGTACTATATGATGTTTGATAATGTTATAGATCATGTATAAATTTGAGGGTTATACTATAATGATAATATATAAAACCAATTATGTAATACTTATAATTAACTTTATTTAGTGTTGAAAGAAACATGATGACTGTGAACCAATAAAAAGAGGACACCTATACGAAAATCCGATTCTCATTTTCCCATTGCAAAACAAAGGTTATACCTTCGTATATATACCTTCTTGAAATGAAATGGATACCATTTTCTAATTACACCAACATGCGAACGGCCCACTTCATACTTCGCGTATGCTCCCAGGAAATTGCGAAAATGCCTTCCAATAGGAAAATATAAACAAAGAATCGAGCATGAGATCCGTCGTAAATCCAATAACAAAGTACATTAGTAGACGCCGAACGAATTCATGTTACACAAAATTGATTGTGAGAAGTATCTTATGTTTGTGTGTTTATGGCTTCCAGAATTATTCTAATTTTATTTTGTATGTTTCTGGACGGGCTTCTGAGGTGCGGTTGTACAACTAAGGGGAAAAAAATACAATTTCAATGTAAGTGGCATATGCAATAAAATATTAACTGTTTGACGGATTATGACCCTATAAATGGTATAGACAAATGTAGTTACCAGAACCTTACCAAAACCTATGTATCCAAATTAAAGAAACTATGTAACATTTGTTAAAGATTTTGTAAGCATCAAAGGCTATAATCATTAAGATGAAGTGGGGGTTCTTAAACAATTCTCAAGTGATGGGCAATAGGGGTGAGGGGCGATAAAGCTGATATCTGCCCGCACTCAGATACGTAGGTAGGTACTCATGTAATAGCGCGCTCTAAGTTGTAAAGCGAGCACCGTCGAAAGCAATAAAATGACCGATAAAATTGGTTCGCCGTCCAAAAGTGGAAACTTTGCATACGAAAAGTATCTACGAACCGACTTTATATGTTTGAAATGGATAGAAATGTTAATGTGAATTGACAGGACTTTGTGCTGCTTTTTGATCAAGTTAGATATGAGTATTTTTGAATTAGTATACCATTCCATAAATCACGACATAGTTACATCAATGTTATGATAGGAGAACATTTTAAACAGTTCATTGAATAGGAATCTAGAAGGTCTATAAAATCTTCCCACCCTGAGATACACTATAAATTACGTCGGTGTTAGTTGGGTACATGTCCAGCTAAAATTTAAATAAGGCACAAAATCTCAGAAACTCATTCTCATCTAGTCATAAAATACATTAATTTTATTTTTGGGTTTGACTATAAAAATCACTTTATTGAGATGCATTCATTTTGTGCACATTCAAATTCAACTACATAATAAACACAGATGTCACCCCAGTGCATTTAAAATTAATTCCTCATGTATCAACTTATCATACCTCCTCAATCTTTAGTGAGATCTTGTTCAACCATGGATCAATATAAAAGAATGATTAGAAGTAGGTGTATTGTTTTTGAAGGAGAATGCCCAACCATGGTACCAAATTATCTCACGCTCGCATCAAGATAAAAAATATAGTTGACAGTTTATTTTTTTTTATTTTTACGTCCATTCATAAAAGGAACATCGTAAAAGGAAGGTATGGAGAATAGTACCCAAGCCGTACTACCGCGATTTTGCCGCGAACGACAGTTATTGTTATAAAAATAAATTAATATGAACGTTGATTTACCTACGTGCCACGAACCAATTGATAATATTTTATCAACATAAATTCGTAACCTAGATTACATTTAAAAAAATCACATTGGTAGTTAATAGGATCGGTGTAGTATATAAAGAGCCAAGATTTATTTTAATGCAACTTGGTGCGCGGGTCCATAGTTGTGTAAGCATTCTCATTTACAGCGCATATCGACTCGGCTACTGTTCCCAATGAAACTCCGATAAAGACTATAAATTGGTGCGGGAGCGGGCACAAAATAAAATTAAAAATGTGTACATGTACTGAATAACGGGTCCCGACGCCCCCCGAGGATTTGGCAACCGATACACGACTGTGCACTTAGGGCGGCGGCCCAGGACCAGCGGTCTCGCCCTGGGCTAGTACTACACTTATACCACGACCCAGGGACTGATGTGTCGGTAACTGTTGTTTTTATTACTGGTATATTTTTTCAAGAGCAAAAGTTTAAAAGCTCTATTTGATTTTTACTGGATATCCTTATAAACGGGCATCTTTATGATACGGCTTGTTTATAACAAATTTTATAGTTATCGAAAGTATTGCCAGTTAAGGTTTTGACTACTTGATAAGTAAAATCATTTCAAAAATTGTGCCGCACTGTGGGTCGGTTATAAATAGATTCATGTTCACGTAAACAATCCCCGCCATTGTACTATTCATTACATTACAGTGCATCAATAGGAAATGAGGTGCCACGCAAAGCAGCTTCCATTATCAACCTGTGTGCTGTTTGAAATGAATCAATGATGCATGCTATTATACTTGCTACATTTCTAATTGCATGTTTATTTTATAATGTAAAATATATTGAAAGGTTATTTGGAAGTCTCTAAGGAATCTCGTTGCATCATGCTATTTCGTATGCGAATGATAAAAGCTCATAATTTTCTTGCGGTTATTGTCGGGATATTGTATGTATGTTGCGTTCTCCGAAAACTCTCACAGCGCGTTTCAGGATTGTATGGAGAATGGTC
Source organism: Pheosia gnoma (assembly GCA_905404115.1). Lineage (NCBI taxonomy): Eukaryota > Metazoa > Arthropoda > Insecta > Lepidoptera > Notodontidae > Pheosia > Pheosia gnoma. The sequence goes on from FR989901.1 coordinate 5,470,429, forward strand.
ATGCGTCTCCAGCGCCATCTGTCTATCGTGGCGAGGTTGAAGAGGTCGCTACATACATTTAAATGAAGTGAATCGTTCGATTTGCAATCAAACATCATAATATGCAAATTAGGGGTATCTGCAAACTAGGAGTAGGTACTTATTTGGTAATGTAAAACTGGAATCGTATTCAATGCTAACAAATAGCTCCCAGCAAACCAATAAGCAATTTAATTTAGGGTGATTAGAATTCCGAATCGTGGACACTGATCGTTAGATACATTTACAGCACCTTCCGCTCCCTGTCTTCGTTCCTTTTAATAGTATATTGGATATTCAGGTCACGTGCCATCCCTATTACAAGGTACAAATACAAAGTGACAAACTAAAAACAAAACGCCTGTAAACTGTACGCCCGAAATTGAAACCAAATAGAGGGTGCTATCAAATAATACTTTCACGAAATAATAAGTATTAAATTTAAAAATATATGTTCCTTTGCTAATTGACTTTGAACATTATTTTGATGTAATTCAGTTTGTGTTCACCCTACCGTGTACCGTGTTGTATTGTACTCAACCTTCATTTAAAAACATTCTAAGTAAAAAATATGTAAGTCTACTTATAAAGTCACAGTGAAAACAATCATAAGTATTGTGTCTTCCATCAATTGCTATTGATTGAGAATAAAATCGCAGTCTAAACAAAAACAAATTAGAATGTAAGTCAAAACAAAAACAAGGTTCAGATAAACTTACCTTCAAATTTAAAGATAGCTTTCGGCAATATACAATGGCATTTATTTTGAATAATGAATTGTATTTTAATTTTAAGTAAAGCTCTAATAGCTAAGCTATAATAGTTTAAGGAAATAATCTTGCTGTACAACGACAACCTTCCAGCGGTAATTTTAAATGTCAAGTCAAGTCAAGTCAAATCATTTATTTCGTATATGCCTACGGGGGCACTTACAAATTGGTATTACATTTTTTTTTTCTTAAGTCTACAACCGGATCGGAACGCGACCTCAACTGAGAAGATCCGGCAAGAAACTCAGCGGGCTTGTCTTTTTTTTTTAAATTCATTATTTTTACAAAATATTAAAGTAAGCTAAATGAAAATGTTGATTAGGCACGCATTTCCTTGGAAATAGGTAATTGGCAATTATGTTGACCCATGACAGACGATAAAACTGTGGCAAATCCGTCTGGTGCAGACGAACGAACATTCCAAAAACAGCTGATCCACTATGATTAGTGGATCAGCGCACATACGCTGATGCGTATGTGCGTAAGATATAAGTAAAGGTTTAAGTGCATATAGGATAATAGGGTAGGTAAGCATACAATCTAGCAAACACAAAAGCTGTCTCAAATCAAGGACCACGTTTCTCCACACATTCGACACCAATTATTACAGCAATAAACTATTTAGCGGTCTCCCGACGGATTTCCTCAATGGCTGCACGTTAGCGATAAACTAGAGGGCCCGTTGAACCAACCCCAATCCGAAATGCATTACTGTGTGTAGTAGCTCAATTATGCGTGGGATAATGTAGCTAGCACAACTACACTGTACTGACGAAGCGTTCGCACATTTTAAATGATGCGGACATGAAGTGCATAGAGATTAGACAAAATAAATTTAGTACCCAACAAAATTACAATTGTGATTTTGCGTGAGCAATTCATTTTAAAAGACATCTGTTGCTCTAATAATATGTCTGGTTAATAAAAGCAACTAAATAGTTTTATAAATTCTCCCAAACCAGAGTGGGAAATTTAGTATTTTAATAACGATAATGTTGGTAGGTAAATTAAAATTAAGCTCGTCGGTTCGCCGCACCCATTTCATTTATTCACCCGTTTTAACACTGCTGAACAAATAAGCGGTACGAACGGTAGCAGACTTTAAAAATAGATAGGTATTAAAAAAAAAGGAAATTCTAATTAATACATTTATAAGACATCACATGCTCAATTATTCAGTTACGATAAATTATCTTCGTACGATCATTCATTTATAAAGCAGTTTCTAATAGAATAATATCAGAAAGACTTGCCTACTTTGGCACTGTACCTATATAGTTTGTTCCGGCATCGTTCTTCAAATACAAAACGCAAGATTTGCTTCTGTAGGCAGAATCCTACGGCTAGGAACTTCACCAATGAAATTGTCACCGCAAAACGAAGACTATAGCAACGACGAAAAACAAATATACTGAGCAAAAGCAATATGCATATTGGTATATACCTACGAAGCAAGGATATACGACAAGGAGAGCCGACTTCATAATCACATAATGTTCGCGTATCTCATAAATAACATGTTTTAAGGTACATATAACAAAACGACCGTCAGGCTCACAATAAAGAAAGCTTAATGTGTAGGTTCTGTTTTCTTGTCACGTTTCTTCGCCGTTTAAGCATCCCTCCAACAAATGGCTTGGAATATAACCACATCGACATAAATGTATACGGCGGTACACATTATATGTTACAAAAAATTGTTATGCAACATTAATGTTAAAAAAGGTAAGTTGGTGGTGCTAATTTACAAATGTATGCTTTTCCACTAAAAACATGACTTATTTACTAAAATAAACAAATAGAAAGACTTCTTAGATAAATAAGTTGGGAAATAGGATCGTAATGTATTCATTTCAATCTCTTCCTAAATCCTTTCTGTTATTTTCCGTCCCCAGTCCAGACGTCTTTGGAAGAGCAAACCTCCAAAATTGCAATCACGCAAATTGAAAATTAATGGACCGCGAAATCCAATTCTGCATTAGAGTTCTCCGCATTGAGGCACCAGGCGACCTCCGCGCCCCTCCGCTGCCCAGGTTACTGTGCTTATTTATACAAATTTTACAATAGACGCTTCACATACCTACCCGTTTAAAAGTGATACCTATGATGTAATTGTGACGTAGTCATTTTATAGTTTTAATGTGAATAAAATGCTATCAATTATTCGATCATAACGTAATTTACAACAGGCACCTATTCAGGATCCATCCAGGATGGATTTTATGCCTATTATTTTGTATTTTGTATCAAAACATTTATAAAATTGATGCATTTTTATGGATCGTCAAAATAAATACAACGTTCTTTCGGGCGATTTGCTACGCCACTTTACTCGATAAAATTTGTATTTTTTAATACCGCTGCGCCCAAATATAAATCGTCGATACGTATTTTGACGACCTGATTAGCACAGTTGATAGTGACCCGGCTTTCTGTGCCTAGGGTCCCGGGTTCGAATCGTGGTAGGGACAATCTTTGTGTGATGAACACGAATGTTTGGGTCACGGATGTTTAATATCTATAAAAGTATTATATACTGAGTTCGCCCTCATTACATTACGGTATCCCATAATACAAGCGTTGCTTAATGTGGGACCGTAAAGTTGGTGTTCTCGTCTAATCTATTTTCGTCAGACTTGTTTTTAATCAAATAAATGCTCAACAATACAATAAGAAATAAAGACACGTATCAACATAAATTGATTCCACAGCCTTTATTTAGCCGGTCCATCTGCTTCGTAAGTAATTCTGCATGTAGGATACGTACATACACACAAACAATCCTCGAACGATACCCTCTTAACTGGAGGCCCAACCCAAGAAAAGTGTCGTTTACCCTCACGTTATCTTCGACTTCGAATGTCCAAATTCGTTTAGTTCGTTACGAGTGAAATGTAGTTAAAGCTAAAGACTTCACGCCGCGTTGCTGTTGTCATGTTATTGAGTGCTCTTAATGAAATTATTCAGCGTTTAAAATTCACTGACTGTATGTGGATGATCTGATACCCGAATCTTCTTTCCCGTAAGTCTGGCATATGACTTTGACCAAAATCCAAACTGCCAATTCGAAAATTAAAAATTATTTGATGGTAATAATAAAATCACTCTTTTTAGAACAAGTTTTCGAGTTTAGGACTCACTCATCTGCCATCACTGATAATAACGCCTCTTACAAAGAGTATTTCGGCTGTACCAATCCAAATCTAGCACTCAGACACTAAGATCTCTCCAAGTGTGTAAACTGAACTGAACTTTTTATAGCCATGATTTAAAAGAGAAAAGTTTAAAACCATAAAATGAAAATAAAATACTGCACGTACTTCTACATTCTTCAAGTTTAATAATCTTTTAAACATACTACAACTAGGTAGTTCTAATTCTATATGCATGTATTGTTTACCTAGAGATACTTGTGATATATCTCATCTAAGTATACTATCTCGCTAGATCCTGTAAAATGTATAGATAACAAACTCAAACCCAACTTACTTTTCGAGCCATATGGGCTCTTCAATTTTGTTAGGCATATACAAGTTAGAGGGAATTCCAAAAGATCTGTTACCAGTCGACGGAAGTGGGCGAGCCCACAGATACTGAACATCCGAAGCGGCGTTTCCATTGATACTTAACCGCGCATAATATTTTCGTGAAATTTGCATCATCATTTCGCGTCAAATGTCGAATACGATTTCCCTTGTAGGCATGAACAGGTCTATTTCCATTTCGTACCGTCGGCCAAAGCTGGAGGCTCAAGTGTTCATTCGGAATATTTGAATATATTAACGTCGCTTATATAAAGTATGAATTTTTATTGTGTTCGTCAACAATTTGATAATATATCGATGTGTAAACAAACGCGAGTATCTTGTGGGTCTTTGAAAAAATAAAAATACTAATCAAAAGCGTAAAGTTACAAAATAAAGATCCAAGTCCGTCTAAAAGAAATTTGCTAGAATAGAGCTTATATTTTGACGTCAGAATAATTTTACGTAGGCAAGTGGAGATAAAAGTCCGAATGAACCGGTCACCAGCTGCCGCGAGAGTGGTAAATAAAATAAGATTGGAAGTATGTACACAGTTCCCGTAACTGGGTCCCCGTTCATGCGGATGTAGATACGTTTTCCCGGTTCCATCTGAAACCTATCGACATGAGGATACTTACAAAGATAATGCATAAAGATGAGTATGTATTTAGTTTAGTGAATTAATTAACTGATGATTAAATATAATCTATAAAATATATATAAAACAAAGTCACTTCATATAACATCACTTATAACCCACGAAAAGGTGGCTCAATTTTAATGATCTTTGATTTTTGGAATTTGCCCGAATAGCACCGAATGTACCGAGCATATGTACCCGAATAGCAGAATAACTATTAAAACGTGGAAAAAAATCACAACAAAAATGAACTACCAGGATTCGAACCCGGGACTCTCGGCACGGAAAGCAGGGTCACTATCAACTGCGCTAATAAGGCCGTCAATAATGTAAACGCGAGTATGGAAGTTGTGGCAAATAGATATGTTTGTGGAGAATTATTTGTCTGATATAACCAGTGTAAGGTTTATAATGATATTGACTTCGATTAAGGATTGTCAATGTCACTGTATGGGCTAAACTTGCTAAAATAATTCCTGTTTAGTGAATGCACTGTCGCTGCCTCTTACGAGTGAAATAACCGTTACATTTCTAGTCTATTTCCTCAGGTTACTACATTAGAAATAAAATCATCTTGTTTGCATATAATGAAGTGTTTACAAACGGAAAACTTAATAGGCGGGTCGGAAAAAGAGCTAATTAACTATTTTGCGTCGTGTGAGCTTTCAAACGTTAACGAAAGGAAGAGTGTCATAATTAGTTTACTAACCTTCTTTTGCCACACGAACGTGCAGGAAGCACTTAATTGCGATCCGAGGCGTTTAGAAGACACACGCAAAAACAATCTTTCGCGACAATGAAATAGAGCTCATATTTGAATTGTTGTTGAAGTCAGAGACGGACATTGCAAACGTGGCAGAGTTAAAATTGAACACATGGTGCCTGTCAAGCTTCTCGAGGTTTGATGGATGAAATATCAATTGAAGAAAAGTAATGACGCAGTAAGCATGTATGTACTTACAAAAAGCTTTCAAATTACAATTTAAAAAAATATTAACTGATCACTTTGCGCCGTGTAATTTAAACTAAAAAATGCCCTTCATTTGTTACAAAGGCTTTGCAATCCGATATCAGCTAGGTACTCGATAATTCTATTAGGCAAACCGATCAATGGGTGAATTATGTAAAATCACCCAACTCTGTTTCAAATTGCCATTAATACTCGTGAGAAAAAGATGACTTGCACGACTGGCTGTGACTATGGCTACTGGCTGCTGAAATTTCAGTCCTTTTTCGTGAAACATCATTTAATAACACTCAGAGGTTCTTCGGAAAGGATCTTTTCGCACCGATTCACTACTGATCATGATTCGCTGAGGTTTACCTTTTATTTGAGCATAGAGTTTTTTCCATTTCGAATTGATACTTGTGGTTCATTGAGTTATTTAAAAAACTTGAAATGCCAAAGTTCAGCCCCGCTTTTAGAAATGAAACTATTGCGGGTAAAACGTTAGGGATGCTTTTATGCACGAATGACATGCAGCAACGTATAACGAAAAAAAAGAAATACGGAGAACTAAAGTGATGTTAAGCGTGCAATAATCTGTAATCCTAGGAATAGGAAATACGTCAAACTTTAATCAGGTAACTGGCATACATAATGCTTTTTAAAATTTCTGACCATTATTTGAAATATCGCACACCCCTTTAAGTTTAATGAGTGTTCACACTAGTTGCGCCCGGGAGACCACTGCGCGAAGCAAACGCAAGTTAATCCTTTGGCCCTAGCTGTGTGTACCCACAGTCTCCTGATATTCATAATTAAATTCTAGTTAGGAAGCAGGGACGCCCGCGGCGCAGAGTAGCTTTTCAGAAATGGAATTTAACAATTCACACAAGTTCCAGAGACGGAGAAACTATAACTTGGAATAATGGCACATGCATAATGGGGTGGGATTGTGAGAGTATAGCAGTTTGTCTTGCCCGCCATTGTTTCGTGGTAAGGGTATCGGCGCCCTTGCTTTGCCCGTGTGAACTACGCGTAATTAATGTATGGCGGTTTTATCACCGTAAATCTTTTGCAGGGTATTTATATAACTAGGTTACACAATCTTAGCGCTACATCAATAATATAATTCATTAATCAGCTGTTGTAATGTATATAAATGAAATATTACCTTTTTATCAAACATACTTTTACAAGAACGGCTAAACAATTCGATTTTAACAATGACAATGGTAACAAAAGGGAAACGAATCGAAATCAGCATATTACTTCCGTTACAGATTACAATCGTGTACAAAAGTGTCTTCAAAACGATACGAAGGTACTCGTAACTCCATACTTCAAACGTTGATACATAATATACCTTTACTTTATATAGTCGTTTGTTTCGATTGTACAGATATGTAGGTAAGTGCACTCCAACGAAACATTGAGGGAAAGCGCTGTTCTGGAAGAAGGTGACGCTACTAGCTAAAAACCCGTGACTGTATACTTGCCCAGAATTCTACTTTAACATTTTGTGCAGCGACGTTTAGAGTTTGTACACATTAGGCGTTTTGGATATCGTGCAATAGAAAATACATAATTATAACAGATGGTTGCAATTCCCTGTAATTCTAAAGATAATATTTTATTTTTTCTTTTTGGGCACAAACTACGTAGTATTATGAAAAACAGTGCTAAGTGCGCTTTATGTGTCCACGCGCCAACACCCAGTATGTACTACCTCTTATGGCAGTAATAGACTAGACATGTTTTTGATTTTAGAACCCCCTACGATAGGTTGAAATCAAAAGAATAATAAGGTACAGTGAACGCCAAAATATGAAATTCAAATTGCGAACGATGCACCTCAAGTCGTTACAAACTCGTTTGGTTACGGCCTTTGCTTCGGATCATATATGTATTTATTTAGGTATACCCAAGTGGATGCGCGATACATTGCACTGCAGAAATATCTCCAGCCAATACCAATATCTATGAATACTACAAAATGTAAGAAGCCAATTTTATGGACCTGGAAGGCATTGCCATGTAATTTTACAAATAGCTAAAGTAAATTTGATATTATTTCACCCATATTAATTTAATACCAGCCCTTTTTATGTCCAACTGTTGGGCACGGGCCTCTCCTCAATGCTTGGGGGCGATTAGACCATAGTCCACCACGCTGTCCCAGTGCGGGTTGAAGGATTTCACACATCTTTCGAGGTGTTCTCTCAGACATTCAGGTTTCCTCACGATGTTGTCCTTCACCGTTTAGCAAGTGATAATTGTGGCTGAAAATTAGATTCGCACATGAAATCCCGAAATCCAAGAGTTGCGAGCCGGGGTTTGAACCTGCGATCCTCGTTACCGAGGCAAGCGTTCTACCAACTTGGCTATCACTGCTACTTTCTTATTTCACCCATGCTCAACTACAATTGTTATTAACAATTAAAATTGAATTGTATCTTCAGAGTAATAGAACATATTATCAATGATATTGATTTTCATATTCGACGAGCGACTCGATGGTAAACTTCGTTACATGATTCAGTGCGGATGATCAACTCTGTCCTCTCCTCCAAATTGAGCGTTAGAACCCTTTATAATTCGGCGCGTAACATAATTTCGTGGACGCCGGTTTCAGTTATAGTTTTACAAAACAAACCAACAGAATCTAATCTAACTTTAGAATAAATTAAGTTTGCGTTGGTCGCCATTTTAACTGTGGCGTGTGAGTTTGTGGGATGAAAACAATTTGGACACCGCTATGCTCGGCCACTTTTATGGTGACCCCCGTACGTGGACCGACTCCAAACCGCAGAGCATTAAAGCTGCAATAGGCATATTGCGCCAGAAACTCGAACATGCTCAATTCACAAACATGACAACCTCTACCCAACCCAATTCAGATTTGTATTAAGGAACATCTGCAATGGCAAAACATAAATCAATAAAAAAAACGATCTTATTCCATGTACATTTAAGTATCATAGGCTTTATCGAACACTTGTGTGTAAACTAGACTGAGAGAGTCTGTATCTTAGATGTTAGTCTCTTCTGATAATATAAGATAGATTAATAATTTCACTTTATAAATCATAATATTAATAATAAATATCACCAGACGAACACACCAACTATACGGTCCCACACTAAGCAACGCTTGATTATGGGTACCGTACAATGGACTGGAGGCGAACCCAGTATATATTACTTATATAGATATTAAACATCCATGACTTGGCTACAAACATTCGTACTCACACAAATCCCTACCAGGATTCGAACCCGAGACCCTCGGCACAGAAAGCAGGGCTACTACCAACTGCGCTAACCAGGTCGTCAAATAATAAAATATATTTTTTTTATTTTTTATAAAATAATTACGAAATATGCGAAATAACATGTTTTCGGATACACGAATGAAACTAGATTGTGAGAAATGTAGCCAATTAGTTTTCAATTAAAATTTTCCAGCTTCCATTTTCTGAATGGTTAACTAACAACAACTAAGCACTGCGTTCACCCGTGCAGTTCTTCAAATTGAACATTGTTTTGTAGGGTGCTCCAATGATTTTGGAAGTCCAACTTGCGAGGGCCTGAATTTTTTAAATTAATATTTCTATTGTGCTTAGCAGAAATAAGCTTAAAACTAACCACACCATATTATAATAATATTATAATTTTCAGTGAACAGTACCTTTAAGAATTGAATAACAAACTAATAAACTTTATAGACTATATTGTTCTAACGTTCAGGCCTGAAATAAGTAAACGCGTACCTCAAGTAGAATATATATAAACTGAGTAGGAGTTATTCAATACACCTATCATAGACGTCCTCTTAACATAGAAATAGATAACATATATAGACAGCAAATATAGAAAAAAAAATTGATTGTCGACTATTCGGTAATATTGTCCCGATTCAGAGGATAATAAATTTCCGTAACAAATCTGAGAACCGGTTTGTGTGTTCATATCTTGTTATAATTCCAGGAAGGGAGGGCCTGCCCATAGGTTATATTTGTCAGGAGGAGTTTGACGACTACCTCACTATATAAATACTTTTATGATCATTTTCATATAAAATTTCGTTGTTTAAATTTGAATGTTACCATTAAAAACAATTCACCTAAGCCTTCTCTAACATAATCTTTATTTTTTTTTTAAATTAGTGGCCTTGGCTTTAGTCCTTATACGGATTAGGCATTGATCAATAATAATTTCAGCCCTTTTTTAATGTCCCACTGCTGGGCACGGGCCTCCCCTCAATGCGAGGGGGATTAGGCCATAGTTCACCACGCTGGCCCAGTGCGGATTGGCGGACTTTACACATCTTTCGAGGGGTTCTCTCAGACATGCAGGTTTCCTCACGATGTTTTCCTTCACCGTTTAAGCAAGTGATAATCATGGTTGAAAATGAGATTCGAACTCGAAAAAAATTGATCATTGATCAATAAACTGATTTAATTCGACCTTTTCATGCTGTAACGAAAGCTATAAGCTACTAAAGCTAACCCACGCGCGTATTATTCATAATTTTAATGAATTTTGGGGTCGAGTCACCTTCGTCCGTAGGAAAATTAAGTACCCTCGAGATACCCTACACGTGACCCTGGGTGGTGCCAACCAGGTGACAACTCTACTTGTGGTAGGCTTCGGCCGTGGCTAGTCACCACCCACTGAACAAAGCCATGTCGCCAAGCGGCCTAGCCGTGTTCCGGCATGATGTTCGGTGTTGCCATTCATGGATGGCGGGTCAGATCAGTTGCGCTGCATGTGCCTTGTGAATGTAGCGTTTCTATCTACTGCCGCCTTCCTACCTAGGCAAGTATGCTCCATCGTAGATCTCATCGTCACTTACCATCAGGTGAGATCGAGATCAAATACTTGCGTATAACGTAATAAAAAAAAATAAAAAAAATCGTTTTTCATCAAATATGTAAACAAATTACGGCACCTACAGCGTACAGAGTTCTCACTAGCGTACATACAAATACACACACGCACACACACGCACGCAGCTAGTAACTGCGCGGGTCACCATTCACGGCTGGCCCCCACTTTGTTTATTAATGATGCCAAGCCAAGGACAGCATCCCAGATTTACTACCATATTAAGCTCATACATAAAGATTGGTAATTGAACGCATATTGACAGGGTGAGCTATGACTAACGAGCTCCACGATCAAGCGAGATTTAATGCAACAAACGAGATGGAAAATTAATTTCCTCGTTTGTATTGTACTGTTTTCTGGAATGGACGATTGCTTGCTTTAGTGTTTTGAGCGTAGCTCGCTCGGCTCATTATGTCACGGATCACGGCTTTTGTCGCAAACGATCTTTTTGTAATTTTTTCCTAATATTTTTTGTCTGAGTGTGACTGGGATCGCCCCTAGTCCACTTTACGGTACGGGTACCGAGGTCCCATACTCAGCATCGCTTTACCATTCAGTTGGTATATTCGGGTATCGATATTAAAAACAAAATAGGAGACTTTGTGGAGGGAGTATTATGTTTTTTTACGATCCCGACGTTTCGGCTGTTTTACAGCAAACACGGTCACGAGAGGACTTGAGTGTTTGCCGTCCTAGTGTCATAGTTTGAGCTAGGGTACCCCTCATAATTAGTTGATGTTTGCGGTCCGATCTATGCAATGGAAATAATGTATTTGCACTATAAGTGACTACAAAAACGATCACTGAAGTAATGCATCAATAAAGGCGAGCTAGGATCTGCAATGCCGCTAGATCTAGACCAACAGACGACCTTCTGAAATTAAATCTCTCGTTATAAAAATATAATACAAGCAAATCTTGAGCGCATTGTTGGAGCCCCATCTCACACGCTACTATGAAACTTCGGCACGGCGAATTTTTATGAGTGTCGCCTCCAGACGACACACCGGGGACCCCGGTGGCTTTTGAAACGACTGGTAGTCAAAGAGAAATGGAGATTTCCCAGTTACAAATGTGGAAGCAGTAGGTGGAGGCTGTATTTCTTCACGGATTACTTTCTCGAAAGCACACTTGTAACGCGCGTGCCGGAATTTTTATTACCCGCGGTTCCCAGAGGTACTGTTTCACGACAGAGATACATTCGAATCATTATGTTTCGTTGCGACCGAGCGCCACTCCGGAATATGACTTTAAATAAAGAAACAGCTCCTTTGAACGCTTAGCTTGAGTCTCAATGCTTACGTATGGCATATTTTATTACAGACTAGCTATTACCCGCGAGTTCGTCCGCGTGGTATTTAACAAAAAAGTTTTTCTAAAATAAAAGTAGCCTAAGTTACTCCTTGTTACACCAGCTATCTGTCAGTGAAAGTCCCGTCAAAATCGGTCCAGCTATTTCAGAGCTTAGCCAAAACAAACAAACAGACAGGCAAATATTGTAAAAAAAAATTTTTGGTATATGTACCGTGTATACATCCAAATGCACTTAGTAAAAAGCGGTTATTTTAATATTACAAACAGACACTCCAATTTTATTTATTTGTATAGATTAATTTAACATCCAATGTCAAGACGTTCTATCTCCTGTTACGCGTTTTATCACAATCTTAGGAATTATAGTTTGGCAGGAAATAGTTTTTCGTGTCTTTTAATTAATTTACTCAATACGCATATGAGCTAATAATAGTATTGTATAATTGAATAAATGATCTATGTGGTTTGGCGATATATATCTAGTAGGTACCTATGTGTTTATCTAATCATATAAGATAAACTAAAAACGGGCTGTTAATTTTTTTTTAAATCTAAATTACTTGAACTCAAGGCTATTAAATCCAACACACCATGGAAGAAAACATAATTAATAAATCCAAATCGATAAGTACACATAAACCCATTTATAAAGTCAAATTGCGTATAAAATGAGAACAACATTATTTTTTTCCTTGAAATCAGCACATTATTTTCCATATTTACTCGAAAAAATCTTAATCCGCAATTTTTATTATAATGGTTCTTAAGTGGATTATATCGACGATGAATGACTAGTGATTACAAATAGGTATGTAGGTACTAAAATAATAATAGGTACGGTACCTAAAATAATAATAGGTACGGTACCTAAAAGTCATGTGTGATACCTAATTGCGCCTAGCTTTCCATTTAGCTTTATGTACCTACTTATAATAAAAGCCAAGTTCAAAGCGTTTAAGAATGAGATGGTAATGAACGATGGCACCTCACCTTTATTAATATGTAAGATGTGGTTAATTAATATTTAGCGTGACATTCCCTGCTTTGTAGACGCCAGCCAACATCGTTATTGATACCATAAAGCGTATCATTCGACGTGCTGTAGGTAATCTCAGCTCGGATTAATACCAGTTGCTGTCTCACAATATTTATATTTTTAATTTCACGCTACTCTGAACGCGGGGATTATACTAAAATTTGTGTTAATATTTTTGGTACACAGCCAAACTTTCATTGCGCTTGCCGAGACTATCATAGTCTATTGAACTTACGAGACCGAGCTCACTATGCGCAATATTACTGGCAGCTAAAGGCGCGATAACTGAACAATTTTTCGAATTTATTTATACCTACAGTATATTTCGATATCCATACTAAAAAGTAATTAATATATGACCAACCCCTGATTCACAACCTTATCACAAGTATTGCTTCGACCGATTCGGTGATTAATTGAAACTTGTATTATGAAATGTACCATAAACATAAACACAGCGAGTGGTCAAATCAAACCCTTCGGTTGCGTAGTCGTATCCAATCTTCGATTCAGTAATGAAGAATGGCTCTGAAAGATCGTCGTTGAAACCAAAAAAATCTAATCGAATTGATTCGGATACTTGTCAAAAATATTTGAATCAGCCCGCCGATTTTTCAAATTAATAAAAGATTTCTTACTTATAAGTATTCATTCTCCGATTACTTCTGCCTACTTTGAAGCTGATATCATTAGATGCAAAAGCCGTATTCATTTATTTAGAAATTATGTCTCTCACAGTTCGTAAATAATAAAGTTTCAAATTTCCGCGTGTTTGTTTATGAGAGCTCACCAATTCATTACTTTATTTGTTTAATAAAGCTCGAACGGGCACCGGCTGTGTACATTGGGATATAAATTACCTTTAATTTAGGTGAGCGATCCAGAAAATATGATGATGTAAAGTTTTCATCAAGTCTTAATAAAAGCGGGCCGGGCGCCGAGCTAACGGCGCGGCGTAACAACCTTGCTGCACCTACTCATTATGAAATTTCTGTGTGATAAGGTTTATGTGTGATAGGGTTTTAAGGTGATTTTACTTATTAGAATACGCTGTTAGAACGCCCAACGGTTTATGGAACTCCCTCTCGACTATATATATGTAAGAGAATAATTTTATCGTTTTTACCCCGGCTCGCTCGTCTGGTATTTCTGGATTTCATGTGCGAATCTTATTCTCAACCATGATTATCACTTAATAAACGTTGAAGGAAAACGTCGTGAGGAAATCTGCACGTCTGAGATAATCCCTAGAAAGACAGTGTGCAGACCGCCATCCCGCACTGGGCCAGCAGGATAGTCTATGGCCTAATCCCCCTCACACTGATGGGAGGCCCGTGCCCAACTAAATTAATGAAAAGATCGGCGGAAAATTCCAACTCTGTGGTTCAGAATCATGAGTTGACTCCATGATATCAGTTTTCGTTACGAAGACACTTACAACCCTGTCTAAAATGGCTTCAATAGTATTTGTACAAGGAACCACTATACATTGTCAGGTCTTCTAATCAATCTCCATTGCAATAACTCCTTTGACGTCAAAGTCCACGCTTGCTCTGATTGGATTCTAGGTTGCTAACAAATTAGTACGTACAAGTTTCACGCCAGATTCCCTAGTGGTTGTCAAAGTTAATATGATTTATTACCGATTTTCGTATATAGGCGAGGATTTAGGCCGTATCCTAGCTTACATATAAAAAGTGATGATGTATATAAAATCTTGGTTTTTTTATTTAAATTTATTATCAACTTTTTGTTTTTGTCTGTCGCTATATATATCATGGAAGTACCATGATATATACAGACAAAAACAAAAAGTGACTCGGAATATAAAAAATAATTGTAATATTTGTAAGGAAAAACTTAACACTTATAAAACACTTTAGGTCCGGACGGAAGAATATTTATCAAGATACCAAAACAATTTTATTACACTCAATATATCAATATCACTTTGTATATTTCTGAAGTATTATTAGTAGTAATAAGTGGGCATAACAATTCTAATAAAAGAACTATAACAATGTTATGTGAATAGCGGTATAGTATAACTACAAAGACACGTTTAGTGTGTTATAAACGACGCAACACATCAGTATATATTAACAACGGTCCATGACAGTGCAGCTGAGATTAAGATGGCGAGATGCAAGCACGATACCTCTTAGGGCGCGGCCAGGCTGCGGCAGCCAGAATATTTGCGCAGCCAGTTATAGCAGCCAATCGACGACTATTCCATTTCTCTGTATCGAAAGTCATTTTTTTAAAGTTCGGAATGTATGTGACTGCCGTCAGTCTCCGCGCACTAGTTGTAGCAGCCAGACGTATTTTGGGTTCCGAACTTTAAAAAACAAATGACGAATAGAATAAATATCTCGAATAGTCGTCGATTGGCTGCTATAACTGGCTGCGCAAATATTCTGGCTGCCGTAGCCTGGCTGCGCGGCCAGGCTGCCTAGTGCGCGGGGGCTCTTACTTTGTACCGCTTTACATTGTTATGAATCTCATACACAATGTATGCACGTGAAGTTTTAATAATAGCGTGGGTAACTAAGTTGGAAACACACGGATTAAAGACAAAGGTCGCTATCACGTTATAATATATTAAGGCGATTTTTGCACACAAAACACGTTTACCAGACGTTGATCTATGGAAAACACCCGCACAAGAAAAAGCACATGCGTCATCAGGATTGTTATTTAACTGTTGCTCTACCAATATATTCGGCAGTTCATCAATTGAATTTCTACACAAGCGTATACAACGTCATAGCAGGTTTTCCAACCGAAATTTTTGGATTGGGCTTTAATGTGCCCCAAATTTATTTAGGGCTATTTTAGAGCATAAAATAATATCCCACCACTCTATATAAAACGAGTGGGAAAAAGGCAACATGCCTATTGTGGTGTGTTGTATGTATGTTGGCCTCTGAGAGTTATAGGTACCTACTTGATTGCAAATCAGCACATTGCACATATTGTACGGTTATATTCTCATAAGAGCTGTATTGCGATTATAAATGCATTATCCCGAGACAGCACTGGCTAACAACTGCCATAGTAAATCATCGCGTATTAAACGTCGTGGTCGTGTGCACACTGCAGGTGAGATTAAACCAGGTCTGCAAGCTGCCTCTTGATTTAACCGTATGTACTTTGCTCTATACTTACTGTACATTGTCATAGATAATTTGATACTTTCATGAGGTTTCATGAGGAAGTAGCGATTAGCTGTAGATTGTAGATGGTATTAAGTCCCATTATCATCCAATCTGAGCAGACTTTTACCATTTTGCCGGGAAATTTTCTGACGCCCGGCCGCTAACTAAAATCCATTGAATCGCTATTAAAACTTACCTATCAGTGGCAACGGGAAATATTATACACACAACGGAAGGCGGAAAAAAACCTCTCCTGAGTACACGAAAATCTTTAAAAACACCTCATACTCAATGTGTTCTAGATCCGCTATTAAAATATATTATTTTTCTGCCGAATACAACGAAGATTCTGCAAAACAAAATAAGCATTGTTTTAAGACATGTAGTTACCTAGATTTTAATTTTGAAATCCGTTAGACATGTAAAATTTCAATTTGTGAGTGTCCTCAACGGTTTGACTTTGATGCTCGAAAGTACCTACAATAATCACAATGATACCTAATGAACGCTATAACGTATTAGTCGCCCATCCCAGGATCAACATTAGAGACGAGACTAAGCTGTGATGCGAAATGTCACCTGCCTCGTTACATATTTTATGCGTCAACTGTGCAGTCGCTCCTGAAAAAAACATCATTCAATAAGGACTGAGAAACACACATTTATCACTTATTTTAAAAGATGTAAGTTATTTATAGATTATCATGCGGTCAGACAGCCATATATGAAAATTGGGCCTTCTTTCTATAAGCCGAGTGCCTTTCACTTTGACACACGAATTCGGCACCTGGTTTATCGGACACTAGTGGAGTTGATAATAATATATGAACACACGTAAACCAAATTACATTTTAATTACCTACTGTGGTTAATAAATAATGCTATTATACTAAGCCGCTACTCCAGCGAAACTAGAGGCGAGATTAAGTGGAGGTGCGAAATGCACGCTTTTCTCATGATTTATGCACCGCATTGTGAACTTTACCCGTACTACATTTTAGTCTTATAATTTGATAAAATATACTTACCAACCGTAGACTAATATTAAAAATAACATAAATAAATAAAAGACACATTGGCAATTTTTGCGGATTATTAAAAACTCAGTAAAATCCTTGATAAATAAATAATGTATTCCTATTTTTGGCATTATGTTTTTTTATAAATAATTTGTAAAAACTGAATACAATCTCGATGAACGAAAAGGTAATGGTAGGTAAATATTTTATGTTTTTGACGTTCCCGACTCAAAGTATAGTATTCGCGTAAATATAAGAAATCAACAATTTCCATAAAATAAAAAAATATCTAGTTTTACATAATAAAAGAAGCGGTATTATTAGATACAACTTTTTTATATTTCGCTAAATATTCCAGTGTTTATATAATGATTGATTGATGACGAAATTTACATTTCTTAGGTATATTTGTGTATATATAAATTTTTAAGCCTATAAGGTTTTTTATTTTAGTAAGTGGCCAGCTAGATACTCTTAAACATATTTTATTTAGATGTGCACAACTTTAAAATCGTCGCATGCTTCAGTGATAATAGTGGTGACAACTTATCCGAGTGCGGGTTGCGAAGTGCGCGTCTGCCCTGTGATTTACCGCGCACTGCGCACTTGGCTCCCGGCACACGACACCTTGAACACAGCATCATACTGCATGTGTCTCTGCACGTACTTATAGTTCGAGTTTCAGAAAATAAGACTATTGTATTGCAGGTCACCTATCGTAAGGCAAAGACAAAAATATTAACTTTAGCTCTTATCTGTAAAATATCGTAGAAAAAGTTCTTGATTGAAACATTCACACATTAAATCCAAATATCTACATGTACCTGCCTCACAAACCATAGAAAATAAAAACACAACATTGTTCGCCTTTTATAAAAAAAAACCAACGCCTCATTTTTTCTCACACAAATAACAAAATACTTCAAGCCTTATCTACGCCAGGTTTTCATTCCGTACATAACTTGTACATTTCAAAAGCTGTTGTACTTTTTAATATTACTCCTTGGAAATACCACTGCAAAGAGCGAGAGAGCTCCAACTTTGGAAGAAGTCTCCGGGATTCACAATATCTTAGCGAAACTTTGCATCGTTTCAGAGATTTCCGCGGTTAAATTGCGCGCGCGTTTACATCTACTTCTGTACAGACTCACATTTAGATATCATCGCAGTGATAGATGTATCCTTGCAGTATGTCTTTGAGACATGTCACAGTATTTTTTGTCGAAATATTTAATGCCTGTGCCTGAATAATAAGACAAGGCAATCACAACCTATAGGTATATATAAAAACTGAATAGCCGAATAACTATTGAAACATGGGCGGGTGGACGGCGAACTTCGTACCGCCTCAAAATCAAATATATGTGAAAATGAATCAACTTTATTATTATTTTTAGTGATTTTTTCCTCTGTTTTAACAGTTATTTTTCTCTTTGCGGTGGAGACAAATAAAAAAATATATAAATATCTGCACACTTACTCTTGCGTTATAAATGGTGTTACTAATATATACAGATTATGCTTTTAAAAAACTAGGCAACAACACAATTCTAATTTGCTCAGTCAGTACATAATCATTAACATATCTGTGCAACACAATACGCCAAATACTCGCGGTGAACCGAGATGAATCACTTAACTCAATAACGACCGTAAACTATGAAGGAATCAATAACACTTAGGTACCTTATATCTAGGTATACCATATCATTCTTTGCATTTTATGTCAACTAAGTATTTTTAATGATATGTTTACAAACTGGCTTAACTGTCCAATGACATCTTAATTAATCATTTATAGCATCGGTATTTATTAAATTAGCATTATCTACTCAAACTAATAGACCTACGAAAACTACGCCTGGAGTGCCGTAGACAGGTGCTACGCGTGCTACGGCGTAAGGAAATAAACATGCTACGATCCCAGTTTCTAATTATTCCTTCACAAACTACAAATATATAAACTACAAATTTAATTTGAAAAAGTTTATCATTATTAATTTTTGGACGGCCTGATTAGCGCCGTTGGTAGTGACCCTGTTTTTTTGGGCCGAGGGTCCCGGGTTCCAATCCTGGTAGGAACAAACTTTGTGTGATGAGCATGAATGTGTGTACCCAACTCATGGATGTTTAATATCTATATAAGAATTATATACTGGGTCGCCCCTAGTCAACTGTGCAGTACTAATAACCCACAAGCCTTGCTTTGTGTGGGACCGTATAGTTGGTGTGTTCGCCTAGCAATATTATATATTATTATAAATTATAAGTTAACTTATTTGTTTAAAAGTTATATGTTATTGTTTTGAATAATGAAAGGGAGAGAAGATAATTAATATTTCACTAACAGAATATTCTCCATAATTTATAATCGCCGTCATTTAAGCGCACAAATTTTAATATTTAGGCGTTTAACGCAGACACGTCTCATGTAGCCGTCAACGGCGTTGACGCATTGATGCTCAGTATCTGTTTAATTAAACGTCATAGTTATTATACAGACAGGGTCGCACTCTACAGTCCTGTCACGTTCGTTTGATACTCAAGGCATGAACGCTGAGGCAATTAGACGCCTATAATTACTATGTTAATTACAGACACAGTTCTTGTTTCTCATCTTGACATTCCGACCGTTTCGTTGTTGTATAAACATAAATTCACTTCCCTCGAAGTAAGCACTAATTAACGAGTGCGAGAATAATTACAGGGCAACTATAATTTACGTTACGGACGAAATTGTGTTTGTACTGTTCACCTTTCGGGTATAATAATATATTCTATGATGATTACAGTGCTGATATTATACCTTCTCGTTTGTAGGTTTGATGAACCAAATATCAATGCTAGCGGGCATATAGTAGATTTTATGTAGGTACCTATATAAAATAAAAATGTAACTTTTATAATCTCGTGCCTAATACCTTGAACTGTGAGGTGTTGTGAAAGTTTAAACTTTATATCAGCTAAAAATATATTTGGCAATAGCACAAAGAGTTCTGATTTCTTATATTTACGCGAATACTAAACAGTGAAATAAAACTAAATATAAAGTACTAATTTTTATAAGATTCAAAACCAAACGCACCATTGCAAGACCACAAGACACTGTGAAGACTCTCTTCGTATATCGGACCGCGAACAACAACTAAATATGAGGGTACCCCAGTTCTAACTATTTGACTCCAGGATGTCTAACACCTGAGTCCTCCTGTGACCATGGTTGCTGTAAAGCAGCCGAAACGTCGGGAAGGTAAGAACATAAAAAAACACGATAAGATCCATAAAATTAGTTTTGTATCAAAGCACAAAGAGTATTCAGTTACGGCATAATTTTCCCTTTCCATATTGTAAAACGTCTCGGGACTCGCGAGAATCGACTGTCATAAATTACAATTGAGAATTTCATTCCGCGCCCAACTCTTCTTCGAAAATTCTAAGTTTCATTCATATTGCTTCAATCAGAATTATGGACGGGCCTAAGAGTTTCAACTTTTGTAATAGTTCGACGTCGTTAGGGAGTCATTTCTGTGTGTTGTTTGAACTTGGAATTATGAAATTGAATATTTTGTAATTGCATTGAGATTTTTTTGTTTTTAGGGAAATAATTCAGACGAACACACCAACTATACGGTCCCACAGTAAGCAACGCTTGTATATTGGGTACCGTACAATCGACTGGGGCGAACTCAGTATATACTACTTATATAGATATTAAACATCCATGACTTGTATACAAACATTCGTGCTTATCACACAAAGTTTGTCCCTACCAGGATTCAAGGGCACAGAAAGCAGGGTCACTAATTGCCCTAATCAGGGCGTCAAATAATACCGACCATTGCTATTTATGATTTCCGTCTACGTTGGTAATCAAAGTATCAAGTAATTCCATAGTGGTGATTTAATATGGCTTTACATACATTTAGAATGCCAAATCACCTCCAAAAAATATATAAATGCCTGATTACCATTTATAACACACATAAAATAACAGTATGATAACAGGATGAATAGCTTTTCATATTAAATTGAATCCCGCGGTTCATTGATTTTCAATTTGCATGGGGCGTGCAATGTTCCCCGCTGACAGAGGACATTCGGCCCGAATTGAAGCAAATAAATCTGTATACTGCGTATGTTGGGAAACAAACCACTTTGCGAAACTATTAATTCCAGGACAACCATTATACAATTTAACAATAACACTGAGTTAGTATACACTGAATCATATATAATATTTGGGTAAAATTATTGCTTTTAGAGATGGTCCTTTACAGCCATTAGGGACATGTGACAAGTAATTTATTAACCAAAAAGGCTAATGGTTCCAGAAATAATATTCATAGTTTTAGACATTTACTGAACACACAACTTTTTGTGATTTCATTTTAAGAATATTGGTGTCTAAGTGCGTACACTAAAATAAAACTACGTATAATTTTATATTGTAATAAGCTCTCTTAGCGACTTCTTTCGTCTGGGCTTTCGTTTTATTTTACTTACCCGACCTTTCGATTCCAGAGATAAAATATATGATTTCAAACCGACATATTTCTATCTTATAAGCTATCTCCATGTCAAATTTCATCAAAATTTATGGAGTGATTCCAGCGTGACAACTTAACGACGAATACTAAAGAAACAGAAGCTTGCGAAGCCTATACATATTACAACGCATATTACTCTACTACAGCGCAAAGTTCACGTCATGTCCAGGTTTAGGAACCCGTACTGCTGAATTTAGGAATTAATCTGTTACACTCGGATTTTAAAGTCTCAAAGGCTTGAATTTACAATGTTTTTATAAAATTTATTATAAAATAAAAACAAATGAAACACGGGTAAAGTTGCACTACTATTTGCAGGACGGATCTCAGTTGCATTTATCATTACCCTTCAAAGAACTACTGTGAAAGTTTCAAGTAAAGTATAAATAACAATATTGTTACCTTCATTTCTTATTCTTATTGGAATTTCAAAGATTGAGCCGACAGTCTTAGTGATAAACAATCATCGTTTCTGGCCACAAGAGTAATGTAGTAACCAGTTTGGTTATATCAGTGATAGTATTTCAATTAGACTCCAATCTCGTTACTATACTTAACCACGTTATCCTATTAGTATACGACTATTCCTTTTTTGCCTTTCTTAATTATTTTTAGAAATAAATGGGTGTTGATTCAGCGATATTTATTTGCCTTAATGATGTATTACATTGTGCTATCACTGAGCTCCTGACTCGTTTGCCAACATAGGTTATTCGTGCACAAGACGACTCAAGGATCCAAGTCGGCGAGTCGAGTAACGACATGTACAGAGAGTGCTCAACTAGTTGTTCACGATCCGAGTCTACAACAAAATGATTCGCCTTAGGTTGAAAGAGTCACATAATGCTAATTTAAAACTATTCACTAAAACAACATATATTTTTATATCCCTTAAATCCTTTAGAACTGTGATTTATTATAAATCTCATCGGTATCGGATGGCATACAAGCGAGCGTCAGTGCAAGTAGCTTGCATTGTCACTGCGAGCACGTACGGAGTCTGCTCGCCCGCGCGCACCGGCCAGATGTATTGGAAACCTAACAGGATGTCTCACAAATAGAATGTGCGCTGCATACTAACTGCGTCAAAGTTCAACGAGCAAACTGAAAACCGAGAGCAGCCGCTTCAAATCGCCAAATGTTTGATAATGTTCTTTCGGTGATTAGAAGTGATTTGAAACCAATGTATACAAAGTAAGAAGATAATATTATGTTTTGGTTGTATAATACTGTTTCCAAGATCAAATTGGTACACATCATACCTGGCCGTACTTGAGGCTCGGTAAAATTTTAATATACCAACCTAAGATGTATTCTACCTTACAGGCCGAAATGATATAAATAACTCAACACCATGTCCATATCATGATTACACTTAATGCAACAAAAAATGTGCAGAAGTCAGAGCACCATATACATGCAAATCTAATGTACGTACAACTTACTTGCGTGGTAAATTGAAAGTTACGCGTGGCGCGGTAGAAACAGTTCCGCATTAGAGAATGTTGTAAATAACATTATTTACTTGCCTTGCACCTCCTGGATTACCTGTATACTTTGATATAATAACTTGCTTTCACACAATTAGGTCCAATTTAAATATGTAGTGTAGTTAAATGAAGTAGATGAGATAAAGTACTTCTACACATTGGTAATTGGTACAGTTATCCAACGGACTGATTTGGGTAAGATTATCACCATTTTTTTTTCGTTAACGAAGAACATTTACCGACAAATGAACACAGCATTTTGTATTTTTATCTCATAAATTATCCAACCCTTCTCAACTATCTAACTTCTTGTACTGTCAGGACTTCTACCTTGTTTTAACACGATCGCTGTGGCACATAAAAAACGGTGTAATATAGGTCAACTTTTGGGTTCCACTTACGTAGGTGTGAGAATAAAACTCAAGAACCGTGGCACCACGACGAGGCGGGTGCGTCCCCGGACGGTCATTTCGACCCAGCATCAGAAAATTGTCACCTCGCTGCCGTCTTCATTTGCAACAAATATAGGGCCCGAGGCTGGGCAATAAATTGCTGAATTTACTTTGCCTTCTTTTTCTTAGATGTGCTATTTTTCAGCCGCTTTGTTACGTTATGGTTGCCTTACAAAAGAGGGTACAAAGCATCAATTCTTTTTTGGTGATATTTGTGTTTACGTACATTTCAGTGAAGTCTGACTTAAGTAAGCTTATATTAATCTAATTTGTAACGTTCACCTCAGTGTTTAAGGATGTATAATTATGTTAAAGACGTGTTTACCTCAAAAAGAATAGAAGGATACACATAATATTAACTCGTTGCGTACAATACATAACTTTTTAAAAAGGGTTGTACACAATGCGTGTGTGTAAAAACTGGAATACGTCATCACGGTGTGAGTGACAAGCGCCTTAAGTGGTTTCATATTATATCGTAATGTATATTTTATTTCCCCGCTATCAGTCATGTTGACGTAATAAACTTGACTTTATCCATTACCACACATTATAATATGACCTCAATATAGCTAAAGATACATCAAGTGAAAAAAATTCTTGGTAGTTTGAACCTCCCTATACTAATCGTCGATAAAAATTGTGATTTATGTGTACTTGCAATAAAATCACTAATGAAAGTTGAAGCATTAATTGAAGGTAAGTTATATAACATGTTGAATTTCATTCACAACTGGGCTTACAATGAAATAAGCTCGCATTTGGTGCTTGCGAGTACTTAAATAATGGGTGGGCCGGTGAAAGGAGTTTTATCAAACCAAGGGTCGGTACTAAATCGAAGTGTCAACGGCAGAGGCCTTGTGCTTGACAATAAAGGGGAATATACAGACTCTTTGTTTTGTCCCACGAGAGGTTAATGTCACAGAAAAGGTCTTAACATCGTATGAAAGTATTAATATAGTTTGCTTTCGATGGTAGACGTACACCTAGCTATGGGAGCTCATAGAACAGTCTTCTATTGCATAATACGTTAAAACAAGCAGCTCAAGATTATATAAACCCTGTAATACATACCAGACACAAAACTAATTACTTCAAAATTAAATCGTAATTTACTATTTCGGGCTGACGAGACGTTAATACCCCAATTTAATAGTAAAGTACATAATCATCTAGACCAGCCACCAAACTCATTAAAACTGAAGTTTTAACAACTAATATTTTAGTTTTAGGATTGAGATCAGTAAAAGTAATAAATTTCGAACTATTTCGTCTAGAGCAACGTCTCTGAAGAAAATAAGAAAATTTTCGGAAAACTCATCGTTACCCCTACCAAAGGAAACCTAAAAACTGTAATGCTGAAATAATTTAAGTCGGATCGAGTTGGCAGCGCTCCAATTGTTAAACTACCTATAATTATGTATGTTAATATGTGCGAGGTGGTTCAGATACCGTCTAACGACTTCCTTTGATAAAAATAAAGTTGCGTTGAAATTTTAGTTCCGTAGTTGCAAGTTTATTGCCGAATTGCGTGTGGACGCTGGCAATCAAGAGTTTGCCATCGCGCTTTATATAGACATTGATTTAATTTACATGCGAATGTGATAGAGATGATAGCAGCGATCGAGATATTACGTTTCATAATAGGGCTATGGTAATGTAGCAACCTCTTCAACCTCGCCACAATCTACACAGATGGCGCTGCAGACGACATTCAGAACGATTGAATAAAAACCTGAAACGCGCTATGAGAGTTTTCGGAGCACGTAACACATATTCAAGATACGCCGCCCCGCCAGGCATGCCACCCACCTGGCTGGAAGATATTCCCTTTACCGCGAAAATAATTTATCGAGTTTGATTTTATACACTGTTTTCAATAATATATTGTTGTCAAGCCACTTGTTTGTGAAGGGATTAGATTATGAATTAATAATGTCAATAAAGTCACAAATAAGGGACTTACCTCAACCTTTTTGTAGTCAAATGTGAAAATTAAGCCTTGGTAATCCCGAAATCCTAAAGTTATTTTGACGAAAAGATAATTTAAAATTATGTACCCTTTTCATCCTTAGCAAAATTGGTTTATCTATAAATAATAATTTATATAATCGAATTCTTTATGTAAGGCAATTTATTTCATATACCTAATCCTATGAAATTTGTAAGTGAAAAATCAATTGCAATGTTTCTGACTAATCTTACGTCAAGTAAAAAAAAGCAAAAAAAAAGCAATAAAAAGCCAGCTTTAATTTATTTATACTTTAGAGTTTGAATTTAGAATTGATAATTTAAATCTGTTTCTATTTTAGGTATTTATCAGTAGGAAATCAAATAGTTTTCGGGATACAACGCTAAGTTTATATTAAAGTAATTATAACAATTAGATGCACAATTTAAAAAAAAATATTTTGTTTCCCACTTTCATCGACCTTCGATCACAGCATGCAATAAAGACCTGTAATCCAATATTAATATTTAACAATATAATAAGCCGCGTACACACTTTCGTATATACGATCACGAATGTTCGGTTCGTATGTGTGGTCAGAAAATAGCAAAGGGAATACAAATACTGTTCCACCCATATTTGTGGATTACCTTATCACTACTGTCAAAATACTTGAATGTGAATGATAGTAAACTGTTGTTACCTCATTAATAGAAATTCTCCAAATATCGTCCATACATTACAAATTGGATTACTGCAAACATTTTCGCCATACTTAATGTTCGATGTTCGTTAGTATAGTACGCGCATGTGAACAAGTTTTTACGTAACATGCAACACAACAAATTCGTTCGAACGTGTGTACACGGCTTTAAAATAACGCTAACGTCACTCATCAATATAAATGATGGGCAATTTATTTGTCGTCCGTTTGTACGTATTGTCGCCAGTTGAGCCTGACAGATGACAGCTCCGAACTGTTCGTGCAGAGTAACTAACAAATATGCCAGCATCACGCTCTCATAAACGAGCTCAAATATTATCCTATAACAAATTACCACATTGCCTGCGTGTGAAAGAGTAAACAACATTAAATATGAAACATTGTGAGGCAGGTCACCGCGGAATCTTTGTTAATGACCCAAAAGATGGCCAGCAAACATCACTGGCATCACTGGCACTATTTTGTAGCCAATTGCCAACATAAAATAACGAAACACCACTTAATACTCACCTTTATGTATTTAATCGTGATTTTGGGAAGGAAATGGAGCTTCCGTTATCCCAATCGAAATGTTTTAATGTAACCGCCTCGGACCCTTCCGCGCTGAACGTTGTCTAAATTTAGGTGCTTTTAATCAGAAGCTTATTTCATTCTGTACACACCTACCTCAAATATGTATTTATATAAGGAAAAAGTATTTTTACAAATGTGTTTTAGACAAAACAAAATCACATGGACTATTGATAAGCTAACCATATACTTCATAGTCTACGTATTTAGACACATTGTATTGAGAATATAAAGTATTAAATTCTTTCCGCTAGAGGTGCTTTTCAATTTGCCATACAATGTCTCTAATAACGTAAACTATGAAGTACACAAGTAGGTTACGTTGACATGCTTTGACGATTTCACCTCGTATAAATGAATAATGTTCAAGAGCGATTCATTAAGCTTAAAAACAATTACAGTGTCATGGATTAGAAGGGACATGTAGACCCCTTTATGTACGCATTTTGTATGACTCGCTACGCCTGAAAAAAAAGCAGGCGTTCCATTAAATGAAAAAGCTTCAATTTCATTACAGTGCTGCCAAACAAAGAACATCAGGAAAGACGCAACGCCCTTGTTTCAGCAAGATATGCTTTTTAGTCTGATTAATTTAGAATAGGCACAAAACACTAATGTCATCTGAAGACTTTCTTGTTCTTCGAAAATAAAAAAATAAAACAGATTAATGAAACCCTTATTAACAAAGCAATTGTTGCTGGGGCTTAATTTTAAAAACCAACAATGGAAGATAAAAATGGAGTGGAGTGCGCTGCGTCCTCCCGTCCTAATGAATGAGGAGTAATTTCAGTTTAAATAAAAGAGAGAACAATAAAATACCCATTTTAAAAACAGTACGATGAGCAAATTGCCGCGGCATCCAATTTATACACAATAAGGGAGAACTGTTAACATAGCTATTCCTATTAAGGAGAGCGAGCGTGGAGCACTGCTCGGATACGATTCGTACCTCGGCTTTTTATTTACAATTCACCGTTAAGTATTGACGTATATTCAATGTGTCATTGGCATTCTACACAACGTTCAATCACGATTCAGATCACAAGATCACGATCCACGTGATATAGATCATGATTCGTGTGTTACTTGTGATAGTATTGATAGTGTGAACAGCATGACGTTTACATATATTCTGGATACTAAACTTCTGCTGTTGAGTGCAATAGACCGACTCACATTCTCATTAAGGCTTCAGCAATGTTTATAAGGCAACACAATAGCATTCACACGTCATATATAAATGAAAATAGTCTAATCGGACCAGATAACATTCTTAATAATTTAAAAACCGTTATTTTAATGTAACCATACAAAACATAATTGCAAATATTTAATCAACGGCATATCGAATAAATTTAAGCTATAAATTAACATGGAATGCCGAGCCAATATCCAAGTACAATGTCAGCAGTAAAACACGTCACAGCGAAACAAGTCCAATAGCAAGGCTGAAGCTGTATACACGAACATACTAAATGAGAAAAGGGGAGCTTTTTTCATTAAGTCCCTAAATTGCTACGAAATATTTCATTTCGATCGAATGATTGGCTCGGGCCCAACTGTGACGTGCGGATGCCGAAGACAGACCTCCGACGTACACTATCAGATGTTCGTGGTAGGTATATGCTATTTTTCTCCGTACGAATACAAATGCCTTGCCAAATCGTCTACCGCTGAACTAGTCCAATTTAGAAAGCAATTTCGCAACCAATTCGTTTTGTGAGCGGATCAAGAGGCCAACCTTAAATATGGCGATTAAATCGTTTGCGCCGAACCCCACATTCGTCTTTTTAATGCGAACATCCAACGTTAACAAATAAGAAACTCTTATCGGCACTAACTTATCACGTCTGCCTCACGCGTTTTTATTTATGCCGCTCTCGTAAATAAGTAACAAACGGACACGAAGCCCTCGCCCCGGAACGAATCGTTATTGGCTCCTTTTAAGTGTAATTTTTTAAGACACAAATACTTTCTTAAAATTATTTTTCGGTGCGATACGTGGGAAATCCAAAGGAAAGGGCCAAAGCATAGTTTACCACGCTGGCCCAGTGCGGGTCGGCGGACTTCACACGTCTTTATAGGAGTTCTCAGACATGCAGGTTTCCTCGCGATGTTTTCCTTCACCGTTTAGCAAGTGATAATCATGGTTGGAAATGAGATTCACACATGAAATCCAGAAATCTCAGAGGTGCGAGCCGGGGTTTGAACTACGTTGAAAAGCGTTCTACTAACTTGGCTATCACTGCTGTTTTTTCAACTGTGAGAAATAATAAAAGTTATATACACGACCTCGTTTAATTTTGCTAAGATGGAAGCATAATAAATGATCCCCTATATTATATACGATAAACAAATAGAGCTTATAACATCGCATGTGTAATGCTTATTTATATGGATACAAATTTTGTTGACAGGGGACTTTCAACTCGGCAGCGTCATGAAAGAGCTCTATATGAAAGGTCCTGAATAGACATTTGTTGACATGTGTATGGTCTAACGAGCGAAGTTCTGGCCGTGATTGAAACCGCTGCCTTCGATAGTCATCGCACCCTTTCAGTACGGCTGACCCTCGGCCCCCACGCATACATCCCGTGCCCCTTCCATATTTGATAAAACGGCTTAATTAAAACTTCGCATAGTGTGTATCCGGACGACAAATGGAGCGAGTTTGTATCAGACGACCCCTTAAGATAAGATCCTTTTAATTATACAGGATTTGTGAGTTAATTAAGCCAAACTGGGCTCTATTGAACGTGTACTCAGTATAAATCTGCACTTTATTTAACATAAACACACGTCATCACCTGGCGGATTGTAGTCGGTCTTTGAATACCATTTTTTCAAAACCCATTTCATATTAATTGAGATGCGTTTAAGAGTCTTAGTTTCCGGCCGTATGTTTGGAAATATTTCACATTTCAAAAAATCAAGTGATAAATTCACGTTTAGAACGTTTAAAACTAAATAAAAAATCTCTGAATGCTTTTAAAAAAATATATGATTTTGAAACATTATGTATGTATAATCATAATTAATTTATACTAAGCACGCTTGTGTTCATTGCCTAACGAAAATTTGGAAAAACGCCAGCACTATCGATTCAATCATTCTACCCCACTATAGATTTTTCTTCAATTCCAAAGTTAAATATAAGCCTTATATTAGGTAAACGACATCATATTACGCACAGTTGAGAGTGTATGCCGAACGCGATCAGTGGCTGATTTGATATCTAAGCGGGCTGCGCAAGCAGTCAGCTAGCCATCGCACGTTGGCAAAGCAAACTCGCGCTACGTGAGGTACATAAACTTGTAGATCAACGGCGAACCCTCGTAGGACATATTGGTCACGTATTTTCACCAACTGCTTTTATTATCTCTCCGTCGTCGCTTTTAATTTTCTGCCGAAGTTAATCGCCGCTAAGACGCCTAACTGCCGTTTCTTCGTAGTTGGTTTTATGTCTTACTTAATGACTAGACGTGATCAACGTATGGGCATGTCCAAGTTTTTTTTTTTTTATAGGGAAAATAACGTAATCCTTACTTTATCAACTTGTTTTTTAAACAGGTTGATAAAATGAAGACAAATATCATGTGCGACATACAGCATCTCGATTTAATCGACCGATGAATAAGTTAAACTATGCATGGATAGATGATATTGAGTCATACACCTAAACATCGACAACAATATATCATTGCTTTTTATAGAACAAAAACAAACTACCATAGGTTACTATTTCTAGAACCAAATAAACATGTTTTCGTGTCTACTCGTTACTCTGAGTTTCCAAGAGATAAAGATAAACGCTTATTTGTGAAAGCAGTTTGTCTTTCTGCTAGTCTGCGTCCTAATCTACAACTTCTTTTGTAATTATAACCTTGAAACCAAGATCCCGGCTAGCCGATAAGACTTAGCGTTTGTTTATTTTCAACCATAATTCTGAATCCATTAGGTAGGCAAACCTAATAGAATTTTCACCGAGCCATCACTAAAGATCTTCGCAATTTAAAATTAGTTCTAAACAAACTATGGGTTGAACAGTTTTATTATATTTTAGTAAAGCTTTTTAAATATTATGCGTAGGTAATCATATTTGCGAGAGCAAATTTCTCTTCGTTTTTTTTTAACATTAATGTTGAAATAATATTATTAATCTAGATAAAAAATGAACACCAATCTTTGAAATATTTAAATGTTCCATGGAATTATTTAATTAATGTCAATTTTTTAATAAGCCGAAGATGTTTTTTAAAACAAGCGGACTCTTTCATCCTCTGCAGAAAAAAATATATACTATGATTACTCATATCAACGTCGTAATACATTAGCTCAATGAGCTTATCCTATGAACGAATGGGCGCCTAAGCTAAAGCAAATCATTACATAAGCCACTTATATACCTAAATACAAATATATGCATTCCTACAATACAACCACAGTCTACATATAGAGAATTGAAGTTAAAATTGATAGCAAAAGTAGGCACCTAGTATAGAATTTTATCACATTGAAAAAATAAATCTTACCTAAGTATTGAAATCTCAGTTGTCTACCCACAATTGTCGTTCAAATCTACCAAAGGGTAGCTAGAGTTTTGCATAGACCCAGTCAATGTAAGTCAATGAAGGTAGGTTGCTTATATTTTTATCATTAAAAATTAAACATGTATTTTACATTACACGTCGGTGATTTTGAGATGACAATGATAATGCAGGTTACACTGATTTACCCAACATTTAATTACCATTTGAAAGTCTTATCACTAGGTATCGCTGAACGAATGAATACGGCTCGGAGCGAGCAAGATGGAGGCGAGACGCGAGGACTACTATAAAATCGTGTTGCAGTTTACCACAGTTTGATGTGTATATTTATTTAATCTTTATTCATAACCATGGATACATAGTCCTTCAGTCGGCATACATTATACATTTTGATAATTTTACCAACTTATCGTATATTCCGCACCAGCTACGAATAAAGATGTATAATCTCGTTGCGCACCAGTGTTTCCTGCTTCGTGTGCATTCCAAATTCAAATTGGGAATTGAATGAAAATATTTTTACTTTTCTTTTGTCTTTTAATAAAACGAGAACAAGACAGTAGAGGGAAATTCTGGGAACTAAATTCTGATTAAACTATCTCATATCTTGCAATGTTGGTGACATATGTTGTGTTGCCATATTTGCTAATATTGCACTCCCTGCATGTAATTTGAAAGTCAATTCAAATTCGACAACCAAACTTGGCCAGTATTGTGGACTATGGCCATCATCCACCTTGTATGATGGGGAGTGTACCCGCTATAATGGCAATAGGTTCGCCCCCCCTATTCACTGAGCAAGATATACCATCGGCGAAATTTTGATACACTGCAGTGCATCTCTGCCCACCCCTTCGGCGATTACAGTCGTGATAGTATGAGATTATTTAACACATAATATACCACAGACAGCACATATTCGTAGACACCTTAGAGATAATAGACATGGTGATTTCCATAACGTAATCTTAGACGAAGACAAAATACAGGCAGAGTGTTACGAACAACATATTGTAGCCTAAAAACCAAGCTGATTTGTATAGAACACGCGAATTCGCATACGCAAGGCTGTAATTGGCGTGGTCTCCAAAAATTTACTTAGTTGTTTGGTTTTCAATATTTTTTTCATCTAACCACGTAATCAACTAAAACTCATTTAGCGCCGTCGCTTTGTCCCCGTGAATAACCGGGATTAATAATTATTATTGTGACAGTCGAGTGCTCCGTGTCGCAAGCAGAGCAATACAACTCCTTGCTTTTCCACTTGATTACTTTCGCACAATGGGCTGAACAAACAATAATATAACGTCGGCGACCATTGTTGAGCAGAAATAATTTCAGCCGGGTACCAACGGTGCCCGTTGTCCGCAGCAGTACGTAGCCATTCCGATTTTTTCATCCATTAACATCGTTTTTAATGCTTCGCTGAAAATAAGAAATGGATCCATTGGGTGTTTCCGTTTTATTATACGTTCTAATAATCGCCTTGTACGTTCGTCTGTAGTACCTTCGTGGTAAAAAACTATTTCTGGACCATTTGGACCATTCGAAGAGAAATGTTATCAATTTTGTGAAAAATGTTTTTCTTTGATTCGTATTTTCTAATTTTGGTGGAATATGTGTTCATCCACGTTCACGAGTGTAGGAAAATAAAACCCAATAGTAAAACATAACTTCAAGAAATTCGGTAATTAATCAGTAAAATATCCCCAACTTTACTTTTAAGGCGGGTTTATAGTCTACGAATTAGGCCTGCATAGAATCTCTTATATTTTATTTTAAAAAACATTACATTTGACGTTGGCAAAATACCCTACCTATAATATATAATAAAATCTACTGTTTTATATGAACAACTTCCTTTGCATGAATTGATAAGTGCTTTGGAGCCTTGGACTGTAGGTATCACGTTGAAACTGGTAGATTATTACTGAAAAGGGTCAAGATTTTTTTTTAATTTGTAATCTGTGCTATCAGGTATTGAACTCATGAAACGGCGGCATAAATAATGTAACATAAATCGTTTAAGCACGTGTTCAAAGTAGGTGACGTAAACGGCCATCGTAACATGCTCAGGGTTGTAAAATTGTACCATAAAATAAATTTAATATAAATCCAGAGTGGAGGCGACACATAAAATTGGAGTAAATCACCGAAAGTCAGGCGCTGGAGACGTTTACAGCCTCGGAGGCTGTTAGTTCCGGAAGCGTGGCGGATCGCGGCCACCACTCAGAACGCGCTATAACCAGATATTTATGTACCGCCTGCGCTTAACGAGTATGTCTTATATTTGTACCTGTTTACGCCCTTTTACTGTTGATAAAGATTTTCTCGGGTTGACTGATATTATTAGGAAAGGCTGAGAGAAGTTTTACGGTGAGCCGAATATTATTATATGATACGTTACTAAATACTAAATACGGTACTATTAGGTTGAAATACAAGAACTTTTTAAATATATTAATGCTAGATGCATTAATATATTTACACACCAATATCATAGAACAGTGTCACTCTCAAACGATTGGTGCTCAAAGAAATAGTGTCGTGTTATTATTTGGAGCGTTTACACCGCTAAGCCAGACATATGGCCCATTTGCCGACAGCGGCGCGCTACACTACCGAGCGTTATTCATGGCCCGCGCATTAATATCCTCCGAATGTGCACTTACGTCCAAAAATTAACGTATCTGATGTTTGTTCGCGTATTTCCTGTTTAGAGCGCGAACGATAAATCATAGACATATAAGTAGATGACAAACATTAAACGATACGTAAAAAGGATTACGTACTGGACGGTGGACGACTCCAGTATTTTTGGGTAATCTTAGTAGGTACTTAATAAGTTCTTACCAAATTGGTACAATAATTGACTAAGTACTTAATTAATATGTAACCAAACAATAATCCTCAAAGAAATATGTAAATAGCAGGTGTTAGCTATAAAAAAACTCTATTGATGGTATACGTTTTTAACGGACCTATCAAACATTTTTCCGCTTGATTGAGTGCCTGCAATATTTCAGCGTTCGTTTTTTTCATGTGGTTGTATTATTACTGCACAATTTAGTCGCTACTGAATATAAAATCAAACAAGTAGTATTTTTTTGCTATGTCATTTCTTTGAGAAAAAGGTTCAACAAAATAAATAAGTTATTTTAATAGTAACAAGGTTACGTTATTAAATAGTTTACAATGCGTTTCCCTGTTTATATAGACTAAAACTAATTATATAAGTTGAGTAGCTGCTTTGTGTTATATATAAATCAATCATCAAGTAGGCATCTCACTTATTACCTATATACCAAAATTTTTTTTTAAATGGTCTTACTCATAAACAGAGGAATTGTATAAAAATTGAACAATGAAAAGAAGGATTCGCCTTTATTCAAACTCGCCGAAAGTTGTAAACCGCAAATAACCAAAAGCAGCGCCCTCTATGATGGATTATTTGAAAATATTTTATATTCACGTCCAGGCGGAATCAGTACTGTTGTTCATTTTCATTCAGGGCGGCTCCCAAAGGACCCAGGCATGACGTGATTCATTTCCAGACTGCATTATAAATTTGTATCCCATTGTTTCTTTTTCAACAGCCAACTGGTTCAGTTACCTATTGTTGAAGCTAACAAAAGGATTGAGATATGCGATTTTTAAGTGCAGCCGGTGGAATTTTTAACTATTTTAGCGAATACAGTGAGACCGCTGAAATATGCGTTAAGTTAGTTTGCTCAATGGAGTCTCCATTTACCAAGGTCTAGCTTTTTAATTTTGGACTCCTATTTATTTGGACAAAAAAATAATGGGATAATTAGTCTTTTGCGAACATATTAATGGGTACCATTTCTGCTCAGATACGAATTAAAAAAAGAAACAATAATCGTGATAGTTTCAACCAAATTATGAGACACACTATCACTACCAACATCAATTACAATCACAGACAATCATGATCTACAGATTATATTAATAAAAAATGTTATTTAGCCATATTGAGACTTAAAAAAATCTGATTACCATTTAAAATACAATACTAATACTTTTACTTATGCAGTAAAACTCCTTCTTCGAGTACGTACAGTTGATACGAGTTCTCGAACAAAGGATAGAAAGCTAGGTTACATAAGTATCTATTAAATATTTCCTACACTTTCAATCAAACTGACATGAGGATTTGAGCCATCTCGGACCCTATAAATCCGTGGCCGTGTATAACATAGAGTTTCTTATAATATTGATAAGCCGAGTCCGGACCGACCCACACCGAGGCCTGCTAGGCTGGCTCGGGCATATATGTCGCGGGTAGGCTGACATAGAGCAGCCTCTGCGTTTGGTCTGAACACTACCATGAAATGAAATTTAGCTTTACAGGTAATAAGTTATACTAAATTACACGTGAACCTTATTGAATTCGATGTAGAGTCATTGAAAGGTAAAACAGATTATTGTTTTTAACACTATAGTTAGGTATAAACAATATGGGCACCTAACATATAAATTCAGTATAGCATTATATTCCTATTTTGAAATTATAAATCCCAGACGCTATAGTTCTCATCCCTTCAATTTATTCCAGTCACAGCTTTCTATATTCGTTCAATAATTCGTGAAATTATTGAGAGCTACCCTCGCGTAATATCAATTTAGGGAGTTCCCAAAATAGTTTTCCGAAATTAAGTAAATTGACTCTACTTCGAAAGATTTATCAATGACCTATATCGTTCCGTCGGTCCTATTCTTGAGATAATTGCGTTTTATGAAGCAATTTACCCCTGCTATGTCGTAAAAATGTTTATTTTATCACGCCTATTCCATTTTACTGTAATATCTGCGAAAATACAGTACGAAGGTAAGGAAGGTGAATACTTCACACTATATTGATTTGAAACGCACACATACACAGGATTTTTTTCTTTTAAGCAATATTTTACTATGTATATATTAATTTTCTACTGAACTCCAAATACTATTTAAGGATATATTTTTACTAGCGATGCAATCAACTAACATAATTCTTGTAGGAACTTATTCTATCCTGCAACTCCGCCCGTGCAACCATCGATATTGGCAGTACGTCAAGCAAACGAGATTATTCTTTAGCTAACCGTATACTTTATAGTCTACCGTATTTAGATATTTTGTATGGAGAATTGAAAGTTTTAAATACCGTCTGCTAGAGGCGCTTTTCAATTCTCCATACAAAATGTCAAAATACGGTAGAGTATAAAGTATACAGTTAGCTCGCACTTGACGCGCTGCTCGTTCAACTGTTCAAATGACATTTAGCACCTTTTAAAATCTACAATATAATGTACTCAATCACAGTTTTATAATAGAATATATAAATGATTAAATACACAATCCAATCAACACATAATGTTATGTACGTAATACACGTTTTTCTATTGTAACTCACAGGAAAATATAGAGATTATGAGATAAGGGGACACCACCCAATAAATAGTTGATTAATTACAGCGACTAGCCGCCGTCGTCGTCGAGAAACAATTGGCTTGAAGACTGATGCGTGGGAGATTAACAATGGAATGAATTATTCGTACGTGCCGCGTCTTGCCCGCGATGCTGGGACACGTGTTATACGAATCAGGGCTTATGGTGAGCTGTAATAATAATAACGGAAATAGTGCGCAATAAACTTGATATATATTTATTGACGGCCTGGTTAGTGCAGTTGGTAGTGACCCTGCTTTCTGTGCTGAGGGTCCCGGGTTCGAATCTCGGTAGGCACAAACTTTGTGTGATGAGCGCGAATGTTTGTACCCAAGTCATGGTTAATTCATATCTATATAAGTAACATATACTGGGTTCGCCTCCAGTCTATTGTACGGTATTCATACGATTTAATCGCATTTATTTTTAGTTTTAACGTTCCCGACGTTTTGACTGCTTTACAGAAACCAACCAGTTCCCTCGTGACCATGGTTGCTGTAAAACAGCCGAAAAGTCGGAAACGTAAAAACATAAAATAAACGCGATAAAATCTGTAAAATTAGTTTTATTGCAATGTGTAGTATTCGCGTCAATATAAGAAATCAATAATGTGAGGATACATTAATATATTTAATATTTAGCTCACAATGTTACCCCTCACCAGAATGAGTGCCAATTCGTGTAAATATAGCTAATATCGCGCCGACGTCCGTTGTAACTCTGCAAGGGGCAGACATTAATACATTTTATTGTGCTAGGTAAATGTTATTAACTTTCATATATCCATGTTTATGTGTGGGCAGAAACCGCCCAACACGTTATGAACCAGCCAACTATGCCACACTTGATGTTCAGGATATTGTTTCGGGCCAGACATGTACCCAATAATCTCTGACGTAGGTGTTTGTACGTCTTTCTTGTGTAACTCACCAAATAGTTTTGTATAACTTCGAATAGTTACATTGTTATAGTTTGAAGAATTTCAGTTATTAATGCTCTCCTAATTCTCCAAGGAAACTTGGTCTTGACTACTTCTAACAATCTTGGCCGTAGGATATTGATCGATACGATAATAATATCTAATATTAGTACCAATTAATTGTTGTGGTTTTTTTTTACTTGTATTTAACTATATTATTCGTTTACCTATAGTTAATGAGTACCCACATATTATTCCTTCATTAAATTATTACTAATTATGATCAAACATTAAAATTCTTCATAGCACTAAACGATCTCCGTTAGGTATTTTAGTATAATGTTGTGCAAATAGGTTTTAATTAGTATTATATACGTCTGATTTACAGTAATATCTTCCGTATATCAATTGCAATCCCGATAATTACCAGGTACACCGCGCTACATTTTAGCATTGATGTAGAGCACTGCGAGAGTCGGTGTAAAGCTTAGTGCCGTCGCCGCTACAGCGCTCGGCAACGCACCGCTACGCGTGACTATTTGACCATAAAGTTTGTGTGTCCGTTTATAGAATACTATAAAATGCTGGGGTTGTGGAAATTCTATTAGAAGAAGTTATAGAGAGCCCTACTTCCATATGGTTTTAACACTTCAGCACATATTAACTATGTTTTAACAATTTATCAAAGATTCATAGTAAAATAGGCGGTGACAAAAAAAATATCGAATACTTAGGTTAGAAATTTATCTCAAGAATCTTGGCCGGGCTGTACACTTTTAAAATAATTTATACATTTTAGCGATCTAATCATTCGCTACAATGCACTTTCAGATCTCTACAAGAAAATTGATGTTTTAATTTTCGCAAGTTAAAGTGTATTATAGCAGTTTTGTAAAAAATGCGATGCGACCCGCATAAGAAGCGTGCTCTAACCTTTATAACGCTTGTTAATCTACCTCCTGATACACAAAACCTCCATTATTCTACAATCCACATGCGTGTACCATATTACTTTATATCATAAGTATAATAAAATACATAATATTTTACTAGGCAATATGAACCGTGTAGCCTGTACACAAATACATAAACTCGCGTGGCGCGCGGACAAGGGCCGGTCGTGCACCTCGCGTTTATTGCCTTCCCCCGCCATATAACACAAAACTACTAACTATGAAGCAGCCCCTATACAAACCGCCATTGTCCTGTCCCGGCTATACGCTCCAGATATGTATCATTTCGCCACTTTACTGTCGCCTTTGAATTCACATGTTGCCTCATCCCGTCGCGATTCGCTGCGGAAGGTTGTGTCGTCTTAGCTATACTTGGCTACGCTTGGACACCTCATGAATCACTTTATATTGCTATTATTAAATAATAAATATATTATAGTATAAAGTAATTATTGATGTCTTTCTGAAATTCATTACACAATTAAGTCTGGGTATAATAAGACTTGAATGAAATAGTTTGAGTTCCTCAAAAAGGGTATTTAATTTTCTTTGAAGCGAACGACGTCTGAAAATAATTCTGTCGCCAAATCGAGCCCGCCGCAATTCTGAGAAGTTCCGCGCAATCTCTCGAAATAAATGCGATTAGCAATCCACTTACTATAATTAAGGCCACAATCCCGAGTTGAACGCCGCCCTAAACCTAGCTGATCGAGACGAGAAATCGAAAACAATTTCATTCGAGTTCTTCAATTTTATTTAATCCCAGAAAAGTCGCCACGACCTGCGGGGCTCAAGTAATTTCCTGAGGGGGGCGCGGGCGGGCTAGGCGGCGGGAGACGCCTGAAAAACGAGAATTACACCATTCGCTAATTGCAGCAATCAGTTTAATGTAGTCGACGAGACCGAACTGAATGGGATCCGGCCAATGGCCCCTTATAAACAACTGACTGTCTTTTTTAAATACATTTTTTTTTATTTCAAGCGTCCCCTGAAATATAGCAACACTTAAATCCTATTTGCAATTTCATGAA
The DNA here is from genome assembly GCA_905404115.1 of Pheosia gnoma. Lineage (NCBI taxonomy): Eukaryota > Metazoa > Arthropoda > Insecta > Lepidoptera > Notodontidae > Pheosia > Pheosia gnoma. The sequence goes on from FR989901.1 coordinate 5,510,382, forward strand.
AACGCCACTTAAGCCTTTTACGCTTCGCATGCTCTTATACCGTTCTGAAATCAGAATAATTAAATGGGATTGTTTCTGAACGACTACGGCTATATTATATAGGCACAGTTATATTATAGCGGGCAATATAGATATTGAGAAATGTCTCAATTTACCAGTTACTTCTTATTGATAATCGATAAAGATATTACTCGATAAAATACCGAGAAAGTAAATCGCGCCGACGAAGTAACATTAAATGAAATATTTTCGATGACCAAGAAGAGGAAAGAAAAAGATAATGCGTACCCTAGTGGGGTATGTATTGGGGTGAACAGATACTTATAATATCTTTTACTTTTTAGTCAAGATAATTTCATTGGGTTGAGATAAGGGTAACAAACTTTATATTTCCACCGCCCGCCTTCAGACATGACGTGTTGGCATATTCTTATTGCATAGGTACTAATATTATAAAGTGGAAAAGTTGTATGTTTGTAGGAGGTAATCTCAGCAACTACCTACGGTTTCATTTCTAAAATATATCTCACTGATAGAAAGCTAACATAGTCTGGGTTTCATTGCGCTATGACTATTGGGGGAGCTTTCCTAGTAAATGTGTAGATTATTCAATTACTTGATGAGTATTTAAATACGTTTAAAACTTACACGAAGGATTCAGACATCTTCACACTGTGTACATAGCCAGAACGGAATGCTTGTGAATCACCATCACCTACCTACACATCAGCCAAGATTTCAGTGGTGCTATATTTCTGACCTATCACAGTTCCCTGATACGTTATTTTAATAGGTTGCGATGTAAAAAGATTAGTTTCCGATGGCCATTAGCGGGCTCCTTGTGCGTCGACTACAGACGGCGTCACCTCTGTCTAATTTCCGTTAGCCTTTGAGCCGTGGCCCGCACAGAGTCGACATCTACAACGAACCACCCTAACGATGGCTATCTAGCAAACCACATAACTATACGTTTAACAACTTAATTATTTGAATAGAAAATATAATGTAGGTACCTATTTCTATTTTAGGTTTCATACATTTATATTTAAAATAAGGAAAGAAAGAAAGAAAGCATTTAGTACGCAACACAAAAAGATATATAAAAAAAATGAAAATAAAAAGATCGGACACACAGTAGTGTTATGAGCCTAATAGGACTCAGCTCAGCCTAATGCTGCAGTTCACTGCAGAGCTGATGTTCAGCTGCAGTATAGTAAGGGCATATTTGATACAGTTTCTATAAACAATCCAAGTGCAGTCTCTAACAGTCAACAATGAATTTCACCTAAAGGTCGAATACAACTATTAAGTGGATTTCCTATTCCAGTAGGTATCAATTTACCTATTAGGTACTTCGATGTTATGTCCCATTTCAATATATATGCATGATTGATTTATATCGAAACAATGGCAATGTGCTATTAACTTCGAATTATCGGTTGCGTTCAAAATCCCACTTAATCCATTTATATTAATGCGAGTCCATTAAAGTATAATGAAACCAATTACATTTATGTTGAGTCCGCATAGCCAATAAGTAATTACATCTGTCACAGCTGCGGGGGCGCCACTTTTGCATGGTTAAAAATGACATTGATGACTTGCCATAATTCATTTTGTTGATTGAACTATCTCCAGCTATGTGTTCAATATTACTCAGGAAAGCTTTCCTTGTTACATTTAAAAATAAGTAGTATTTGTAGTTGGATGTGAAATTAATTGTATGACTGTAACACCAATTAATTTATTTTAAATCTATAAAATATAAATAATTAGATAGATTTGTATTTTTAGAAGGTAGATACTTATATCTACTTAGACTAGGCATTTATATTCTTACAATAGTTCAAATTAAACACATATTATTAGAGTCTTAAAACATCGTATCCACCGATTCCTTTTCTTACTTTTCTTCTTTCTAAAATAATGAAATTCTTATTTTTTTATTCTACTTCGCTGATAACTCCACAGAGCCTACAAAGAATACAATCTAAAAAAGATTGAAGGCTGCGCTAGATAGGCGAGTTTTATCCGCTCCATTTCCATTGCGCGCTGGCCCAGTGGCGGTATTTGTTCCGCACTTCGGGTGAATGGCGGCGGTCAGTAATATCTGCTCTTTTCACATTCTTTTTAATATCTTGTTCTTTGCTAGGAGGTTTTTAAGCTACCATATTTCTTACTGGAGTTTAGGTAGATATTATATTGGAAACGTAAATCTGGATCGTAAGTGCGTAAAGTATCTATATGCCACTATCACGCGAATCGTCTGCGCATTCTGCGTCACTTTTTATGTATTTCGCACGACACGGATGATCTTACTGACGATTCATTTACAGTAAAATCTGGGTGTAGGTAACAAAATTCGACACACCTAAGTAACAAACTTGCTTTGTTACACAAACATTATGACCATGAGAACAATGGGTGAGTATTTAGTAAGTGGAGTCTAATTGTATCAGTCATAGATTTTATAGATAAACAAATATTCATAAATATATACACATTAAATGTACATTATACCGACTCTGAGCGTATAGCCTTACCGTAGCCAAAGTACTTAGATATATAAAGTAAATGACTCCGCAAAACTGTTCTGGCATCTCAAATTATCTAACAAACTCTTGAATCGCTTCTTTTACTCCGTGATTTGTAGTCTAGACCATAAGTAGTCTGTTTGTAACAGCTATGGAGATAAATGTTCGATTCTGAATGCCTCGCTGGACGGAATCAAGAAAAATAAAAGTTAGGAAAGGAATGGACAGGTGCACCTCCGGCGGCGGGCGGTGGTGGCGGCGGCGGCGGCGGCGGCGGCGGCCGCACGCAACCAGCTCCACAATTTATTTCACTTTGTGCGTCAAACAGACTCGACCCTCGCGAACTTATATCTGTTCCATAGAATACCTTTTATGAGCTTTTCTTTAAAGTAAAAATAAAGTTCTACTTGACATATTTGCTTGGGTAGTTTTGCAGGTTCCATCACAGTTGAATTTCTATTAATTCACGTATCGTGTCGTAAAGACGTAATATCGAGTTCGTGGCCTATGGGTAGAGGGGCGAGACCGCTCTGAGAAGACCAAACGCTATATAATTTTCTCATTTTCTCTGATCTTCTAGAACCCATGTCTAAAACTAGTAAAACATTTTTTTTATTTACGAAATTGTATAAAAAATCATCCTTAAATGACGTTTGCATCCGACATGTATGTCGTATCATTATAAACATGATATATCACACATTACGCTAAACTTTACGTTGCGCAAGCAAAATCACTGTAAAACTAATAAATATTTCATACAGCTAACCGTTTCGTAGGTACATCGTCATCATAGATAATCACTTGAAAAAGAAATTAACGAAAGAATAACACAAATCAAATCAAATAATAATAACTCCTACATTTATGAATTATTTTCATGAACGTTTTACAATAATAATCAGTTTTCAAATCAATTAGGACCAAATACTTGTTTTTGAACTCAATATAACACAAAGACAATAGCGAATTAACTTTTGAGCTAGACAGCTCAATTTAGGGATGTTTAATTAACTTTGATCTATCAAATTCTTTGCTTTCGATATTCGATTAATTAAAGTTTTGTTTGCTAACCATCCAATTTATACCTAACCGCACGGCTTCATACTACACGTGTGTAATTAGTTCATCAAGTGTACGAAGTTATAAAAGTTTGCCAATTTGTTGAATTTCGTACTTAAAAGTGTTTATTTAGGTGACCTGTGATTTTTCTTGCATACCCCTTAAAACTTTTAATTGATATTAAGATTGATAACCAATACAAATACTAGACGTTTGCTTTTTACATGTGTATACAGTATTTTGGTATAAACGTAGATATTTTCTGGTTTTTTTTTAGTTATGGTAATAAGTCTTGCATGGGTGAGCTTATTTGAAGCGCTTGTGGGGCACAGTTCAAGTAGAAATGAGAGGCGGAACAATAAAATGCGGATTTTTAGAAGTGTACGGAAACAAATTGCGACTCTGAACGTTCGCAGCCAGCTAGAAGATGAGCTTACACCCTTACCATTGACTTCGGAACTCACTATTCCAACACTGACTTCATATATAATCTAACTACATATAACTTAAAGATACACACAAATTTGTTTACCCACTAATATTATAAATGTGAAAGTTTAGATGGCTGGATGGATGTTTGTTACTCAATCACGCCAGAACGGCTGAACGGATCTAGATGAAATTTGGCACAGATATAGATTATAGCCTGGAATAGCACAAAGGCTACTTTTTATCACGGTAAAATGTATGATTCCCGTAATATAGATTTGTTTTAATTTTTCATAGAGCAAAGGATTGACATGATTTACAGAAAAGGACATAGAGGAAAAGGACATACTTTTTAATCGCGGGTAATACCGCGGGGCGCAGCTAGTTAACTCATAAAAGAGATTGACGCAAACACAAATATAAACAAAGAATTCTTATTTATCCTAATATCATATTCGACCTTTCACCAACAACTCTACCTTTCTCAAAGTCACAAGCCAATACTCGTATCTCGTATTTCGTCTCCAAAGTTATCTCTAAACAATTCTTTCTTTGCAAAACTTATCTTATATGAAATACAAGTGTCAACGCGTTAAGGGGAGTACAATGCGAACATCAAAGTCGATGGTAGAGGCCGCTGCGGTTCATCCCCCCGCGAAGATTTGTTGGTGAGATTTAATTTGAGATACGGTCGCGCGCGGCCACACGCCGACGTCGCCAACTTTTTACGTAACTACACGCAAAATTAGCTCGCATTGTATTATATTAAACTGCTCTCGCCTCTTTCGTGTATTAATGATGCCTACAAATAAAAGTTTTTAATAATTGTTCGAGATTATTTTAATTGTTTTCTTTAGAATACATTAATTTGTTTAGATATTCATCAATACTTAAGTACAAGAAAAATATATTTATTTAGGGCATACAAGAAAATGTGCATAATTTACATTAATTTTATTAGATTAAAAGGTACCTACTTTACCTGTAGAATTGTTCGTAGCTCCGCACCAAACCAAGCGCTACAATACCCCGCGAACATAGCCAATATACAACAAATAGCTGCCACATATTTCGCACAAGTTGCGAAGTTACATGAACACGACCAAGCCAAATTTCGCTTCCAAGTTTAAAAATTATGCAATGACTGCAAGCTACAGTGGTTCGATAACGTTTGCAGGTAGAAAACGCGCGCCCGGTGTGGCATGTATCATTCATAAGGAAATGCGGCGTCTCCCGTACGCCGCGAATATTTCACAGTCGGTTTATCGAGAGAGCAGAGCCGCGTTTAAAGCCTCATAGAGTACGGGCACAGGTGGCTCCAATATCCTCGCCAATAGTATGGAGACGTGATCGGCAAACCAAATCGCAATTGGCAACTCGCGACTTCCTCTTCAAATAATGAAATTTGAAATTTATTGTCCCCATCGAGCTCTCCTTCGTTCCAGTGTTCCAATAAATTAGGACGTAGGTAAGACGGCACGGGAAGAGAATTAGGGCGCAGTTGCCGCGAATCAGTTTCAGCGCTCGGCTTTAGTGTGGAATTTTAATTTCTAGTGAAACTCGGGGCTACGGTGTGTTGGCTGCCAACAATATGTAATATGCTTAATTTGTGGTTGTATCGGGAAAGTCGTCTCAGGATAACAGCTGCGCGATTATAGCATGCAAGAGGCATTGCTTTCCGGGATATATAATAATAATAATACCAGCCCTTTTTAATGTCCTATTGCTGGGCACGGGCCTCACCTCAATTCGAGGATTGCTTTCCGGGATATATATTGGTAAATTAGATGGTACCTAATTATACACAAGGAATACAGTGGAAAAGTAGAAAGTAACAAAATTATTATTAAAAGTAGAAACCTCGGGAACGTAAAAACATAAAATAATAGTGATAAAATCCGAAAAATTGTTTTATTGCAACGTGTAATATTCGAGTAAATAAATAGTAGAAATAATGTTAATTTAATTTTACGTACTAAGTCCAGATTACTAGAACGAAGTTGTCTGTAACGCATCTTAATAAAAAAAAAGCTCTATTAAGGATAGAGAAAATTCTTCAACTCTTTCCCTTAAGCTTAAAAAGTTTAGTAGATATCAATACAATAAATAAACTTTTTCCGTAACCGCACAAATATATATCATCAATTCAATCCGAACTAAGCCCGCTTGATGCACAATGAATGGCCTGAAACCTTTCGAAGTGAAGCCAATATTGCAAGCAGTTTCACGAGATTTATCTCCGCGACTCATTTCGCAACACATATTCATAGCACATCGACCTAACACCGAAAAACTATTTCATATCCAGAACCGAGATATCATTTTCAGATACGAATCAATTGTTTGCCATAACTCAGGTTTTTTGTAAAGCCCGAGACGCGGGAAAATATTTTCGCCTACGATATCAGCTTTATTCTAGTCAACTAAACATAACCTTTTGGAATATCTAGAAAAAGCTCAAAATGGTATTGTAGATTTCAGGTCCCAACTTTATTACTGATCCTTACATCTTTACAGGTTACATCGACCCAAAAGTCAAATTACTTTTACTAACTTCTAATGATAACAGAAAGTTATGAGAAACTCGAATCAATCTTAGAATTTAGTTTTATATATTTCTTTGTAGCCCGTGAATCGGTCCCCGGAATTTGTTAGTGATTTTTGCCTTACAACAATCTTTTCAGCAATCAACGTGGATGCGCTTTGAATGAAACAGCGTTTTTTTTTACTATTTTTTGTCGAGCACCTAGTACTTGCTACAGAGCGGTGCTCAGTACTCAGAGCTCAGTGAGGCGGTATAATAACGAAGTACCTATCTATACGTACCGATAATATACTGTACACAGTTGTACTAGATTTTCAATCTGCAATTGCTACGATTTTTCCAATTCAAAGGCATGTTTGTCTATTATTTCATCTTTAAGTATACATTTACTTTCCTTTCATACATTAACATCGCATACTTTAATGTCATTTTAAATATTTAAGTAATAATTAAAATAGTCATAATAAATGAATTTACTACACAACCGAAGTCAGGTAACCATAGAACATACTTCAAAGTAATGGCATTCTCAATACACAACCCTGCGTTAAAAGCTTTTAAAGCCATAAAAGTTTTCTACTCTCGTATATATCCGAAGTAATGACACCTAAATCTGATGGAGTAATATTAGTTGAGTATTCACATAAGAACATTCCTCTCAGATGTTTATTGCATGAGAATGATAGTTTGAGCGCGTACTCAGAGGACGCTTAATTTATGGCTCGTTTAAATATTTTACCATGTCCAATAATATGGTACGAAGCATGATATAAAACAGTATAGTATACGTCTAGGGAATCTTTATTAAACAATCTGAAGTCTACCTAGCTATATCTGTATTAAAAGGAACGATATACATAACGTTATATACGTGTTATATTGAAATACAAATCCCAGGTACGCACACCCAGCATAATATTACCCGCAAAGGTTAGATACAGTAGTTATAATAACTCAACTGAATACCTAACTATATCCCGGCTTCGAGTTCGCACCGCAGCAACTCTCTCGCTAGCAATAAACGCCCCGAGAAATATTTTCACATCGTTGTGGAAGTTAAAATGAAAGTAACTACACCCTGTAGAGCAATATCGGACCCCTCCACCGGCGACGGATAATGCTGAATATTTCTGTGGGTAACATAATTTTATTCATAAAGCGAACGCGGCCGATTATCTTTCATAACAATTGTAACGCACAATAGGCGCTGATCAAAACTTTCTCGATTGCAATTCGCACATCGTATTGTTCAATCTGGGAACGAGACCATCGCATTGGGTGTATTTATATACACGCGAAAACGTTGTATGTACATGCATTTTTTTTCTTAGTATATTTTATGATTTCAGGTTTTTATTCTTTTCCCGCGATCACATACTTATTCATATTTTTTTAAACCAAATCGGAATGCAACCTCAACCGAGAAGATCCGGCAAGAAATTCTGAGGGCTTGTTATTTTTGTAATTAATGCTCATCATACAAATTTTGTCTCTTCCAGGATTCGAACCCGGGACCATCAGCGCAGAAGGCAGGCTCACTACCCAGCTGAGCTAATCAGGTCGTCGCTTGTTATTCGGCGTTGATCGTGCTTGAGGTACAGGCTTTCCACGTAATATTTTCCAATAAACGTACCTACTTTATGTTAATAAAATCTAAAACATAATAAATTGAGCGCACACAAATGAAGCTAATATTCGATTTGTAAGTAACGTCACCAGTTGGAGAGGAGAATAATAAATTTTGATTACTTTCTCACGTCCATAGTCGTGATTCGATTCCGCAATTTTTCACCGCTCCCCTTAGGAAAATGATGATTAAAATGGAAAACGTTATTACTTTCAATCATGTATTTTCTCTCCCACCGCGATTTTCAATAGTGATCATGGCCTATTTATTGTCTGTCGATGAAGCTTTTGCTTATTGAATTGATGATACTCGTAGGTACTCGATGGTTTTTTCATCGCAAAGCAAATAACCGTGAATTCACTTAATACTCTTCCTCAATTTGTTACGTCACTTTAAGAATACATTTCAGGTTTTATTTCGCGATTTTATTTTATAGGTCTCAGTGATTTCTTCTGTTTATTGATCACTAGCTTCTGCCCGCGGCCCCGCCTGCGACCTTGATGAAACATAGGACTCAGGGATAAAGTGCCGCCTTCTATCATTGAAAGAATCTGCAAGAGTAGTTCTGAATCCTCCTACATCCATACTCATAAACATTATAATATAGTATAAATATAGATATTACTAGGTGTCCCAGGAAACTTCGTGTCGCCTCAGAATGAAATGTATGAGAAAATGAATTATCTTAATTCTATTTTTTTGTGAATTTTTCGCATGTTATAGTGCATAGTTATTCTGCTATTAGGGGCGGAGACAACTCCAAAAAATCATTAATCATTTAAAATCGGCCTTCCCGTTCTTGACTTATAAACGGTGTAACTAACACATTTTTTTTTTATATACCTGTACGGTTAATATACAGATTGAGCGAAATTTCGATCTAGAATTAGTTCAAGAAGGTCAAGCATTATATAGTTGGTACGAGTAGGGTACATACAAAACCCGCAACGATATTACATTAATATCAGACGGGTTTGGTGTTGGTGTTATAAATATTAAGCTCCGAGAACTAACGCCATAACCCGCGCATCCATCAAGTCCAGAATATTCCGGCCGTGTATATGCGGGGAACAAATTACACACGCCTCGTTGTTGACTAGTTACCGAGTAATAAAAAAGTTAGTTTGATAGCAGATTAGAAAGTACGCGAGAGACGGCTTGGACTTGGGATTACGATACTAAATAAATCGTATTCTCGACAACGATTGTTTCTTTACTGTACGATACCGATCCGATCTAACACCAACACACATTTGATTAATATTAAAAAACCCAAACGATAAAACAAACATTTAAAATATCTGGTCATTAATTTTCGAGTATTATCTACTGATCCTTAATGGCGATCCTGTTGAGTTAGTCACCCTATTTTATAAACTGTATAGTTAAATTTAAATGTTCCCCATAATGCCTACTTCATTGGTAAAATAAACATGAAAATGATTTGTGACTTAATCTGAATAATGATATTCGGAATTTAAATACATATAATTATTATTCATTCATACCATAGGTATATTCAAATGGTCCTCAATAATATATTAGCGCATGATTCGTTGTTCTCATTCGTCGCTCTCAATACTTTTAGCTGTACGCAATTATTAGTGCGATTATCGACTCTGCGATTAGTCGCAGAGGATCCGTCTCGCTTAGTGTAAAACCGACCTGAATCCACCAAGCAGCTGTGCTACCAAACTACTTATCGACACCTAGCTCGAGTACATCTAAGCTTACCAAACCACATACTTACCTAGGATTACAAGCTAGAACAGTTTGAGCTCGCTGAACAAAATAACCTGTCGTGTGTGATTAACTCCAAGACGCGTTCCGATACGATTTAAAAGATCTGTATCCCAGTAAATAAATCTCTCAGATATGGGTTAATTCGTTAAATTTAAACATGAATGATTATTTCACACTCGGAAGATGTACAATTGTTTTATATTTTTCTGTAATTTAAATCTAGTATTCTCTCAGTATGTATAAGAATATTCTTTTTTTTATATATTTAGAATGAAGGAAGATAGGTAGAGTGTTGTCTGGAGATATTTAGTGTTCTGTTCGGACAAATAGGTGTACATTTTCCAGATTCAAAATCCCTGAATAGGCCAGTGCTTTGGTGACATAAGCTCTAAATCCCCAGACGGGTGATTTGTCATACCTCCAGCAGTTAGAATCTGTAACCATACGCATTACGTTTAATTAATTGCTAGTACTGTATATTTCTAGCTCGAATTACTTGTTTCCAATAACTCATACCAACGTATTTACCGTCTTGACAGGGCACAACACGTTTTTAATTTATTACCGTACGAAAGGGTTTCCTCACGTTATTTCCTTATACGAATGTAGTACCCTACACATATTTGACGGAAAATACGTGTTTGGGATACGGGGACTCTATAGTGTGAATACTAGCTACACTTCAGTCATTACTCGTATTTGTTACATTCATGTGTATAAACTACTTATCATTATGAAACTATTAAAATGAAGGTTTATTATATTCACAAACAGAAAAATAAAAAAAAAACTTATTAATATCTGTATTAAGTAAGCCAACCGTCTGATCGATATAATAAATAAACGTTTTTAGTAGGCACTACTTATTATGCTAAAGAGCCCAATCTTGTACTACTTGTCTTGCTAACAAGCACATAACCATATTTTATAACGGATAACGTCAACATTGATAAAGTGTAAAGCTGATAAATTGATTTATGACACTGTACCGTGCCCACTGCGTGCAACATTTATTTTATTTTGAAAGCTGTAGTGGCTCGAAACAAAGACTTAATTTCGCCTTCAAGACATTCCGAAATTTGTAAGAACAGGAAACATTTACAGCGGACATGATTTATGGGTTTTGCTGGAATCAAGATGCGCGAACAAATTCCCGCTCATCAATTTTAATTCAATATCACCCGTTGTCGAGTCCTCGGCGCCACTCGTCCGTGAAGATCCACCTGCCTACACTTTACTTGAGGCTGTCAGTTTATTACAAATGCTAGGCGTTTATCTACAGGAAAACGTTTGCAAAAAAGAAGTAATGAGAGAAACGTGACTTAGTTTACAGAATCTGACAGGACGTTTGCATAGAATATTCCGGCTAGAAAAGGTACATTGTGAAAATACAATCCAATAAGTTATCTAGTATTCTTTTTAGCTAAGTACATATAGCTTATTACATCAGGCATGGTATTTCAAATTTTACCTACTTACGTTGGGACATTTCAACATAATGATTAAAGAAGATTTCTTTAAATGTTGTGTACCAAACCATAAGTACCTTTCCAAAACCTTTTCAATCATCAACTCATGTAAAATTTCAGCAACCCATATAACGTAACTTTACAAACTCATCATGAATAAATAAATGACCCTTAAATCAAATATTTCCGTTAAAATGTTAACTAATCAAAAGTTAAGCCCATACAAAATTAGTATTGGAGTGGGTTGGTCCACTTAATCACAAAGTTGGTTCACCTGAGGCGGTTAACTCACCGGCACCTTTATTTCCTTTTAATCTTAAATTAACTCTGGAAACATTCAACTACGGTTTCCCACAGCGATAGATAGAAAAAATAACTGGCAAGCTAATGTATAATTATTTATTATTGTAGTAAAGTATTATAACGTAATAAGAATATTGTACTAACAAAATTTATAACATTTACATGAATGGTAATCAGAAAAGAAAAATAGTTTTTTATATTAAAAGTTCACTCAATAAGTAGGGACTTAAAGGTAAAGTCCCATTCGTTGAACATACAGCTGCGTAGGCTTCATTTATTATTGACAATATGGGAATCGCACTATTTCAGTGGGCTTACGTGAATACAATTCAGGTCTGGGACAACTTAAGAACTAAAAACAGTACGTTTCAGTTTTTACAGGTCCTTTTGGAAATAAAACTCACATCTTATTTTCGTGAGTTTAATTTTAAGAATAGCAATTCCAGCAAAGCAGACTTTAAGCTTTTTCTTTTTGTTCGTTTTTAGTATGCAAGAAATTTTGATGGAAATATTTACTAAAAATCTAAATAGTTGTTTTGCAAGAACGATTTAAGTAGAGAAGTAGGTACTGACCAATGTCTATTATATTTAGTTGCACAAACTTTATAGCTCGGTGATGTTACCATCCAGCTTGGCACACTATGAGGGCTCAAATGGCGGGGATAGCTACGTACACAGTCACGACGAACTGAGACATTTTTTTCGTAGAAACTGCTCTTTTCGCCATCCGCAAGATTAGATTCAAGAGGATAAATCTCTCCTTCCCCCCCTCGTGTCGCCCGTTTTGTGTGAAGGCTTTATTCCAGATTATTTATACAGAACATTTCGTTTGCCAACTTGACATACTGAATAACGCTATCCTTTAATCTCGCGGCGTTAGAACCATCAGTAGACACCTTCTAACAGGAACCACGGTGCCAGTTTGGCTGCGGAAATAAACTGAAAAAACATACTAAAAGCCCGCTTTTAAGAGTTTTCTAAAAGAGTTTACCGTAAAAGCTCTCTCCGCGCAGTATTCATTAGGGTTAATAATTCGGCGGTGCGATGCAGGAACAGTTCACCGATTGCGGCACTGGGAGTATAAACACAAAATTACATTGAGAACGGCACGTAAGAAGCGAGCAATTCCTGATGTACCATGAAGTTAGATTGGAAAACTTCTCATGATGCAACACGCTATTGCTCTGTGCCAGTTCACTCCACTTCTCATATTAACGTAACTAGTTAGCAATATCAACTGGTAAAAAAATACAAATTGAGATGACGTCACGTCACGTTGCATTAACATAGAACTTGCATCTATAATATTATAGTGAAAGACAGATTTAAAGAAAAAAATAATCATTAAATTCAATTCCTTAATAAAATTGTGCTTACACTATAAAACATAGTAGACACAAAACAAAATTAAACAAGCGTGAATCACAGTCTCATATGAAAAACATCAGACCAATGCTACATAAGTTTCAGAGAATAGACCATCCCACGAAAATAAGCCATTGAGCAGACGGTCGAACCAAACAGATAAGATTTCATTTGTCCCAACTGCTGCTCTCGACTCGAGAAATTTCATTCAAAACTCATATAGAAAATATTATAATCCAGTTGTTGTACATTTTTCCCTTAGGTAATATTGCTTCTAGACGTTTGTCGTAAACAGGGGCTTTGTTGCAGCAATTTCCACGATACCACATTTCTGCGAGATTAAATTCGTAATACGGCTTCCGTTTGGCTCGGCCCGTATTCAGTGCGCCTACCACCGGAATTTGCGTAAACGTCACCGCGTCGAGAGATTTCAATAATAACAACCCTGGTCAATGGGAGATTTTAATTGGGTCAAAACTCAATTGTTTGCTTTGCCGTTATCTCAATTATGTTATCCCAGACAGCTAAAAAAAATTGAACCACTATAAAGTTTAAAACTCTGTTGTAAGTACTCATTAATTTTATGTTTACAACAAGGACATAGAAATAGATACAAGCTACAAGGTTATTTGCATCATTAATGGCGGCAAAATGTTTATCGCGGAACCATTTTAACGAACATTCGGACGCCATTTTCATATCATCATGTCACATCCATTATTTTATTTATAATGTGTATTTATTGAATTTAATATTGCTATTAATTACTTGACACTGGCAAAATACCCGCTAAGTTGCGGGTGAGGCCATATTCATATCCATTTTATTTCATCGCATCTCATTTCGTAAAGAAAGAAGAAGAAGAACGAACATTCGTTTCTTGAATGACTTTTTCCTAGCTCCACGTTCGCTGCATAAAAATAGAAAACCTAACACATTGTATACATAAGGACATAACAGTTTGTTGATCTTCTTCTTCTTCTTTGTCGTATGGCTCTTGACAGGGGGGTCGTGGTCCTCATATGGAGCTGTCAGGGGCAGATGTGATTTTGTACGTAGTACTTATGAATTTCCAGTCTGACTTGAAGCCAAAGCAAATATGAGTTTAATCAATCAAACGAGAGGGAGTGAGAGTAATATTGAAGATTGGCATGAATAAAATTGTATTTTAATTAGCTATCGAATCGTATTCAATTAGATCCAAACGGTTTCAAAGGTTGCTTTTTTTTTCAAAAACAAAACCAGTCGCGCCCTTCCCATAGACATGCTTTTTAATAAAGTCACAGATCTAATAACTGGAATGGTTGAAATATTCCACTCATTAATTTGCATTTCAACGCGATTCTATCTGCGTTTCTTTAATTGTTATTAATAGTCGTACGTAGTAGGGGTCTCGGGGGAAATGGGATCTTTTTCAGAATGGATTATTTGTCAATGTCAGGGCGGCAGTGACGCTTGCGTCTGTTTCTGATAGCCTCGTTGTTTCGTTTTATTGGTAAGGCGAGCTTTCGTTACGAATGACGTATGTATGTTCAACATAATTATAGGGCATGTAACGATTCGGCCACATCTAGGTTAATGCTAATGCCACTGTACGCCTTAATACAGGCATTAAAAATTACCACGTTAAACGCTTGGCTACATTAATGTAGATCTGCTGTTATAGCTATTATCTAACGTCATCAGTAATGGCGTTGGTGAATTAATGTGTTAAACTGTTGGCCATATCTGCTTATTGACAGTATTGAGGCACTAATTAGTATACTAAGCTACAGGTGTGACCGTGGCATAAGGTTGTGTTCATTCAGACCATGCTAAAGGCAAAGATGTTACTTAGTTACCGTGTTTAACAAATATAAAATACACTCACAGAAAAAACTGCCTACATTATTGATCACCAATCATCACATAAGGTGTCATTATTATTATATTTATTATATTATTATATAAAAACACAGCTATTTCGTTTCGCATGAGAGCTATTTCACAATACAAACAGTAATAAAGCAATAAGAACAAACTTTCAGTCATTATTTGTAGTAAAACAATACATAAACCAATAGTCAGAGTTACGCCCCTTATTATACCCACGTAGAGCTCTATATGAACGTACAGAACCAGACAGATTGGATTAGGGTTCCACAGGTAGAGAACGTATCGACGTCCTTAGCTGAAGGCGAAATTGAGACGTTTCGATAGCGGCCGGCCGATATTGTGGGGTGAGAGCACTTCTGCTCAAGAATTTGAGCATTCCGGGCCGGTCATCTTCAAAGATATCGGTTACAATTCACATACCGGCCATAATGCTTGCTGGCACGAAATTTCTATTGGAAATACGTTGCTATAGCATTGGAATATATAATAATAATATTAGCTCTTTAAATGTCCCGCTGTTGGGAACGGGCCTACCCTCAATGCGAGAAGGATTAGGTCATAGTCCAATACGCTGGTCTGTGCGGGTTGGCGGTCTTCACACGTGTTTCGAGTGGTTTTCTTAAATAAGCAGGTTTCTTTACGATGTTTTCCTTCACCATTTAGAATTTGACGGTTGAAAATGAGATTGGCACATGAAATCCCAGAGATGCGACGGTTTGACCCTGAGACACTCGTTACCAAAGCGAGTGTTTTACCGACTTGGCTATCACTGCATTGGTATATAATACAATTTGGAAATGTATGCAATAAATTCGGGTAGTATAATTATTTCAGTTATTTTCCCTTGTAAAACAATATAACAAAAGCAGATCAATCCGCAGCATAGTGTAAATATTACGTTTGCGCCGTGGCACCTTCAGCTACCATTGTCAAAAATGTTTTATTACTCGGTACTCGTATCGCACAAGATTCGCGTTGCGTCATTTACGTGTTCTCGCGAGGCCGTCAACCATTTGTCATTTTATTAGTCGCGGCCGCAATATTCTGCGAAATAACTCTCTGTAGCCGGTGCGACTAGATTGCTTCCAAGTTTACTGCCTCGAGTCGAGGCGGGGAAGTGAGAAAAAGTTGTAAATTTGCCACCAAATCGCGCGTTTATACTGTCCGACTGACCTCCGCTGTCAGTGATCCGGGCCTGCCAGAAATTGGACTCACCTGGTTATATGCCTTTTAATAAAGTTGAGGTGAGGTACTCTATCGTGCTTATCAGATAACCTCTCCAGATAGCGAGTAGGCAACCATCTTATCTTGCTTTTATTAAGTAGGGGTGTAGGTGTATTCTTACAGCGCCTACCAAGTTACCTATTCAATCAAGAACTAATAACCTAAGCATCGAACACTTTTACATGACAATTTGAGTTTTCAGAGAATCGCCATTGAGTGAACAATAGCGGACCAAGAATGGATCGTTAATATAAATTTCAATTCGCATTAATCTTTTTCTAGCAATAAAAACTGCGCAACAAATTATTATCGTTGCCGTGCCCATTAGCAAATTGTGTAATTTTCCTTTTTCAACTTTCAGCCAGTCCGGACGAAATTACTCCGCCCTCGGAACCCGCCATTTAAAGCAAGGAATGATGAAAATTGACTTTAATAATTACATGAATCAAATTATTCCCAAGCTCGGCACTGTACATGGCTACAATACAAATGAATGTTAAAATAAATTTGAACTTTTGTAATAATTGAATTTCCGATTACAATACGCTAAATGCTAATGGATTTTTGATTACACGGTTTGTGATTAACACATTTTTTATTACAAATACAAATGTAATAAAAATACAGTTTCTGTCATTCTAATATTATTATTATGTACTCTACGTACTGCACTGCACTCTACTGTATCAACCGGGTAATTATAAAAAAAAACACTGAAAATAATTTTGTGTATTTCCACAAGCAAAGGATGTAGGAGAGCTACAAAAAGAGGATTAAAACTTGTTGCAACTGCGTGCAAAGGTGATGAAGAGCGACGCAGTTGGACCGGGGCCAGTGCATTCCTGCCTTTTTCTTTGCCAGCCATTGAAACTTTGCGGTAGTTTTGATTACCGCTAACAATATAGGTATATAGAGTAAGAGGATTCTTATAATTTATGTGATTTCTCTATGGAATAAATTGCCTAATTATATTTCTGTGTTGCCACACGCTGATTCACGCTATACTAAGCCTCGAATCTGAGCTTTAACGCATTTGTAAACACGTTTCTTTTTTAAATTGAAAAAGCAAGTTTTATGGGTTAGCATATCCTCTTTTTGAATCATTCTGTATTATTATATACTCAAAAGCAGAGTAATCGGGGTGTCTTTTAAGCAAACAGATTATGAGACATTAGTTGAACTTTTTATTGGATCATCTAATTTAGCATATTTAATTTTAACATCTCCAGCTCCATCTCCACTCTTACTATTTTATGTTAATTACACAGAAAGCTAAATAAAGTAAATTGACCAATTAATAGTTAAGTAGAGCACACGTGTATATAAAACACAATGTGGCTCTCAAAAGCATTATACCAAAGCGAGCAAAAGCAGTTTGACAATAGGAGTAAAGGAATTCATATTTGCTACTGTTGCCTTTCACGGGCACAGAATTTAAATGAACTTTGGCCAACAACAATGACACTAGAGACTTTTGTTCCATGAACAATACATTTTACCGGTAGAATTAAAAACTGCGGACAAAAGAGTACAAATTCATAATGCAGCCGCAGCCGGCCGAGGCGATTACGTGCAGCGGCCGATCTTGACAAAAATCCACGTCAAATATTTCCGTATTCAAACAGAGGAAGACGTGAACATTCTTACGTTATTGTAATTATTACGAAACTATATGCGCTCGCGGCTTCTCCGCTCCATGCAGGCCGGCGTCGTGGTTGATCGTATCAAGCGTGCACTACGAATTAAGGCGCAGCGTAGCGGTTTGCTACGCATCAGCGTAGCGGCCAACGTGATGCTACGCTGCTTGTTTGCGAACTCGCACAATAACCTAATAGGCAGCAAAATGTAAGCCTACCCGAAGTTAATATAAGGCACTAATATTAGTTAGGTAGATTTTTCAGAATATTTATTTATGCAGTTCTGTTTATACCCATCCACATAGAGATATTACAGTAACTCAACAATCTTCCCCTATTACAATAGGAGAGACGTTAATAGGCTTTCCAAAAGAAACAAATGTTCAAGCTTGCGCAATAAAAACAAGATGAAATAACAGGGAACGTCCACACAGCGATTGGTTCCAAGACAGACGAGTCGACGACAGCCCCTTATCAGATGAAACATGTTATTTGTCTTGAGGAAAATACAAAAGTCAGCCAAATGCCTTGGCTCGGACAGCTCAAAGCTCAAAGCTGGCGAACTGTTAAGGAATACGAAATGTCTCTGATCCAATAAAAATGCAAGCCAAACGCTGCTTAACGTACAGTACGCGCCGTCCAGAATATAGCCATAAACTGTGATCGTATTATCAAACAATGCGGAGATCGTACCATTGTATCCCGGACTCGCAATGTCATTCTCAACGTATGTTTGAATAGGAGATTCCAACTCTGAAAAAATAAAGTTATTTTTGACCGTAGATTGCTTGGTTTCAATTATTACTTCGATTTTCTTTGTTTCGTGGCCAACAATTTTAATAAATAGGTGTTGCTAAGTACGGTATTAAATATTAACAATCCCACCGGTAGCGGTAAATAACAAGTAATGCGTTACTAAACATTTTCAACGGGCCCAGTTTAGACAAATAAAACTTAATTATTTTTAGTAAAATCTTTAAAATTAGTTCCATTTCAATTCGGTAAACTTTAATCAAAAATGTATGAAGCTGTTTTGCTTGCGACCTTCATTTATTATTTATTCACGAGCCGGAGTTAAGTTGTAAAGTGTAGATTTATAGCTGGTGACATTTAATAGGACTAAAATATGTACTACCCTCCACAACAGACGAGGTTAATCTTCACTAGATTTCATATGATATAAAAGATTTTTCAACATTCTAATCTGATTAATATGATAATAAAGGTTTTAGTTAAGAAACTAGAAACATGAAAGTTGTAATATGAGTAGTAATTTCGATTATATTCTTATTTTTTCATTCTATGCTACAGATAGCGTTTGATAAATATGTCCATTTTTGATAGTACCCTGCCCTTCTGGTAACTGCGGACAAAACGCGATCTCCTTTAAAGTCTGTCTTTACATATCTGGTCCGTGTTCACTTGAAACTTGCTCTATTCATGTCCACGCACCCGCCATTCCTAACAGGAAAACTTACTTAAAACTTTAAATAAAATGGGCTATTGATTTCTTATATCTCCGCGAATAATACACACTGAAATAAAACGAATTAACTGTCATCTGTTTAATAACAGTACTTAGAACATGAAAAAACTTGAACTCCAGTTTGGGGTCTTTGGAAGGTCATCAAATATCATTGAAAAAAATGTTTGTCGATGTCCTAAGACGTTTGCTTACCTTAACTTATCCACATTTTTCACATTGTCCTCTAGAACCATTTATTTTTAATACAATAATATTTAACGGCATCATAAGCAGTCAATGGAAAACGTCTGATATCACAATACAAAGTATGGGCCTACTCATTCTGATGTCCTATATAATACCGGCCATGTATGAAATGTTCCAAGAAAATTGACACCCATATGCTTTTCGTATGTAAAACAGGTAGTACAGTTAATATCCCCGCTCTCCCAGTCACATTACTTGGTAGAGAGAACATAGTCTTATCTCTGAGGCTATAGCTTGTTTATCGTCCGACTCCCATTTATGAGTTCGTTATTTCCCTATTCTTACGACATAAAAACGTCGTCCATAAGAATAAGTTGGAGCTTTTATCTCTCTGCGTACATTGATAAGGGAAATTAATGAGAAGACTTATAAGGATCGATTCCGATTAATTTGTTGTTGTAGTCGAGTTAGTAAAGTCAAATGTGACAATCCATGGGGGAGATTGTGGCGACACGAGTTATCTTCGGAGATTCTGGCTTGGTATCGTAAACCGTAAACCTGACTTTCTCTGTTTCCAATGTTTCCATTTACATATTTGGGCATGTTTCACGGTCGATTTCATTGCCAACAGATGAAGCTCCGGATAATTTTCGCATGAAACGGATCCTCGGCACATGGCGTAGTTGTTCTTGTAAATGCGTATCCAGCCGTCGTCATCGTAAAATTATATTACGCCGACGTATATGAATCATAAGGATTTTGTTGTCCATAAATTCTTAGATCATTAGCTATTATTATGTTTAATAAATTTGGAAGTCTTTTACAAAGTTTACCTTTTGTTTCGTTCATAACTGTGACATGTCGCCTACAATAAAATGGTACCTTCCATGAATGAGAAAAATGGCTCATTTCGTGCCGTGGAGTCCGCTGACCTGGTTTCGCCATGGGCCTCGCGTGGTCTTATTATATTTTATGAAGCTCCCTTGCATGCCTGAAGGGTTTTGTAATGTTCGCCACTCGCCGACAATGTCTCTGGGTCTTATTAACACCTTACTACATTACACGCTGCTATTACTATTTATGTTGGTACATATGTTTCGATGTTTATGTACATGTATTGAGGAAAATTATTTCATGTTGTGCACTTAGGTAAGTGTCACAGGTACTAAACTAAAATTGTAATAAATATAAGATTTTTGAAATATTTAAGGCCTCATTTATTGACACGTGACTCATACAAATTCATGTCAAACAAGTTATGGATATGGTTTATCAGCATATTTTGAAACAAGTCTTTAATTAAATTTACCTCAAAATCTGTGAGTACCTCTAAGATTGTATCTGGTTAATTTCACAGTAATATTGAACTTTTCAGACTTCTCCCCATTCAAAACTCAAAGTTATATCAAATCACGTGACAATAGAAATAAACTTTATGAGTAAAATTTAACAACTGAAATAACGAGCACAGAGCTACACGACCCTTATCTCGGCGTCTTAAACTGGTAACTAAGAATATTGATTCGTACGAGAAAGACATTGTGAATGGAGTGGAAGCGATCCCGAATGTGTGTATAACAAAAACTCTGTAATAGCAGCTAATGCATGTGAATATGGAGAAAGTTTCCGAGCAGCCATTCTCGGCACAATCTCAAATTAAATCTCGCCGGCGGGTCGGAGACGCGAAATGCCAGCCGTCGTTATAAAATATGTATACAATAGTCTTTTTCGGGACCTTTATTGGGTAACTTATAGACCGCGGAGCTCTTTATACAAAGCATCGCTGAGTGTTTTTGTCTAGTGCCAGGTGTAATACCAAGAACTTTGAGATTGGTTGACAAAACTACATTCGCTACTAAGAAGAATATAACTTTTTGCACGGAATTAACTACTTACAAGGTACTTTATTTTTTTAAACTTTGTCTCAGTGCTGAACATAGATCTCTCATACCACTATCTATCAGTCTCGGTCCCCGGGGATCTCTTTCCAATTCCTATAGAGAACAGAAGGAGTCGACTTGGTATTGACATACAAAAAAATACAGCTTGAGCCAATAGGCTGATGCTGTAATAGGGGCAAAATTAATATAGTCATTTATATAAATAATATTTATTCGTTAACAATAAAAACAGTTATATCGCCTCATTATTGAAAGCACCAGGGTCGTTCTAAGATAAACAGTTTCTGTTTAATATCATGATATTCAATTATTGCGGAATTCACTTCAATATCGAGAATAACTTTTGCCAATTGCATATATCGTACCTACCCGTTTTAATTAAACAGTTGGATAGTAAAATCTTCGTACATAAAATATATTTTGGTCAAAGGAATGAAGCCGACATTTTTTTCCACACTATTATAAATCAACCTGTTCAACAGAAAATGTTATATATCAAATCTAACCTGGTTTTTTTGGGCGTTGATACTATAATTAGGAGTATTTTGGTTCAACATGGCAACTGTTTAAACAATTATTACACGAATTTTTCTCATCATAAAGAAATTAAATAATCTGTTTGAATGCCACAAATTACTAAATACAGAGTATTATTAAAAGACATTATAATAACAATAAATTGCGACGACTAGCCACCTAATATTTAATTACTTACAACATTAAATATATACAAATGTTACGGTGTAATCTATTCAGGATAATATCTGTCGTTTACATCCACAATTTGATTCGGAGAAAATTTATAAAACATTATTGGAAAGGTGACAGCAACGTTAATTAGAAATATCATGTTTGTTTTGAAGCATGGATTATACATCTCTGTAGCCAAAGAAAATGCTAATGTGAGTCTTATGTATCTGTAAATAACTATGTACCTTTTTACAGTACAGTGACTACAAAGCTGCCCTTTACGACTCCGATCTGTCCGTCTCACATTTAGCCGAGGGCAAAGTATTGCATAATATAATATTTAATTCCATGGATGTGGGAAGGATGTGACGTCTGAATACTCTGAATAGATCACAGCGAAGGCACTACTATTGAGCATGTGGCACACTACTTCCTCTTGAGATTGTCGGGTATATAGTTGTCTTTACCGGGTATTCCTGTACCCCCGGAGTCGCCTAACCATGGGTATCTGAAAATTGTTAAAAGTATGCTAAAATATGCTAAGATGGTTTGGCCATGTTGAGAGAATGGATGAAAGACGACTGACAAAAGAAATATACCGAGCAAACGTGAGTGGTAGTGTCGGAAGGGGGCGCCCGAGGAAAACCTTTCACGACCAGATAAATGGTCTGTTCCAGAAAGGGCAAGTCCGTAGTACATTCAACCAACGGAAGTGTATGAAAAGATGTATGAATGTGGATGAAGGGAAAATGGTATGCCAGGATCGTAGCATGTGGCAATCAGTGGTCTCTGCCTACCCCCATGGGATACAGGCGTGAGTATATGTATGTATGTATTTATTATCATTAGGTAACAAGACCTTTGTTCAATGCGTGGGTGTGTGTGTTAAATGTTGTGCGAATGTGTGTAGGTATTGTAGCTATTATAAGAGAAAGAGAAGTTTTTATAGTTATAAGATTAGGCTTACTGCTTAGGACACTCGCTGCAAGTCTCCATGTATCGCGTGTCAGTGAAGTTGTTGTCGGGTTGCTTGAAGGATAGCGCGCACTTGTTGGACAGGTTGCAGGGCGCGGCTGGCAGGTCCTTATTATCACAGCGCCAAGCCTCATAGTTGGCTAGCGCCTTCGTCGGCTTCGGGTCAGTCGCCCAGGTGAGAGTTTGGGTTACGGTCACGAACCATACGTCTTTCCTGAGAGGATTAAAAAAAAAATCAACTCCTATTTTTTTATACCATAGTCATATATAATCTTAAGCTCATAGATTCACTACCAAAAGACATGTTTTAAAACCAATTACCCGACTGGCAGGTCAATGGTAGCTATCAAAGGAATAAATTATATTTTATTACACTATGAAGACCACAGAGCCACATGAACTTTAAACCCCATGAATACCCTCATACCTACACAGTTTAAATGTTTCAACGTATTCTTAAGTTCATATGTTAGATAATATAACGCTATCGTTGAATGTAATGCCGGAGCCCTGGTCTCGGTATACTCACTGTTCAGCAGCCCACCGCAGGAACTTGTGCAAGCCTCGCTCCAACTCTTTAATCTGGAACCAGTTGGTGTGGAACGGCATCATGTACGGCGCGCGGTTCTGCTCGTAGTGCCTATTAAAGTCTTCCTGCAGCCATTCTAGCACCTAGCAAATATTGGATCATATCACTGAGTGTAGGAGCATTTTAATTGTTATTTATTTATGTATGCGGTAACCTTTTACCTAATACCTCGAGAAGCAGTTAAAATATGTAATTCGGTGCCGAAATAACACACCACAACTATTAAATAATGAATGAAAATACATATATTTTTGATTCAAATAACTAATTGTTTGGTGGTGAATATATTACAATACATTTTATCTGCAAGGATTATTCCATATCGGAATAATCCTACTATACATACTTATATAATAATCGGAATTAGGATCCATTTACCTGCTCGAGGTATTAACCTCGAGACCGTAAAAGAATGCTACCCTTATAAGGAACATAAGTAAATACGAGTCTGCACAAACAGGCGGCTGCGTACAAATTGTATTATTATAAACTTTTTTATACCTGCCGAGTGGGGTTTAGTTATAAAAGCGAGATAAAGTAACGAACCGGCGGTAGCGGCGTATGTGCTCGTACGTGCGTACCTGAGTGAGATTATCGAGCACTTCGACACAACCAAAATAATCTTTAGTACTTTATGTGGTACAGCTATGCGCCTCTACTGTTTGGCGTCATATATCGCTGTTTTTATGTTTTAAATAAACAACGTGATTATTCGAATACTTAAGTGCTTATTTTTTTTTTGTTACATTATAGGCAAGTATTTGATCTCGATCTCACCTGATGGTAAGTGACGATGAGATCTACGATGGAGCATACTTGCCTAGAAGGTACCTGGTCACTCTCGAATTGAAAACACTTATTATTCATAGGTACTTACGTAGAGCAAGTAAGGTACAGGAGCATGGTCCAAAATCAATTATATACTCGTAATCTACACATCAATTGAAATAGGAATATTTTTCATTGTATTCCTTAAGGAAATTTACAGTTTTTCGTAGTAATTCTTAATTCCAGGCTTTTGTGATTTTAAAGGAATCTCTTAAAGTAGTCTCAAATTCACTTCTTAGCAAACGACTTGAAATGACTCGCACAATGTTTATAACAATATAATGAGATCAATTTATAAACGGATACATTGAAAAACGAATCATTCAATTATCATCAATCTGTAAATAATTAAAATAAGTGTACTGTATATATAAATTATATCTGGAATTATAAGTGACTCTCAACCTCAATTAAGGTGGATTTCCTTTCACAAGGTACTTACCTCGTTGGAGTCGTGGTTATGCAACACGCACTGGTCCAGATAGGGGCAGTGTCCGCCCTCGTAGGTCTCCACGTAATGGGAGTTGAATGGCACCTCCCACAGACCTGCGATATATGCCTATTTTTAGACACCGCACTTATAAGTTTCGTGTCTAAAAATATTAAATAGAACGTGTATTATAATACACGTTCCTGTCGTCGGGTACAATATGTCTTTAAACATATCTAGACGCCAAATACTACTGATTTAATTACCGATAAATTATTAACTGGGAAAAAAATCTGAGCCATCGATCGCCCCAGTCCGTTATACAGTAATACAAGCGCTGCTTGGTTTCGTGCTATACTAGTGATGTGTTTGTCTGGCAATAATTATCACAACACTTACCCGGGAAGGATTTAGTGGGGCAAGTGCCCGACTTGCACTCGTGCGCAATCTTGTAGTCCAAAGTGTAAGGCCATACTGGGATGGGGAGTGGTGGCACGCCTACTGAGCTATCGTAGATGTACCCGAAGTCCTCCAGCACCTGAGAGTATTAATAACATTATTTATTGATCTATTGGTTTGAGTAGATCACTTGGAACACGGCTGACCGTTTGTGCAATTTCTTAATTCCCCTGTATTCCCCTGGATTTTTATTAAGGGAACCATAAAGTATGTTTTCTAGCAATATGTATTTATATAATTTAACCCAAATATTATACGATTTCATCTCCTGATCTTAAAATAACTGTATGCTCAGAGCTATTTTGGTTACAAGCTAAAGAGCTTAATATGGCATCAAATCAACTAATTCTTCGAAATCCGAATAAACCAAAAATTTACTGGTTTCGCAAACGCATTCCCAATTGACATGTATGCAAAGTCCATTATGCCGTAGCAACAAATCCGCTCACATCGTATATTTTACAATCAATTCTATTTAGATACGCACACGATTCTTGCCTATCAAAATGTCGATACGAGGAGAGTTCCCGTGTTTGACAACTGACATATCTCCCTCGCGACACGCAAAGCAAAAAAATACTTTTTCGAAATGGTGTTGCGTACAAGTGACGTCAGTAATTGTCAGGTAACGAGCAGAATGTATTGGTGAAATATTTATGTGGAATACCGACTGAAATGTAGAGTGGGTAGAGTAGGTTTACTACGTTCTCTACTCGCTCTACATTTTATTCGGAATGGAAAATGAGTAGTTATAACACGTCATTACTTCTCGTGTATTTTAATGCCTACCCAAAATGAGAGCCACCATATCGATCATTGCTCGGTCGTCATCAATCGACCATTGATCATCAAGATTTATCAATTGTGATTGCATTCAGATTACAGCCGATAACCAATGTTTTCATGGAACGTTTGCTGCCTGCACTCCAAAGTCTTGATACGTATACTGATAACCTAATATGCTACGTATCTCACCTTAAATTGTGTGTTTCTGCCAGGTTTGAGGAAGGGTGCTCTTGCGCCGACGATCTCTGAGCGCGACACATTGGCGAACTTCTTGAGGATCTCCCGCATGCCAATCATCTCGCCCGCCCACTCTTCGTAGCCCTTGTCTTGGAGACCTTGTTGCTGAGATACTGTCCCGGTCGCGATCTAGACACAAATCAATGTTTGGTTGGCAGACACAGTTGGTCCTATAAGATCTAAAAAAATGTGTGTAAAATAATTTAAAAGGCCATGCAAAAGGCTGTATGGATAACTAATGGTAGGCTATAATTAAAATTCTCAAATGATTAATTAAGTGTCACGTCAACCGTATCAAGAGGAGTTTTTTGGGAAAAAGAATCAGATCCTATTCACACATTTATTTGCACCAGACCTATCCTCAAGATCTATGAAGATCTATGTGCACAGCCCACTGCCACTTCAACTTTGAAATTGTTTGAGCTATGTCGGTTACTTTAGTTCGTCTATGGTTCTCCGCGTTCTATCGCGGATTCTATCGCGTAGCAAAACCACGAGCATAGCTCTCTCGATTGCGCTTTGAGTGACCTTAAGCTTTCTTTTGAGGCCCATAGTAAGAGACCACGTCTCAGTACCATATGTAATTACTGGTAACACACATTGTTTGTAAACCGTAATTTTGACGAGAAGATATCACGCAATTTCCCGAACGCTGCTCATCCAAGTTAGATTCGACAGTTGACCTCTTTCTCGATTTTATTTCTACCTAGCTGGACATGTACGCACCTAATGTAAAACAACTTACCTCATGACCGTCGTGCGCGAGCGCTTGCACCATCGCGTAGTTACTAGAAATCGGAAAGCAAACAAGTATTTATTTAATGTACACCACTATTAAATTTAACAATATACACCATTTATTTTAACCATTTTAGTCATCGCAGTATTTGCTTCCATATTTATGAACATCAAAGTTCATAATATTAACTGGAAGTTAATTAACATACACGCACATTATGCAAATGAAACTTTCATAATGTTGCATACAACCGGTTCCAAAATATTATGGGCTCGTGATGATTCATTTGGC
This sequence comes from Pheosia gnoma, assembly GCA_905404115.1. Lineage (NCBI taxonomy): Eukaryota > Metazoa > Arthropoda > Insecta > Lepidoptera > Notodontidae > Pheosia > Pheosia gnoma. Next base: position 5,537,792 of record FR989901.1, read on the forward strand.
TTATGCAACTTTTTAATGTGATTCTTTTATAGTATTCATTTGTCACACTGTAATAAAAAAAAACATCTAATTGCCACAATCTGATGCACGAGTCTGCAAATTTTTCGAACACGAACAGCTTTCTTCAAAAGATATAAGGGAGTCTTTACCTGTACTCGTGGGACAGGAAGAAGGTTCCTCTTATGGGGCACCCGTTGGGGTTTTTAATTTTCCCATTGAACACTTTCTTGTACAGCTCGAAGTTGTTCAAGTTGACGGCGCCATCAAACGTCAGCATTATCATTTGTGGAGTCTGTCAAATGAAAAGTAGGTACGTGCTTCATATTTTTTTGCGCAATTCTTTGCACTAGGTATAATAAAGGTTAAATGATTGAGACAAGGCCGCCTTCTATGCAATTTTTTCACTAGATTTATCAACAAATATATATAACAGAAATATAAACTGTAGAGTAAACAGTTTTTTTTGTAATCGTAAAATATAGAGTCAGTTTCGAGCGTTGTGTTACGTAACCATACCTAGTTCTCGATAAAAACATAATGTTAGCTACGATTTACAAGGACACCTTCAGTTAAGTTATTATTAACTAACTTAGTACTAACTGCAATCGTTAAATCGACTACTATTAACTAAGTTTATTACGGTACCCGGGCTGTATGTGAAATATTCATTAAAAATTATTGATCTTGGGTGACATTCTTTTCCATACAGAGGTCAAAAAACATATTTTTGTAAAATCTTTTGATGTGACTGTGTGTGTTCACGCGCACTAAATTAATGTTATTATTGCCCTACACATTATCCGATTTCATCTGATAATTAAGATCGGATAGGATGGTGTGGAGCCTGCTTTATTAAACTTCGTGGAGCTACATTGAGTCCCCGCAGGTAAACGACACAATGTCATTGAATATTTTTTGGTGTTGTTATAACCCGTATTTTTTCCACAAATCCTGTTCATTTTTTCATCTACTCCTTTTGCAATATCCTTGTCCTTGTAGACATGCCGCTAAGGTATACAGTGCAGTAACCTTTTTATGGTATTTTCATTTAAATATTTTGTTATATTTATCAGGCACGGTTCTTCTGTATGGGCAAGCCTCATACGAACTTGAAATACCTTTCCAAATGTTATACTGCTTTCTTTGGTGAATGCTTCAATTTAGTAATCTTTATATTAAATATTTAATTATAGATCGTATAAATCGCAGAAACAAAATGTCAAAGTTCCCAGACGTCATATTAATGTAAACTCGTACTTACTAGGTATATACATACAGTATAGTTTAAAACAGTGATTAGCATAATGATAACAATACTCTGGATTAGCATAATTTAAGAGCAACGCTAATCTAAACTGTTTTTTGGAGCTTGATGTTCTCTAAACTTAAAATTTTCTAGTTTTAAGAATAAAAATAGGTACATCATTTATGGAAATTATTTATAATAAATGTACACTATCGAACCCATTTGTAAATGTTATTAAAATAGCTTAAACCTTTAAATATGATCTTTGTAAATAATTAAATATCATGCGCTCTCAAAAACTCCTTGGACCTGCACCAACAGAATATAATACTCTTGTATCGCAAAGTGAATAAATGCTCAGTGAAAAGATTTATTCTCTACGCTGTTGCAGAAATGACACTGTACTCCATGAGCACTGAAATGTATAACACTAAACACACACACAGCTTAAATTTCTGTTGTAACGCGTCCAATAAAAAGATGCATCGTTATCGACTAATCACGGTAATCGTCATAACTTTTAAAAAGTAAATTAACTAACGCTTCAAATAGTTATACAAGACCATAGGACGTATGTACTACTTAGCTAAGATGTACTTAGCCCCTCTTTCGGGATAAACCTCTTAACTACCGGAGTGTCGCATTTGTCTACTGAAGGTCCTACACTTGAACTACAAATAGTTAACTCACATCTTCAGGGTCAATGTCTCCAGGTATGAGGGTGCCATCCTTGGAACAGAAGCAGTAAGGCAACTGGCACTCTGACAGATCGCACTTGGTGGCCAAGTCTAGTGGTGTCTCCGTTATGGGCGCAGGAGCTGAGCAAAAAAAAACATAGTTAACGTTTAAATCATATTAATGTATGATCTGAATGCATGCTCGCGTGAAGAAAAGTACAATCTAAAGTTGATGAAGGACTCGATAAAGGAAGTTATTGACTCACGATTTATTTGTTGACACATTGATTTACGTATATACGTGTAAATCCTTGTGAAAATGGGTACACCAAAACTTGGATTTACAAATCCAAGCTTTGGTGAACCTATTTTCAATTAGCGTGCGTGCGTTTTCAAGTGACGTGCTTTCTAATTAGCAAATTTCAAGTTAGTTGCGCAATATCAAATAACATGAGGTAGATATCTACACACTTAATTCCAAGGTTATCGTGAGAACACCTAAACATGAATTAGCTGTTAAGACTCTGTTTTATTATAAATATATATAAGAAAAATATTTAATATAAAATAAGCCTACATAGCTGTAGATAGTCTATAATTTACTAGATGTAGACTGATCATCAGAAAAACCTAGTATAGGTACCTAGTGTCGGATGTTGACTCGATTTTCCCTATCATCAAAACTAAACAATTGTTTTATAAAACGGTAATATACTTACTTGTAGCGATGGGCCCGCATCTCGCCTCAGCTTTGAACGTACAAAACTTGCTAATGTCGTCGAAATATAACCCCGACGGGCATCTATTCAGATAGGGGTACCCATCCACACACTGAAACAGGAATGGAACAGGTGTTATACAAGCTGTTAACTATGTAGATATGTATAAATATCGCTATAGTTAAGTGGCTATAATGAAGATAGCAAAGCTGATGGGCTGTTCGTTGTTAACATACCGACAATGTCCAAAATAAGTTTGCATTTGTGAAGTTGTGTAGCTCGTACTAATTTCACTGATGCAAACCTACTTTGCAGGCCTACCTAATTTGCAGGGATTATGTTCTATATTATCACTGTATATGTATATAATTTCGGAGCCTGTAGCCCCTGCAAACGATTTAGACATTTTTCGATGGAAGGGTACAGCGATAGTGCTGTAGCTAGCCGTTGCATTAGAGCTAAGTATTGCCATGCAGAAATGACTTTAAAGATATCCAGGAATTAAATACCCCAATAGTACCTGGGATTCATAAATATATCACAGTAGATTAGTACCTACTTTATGGGTTGAAACTGCTATTGAGAAAACATTGACTGAAGGTTTTTCCACTTAGTCAGTTTGAATATTTCTACTTAGTTTTTCGAAAAATTAAAAAGCTTATAAATAGGCGGGGAGCCACAGAAAGAAACCACTTCCATCTAGACGAAGCTCAGTAGATATCCACTGTTATTGCCTAGTTACTATTACGGGTAGCCAATATTTAGTTTTGAATCCGTCCAATTTTGCGGACGTAACATAAACTGAACCATAATCCCCCGGGCCCGAGGGTTAGTCACGCGGGCTCGCGTTATTACATACAACAACATACAAAAAAAAGAATCCAACGTTTTTATGCGAAAAATGTTCGGTGCTTGTCCATAAAAATATGACGTGATACCCGCTAGCGAATATCGGAATCGTAATAAGCGGGTCTACGGCAAATGCTTGCTCGTATTCCATAAAACAAAACTGGATGTAGGTGAGTACTTATACAGCACTTGCTATGAGCCAGTTATAAAACTGTAATGGTCAGTTTTAATATCATGTTGACCTACAGTATCGAAATTCAGTGAACTCGGAGATGATCAAGATCACGGCCAGTTTAATATTGTGCGAAATTCGTGGATTACCTACTACAATGTCCATTTAAACATTAATACGGTATTTCAGAATCGCTTCATTCAAAGACATTTTTAAGCTCACAATATTCTGAGAGATAATATTTTTTATATTCGTTAATAATATATCTAAATACCTACTTAAAAAGTTTAACAACGCAGTTACCGGTACTCGCTCTTGGTAAAAACTACTTATTAGTTAATCTGTGTTTCTAGCTGCGCCCTAGTTGTCGGTACCGGAAATTTCATACCGTATTTTTGTCACTCGGTCTCGAGACACGCAATTATGTAAGCTGTAGCATAGCTTGTAGCTTATATACCTACTTAAATACTAGTATAGAACAATCTCATGCAACGTGGTAGAACAATGATTTCGACAACGTACAAGTCTAAAGACGAACGCCAATCCTGTATCTATACAAATAAATAAAATTGGAGTGTCTGTTTGTAATATTAAAATAACAGCTTTTTTACTAAGTGCATTCGGATGTATACACGGTACATAAACAATTTTTTTACTATTTTTGTCTGTCTGTCTGTTTGTTTCGGCTAATCTCTGAAATGGCTGGACCGATTTTGACGGGACTTTCACTGGCAGATAGCTGATGTAACAAGGAGTAACTTAGGCTACTTTTATTTTAAAAAAACTTTTTTATTAAATACCACGCGGACGAAGTCACGGGTAACAGCTAGTATTAATATAAGATGAATAAAACAACACGGATACATGCCTATATATATATATATAAGGTACTGCATGGACATTTTTGTGCGTGCCGAGGACATTAACATTCAACGAACAAAGGTAATAAAGACGTGTGAATAACAAAAAAGCCGTAGAAATCCGACGACCGCAGACTAGATACCGATACTCATCGTTTGGTATTTAAACATCGAACAAAATAGTGAGGTCAAATTATTTTTACGATTAAAAACGAGACATACACTATTGTTAAAATCGTACCGGCCGTACCAGTTCGAGTTGTGAGTCCGAAGCCGGTCAGTCCAGTTACCGAAATGTCAATATATGAGCCAAAATTATTTCCTCAATACAGAACTAAACTAATTAATATAAGGCTCAAATCACAGAGGTGATTTGCGATATGGTGGTAAATATAATAGGTCTGTCAGGGCAGAGGCGGTCGGACTCTACGTTGTTGCAATACCAACTAGGTGGTTGTGTGAAATAGCTAAACACTAACGGACTGACCTGTAGGTGAACTAAATTATTATACTTATACACGCATGTGAATTATAAATAAATAGATTTTTGTTTATGATTACAGTTGATATACAAAAGAATGTTATGAAGTATTTGGGCATCGGTCTTCTGCAGTACCTATCAGTGGACATCGGACGATATAAGCTACTAGGGAGGTTTTTTATGTATTCTTAGATTTTAGTTTCAACGTCCACCGCAATAAATGAAACTGAAATACATACTTAACTATCGTATACTATACGTACACGTATCTATGTATATTGGCCAATCTAAAAAATCTAGTTCTAATGAGTTTGATTTTTAGTGTATGGGGTTAATATATTCTTGAATATAACGAATATATAATGACATCTACATAATAAAACGAGGTTAACGAGCAAAGAATAATTAAAATATTTTTTGATATCTCGCCTAACACACATTGTCGCGACATTACAGAAATGTCTCGGTTGTTACATAATCTCGGTCGGAATACCTAAACTAAAAAATCCAATCCAACATTGTTCGTAGCCTTACATGTTTTACTATGAAGAGATTCCTACACATCACAAATCATGATGAATACGAAATGTGTACAGAAGAAACCTATATTTTTTTTTAAATAGTGGCCTATCTGGTTTTCGATGTGCGCAATAAAAACATTTGAATAAAAAAGTTGTACGAATAAATTAGGTCAATAGATCATGGTCTTAAAAAAACAGGTAAGTGCGTGTCAAACTTAGTTCCGTAGTTATTTCATAACTATTTTTTATTCTTATGGGATATTCAAAATAATTTGTAATGCCCACAACAGCCCGCTCACGTAGGTAGATTACATAGATTACAAGTTCCTTGGTCCAACAGAGTTAAAATTCACATTGTTTACAGCACCTCATTCAAAAAGACATATTTAACTGTATCCGATGAGAGAGGTACAACTAAATATATACATTTTTCATTCATTTGATCATTTTCTCATACATTTAATTCTGAAGCGGTGCGAAGTTCGCCGGGACAGCTGGTAAATAATAAATCATATTATTCAATATCTATATCCAACCTATCCGCTGCTGGGCAATTGAAATTCCAAATCAAAAATAAACAAACCGGGATATCTTCATTTTAATGTTTATTTAGACAAGGAATTTATGGAATCGAAAGACGTGAAGGGTTCTCCAAATAATCCAAGGGTAGCCGGAAGTTAAATTACGACCGCTATTTCCAATTATTTTTAATTACAATTTGTCAGGGCTCGGCTGTGGCCACAAAAGTATACCTTCAGTCTGAAAACAATTCACTAGCCTACACCATTGAAAGAACTTGAAATAAATCACTATAAAATCACAATACGCAAAGAGGTGAAGCAAAAACAACACCGACACGCATGTAAGCCCCGTAGGGTTAAGCAGAGATACACCACAGTGCACCCACATTTGCCCTCTTTGACCGTCATGTATATAATAGGAGGGTAACATAAGTAGTTATCTCTGTATGCACTAGCATAGAGACAAAATATCAAGCATCATTATGAACTCAATTGTACCAACATAAGCCAAAACGTAAAATTTTAAACAACATACAAAACCCTACAAAACCCAATTCCCAAATAATAAAAAAAAACAAGTAGTCGACCACGTTAGCTCAGTGCGGGTTGGCGAGCTTCTTACGGTTTTCGAAATAAGAAAAATTTAACTCACGATGATTGCGTTCAACCGTACAGCATACTACCATGCTACATAATTAACATACTACCATGCTACCATACTACCATGCTACAAAGTTACTGAAAATGAGATCCGAAAATCCCAGATGTTCGAACGGGGATCTGAAGGTGCACATCTTGTTTCTAAAGCGAGCGTGCAACCAACCTCTAAAACAATACCTAAGTATTGATAAATAGTCGTTCTGTTATGCTAATTGAACCCAACACAATGTAGTGCTGCTGTTATATTGAATTGAAGTATCTATTAATGATTATAAAGTAACCAGACCTTTTTTATCAGATTACTTTTCGTCTTTTTTCTGATTGTTGTTGTTGTTACTTATTGTCTATGGTCCAAAACTCGATCGCTCCCGAAGTCAATTCCTGACTACGGTCCTGATTTATTTTATGTACTTTTTTCAAGGTTAATAACTTCTCAAATTAGGTATAAATAAGTAGATCTCACCTGATAGAATCGTCTACATGTGACTGGGTCGGCGAAATTTCCATTGCCCTGGGTGCCTTCAGGACAAACGTACTCCTCCACTTCTTTGTCCTTTTGTTGGTAGCTGCCTGTAAACAGATACATGGTTTTAATAAGATACATGAACCATTACCTACACTGATGCAACAAGGTATGAGTATAGAATGTATGCGCTACCGCCACAGGGCCATAATAAACCATTGCGCTACAGGTGGGCAGTCAGTATCAATCCCGATATTATAGAGTTTTAATATCATACCCAATATGTTTATAGGTATTCTCAGTGAAAGACATGAAATGCAATTTAAGCCGACTAATTACCTACCTAATTATTTTTACTTAATAGTTCCTATTTCCACGAAATTATGTCATATCATTATTGCTTACTCTCATATGCTAGGCACGCCATTTATTGCCACTATGAGTTAACTCGTTATAGTAACATTAGAAGCGTTATATCTGAACTATGGTCAGTCAATTTGCACTTTCGATCATTACTATTTATTAATATCATATCGAAAAGAGAAAGTTGGTTACACAACACATTTTATAGTCCCGAATTTGTTGTGGATAATCAAATAGGGAAGTCACGCATTTGATATTAAATTATTTAATTGAACTACGTCGTTAGGCAATTTAGCTAATTTCTTGATCGAAAAACAAATAGGTGATATTATGAAATACACTAAGCACGGTAGGTACGTTTCTAAAAAAACGCAAATTTATAAATCCTTTACACATTAGCACAACGATGATTTTTTTCAAAAAATATGTCGTTTGCAATACCATTGTAAATGGACAAATACTTTCTAGAACTTTATGGGAAGGAGTATAAGTACTTACCTACCCAATAAGTGAGTCGGTACTTTCATTATTAAAATACCTATATAGCTTTAAGTTTAGTAACGTACCCACTAATATTGGATGGATGTTTGTAACTCAATCACGCTAGAACGGCTGAACGGATCTGAATGAAATTTGCCACAGAGATAGATTATAGTCTGGAATTGCACATAGGCTACTTTTTATCCCGGTATAAAGAACATACTTTTTAATCGTGGGTAACACCGCGGGGCGCAGCTAGTATATCTATAAGAGAAAACGATACTCTATAATATACTACTTAGAAGATACCATTTTTATTCTACAGTATCCACTCCAAATACAATCTTGATGTGAAAACAAATTAGAAAAGCATTTTATCATTCGTAAATCGTAAAAGCATTTAGAAAAAGCTGACTGTAAGCCGTCTAGACGAAACATCTGGCTAAATGGCGGTCACTTAGAAAGACGACCGCTTCGTTACAGCCTTTCTCGTCTCACTTTGTATATGCCATAGGCATTAGAATACTTTAGACAATGATGACATACTATTTAGTTTTTATTTACGCAAGTACTGGCTCCGAAATGTCATATACGTTCGATGTGTGCTAATACAATAGCAATCACGACAGTTTGGCGATGTATTATCTAAGACATTTCGAATGTGATAATTGTATAGGTACGTGTAATATGCCTTTAGTGCTACAGCAATGAAAAATAAATTTCTACAGTTATTAAGCAACTCTTTACATCCAAATAACCATCGATGTGTACAGCTAAGTAACTCAATTCCACTGATGAGAAAATTCACATATAAACAATAACAATGAATTAAACAAACATAGCTAGGTAATTAGCTAAAAGTCCTCAGCTGTAAGCATTTTTCAAACAAAGCAATTTATCTGTAAGCACAATAGCACTGAGAGTTTTCGGTACGCTGACTGCGTTTCCTGTTAATTCAATTGAAGATTAATCTTTGACTTATTATCTCACAATTCGTATGAAAACAGTCTAACCGCAGTGCATAGTTCATTCATTAAGTATTTATGAGGTAACTGATTACACAATTTAGTGAGCCTTCGGAGGCTTGTGAATCTACGGCTACGGCAGGCATTTTGCTGTTTTACGTAGGTACCAATATTGACTTACATTCATTTGCGAAAGTTCTTCACCAATTGGTGTTTCATTATCTGTTCTTAGTAATTTGCATTAGTAACCAGCTAATGTACAACTTTTAACCTGTTTTATGTGCAATTGTAAATTACTTTTGCTATCGACCGTACTCGGTTCTCTAAGAAAGTTTTGTGTGCGTTATTGTACACTTCTCAGAGGTTTGAATTCACGAAATTTGTGAGAGTAAATCTAAACACTTAGAGGAACATTGCTGAAACTACAGATAGTTACAGACGTTTTAGTTTAACGTGTATTCGAAACTAATTACATTTCATGATCCTACGTACAATTACCTACTTACTTAATCGTATATTTGAATGAAATGTCTGCCTAATGAAATTTGTATAATAAGTATTAACTATTTCAATTAAGTAAGTATGTACCGATACAATGTAGATTCAAAATAGCACCCAATTAAATTTGTACTTTATTCGACTTAAAAAAAATGGCTTCCATCGTGTTTACTCGATGATTTTGCCAACAACAGCGTTTGAATAGACATTTGCTCAGTAATATTAAACAACAAACAAATACGAGTGACATTTTGCAAAAAAAAGTTTGTACTTAATTTGTAATCTTGCAAAAATATCACCACAATTTAAAACCCATTTGGTAGGTACAACAGGAAAATTACATCAAAGTACGAAACAAAACGTGTGACCCCGCAGGCTATAAATTTACAGAGTGTAAGACATGTAAGATAAGTGCACATACAATCTGTACATAAAGCACGCACACAAGTGTCAATATCCTCGATCACAACCGGTCACAGGCCTCAATGTCAAGTGAAAGAAGGGACGTGCCAGACGAATTACAATTAGCTACTGTGCAACCACAATGTCCGACAGCATCACATAATATGTCAGGACAGAATAACCGACACTTTCTCCGGTAGGAGCCTACCAGTAGTAATAAGCTATGTGAGATTTGTTTTTTTTTATAACACGGCTTTAAATTCATCTAACTAAGTATCAACTTAAGTTAAGTAGAAATTATGGAAAAGAACACAACCGCAGCTTTCACTACCCGCTCATGTGTTTGTAATAGCTATGTTAACGAGTTACCGATTGATTAACGGTTGCATAATCGATACTTATTACGAATACGCATTAATAGATCTTTAATTCCTTATATCTATGCAATTTCTAACGGTTACTGTTTTGTATTTGATCACTGTGATATAAAATTGGTAATAAAAAAGTGGCACTAACCATTGATGAATATAGCACAAATAAGTAATATTCGCATATATGGTAAGCCGGTCATGGTGTTCGCGGTCCGCACACTATTTACTGTGTATATCGACATGGCGCCTTTCACCGTCGCATGCGCACTGACTGAGGCGCGAGCCGCGGCGATCGGGCTCAGGCCCTGCCATCACTCGCGCCGGACGACCTCCGCGGCCGTAGCTTTCTCCTCAAACCCCCTGACATTCGTCAAATATAGCTAGGTAGGTTTACATGCCTAAGTGCCGTCAAAGTAGGTTTGGTGAAGCGAGGTGTACCTACTATCTTAACTCTATATAGCGCCACGACTCACTACGGCCTCTGTACATATCTACCTGAACTATTCCAGCTAAAGTAAAGCCCACCTATATCATAATACTCCTTGAGTAAAGCTAAATAGTAAAGATAGGTGGTACCACCCACTACCACGTTGGAAACCACTTGCAAACATTTAGGACGATATTTTTTTATTTCCTAAGAATAAGCATCCCAAGGCATCCTGACTGATGACCCGCGATTGCATCAGATACGTAGGTTCACAAGAAGGTATTGATGTTGAAATATCTGTGCGTACCGATGCACAGATTTGTGGATTTTTTTGTTGACTAGGACCGTTCACAGAAGCGATCGTACACCCATCGGATCTCCGATGTATTTACTATGAGGCTCCTCAATCGGACAGGCATTTTTCGAACCAAAGAATTTTTGTTTCGGACATATAAAACAAGACATAACCCAGGAAACCCGTTATATTCAAGTCAAAAGAATATTGGGAGACCAATGCTGGTTATTTAGACAACAATCTGTTTTTCAGCGATACCTACTGATACAGATTTTATTTCCCATCGGTCTCGTCTGTTGCCTATGTGTAGCCACATCATTTGGAAATACACGGACTGGTATGCTTTCGGATACAACGCCACCCGCAACTCCTATGTAGTTCATATCTGCCCTATGCCCTGTATCTATGTACCTACTCTACCACCATGAGTTTTATGCTTACTAGTCTGTTATTGCAACTAGTAAAATGTTCAGCCGGTCGCTCTATCTAAGGAACTAAAATCTTGAGTGCCATGAATGATAACTAACAAGCGCGAGTATATGAGCTTATTGTAGAGCAATGGACAATAACGCGAGTTGATAGTTTTACTTCAGTAATTCCGAAAATAACTCAGATTTTTTTTTTTATTTGGAGATTTCTTTTATTTTTCCTTTATGTAATAGTATTTCAATTATTATTGATAATAACTTGGTTCAACGTTTAGTTTCAACGTAGAATCACTAGTTTCCGAACGCAAAGTTATTGATACGAACGACGTGTCACTGCGCTAAATGTCAAATTTGACATTTTAATCATTACAATTCCTTCGTACTTTGGGCTTCAATATAATTTTAAGTTTATTAAAATAAAACTAACGAAAGAAATAGCCATTTAATGAAATCATCATATAAAAGAAACCACCATGACTACTTTACGTGAACGACAACTCAGTGCGTATTGTGTTTTTTGTGTTGTGTGATGTTACACGTAGTACACCTAAGGGATTTATTGTTATTAAAACCATTACAGATGCCTTGAAGCAAATGCTTAATTTGAACCAGCCTCTAACTAAGAGCGTTGCCTGTGAACCGATATGGAAAGTGTTGATTTACGACAGAGTCGGCCAAGATATTATATCTCCATTGGTATCTGTGAAGGAACTCCGAGAACTAGGCGTTACTCTTCATGTGTAAGTACACCGAAGAGCTGTTAAAAGATCTAAATACATACTTATAGCAATATTGTTCCAGTATATCACATCTTAGAGCAATGCCTGAAGCCATACAGTTCTAAAATGTGAACAATTATTAATTATTTTCAAGTCAGAACTACCTATATATAATAAGGTAGCTAGCTTAGCTTGTAAATACATATATTTTAATAATGTTACAGGCAACTACACTCAGACCGAGATCCCATACCAGAAGTACCAGCAGTATACTTCTGTGCACCAACCGAGGAGAATCTCGGACGTATTTGTCAAGACCTGGATAATGGCATATATGACCAGTACCATCTGAACTTCATTTCACCAATCACACGGCAGAAACTGGAGGACTTGGCCGCTTCGGCCATTCAGTCCAATTCCGCAGTAAACATTCATAAAGTGTATGATCAATATTTGAATTTCATATGCTTGGAGGATGACTTATTTATTATGAAGCATCAACAATCAGATCCCTTGTCTTATTATGGTGAGACTAAACAATTTTTCTTAGACTGATTGCTGATATTCTCCACATTCAAATAAAACTTCTTTTACAGATTTTAGTGCATTTATTTTATGTTTTTACATACCCAACATTTCGGCTGCTTTACAACAATGTAAAAACATAAAATAAAAACAATAAAATCCGTAAGATGAGTTTTATTTCAATATGTAGTATTCACATCAATATAAGAAATCAATATGTTAGCTATATTCAAAACTATGCTTTTATAGTTTATTTTGATGTTATGTCAATGCAAATTTAAATATTGCTAATGTTTTCAACTGTATAATATAATAATATAAACGTCCCCTGGTTCCACCTTTAGATGTGCACCATATAATTGTGTATTGTCTGTATGGCAATTTTATTTTCCAGCTATAAACAGGGGTGACACCAAAGACACTGAAATGGAAGTTATAATGGACAATATAGTTGAAAGTTTGTTCTCAGTATTTGTCACTCTAGGTAAGTGTTATACACAGATTGTTATTATATACTGAAATTATCAAGCATTGCTATTTAAAAACTTGTATGTTATAACATTTTGTTTTAAAAATAGCTTTTACCCCATGGAGTTGACTGTGTAGGTTTTGAGGATAAAAAAGTTTAAATATACATATGCTATGCTATCCTAGAGTGTAGCTTGTCTGTATCTAATTTTATTATAACACTTATATATTATGTTTGAAGAATCCCTCAAATTTGTAGTTGATATAATCTATTTACCTTCATTTTTAATAAATGTGCTTTGTAATGCCATTGCAAATAGATGACAGCTTTCTATAAATTTTGTGGTAACATTATAAAGTATTTCAGGTAATGTACCCATAATAAGGAGTACCAAAGGAAATGCTGCAGAAATGGTTGCCAAAAAACTCGATAAAAAGCTGCGTGAAAATCTATGGGATGCAAGAAATAATCTTTTCCATGGCAACACTGGTCAAGTGGGATCATTCAGCTTTACTCGCCCAATGCTTATATTGTTGGACAGGAATATTGATATGGCGACACCCCTACATCACACTTGGACTTACCAAGCTTTAGCACATGATGTGTTAGATTTGTCATTAAATAGGTATGATTTCTGTTGTGCACATGATTAAATTAAGCTATATTTTTCTACACACAATCCTATCAAAGTTCATTGCGAAACATTTTACTATACACTGTAAAAAACATTTAATTCATTTTCCAACATTATTTGTTGCAAGCCCTATGTGTCATTACATAATGACAGCTTGATTTAGAATTATAGTTTGGTTCCTGACTAGCCAAATCTAGGACAATACGTTTTTGTAATTTGCCGTGGTCTCGCTGCCACTGAGATCACCGCCAGTCCATTGCACGGTACCCATAATAAAAGTGTTGCTTAGTTTGAGACAATAAAGAACTATTATCTTCCATTGAATTAATTTTACTTTTTCTTCAGAGCAGTGGTACCAGAGAACACGGGAGCAGCTCCGGTACACGAGCAGAAGGCGAAGACGCGAATCTGTGACTTAGACTCGAAGGATCCGCTCTGGACTGAACACAAGGGCAGCCCGTTCCCAACTGTGGCAGAAGCCATCCAAGAGGATCTCGATAAATACAGGTAGGTATATAGTTTTATAACCAGCCTACACATAGCATAATTTACTAGTTGGTCCTAAACTAGTATTTAAACTCTCCGTGGTACCTTACACCTGGACTTGGTCCAGCTGTAAGAGTCTTGCTTCTGTGAAAATTTGTCTATCAGATCTTTTTTATCTCCCGCTTTGCAATGGAGGGAAGTGGATAATTTTCTTCCAACTCCTATCTATTTTTATCTTTCGATTGATTTCGTGCGGGTTCCAAGACAATTAACTTTATCCCGTGACTCGCCGAGGGTCAAACCTCGGTGTCTTCATTGGACACCACTGTAGATCCTGGCTTACAGGAGTAACAGTGGTGGGAGTGTGTGGCGGGTCTAGTCCCATAAAAAAAATAGAACCATTTATTAAAAGGAATAATACTGTAAATAAATACCTTTCAAAATATTTTACTCTATTATTATTACACTTTTAATAATACATATCTGATTCGGGTATGTGCCAACAAGGGAAGAAGTGGAGTGTGAACTGATTTCGTAATTTAAGCCGTATCTATAAGAAAATAAGGTTTGAGGTTCAATTGCTATCGAATTAGTTGCATCACCGCCATTCCGCTTGTCGGCCCTGACCCTTATAGATGACTCACAAGTGATTTATTTGTACGCAATCTGCTCCTAAGTAGAGCTTTAAACTTAAACTTACGGTCTATGCAGGAGCTCAGAAGCGGAAGTAAAACAACTGAAAAGCTCTATGGGTCTAGATGGAGAGAGCGACCTGGCTCTGAGCATGGTGAGCGACAACACACAGCGACTGACAAGCGCCGTCAACTCGTTACCCCAGCTCATGGAGAAGAAGCGACTTATTGATATGCACACCACTATTGCCACTGGTAAATTTTATTTACAGGAGCTCAAACATGAGTTTTTCTCACGTAAACTGACTAACAAGTACAACTTAGTGAGTTTGCAATCTATCTTCACATCTAAGCGCCGGGCCAGGCTGGACCAGCGCCTACCTAATAGGACGACCGATATGCGTTGATGAGAAGGCTATTAATGTTATGTTATAAGCCAACCCGCGATCTGTCTCAGTCTGACTTAGGCATCGAAGCGAGATAGATATAGTCGTGTTGGTGTTGGGCTTTCCTCAGCCAGTGTGGGCCATCATTGCTCTCGAAAAAAAGTACTTAATAGGCCTCCTCGCTGGCGAATCATTCTTCAGCTGTTAAAAGCTGAATTATATACTTTTTTTGCAGCAATCCTAAACGCAATAAAATCAAGGCGACTTGACTCTTTCTTCGAATTGGAAGAGAAATTTATGAGTAAAAGTACCAGTATTGAGAGTAAAGCGGTCATGGACCTCATAGCGGACCCCACAGCGGGCACCCCGGAGGACAAGATGCGTTTGTTCATCATATATTACCTGTGCACGTCGCAAATACCCGATGAAGAGTATAAAAAGTTCGAAGTGGCTCTTGTAAACGCCAACTGCGATATTAAACCTATGGCTTACATGAAAAGGTGGAAGTAAGTATTTTTGTGCTTATGGTTTTATTGATTTGGAATTAGAAGTATTTACAAAGTATTTGTAATAAAATATTTTTTGTAAACAGTTGTGGCGGTTGGATATGGTAGGTCTAATACCACCTTCCACTGGGCGAAATAATCTTTCTGTCAATGTTTACAATAATTGAAGGTCCTTTTTTAAAAATACTATTATGGGAGTCACATGAATTCCTTATCAACACATATAATTTGAGAAGATTAGAGGCATTTCGAAGAGTTACCA
The DNA here is from genome assembly GCA_905404115.1 of Pheosia gnoma. Lineage (NCBI taxonomy): Eukaryota > Metazoa > Arthropoda > Insecta > Lepidoptera > Notodontidae > Pheosia > Pheosia gnoma. The sequence goes on from FR989901.1 coordinate 5,553,809, forward strand.
AGGGTTTACCATTCCACGTAGCTACATCCATTGAGCGTATTGTGTGAGTGTGTAGCAACTTTTTAATAATTTCAGAGGCTTCACTAAAATGTCCAGTCAGTACGAAGGTGGTGGCACGAAAACAGTGTCCATGTTTTCCAAACTCGTATCACAGGGCTCCTCGTTCGTAATGGAAGGTGTAAAGAACTTGGTTGTAAAAAAACATGTAAGTATAGCGCATATATATTGTGTATATTTTTAATTTCTATTAAAGGATATATAATGTCATGGCGGTATAAGGGCATTAGATTCCCCCCTAATTACATTGGGATTAAAATACCATTGGCAAAATGTGGGTGCACTGAAGTGTACCTACCCCTTCAGGGGTGATGGTATTTATTTATTAAAAGTTACTATATCTCTTTCATATTGTTTAAAATGTTTTGATTTGTCTTTTATGAATATGGAATGTATTGAATTGGCAATACTATGACGTAAATGCAGAAAAAAACAGTGTTTGCCAAGTTTGTAGAACGCATGCCTCGGTAACGAACATCGCCGGTTCAAACTCCGGTTCGTACCGCTGGGATTTCTAGATGTCATGGGCGAATCTCATTGAATTGGCGGTGAAAGAAAACAACGTGACGAAACGGGCATGTCTGAAGGAATCCCTCGAAGGACGTAATGGGCCAGCATTATGGACTATGGTCTAATCCCCTCGCATTTAGAAGAGGCTCGTGCCCAACAGTGTGACAATAAAAAGGGTTTATATTAAATGCAGAAGCTGCCGGTGAGCCGGTGCGTGGAGGCGGCGCTGGGCGGCGGCGAGGGCGGCGCGGAGCTGAGCTGGCTGGACCCGCGCGCCGCGCGCACCGACGCCGCCGCGCGCGCGCGCGCCGCCAAGCATCCGCCGCCCACCGACGCCGTCGTCTTCCTCGTCGGCGGCGGCAACTACATCGAGTACCACAACCTCATCGACTTCTCCAAGGTACGGATAAATCGATACCACCGCGGAACTAGGTATCGATACTCTGTATATTGTTTTCATACAAACGAGCAATGGCAAATGTATTGTGCGCTGACCCTGAAAGTCTGGCTGAGTTCGTCTGATTATAAAAACTTAAATCCGAAAAAATTATGGCAACCCAAACAACGTTGGATATTTCTGCGAATAAGTCCTTTCCATCGCGAATTTTACATTCTGCTAATAGTAGTAATATACGGTATGCAACAGCTCGAAACACTGCCGTTAATTCTTATCGCCTTGTCAAGCTCATTTGTTCTATTGAATTTTCCAGCAACAAGCGACGGGCGGCACGCCTCGAAAGATAATATACGGCGCGACGACTCTGCCCAACGCGTCGCAGTTCCTGAAGCAACTCTCGCTACTCGGCGAGGAGATACAATAGAGATGCATTCCGCTCGTTCGTGCTATTATCCTAATGTATATTGTAATATAACTTCAAATGATAGATTAATTATTATAACAGCAGTTGGGGTTGTTGTATAGACAATTAAACGAATGTCTCAACAAGTTGGCATTTTATTTACAATGACATTGAAAATATAACTAACATCTAAGAGTCTACTAATAAATTTTGATTGTTTTAAACAAGAAGTATAAAATCTAAATCACAAGATTTGTCAACAGTAATCAGATCTCAGCATGATCTTAGTCACAAGTTATAAGTACATATTTCCCAATGAGATGGGTAGTCATGCTTAAAATGTCAAAAAAAACCTCTCAACCCAAATCATTCGCGACGAGAAAAATCTGTAAGGTTTAAAATAATAAAAAACTTGTTGAATTTATAACCCAGCCCTTATACTATTGTGCTTAATTAGATAATATAGAAACTAAAATGTGTATGTTTATTTAAAACATATACAAATAGTTAATAACCCTCGAAAAATAGTAAATATGTTATAGATTACTCTTACACTAAAAATACATTAAATGAATAAAGAAAACGAATATAGCATTCCAATGACGAGGAACTTGGAACATCTATTGTAGCACTGCAGAGTCATTACACTTTGCATGCACAACAATTATCACTGATCATGATATGGTTTTGGCACAGTGAAAACTCAACTTACAGCTGAAAATACCTAGAGAGCAAAACTTCACAGTGTAAAATGTATTATGCTAAAACGTGGTCAAAACTGTAACAAAGGCAAGATAACAATAGCATTTCTACGATAATTTAATTATACGCGATTAACATGGTCATGGGTATGTAAGTATTTTGTGCTGAAAACGGAGAACACAATCTTAAATAATTTAAACACACACTAGGAAATAATATAGACGTGAATAACACATTGAAGCACAAAAAACCAAGCCGATTTGGGTAGTACACGCGAATTCGTGTACGTACGTAAGAACGTTATTCGCGTGTCCTACACAAATCGGCTTGGTATTATGTCCATCAATACGGTGTTCGCAACACCCTGCTTGTAATATTTCCTCGTCTAAGAACACATTATTTGTCTAAGCTCCGCAACCGGTTCAGGCTGACATAATTTATAAAAAGTATAATGAACGACAACATTAAAGATTAATGCTTATACTTATGTAAAAAAACAAATATTGTGCGTAGAAAAAAATCAATAAGTACATAATATGCAATCGTGATAAATACCTCGTAGGCGTAATCAAATCTTTGCAAGAAAAACAGCATGGCACATTATACATATATCTAGCCAACAGGTATACATTACAATACTTTTGGATAAATAAACACCAAATAACTTACAATATAACATCTTATTAAATATGCTTGGAATATAAGAAACGTAGATAAAGGTCATGATTGAAATTCATATTAATAAAAATTATATAAATAGATACCTAGGGATTAAAATCAAGTACATATTTATGTTGTACAAAGGATAATGACCAATATATGTAATATGTTTCTTATAAATGTTACCTTAATAAGTAATAAAATACGAAGAGAACGACAAAAGTACTAAATTACACAGATTAAGGCGCATTTAGACAATTATTTCTTGAACATTACTACACTTAACTACCATATTTTTTTAAAGCAGTGCAATAGCATAACAATCAAGCAATATTTTATTATGACAATCATTAATCAAGCGTTACTATTAAAAAACATATGTAGAAAATAATCTCGTGCCTACACTGTGGAGGCACGACGGCTAACTATTTTAGATAACGTAAATTCATTAAAATATGTACGGGTTTATTGTATCTAAACAATGATTTCTGAAACCAGTTCAAAAAGCATTAAGTTCCTTCCTGTTTTTAGCCGTAATATAGCAACGTTATACAGACCACGGCGTTCACTACCACTTGTTTAGAACTTAAAGTCTCATAACGATTTACACGGAATGTAGTGGTTTATCTGTGACTTGCACACTTTTAGCAATCGTTAGGCCGACACTGATGATATTTTATGTTCGTTGAAAAATTGGTGATGTTTGTAGAATATAACATTTTAAACTCTAAACATCAGCTAGCGACACCGTGGTATGTATTTATATAGGTATTATAAAGGTTCCCAGTGATAAGTATAGAACCTACATACAGTAATGTAATACAAATTCACTTATCTCCAAACATCGGTACGCACTTGATAAAATAAAAATAGTATCGTATTCAATCATCATCGGATATAATAAAGCCCTAATTGGAATGTTTAACAAAATTTTGTGGCTGTATAAGCTTCGCAAATATATCAAAATGAGATAAATGTACTAAGTATCTACTATAGATGCATAAATTCCTTAAGTACACCGACAACTACCAAACAATCGTATAAAAATGCTCTTCCGTTCAAATCATTTAAACACACTAAAGTTTTACATATCATTGTATAAACATACTGAGAAATGGAATGTTAGAAGCTTTTATGTAAAACAAATTTTCTCAAATCGCTGAGAGAGAACAAATATTGTTTAAGAAAGATACACATTAGGTATAATAAATTGATAGTGTTTAAATTAATATAAGTATGTATTGCGCAATAATGCTATATATTTTGTACAAGTCATATTTGGTTAAGATATTACGCCAATCAACAATTTTACTCCCAAAACTAAACTCCAATATTTTTAAAACTGGATAATTAGGCAAATTGTTAATACGTTTTCTAGGTGACGTCGAAACATTGTTTATTACGTCATTAGCCACTTAATAGTGCAAGTTATTCACTTCAGAATCTGTAAGGCTGCTAGGTAGGATACGAGGCAATTTACATGTTCCTGTTGAACCCAACTAGCTAATTGCAATCAAATTGGTAAGATTGTAGAGGGGGTAGGTACCACTATATACAGCGGATTATGGGCGAAATAATGCTCCTTGATTTATTTTATTTACACGAAACCAAAACAGTGGAATTTATTTAAATAAAACAAATTTTACGGATTTTACGGATTTTATCGCGTTTGTTCTCCCGTGACCATGGTTGCTGTAAAGCAGCCGAAACGTCGGGAACGTAAAAAACAAAAAATAAACGCGATAAAATCCGTAAATTTAGTTTTATTTAAACGTGTAGTATTCGCGAAAATATAAGAAATCAATATTGGAATTTATTTTTGGAGTTACGTAGTTGATTGGGATTTAATACCACATAAATACAAAAAATGAGATTCATAAGAATGTGTTCATGATGCGCTCTTAATTCGGTATAAAATAGAGAGTGGGCGACAAGAAAGAACAAGTACTACTATCTCATAGCATAGAATTGCGCTGTTTGAAAATAGTACCGACCACGAAAGCACAACTATGAAAATACACATAACATAAACAAGGACCGGTTCTACTAAATCTCTCATGTTACCCTTTAAGTATTTGCATATATTGTTTTTGTATCTACCAGAAAAGATAAGTGTCCTGCTAGCTCAAATAAAAGTCACTTAACAATCAAATATGAAAAAATGCCTATCGCTTTACATGTCAGTCTTGCTTACAGATCATTCACTTTTTACTATCGAAGTCTAGTCACAATTGGGGCTCAAAATAAATAGTTATAAAAATTAGAATTATTTAGGTTACCATGGGATGACATCCGTATAGAACAGCGCGCTATATACGATAATTTTAATCGTAGAGTATTATTACAACATTGAATCCAACAGTGCATTATAGGTATGCTATTATAATTCACTACTAAAAGGTATTTGACAGGTATGTGGATTAATATAGGACTTATGTTTTAGAATCACGAAACTTACTCTAAGCATAGCATAATATGTGATTAGGTATTTAACGAATTTTAAAACAACTACATTGAAGGATCAACCGGGATAATCACAATACAATACACTTCGCGCTTCCGCAATCCTATGAACTCCCATAGTGCACGCCCAAACTCCGATCACAAGATGGAACATCGGTTCGACATCCCAAATGCCTAATTATATACTTCTATCGTATCATTATTATTAAATTGTAAATAATCGTCACTTTGTTAAATTGTAACTCTAATGAAATTTGCAACAGACCTTATCATGTGATTTGTCAGTATCACCATACCTAAGTAATAACTATCAATCAGTATCTTTTAAAGAGAACATTTTATTAGCCTAACTAATTATTATGTATCATTTGAAATGTTAAGGTTTTGAAAACTTATTAATGGTCAAGGATTTGTAACTATACATCAAGTAACGTCATGTTAGTGATAAATATTCGACGAAGAAATTGTGTCGTTTGCAATTATATATTTGTATTTTAAAATAACAATACAGTTAAAGGAGTAGATATATAGGATGTAGCTTAATCGCGGCATGTCCAACTACATAAATATAATTATTTTAATAATTATCCAATTAAAAATGGTACCTAATTATTTTATGCAAGCAGAAAATTATAAATGACTAGACATGAAATGTCTTATAAACAGTTCGTTGATTTTTAATAATTACCTACCAAGTTTAGGTACCTACATTGTTTTGTAAGCACTACTCCAAGTACATATTTTATTTTGCTAAGCGCCGATATTAAGTATATTAGGTACAGTAACAGCGTCACCAATATAGCGATGACTCGAATCTCAGACGCGTCTCTTAGCAACCTTTTTCGACAATGAATTTCAATTAATGTAATACATCTACCAATTTAACAAGCATCGCATCCAATAGTGCTGCAGTAACAGGATAGAGCCTGCCCCACCGCCGAATACTCAAAGGCTACTCAGATTAGGGGCGATTTGTAGGGTTCCCACAAATTGACTTGTCAAGAGGCAAGTTGGCTAGACATTTACATGCCTATTGGTAAGGACCCTACAGATTGGGTGAAAAGTTGTGCCGTTCGTAAAAGCCTTTCACATAAAATGTAACATAGGTATTCCCAAACAGCTTACGACATAATTACGAAAAGTGTGTATTACGTTGGGTAAATAATGATGTAGGCATATTTAGTTACGTCATATTCCACCAGACATATTAGATTCTTTGTCTGGAAATGTGAAATGACGCAATAAATGCTGCCGTTGTCAACAAATACGTGGATGGATACCGAGTCTCTAAGAATAACCAGAAATTTGTTTTACTATTTGAGTAGTGCTTGAGTATTCGATTGTTAGCAGCTCATTTCAAGAATGTTAAAAGTCTACAATATTAGGTACCTCTCTAGATGGGTGTAACAATGGCAATTGGAAGGTGGGTAGTCGAGCAAGTCAGCTACTACTTGGACTGAGCGTTGGCGTTGCGGCTTGAGCTGCTGCTGTTCAGCGCCATCTTCTGCATTTGTCGGATAACAGTGGTGGCGTGGTACGCCTGTTTCCAGCGGGACTTGGCGAAGTTCTTTTTGAGTTGCTCAGAAACAGTGCCGTGGATATTCTTGTTGCTGGCGGCGTTTCCAGAGATCCAAGGATGAGCCAATGCCTGCCTGGAAATATATTAATGTTTAACACATAATTTGAACTGGCGTTGATTGAAAATCACATTTATAAGGCTTGAAATGAGTTATGATTGTGTGTAATGTATCAAAGATTGTATGCAGAGTGCTTCAAAATCGGAATAAATATTTTTTTTTATAAAAAAAAACCATCCCGGTTAAAAACCTTGAAGCACTAAAAGCTAGAAATATTTTTTTTCTACTATTCAGTGTCAATCCAAATAATTGTTTTGTCTAAAAAAGAACGAGCGCGCATCTTTAAGCATAGAGCAAGTTAACAGATGTGCCGACAATTAAACAAACGAGAACAGCTGTAGCTGAATACGCACACGCCTACTGGCGTACGTGACCTCATGTTTATGCGCGGCGGCCCAGGACGGTACGCGGACGCGCGACGCCGACTTCGACGGATACGCGCGCAGCTGACTATTATGGAGAGAGTATTATAAGAAATGCATATTTTACATCACAACATTGTACATATCGAAAATGTACACTTAAAACAAGACATGTCTATATAATTTGTTAACATTTTGGTGCATCTATCCATACATATTATAATATATTTTTAATTCTGTCTCCTCTCAATACATATAATCATTTCAGAAACTTTCTGATGAACAGGGTCACTAAATGAATTCTTATATCAACGCAAATACTACACATTGAAATAAAACAAATTTTACGGATATTATGGCATTTTTACGGATATTATGGATATTATGGCATTTATATCATGTTTTTATGTTCCCAACGTTTTGGCTGCTTTACAGCAACCATGGTCATGGGTGGACTGAATTAGTTTTATATCTAAGGGTTACTAATTCTAGGCCTTCAATAGTCACCAGAGTTTACCCCAGTGCAAGTTAAGCTAACAGGATTCCTGTTATTTAACATGCAATTCATAAAAAATTGGTCATAAAAAATATATTATGTAGCTACTATCAGATCATCTGGCAATGTTAGTACTTAGTTCTAGAGCTACAGCTTACTGCAGCCTCATTCCATACCATTAAAATTAAAGGGCTTAGCATAGGATGACACTTTCAATGCACTACACCAAAAATACATCCTTTTAAAAGATCCTCCATAGGAAATAGTAATTATATTTTGAATGGTACTTAGTCTTAACATTGTATTGAATTCTTTTTTGTGAATTTTAAGGATTTTATCACATTTATTTTATGCTTTTACATTCCTGATATTCCAGTTGCTTTACAGTAACCATAATCACAGGAGGACTGTTTGGTAATTTTTACTGCTTATTGATTTTACATTTTGAATGCAGGATTTTTTTTTAAACTACATAACATTGTATTACAAATACCCATACACTAGGTGCATTCACTGCATTTTAACATAAGATTATAGAAATAGTATTGATCAGAATTTTAAATATTTTCCTTTGTTCATACTGTCCATTTTTCATGCCATGGCATAGCTTTTAATAATCTAATATACATACTGCAAATTGTAAGGTAGTAACCCAAATCTGTTGGTAATGCATCCTTAACAAGTCTAATAGTTCATAATTCTTATATAACAATATAAATAGTGATTGAGAAGACACATACCTGCAAGTGTATCTTTTATCCACATCAACACACATCAAATGTCGAATGAAATCCTTTGCAGAATCACTAATGTCATCCCAGTATGGTGAGTCAAACTCAAAGTCACCTTTCAATATCTGAGCGAATAGGTTTGCATCATTTTCATCATAAAATGGAGGGTATCCACAAAGCAGGATATATGATATTACTCCTATACTCCAAACATCCACTGCTTTTCCATATGGTTTCTGCGCCAACACCTCAGGAGCCACATAGCCCGGTGTTCCACAGGCAGTAGCCATGATACCAGAGTCTTCAATCTTTGACAAACCAAAATCACTAATCATGATTTTGCTGTCTTCATCTGCACTGTAGTAGAGCAAGTTTTCTGGTTTTAAGTCTCTGTGCACCACTCCCTGGGTATGCATGTAATCAACTGCCTCCAACACCTGTCTCATTAGGTTCGAAGCATCTTTCTCGGTGTAAGAGCCCTTCTCAACTATTCTATCAAACAATTCACCACCTGTAACCAACTCCATCACAAGATACACCTTGTTTTTGTCTTCATATGTCTCCAGCAGCTGGACAATGTTCGGATGGGAAAACATTTTCTTCTCCCCACCTTCGATTTTTGCTTGTTCACTGAATCTTTTCAAGACCTTAATTTCATTTTCCAATGAGTCTTCTTTCCCCTTGAGCGCTTTCTTGTCGATAATTTTACATGCGAACAGCTGCCCATTTTCTTTGCTCTCTATCAAACGCACCTCGGAAAATGCCCCAGTGCCAAGCAAATCTTTGAGGACGTATTTGTCTTCTATTGGTGGTTGCTTCTCAGATTCTTTACCATCTTTTTTGGATTTTCTTCCAAAATCCTTTTTACCAAACAGAGGCATCTTCGAGCCCCACACTCACGGATTTTAGACTACACTATGTACTACTTATCTAATAAATATCTACGTACACAAGTAGATATATAGGTACTGGAATGAAACAGAAAAATCCTGTTCGGTTGGATTCACGGATTCACGAATGTTGCGCAGGCAGGGCGCTCAAGGTCAGACGAGTTGTCAAATGTGGTTTGCGTTTTGTTGCTCGCAAGTTTCACTATGAAGAATTGATTGACTTTAAGGAAATACATGTTACAATAATTACGATTTGAATGACTATAATATAACCATAAAACTTAACTTAAAGAAGATCCTTAAATTGCTCGAATGTTTCAAATTTCATGTAAAATTCTAAGTACAAAGTTTGAAACGAAACGCAAAATCTCAGCTATTCGCCCTCTCGCTTTCTCTTCTAGGCAATATAATCGAGTAGTGAGGAACAGCAATAATCATCACGCCAATTTAAATTATGTGGCAGGCAGGAATGTATTATCGACTTGGCAGTCCCTAACAATCGAGAATAATCGGTAAGACCTACGCAAAGGTACATACTTATTAATATGTACCATGGCATATTGCGTATGAGCAAACGTAATTTATTGACTGTGTTACTAGTTAGTCGATTTCCATTTAAAATAATACCTCCCCAGACAAACACACACTAACTGTACGGTCCCAAGCTATGCATCGCTTGCGTAATGGGTACCATTCTACGAACTGGGTGCGAACCTAATATATAATACGTACTCATACCGATAATAAATATCCATGACTCGGGTACAAACATTCGTGCTTATCACACAAAGTTTGCCGCTACCAGGTTTCGAACCCAGGACCCTCGATACACTTCCACAGTTTCCAAAAAACATAGGTAATCAAAGAATATGTTGTAGGTACCTACTACCGACATTTTTATTATTATTGTACCTTCACCTTCGAAAGACCGTACTCTAAATATAAATAAATACAGGTCGCATCACATAAATTGAGCTAAGATGGCAACTCTGCGCATGCCAAGTTAATACAATTAGGCATGCGCAAAGCCGCTACATTTGCTCATTTTATGTGATGCGACCTGTAGTTATAGTTGGGAAAATAGTAAGAAGCCTAGACTATCTAGATTATTAACTGTGGTTTGGATACTGACCAAATACCTAATCGTTTGTACTAACATGTTATGCTTCGCAGCTTTATACATACAGATCGACTCATGAATGCGATAGAGCGATACATAAAGCTATCAAGACTATACAACTGGCATCCCCAACATATTTTTACCGCAACCCCTATCCACATTTTCCCTTGTCTATACTTCCACCCCCTGACGTCACTGTGAAAATCGACCAATCCCATCGGGCGCAGTGTTCGATGGCCCTCATAGCGGCATTAGTGTATTGCCGCGTTCCACTTCGTATCTTACCTTTTAAATGTTTTCGTTGTGTGCTATGCACGATTCGGAAATGTTCTCGGCTGTGATTAAAACCGTTTGATTAAAATGATCAGTGTCATAATATTGTCGCAGTGAAATATATTTTCCATTTTATTTTGTGACATAGCGAGGGGTTGGTGCCGTGATGCCCGTTCGTAAGCAAGGTGAATTTAGATACTACATTATCGACGTATTGTCTATAGCGATCGTGTTTTGTCATATCTGTAGATACTATTATTATTTTTAATTTGCACCAAGGGTTGGCAGCGCTCGGCGCTCGCCGCGACACCCTTCTGTTGATTCGTATAGATATGAGAGGGTTGCCAAGCACCCAGTGTGCTCCATGCTATATATGCTGCACCTTAGTACCGTAGGTACGAACGCCTATGGTATCCACGTTTAATGCGCTTAAATCACTCCCATTATACATCTTTCTTCAGGAATATAGTTATAGACGTATCTTTCAGTCTAGGTTGAGTCAGGTACAATGAGATAATTGTAAGTATTTACACTGGGTCCTCTACTACATTAATTGCGCTATCTTTGGGATCAGATGATCATTTTATCATAGCTACTGTTAATTAGGTAAGTAGGTAGCTATAGTACAGTTGCATAGGTATGCAGTGTGCTAAAAAATATCAAGTAACCGCAAACAGGAATTCTAATTGGTAGAATTACTATTACCGATTAGAAATTAGATTCCATAGATCCTTAGGTACTCCGAAGTAGATACAGGTACATTGATCCGCAGCTACCCCATATTGTATTGAAATTGTAAATAAGTAGGTACCTACCTACTTATATAACCTGTATCGGTTACATACTAATTGCATGCCTATGTACAAACCTGCCAGTTATATTAACCAATGCGAACCCACAGACTAGAATTTGGTACAAAACATACAACTATTTGTGTAAAGACTTACACCATAAGCCTACCACGCAAATCGGCATGGCTTTTTGATTTTGAGACATTAGTCTTTTTTTAAATGTAACATAGTAACCGAATCAGAGCAATATGCCCAAGCTATGTATTTCACAAGGTTCGTGCATGGCTATCCCTGCTCAATCCACCTACACAAGGAAGCTGGCTTCTCATTTGTGGATATACTTGCCACCACCACACGTATCTGATATAGTTCCTGTTTTTTCGGCACCGCAGAGGCCCACCGAGCTTTAGAACTGCTGGAAGACTACCACAGCAAGCTGGTGAAGCCACAGGACCGGCAGCTCCGTCTCGCCATCGAGAGAGTCATTAGGATATTCAAATCACGACTATTTCAAGCTCTACTTGGTAAGTTTATCTCCTCAATGACGTCTTTTTGATCTGTTTTGTTACCTTTTGCTAAACCAACTTAATTTGAGTTGGTGCATACCTATTAATCATCATCAAAAATATGACGGATTTTTTTCTTTTCACGCTTTCTTCTAGACCTTCAGGCATAGGCATTTGAAGCTTATTAGGTTTTTTTAGTTTTTTCTCGATTGTTTTGACTTTAATCTGATTCTTATCGAAGGTCCAAACTACCACAACACTACCATTGTCGCCAACCTAACATATTACTAACTTATACGAAGAAATAATACAGATGGCCGAACAGGATATTGAAGCCCAAAAAAACGATTTGTATTGTTCACACAAATTACGACCTTATGTATAATGTGAATTCGCGTGTTTTACACAAATCGGTTTGGCTTCTGTGCTTCAATAATTACCGTCTATTTTATTTGTTCCTCTGAGTAGTTCTCTTAATTATCTCACTACATACAGGAACATTGGAAATGTATCAAGAATTACACACGCATAGAAAAAATGTATTTTATTTATTACTCATTTATCTATAATTATATTTATATATTATAATTTATTGATGTATTTACGTATGTCTCATACCTAAGACAGTTTGGTGTACCTTAGACTGTTGGTTGGTTGGTGGACGCAAATCGATCTTACCCACCTTACCAAGTACACAATTCACAAAACAATCGCTCTCGCCTTACGGAAATCTCGCTTTGAACTTCATATCGATTTGAAGTTCAGTGGTCGAAGGTATCGAGTCGATCGACTAACGAGCTATAAATATATCCGAACAGACGCGTGACCGCATCCCGCGTCACACGCTCGCGTCTTCCTTGACCACGACACTGCTATTGTGATACACATTATATATTTAGCCGGTTGTAATGAACATTAGGTACGCTAGCATTAACATCAACACCACGAAGGTCTGTTCCGCAGATGCTATTGTGCGCAGACGCTAGTGAACAATTTGCGACACAGGGCGCCAGATATTATTGTTACGTACCTACTTATATGAAAGGCATGTAGGTATGAAGTTTGCACCATGAAAAAATACTCCGTTAGTAAATAAGTACCTATAAGTAACACGACTTTGTATTAGTGTTAAGTAGTAAAAAAATATCCACATACAGTTAATTATTACCAACTTATGGTTTTTAGAAAATATTATATTGGTTTACTATAGGTAAGTATATATATTTACTTTAATTAAAGTCAGGCAAAATCCAAAAACAAATCGCGAGTACTAACACGTCTATCCTTTAAGTCGCTTTTGTGAAAAGATACCCACCCAAAACCACGATATTGGTTTCTTTCACCAAGATCAAAGTACGATAACATAAGAATAGCCTATGTTGACTATTTGACACAAATGAACCGTTAAAAGCACGCATTGTATTGTATCACGTTGCACGAGACTAATGTGGAAAACGTGATCTTTACCTTCAGCTATATTTTTATAAAAAAAACTGCCTATATACAGGTACCTTGACACTGGCAAAAGTTGCTCAATTTTGTAGTCGGATGGCAACGACAAAAAAGAAGAACTAACCTATAAAGTAGGGTGCTAGAGTTATCAGGCAACAGTAGACGTTATCAATATGAAAATAAAGAATAACATGTTGTGTAAAAACAGAAGATATTGGTTTTATCTGAATCGGATTAACCTTGCCCCCAAGTCGATGCGTACTTGATTGCAGCTGACCGTATATGCGTCATGTACCTAGTAGACACGCACATTGGCTTCACTGCATCACAATAATCTGATGTAAAGTTATTCAACTTGCATGCAATGCATAATGTTGTAATAACCAACATTATTTTTGGTGATATTTATCTTTGAGGTTTGTAGGTAGGTATCTATTATTTTAAGAATATTATTCCCAAAAAACCCTGTTTCTTTAATTGCAACGCACTTCCTCAAACTGTGTTAGTCCAAATAATTACCCATCACAAATAGATACGCACACGACGCGGACGTCTGTTATTTATTGTCAATCATTCAAGTAGCACATAAATTATCACTTAAAAATAAATATTAATCATCAACAATGTTTGTTTTTTTTATTAAACACAACGATAAAAGGACCATTTTCCGTGTCTTGAGTTAGTTATTTACTTGGTTTCCACAAGTTTCTTAGAAATCTCACCAATTCAGCGCTCAGTACCAACTTATTTTAGGTATAGGGTATAGGTACCTACTTACGTACTATTGTTGGCCGTGATTCCCAAGTAGGTAGGCACTAGGTACTGGGCACAATCGTTGTAATTTTTTATAGTAGATAGATAATATATAAAAATAAAGTCAATTAAAATACATGGCTTGGGCCAGTTTCACTGTCACACGGATTGCTCGCGCGCACCATTCGCGTTTTGCGCAAAGAAATTAATGTGACACTGATGGTTCGTGCGCTCGACAACTATGGTCTACCTCAGAGCCTTCTAACGTTTGGTTTCTACCTACAGTTACCTACCAATAATTTCTGATACCTGCACTGTTATGCTTTCATTGAAAAAAAAAACGAAAACAAATTGAAATCAATCAATTCACGTCGGGGTGCGGGTGGCAGATGCGTTCGCAAACTCTACAATACGTGCGGTCGTGGTGATGGTCTGTTTGACCTAGATCTCGAGATACAGGTCAGCGGATATACAGAGCCTTTCGCGGCTGATATATTTCCCTTGGACATGTTTAAATAGAAATTATAAATAAAGCCTGCTGCCAGCGAAAATAAGGGGTGGTAGAGTACTGATTTTCTGGTTGTTATTACCTATCTCTGCATTGTGTTCTCGTTCCGAATCCATTATAACTAGGTCCATATTAATTCTTAGCCTGTGTTTATTATTCGTATATGAGGACATAAGTATTCACTAAAAGACGCAACTCCTCTCACCGGAATAAATCTCTGTGTTTTCGTCACCGTACGCAATCCAACCAAACATTACCATTATCGCGCGTAATAACCGTAGAGATATGGCTTATCGATACCTACTTTAATATTTCTCTAAACGAACATTAACAGTTCGTGTAACTTACTAACCTATATTCAAACGAAGCGATAAATACGAATGAGTAGGTCGCGCGGTCGCTATAAATAATTATTTTGATCTCTAAACCAATTCCGAAGATAAGAACCTACCTACCGGGAGTACCTACCTATGTACTTTTTTAAAATAAACTTTATTTTTCTTTTCAACATTTAAGATAGTTGGCTCTCGTTAGGCACCCCCACAAAAATATGCCAGTGTAAAATTACACCGATATTACATATTATATATCAAAGAAACAACAATTTTCAATTGAAAATAAATCAAAATTGACCACTACGATGTTCAACTTCCCGCCAAAAAGTCGAACAGAAAAACTAATAATTTCATGTCATCATAACATAACATGCACTAAGTTCATCTACTGTAAGTACATAAAACAAAGCTGGGGTCGCCGCCCGCTCGATATTGATCACCGTCACGATTCGACTCACGCGATACTCCACTCTACCATGTGGGACCTACCTCTTCATGGAATTATTCCAGATAAAGACTTACTCAGTGTGCTGTAGTTTTTAATTAGGCACCTACCTTTACATTAGCATGTAAATAGGCGTTAGATATACCTACTCTACCATTTATTGACCTAAATATACCTATTTATAGAGTTACTGTTGAGGAAACAATTTGAAACAAATAACATTTATTAGGTATATATTATTAAATGCACATGTTATTTTTATATTCTTTATAGAATTATTAGATAGGCAAGTATGTGGGTACAGTTACATAATGAATATTAGTTAGAATATTCTAAACATATTTTTGTAGTTACATAAAGGTTAAATTCGATTTTGTTGCTACCCACTCGTTCGTTAGATATTTAATAAAAGCTAAGAACAACGGCTCTATACATGTGCACATTCCTACATTTTAGTCTTACTCCTTTATTCCAACTTTATTTTATTCTATAACTGTAGCATTTATGTCCAATATGCATTATTTCCCTTTAGTTCGTTTGTTCGAACCCAAATACCTAACATAAACGTATTTATTTATTGTATTGTAGATATCCAAGAATTCTACGAGCTAACACTTCTCGATGACACAAAGTCGGTTCAGCAAAAGACTGCGGAAACAATACGTATTGCGAATAAGTGGGAGGCCGACAACATTCGCCGCGAGGTAAGTGAATAATCACGATACTAGGTAAACGCTATTTTATTTCGTGATTAACGTGTTTCAGCTACTATTTATATATAATCTTGTACAGCCCTGGAACTTGTTGGCACCTAAACTATATAAAAAATCGCAATTTAGAGAACGGTCCGCGAACTATCTGTAACTAGCGATTTTATTGTTTGTTTGTATCTGCAAAGCTTCGAAACGAGTTACGATGCTGTTATTTTAACTGGGTTATTTACAATTCATTACAAACTTCCATACAACAGTTCCAATGGATAGGCTCGGTAGAATCATTCTACAATGGATACTTTATTATAGGTCAATCGATCAACTCGGGCGTAGTTAACCGATTTATGACCTGTCACCATAGCTTGGCCACCTTAGGAATCTATTAGATTACTGGATACATGTGAGATATATTATTTGCTTTAATGAGTAGGAAAGAGTTAAAGCGAAAACAGGCAGATGTCACCGTAGATAACGATAACACTTGGTACCTACCTACCTAGGTGGAACATATTCAGGTTGATTCAGAAAAGGTATACTAACCCAGAAACCTGGGTGCAGATGCAACTAACCCCCCCCCCCCCCCTTGCCATGAAATGACGTGCCTCTATAGTACCTACCTTGGCAAATAATTTGAACATGATTGTGACTTCAGGGAAAGAGCGACTTTATATTCGGCGTAATATTTTTTGATGAAGAAAAGATAATGGTTCAATTCGAGTTTCCTTGCTTTTCCCTTCCCTGAAGTTAACCCTGGCTGCGCACATGCCGTTCTGAATCAACCTGTATATTATATACTAGCAGAGTAAGTACATAATCTGAGTATCTACTTTTAGAAAATACCCTTTCGTTCAGGTCACCGGGACTTGTACCCATGTACACTCTTGTTTTAGGTGTTAGAAAGTATGTATAAGTATGTATGTGAGGATGTTCATGTTCGTCCAAATGGTCTTTTAAGTGCTTAGATAAGTAAAGTGCTACCCACCTAGTAGTACAAGCTTGCTATTTTAAGTTGTGCACGTAATTTGTAAGTCTATTAATTGCCAACTACCTACTTATTCGAACACGATTTCCAGATACACACTGAGGAGAGCGAGTACAGAAATGTGTCAAATGCCTTTCTTCAGGATAACAACAGAAAAACTGAATCGCGCAATGACACGCCGGATTCAACGAAGGTTTGTTTACATGTTATTGCTATTTAGATGTTTTGTCTAACATTAGTCAAGTATCTGGTTCTATCTAGAGCCAATAGGTAGGTATCTATCGGAACAGGTTCTTACTTTCCTAAAATTATTACCTATTGCATAATTTTTATTATGTACTAGCTGTGGTATTTAGCAAAAAGCGGACGAAGTCGCGGGTAACAGCTCGTCTAAAATAAAAGTAGCCTAAGTTACTCCTTGTTACTTAGGCTATTTTTATTTTACCTTACAAGGATTATTTTATCCATGAGACGCCACGCTAACCAATAAAATGTATCAGTTAGCGTGGCGTAAATCTTAGGTCTGTGCGTTGTAGTAGCACTACTACTTATCAGCAAAAGTCTAGGTATAAAAATAATCTACACGTAAGTAATAGGTAAGTGTAATAAATGAAAACATCAAAACAATGGTGAAAATCCAGTTATAAGTTTTATATCTGAATCTTTTTTCGAAACGGCAACCAGCGCCATCTTTTGTACATGCTTGAAAGTCTGAAGAACCGTAGTAAAGTTGTGGATCGAGCGGGTGGTGGATCGATGTTTTTTTTTATTTTGATGACGTGACGTGACGTTTACGAAAGTGGCTGAACGAACGGGGCGCTAGCTAGATAAAACAAGTGGACGGTAATGGCGGATGGACGATGTTTCGCGTCTCGTAGTACTATTTATAACCTAAAATATAGTACAAGTTTTCGGCGATATGTGCGCTAACGTTTGTTCGTTGTGTGGATTGGTGCCGTTAAATTTCACAATTGTGTCAATGACGTACGAACGCTACATCGACTGAAAGTATACTGCTAAAATATGATAATCAGTGAAATGATATTGCAAACAAAATTTTGACATTCACACTGCTGAGATTTCGTATTCGTTGCAAGTAAGGCCAAACACTAATCTATTTTTAAACGTTTAGTAATTTCTTTACACTCTGGGAACGTTTTCAATTCTTGGTGAGACTAATGCGACTTCGGAGTTAGTTTTGCTTGATAACAATTCGCTGTTACTCGCCCATGGTTGTTATATACCTACAATATAATACGATACTATTGTCAAACGAACATAAATTGCACACTAATAATGTAACACGGACATTCTAATTAAGGTTCATCGCTTTGACATTCATTTCATACCATCCTATCATCGAACCCAAGTTGGTAACACGCCTAATAATCTCCTAGCCATACATACATACTAAAATCGCTATCAAAAAGGGCTCGGCAAATTTGTACATTCATCAGATAAGGCCTACCGCAGTTTAAAACTAAGCTAACATGATAAAAGGCTTTAAATATGGGATTACCAGCAAACATGAAAAAGAGGTTGCATTCCTTGAAAAAGGTCGCATAATGTTGATGTGTTTTGGTGCAAGTTAGTTGTGGGTTCTAGGTAGAGAATGGTGCATGCCGGACATCGTCAAGTAAGCTGAAAGTGGACACAAGTGTGTAACTAACAATGCATGAAGTGTACATAGTGTAGTACGGACACAAAAATATATTCCCTGACGGCTATGCACACAGAGTCCCGAAAATGACAGAAAGACGGAAGAAAAAATCGCATAATGGATTCCTACGGAAAGTCTCCTCCTTGTTTAACCTTGATTCGGTGAGTAGGTACCATGAAGGGCACACTTTGATTCCTAGCAGACCACTAAATATTTGTTAATGGATTTTCACCATTGTCAGATGACAACTCTTCTGGCACACAACACAGCATTGACTATATACTTACCAATGTGTGTATGTAAACAATTTCCTACCTACATCTGTTTATTACTAACATTATTATGTAATTTTTATCTAGAAGAGATTTTTATTACTTGCCTTACCATAATACCTATATGAATGAAATAAAAGTTAAACAATTTTAGGATCTAGGCAATTTCTTATGACTTGTTTTATAAATAAATATCTTTACTAATTCTTAATTAAGTTGTAGTCACTTGAATGTTTCACACTGTAATGAGACTGGCTATTAATTAGTCAATTTATTTCTAGGCTCACATCACATCACCAGAAATGAAGCAGGTAATTATAAATAGATAAACTATACTCTATAATAATATTATAGAGTGTATGTTTGTAGCGGCTTTTCACAGAACTATTGATCCAATTCTGAAAATTCTTTCACTGATAGTAAGTAACACTATAATTGTGTCGCATAGATAGGCTATTTTTCATGTTGCCACCACCAAAGCAAAATCTATGGCTTCAAGGGTAGCAAGATAATTTATATCCTAGAGAAATTATAATAGCATATATTTATAATGTTGCTACCTTTATATTGATATTCTGATATAAGTAACTAAGCCCCATCATTTCTGGCCTAAACCTGACTTAAGGGTTTTGTTTATAAATTATTGCATAAACATATTTACATCCAATCTGACAGCCATTACAGGTGAATGGCATAGAGGGCGGTGGCGGTGAGCGTACGCAGGGCGAGGAGGGGTACGTGTACCTGACGGTAGCGTTGTCGCGCGCGGGCGGCGCGGGGCTCGGCTTCAGCATCGCCGGCGGCCGAGACAACCCTCACGTGGCCGACGACCCGCACATCTACGTCACCAAGCTAATCCCGGGGGGCGCCGCCGCCGCCAGCCAGTTGCTAATTAACGATGCCATATTACAGGTCAGTTTGTTCAACATTTTTTTAATAAGCTTTGTAACATCCAGCAATTCAGCTTGTTCACGTTTATTTTGGTGTAAATAATAATACTATACCTTTTATTCTCCCACTGTCAGGCATGGGCCTCCCATCAATGCGAGGGGGATTAGGCCATAGTCCACCACGCTGGCACAGTGCGGGTTGGCGGACTTCACATGTCTTTCAAGAGTTTCTCGCAGACATGCCGGTTTCCTCGCGATGTTCCTTTACTGTTTACCACGGAAATTTTAATGATGAAAAAAATATAATGCAACTGTCAAATAATAATAATAATTGGGTCACTGCATTACGGCTGTTTCTGATTGGTCACCTATTTTTGCTATTTGTCCAGGTTAATGAAGCAAATGTGGAAAATGTAACGCATGCTGACGCAGTTGACGCGCTGAAGAAGGCTGGCAGCACCGTTAGACTGGTGAGCAACTTGTTTGTGTTATCTAAAAACTATACAAATGTAATCATCACTACTACACAAAGTAATGTCATTATCTAAGAATTTACCTTCGTATACTTTGTATTTGGTCACAGGATATCAATAATCGAGATCTAGACATAATTTTAGACTTTTTATCGGTCGTCGAATCGATCGTAATTTCTGCTACGGTAGGTCGGGTTTCGATCCGGTAGGAGAGATAGAAAATAAATGTAAAATGATAATTTGTAAGGCTCCCGTAGTTATATACAAAATCAATGAATTGACCTATTTTTTTTTTCAAATATTCCTTATTTTCACACTAACAAGGAACAATCTTTTTATATGTGTTAGGACAGTGCTTTTTTAGTAGATCGCAATCGGAATTCGAAAACAAATAGGTAGGTTATACGGCACTAAAATGTAAATTATCTCACGCCCGTCCGAAACATTCTAGCAATGCTAAGTGCCAGTTTCGAACCAAAATAGTGTGTTGGGGAACACCCTACACGGCGCAATCCAGTACGTGACCTTCATTCAAGGACTACTTTACAATCATGGCTGTCGGTCCCGCCGCAGACGTGACTCACTGGCCAGCTCACCTGTCTTTAACTATGTCAACTACATAGTAATGAGTCGTTCGTCAATCTTTGCAGAAAGTGCGGCGCCGTGTCACAGAAGACGCATTAAATGTGTCACAAGTGTCGAATAAGGAGGAATCTGTCGAGATAGAACTGGTGAAAGGCGGGTCCGGTCTTGGCTTCAGCATAGCGGGTGGCCTTGGGAACCAACATATTCCTGGCGATAACGGCATATACGTGACTAAGATAATGGCCGGCGGCGCGGCTCATCGGGACGGCCGGTTGAGGGTCGGCGATAAACTGCTTATGGTCAAAAATACTTCGGTGAGTGCATGTAATTCTTATTCAGTAAAAAGCCGGTTTGTTGACACTTGTATCTAAAAACTTATCGTTGTGCTTTTTATAATTAACTAGCTGCACCCGCGAATTACTCGTTTATGTTCGTCAGTTTTTAATTAAAAGCAATTCTAGTGAAAATCACATTCAAATCTGGTCAGTGACTCTCAAAAATTTGCACATTTATACAAATAGACAGACGGATTTTCTTTTTATGCTATGAGTGAGTGATAGATGGACTGTAACTAACATTGGTCGTTTTATTTGTGTAAGTCGCAAAGGTTAAAGTATTTTCAATATTGTTATGAGAAATCATACTCGACATTTTTTTTAATCATTTACAAATGTATGATATGCCTTGATTACACATAACGGGTAAAATGGCGAGACCAGCGAGTGGAAACAGTGCTCTCAACCGAGTACTGGGTACGTGTAAGCAGTACTCGGTACATATCAACCTTGTTTACTCGGCCGAGAGCACTGTCTCGCCATTAAGTTAATACCGGTGGTCCTTATGCTGGCCATTAAAATACGTCAGTATATGAACGGCGGTGTTGTGGTGCATGTGCAGCAGGGCGACGTGGACCTGGGCAACGTGACGCACGAGGACGCGGTGGGCGCGCTGAAGGCGACGGGCGAGCGCGTGCAGCTGGTGCTGGTGCCCGCGCCGCGCCTGCCGCCGCCCTCGCCGCGCGCCAACACGCGTGAGTCACACCACCACCGACATACCTATATCGCCAACATTATATATACCCCTTTTTTCCATTGGCTACTCCGTGCAAGTGTCACCAAAAGATCACCAATTGATAACCAAAATCACCATTTTCATAAATCACATGATAATTACTGACGTATCTTACAATGAAATAGTCCATTGCCATAGGTATAGAAGCCCCATTATCACATACCTATATCGCCAACCTTATATAGACCCCTCTTTTCCATTGGCTACTCCGTGCAAGTGTCACCAAAAGATCACCAATTGATAACCAAAATCACCATAATTTTTCATAAATCACATGATAATTACTGACTTATCTTTTAATGATCTATTCATTTAATGTTGGTTCTAGAATTTTATTTATCAAAGTGATTCTTTTGCTTGTTATCAATGAAATAGTCCATTGCCATAGGTATAGAAGCCCCATTATCCTAAAGCCCTCAGGGACTTCAATAGATTAGAGACGTCTCTGCTCATGCGTATATTAGAGTTAGACCGACTAATGTTTTATTGTATTTGCGGTTTTAAAAATTACGATTTGTCTGCAATGCACGCGCGCTGCGTATCCGGAGTCTTTCGGGATTTATCTTTCTAAATAGGGCTTCATTTGAACTAAAAAGATTGCGCAACGCATCAGCCTAGCTACCGATTGAGGTAGTCAACAATCAATTGGTGATTTATTTATTTTATAAATTTGTATATTTAACCAACCCAGAACGAATCTTAGCCTTGTCCAATATGAGAAAGGGCCTCTCGGCCAATGCCAATCAAGATTGCTAGTTCAAACATTATGTAATCAAACAAACATCTGTGTCCATCCATACTGTGTTATACAGGAGTGACCAATTACTGATTTAAAAATTTGGTTCTCTTGAATAAATTGCTATTATAATTACATGTTTCATATTTAGCTGATTACCTTACTAATTTTTTTTCTTACGCAACAAACCTGATTCGGACTAATACAAACATAAAAAAATGCCAAATCGGTTCAGCTGTGCTCAAGCGATGTGCGTACCAACGAACTGCTTTCATTTTTAATTATATCGATAATGAACGTATACGGTGTGCAATAAAGAGTGTGATGTGTGCAGCGTCGAGCGCGGCCAACTCGCTGCGGCGCGAGGACGGGGCGGGCGCGGGGGCCGGCGTGGGTGCGGGTGGGGAGGCGGACGAGGGCGGGGAGAGCGGGGAGGAAGCGCAGCCGCGCGTGGTGGAGCTGGAGAAGGGCGCGGCGGGGCTGGGGTTCAACATCGTGGGCGGCGAGGACGGGCACGGCATCTACGTGTCGTTCCTGCTGGCGGGCGGCCCGGCCGAGCGCGCCGCGCAGCTGCGCCGCGGCGACCGCCTGCTCGCCGTCAACGACCTCGACATCACGCACGCCACGCACGAGCAGGCCGCCAAAGCTTTGAAGGTACCGTAAGCAACATACATTATTAATAAAACGCGCAAAAGGGATCTTGTATGTATTTTACTTGCTCCGAAAACTCTTATAGCGCGATTCAGGATTGTGATGACAATTGTCTATTGTTCTGAATGCGTCTGCAGTGCCATCGGGGTAGCTTGTGGTACGGTTGAAGTGGTCGCTACACTATTAACATTTTCAAGGATAGCATTAGTAGTTGCTGAGATAGTCAGGTCTGACCGACGGACATGGTCGCACAATAACGTGTTTTCCATTATGGCACAGCCCCAAAAAAAAAATATGCAACTCTTGAAACGTACTTGCATAGTGATAGAGAAAGGTTGCGGTTTCTTGCTGGACTTTCTCGTCGACTCTGTTGAGGCCGCGTTCCTATCCAGTTAGAAAAAAAATATAATTTAAGGTAGTGCCCCGTGGGCCTATACGAAATAAATGATTTGACGATAACTTATGAACCTCGGCTAATTTTTTTATCGATATTCTAATATTAAATTTCTAATATTTCAGAGCACAGGACAGCAAGTGAAGTTAACAGTAGTGTATAGGCCTCAGGAGTACAATAAATTCGAAGCGCGCATAAATGAACTCAAACAACATCATACACTACTGAGAACATCGCAAAAGAAGTCCTTGTATGTGAGGTGAGTTCATCATAAAACATCCCTTCTTTGGCCTCGCCAAAATAACCTTAAATTTAACTAAATGAAATGAAAACTGAGCTTAGTTTTCATTTCATTGTGCTATTTGAGTATTTTTTTAATTTTTCAGAGCCCTGTTTGACTATGACCCTGTGAGAGACGACGGTCTGCCGTCAAGGGGACTACCATTCAGATACGGAGACATTCTTCACGTTACCAACGCATCAGACGATGAATGGTGGCAAGCGAGGTATGATTGAATATTTTAGTCTCAATTTGCGCAGAACAAATAATCGAATATAAACAGAACTCAGCTTCAATTATTTTGACCTAAATATCCTATGACGGCCATGTTATGTTGGCAAGTGTAGGCGAACAAGATCATCAAAGAATATAATATAGGGTGACCATATTTAAATAGTCTCCACAGTCGGATAAAGACAGTTATCACGCTGAATTGATACGAATAAGTGCTGTGGGCCAGTTGAGTCCAAAGCTGCCGGCTGGCAGCGACCCATACGGCTTTGGACTCATCATCATACGGCCTTGGAAAAATATTAATGGTTTTTTTTGTTTACTCGAGATTATGGATTTTATTGTATTTTTTTTATGTTTCCGCCAAATAGAGCGATTACCATGGGATATATCTATGGTCATTGTCATCAGAGTCGGATATTTTTTTATTCGTGTATTGTAAATAATTACAGTCACTTGGTTACTAAGTAACCGTAAACAATACACAAAAGCCTCCCGTCCGTTCGTATTCCTATAGAGAATTAGCTAGAAATTTTACTTAGTCAATTAGTTTAGTTATTTTTTTAGGGTAGGCTAGGTACTCTAAGAGTATCTTCAAATTCCATACTTAAAATTGTTCCGTGATGGCAGTGATAGAGTGGTTTCCATTGTGTCGTCAGGCGGCTGGACAAAACGGAGTCGGACGCGATCGGCATCATCCCGTCGAAGCGCCGCTGGGAGCGCAAGCAGCGCGCGCGCGACCGCCAGGTCAAGTTCCAGGGCCAGGGCACGCCCGTCAGCACGGTGGGCGCCATGCACATCTCTGTGCCTATAATAATACTATCGCCAGACGAACACACCATCTATACGGTCCCAATCGCTTGCATCATGGGTACTGTACAATTGACTCGGGGCGATCCCAGCATTCAGATGAGTAAGATAGGTTGACTTGGGCCTCTTTAGAGCATTTGTAATAATTATGTGAATTCAGAACTTCGATGCGTCGTATTTTAAGATTTTTTTTTTTTATTGACATCGAAATTCGTACTTCACATAATGATACCAATTACTTTAAAATCGCAGGTTCAAAGCTTAGTTTACCCTTTCTGTAAAATTATGTTTTCGTGGCTTGGGTATAAACATTATTGGTCATCACATATAGTATGACCCTTCCAGGATTCGAAACTGAGACCCTCATTACAGGAAGCACTTTACTAGGAACTAATCAAGTCGTCATAATGACAAGTCACATGCATTGAAATAAAACTGCTGGGCTTTTTCTTAGGCATGAAGGTGGCGTCTTTTCATTTCAGATAAAGCCTCATACTTATAGTAGTTTTAAATCCATCTACAATGTCATTACAAAGCATTTTTTTATATTAAAAATGTTTTACATTACAACACTAATAATTTGACGATAATATTTCTAACTTTTTTAATTTCTATCAAATATTCCAGAGCCAATCGACATTAGAAAGAAAAAAGAAGACATTGTCGTTTAGCAGAAAGTTCCCATTCATGAAGAGTCGAGAGGATGGTAAATCTGAAGATGGTTCGGATCAAGAACGTAAGTATCCACGCGTATACAGAGAGCGTTACATGTAACTAAAATCACAGCACACGGCGCACGCGCACACTGTAAACCAATGTCATAAACAATGTATTATATCGTGCAGTGGTATTTGGATGACATTGTTTTCATGTAATAACGGCAAAGAATCTTCCGTCCATGCGGCAAATCATCAACAGATAAAATGTCACGAGCGTACGTCACTGGGGCTGGGTTGTTTATAGAGATGCGCCGAATATTAGTTTATTCTTCAGTCTGTATCAACCCCCTGTTGTGGATTTTTATAGGCCACTCCCATAGAATTTCCCCAAAATTTATAGTTTTCTTCCCTAATAATAAATATTAAACATAGGCATAAGGCCATTTTAGGGAGGAGGGGGGGGGGGGGCATCTAAAGAGCGGTGAGTCACCTGCCAATAGTAGTTAGATAAAAGATGATTATGGCTGGTGTCCGCAACCCTTCCAATATTCCCATCCAATCCTTAATCCATAGTCCCAATTACCGGAAAGTTAATATTCCTGCAATAGTTTCCCCGCCTGCTGAGATCAATTCGCTGTTTATGCTATCATATTCAGCAGTTGACCCCTGCAGGTGGCTAACATAACATTACTAATTCTCAAAAAGGACCTCTACGTGTTGAACCCATGTCCCCGCGCAAGCCTTTCAAAGATCCGAGTATAACTCGTGTGGAGAGACATAAACAATTTTAAATGTCCGTTATTTATATTTGGAATCTATGGATCTCTAAGCTTATTTTCGGTCCGGTAAAATTCTCAAATGTGAGATTTGTGTTAGTAGATATAGAGCTCATATTTTATATATCATATTAGTTTGGTCGAGGTTTCGGCGCATCTCTGTAACTTGTATACAATACAAAGTGGGCGCTTCGCTGCACAAACGACTAATTTAACGATTTTGTTACAGCTTTCATGCTTTGTTACACGCAGGAGGACGCTAACGCGGACGGTAAGTGCACATTCCCGTTACCTCCCCTACTTATTATACTCGCTATTGTGCTGTTCATCGTATGTAGGTCATTACGCAGTTTTTTATTTCATGCGGCTGCTAATAACCACTACTTTGATGATAGGCCGTTTACATTGGAGCTATTCGCTTATTCTAACCACAAAACATATTCACGTCTCACGGTTGTGAAGTGAATAATATGTTAAGCTCTAAAGAATTGTTGATTTTTATTTATCGAAACGAGTGTTATTTATTACTAAGGACGATCAAAATGTTTCATCGGTTCTGCCTGTGTATTGTTTGAAACAATGTAATGATCTAACCGGATCCATTGAACTTTGGTAACCTGGTTAGAGTTATGCCTTCGTATTAATAGAAAATTACAGCCATTAATAATACCATTACAAACGTGTTAGTGCTAAAAATATTTAGTAATATCGTTGTAAATGGATTGTAACTTCTATCAATTTGATAGTACGGTCGGTCGATCATTAATATGGGACCCATTTCCTAAATATGTTCTATAACATTTGTAAGGATATAAGGTCGTATATCGTATATTTCGACATATCTGACAGCAGTTGCACCTAGTAACGTCAGTCAAAATAATACCGCTTACGGTTGCTGTACGATATTCAACCTTAAATGCGTTCCAAATTAAAGCCCGCGCCTGTACAGTATGAAGTATAGACGAATTACACTTGCAATGTTTGATAGTCCTTAGTAGGTACATTATTGTTTTCAGAATAAAATAATTATAATGTATATTTTGTTTTCGTAATGTAATCGAGTAGCCATTGTCCAACATAGTATTTCATTCCGGTTTTTATAACATATTGATGTATTATACGTATTTTATGTCATAAAACGTGAATTCCAACACAATATGGGTAATACACACTTCAAAGTACCGCAAATCCAGGTTGCATTCTGAGGCGCGCTAATATTGCTGACAGAGTTCACGTTGTTATTTTGCATTCGGAACGCTTGTTAGAGCGCTCAGTGTCAATTCTGAACTTCAAAAACACAAAACCGTGAAATTTATATTCCTAGTTTTAGTATATACTTTTTAAACATAAACCTTACCAATATTAATTTGTATCATTGGCGGTGATATCGCAAGATGGCGAATATAATGACGTCATCCGTGACGACACACGGAATATCGTAGTCGCGCTCACGGTGTCTCGGAACGGGTGTTAGCGCGATGATATCGATATTACCGCGTCTCGGAATGCAACCCAAGTCTCCGGGACACAAAACATCACAGAGTGTAGTGAATTGTTATATTTTTACTTCTATTTATTCTAATACACCATGTGCCGGATCTATGTGAGTAAATTATCGCTTGTAGTATGTATGGAGAAGCATGGTGATGCCTATAATAAAAATATAGGTGTAGTAATAATTTCCCTGTGTCGCCATTATCATTGTGGCTTGCCAAATAATATGATGTTGCGAGCGACCCGATGACAAGCTATGTACTCATTACCTCAGTGTTGATAGTTTTTTTTTTTATTATGGGGTGTGTTTACGTATGCCGGGTAATTTTCCCCAGGTAAAAATTACACAAACGATGTTCGCTGAACGGTGTCATAGCTTTATATCAATACTAGCTGTCAAATTATATTGTTATATCTGTCAAATAATTGGCTCCAGTTGCGATTTGATGAGATGAGTTAATCTGGTGGGAGAGTATTTTTTTGCGATCTTTTGGGGTCGCTAAAATTTACACTTGGTAGGGGAAAACTTATACCAGCGGCCGTCCGTAAACGGGAGAGTGGAAATTGTACCTGGTGTAATTTTCCCCTCGCGGAGTCTCTGGAACGGGGTATTTTGTGATTAACCAGTGTAAATTTTACGCTGGGTGAGTACCGTAAACGCAACCCTGTAACTATACAAACCACACAACTATGTTCGAAATCTACTACTGAAATTAATTATAAAAAAAAAACTAAGCAATTTTTGTGGTGGTACATCTTAAAAATAATTTAATTACAACTTAAAAATAAATTTGAATAATGGCAACATGGTAACACGGGTGTGTGGTGCGTGTGTAGAAACTTCGACTTTGTGTTCCACATGTAGTCTATGTTGATTCTGAGAAGTGATCGCAGCTAGCACACGGGTTCGTTTGAGGCACGTCCGGCGCCGTCCCGTGCTTCTAGTTGCCTAACCGAAGCCGAGTACATGTTAAACATCATCCTATTCAACGAAACGTATTTTTATTTGCTGTTTATTTTCCTGAGCGCTATTCACGTACTCTTGAGTACTGCTAATTACGAAACGCTAACGTGTCGACGGATAATATGTCGGTATTTCTGTTCAAACGGAGGAGGTTCCCCTTCCTGGTACCGTGCCTGTCGTACGGACGCAAAATGCTGAGTATATTTTAACGTGAATTTTTCTACGTGTAGGGGAAATCTTGTACCGAGTGGAACTTCCCATGATGGAGGAGATAACGCTCATTTATCTCGAGGACGAGTGTAAGTTTTGGGAGTGAGGCGTAGCTTGAGAGTGCCGTAGCCGTTACCTTACCTCCCGCATTCTGGTTATGATCATCAATTAGAAACGTAGTTTTCATTTCAATAACACTCCAGTTGTTTTTTTTTATGATTTGTCATATTTTCTTTATGTTCAGTTGTTTCTTAATTCATACAACGCGATTATTCTAATAGCCTCTCCGCACTCGAAAATATTACCATCGAGCTCACGACAGTGTGATCATTATTTGAAAATCGTTTGGTACACGGCGGGGTCAGTAGCACTCGGCCACGGGCTCGGGCACGTAACACGTAAAGTACGCGTCGCAAGCGGCACAGCCGAGCCTCGGCTGCGTCGGTAGTCCGCTGCGGGCGTGTGGGGGGAGGGGGCCACTGGAAGCACACGAGGACACGAGAGCCGCCTCTGGCACACTGGCTGACGCTTCGGGCGCCGAGCATGAACGCACGGATATACGCGCTTTGCCTTTAGTTACACACCTCACGTCACTGGCATGTCTCAGGTGTTACGATCGATATCACGACATACTCATTCGAGCTTGTTTTTCAGTTTTCAATATTACGCTGTGCTGGTTTATTTTTAGAGTTAGTTTTGTCGCTTCCGATGTTTAGGGGCGCTGTATTTATTTTATTAGCCTAGCGATCGCTGACATAATAATTGTTGTGTATATTTGCTTATTATACACTTCGCTGACGGCTGTATTATGGGCATTTGGGAGCCAAGATTCAATAAAAAAAACCTTGATAACATGTTCTTAAAACATAAGGTATATTTAATTTTGGCTGGTAGTGAAATACATTCATGTTATTTACAGTAATTTAGTAAATCCGTAAAAATACAATTTGACATGAAATAAATTATAGCTGTATTAAACATTATGTAATAATGTTAGTTTAAGAAAGTTTGGTCAAGTATTATTTATAAATTTTGTGTCAAGTTGTATATCTTATTTTTATTAGAATGCAGGTGATTATTAGGTAGGTATATAAATCAGTTATTTTGATAACGAAAACCTTATCAATGTAGATTAAATAGCGTTTGTTTCTAGTTATGTCATATTTATTATTATTTATAATATCTATTAACTCTCAACACATTTTTACTAGTCCCGTTAGCCCCACCAACTCTGCTAAAGCTTTTGCTGGTAGTGGGCTCACGTCAATAGTTTAATAGTCTAAGTGGAGAACGAACCTGTAACCTCTCGGTTATAAGAGGTACACGTTAACCACTAGGCTTTTGACGCAATAACACTGTAACAGCGTCGTGTCAGTCTGTAAATGGTTAATTATCATTGGGAGTGATTATGATACACAGGCGGAATAAGCCATTTTTATTAGAAATTTTGTCTGTCTGAACACGAGTCACGGGAGAAATTCTGGACGAATTTCGATAAAACTTGTTACGGTGATAGCTCGTGATAAGATCTATTGATTATTTCTGTCCCTGAACATGGAAGGGTTCGGGGATAGCTAAAACTTATGTAATTATCTCAACATACCTACGCGGATTTTACTGAAACTATGCATGACGATAATTTATATTCAAGTCAAGTTAGAGTCAAAGTATTAAGTCTCAGGAAATGAATACATTTCTCCAAGATGGTAAAAAAAGAAGTGTTCGCGGTACAAAGTAGCAGGCGCAGTTGATTTGCCATACGATCAGCTGGAGTTCTCTATGATGAGTCTATGATACTTAGTACCACCTGTATAATTATAGAAGTCTCTTGATTTATTGGTGTTGGGCAATGAGGTATGAGCCTCAAATAAAATGTGTCGTCACCAAAGACTACTCCGTGGGCAGAGGTTGATTTTGCAGCACAAGTTTTGCACATACAACATTTTGATACTTACCCGCACTATCAGCACGAATTACTACACAAAAAAAAACGGAATTTGGTGTATGGGCATCTGACAGGTCCATCGATGCCTTAGATAACATGAGGGGCATGGCGATTTGCACTTTAATCGTTACGTTTTACAGGTCAAGATGAAACGGTGCTATCGTACGAAACGGTCCAACAGTTGACTATTACTTACACGCGGCCTGTCATTATCCTGGGCCCGCTCAAGGACAGAATAAACGACGACCTAATATCGGAGTTCCCTGATAAATTCGGCAGCTGCGTGCCTCGTGAGTATTTTACATTGTTGTTTTTATTTATCGCCTGTGGCAACAAGTGGGAATTTGCTTGGAAAAATTGTATTCCAGTACGTTGCCGAAGACGATCAGCTGATTAGGATTTAAAAAAAACAAAAGCGGTAATTGACAGCGACATTGGCGCAGCTGTCAATTGGAATAGACAATATTGTTGCAACATTGTAACAATTATCGAAGTGATTGGTTCATTAAGGCTAATTATTTTGTGTCGCAGACACGACCCGTCCCCGTCGGGACTACGAAGTGGACGGTCGCGACTACCACTTTGTGGCGAGCCGCGAGCAGATGGAGCGCGATATTCAGAACCATCTCTTCATCGAGGCAGGCCAGTACAATGAGAACCTGTACGGCACCTCGGTCGCATCCGTCAGAGAAGTCGCCGAAAAGGTACATGACAGTACTATCAATATATATACGGTCTGACCCTGGATAATATGCGCCAACGAGAATGGGCAAAACTAGATCAAAATATTGTCGACACAAATTAAAAAAAACTTTGTTCTTTATGTATGGTAACACAAGGTCTTAAGTAGGTTTGTACTTATTGGCCAGGAACACAATATTATAAAGAAGTAAAGTTGTAATTTTTATGTTGTGGGAGTCAATCTCAGAAACTACTTATCCGATTCTGAAAAATCTTTCACTGACGCTGAATGGTACACATGTAGGCTATTTTGTAACGCTATGACGATTGGGGTCGCAGACACGGAACGACAACTTCTCACATAAAAACTGGCAGCCGAATGACGTAATCGCGGGAAACCGCCCTCGCGTTTTTTCGAACAAGCGATTGTTCGCTGAAATTTGTCACTTGAATTGGAAATAATGCAATGTAGTTGGTGTTATATAACGTTTATATGAATTGTCTGAGACATTTTTCGCACAGAGTCGTGAGGCGGGAATACCGTTCGTATAGCAAGAAGCATAGATAGGAGACTTATGTGATTTGTATTTGTTAATTAGCTATGTTTTGTTTTAGGGCAAGCATTGCATTTTGGATGTAAGCGGTAACGCTATCAAGAGATTACAAGTGGCGCAACTGTATCCCATTGCCATATTTATAAAACCAAAGAGCGTAGAATCTATAATGTAAGTATTTAAACGTGGCGCCCAAGTAATGACGACAACCGTCGTATTTACAACACGTGTTTAACGTATTAATTGTTTTCAGGGAAATGAATAAGCGAATGACTGATGAACAAGCAAAGAAAACGTACGAACGTGCACTGAAAATGGAACAAGAGTTCGCCGAATATTTCACTGGTACGTACTTTTTTATTTCAACATAAAATAATTCGTTTTATTTCAATGTGTAGTATTCGCGTAAATATGATACAATCAGTACGTAATTTAAAAAATAAATAAAATGCATTATAAAATACACAAAATAATAATAAGACTTAGTAGAGTTACGGGCATAACACTGAATATTTTGGAAAAAAATAATCGTAGGCTACATTATTTTAAATACAGAATGCTATCATTTTAAATACTACTGCTAGTTATTGGTTTTTTTTGTGTTATCTGTTCCTGCATCATGAAAATACTACTCGGCGGATTTGGATGAGACTTGCCATAGTGATAGCTTATAACCCAAGAAAAGCTGTTCAGTGAAATGGAAGTGTTGCAGGTCCAAACGCCATGAAACTAAATGACTAGTTTTTGGCTGCAAGATTCTTAATAAAATGATTATTTCGTGTGCAGCGGTGGTGACCGGCGACACGCCGGAGGAGATCTACGCGAAGGTGAAGGCGGTGATCACGGCGGAGAGCGGGCCCGCCGTGTGGGTGCCGCGCCGCGACCCGCTGTGAGCGCGCGAGCCCGCCTCGCCCGTACTACTCGACTAGTACCTATTATAGTGCCTCGAATCCACTCGCCATAATATATTATGCCACGAAAGTGCGGCTCAGATGTTTTTAGCCCTATATTTCTGTGCGAACTCTTCAAATTTGCGCATCAATGTCCGGGCGCCGCCCACAATGCGTCCTCAGTTGCTTGTATTTTATAAGCCAGGTGCGGTATCGGTTGTACGTCTCTCGCGTGAATGTCTCTGATGCCGACGTGTCTTAACGCTGGCCCACTACTCGCGCCAGCGCACGCGCACTCTTATATAGGGTATGATTTTTAACGTCTGTCTAGATTAACTATACAACTCTAATATATCACATCATCGCATCGGAGTTAATTGAGCGTTAAAGAGACGACATGAATAAAATTGTTAACCAGGAACTCGCCATCGACAGCGTTTATACCCTACGCTTATGTTTATAGTGCGAATTTAAATATTGACGGAGACTTATGGTCGAACGCAAGTTTAACGAAATTATTATTTTAATTACTTCGACAAAGGCCACAAATTAATTGTGCTTCGATTAACTATGTAAATTAATTGTACATTTAAATGGTATTATACATGTTATTTTACTGAGGTTGCTAGATACACTTTGAATTATCGTCAGTGTTAAGAGTTAAATATGATTACAACATTCAGATAGTTGATATCGTACGAGACGATGCGCCGGTGATGTTAACGCTATATTATAATGTATACTTACTAGATGAATACTTACGCTGTGTAGTCGAACCCACCTCACGCATGGCTAGGCTAAGACGTGCATAATCTGGATTATTTGCTCAAGCGGCAATCTATATCGTAACCATTGAATCTCATGACATTTGTGCACACCATTGTCCTCCTTAACACATTAGGTGAGGCGTTTGTTGGTCATTTTTATAGTAAGCAATTGTGTTATATGGTGTGAAGTGTCTCACCAATTAGTGTTTGACATTTATTTATTGAGAATTTTATTTTCTTACGGAATAATTAACTGCTCATCTGCAAATATGGCACTAGAAGCAAGTATGTTAAGCTTACTGCAATATATTTGTTGTTATGTGATGGCGTATGTATTACTAATAATTATTTCCTTAATAATAATAATGATTACCCCCTGAGTATTATATAATTGTCGTAGTATAACGCATATATTTTAAATATATTAACAATACATAATGGTACTTAAATATTTTATCGATATTATTCAAGTGTAATAATGAAATAATACAATAGTTAATTCACACATGACAAATGTTTATAATAAAATATAAGTTTCTGGCAAAATGAAGAGGTTACGATAAATGCTACAACATTCAACAAATTAATTCATTGCTATAAATTAATTTTCTTTGAAATGAAGGTTTCGTTTGTCGTAATGCCTTTTGTTTTGTTACTTACTGTACATAAGAGGTTATTTTAATTTATTATTAAGGTTCTGTAGAATGTATTAACAGCATAGTCACTCAAATGGTTTATTATAAAGCTATTTATTTAATGTTTTTTAAGTAGGTATTTTATTTAATATAATGAGTTTGTGCAAATTAATTAAGTGTATAATGTGTTTTTAACCTTTAGTAGTTTTAATTGACATCCATATTTGCAGATGTTCAATGTTTATGAGTTAGTGATGTTCAATAGAATAGTTTGAATAAAATTATTTACGTTGAAAATCTAATTATTATTGTTTTCTTTTGTTAAATCCCCCTTCCCATATAACCTTAGCAATCAACTTAAAGAAATGACTCCAAAAATCTAAGTAACACTGAATATAATTATTCTATAATTAAACTAGCATTCCCCTGCGATATTTGTACTGGATCAGAATCATGTATAAGAAAATCAATTATCTTTAGTGTACTTTTCCCATTATGCTGCTATTCAGGACAGAGACATTCAAAAAAGTGTCTGTGTGTATTGTTTAAGAAACTATAATTATATAATGAAGTAACAGTCCAATCTCAACAAACTCAGATTGGAAGTACCATGACCACAATCTCGAACCTTTTTTGTCACTATGTTGACATTGGGCTCAACTCAATGGGAAGCAGCCATTATAGACAAGAAATAATATTTTACTGATGCACTCTTTCTCTGCCCCACATCAACATCAGTAGCCTTTCATAAATTGCTTAATTTCAAACTACTGTAGAGTTTATGATTAGGAGAGGTATACATACCTACATCCCATAAGCTTATTAAACTTCATGATGGTAAAGACAACTTTAGTGTGAATAAAACAAAGTTATTCAAATTAGTTGTTTACTGTCCTTATATTTCATCGAGCACAACAGTGGTTTTCTCAGATACATAAAGTCCATCCAAGAATTTTCTGATATCCTTATTTTTAACTGCGGTGGACTGTTGGATGAGGGCCGCTGAACTGGATACATCCTCCAAGGAGTTGCCTTCAATGATGAGCTCATCCTTCTGTTTGGGTGAGTTGACAACAGTCACTCCAGGTGCCATTTTCACCCTTCTGATGTATTTTTCACCAAGGAAGTTACGGATTTCAATTATTGAGTTGCCTTCGGTGGTGACACAGTTGATGGGGAAATGAGCATATACAGCACGCATTTTGTACTGGAAACCCTTGGTCACACCTGAAATGAGTCAAATGACAGGAAATATAAATATCACCAAAAAAATAACAATTGTACTATTGGTGACTTCCGCAGTGATATTCTCGTAAATAATGGCTTAGGGTTGTTCCCAAACACTTTCTATGGGGATTTTACAGGTCAGATTATCTACTGTATTACCCAGTCATTTAGCTTTCTAAGAACTTAGAATCCCGAGTTATTATTGTATTATACATATTCCTAAAAAAATATCCCCAAAATTTATTCCTTTAGCAGGAGTAGTAGTTGTACAAGCACTGTTTATGCAAATTTACTACTTGTACTAATTATATATAATATTGTCAAACATACAAACTGTACAGAACCCAAACTAAGCAATGCTCATATATATAATAGGCAGAAATCATTCAATGGATTGGGTCAATTTCAGTACATCTCAGGCTAATTCTGATACAAACAGTTTTCTGCAACCAGGATTAAAACCTTGAAACCCTTAATCCCAAAAGTAGGGTACTGAACTAGCCCTAAAACAGGTTTTACATGTAGTTATGAAGGATTAACATAATCATTTTGAAACCATTGTAATTATAAACTATATTCAATCTTTCCATACATTTAAGACTTATTAGATCTATAATTCATACTAGATCCCAGAATGTAGCCATGATTACTACATTTATGAGCTATGAATAAATCAGATCCATAGTTTGATAAGTAAATAAATACAATACAATAATATAGAATACCATAAATCGAGTAATTTAGACTATAACCAATTGTAAAGTGGTCAGTTTAGTCTAAATATTTTAATTGATAAACAAATTTTAGCAAAACACTAAAAAACAATGTAAACAACCAACCTTTGATCATGTTCTCAACGTGTGAGCAGACTGTCCTCACCGCGGCGAGCTCCTTTTTGGATCCGAACCATTTCTCCACCTTCAGCATGCGAGGGTTCATCATGCGAATATCAACCGCCAAGTGCTTGAAGTTCCTTTTCAAAACACCGCGCGGTCCTTTCACTGTCACCAAACGCGATTTAACGTGGACGGTGAGCCCCTCGGGGATTTTCACCTTCTGATTAGCAACAATTTGCTTCATGGTCAAGCCTAAAACATTAAAAATAATATTGTAAACCTGACCTAACCTATTTGTTCAACGTCTTGACAACCGTGGATGTTATATCTTTGTTAAAAGAAATATAGTTGGGAACTTGTGTATGGCGGTTCGTTGTATTGCACTCAATCACATTAACGCTAAAAAACTTAATATCTTCATAGATTTATTTGGATTTTTACAACTAAAAACGAAATCACCTACTTTCTTTGACACTAGAGCCGGAAAAGACAGAACGGCCTAAAAGGTGTTGCCAGTAAACAATATATTGACAATTATTTTAGTAGTATCCTCGATATTAACGAACCTAAAAAATTATATTTTTAAGCATCAAAAAACCCGACTGCGTAATGAAACGATAAACTAGTACACAAGCTACTTTAACAATCGGGACAGATTATTGGGATATTTGAGCCGATCTAGATTCCCGGCTATTAAAGTCGCTACTGGACTTGTTTTTACTTTTCAGATTTATATAAAGTTTATTTTTTACGTTTTCATTTTTTTATAGTGAGCCTTTTAGTTATTTAAGACCTATTTTGCGACTATATAAGAACTATTTCACAGCTTTTGGTATGTTAGACGTTTGTAAACATAGCTCTATGCATGAGCCTACTACTCTATCCAGAGTATTATAATATAGGAGACTCTATCTCATGAACGCACGGCGGCCGGGCTGTGCCCAACGAAACGAAACTAGTTTTTGGAATCATTAAAAGACTACAATGCTATAAAACCTCGCTCACCTAACCGACCAAGCGACATTTTATTTTGCCTTTAACGTTATAGTCTAATTGATTAAATTTAAATAGATAGCTATCATGTTTTTAAAGAATTATTATTTACTGTATATATTATCTTTTTCATTTCAATAATAATAAGATTTTTTCGGTATTAGGCAGCATGAAATGTTTTAGGTGTGCGACGCCTCAGAAAAAAATGGTACGATCGGCTCCTTCAGCGTGTTTAGCGTAGATAGATGTACGTTCACCTAGCGTTCACCTTAAGTTGGAATAGAAACCAACCTCTATCTGTATGTAAACCGAGCATTACAGAAGTGGTTAATGAATGTCTAAAAGCAAACTTACCATCTGTTTGACACTGGCAAAATACACAAGCGAATCATGCCAAAAAAACTTATCAGTAGCTGAACAGGTTAAAATACTACGAAAGGGCTAGCACCCAGAGCATTAACCAAAATCTATAAAAATACATAAACAAGCAAATTTATTAAAATAATTTCAATTTTATTTGAATTTGTACATATTTGTTAAGCTTCATTATTAGAATATTCTTTAGTTATGTTATTTAAAACTTTACTTCGCGCTGAAATAAACTATTGCCAAAGGATTTTTATTAAAGGCAAGCATTTTGAGGTTATTTTGCTAATGATAGTGTTTAATTATTATTTTCTTATGTCTGATTGAATTTATTACAGGTTTGAGCACTAAATCAACATGGGATATAGTAACAGGAGTTTGTGTGGAAAGGCTTCCAGTAGTAACACCACCGCTCAATGATATGCAGAAGAAATACAAAGATCTGCTTTTTACATTAGAAACTGAGAAGAGTTTGAAATCTAACCATGAAATTAGATATGAAAGCGATAAGTTAGTAACCACTTAATAATATTATTACAATTATGGTTTAACAATATAATAGTAATCATAAATTATACATACAAACATTGCCACCATCTTCATATCTGTATTTTGTAATTAATCCATGATAAGGCAAGATATTAGAATGAATTTTAGCATAAACATTTGTTTTAAGGGTGCAGGCTGAGTTATTGAAAAATGAATCGATGGATGTTGATTTGGACTCGGTGAGCAAAATTACAGCTCAAGATTTTGAGGATGCAGCCGCTGAAGAGTTTGCACAATTCAAATTTGCCAGCATTGAAACTGGTAATTATACTGAATAGAGATTATTAAAACATAAAGTCTAAAAAGTTTTTTTGTAATATCAAATTGTCATTTTAAAGCTGTGATGTAAATATAATATTAAAGGAGAATATGTTTTTTTTTGTGATTATTCACTGCTTATTTTCATTATAGAACTAACTTCTGTTTTGTAATAGTATATACTACTTATATTATTTATATAGTTTTAGAAATAAACATTAAAAACATACCATATTTTACAGAGGCAGACCGGAAAGGTGACAAAACTTCACCAGAAAGGTGTCTCCAAAGGCACTTGATACTAGTAGCACCAATAAAATTAGGTAGCAGTATGAAGACTATACTGCCACAAGGTCTGTGGAAAGAGGGGGAGACACTGCGACAGGTGCGGTAACACGGCATGGCTGGTCAGCCATTAAGCTGTGTACACATGGCTCTGCGAAAGCAGTGATACCACTGGGGCAGTGACATCTCATTTGCTAAATTCCTATCTGTGTAACCACATAGGCAATAGTGAGTTGGAAGGGTGACCCTGCTACGGGGGCAGAAACACTGCCACTGGAATCCGCAGTGCCATGTGTACACAGTCTTATTCAGTCAAAATTGGAACTACATCTTTAGGTAGGTACTCATTATTATTTTGCAGCCATCAAACTAAGACAGTACAGATGATGGTTGCAACATTATGAAGTCATGAAAGTATTTTATATATCCTCAACATAACATTCTTGTTTGTGATAAACAGTTGCCAATTATGTTTTTTTTATATGGAGGTAAAATAATATAAATTTTTCTAAGTTGTTACTTATTTTATTTGTAGACAGCTGAGAGAATTGTAAAAGAACATTGTGGACCCGAGTTGAAAGTACAATTTCTATCAAATGCCCCATGTGGGTTTTATAAGTACAAATACCCAGCGGAAGTTGATGGAAAAGTTGGAGCCAAAGTAAGAACTTGAGTACTATTTATTTCGTATTTTACAAACTTGCGTCTACACTTGGTATTCTATTTTAAAAATCCGTAAAAGTACCAGAGGTACTTACAATTTTTTAATATTTTCATGAAGCACAGAATCATTCATTCAATTATTTGACTTATATGACTTCATAAGGACAGTTCTGACGACGCATGAAAATGGCACAAGTGGTCTTACGCAAAGTGTTCCAACAGATGGCGCTAGTTCTGCTTGGTTGCACATACGATTGAGGCAAAAATATTCCGAAGAGCGTATCTTTACATAGAGTTGTATTTTTTCTAGGTGTTTTTCTATTACGCCAACTACAAAGAAGGTAATGCGATAAATGAATCAAAGGCTAACTGGCTAACGCGAAGTGAACTAAAAGGCATATTACCCGATAAGTATAACAAATCAGTGAATGAATTCCTGATTGAAGAAACTTATTAATTATTGTATTAGGTAGTAATAGTAGTATTAAATATATGAACGAATGTCTTTGTCATATTTGATTTTCTCCACTATATTTTATGATTTGAACGCGCCTCAGTTACTTGCATACTATTTACTTATTTGTATACTTAGCATGTGTTGAAATTGTTATTTATTTATTTGTGTAGGCCAACTATGCTGGGTGGATTTTACAAGTGGGAGTGGATGGACAAATCTGAAACTGTATGGAATAGCGAAAAATGCATAATGGACTTTGGAGGCCGATTTTGACGAAATATATAATTACTTCCCAGAACTTGGTCCTTATAAGAGACATGGTGATGGTCCAATAATACATGTTTTTTCTTTAAAATCAACGCGTATAATTACCGGACGACGATTTTTATAGTCAAAATTCTACTGATACAGTATTAGTTTTCAAAAAAATCGGTCTCGTGAGTCTAAGCATTTTTCGCTATTGCCTATAGTAACAGGTTACAGACTTCAAAAAATCACTCTATATACTGTATTAGTCTGACTATAGGCTTGATGAGCCGCAATACATAATCCCATTCTCCGGATAGATAGTATAAGCTTAAATGCGTGTTACGACCATCAACAGTTTATTGGCCAAGGGTAGAGAACATACCTTTGTTACGCGGGCGGGTCCACTAACCACTGGGCTATATGGCTACTTGCCTATTTCTTTAGTGGTCCAGTAAACCGAGCGTGAGAAAAAGTATGTATGTATCCTATAATGTGTTGCCCACATACTGGTACCTAGTAAGCATATGAATGCAATGCCCTGATAGTCTTTGAAAATGAGATAGAGTATCATCCATTAGCTAGTTTGCAAGGCCATGCAAAAATAGTTGTGCGTTTTAGTGATAGAATAGAAAATAGTACTTATACACCCTATCATTCGGAATCATTTTCTCAGTGAACAAATAAAATGAAAACGAAAACGAAAAATGTTTATTTAGCACAGACATAAGAAAACACAAATACCTACATAGAAACGAAACTAAAGAGCTACCTACTTATATTTACAAAATATGCGAGTATTGCTGATCTCAGTCAATAACATTTTAAACGTACGAGCAGTTGCTAACATCCTCATAAATACATAGATTATTTGTAATTATAAATTTCCTCCGCCTAACAAAGTGCGCGGTAGCTTTTGTTTCGTGTAAAGGTACCGAGAAATATTGTTTAGCGAGAATCTCGTGCGGCGAGTGCTTCACAGTACTAAGCATCAAAATAGAAGTTTACTCAAACAACGAATGGTTTACGAGTAAACACTTTTTGGTGTTCGCTCCCGAAGATTCCAGGACTTGCTGTTGCTAAATTGAATTCTATCAGCAAAGTGTTAGATTTTACATTTCAATAAAGATAATTATCATTTTCTGAGAGAACGACGCTGATTTTGGTTTTGGAATTTATTCTTTGTCCACTTAGATTTAGAATCCACTTCAGGTCGCCCGCTGTAAGTTAACTCACTAAAGGTGGAATATGTAAGCTGCAACTCCCAAGGCTCCCGTCTTCCCGTTTACAAACACCGGCGTGCTGTTTTTCGTTTGTAATGCAAGATTAAATAATTTTCCATGAAAAGTAGCTATAATGTAAATAAAAAGCTGTTTTGTTTCGACTGAATTGCTCGATGAATTGAAGCGACTTTG
This sequence comes from Pheosia gnoma, assembly GCA_905404115.1. NCBI lineage: Eukaryota > Metazoa > Arthropoda > Insecta > Lepidoptera > Notodontidae > Pheosia > Pheosia gnoma. The sequence goes on from FR989901.1 coordinate 5,595,918, forward strand.
TTTTGAAACTGAGTACTAAGAGTACGTAAGTACTAAGAGTAGATAAATCGGTGAGGTACCTGCTCTGTGCTATGTATTACTTACTAAATTGTTGCTTGCAGGTTTGTTCGCGAGGATTTTCGCAAACTAGCTAAGATATGATAGGTATACGTAGATGAGTAGTTTGATGTGTAGCGACCTCTTCAACCTCGCCACAAGCTATACAGATTGCGCTGCATGCGCTTTCAGAACAGTTCACTATTCTCAATACAATCCTGAAACGCGCTATAAGAGTTTTCGGAGCACGAAACAAATATACAAGATCCCGACAATAACCGTCGGGGCATAGCGGCCGCCCCGCCAGGATCGATCTTCTCTTTTCCGCTAATGATTCAAGTTGAAAGTCCATTCAACACTCAGCGACTGGTACCTATGTAGAGCCCCCATGGCCCCATTATGCTAACACTATGGACTCATTAATGTTTGCATTTTGACAGTTTTCACACAGAGCTAGCACACAAAGCTATCAAACGAATTAATTTGTAACTGACTATCTATTATGAGCCGATTATGATTAAAAAAACTCCGGTATGAATTCAACGGTTATTGCATTATAAGCATTGCGCCGATTCAACTGTTTCCTTGCTAGTAAGGTACCTATAATGAATGTTCTGCCACAGGAACTATCCATCGCACGACGACGTCAATACCATGCAATTTCGCTGTTATCGGTCTATGATTGCAGCCCACTCGGTCGTTATCTGCGATTTTCCTAATTGATCACATTTACTTAACATAATGTTTTTCAAACTGGCAAAGCTTTTGCTATTTCTGTTGTTTCCTACTTGAGTAATAAGTGATTGTGTTTCGGCCTACCTTAGCATTAAAATATGGAATAAGTCGGTATAGAGTGTGACAAGATTTTCTGGTATAGGTAGATTATCTCAATTATTTTAAGAGAGTGCTAAGTGGTACCTTTCATATACTAGCAATATTGTTAAGATGGCAAATAGTCCTTATTAACGTATCTACTAGACTTTTAAATTCATTATGAAGCTTTAAGAAAATAAAATTTCCAAAAAAAAAACCTCCCCCTATGTAACGCGCCGTCACGTTTTCTTTACATAATTTTGAGCTTTTAAAACAACATGTATATATAGATATTTTTTTATTCAGCTATTTGAGTACCCTGCATCCATTATCCACCCTGTGGAATGTAGAAGAAATCGTAAAAGTCCAGAACACACGCGAAGCACTTGCTCTGACATGTTCTGTGGAGTTATGAAAATACGGCATGTGCTTTCCTGTGTTTATGTTTACGGGAAATTCCCAAGAAACATTCACATGTTTTCTATTAGGTAATTATATTATATAGAAATGTTATATTTATAAACGAAATGAAATTGTACTTAATTTGGTATGTAGGTAGGGGTGCTTACCTATGTTTATCATGCTAGGTACTTATAATCTAAAATTTAAGATAATAATTATGTAGGTGCTTATACTTTAATTAATACGACACATTAATTATAATAAGTCGTAATAATCTGATATAGTATAAACCAATGGATGCGCAGGTGTAAGATTATTAATAATGTTAAAAACTTATTTTTATGTCCATGCAAATTACGCTGTTTTGAACACCTGGACCAACGTGTAGGCTAAGCTCGCGAGTTTTACAACAATATCATATTTCCACCTATCACATTAAAATTTTAATTTAATTTAATTATCTTAAAACAAAGAAGCCGTTTCCATGTTACCCGTAAAGGCTAAAGTTGAAGCCCGGTGGGGGGCGCAGCCCGGGGCTCCGGAGCATCTACCTATAATTGATAAAATTCTCAACACACCACTCAATTTCCTTTGAGGTTTTACTATTTTAAGTCATGAGTCATTTTTGTCGAAAAAAATGTTATTTATTTCTCGACGATGCCGTATGTTTACAATCCTTCGTATTAGCTATCGGACAAGTATTATCTAGATATATTATCATACGCCAATAAATAAGGTGGCGATTTATTATACCTACCTATGTGAACTTTTATAGAAGGAACAAATCAATGAGTGAAAAACAAAACAATACTAAGTACTCAGATAAGAACGTAGCTTAAATACTATATTTAGGCGAAAGATGGAAAATGGTAAAGCTGTGACTCACATCTGGATCTAATAGGTTCCCATTACATCCAGTCTTAAAACTTTGCGCTGATTGTCATATTCGAAAAATTAGAAGATACCTTACTTAAATAAAATAAGATGTCCATCATTTGCAGAAACAAATGATAAGCTACAACTATAATGAAATACCTACTTATATGAGAGGCCTACCTTCATGCCAACCACGCACACGTAATTAGATACCTACTTAACTAAAAGCACAATTTGTTATTACTTAAATAAACTTATTGAAATGCGGCAAATTATAATAGATAGGTAGATTTACGAAACAAGAGCCGTGTTAATAATGAACTTTAACCAAGTTAGTTAATTAGTCATCAAATGGCTGAAGTCATTAAACAAAGGCAAAAAAGCTCCTGCCAAAACTCACATAAAAGTTAGATAAACAGCTAATAGAAACTGAGAAGGCCATTGTTCCACATTTAATGGACCACCGGCCGATACGCGGTGGCATTCACGCAAAAACGCCTCTGAAATATCGGCCACGGAAAAAGGATACGAAAAACAACCTATTTCGCCATTGAGGTAGACAGCCGAGGAATTCGTCAAAGCATTTTATCTCGGCCTTTCACAGTTCGATGGCGGTCAGTGTTAAATTATTGGCGGGACAAAGTTATCTACGTAACGTGAGATCCTTTGGACGTTTTCAAAGACTGCTCGGGATGCCGATGCTCCTCGTGCGGTCTCAGCCAAATGTTTCGTAGAACACACATTGTTTTAAGGTTTAGTATCAAATGGCTTACCTGTATCGCTCCGCAAAATGTTTTATTTGTTCAGAGAAAGTACCGTAAACGTCCTTCCACATACCACAGATAAGGGCGGTCGATCACTACTTATGTTATACAAAGATAAAAAGATTGTCCTTCCTTGGAATCACAGAAAACGACTGGGAATTGTATGAAATTTTACCAACTGCATGGTACAAAATATAATCAGTTACTTTAACATGAACCGTAAATGCTATGAACAATATAATTGACGCCTGAAGTATGTACACAAAAGATAAAAATAACCGTTGTTTTTGCTAAGTATAATGATAATATAGGTAGGTAGGTACTTACTGTGAGAAACAGCTTGTAAGGTACGCCATAAATGTGTCCAAAGCCTTTTATTTTCCCATACATTGTATGAAGATAATAATATATTAAGTAACTTAATGGTTATAGGGACCTACCTATAAATGCCTCCGTAAAAATGAATTTCATGTCTTCATGTCTATACCTATAGCCACTTCACACCTTATTCTCTGTAGAAAACATAAGTCCTACGGAATAAAATAAGTGAAAAGTTACAAATATTGCAAGAAACAAAATGTCTTTGACATTAATACTTAGGTAGATAATTGCCTATGTCACTTGAGTAAGTATCTACCAAATAAGTAGATTTTTATTTAGGAGCGAAAATAAACAATGTGAGTAAACAACAATAACTCAGAAAAAATAAAACTAACAATATCAAATCGAGAAAAACGTACCTACTCGTTAGCGAAAACTTCAATAATCTAGTAATTTACTGGAACTGTTGAGAATTGCATCAACTTATACTTTTAACTTACTTCTTAGTAAGCCCTCCTAAATGATATATATGAAGCTTGAACAAGCCCATGTTGTAGGATTACATATAACACGACGAATATATAAATATCTACAGGTACTACATATGTTTTACTAAAATTTTAATAACCGGTCATGTCAACGGCAGCTGCAGTGTGTACGAATACAGACGCTTATATACGATGACGTAGAGTCACGACATAAATTATAGCTTAGTTTATTTTACAGATTTATTATTTCCTCGGCTAACATGATATAAGCGCTAAAAATAACGTAGTTAAAGCGTTGATTAAAATTGAAAGTTTTTTCATCGAACTTTCTCTACAATAATAAGTGTTAAGGTTACGTAGGCACCCAGTAATAGAGATATTAAATAAATCAAACTGGAAACGCTGCGGTCCGAACGGACGCTTTAGGTATTCATAAAGAGCGAACTTATAACCGGGCGCAATCAAAAACCAATCATGCCTTTATTAGTTAGTCGGTGAACATGACTCTGCTGGTCCGCGGCCGTGCGCCGGCGCAGGAATGCGTGGGTCCGGAGGAGCGCGGCACAGCTGTGCGAGGGCGGGAGGGAGCTCGCGCTGCCAGGTGGGCCCCCATTAGCAGCGGCCAGCCTCGAGCGGCCGCTCTTCATCTTTATGATAATTATTTTCTGTTTGTTTTCGTCGAAGAATCGGCCCGCCTCGCCGGCGAACGCTTCTCAGAACCCACTTCCATTGTGGTAAATTAAAGCCGCCCGGACCCCTGCCACGTAGAGAGATAATTCGACAGGATGCCGCATATTATTAATTGCACTATGACTTGTGGAAATGGAGCTTCGAGCTTATAGTGAATCATTCATTCCGTCGGATCCGATGCTACCCTCGCGCGTGGGAACGCATAACGTACGCAACCTACACATGCGTTAACGACATTTTACGAGCACCTGAAATGATCCATTTCGATTTTTACTTTTTCTGTTAAATCGATCGACGCCCGGCAGTCGGTATCAGCAGCCCAGTTTACAATCGCCTACAACGCGAATCAATTAAGTTTTGCTAAGGTAAAGCGATGAATTTCCAATTAACGACCCCGCAAGTACTGAACTGCTGGCACTGAGCGATCAGTTCGTTAACTAGAGTTTAACAAGGTAATAAATAGAGGGTTTGAGGTAGACACCGGGGACCAATAAAAAGAGAACCGTAAATAAGCCGAATGCCCGCAATAAAAAAAGGGAACCTCGTAATGTTTACAATCTTGTGGCTTTATTCACTTTGTGTTCCAATTTCATGCTAAATCGAGCGGATAAAATCCTCCTTTATCAGGCAGACTCACCGTCTCGGCGGAGTCCGCGCCTCACCGCGTCCGCGCCGCCCTCCCGCGCCCGCCCGCGCGCCGCCCGCCGCCCTCCGCCGCCATTAAATATACATCCAACATCAGCCCTGAATGAACTCTAATAATACGTTGAAAGGATCAATTTATGATAATTCAATTTGTGGGAATCAGAATGAAATATTTTATGTTTAAGTACTATAAATCCTATAAACCTTTTAACGCGCCTTGAAATAGAAAGCTTTTACGACTTTATTTAATTCTATGCAGATAACAGTGCCCATAACAACGCAGTAGGCTTAGTTTTACAAGATTCGTGTTTTTATTATTTTTCTTGTATTAACTTGGATAAATAAATTCCAATCAATATTTTTGTGAAGAACACTTGGAAGTAAAAACATCAATGGCAACTGATGGCTGGCATATCTCTGAGAAATCCTCATCAGCGCAATGCGACGAGCGTTAAGAGCCCTTACACACTGGGGAATATATTTTCCTTATTAAGCTGACTCTCACTACATGGGAATGAAAAAAAAACAGGATGGTTGCACCTAAGCACTAAAAACTAAACACTTAAATTTATTTTTATCTGTCTGATAACAAATGAAAGGCGTAAGGATTCCATAGGCATTGCTTTATTAATATACCTATACCTACATGTTTTGTGTACACTAAACAATGACGAGCATTTAAAAGATATATTAAATTTATTTTAGTGCGTACGAGCAGCACACCGGTACGTGAAGTGCGCATGATTCTCAAGAGTGCATTGGTTAGGAGGCTCGACGGGTTATTAATTTTATGGTGTCGATGGCCGCACGCACCTGGCTGCAGCGGTCACTGCCGCTGCGCCAGCGCATTCCCCACTCCCCCCACACCGGGATCAATCACGTATGTACTCTCAGTACACACATGGTTTGTTATTGCCATCTAACTACATAAGTAAACGGTAATCCATAGAGTAAGGAAAAGTGATATATGTTACAAGATATGAACATTATTTCCATCGATAATATGATTTGTTAGGAATAAGTAGGCAGTCTATAATGAAATCTATCTGTGATATACAGAATGTACACGTTGTATAACTATCTTATGGGCAATTTAAAATATGTATAAATAAAAGCTAACAATGGCAATTTATGTGTAACCGTATTATTAGGTATGTAATGTGGGCAGCATTCCCTCCTAATCGAACTGGTTGGAAGCAGTGCGCGTGCATTACAATGTAAATGGCACACTCGTCTACAGGTGCCGTACAGAACCTGAATTGTGTGCTGTACCACAAACAACATTTGAATAACACATTTCGTGTGTAACGCGTACATCGCCGCTTCGCAGTCGACACCGGACCGCACAACTACACTTATCGCGGCATTATGTCGTTACATTCAAGATAGGTCGTGATATTTTGACATGTTTTAGTGAAGGTCACTGGTGTAAGTGGTACGAGACACGCGGGCGACAGCGTTGCTCAGATGATGTGGAAATGCAACCGATACTATTGGGTATACGAGTATCTATCCAACTATAGGTATATACATGGCAACAGTTTTATACAATTTATTGACAATAGACTAGTTTGGTTACGTTGTAACGATTTGTGTACAATCATTACTAAAGGTGAAGTGCGATACCTAAACATAGATAAGAGTTCTATTCATATCAAATAATGGGACATAATAAATTAAACATAAAATAGTTGACATAACTTTTACAAAGTGTCTTATTACACTCACTAAAACAGCCCAGGAAAGGAAGATGATTTAAATCAAATACTTACCTCAAATGTATTTTTTGTAACATAGTAATGCTCGTTTATGTCACGACATGATTCATAATATGAGAATCCGTCCGTAGCGTCTGCGCTGAAGCCCCGAGACTCCCACAGTATAAGAATCATTATAATGTTTGAACATTTCGATTGGAGGCGAGGATGGAAAAGAAAACAAAGGCAATAATCATTTAGTGAAGGCACAAATTCCAACAGAATCACAGCGCGCTGATAGGCTGCTGTGAAGTCGGCTCCCATTAATGCTGCGTCATTCGATGCATTATTTTGTTTTACAGTTTTTCAGTTGTAATTTATGTTTTTATTATGATTACAGAAGCATATTAACTCACTTTTTATTAGCTTTGAGGGTTTTATATCTGTAAGAATGGTAAAAAAAACGCATGTGAAATCCGTATGAGCAAAGGTTGGACATGGTAAGAACGAAAATAGGCTTATGTTATCTATACTAATATTATAAATGTGAAAGTTTGGATGGATGGATGGATGTTTGTTACTCTTTCACGCCAGAACGGCTGAACGGATCTGGATGAAATTTGGCACAGAGATAGATTATAGTCTGGAATAGCACATAGGCTACTTTTTATCCCGGTAAAATGTATGGTTCCCATGGGATAGATTTGTTTAAATTTTTCATAGAATACCAATAAATTCATTTTCTCATACATTTAATTCTGTAGCGGTACGAAGTTCGCCAGGACAGCTAGTAGATAATAATTGTGTTTCTACTTGTAAGACTTAATACGTAACTCAAGCTTATACCAAGTCCTGCGAGACAGTGTGGAACCTAAACAGAAAAAAAAGTGTACCTACTATGTTAAATATTATGCGGCGTGTTCTTTCTTACTAAACCATCCAAGAAAATAATAAATAAATTGTGCGCAATTAACACTATTGTGCGAAGAATACTCGTGACGTGTTGACGATAGCGCAAAAACTATATGCAGCATTGCGTAGCAAAAATTGTCTCCCATGAATATTTGGCGAGTTGGATGACTTATTCACTTGCTGTCATATAATAAGGTGGTCACAAAAATAAACCTGTATTATGAATAATGTATAAATTTAATTATTTAACTCTACAATTAATTCAAACCAGAGACTTATATATAATGTAGCATTAAATGCAAAATGAGGAACGCGAGTGAGGATCTGTTTAAACTCCGGTCCCAGCTGGAACCGCGTTCTTACCCACGCCACGCTGTGCGCCCGCGCAGTCCGAGACAGCCACCACGATATTTATAATCATTATGTCAGTAAATAGATGGTGGTTAATTACTTTATAAAATAAAACTTTACAACTCTACAGGAACTTTCATTCGTTTTGAATTTGATCTTCGCACCATAGCCTCATAAGGTTCAAAGGAATAAACACAAAAACATAAAATAATCTGTAGTATTGAATATCACAATTCGTAGAGTTTGAAAATAGATGATTTAAATACACAATTGCCACGTTGCGTCATTTGACAAAAAATATGTAAAAAAAAGTAAAAATGTCCGTAGCACAAAAACAGTCTACACACCATAATAAACAAAAGTGAGCAACGAACGTTTTAGCACCTCCATAAAAACTGAAGCGAAACTATGGTCAATAAATTAATAAGTCATCGTCAAATGCCTCCAATTACTGCACAATATAAAGCGGAGTCAAGCAGGTAAACAAAATAGAGTTGTTATAAATTTTACAAGATCGGTTGAGTGGCCACACTGGCTCTCGACCGCATTATGCAGTTTTTTTCATCGAGTTTTTGCTCGTTGGTATTCGCTTTGTGAGCTTACTTCCGTCGGTACAGTTTTTATGGTGGCGCTAACTTTGGAGCACAAAAGCTTTGATATACGAGGCAAAATAATGCGTAAGCGCCACCCTGCCTCGCCGCAACCCTCCGGCAACTTCGCCCGCATACTTGCTTAGAAAACAACCGAATATTGTGTTAAATGTATGTTGCGTCACCAGATTGGTATGCCGCAAAATCTATTGACTGTGTAAACGGTATTTTTTAATGGATATGCATATATTTAATGTTTTAAATATTTTTACTTAGAATTATTTATGTATTCCGTTTATCATTTGATGTTTTTAAAAATGGTCATAGACAAAAATAGCTTCGTTAGAAATTATTAGTAAAATAAATTTTATATTATCTACCGCTTACTCTTAAATTTGCTTTGATTACATAAAGATAAAACATACTTAAATCGATCAATTATGTTTTTTGGTGATTATGATTTTATTTATATGTCACAAAACTAGCGGTTCGTATACATATCAGACAAAGATAAGATATTTCCTTATGCGAGCTGCTAGAGTTAATGATAACTAATCTACTTATTCAATAATTAGTTTATACCTTTCATCTAAGTATTTAGCTCAATAGGATAATTGGAGAAAACGTAAAAGGAAATTAATGGCTATACCGAAATAATGTTTCCTAGAAACATACGGGAAGACTAAAGTACCACTGCCGATAATTTTCTTCCCTGTAAGTGGCAATGTTACATGGAAAATGAAAGGACAATAGGATCAAACACAAATTGCAGTGACGTCACTTCAAAAACGTAACAGAATAATAACGAACAATGGTATTAAAGCCAAACAATGATGTACCGTAAGCCATCTTGAGAATTGTGTGTTTGCGTTATCTCGACACTTTGTGGCACTTTTGTGTACCTGCGTTTAGCTTGGCGCTGTCACTCAGGGCTGACAATTCATCTTATAAAAACTTTATCACGCATTAACATTTATCTTTCTAACTAATATCTTGTAGGAATTATAATATAATGTAGGTAGGTGTTTTAAATAAGCTTATACAAACCACCGCCACATACCTCTGCAAGAGATAGGGTAGCATAAAATGATTAAATATTGCCTAAAAAATCTTACCTAAATAGTATCAACCCTTGTTTGAGTTGCTCATTAAGAACCATATTTAGTAGAAAAACAGTCTTATTATGAGTGCAACGGTGTATTCAATCGTCAGTCGTCATACAAAATCCAAGCGTCAGATAATTATCAATGCTCTACAAGCGCCAGCGGCACCGCACAGAAGCCGCTCTACTAAGAACTTGTATCAACCCGCGGTCAAGCCAATTGTTTAACTTTCTACCTCATTTAAACTATAGTAAGCTTAACATAAGCCTCTTATTACTAGCCGGTGTTACGGTCCTTTTATTCTCCACACAATTGGCGTTCTCCAAATGTTATCACGTTATCAGCTAAACGGTAGAGTGTAGCGGTTAATGTATCATGATTCATGCCCAAGTTGCGGTGACTCAGCCTCTGTACACTGCAATATACAAAAAAATAGCACCTTTGAACACCTTTTTAGTATGGCGGAGACAATATTTATCTTTTCATTACAGATAATATGGTATTGTTAGTGATTTTCGAAAAAGAGATGAAAACCGCTATTTGTTTGTTTTTATAATGTAACATGTTCTTTATTAAAGGTCACGTACTTGAGAGATAACGTAATTTTCACATTTTCTGTCTAATAAACTGACAAGTGCGCGTTGAAGTCTTTTCAACGAGTACACAGCGAATCGAATTTTACACGAGATAGGTATTAATGACCTCTAAAACCTTTTCAATCAGATATAAGTATTTATATTCTTGATTGCTGTACCCGTAAGTATTGGCGTAAGCATGCCAGTAACTACCAATTAGGAACCATGCGGGTGGATTGGTGGTCGTTAGTTTGAAAGCGGATAATTTCTTTATCGGCGGCAGAGGGCGCGCGTGAGGTCCGAGCCGGCCTTTGGAAGATGCCGCCGAGTCTTCCAACACCTACCCAAACTACCTAAGTATTTTTCAATTAAGGGAAATAAAAATCCTTACACATACACGCCGCTACAACACGAGTCACGCTTCAAGTGTGGGAAAATAACTACAGATGATAGTTCATTCATTTCTTTATATTTACCTCTATGCTTGAATATACCCACCTGTTTGAATATACCTACCTTATTGATTTACGGATGGTTCCGTTTTCATCCAATGACGTCTCATTCTATGATTACTTTTTTCTTAATTCAACCTATGTATTCTATTCCTCACTCAACCGATATTTTTTTTTGTATGCTCCATTCATCCTGTGAGTATTTCTAACTCAACCATTGCAAACCCTAGGCTTTGCAATCGGTTATAATCGGTTGAGTTAGTAAATCTCACGAGATGAATTTAAAATGTTTAAGCCGAATTAAGAAAAAAATTAACGACTGGATGAGCCGTCATAATATGATGAGAACGGAACAACCCTTATTTACCTTGTATGTTGAAATTATTTTAAATAATTAGAAATTGTTCCACTAAAGACAACCTAACAACGACAATTAAACAAACAGCATTATTATTACGTAAAGTACGTTATACCGTATTGAATTTCTATTTTACATAAAATACAAATACTTGTACATACCCAAAACCCTTACCTAATTCCACGTGAAGTAACCGGTGATCATCTTTACTCTAAGCATTGGAAGGTAATATGAAAGCAAGATTTTGAAAAGCGTGAGTAAATATTTGCTCGCCTGACCATTCCATAAAGTGAGCTAAGAGGAACAAAAAATACGTTAACAAGAAAGGTCCTGTGGGAGCGGCCGCGAGCGAGACATCGATGGGAATGCCCTATAAGCGGGAAAGGGATGGAAGCCGCCACGCCCACAACCACCCACGTAGTCGTAAACAGTCCAAATCCTTTGCACGCTTTCATGTATCCCAAATCGAAATCGCTCCGAGCATCGAAAGCCCTCGCGATGATAGAATACCCGCATCTGATGCTACAGCTTTAAGACGTAAAGTCGCGTGTCCTATCTAAATAAGTTATTCCGTGTTGTTGTTCTTTTGTGATCGAGATCATAATGATAAATAACCCAAAGGATAGGTCCAGTTGAAGAATAATAATTGATTTTGATGTCTTAAACATAAAATATTCTCGGCTGTATATTTTGGAACGCATTTTAATAAGAGGTGCCTATTTTTATGTGTTTTAAATTCCGTGTTGGAGCAATATATGTCTGCAGCTTGGCCGCCTTTAGTGGTATCCACTTAACGCTTCATGATCATGGTTGAGGATATACTAAGAAAATCTTTTCGAAGAAAATGTTGGTATTACACAAAGATACCATTTAATTGGAAAATAATTTGTAATAATAAAATAATTGGTAATATCGAAAAGGCAGAACTCTGTAATCATTGTTTTCACATATATGTTTTTGTAATTTAAAACTATGTTTACACCTCTGATGATAGATATTGGTAGTTAGTGCGAGTAATCATCCAAGTAATATTAAATCTGCTTTTTATACTGTGGTTTACGTGACTGACGGAGAAAAATTCAAAAGGACTGGCAGTCGCTAACGAAATCTCCAACCAATTAATCAAAAAATAACTCCAACAAATTAAAAAATAAAGAGTACTGCGTTTATGCGTAAGAAACAACTAATTTTTAAACGCTGTAAATGGTTTTCCAAGTTTCCCCAAGCCAAGTATTTTTGGTCAGTAAAGTTTACTGATAGGGATAGGGAGTTGTTTATGACTAGCCACGGTCTGAAAATGCTTGAAAAATTGTGTTTTAATACGTTTTGCGAATTAAAAATAGCTTTACCATATACATTTGATTGACACTGGAGTTATCAACAAATTGGCTAAAGATCAAACGCTTAGTATAATAATTGGCTAGACTCTATACCTATTTCAACGAAGATAACGACTACATCCTAAATTACATGAATAAAAAAAGAATACTAAGTGGAATCAATAAATCTTAAACAAATCGTTGGTGGTTTTTGCCTCGCACATACACAAAATGATTAGGCCAAAATGTATCAAAGACATTCCGCTGGAAATAGCTGGCCCCTGCTCCGTGCGGTTATCGACAGGGTATAATTTGTGCGTCCTTATTCTGGGCGCGTAATTAGAGGGAACATGACGCACCACGCGGCGCATTCCCACATGGACGAGGCAAGGACACAACACGTAATTTTGACCCATTATTTTGACCGCAAATGGGCTGCAGTCACAGACATACGATTAATTAAATAAAAAATATGTATTTACAAATTAACGAGCTGTTTGATTTTTTAAGGATATTGGTTAAAATCTATGGAAAATAAATTCAATATTTTGTTTCAGTTCTATTTAATATTATAGGAACTATGTTCCTAAATCCCAAACAGAAAGATTTGTCACTCTATAGGTGATTGCCACGTAGTTACTTTAATCTATACTTCTATACTAATGTATACTAATATTATAAATGTGAAAGTTTGGATGGATGGATGGATGGATGGATAGATGGATGGATGTTTGTTACTCTTTCACGCCCGAACGGCTGAACGGATCTGGATGAAATTTGGCACAGAGATAGATTATAGTCTGGAATAACACATAGGCTACTTTTTATCCCGGTAAAATGTATGGTTCCCGTGGGATAGATGTTTTAATTTTTCATACTTTTTATCGCGGGTAACACCGCCGGGCGCATCTAGTCGATAATATTTATAATCATTTCTGCAACGCCGTGCTACACTATATAAAAAAAACAAATGATTTTATTGACTAAAAATTGATTCAACTGTCGCAGGTAAACTCCTATTTATTGACATTAAGGTTTTCGTTAATACAGATGGAATTCTATTTCTCGTTTGATCGAACCCGTAATTAAAATGTATCCGGTTTTAACTGAGAATTGAAATTCTTTTTTTAAGTAACCGGCCAGAGGCCAATTATAGCATGTTCCCCAGCACCGCACCGCCTCGGAAACATTTAACATAGAAGTATCTATTGCGTTATTCTACAAAATAACATTTTTATAACCGACATTAGACACTACCTGTTAAATAAGATTACGACGAAAACAACTCAAACAAGAGGCCGACGTTTCGTCTGCCGCAAGCTCAAAACAAATAAAATATAAAAAGGTGAGCGATGCATTAAGTGCATATAAACATGTTGCCTGAATGTCAATATTGGCGGGCGCTTTCCCATGGGAACTGCGCCCGGCCTGCGATGCTGCGCTAAATCACTTGGGTTGCGCGCAACACGATTTTTCTTTTTTGCTATTGAAATGTCAATTTCTTACCCACCGCGTTCGCTTTAAATTAATTAAAATAAAAAATATATGTATTTTTTTTACAACTGCGGAGTGTATTCTCTCTTCTGTTTGTTAGACAAATACAAAATCGCGTTTAAGTTCAGTTGTTTTTATTGATATTTAAAATATGCTCACTCACAATAGCCTGGCGAGTCTTCTCATATAATGTGAAAAACTCGTCTTTTTACAGCGTTGTAAGTTGTATTATTTGCCTGAATGAAAAACACGAAGAAAACCATTAGGTGCTTCCATTATTTATCATTATGGAACTATTTACGGAGCCGATATAAAGTTATTATTCCCAATCGGTAAAGAGTTAACAAATCGCACTACACCAGCGGGTGAGCGTGCGATGATCACGAATATTTGTCGCATGATGTCAGGAGCCGGCGCGAGTCGCGATAAGGTAATTGTAAATACATGTAGCTGTCCCCAGAATATATAGCAGTTGAAGACAACCACGATCAGAGTCCACACAACCCTTCATGAACAAAGAAACGAATTTTACTTTTTAAAGTCAGATGCTTGGAAACGTAAGCACGCAAAGACACCTTCCTCTTCTCGTTGTAATCAATGTTATGAATTAAAATTCCTATTTCAAAAGATGGAATCTTTTCTCGCTTTAATTAAAATAAAATACCGTGAATTACCGTGTATGTATCTAATTTCGAATACCTTCGCTACGGATGGCTATTTAATTAATCCACAGTATTATTGGGGTGCGTTTCTCAGATAACAATCGGTGGTATCACATTTAAAATCCCAATAATCAGTGCGTGTATCAGTGCGCGCGAGTGGGCGCTACATGTGTAGCGCGCGGCCGCGCCCGCCCCGCAGGTACCTGTGATGGAATGTCCGATACGCTCCTATAATGATGTTAAAACAAACTGTTAGGTTGTCATTAACGCGACTCAGCGCCCAAATGGGGGAGGCCCATTATAAAAATTTGTCCCATCCGTTTCGGCCCGAATTTATAGTTATCGAGTTTCCTGGGCCTTCGAAATTTTATTACCTCAAGATTAGAGTGGGAACACTGATAACAAGGTATTAGGAGTGAAGTCGCATCGTTTATGAAGAAGCCGATGAATGAGAAGTGCAATCGAATGCCATTTTATTTCTATCAGATTGTATTGTTATTTGTGAGCTTCAGGCACCAATGCAATTACCTATAGCTAACTGATTTAAGTTCTTTTCTTCAAATACCTCAATAGGTTCTAAGAAAAATAGACTCAATAATAAGTATGGTTTGGCAGTATTTTGCCGTCTCTTAGACAGGTTTATAACTTATTAGTGTGATGCATATGATGGGGTTAGAAATCACAGTGTTCCCATTAACTACTCCACAGTTTATCGCTCCGATGTTAAACATTCCCAGATTAGTGGGTGCCTGCACAAGAATGCTGGGATCATTTGTGATAGTATGTTGTGATATAACATATGCGTCTGAAAGCAGAGCAGTGGACAATAATTATACAACTTTATATTTTATGCAGAAAAGGAAAACCCGAACGGTTGCTTAATTAATATGAAAGTGTCCAATAGTTATCGATATTCATTGATTCTTTTAAAAGCGCGCTTATCACGTAACACGGGAGCTGCTGGCTCGCTCATAATGTATTGTATTTTATGGTCGCGGCCTGCGGTATGCAAAACTTGCCTTCGATAATCTTAGGTGCACAAACACAACGTTCTTATTACGGTCCGTCTGCTGTGCCCGCGACATTTTAGACTTTATTATATCTACGTAAGAGTGCGTGACTTAATAATGAACTTCATTTAGAACTAATATCAGTATGTATTTATGTGGTAGAGCTGTAAATACTGGTCCTCGCAGACGGCTCCGCGTCAATAACTTATTATTTCTGTAAATATACCAGTGTCACATACAAATGTGTTTGGATTATGATTTTAAAACGAACGTAAACTAATTGACGTTTGATTACATAGGTGGGTAAATAACCGTTTTGGTAAGCACATTATTTCATACAATTAGCGCATATTCGCCTATCATTGACTAAACAACTATTGATTGATGTTTTTGGATAAGACAAATATTATAATGGACTTCAGTATTTGTAGAATGCATGTAGTGTTAACAGTACCCGTTTTAAATAAATACGAATTTGAGATGAATGTTTTTTTTGCGTCGGTAGTTTTATTAGATAAATAAGAACGTTAAGCACGTTGTACATGAACAGGTGTCTCATTAGCAATAACCTGAATTTTTATCGACTACTTTTACTTAATGTGAAACGTTCCCAAAAAATAAGTAAAAAACAATATCTGTAACATATCGACCGTAAGTTGATTGTGTTACCAACAGGGCAGATATGCCACAAACTCGCTTGAGCTGGCCGAGCTGGCTAAGTCGATGTTCCCGGGCAGTGGGAAAGTGGAGTACCCATCACCGTTATCAAGCGGTCACTTTGATTATTTCGTTGGGCCCTGTCCCCCTGACAGCATGACGAATGGCCCGATGCAACCCATAGATAATAACAAAAACTCGTCCACTACTAACCCTGTCGGTGTCCTGTCAACGTCAAAAAACAAATAAGGCCTAATGATCGATCGTTATAGCTCCGTTTTGGGGCCTTTAAAACACGAGTTATCTAGAGCTGGACGTAGCGGTGCGAGCACCTACCTGTTAAAAGGTGGCTGAATTTGTCAGGCGAGGCGGTAGATTCCATCTGGCTGACGTGTCGCTAGCCGAGTTTTCATGTCACTCACCTTACCTGGAGCGAGACTAACTAGCTAGCTCTTACGGCGGCGTTAATTACGATTTACGATAACAAGACACATTTAAAAACTAAATTTATGAATTAAGAATCGTATATGAGTGTAATTCATCAGTGTTTTATTCATTATAAATTCATGATTATTGTAAATACACGTATCATATTTTAATTCTGCTAATATTCAATTACGTACCTATAAGTACCGCGAATAAGATCTTGAATGTTATTAAGATATTAAAAGCGGTATTGCATTGTGTCACTATAGTTAGGTACTTCCTTACTTCTAGTTAGTACATATGCCATTACAAAAAGCTGTATTTGCATTCTAAGTGTTTATTACGGTTACAAACTAGACCAATAATCCAGAGTATATATATGCAAATACTTAGTTAATCCACTACCATTTAACTTTAGAGTGCCTACTTCTTAACAAGATTTATTTTAAAAGATTACACCATTAGGAATGCTGTGCTTCGTAGGGCTTGTTAATCTAACATTCCCGGCTGTTATTTTAACATCTTCGACAGTCGTTACGGATAATAGCTTGAATTATCTGACAAATGGTTTTACCTTAAGGTTACCGGTACTCTATAAGATCAGTTATCATCCAAATAAGTGTAGAATAATAGTCGATCCTGCGTGATCCAAACAGAAAAGGCTAGAATAAATATACGGAAAAAAATACTATTTGTAGTGCTATGATATCATCTTGCTCGTTAATGAAGCTACATAATTAACTATAGCCATAAAAAAAATATTTTAGGAGGCTTACGCGGCAAGACATGGAAATATTGCCCGGATAATAAACGCACTCAAAAGAGTTGTTTTTCGTTTGTATTTTCAGCTAGCAATCCATACTACTGGGAGCCCTATTTAGGACAGACTTAGGTTTCAATTAGAACTGACGACCGGTGTCGAGAGACGTGTAAACGCCGCCGTATATCATTCAAACTGCGGTATTACCCTCAGTATCTGTGTTATTAGCGGTGGAAACATTAATTTTTGTAGTCGCATTCGTAAGGCCTCAGCCTCGAATTTAGCGGGCAGCGGGGCGGCGGCGGCGGCGCGGGAGCGGCGCTCGTTGGCCTGCCCGCGCCGCTGTTTTCGAGAACCGGTCCATTTGATTTTACGAATAAGATCCTGCCGCTACCGCGCCGCCGCCGCCGCCGCGCCGCCACCCCGCTGCCCGCTAAATTCGAGACTGAGGCCTTAGATACAGATTGGTGTCACGCGCACGTGTGTAGGTCCGCGGGATCGCGGGACCTACTTATTCTCAGCAAACGTGCGAGAACATTGCGATATCAGTGTTCACTTATTATTTATTGTCAATATTTCCATTGTAATAGATAATATGAGAGGCGTTATAATTAAAAATAAAAAATAAAAATAAATATCGCTATACGAACACAACAACTATACGGTCCCACTTTAAGCTTAACGCTTGTGTTGTGGGTACCGTACAATGGACTGAGGGCGAACTCAGTATATAATACTTATATACATATTAAACATCCATGACTCGGGTACAAACATTCGTGCTCATCACACAAAGCTTGTGTCCCTACCAGGATTCGAACCCGGGACCCTCGGCGCAGAAAGCAGAGTCACTGCGCTAATCAGGCCGTCAAAAACAATTGTCTTACAAGGGCGATTAGGGCAAACAATTCAGAACATGTTATTAAAACTAAGTAATTTATCTAAATACTTACCTTAAGTATAGTTTTCCTTATTGATTAAATGGCGTCGTTTCGACAAACCACTTTACACACATGTCTAGGAGATCGTGTAATGATAATGAATGACGTGATAGATGTTTTGTAAAATACTTCCCACAGTGCTTAGCAGTATAGATGAATATCTCATGTTGTTCTCAATATCAATGTATGATTTAATGTGAGACTTGGATTCGTTAACATTATACCTATTATGGCCCATTATTAATGGGTCATGTTCCCAGTGAATGAAGAAACTTGGTATCTTAACATCAGTAACATACACAGTACACAACGGTAATTAAGTATATTAATTAGCTTTTTTTTATCAGCTCAATAACTTAGACGTAATGTGTTACCAAGAAACTGAGAGAGTAGGATCTCAATTATTTGTGGCTTGAAATCGATTAATTCTCGTACAGTTACGCTGGCTGGGCGTCCGGTACGTGAGAAATGCCGTCGAGAGTATATCGAATGTTAGTCCAAGCTATCGGATGATGGGGGCATTCCGTCGCGGGATTGAACCGCACGCGCGGCGAGCGGCAGCTATGTGGCCGCAACATGATCCGGCGCACCGCAAGGTCGGCTACTGCACTGCGCATGCGTGACCTAGCCGACACACCAACCACCGCACCAGACACACGCACACACTTTTCCTTTGCCATGCATCCAGCTCTAATGGTTTTCGGATGTCCTCAAATCATTTAAAATAGATTTCAAAGACAGCAATAGGTAGAGATCGTCATGCTAATCCGACAGTTTATTAATTATATATTGCCTGATAACTCTTGGTACTTTAGTTGGGAATAATAGAGAGATACACTAGTGCCAATGTGTTAGGCTAATATATTCTAGTATGATTTTAAGCCGTTGATCCTTACAACATGTACGTGTGGCAACTATAAACGGGATTTATTCAAATGTCGTAAAATACGTGAGGAGTTAAGGCTCTATTAATCCCATAAAGGAATTGGTAACATGTCTACTATCGAACTGAATCGAAATTCTCATAATGAAGCCTGAAATTGAAGGTATTGTATATAGACACCGTCATCCCCTATACACCAAATAATTTTGCACTATAGGTACTAAACCTCTGGTGACGCGTCACTCACCTTGAATGATAATAGTCTTCCTGACCGAATTTCGGTCATGGCAGTTGATATAAACGAAGACTAGCCAACTAGGCAGGAGATATTATAGTGCACAAGTGCGTAAACACAGGTGCACTTTCATTCCTCACTATCAAAGTCCGATGGGACGGCAATCCGACAAGAGAGACCACTGGAGGGAGATCAGGCGTAGGAAGAACGGCTTCATGTGCTCCCCAAGGCAGGAGCAAGTGACAATCATGGTTGAAAAGAAGATTCACTCATGAAATCCAGAAATCCCAGCAATGCGAGCCGGGGTTTGAACCTGCGACTCGTTTCCTAGGCGAGCGTGGAGTTGGCGGAGCTTACCAATCACTGTTTTTTTAAGTGATCATCATTGCGATAGTTATAAGGGTTCAACGTTTGAGAAGCAGATTCTTTAGGATTGTTATTGTGTTGGTAATTGGAAACATAGCGAGCAAGTCATCCACATTGAAACGTTCAAAAATAATCCCTATTAGTATGTAAATAGCTCGCGGTATTTGATATTTGACAAGCATAATAGAACGATTAACAGCCGTACCTAATCCGCAATGCGCCGAGTATAAACACATAAATGTGTTGATTTACCTGCGCGTGTAAATACTTATGATAAGGTGCGGTCCGTGTGTCTCCTAGTGACGGTTGCTATTAGGGTTGTCCACTGCTGGGCGTAAAATACATACGCTGGGAGTGCAAGATTTGGGTTATTGTTATAGAAAATGCGGTTGCTACTTTTTTGTTCAATTTATAGTTTACTTCATATTCTGCATATTCGGTGACGTCTTTGCATACATCTATGATCATAACATATTGTTTTATATTATCTACAATAGGTTAAAACCGTATTCTAGAAAACAAATACTATAAATAATAAATATTTTTAAACAATAGATAGAAACGAACAAATTTAAATGTTATCATATTATTCTGCATAAATTTTGTTGTTCGGCAACCCTATCAATGTTGCAAAATGGAAACGCACCACGGAGCCCGTACGTACTTGGTATCTACCTCGTATCGTAATAGTCTCCTCCGGCTCACTTATGCAAATGCATCGTATTGACAAACAATATACATGGAAATATATGAAGTGGACGTATAAACCTGACAGCGGCCTGGGTGCGCACCGTCGTGAGCCAAAGGCGCGGCCACATTGGCAAACCATTTTATATCTCACACAGTCCCAATGTACCGCGTTTCTTATGAGAAAGTGGCCTTCATTCCATCCAGTCCCAGACAAGAAGTCTACAATCTGCGAGGTGCGGACTATATTAATAATTTATGTAAATAAGCACAAGTAGCGTGTATAGTAGGTGCCTATTCTATTTTATGACAATTCATTAGATAAGCAATAGCTATTGTAGTTTACGGTTTTATGATTAGGTACGGATTGTTGTTTTATTTTGTCATTAGTAAATTGTCGTGAGTACCAAGCCTCGCTTACGGTATGGATGCAATATTGTAGGACCTACTAATAATACTTCATATTTGCAAATCTCGTATATTATTTAAATAATTACATACATTCGCCAGACGAAAACACTAACTATACGGTCCCACACTAAGCAATGCTTGTATTATGGGTACCGTACAATGGATTGGGGGCGAACCCAGTTTATATTATTTATACAGATATTAAACATCCATGACTTAGGTGCAAACATTTGTGTTCATCACACAAAGATTGCTACTACCAGATTTCAAACCCAACTGCGCTAATCAGGTCGTCAAATATATTACCTATACGTTTTACTTGTGGATATTTTTAAATATAGAAACAACAGAGTCGATAAAACGTCAGTTCCATTTGTTTATGCTCGACAGCGAGTGGACAATAACCATAAGTTTATCGTAATCGGTTGCAGTCAACGCGAGTGCCCCTCAGACATCGTGGCCGGTGCGTTCATCGAGCGAGGACCTTTGGCTGAGGCGAGACGCGGCACCCGCGGCCGCAGATAATAGCTCTCATCATGCCCCAGATTAATATCGGTGAATCAAAATGAATTGTCACTTAATTTCATCAAAACTCCCGCCGAGCCACATCTGCGCCGGCCGCGGCGAGATACACAGATGAATCACCTTGTTTTGCAGCACATTCTTGGAACCGATTATTAATTATGATAATTTATCTCTTCAATAAAACAATAATTATCAGTCAGTAGTCATATGAGACGTCGTATAAATTTCCTAATGTGAAACCTAGTGTAACATGATACTGAGACCGAACAGGTCGCCGTCGCGGCTACACCTGCCACCTGGTGCTCGCGGCGGGAGCGCCGGCGGCGGCCATGTATACCATACTAATTTACTTTTCATATCATTTCCAGAAATATCTATGACGAATCTGCGATTCACTTAAAATTTGTTAAACTAATTAATATTTAATAGCTTGATAATATTCTTATTAGCAGCAAAATAATAGCTTGGAAGATTTGGTAGTCAAAGTTACCTATTTAGTACTATTTCCCTACAGGTGGAATACCGTAGGTACTTTACCAGTATCAGAGTATTCCCCAGTGTGCAGATTTGCTGACTTTTCCAGATAAGGGCAGGTCATTGCTCCGCCGTCGACGTCTTCTTTGTTTAAAAAAATACACTTGTCTCGTATGAATACGTACGTGTTCAGAAAATCAACTGAGAATTAATCATCTGTATAAATACCTTCCTTTTTATGAATGTCTGAATGAAATCGAATGTTCATAGTCTCGTATTATTATGCTCTGTATTAAATATTTAGACTTATAAACCTGAACAATGCTTTACATTATTAATTATTTTACTTATGATGTTTTATGCAGGGAAAATCAGGATTGGCTTTTTTAAATTGACATCACATGAATCCTTCGAATATACAATAATTTATTTACACAATATGACCAACGGGCATAAATATTAAAAATACAATTTCAAAACTTACTACCTAATGAATATTTACAAAAAGTGTAAAAAAATTGGCCCAAGCGGTAACGTACCCTTGTTGTAAGCCGCATTTCCTCGCTGACTAGCCAAAGTTACTCGCTGAGCGAGGAAATGCCCGGCTCTTGGGTCGCCGCCGGTTGTGTCAACCATTTTTTAGCAGTTAAATGAGAATTTAAAATTATGTTTAATTAAAACAGACTCTGTGGCATCAATAGCGATCAAGTTTTCGGGATACATAATTAGATATGATCAAGTCGGGTCGGTAAACTAGTTGGTTAATGCCGTTGTGATATTAATATGGAATTAATTTTGTACAAACATCAAAAGCTTCGGGTTACATGGTGTCATATGTCGTGTGTGGTGCGTGACAGCACGGGGTCGCGCTGCCAGGTGCGATGCTTGGGACATTAATCGTTGTACACCATCGTATAGATCACAATCAAAACCAGTTTTATTATTTTAAAGTTGTAAATGACGCAAGTGTCGGTGGTGCGCGGGCGCAGGTGGGAGCGTGTACGGTAACAGGCGGCGCGAGAACACAAACGTGTAGGATCGACAACACGCCGCTCTACGGTTATATAACTATTAGCAGTCTCGTGAAAACATCACCGTTTACAAACATTTTGGTAGTTAAATAATATTTGTCTACATACGCCGAATATAGCAACGACATCTATACCTACACACGTAAAAGTTAGAGATCAATAATAATCAATACATATAAAAAAATAAAATCCATGTATTTCCTACTTTCCAGCCGTGTTTGCTTATAATAAATAATTATATTGAATGAGAGCAGCGATACGCTTACGATAAGAGGTGGTTGGTGTGCAAAGTTGTCCATCGCTGGCGGCAGTGTGTGTGGGGCGCGGCGACTCGGTCAGGCGGCGCGGCGGCAGCGCGCGGCGCCCTATCGTCTACCGGCCGCCTATCATTATTCCCATCCAAACATTATCATACCACTCGACCTTTTTATCCTGAACACTTTCCACATACCTATATTAACTTCAAAACAACGAGGCTACTAGACCAGAAACAAAATAATATACCCAATGCCTTTGCTTGTTTTAGATCTCTACAAGTAGAGTCCGGTGTGGATTATGTTCTAGTTTTATTAGAATCCCGGCACTAGTATATTTTTTTGTTAATTGCATATTTTTGATACAATTAAAACTTGCACACATTAAGCTCATAATGAATTAAAGATACTTCAGACGAAGCAAAGTTGCATTACTGATACTGATATCCTTTTTTACTTGGGTAGGAACGCGGATGGTGCTCAGAAACGATATTTATTTATAATGGCCGCGTATCGGGCACAGCGATGCGATCGGGATTCCATTTATATCTGGTGCCGTTTTTCTGCTTCCAGCAAAGTTGCAGCGACTGGTGAGCGAAGACGAGTCGCAGTACGTACCTGTGTCGTGTCACTCCGGCAATGTTAAAGCTTGATTTCATTCGAAACCAGAAAAAAACAGGCATAAATGTATTACATTGTATTTCAAATAATTTGGTACGTTACCTATATGAAATCTATTTAACCAGAGTTAATAATAAGAAACATATGCTACGATATTCTAGAAATTAATATTTTCTATTGAACATTTAGGTATATTAATAAACCAGTCAATATTCAATGTATATTAATATTCTTGAAATGTGATATGACGACATCAATATTTTTTTTATTATTGACATTTATAGAGGTCTCATTTATTAAAAATATCATAAGTTTAATCAAATTATGGATATTGGAATAAAATAAACCAGAAATGAAATCGTTTAATAGGACAGTAGGTACATAAAGTTCAATAAATGTATATAAGCGAAGTCATAATTTAATATCAATTAATATCTTGACATTTACAAGTTCGTTTTTTTCAATGAATAAATTTCGTATCTATAAAAGGTGTATAGATGCATCTCCTGAGCACAAAATACTTATGTATGAAGTTGAATAGTCTGACTCGCTTTGAGTTGAATGTTTAATCAGAGCACGGATATTTTCAGAATTCAGACAAAAGCTAGGGTCATTGAATTTATATCAACATTGAATTTGACAGATCACTATATTATGAATTATAACATCTGTTTAGCAAGTCTAGGTACCTACAATATTTTTATCCTTGCAGCTCATCGCTTCACATTTGAGCCACCGTCTCTTTAAGAAAAAATATGTTAAACAAAGTCTTGTTTAGCAGATAGATTAGTTTATAAACATATTAGACTTTGCATCTTCCATCTCAAGCTCAAACATCAGTCTTTACTCCTTCCATGCCTACGAGTTCATACTTACCTTGTTGACCTATTTTAAGTCGTTGGTTATAAGGAATCCGTATCGAATGTGAAGTCTTACAGGGGCAACGTGCTATGCATGAAGTCGGCGCGGGCAGGGGCAAGTGGAGCATGTTCAAATATTCTGTGTGATGATTCGCGGAAGCGCGACTCGCGGCGTCCGCGCGTCTGCCTGCGCCCGCGCCGCGGCGGCGCTCCACACCTGCCGCGCCGCAGGCTATTTATAAACCGGCCCGTACCTCTGACATAGAATACCGATCCATCGCAACACAACACAACCACCATAACATACCTACAAGGACTCACAATTTCTTGCCACTATTATTAATATTTTGTCAAACATCAATACACAGCAATAATCAATACTTTAGAATATCGATATGTACTTTGTGTGATAAAACATGCTGCGTTCAAAGCTAAAGCGCATGTAGCTGCGTGATTAGTTCGAGGTAACACATAATTAGTTTTAAATTCTACTTCTACAATATGTTAGCTACATTTATTCCTTCCGGTTTGGGTTATAGGACCATACGACTTATATCTATAAACATTTAAATCAATTTCTATATGTTTTAAGTTCCTGTACTGTGGGCGAGGTCGTCTAAGTACATGCTATTTCGGTCGCACTCGGTATAAGTGTGTACATATATATCGCAGTTTGATATCCCTCGCATGAATTTCGAAAACCAGTTAGACCTTCTCATTTATGCGGATTTCATCACGACGTTTTCCTTGACCGTAAGAAGGTAATGTTATTAATGAGATGGTGACTGCCATTTTGTTTGTGGAATTCGGAAAACTCACGAGGTGTAGGCCGGGTAGGGAACCTTAAGTTTCTATGTTTAGGTATCTATGGTATACGCATTTATGGTCCATCATTATCAATTCAAGATTAAACTGATACAGAGCGTATTAAGTTAAGACACTTAAGTATCTCCAAACAAAAAACTTGATTACCATCTAATGCCAACCCGACCTTATTGCATTATGATATATTTTCAAGAACACACTCCTAAATTGTGAGTGTTCTTAAAATATCTAGGAATTGGGTCCCATATTAAAGTTGTAGGTATGTACTCGACGTTCGTTTATTCATGTAAACCATTAAGTACAGTACATATTCATCGTCAATTTAGTTTTACAAAATGCTAAGCTACAACTTGACCACACGTTCTGAATGCCGTTTCTATGGAGAAGAACAGGCAAGAAACTCCATGGTTGCTCTTTTTTAAAAGATCCGTTACATTTTTGAGCAGTACACTGTTAGGGGTATGTGAGAACAATGTAGGAAGGGCTAGGCAGACTTCAGCAGCTGGGCAAAAAAGTACATACTCTAAGTATGTCATTACAAGTAAATGGCTACATGGTTCCCACATTGCAGTTTTACTTGTCTAGAACACACTTCATGGTAATGCAATGCACATTACTTGATATTTATCTTCGATTCAATAGTACCCTAGACATCACAGTTGGTCTGCGCACGATACGAACATACCCAATAAAATATTGTTTACTACCTTTTTGCGCAGCATCTTTGCTAATAATTTTCCGTAATATCTTCATACATCTGCATAACAAGAATAGTTACAATATCCAGCGCAATAACAAACACACCTGGCGGTCGTGAGCTCTTCGAGTAGTGTCCGCGACGGCGAGATGAATGCGGTACGAGGTAGCCACCGGCACAAGAATAAATATTATTTTTAACGATCAGTGCCGCCAGTGTTTGTGCACTATGTGTTCGACATGTTTACGTAACAGTGTTCAGAAGTTGGGCCGCTGGCCGCGCCGCGCGGAGCCACGGCAAACACGACGAACGGTGCACGATCCACACCAAGCTCGGTGTTTACTCTACGGCCATCTCTCCTAGAGCACCAAAAACTGCCTCCAACTTGCATTCGACTCAGTAGTCGTGTCTCAATATACGTACTTCGTTTATTAGTCGAGATGGAGCTGTGCGATTGATTTTCTCTTCCATCAACATATATAGTACAATCAGTAATGTTTTTTTATTCCAAGGTTATTTTTTCTACACTACTCACTCGATGTCATCGTCCTCGGTCCTATCTAGTCACGATCATATTATGCATACCTTTAATAAGTTGTGGAATCTCTTTCGTTCAACATTTTCTGTGTCGGATTTTCTACACGAAGCCTAGGTCACAGCGCATCGATCATTACCTAATTCCTATTTTGTGCCGACAACAAAAAGGGCTGTTGTCCTTAAGTAGAGGTCGAATATTAAGCGAATGAATGCGTTTTGTATAGACTGGGCAAGGTGAAGTGATCTGTTAGACAAAGGCTCATCGGGGTGAGCTAATTAGGCGGAGCGTTGCGAGGAATGCCCCGCGGGGCACGGCGGTAATTGCAGAGCGCGCGCCGCGCCCGCCGCGCCCGCGCCGCGCTCGCTCGCCGTCCGCGCGGCCACACATCACCTCCAACAGTCAAAGCTATTGCCTCGGAGGTCTATTCACATCCGGATTCTAACATCAACTAGAAACGAAAACGTACAATATCACGAATGACGAACAATCATTAACTCACAAGCGAAGTTTAAAAACACACGTTATAGTAATTTGAAATTTAATAAATTCACAAAAGCAACTATTTGATAGAAAATTTCCTTAAATGATGCGATATTTACAAAATAGAACTATGTTTTCTAGTTTAATGAATGCAAATATAGCAGTAAATAGTGTCGTCTAACCAATTTATGACTACTTTGATAACGGTAGTGTGTATAAAAAATTGTTTGTGCGTTGGCAATGTGTGATAGATTTTTTAAGTTTTGTTATTTACCTTGTGGTTTTAGGGACAGATAAAGCTTTCGTATGCATGGGATATAATATTCAGGAACTGATGATATTGATATTGAATTAATATATTATATCACAGCTTTCAGCACATTTCACATTTTATGCACAGTTTTCAGAATATATTATCCCGTTTGCATTCATCTATTCATGTGTAATATTGAAAACTGCAAAATTGTAACTTATGTTATTACGGTCATTGTGTCATTAATTAGCAATGTTACCGCTTGCGAGTAAGCTTTATTCCTGTTATGGTCCCAGATACTTACACTGCCTTAATCCCAGTTGACAAGTATCCCATTTCGCCACTAATCCATAATACCTACAAAAATGCTGTGTTTCGTAAACATTTTTAACCGACTTCAAAAAAAAGGAGGTGCCAAATAAACAACCAACGAAGAATAGCAAAAGTATACTCCAGTAGCGAGATGCGCGGACCAATTTGTAGGTATAGTCTTTGGCGCAGACCGGCAATACTCGACTCAGTAGTTTGTTTGGCACCGACTTCAGATTAGTTAAATATTTGATTTAGTTAAACAAGGTAGATTTCAAGATCAGATTATTTTTGGCTTTTTAGTTTTTTGAAGACGGTTTTTATTTTGTTAAAAAGTTTTTTATTTAATCTTTATACAAACGATTCCATTTGATAAGTAATATTTTTATTTGCCATTTTTGATGGTACAGTCGAAACCAAAATTATGAAGAATGGTTAGTTTTACTATTTATATGATCCATGATTACGAAGTACTATGATGATGATGATGGCCGTGAAGGAATAAGTACTTTTATTAAAATGTTTAGTATTCACGGTATGTAACAAAGATAACATTAACAAAATACGTTAGTTCATACATCATTAAGTTCGCATTCCATAATTATCAAACGTATGGCAAACGTTGTCTAAAAAAACACCGTTTTAATCAGTATGACCTATTCTTTACCCTTAAAAACATTGAAATAAAACTAATTTTACAGATTTTATCGCGTGTGTATTATGTTTTTACGTTCCCTAAACACATTACACTTGATGTATAAGATAATGTTTGCTTTTTTTAAACAAGGCGATTCAGTAGCCTTTGGCCGTGCACTGGGTACGGATTGTTATTTTTTAAATGTTAAATAATTTGATTTATTTCTTTGGGAATATTATCTTTACAACCCTCTGTTGGCCCTGTTAAAATATTTTACACTATTAGCATTACATCATATATAAGAAATCATTATTCGTAAGGACCTAAAGATAATATTTAAAGATCCGGAAAACAGATGATGATGACACAAACTGATCAACAATACAAGCGCGTCGAAGTGTTCGTTAACGCAGTAGCTGGCAAGCACGAGTGCAGTAGTTTTTGTGGATATTAGGTACCCAGGTCGGGTGGTGCGGGCGGCCTTCGGTTGCCAACAGACGAGAGGCTTGCTGGCACTTTCACTCGGCCACAGCGACGCGCATCCAGCACACCTCGTTTAATCGTGGATGCGGCATTTTCTCACCAATCCCACTTTGGCGGGTGTTGTCAAAAAAAAAGTATTATGAGTCTAATTTATCAGCCGTGATAACATTAATCAACTTGTAGGGGTTCCAGAAATGTGGACTAGCTTTTCTGAAATGATAGTGTCATTTTATGACGCCAAATAATTTTAGTATAAAAAAATGTGAAAACCGACATCAGTAGAAGCAGTAAAAGCCAAAATTATTTATCTATTATTTATAGTCAGAGCTTATCCAAGTCCCCCTTAATAACCTGTAATGGCTCTACATTGAAGTTTTCCCTTATCAAACACAAAAAGAGTGATCGAAACAGATTCACAAATGCCCGATAAAATTGAGAAATTCTTTTATTTTTAGTTTCGGTTAAAAATAGCTAGGTATACCCATACATAAAAATAATTGCTAGCCTACATTTTAGGGCATTGGCTACATCTAAAAATAATTCAGAGTCAACTCCTTCATATATTTGCCGCTCCATGATATACGATGTTCACACTGTTACCAGAAAAAAAAACTCACATCAAAACAATTCTCAAACTCCAAAGCGTAGGTAACACTTGTAATTCTACAGCCTATAAATTCGTACTAACATCTGTTTTAACTGGGAGCCCTATTCCACGATTGCTTTGTGGTTGGGTCTATGTCTCCCTAGCTAGGTATACTCTACGATTAAAAGGTATACCCATCTATATCAGCGGTTAACAGTGCTTCGAGACACATGACCAGCCCACTGCGACTCAGCTTCCTAATAATAATCCTATAAGTTACGTTGACTACTCTTCTCTGTCACTTCGTTCAGAGAAATGTGGAACTCTCTATAACCCGCAGAGCAACTTTTAATTTGGGGTCTAGGTCACAGTGTGTGCCCACATTTTGGTTCCGTAGGTCATGGCAGGAGGATACACTGGTTAAAGACTGCACTGTGGTATGGTATAGACACGAAGCCTTGGCGAAGTTTGCCGAATGCTAAACTAATCCTGACATCTTATAACAAAACTGGTATAATCAATCAATACAGTGTTAACTCATTTAACGACAGCTTAGAGTAGCGGTTTGAGCGTAGGCCGCTTGACTCACTACACCTGGTGGTTAAAAGTTCGATTATCGAATCATTTGTCAGTGCATTTTGTAATCATTATGGGAAGTCAGAATTTCAATATGCCAATTTAAAAACAAACTGCTCACAAAAATCACAATTGTTATTATGTTGGGAACATTTTTTTTAATCGATACGCACTTATGTAGAGATTCTGTCTTCATATAATTATTACAAATACGCTCAAGAAGCGCAGGCTCATAGATAAGTATATCCTTTTTAAATCACTCTGTATAGATCGAGGCAACTAGTTCCTATTAAGGTTAGATCGTAAAAATATGTACAATAGATACAAAAATCTAGAGTAGATATTGCAAGGAGAGTCATCAGGTAGAGACAGGCCGGGACTAATACAGGTTTAGTATCGTCCAAGGTTTTGGTATTGGTCTTGCGAAAATGCAAAACGAAGACTAAGACGCAAGAGTCCTACAGTATTGGCTTTAAAATGTGCGAGGCTGTATACTGTCCATACTTTTGGCAACACTACACTGGTTAAATGTATAATTGGCCGTGTGATAACCTACACATAGAGCGTGCGTGTGAGCATTTGGAAACCGGTGTTGCGCAATAAGGTCGGCGCCAAGGACGTGGGTTCGTTGCCAGAAATAAATTGCTGTTTATGTCTGTCTAGTGTGCACCGCCTGCCTCGCTCGAACCGCCAATAGCACTCTGCTATCACGCTACCCACTTACCCATCCAATATCAAATGGCATATTTAAAATCATACCATACAGCCAAGATGGTAGAACGCTCGCTTTGATAACTCGAACGTTCAAATACCACCTGGTATTTCTAGATTTGATGAGACAATTAATTTTCAACCTTGCTAAACGGTGTAGAAAAACATCGCGAGGAAACCTGCATGAGAGACCCCTGGAAAGAAGTTTGAAATCTGCCAACCCGCAATATGGGCTAGCGCGTGGACTATGGCCTAGTCCCCTCGCATTGAAAGGAGGCCCGGCCCGTGCCCAAGAATGGGACATTTATCGAGCTATTGTTATTATTATTTAATATTATTTTTAATCATGTAACCCTAACCCTCGCATTTATAGACGCTTTATAACTTTATCAAACGTTATATAGAACTGCGCACAAGAGTTTTGCTATGACCTTTGAAAAGTTATAAAACGTCTATAAATTCGGGGGTACTTTTATGGTATTTTATTAATGGTACGTGTCAAATGAGAGATGATTCGTAAGCTACCCATATACTTCATAGTCTACGTATTTCGATATTTAGTATAGAGAATTTAAAGTTTTATAACTATCTGCTGGAGGCGCTGTTCAACTCTCCATTAAAGTATCTAAGAAAAATCTAAATACGTCGACTATAATATAAAGTATACCTTAGGAATAATCTTGCACTTGACGTTCTGAAAAGGAAAGTACTTAGTCGTGGTTAACTAACATAGCTTAGAATCTAGCAGGAACTTTTAAATTTTGCTTTACTTCAAATAAAACTAAAGTTTCTTTATGGTGCTTTAAGGAATTCTCATGAATGATAAAGTTGAACGAGGCCCTTGTAGCTACAGAAAGCTATTACTATATACTAGTTAATAAGACAGTAACCACAATAGGGCACGTGTTAAGTTGTTATGATTGAACAAAAGCCCAGTAAGGGCTAGTGCACAACGACAGAACGACGACGGCGGCGCAACGAACTTATTCGAGAGCTATTAAAAATCAACCGTATGTCACCAGTAGTAAAGTAGACTTTTAATTGTTATCGAATTAGTCATTCGCTGCCACTCCACCGATGTGCGCTTATACTAAGTAGGAAATAAATATAAAGAGGTGCTAATTTCTATTCCATATTCTTTGAACTAGAATTCGCTTGTTTATTTGCTGTAAATAAAGATATGGGTGTAAATGTAACACTTAACTACATCAAATGTTGATACAAAACACGATTTGTTCACAATGTTGGCTGATATATCATCTGTTTTATTTAATGATACAATTAAATGCAAGGTGGCCTGAGTTTATTGCTCGCCAGTATTTCTCGAATAAAGAGAAGGCGGAATAATATAAATTGTTTGCAAATTTAGTCTAATTATTTACGTTATAGGTTATTTGCGGAGTCTAATCATCAATTTGAGAGTCGGTATTTTAGTTAACATTTTTGTATGGTTGTGGTTCGTAGTGAAATTTCTAGAAACCGGATATTTCTGTAATGTTGTTGGGCAGAACAAATTATATGTTAAGTTGTATTTTCATTACGCGACAGCAAAAAATAAGCAGTTTAATAACAAATTAAAAAAAAGTACGGACTAATTTGGAAAATTTAGAACGCTCGCCTTGACAACAAGGGGTCGTCCATTAATAACGTGATATTGCCACTTTTAAACTCTGTGATACGTGGTGAGCCTTTAGACTACCTGCCTACCTCTTCGGGAATTTCAGGCGTTATAATGTATTCAATAATATACTGTGTTGAGCGAGGTAGAGATGAGTAGAGTCGTGGATCGTATCGGGCGCCTCCGAGTGCCCGGTTAAATATGTCACCACCGTTATACCGACACGTGACAAACACTACTAGTGGGATTACCGTGAACGATTATTAACTTTTCGCTCCACGTCTAACTGTTTCCGAAAAGAGTCATTGTGAGTCAATTTTATACACTCTTAACCTCTTTACACACGGATTTAATGTTGTTTTATTGTATACTAGCTGTTCCGGCGAACTTCGTACTACCTCAGAATCAATCGTGATTCTGCTATTCGGGGCGGAGACTAATTAAAAAAAAAACAAGATTATGAATATCGGCCCGCCCGTTCTTGTGTTATAAGTGCTGTAACACGACTTCGTTTTATTATTATTCATAGTATAGGTATAAGCTCTTTTATAGACCCTTGTTGAAATCGAAATATTAAAAATAGAGTTTTAATTACATACCGTTTGAGAATCTCCATGTTACAATTTTGCAGTTGCATTTAATAGCAAACGGGGGAAGGGTGTGCACTAAGCTTAAGTCAGCATGATGTTTCTCTAATGTTCGACTGAGACATAAAATACACACTCTGCATTTGTAATGTTAATTTACATTATATTCCGTATGTTCAACCAATTACAGTCCAGTATAGGTGTATGTCGTTATCCTATAGGAAATATCATCGATAATAATATGATTATTGTACATGTGATGATACCTTAATGGTGAAAGTCGATTGTGGTAGAGATGCGTACGGGAAAAACGGAATACGACGCGCTGCGGCACGCGACTATAAAACTTTTTTTCGCCGACAAAATAATTACGTGCCTTTTTCAACCTTTAACATCAAGTGGAAAGGTCGAAAATGTGATGGACGGACAAATTGATGGTAGCGAGATGCGCTGCGCCCGCGCCGCTCAAATTGGAAATGCAAATAACTCGCCTGCACGCGTGTTAAATATTTCACACCGGGCGCGTTATTCTTAATTGTTAAAATGAACGAGAAATCCTAAAACTTCAAATGTATAGGTAGCATAACGAGAACAGAGCGCTGTGCAGAGTCCAAATGGAATGTAACAAAAATTTCAGTCGTCTGTGTCTGCACATTCCGTAGACTGGTTTTCATAAAGAAAAATACGTGCCACAGCGCTTGCATAATGCGGTGCATTAATGTGGAATTATATTTTTATACTGCGACGAGCTTTCGGCGAGCTTTAATGAAAGAGATCAAGATAAACTAAACTGTCAATAAGAGTACCGTTCTGGTAATACGAGCGTGCAATTTTATTGTTGTGGCGTGTGGCGAGATAGTATCTAGGTGTGTTTAGTGCGCGGGTGATAAGATAACGTCGTAGATGAATGTGAGCGGTGTATTCGTGGCGCGGGCCGGTGCAGCGCGGGCGCACAGCGCTGCGGCGCGGCGGCGGCCATCGACCGCACGCCTCCTCTAAAATATTCCAAGCATGCACAAATTAAACTGGTTTTTTCTTCATATTACTTTTGCATAAAAACATTGTAAACTAAACCATTTCGCAGTGCTGTGCAATATATCGCATCTACCAGCAGCTCCATAAGCATAGACTGGATAAATATATATTCGGAAGAATTATATTTTTACATTGATGAGTTTTCACTAAGTACCAGTATCATTATTATTTTATTAGAAAGAAAGTAGAGTATAACTACATACGTAAAGGTGCTTATTGTGCATGTATGTGTTAACTCATAAGTTCAAATGGAGCAAACGTTTTTTTTTATTGTTGTTGTCTGTTAAATATCATCCCGAAACTATGTCAGATAGACCAAAAGCATGAGCTTCAGTCTATGATGATTATCATTAACTTGTTACAACAATGGTTTAAAAAATATTTTAAAAACAAATGCAAACACTTTCCTCGTGAAACCGAATCAAAGGCTCGCTGCAATTTATTTGTAACTTTTTGTCTCAAGGGAATGCGAGTCGTCAGACTTTAGTCTGCACTGTAGGCCAGCGGTGCGGGGGGGCCTATCTCGCCTTTTGTTTTGTGCCCATGCAAGAATGCAAAACAATTATAATTTCCTAAAGGATAAGTCTAAGCGGCGCTCCCTTCCAGCCGAGGCTATACGTAAGTAATCAACAGACGATTTTCTTATTTTATTCAGATCGTGGTTTGAAAAACGCTAATTGGATTAAGCCGGATCACATGAGGTATTACGGCAGTACACTCGTGCTGGGCACCGTGATTGGCCGCAACCCCGGCGTGATGAGCAGGGAGTGGTCGCAGGGCGAGCTGCGCGAGAGCACCGAGGCGGGGGCGCTCACATGCGCCGACTCTGACCAATCCATTTACGTTAATTACGTCGAGATGGGGATAAATCGGCGTCCAGCCGTCCACCGTCGAGTTACGAGCGAGCCGACTATAAAATAAATTATACCCACTTCGTTCGCCTCCACTCAGTTTTTTGTTGCCCTCCAAAGCGAACGAAAAAAAAGAACAAAAGCAAAATCTCGAGAGGACGAAATACGAGGCAAAGACAAAGCTCGAATTTATCTACTGATAATATAGACGTAGGGCGGGTGGCGCGGCAGACGCGGCGTTGCCGGTGGCCGGCCAAATTATACGGCGCACATTCCTGCGCCCGGGCAAAAACATGATATATAGCTGCCTTGTGACGAAATATTTGAAATTCGGAGACCTGCCTGCCACGCTCTAAATGGAATCTGCTTTAAATATTATCTCTGGAATTCTTTTCAGACGACTTTATAAGCTTTTGTATGATACCTACGTATAATAAGCATACATAGCATAACGACACGTCCGCAAGACATAGTTACTACTGGTTTAAAATATAGCCTCAATCGGCGGCGACATGCACTTGGCAATAACTACAAGTAATAGATAAATTTTCTCGAAGGAATGCGCCTTCTCCGGAGTATGCCATCAGCATACAAAGCGCGGAATAGATTTGATTGTTTTGAGTGCCTACATTACTCGACTCCATCAAAGGACTTGAATGAAATAAGTTTTTCAATCATCCAAGGTGATGAAGCTAACTATACTCACTTCGTAATAGAACAACAGTAGGATTAGCAGGAACTCCTAATGTAATCGTATAGTCATCGAGAAATAATGCTGCCACTGTCATACTAATGGATGAAATCGTGGCGTGAGAGGGATGGATGACATTACATTACCGAAACGGTACATAAAAAGGATTGAGCTTGAGGTACAGAATATGCTTACTACGTTTTTGTAGGCAATACAATTCAACGTATTGTAAAAAAAAATCGAATTATTCAATACAATTCGTATCAGAATATTTTTTATTCATGTGATCCATTAAGTACAGTTTTATGAATCGTCAAACTAGTTACAAAAGCTCAGTTCGTCTCAGCTTTATTGTTATTGTTCCGCTAAATGTGTTTAATTCTGGCATGAAACGCCTTTGACACAGCCAACAATAATATGATTGTTCGAGTGATTTGTCGGGTTCATTCGCTGGCGACCTTGCCCCGAGGTTGCACTGACACATTGCCTCTAGACGACCCCAGTTTAATGTACCTACCTAACGTTATTTTGACTACGAGCCGAACAACTTGACCTTTGTCCGCTGTCGGTAGGCATAACATAAACCTTAGAGCATTTATGACAGATGATGACGAATGCTACCTTCAGATTAATGGTATGATAATGTTAGATAATTCCGTTAGCGGAAAAGTTATATGGATTTGTGGAAATATTTTGTTACCAAATTGGGACTTCTATGACGGTAAGATTAGAACTTGATGTCAATATGCTTTGACTTGATTAAAAAATCTATTAACTCTATGGAAAAGCTTTAGTAAGAGAAACTCAAGAGAGATTAAGTTTTCCTAATTGTAGTGTGTGTACACTGAAATACAACGTATCTAAATTTAAGTTATCTATTTAAAACTATTTCTATTCATTTCTGATAATTTGGAATTCCAATATTATTACAATAATTTAATTTTGCAGTTTGTGTAAAGAATTGATTGAGACTTTTTTGGCGGGAAGTTGAACAGTGAAGTTGTTAATTTTCTTTTATTAACCGACTTCAAAAAGGAGGAGGTTCTCAATTCGGTTGTATTTTTTTTCTGAAAATTGTGTGTTCTGTGTCATATTAGTGCATTAACCATTGTATGTTAATAAACGTGCACGAGTGAAGGAAATTAAAATAAAACGGTATAGCCTGACTTTGAGTTCACCCAAGATGTCTGGTAAATTTTCAGTAAAGTATCCACAGATTTACTGATTATCTGCTGACTGACTGATTCATGTTATTATGATCATCGTCATAAACATCATTATTATCATCAGAGGTGTATAATATTTTAAACAACTAAAAAACCTTTTACTTGGCACGGGCAAAACTGGTACTAATATCACATACACTATTATATGATAGGTATATAGTATTTTAGTGTGATGATAAATAATAGTACAATTTAAAATTACATCATTTATTACATCTGCATTTTAATAAAATAATAATTACACGAATATATACACGTATATGTATGTACAATTGTCGAGGCCGTCACTATATGTACACTGGGTCCACGAGCTATCACTAGGTCCGCACTGGGCGAGGGGGGCGCCTTCGTCATCGGCAGCCGCAGCCCATCACCATCATGTCCTGATAGTTTTTGAGCACCACATTGTTCTGTTCATCCATGTACAACATAGAAATAGAGGAAAGCTGCGTCGGTACGCAGCAGGCTTTCGGCACCGCGGCCGGATTCACTGAGTTCACCAGCGTCTGCACGATCGCGTGGTTCGTGCCGTTGAGGTGGTCGGCCAGTGGGAATGGGCAGTCGCCCTGGCAGTAGTAGGCGTCGTAGCCGTGCGGCGCCACGATCCAGTCGCTCCAGCCCACCTCCGCGAAGTCCACGTACAGCGGCCGGCGCTGGCAGATCTCTCGCGCCTCCTTGCGCCGGTGGTGCGCGCGGTGGCCTTTCCGCTGTGTCGCGCGCTTGCTGCGCGACAGGCGCGTCTCGCCACGCTCCCGGGCCTCCCGCGCGCGCCCGTCCTCCGTATACAGCAGCAGCAGCGGCTGCCGCGTGTTCCACTCCTGCTCGTCCTCCGCGGCACGTCTCCGCACTCTTATGTGTGGCCGCTGAGCGTCCACGTTCCGCTCATCCTCCTCTAATATACGCACTAATAGTCCATGATTATGTTCTGGCTCGGTAAGCCATCTACGCGCAGCGCCGAGCGCGTCAGCCGTGACTGCACCCTCGGCTGGTCTTAGCGGCACAGAGTCGAGCAGCCGGAGGATCGGTCCGGTCT
Source organism: Pheosia gnoma (assembly GCA_905404115.1). NCBI lineage: Eukaryota > Metazoa > Arthropoda > Insecta > Lepidoptera > Notodontidae > Pheosia > Pheosia gnoma. The sequence goes on from FR989901.1 coordinate 5,633,743, forward strand.
TTCCTCGCCGACCGGGACGGACGATGTCATATAGCAACAGGCGCTGTGCGCCCGCGACGCCATCGGCTCGTTGGAAGGTAACATCGGCGCCGCGAGCGATCTCATCGACGGGGATGCCGGACAAGTTGAAGAAAAGCCGAAATCTGTGCTCGCCGGGAAACCGGGTGTCGAGCTCGGTGGGTGTGTGGTGGAAAGAGCGCGCTGTGTTGGCAGCGGCGGCGGGAATAGCGCCGTCGGCTTCGTAAAGCAGGCGCATGGCACGCGGCACGGGCGGCGGGCGAGGCGCGCGGCGCGGTGGCCGGCGCGGCAGGCCCAGCAGCGCCAGCAGCTGCCGCTCGGCTGCGACGCGCGTCGGCTCGTCCAGCCCCGCTGCACAGCTCAGCGCCACCAGCGCGCACACCACCGCGCACGCGCACGCCCCACGCATAATTCTCCTCGACCCACCTGCAAATACGGAAAACAGTACGTTACAAACATGTTTACTTTTACATAAAATTAAATTATTACCTAAGAACTTTGGATTTACATCAATCTCATTCAATTTAATTTCGTAATTTCTAATTTCAGTAATGTTAAGGGTATTTTATACACCGTGTTAGTGAAATAACGCAAAATCTAAAAAAAATATACAAGTTGGTTGAATTGTTCTAATCAAATTTTAATACTTTTTATATTTGGTAAAAATATAACCATATATACTTGTATATTCAAATTAATAAATAAGGATATTTTTTTTCAAAATGATTAGGTTTGCACTATTGCAACAGTGCGTCAAATTAAATTCTTGATGCCGAATTTAACTAAGATCCGTTTCCTTACAATCAATAGATTCCCACGATTAGTTTTGAGGTAAGGATTATGATATATAGACAGTTGCTAGTTTGTCATACACGAAGTTAAAAATTATAACTCAACTAAGTTTGGCAAGTAGGAAGTAGTCACAGTACATTGGTAAGTTTGGCCTGTGCTCAGTAGTGGAACATTTAAGAGCTAAAATAAATAAATAAATATTTACAAAAGAATTTCCAAGGAATACAAAACACTGATATATTTCACCGGCTCTTAGTTCGCAAACAAAGAGTGACATTGTGTACAACCGGCAGTCGGTTTATCTCTACATGTGTTCTAATGAATGCACCAACGTAGGTACCTACATTGTAATGTACTCATGCATATTTAATTCCATTGAGTTACAAGTACCCGTCAACTGATGCACAAACTAGAGGAGCCAGTTGTTAACTTTATGTCACGTTTCTATAAATTAACTCAACACGTTAATAGCTTAACTGCGCACTAACTCTCAAATGGAGCTTTAGTAGTACAATGAGCACCCACCACAAACGCGTTCCGACGTGTCCACCAATCTTCTACTTCGACTTCAACATCAAAAATAAGTAACGCCAGATTGTAATAAACATCAGATCGTTAACTCACTAACTGAAAACCGGATTTTTAATTTTTAAACAAAATGTGATAATTTTCAAATAGATAGAAAACTATTTTTTAATACAAAATATCAATGTAGACAAACACACGCCTACGACGTACTAGTTAAGTCAGTATCAGATAATCAAAGCACGCACGTATCCGAGCCGAGCTAAACGGTGACTGATAATAGTTGGCGATGATGGCTATTTTTATTTGAAACTAGTGAGTGACCCGCCCCACGGTTTCGGTCACTGGTCTAACACCTTCGCCGCAGGATACCCTTATCACTCGCTCATTGTCAACTATCATGTTTCCCCGAAAAACCGGACCGACAACGGTCCGCAGTGGGGACTACCTATGGTAGACCGGCAAGATCACCGACGGCGAGCTAGTACTGTTATAGTAATTAGACGAAACCACACCCCTGACTCGCGCTTGGCCTAATTGGAGGGGGTTGACGACAATGTTTATAGGTTAGCCAAAATGAGTGATCGTTGCCATTCGTAACAGTGACGAGATGTACAAACAGACGGACAGACAGACATAGTCGCATCATAAGGGTTCGGCTTCTACCAATTTTGGTATGGAACCCTAGTGAACGCACAGTTCCACAGGCTCGGTATTCCGGTGTAAGCCGCACTCAGTGGGTTATCTAGAAGAAATTAAGAGCAAACCAGATCATGTAAGCTGACCGAAATAGCTCCCAGTGTGTAGGTAATTGTTAACAGCTATTAACGCAGAGCTGCAAAACACAGCTGTTTATAATCTTATCGCTGCCTATATTTGTTTACTTTAGCGCATTAGGATTTCCCCTACATTTTGAATCATGTTTTAGGTAACGATAATTTTAAGAGTTATTTACACTATGGATCAGTTATTGTGCTGTTTACTTACATACAACATATTTCTGTATTATTTTACCACATTTTAGATGTAAAACATGAAGGCCAAGATTGTTAAATACATAGCTTAAGAGTGTTTAAAATAAACGAGTTAGTATAAATGCATAATTTTATATAAAAAAACCTTCAGATATGTATGTATATACATTATTGGCATAAACATTTAATACATAGCTCGGACGGTATTGTGAAAATGAATGATATATGCAGTTGCAATGTCTTTTTACTATCTCTTGGGCAGTCATTGCTTCCCCACGATTAAATATATCCTATGCCAACTCGTGATATTATATATTATTGTAATTGCCCAATCTTATAAATTTTTCAATAAAACTATTGCATGTAAAGTCATAGCCATATTCCAATTTTATTATATTTATTAAATTAATCTAGATGCCATAATATGTATGTAACATTGTGGGTCAAAGTAGGTAGGTAATTATCAATTATATGATAAAAATTGTTATAATACGATAAATATAGTAAAATTGTTTATGTTGTACAAACAATTTTACAGAGGATTCTATTAAAATCACAGATTTTCGTATTAAGTATGTTCCGATTTATTAAAATGAAGAGAAACGAAAATGGCATTACACATACGTTCAATATAAAGGTGGTTATAACCCAAACACTTTCCAAAAGCGTTCTGTAAAAGACATCAACGGGATGCGTTTGTGTCGCTACGAATGGAAAACTCATATAATACTGCAGTTTATTAATAACTAGATATGTTTTTGAGTTCAGTCTAAATGACAAGCAGATAATGATCATGTACACTATTACAAAATACATCCATAATGCATTCTATGCAAATTAATTACATTAGTAGGCATGTGATTGTGAAAGTATCAAATCTCTACAAAACATTAACTGAACATTATACTACCATCTCCGAATTTATATGTTTTTGTTATAATGTTTTGATCGTTCTAGCGCGGTCGACCGGATTGTGGCGTACGTATTTCGAAAATAATGCGGTCAAACCGGCCGCGGGCGCACGACCGCTCGCCTCTCTCACTCACCCGAAATTTTAACGCATCCAACGTCGACGGGTACGCAAAATCCGCGATATCCTCGCGAACAGTCCGAGCGCAGTCAACGCTTCGGGAACAGATGGAGTGGCACTCGTTCACGAACGAACCGATGGCACATAACAACAGAGTGCGGTAACATCACTGTGGCGGGCAGGAGCGCGGGAGTGGTCGCGCGCTCGCGGTGCGTGCGGGGCAGGGGTGTCGCGCATCGCGTGCTCACGGCGCTGCGTTCGCGGTCCGAATGAGCGGTGCGCGCGCGTGCCAGACGCGGCGGCGTCGTCGCGGGCGTGCCGCGCGCCGCCCCGCCCCCTCCGCGTGCGCACCCCGTCGGGGATCAACCCTCGCCATCACGCTCTACCACCACCACCAGAGACATTACTCGGGGAGTTAACGCTCAGGCGAACCCTACACCCGCAAATTAATATTGTGATCCAGCTAGAATTACAGCTCTAAAGTAACAACAGATTTTTCCTGAAACTGCAGATCATAATCCTAATGGATATTAACTGTTGACCACGTCACATTCACCTCACAAATGAACAATAGTTTTGACGATAGGAAACCAATTCTGTTGTAGGAAATTCTAGTTTTGTTCGTAGACCTTCTCTGTCATGAAAGTGATGCAATAACAAATTACAGGAAATACTGAAAAATCTTAGGAATAATTGCTCTGCATGAAGTGAAAACCGAATCTATAACTATAACTTAGGTATATACTTTACAGATAAGTAACAATGTATTAGAATGTCACGAAAAAAAAGTCTATACTCTACAATTACACTACACCAAAAATAGTTACTCGCTTATCAAAATTAGGGCGACGTCTATGGTACTACGAATGCTACGAAACATTTTGGGTAGCAAATTGTCCATAATTTATTTGGTCTTAAATACTAGCTGAATGATTTTATCTGGTCGTTTTAGGTAAATCATTTTTTTTATACAGAAATGTATTTTGTTCAAATATTGTTACGATTTTATGGTTGTAGGTATTATATATATATTGGTTAGATGCCAAACATGATACAAACCGGAATATTTAATCTTAAATTATCAAAACACTTAATAAGACAGTGGGCCGAGCACCTTAAAGGGACCTGTTAACTAGTTGTCATAATAAACAACATTATTGAGTGACTTAATACAAAATGTATCTATAGGTAACTTTAACCGCTAATATAAGTGTATGTAAAATTGTGTCTAAATACTAGAAATTTATTTAGTTTCTTATTGTTGTCTATTAGTAGGTTTTTCCTAATAAACAACAGAAAAACCATCTGTCGAACTGACTAATGGCATCTGATTGTATATTATCTAACGCAAAGTATTAGTCACGAACCCGCAACTGCGTCGAAAGCGATAAGCGCGTGCGCTTCCTTTAATACCTCAAATGTTATATTTTTCACGTATTTCAGATAATGGGCGCTATGTTTTTATACGCTCCGCTCTCGATCCGCAGCTGCCTAGATATTATAACAATGAGATGATGGTTGGATAAATATTGCACAGATGAAATGTTAACATACGCAGCGAGCCGCAGCGATGAGTGTGCCGGGAACAATGATCCTGGTGCTTACGGGTCAGGTGCTGCGCTCGCACGTGCTGCCAGCCATCGCTGCGCCTGCGCTGCTGGCCGGCCGGCTCATATGCCTCTCCGCTAAACTATGCCGTGGCCTTCGTCAACAACAGATACGGTGAAAAACTACATAGGCATGTGCGCACATTGACAAAATATTTGACTGGACAAAACGTAAAACAAAAACACAATAGAAAAAATGTTAATGGTTACTCTACTATAAGTAGAGCGTATCATTTTCAATGTTACGTGTAATTAGCCGGTTAATTGAGGGGTATGTTTCAGCATTTAACGTAATTAATTAATATGTTTTAGTGTAGCATTTATGGCACTCCTAATTTGGCAACTTTATTATTTTAATTATACTTGTTAATTAATTAATTGTTATGGAATTTAAGACAATATAGGCAAGGCCGTAGCCAGGAATTCACTTCAGGAGTTGAGCTCTGGACCAGTCATTAGTAGTAGTATTAGTAGTCGGATCTCCATTTCATCTTTTGATGATAACATCAAGAAAATTTGATCATCATCCATTTTTTAATTTATAATGTGTATTCATTGAATTTGTTATCGCTACTGAAATACTTGACACTGGCAAAAAAAGTCACGAATCGTGGGTGAGGCCAAATCTCATCTTATTCCATTTAATTTCATAAAGAAAGAACAAGAACCTTTTCTCCTGTTCCTTACAAACATAACCATAAACATTATAGAGTTAATTCTTATTTTGACACAGACATTCTGTCTTGTACGGATATCGGTAATTAAAAATGTTTGTATCTAAATTTCTCAAAGTATTAGAACATTTACATGTTTTGTAATAGTTTCACATAGCCGTCGGCTACTACTATTTTAATTCTAATAAGCCGAGGCCGTTGTAAATTTATTACAACGTCTATAAATTTAGGGACACATAATAAATAAATGTGATCACTACATCGCCCCAATCGTCAATTTTTCTAAATATTTAACACTTGTTAGACATTATGGCTCGTTTATAACTTTAAACAACTTATAAGGTACGCTTAAAGATTATTACTCAGAAATTTTACAATTATGGCTACAGCAAATATGGTTGTATGTTTTAAATGTCCATGCTGGATATTTCTATGGCTCAATTACTTGAATAAAATAATGTAACACCATTAAATTATGGACAATTAACGCTCGTAGTGACAGGCGCTAAATACAAGTAAAGTCAATGTAATCAACATTGTACGAGTTGTTTAATATGTAGATAAGTATATAACTATGTATCCACAAGAGCACATTATGGTTGTTCACAACTTGATGTATAATATACGTATATATCATTTAATATTGCTTACCGTTATGTTTTTTTATGTAAGCCTTCAACTTCAGAAACATATTTCATGATCCGTTTTAAGAGATCGTAACCCGAAATACCTATATGCGATGTTAAAACGTATTCTTGAAAATAAATTAAAGTGTCAAAAAACAATATAAATTATCCAAGTTCCAATAAAACGATAAACTAATTGGCAAAGCCCAGATGAACACGGACATATTGGAGTCTGAATCTCGTATCAAATATTAAGAAAATACCGGTACACTTACAGTTTTATTAAAGATAATAAACCTCAATTATTATTTATTATGAATGTTCATAAACAAGAATTAACCGCAATAATGATTGTGAGCATGAAATTTGGCAACTCACTGCGCTGCTACCGCGCACCGCGCACCGCGCAAGCGCGAGCGCCGCGCTACCGGAGCCGTTACGCGCAAATAACTATAATACTGTGTTCTTTTTTTGGCGCGTGTCTCTTGTGAGCCGTTATATGTGATATTCCGACGGTAGCGAAAGTTAGAATCACTTTATTGATATGAAATCTTCCAGCGATTTGTGTGCCATTGGCTTCGAAACATTGATAGCAGTAGATGCTCTTTCTATAAGTTTTAGTGTAAGACTTGTTAAGTAAGAGACTTGTACGGACATTTTGTGTCCGTTTAATCTATTTATAATCAGTTCAGGCTTTAGTGTTTGTAGATGGTGTACCTACTTACATATATTGTCCTAATCCTGTTTCAGTATAATATATCGCAAGAGCGATAATATCTACCTACTCTGACTACGTCTATTTGGTTATTTTAAGCGAAAATTGAGTTCACCTTGCGTCTAAATTGATGATCCAATTTAATAGCAGGCAATGCACGTTGAAACTCCTGTTTTCCATCGACTACCACATGGAACATATATAGCTACAAATGATGTGTGATAACGATGTAAGTATGTCAGTTGAGTTTCCAACGGAGCCACGCCGTCTGCCACCCACGGCCGCTCGCGTCCTGCCCTGTTGACTCATCAATTCACGGCTCTCATGTTCGTAATTAGTCCATTAGCACGCACGCACCGCTCAAATGCTCAATTAGATCAACGACCGTCGGACATAGCTCGCCAGATTACGTCCCTCCTGTTGGCTTCATTGATGCCGGGGATAAAATGCCCGCCGTAATTGACAGTCCATCTGCAGTCTAGCAATGCTTGAGATTCCAAAATTGTTGTTGTTTCATTCAAAAAGCATGTGCATGTTTGCATCTATTTAGTATAAAATTACTGATACAAAAGACGAAGGCTGCTCAGTTAAGTACGTAGGCACGGGGTGGGTTTTGAGGGTTCATCCCCCCGGTTGTGGTTGCGGATTCAACCACCGTTTTACACATAGGTACTTAATGTCTCTAATCTCAAGCTCCACCTAATTCCCCCCCCCCCCCACCCCCACCCTCACGAAATGATTTCCTGGCTACGACTTTGTCCATAGGTAATAAATAAAACCCTTTTGCGGTGTCAAAAGCGACAAGTGTGACATTTAATTTAAAAAAACTACATCGAAAAATCTATATCATTAGCTAAACAGCTAGCAGGTAGGTAGTACATAAATGTGTGTTATTTATCCTTAAGGAGCATGAGAACAATAGGTAAAATTGTTGCCACTTTGATTTTATTCCAGTTTACCGGTTTAAAACTAGAATAATATAAGTCATATGTGTTTTGTGCCCATATTATGCTCTAAGTGAAGTACTTTGCTTGGTACTGATAAATGTTTCTTTAAAGTCTAGTACCTACTGTGCTTTTCATTATTACAGCAGAGATGAAATATACATTAATAGCGAATGGTCAGATTATGTAGCGTGATTGCATATTATATTTCTACTATAAGTTTATCTGATAAGTGTAAAACCAAACCGTCTATTAAATAATCTGTACGACTATTTGGATGGATTAACAATTTAATGTACTTACTTACAAATATGAATATATTTTTTAATTAATCTCACGGAATTTTACTTTTTATGCCGCGATATGATCGGGTTCCCACAGGGTTGTCCGTACACGCAAAATGTGTATTCACGAACGAAGTCGCAGGTAGACCTAGTATAATATTGCAGTTCTAATAAGGATATAGATACGCGAGTATCACGTGCAGTTTCTGGTTGCATTGGCCGAAGTGGACAAAACGCTGATCGCAAGCTGTATTATGGCGGATCATAATACAACTTTAGCGTGAAAGGTTGAAGGTTGTGGACCTATGTATATACTGCGAGATGCAGTAGGTCGGCACTGCACAACAGTTTCACTAAAACCTATAATGTGTACACACATAATAGGTTTCAAGTTCCAAGGCAAACTAAAAATAAAACTTGGCTTCCAAATGATGTTTTTGCACTGGAATATATCTTTTGAATTCCGAAGAAGTATTAGTTACCGCCTGTTCTAGTGCTTGAAGCATTGAGTACTACTGCAGAAGACAGTACACAGTTCTATTCCGAGATGAAGCAAATTTCTGTAATTAATATTTGGTACTTGCCCTGAGTGTTCCTAGATTACTACCGACCATTATACGGAGCCTATAATAGAAGCGTTGCTTATAAGCGTCGCTTTGTAGTCTTATCGCATTGTGTATTCAGAGTGATTCAGAAAGGGTATTCTAACCTTTGAATCTTTGCTTTTTTATCGCATTTGTTCTCATTACTTGAAGTCAGAATTTCGATATGTCAATTTAAAAATAAAATGTTTATTCGCATACAATTGTCATTTTGTTGGATACAATGTTTTTTTTTTTAAATCGACATATCGAATACTCATTTCGCATAATGCTTACAAATGCATTAAAACGGCGCAGGCGCAAAGGTTAGTATACCTTTTCTGAATAACCCTGTATTTGTGTGAAAAAGTAAAAGAAATCCTGTGTCATGGTATCTTAAAAATATTACAAGCGATTCAGCTTTATCAACACAGATAAAAGAGATTAGAGACATACGCTAAGCGGATTCGGCTCACACCGGTAGCAGGTTGATAGTTCCAGTTAATAATACGAAGACCCTGTTTTTGAGACGGCGCCACACGGCGTAAATAAGTAAATTTATCTGTTATTTATTCTCTTCCACGGTGGGCAACTCGTCACTGTCCACCAGATATGAATAAATAATTATTTAACATTCTCATTTTAGGCTCATCATTAACGGTAAAATGAAACCCATACCTTACCGCAACAAAGTAAGATATATTTCTGTTAATAAATTTTTCTTACTTTCTTACTTATACATAAAAATCCACAAAGCAATAAGTACTTTTTTTAAATAATATAAGTCAACGAGTCAATTACTACGATAGTTAATTTTGTAATAAATACCTACAAACATTTTTCATTTATCGCTGAGATACCTATATAGGTATATTATTTCTTCTATACTATTTCAGTAGACCCCCATCAATTCTAGAGCAATTCTGGCTTCGCCATTTTATATTATACCTCGTTTATATAAACCAATATCACGTGACTATATGACACGACACGTCACGTGACTTGATTTTCATTAAGTCAAACTTTACATTAAAAATTACTTATCACTTAAATTTCAATAAATAACCAATAAATTAAAACTTATTTAATTTGGCCTATTCCTTGAAAACAGATACCTACCTAAGTAACGCATTTAAATAATGTGAAAAAAATACAAGAACACATTAGGACGCTTCAAAGAAAATCTGCTTTACGTACACATAATAATAATTGTAAGAAAGTTTTTATCAATAGACCAAACATAAAGCGCGCACACACACACACACACACACACGCACACACGCACGAGCACACAAACACACATACACGCACACGAATACAGACACACACACACACACACACACACAAACCCCCCCCCCCCACCATTTCTTGCTTGGCCAAAAGCCCGCGGATTTGGTTAGACCCCAATCACCTGGGAGAACGTATTAACCAAAATAAATAATAATAATATGACATACAATTCTACGTAATAATTATTCTGCGGTAAACTTAACATCAGAAGAGGTTTAAATTAATAATGAAAACCCATAGTATCATTACTGTACAAACATAAAAGGGTAACCTGCTCGTCTGTTAATTAATGTGCCAAGTTAAAATTTACTGGACACTTGGCAATTGCGCCAATTAACATTTCTTAGGAACTGTCATTGAGGTTATTATAGCGATGATATAATATCACAGATTAGTGTTCATTAAGGCGTTGTGTTTAATTATAAGTGTCTATTGTTTGAGCGATGTGAAATGGGTATTAAAAACCAGCTTATTACGAGTCGATCTCGCGCAATGATAGTTCCAAACAGTGGTAAGCCAATGTAATACTATTCTAGCTACAATACACGGGGAACCAATGTTCTTTTATCGTATTTTGTATGTTACTTATACTCAATTTGGAAAAATAGAAAATATATCCTCATAAACTTCCAGGTTCAACTATTATGCTAAACATCAAGTTAACCGGTTATACTGTATTTGAGAAAAATATAAGAGAACTGACGGTATAAGTGATTTTATAAGGATTTCCTTTATCCCTTACGAAGATGGAAGCTGCAAAAGTGAAATAAGTAACATACACAATAATTAATGGATGTTACCTACAGTTAAATACCGTTTTCAGATTTAAATTATATTCTGGGATTAAAATAATAATTAATTATATGGCTATATGGCTTCGAGTGTAAAGTTCTTCGTAAGCGAAATGTGTACGTATATTGAACAGTGACTCTAGAAGACGCAACGCAGATGTTAGCACAACCTACTATTACTGAAAAACCCAACTTAAACTGCGAAAACAACAGGGCTATTTTTCAAAATGTTATAATGAGTAACAATTATTTTTGTGTTATTGTCTCATTGTTCTACGCCCAATGACTTGACCATATTTAGAAATATTCAAAAAAATACTTAAAATATCTCTTTTTTTGTAGTTTTTTTTACCAACATAGATAATACCTCAAACGATAGCTCATTTAAGATATTATAATCAGAAGCCTGTTAGTTCATGTTGATCGAATTTGTCGTTATTTGAGGACTGCGTATATGCGCGTGACTTGAAACACGAATCAGTATGCCAGTTATGTATACGTGGCTATAGATAAAACGCACGTAGTTTGAAATAATAGAAATTTACTAACATCATACTTAGTATATTTTTTTTTAATTTATGTATCATCTGTGTGATATGTCATCATTATTAATAGGGTCCATGTTTATCAATTAACATATTGATAGAGTTGACTGGAAACATAAGAAGGTAGGTATATTGAATACGAGTGCTAAATAATATAAGATTGTATAATAGTAAGTAAATTGATATTGTATAGGTAGGTATATCAAGAAAAACGTATGCAAAAAACATAGTACCAGTATCTATATCATTATAAAAATCTATAAAACCTATTAAATTATGAAATATTTGATGTAACTTCTAAACAAGAAAAAAGGATATTTTTTTTTTTTATTACATTATAGGCAAGTATTTGATCTCGATCTCACCTGATGGTAAGTGATGATGAGATCTACGATGGAGCATACTTGCCTAGGTAGGAAGGCGGCAGTAGATCGAGACGCTACTTTCACTAGGCACATGCAGCGCAGCTGATCTGTCCCGCCATCCATGAATGGCAACACCGAACATCATGCCGGAACACGGCTAGGCCGCTTGGCGACATGGCTTTGTTCAGTGGGTGGTGACTAACCACGGCCGAAGCCTACCACCAGTAGAGATGTCACCTAGTTGGCACCACCCAGGGTCACGTGTAGGATATCTCGAGGGTATTTAATTCTCCTACGGACGAAGGTGACTCGACCCCCAAACAAATATACTTGGTACTTACTTAATCGGCCTGAATGACAGGAGGACGTCCATATTGTACGAGCGATAATGCGTCTTACCCATCTCAACCTTGAAGAACTCGTTATGCTAAACCATATAATCACGACCGAAAATAAACCATATTCAACTAAATGATCGATATTGTGAAATTTGAAAATGATCCTGCAGTCATTCTTGTAATTGGACCCTGTTCTGACACCCGGCTGTCCATCGTTGTCTTAGTCACGCACGTGGCTCTACTACTATAAACGTAGACACATAACTCTATCTTCAGTATTTAGGTGCTAAGTAGGTACGATGGGTCATACATTTTGAATGAAAGTGCAAGTGGATAGGAAGAGGTAGTTATCTTAAATTTGTATTTTTCGTTTTGAATGTAAATAGAAAGTTAACTTGTAGTCCATAGGAAGGCCTACTTATGAATTAATAGATGTTATTATGTAGGTATGTATGTAGTAACGAATTGAATACCTATACCAACATAGTCAGATGTTTATTGTATGTGGTGTATATACCTATCACTGTGCCATACATTTTGAAACCAATTTCTAATCGCTTATCTAAATGCCGTACCTCCAAGGTACAGAATTCATATTACTGAAGGATCTACTTCTCTACTAGTAAATATACATTTTTATATATTGATCATGATTATAAAATATACCTTCCTAGTAATAAACATCAAAAGTCTGCGGAAATAACGAGATCCGGCGATTTCAATTGAAATTGCCATTTTCACACTATCAACCATAAGCTCTTGTTTGATAGAGTTACTTCTGCTGTCACTAGTTGCTTTCTAATTATGTAACGGGCAAATGAAATCGTAATGTTCCCTCGGCCTTAACAGTTTTAATTGTGAAACGCAGCATGAGACTTATCATTTATTTAAATTATGTGGTTGTATCGAACGGTGGCTGGAGTCTATCGGACCGGTTCGCGGACGAGCGGGGCGGCGCGGGCGCACACACGTGTCGGGGCCGTGTCGTCGCCGCGCTCCAAACCTGCCTCGAAGAACCTGCGCGATGTCTCGAGAGACAAAGCCGCTGAAGGGCTGCTTTGTCGACTTGACGTCAGCGTGCTGACGCGCAACACCCACCAACGTGCTTGTAACACGCACTCTATATCTTGCTCTATCCATTTTAGATCGCTAACTAGGTACGTTTAAAATAGATTGGCAGGTAGAACCAGTACTGAATTAGATACCCGCTAGAATGTAGGATCTACTTTCTTTGAGGCTTATCCTTCACGTTTATTTTAGAAAGAACATTTCTAAGGATATAATACTAGCAGTGTCCGCGACTTTGTATGCGTGGATTTTTTGACTAAGTGTAGATAGATAGATAACACTTTATTGTTCCACCACATAAAATAATTACAAAACTACTTACACATAACTTACATAGAGTGTACCACAATGAGCAGCCTTAAGTGATACGATACACTTAAGGCTGCTCATTGTGATACTCTCTACTCTACCTACATTGGTTATGTAAACTATACCCATGCTAAGTTCCAGTATAGCTACGCTATATCTCGCCAGTGCGTTCCCCGTGGAAGAAAGTACTTAAACCTTCTTAATGTAGAGTTTACCACTATCAATCATTCGTGAAAACGTGGCCAGTTAACTTTCCGTAATGCTCGAACAGACAGACAGACGACCAAGTTACTCATATGTATACATAGATGTACGTATTTTTATTTTGAGGATCAAGCCCACCATACACTCCTACCACCTCTGGCTTCTGTGAGCCAGGATCAACATCAAAATGTTGGTTTCCTAACGACTAGCTAATATACAAATAACATTATATGTGTAACAATTAGCTGCGTAAAAGAGGAGGCGTCTGTGGGGGCACTGAAGCGTTTACAGGGAGGCCTTCTGACGCGCCATGCTTCGGTGACCACCAATCCAATGCAGCTATTTTGTTATAGTATAAGCACTTATAATAGTATTCTGTCAGTGTAGAATGTTATTAAGCACAAACCAGAATCTGAAAGACTTTTCCTGTAAAGTCGTATTATGTCAATAAGCTGCGGTTTACATCATGGCATCACACATGAAAGCACGGAGTCATCATTACGACACTATGTTTAGATAAACCTTTATATACCATCTAATTCGGCTGAATTGTTTTCCTCAAGAAGTCATTTAATCAGACTCTTTATAAATAAAAAAAGTATTAACGTGGTACAAGTATCTACATGCGTGTAGGTATTCCCCAAGGGGGTAGGTAAAGGGGCAGTGCAGTACGGAATACTACAGAAGCTCATAATATGGACTGGATGAACTTATTTGTGAGCCTTTTCAAAGGCTACGGTTTCGCCTTCTTAAAAATGTCAAAACATCATTTACACAATTATTTTATACAAATAACGTAACCTGTACGAGTATGACATACTTGTTATCTGGAGCAGAGGTATTTGGATTTTCAACTTGTTGAATCTAAGTTCATAGCAGCTTGTAATCCGGAAGCGTGCGCGCAGAGTAGCAATAGTTATGCCCCTAGTATTTAACAGTCTACTAAATGTATACCTGTATCCTCTACTTTCAGAAATTCAGGCTTCATGGAACCAGACTCTCAAGAAAGTTGCATAAATATGATTAAAGGTCGAGCAGTGATAGCCTTGTTGGTCGGATCCTTGCCTTGGAAACAAGGGTCAAAACCCGCCTCGCACCTCTGACGTTTCTGAAGTTCAAGTGCGAATCTCATTTTCAACCATGACTACTAAAGCATCTGATAATCATCTCTGAAAATGATATAAGTAATAAGCATCGTCAGGAATTCCGCATTCTATCTGGTTGACTTTTAGCGCATCATGGGAAATCTTTATTTACTTCATTGGTTCAGATGTACTTATCATGGTGATATAGCTAGTATACAAAAGCGGGTCAATATTTATGAGTCTTTTCATCCCGGGAATGTAAGGTTGGATCCTCGCGGAATAGATACAAATTTGCATTTCA
Organism: Pheosia gnoma; assembly: GCA_905404115.1. Taxonomy (NCBI): domain Eukaryota; kingdom Metazoa; phylum Arthropoda; class Insecta; order Lepidoptera; family Notodontidae; genus Pheosia; species Pheosia gnoma. Next base: position 5,648,809 of record FR989901.1, read on the forward strand.
AAATCCACTAGGCGGACTTTAAAGAAACTTGGCACCGTGATAACTTCAACAAGATCTACATCTTGTATACTGTTGGTGCTGAACCATGGAAGCTGGATAGACTAGGGTAGTCCACACGTACAAAAGTCACAGGCGAAGCTAGTTATAGGTAAATAAAGGTCATGCCAATCTTATGTGCGGTTTGCAAAATATTCTTTTACAAACATAACAATAATGTCAGTTGACTATTGAGATTTTTTTTGTTGAAAAATTAGTTGTTTTATGCAATACGTAGATATAAGAAATAGAAATTGACCATTATTTAGGTAGGTACCTATAGAAACATTGACCTCATGTTATTATTCTACCTTGTATCACTTCAGTAAGTAATTGATTGTATCATAATATTTTTACCATCGTTAATATACCAATTAGATGATTGTGTACATCATTATGTAAGTACTTATATTATAATGAAATATAAACGTTTCCGTATGCCATTTTGCATCAATTAATTGCAAACAATTGATATAGAGTTATTAATAGATAATTATAATATGTGCTCTGACGTTTTCACGCAATATCAACAATTAATGCATAATAAACAAGTTATTATTGGGTACATTGGGAAGTTCAGATAATGAATTACAAGAATCCTATCAGAATTGTTAGTTGGCACCAGCAAATACTTTTAAATTTCGCATGCAAATGTAATATAGAGCATTTTATTTATATCATCATTCTTCATTTTCCTGTTATGTTCACAACTTCATTGATTTATTGACTTTAATATTTACGTAGCTATATATTATATTGAATGTAAAATTAAGTTAGTAATAAGTTTGCGTACCTACGTCATTTGCCACCAAATCGATAACAGCTCTACCAAAAAACGTCACCGATAATGCGGAGTGTCAGTGATTTAAATGGAACAAGGTAATAATCTAGATACTGGTATCAAGCGACTTGGACGTTGGATCTTCTCAGAATTTGTTCGCGTCTACATCTACATTATACCTACGTAATACAACGTGTAGAGTAGCTGTGGTGGAATTATGTTTCAATAAGTTGAAACTTTGTTCAATATTGTTTATGTTAGGTACGTCAATTATAATTGTTATAACCGCTATATCAGTTGTTACATATAGTACTCATAGGGAAAGTGGGTTCTAAAGCAGGAATCAGTACCTATTGCTAGGCTTGGGTATTTTAAGACATAGAATAAGACCCTGTCACATATTCATTGTATGAGTATCCTTTCAAGACATATCCCAAGACATATCTTTTGAATTTAAACCTTAACTCATCAGATTAACGGTAGAGACGACTCTGAAACTACATTGAATATGGAACAGAGCTGAGTGTAGTATGTTGTTGTTGACGTACGTAGCTCATTGCACGTCGTGCAGCAGTTGAGCGCGGTGGGGCCCGGGCGGCGGCGGCGGCGGGCAGGCGCCGGCTGCCAGCTCGCGGGGCTCGCGCGACCGCGAGGCGCGGGCGCGGATCGAAAGTTCGACGCGAGATCGAGCGCGCATATGTAAATATCGGCACATTTACAAGCGAAAGGGTTCACCAAAGCGGCGCACTAACGCAGTGTTGCGCGGGAACCAGTCCGGTGAGATTCCTACGGCGTCCGATAGAAAAATGTCGAATGAGCTTCGGTTCCATCACTCGGTGCGGTGTGGTACGTAACGCGGCCGCCGCTCGACTGCCGCCCTCCTCTCACCGCCACTGCTGGGTATATTTATCGCTTAATTATTGAACTCGTCTGTGTAACAATTACGAGGCAGCTCGGAGGCGCAGGCCCTGGCAGGCGTGCGGCGCTACCGCGTCTGCGCGGCACCTTGCGTCACACACGACGCACTGCCGCTGCGCCGCGCTGCCACACTGTACCACCGCACGCGCAGCCTTCAGATTTTATCTCAGCTGTCGACAGCCAATCCGATGCCCACCTGTTAGGTGTATTCATTTAAAATATTAACCTCCAACTTACACCGATTAACGATATATTCCTGCCTTCTGTTTCCGCGTTATATTTATCATAATTACAAACATCTCGTCGCAATACAATACAAACAAGCAATTTGCACATAAGTAATTTTAATTGCGGAAGCTCTACATTCTTATACACAACACATATTTTTCATGTCCGACTCAAACTTATTACTGTTTGCACTAGGTAGGTACTTACTTACTTGAATTTAAATTTATAGCTAATATACCTAAGTACTTATGTTGAAATGTTTTAATCTTTAAATAGATAGCTATTTGTACACTGTTATTCACTTCATCCCACTTAATATTATAAATGTGAAAGTTTGGTTGGATGGATGTTTGTTACTCAATCATGCCAGAACGGCTGAACGGATCTGGATGAAATTTGGCACAGATATAGATTATAGTCTGGAATACATACACACACACACACACACACACACACACACAGCACAAAGGCTACTTTTTATCCCGGTAAAATGTATTGTTCCCGTGGGTTAATTTGTTTTAATTTTTCATAGAGCAAAGGATCGACATGATTTTTTGCATAAGTAGTGGTAGTTTAGGGGTCAGAAAATGATAGGCATCGACATAATTTTTAATCGCGGGTAACACCGCGGGGCGCAGCTAGTAGTCCATAAAAGTCACAATACTCGACTCGAAAAATCGTGGTAGTAATAATAAAGTGATGAGATTTATATTTAATTATTTAATATTCAATGATCTCGCGCTTGATAAGGTTCGTCAGTGAAACCAGTTTTTACGGGGCTGAGAGGAATAATAATTTAATTACCGAATATTCAATCAAACGGCTTAAGTTAGGAACGATGTATCTTTACACAATTAGGTGGTAACATCATCACAACCGCAAGGTGTAACATTGAAATGGGTCAGTATGAGGACCTCCAAAACTATAAGTAAGAGATAGAAAAATATGTTCTGAAGAATCATGTCACCCGAAATTAGAAATAAGAAAAACTGCATTCAGATTTAAAATAAAAACTCATACATGAATCGGGAATCGAACCCAGTAATTTGTGCGATATTGATGGTGTAGGTTGTAAGGAGTAAATGTTGCTGAGAAAATAAAACAATTAAATAATGATATTTTTTTATTCAAATTAACCAGGTAGGTACCTACGTTTCCCGATTCACGTACTTATGAGTTTTTTTAATATATGAATACAATAGAATAGACGACATGGTTCCTCAGAACTGATATGATGATAGTTTACATACGGGTCAATGAATACAATCTTTGATCCCGGGATATGCAAGGGTTCCTTGTATAGTAGTCAAAAAGCTAAAATCCACGTGTACGATGTTGCGGACAAAGCTAATTACCTTATTTTATTTTATTTTTTCTTTTTGGCCTTTTTCTATTGGGACTAGGCCCAATACGATTCTGCCAAATTACCTTCTTCTTCTTTCTCTACGAATATTAATTATTTACGAATGAGATATAGGTATATTAATTCTTTACGAATGAGATGCGATGAAATAAAATGGATATGAATATGGCCTCACCCACAACTAAGAGGGTATTTTGCCAATGTCAAGTAATTAATAGCAATAACACATTCAATAAATACACATTATAAATAAAATAATGGATGTGACATGATAATATGAAAATGGCGGCCCCAAATTACCTTATTACAGTCGTTTGCTGCATTTGACATGCATTTTAAGGTTTAGACAAGAGTCGACGGCATTGGTCAAAGACCGGCTTTTATTTCACGCCCACCCTCGGCCAATTTTGAATATTCGGTCCGACATTCCCGAAACCGCGATTATTTGCTTTCTTTCAACAAATCGGATTCTTTTATGAAACGGAACAATTACCTAAAATATAATCTCCCAGGTACCTACTTTTTACGATAGACAGACTTTTTATATTAATTATGCATTCTAGGCATCCTAAACGGCATCCCTCCATCTCTAAAAATAATAACCTTAGGCACAGTTTAGCTCAAGTCAACTGGTTCTAAAATGAATGTTCGTCTTATATTCCATGACTCCACGCCACCGATCTTCGTTGATTTTGCCAGTGTCAACGTAAAAATCTTCTCCAACAGTTGAATATTTAATTTTTCAACGAACTCGATAGCGCCAAACCTGAACGTCAATGTCACAAGAATGACAATTAACTTGACATTCTTGAATGACAATCAAAAAGCTATCAAATGACATACATCATCAGCAAGCTGAGGGACACCCGCTGTACGAAAATGTAGGAGTACAAAACCAAACATGGCTTGTTTTATAAATTTCTAGTGCGCAAATACCTTCTAAAAATAATTTACATATGACGCCAAGCCATTAGCATACTTGCAAGATCATAAGATGTATTTCAGGACTAAAATCAGGTATGTAATCAACTGCCTTGTTCAGTGTTCTGTTATTTGAAATATCAGTTCTATTTGACTGACTGGTATTAAAAGCCTTTGTCTGTCTGTGTATCTGTGAGATTGTAGCTCCCAAATGAATGGACTAATTTAAATGTTGTTTTTTAATATGATGTTTGATCAACAGTTCACAATGCCTATCTTAGTTTGTAAAAAGTTCAAAGTAAATATTACTTTGAACATTTTTCCTTTTCCTTTGGTATGTAAGTTTTACTTTTCTCTCGGTGTTATTGTGAATTTGAGCACAGATTATACTGTAAATGGGTACTAAGTATGTAGTAATAGGTACTAAGATTGAATCATTTTACTCTGCAAGGTATGTTTTAAATTAAAACTACATGAGTAAATGTTTTGTTTTGTTTTTTTTTGCAGATGTGGGTGTGTAGGTGGAATAATATATAGATTTTTAAGCTCTGCTGAAATATCCACAGCATTACGACCATTTTATTTCAGTGTACATCCAGATCTGTTTGGAAAATACCCAGAACAAAGAGTAAGTAACATTTTGTTTCACTAATTAGGTAAGTAAGTACTTTCAATAGTTCTCGTGTGCTTTACATACTACTTATTATGTTTTAGAGGATCAATGAGAACTCATTACAACAATTAAGTGCATTATTGGAAGCACAACAATCCAGTCGAAGAATGATTGTACAGCCATTATCATTTTATTTGAGACAAAAACATATGCCTGAAGGTAAAAAACAAACCAACTAGTATTTAACTACCTATTGTAATATTATTGTGTATAAATTATCATTTTTTTATCTTGTTTCTAACAGGTGACTTCAAACTAGTAAAAATCCAGCTAACCGGGAAAGATGTTCGAGAAACTGTTGTCAAAGTTTTAAATGCCTGTGATATATCAACAAAGTATGTTGACAAAATACCTCAAAGCCCTAAAAAAGTTGAATTTAGGTGAGAATTTACTCCAAATATGCTGTCTACACTCAACTAAATGAACACATCTTAATTCAATTCGATGTATTTTTGTCCTGATCATAATTGTAATATGCAAGCAAGATAGCAGTATATTTAGTTTCTTTATATATATTTAATAAGTATACTTGCAATTTGTAGACTAGAGAATGAGTGCTATTGTTTATTTAATATGCAGTTGAGCTGAACCTGGCATGTTTTATATTTTATACTCCAGCATTCTTAAAGAAAGGGACTTATATACATTGGACATTTTATTTTATAGATTACCTTACCTCTTTTATATTACCTCAAATACAAACTGAAAAAAAGTGTTTAAAAAAGTTATAACATATCCATACTTAAGTATTATAATTAGGATACTGACTTACCTATCTCAATGTTTTTATGATCAAATGAAGAATTTGGTGTTAAAATATAGAGTGAAAAATGTTTTGTGAGGATGATACTTTGCCACCGTAATTAGTATGGGTATCTACAAAAACACAAAAAAAAAACATATTAATATATTCTTGATTGATTAGAAATTTATAAAAATGTGACTAAATGCACTGTTGATATTCAAATAACAGGATTGCCAAGGCCAATGACAATCACAATATATTTATTTTAAAAGTTATGTCTTATCTAATCATGTGTTCAACATTCATAATATGTATCTATTACAGCAAACCAGATTTTACAGCTGCATATGGAGAGTATACTGATGCATTTGAAAAAGCAGCGGCGATGAAGAGGAAAATGGAAGAAAGGAAGTCCATATCTAACATTGTGTAAGTATCAGACCTCATACCATGTTAGCTGTGTTAAGGCCATCAGGGCTAGCACGTCAAAACACCTTATATTGCACATTCATTCACATTCTTAATTTATAGCAAAGAATAAGACAGGGCAATTTGTAAGTGCCCCTGTAGGCCTATACGAAATAAATGATTTGACTTTGACTTTGCTGGGCCTATAGTATATACTGTTGACATGTATGCAAAGCAGACTAGATCAGTTACTTTGTGACTTTTAAAAATAAGAATTTACTATACATTTGCGTCGGCGCAGCCATCGATGTTGCTCTGCAGCTCGACCCCTTCGAGGTATAGCGTGATGGTACTAAGCTATCGTATATGTCGAACCAAAACCGATCTAGTATTGGTTCGACATATACTAGCTCTTGAATAAGGTCCAAAAGATTTTTATTGGTGCTTGCACAAACATACACACAAACAAGGACTAAAATACTTGTTTTACCATTCAGAGACTACCAAATAGATACTTATTGCTTCAATTTATTTAATACACCCCCTCAATTAAAGAGGATTCGGCCATATCCCACCACGCTGGCCACGTGCAGTTTTGTTAATTCTTCACGACTTTCCAAAGACGCCAGGTATCCTCACGATACCATCGGGAAAACGTGGGTGCTCTCCAATGCACTTCTACCTTCTTTTTCGGGGATTGCAGGTCTCATGATTTTTTTTATTTTTTTTGCAGTGATTGGGTGTTTGAGAACAGTGCATTAGCTAAGGAGAAATATGAATTGACAAATGCAACTCGTGACCAAGTGAAGAGTCTGATGGGCAATCTTCGCAATACTTATGGTATTAAGGAAGTTCGTAAAACTTACATTTTAATGTTTTATTGATATAAAGTAACATATTTGACATCATGGGCGCCGGTCGAAAGGTGCAATAATTCAGTATCAGTCTTAACCATTTTCCTATAATTATTATTGTATAGATGCGGATGCACCTGCCTGCCGGCGCCCATGTTTGACATATATGTCTTAGTCTGCTCCCCACTCCTACTAGTTAAATTATATTAAAAGCCGATAAAATATTTTGTTAACTATATTATTTAATCCATTAAATTGAAATGGCGAAGCGGTTTTAGAAGAAAAAAATTTGCAAATGGATAATAGATGTGTGTGTTGGATTGGGTACAGGTAAAATATGAGGACGGCTGGAACATAAGTCACATTCGAGGAGCACTCCAGAGCCTTGTTTCCTTGGCATCACAACACTCTCAAATCATGGGCAACTTAGAAGGTTAGCATTTTTCCCCTACACTACACTATACGTTTGGTACGAGGATAAAATCACGATTTTTTTTCTTCAAAGTGACCGGGTTCGATTCCTGATTAACGTATGAGCTATGAATGCAGTTGTTTTCTATCTCTAAAACCGACGACATGGTTCGTTAGAACGGTCCCTGTACTCACCCATCTCGATGTTACACCCTGTATATCAGTACTGATGTCAAGAAATCGTAGTTTCCCGGCTTTGCCCCACCCTGAAACCAACCCTGGCTACATAGACGTCCGCTATATTGTCATGCCGCCGGCTAGGAAACGAAGGTCGCTGCGACCGGCATACACCTAGAAATTGTCATTGCATATAAATACGCTTACGACCAATACGTATTAAATAAGTAGATTGAATTCATGTGTTGTGTTCGACTCGCTGACAATAATATATTTACTTTCAATCAATTTCAGGAAGAACTATAGCGTTGGGACAGTTCACTGGCGTCAGTCTGGATGGCGACGTGTATCTTAACATAATCGATGTTCGAAACGAATGGCTATCGGTGAGAACTCGCGATTAGTCGTTCATTGTCACCGACGCCTTTAGTGGTGTCATTGACAATATTATGATAATTAGTTTATTAGTATTAGTTGCATATATTAAATTAAATACAAGATTGACAACTCCGATACATTACAGCAGAAATAGCTCTCCAAATCCAGTGGGCGCCACAGTGCTAGATCTTTATAGGTTGCAAACATTTTCCGCGAGGCGCTGATACTAACTGACTAGCAAACTATACAATAGATGGCGTTGTCTTACAAAACTAATATCCAAAGAAAAGCCCTGTGTGCTGGTTGGGTGGAGATTTTATTGACCTCTTTAAATGTGAATGAAAGATATAGGTGTATATAGTTGTTCCGCTCTATTTGCGTAGAGTTAGAATTCAAACGAAAAATTATAGCAACAAAAGTTACATAGTATCCGAGCTGCTAAATAGCTGAAAGATTAGAGCATTTTCAGGACTCTATATTCCCCATCAATTGAAATTTAATTATAAATTATTTTAATTATACTAGCATTTTTCAGAAGACGACGCTTTTGTAATGCCATTGCAAATAGTTATTTTTTTTAAAATTTGGTAGTAAATGTGTATACACTAATTTCTATTTATTAGGTAATTTTGTTTATTATTTTTAGCTGATCAAGAAAATAAGCCAACAGGACAGTGCATTAATAATGATACCAAACTATGAGAAAACTTTGTCAAGTATACTTAGAGAAATACACATTTGCAGAAGGTAACTCTTGAGCCTCAAATCTCTGTACCAGCTTATAATTAATTTGACAATCTACCTATACCTTAAGTATTTTTTTCCTTGCAGAAAGTTCATGCCGAAAGTGTCAGCAATACAGTACTGCAATCATCTTAGACAGCTGATTACATCAATAGGCGATTTTTACGGGCGCGGCAATAAATTCCCTCCATCAGTACCAGAATCTCTTAACAAATATGAAATTGTCGTAGAACCGTATGTAATCACATTACACCTGTCCAATGATTGCATATAAGATAGTATGTTGTGCTATCTAGAGGCCTAGTTACATTGACTGAAATTTTTGTCCCAGCCTGTGTCTCTTATTTTTACGCCACGGCACGAAGCCAGATCTTGGGATAGTTCAATGAGTCAGCTCGGTAAGCCAAAGTCGAGTGGATGCATACTTCACTGGCTTCTCACTGACTTACCGCTGTTTTAACATCTCTGATCATTGAATAACCAATGATTCCCAAATGTAGAGTCAGTGCATGGCATTAATCATAATGGAGAACGAGACAAAATTAACATACATCTCTGTAACAGATTTCTATCCGATTTTGACGTATAAACAAAAATACCCTTACATACAGTGGCTTTAGAGTAGTAATTAGCAACCTCAATAAAATAATCTACTTTTATTGCAGAGAAGCAGGCCCTCTAATGGTGTCCCCGACAGGCCAATTCATCACCCCATCATCCTGCCCACCAGAAGAACTAATAGCCTTCGTGTCTAACAACCTTGACGAGGCGACATTACTTATGACTGAATACAACATGTGAGTTAACAAAGTAGTATTAGCCAAGTTGGTCGAACGCTCGCTTTATAAATAAAGACGCAGATGGCCTAACCAAGTGTGCACTGTGATCCTCAATTAAGCCCTGACGTCATCACGGTGGGCGTGGCCTCGGCCTCTGATGGCGGTCGTCCTTTGAGCTGTTCGCTCGCGGTTGCATTTAAAACCCTGATTTTTTATTTCTTGCGTGAAACTCATTTTCAATATTGATTACATCACTTAATTTACAGTGAAGGCAAACATTGTGAGGAAACCTGAACTTTGGTTCCATTCCAATCCCTGTCATATTTTAGGGTAGTATGCTCGGTATAATGTAGGTTCACCACGTATTGCATCGGGTGCTTTACCGTCTGGGGTATGTGGGTGCACTGCAGTCTTCCTACCCCTACAGGGAGGGGAGCGTGTTTTGCTCGTGGTGCTATCATCTGCTTGCATTTCAATTGGAGCATCTGTTCAGACTGGCGCAAAAGTATCGCTACCTCGCTCGTTCGTCTGTTTTGTAATATAATTGCGCCTATTTTATAAACGCAACTTAAAGTTCACTCAATCTATAATGTTACAATTGTTATAGCAACAAGCATGTGGAAAAAGCCTTATACAAGGAAGTTAAAGAAAGATTTGGGCTATTGGAACTTCATAAGGACGACAGCATCACACCAGGACTCATGATTTCATGCTGCCAACGACTACTTACAAGGAGTAGAGAAATTAATGTTGTATGTTATTATCTATATATTATATGTTATAGGTATATTTTAAAAGCGAAACCCTGTGTTCCTCAGCCACTGGGTAGGAGAAATAGTTTTGAAATCCGAAAGCGAAGAATCCAAATAATCTGATTGGTCTATTCCTCTTTGTTCGGCTCGTTTCCTTTTCAATGGAAATGTCCCCTAAGAAAGTATTCTAATCTGCGCACACGCAGTCGTCTGGCCTAACTTTCCCATACAGCCTAACGCACATATTATCGGTGGGCCGCACCGCATAAATCCATTCCCAAACTTTAAACATTTTGTATGAACAAACGCACATTATAGGCAAGCTGAATGCCACATCGCACGCTCGTTACCTTACCAAACGAATTTATGCTTTATCTCGACATACTACGACATAATTTTCTCTCTGTACCCATCGATTATTGACCTCTACAATTTTTTTTGGCGTCGCGTGATGAATAAAATTAATTCCTATTCGTTTCTTTTTTAAACTTTTCGTTTTTTTTTTCAGAAACTCCGAGGAAACATTCTATACATAACACATTATTACTCGGTGCTTTCAGAAGGCATGCTGTGTATACCATGGAATTTTAAATAGATACGAATTTATGTAATAAATAGCTGAATACTATTAATAAGAGGTTGTAAATAAAATATTATACATAGTTTAGTAAAATGGGATTGAATTTAAAATGGTGTTTTCTTTCAATAATCTATGTAAGTCACCTATTACGGACAGCCCATAAAATCAAAATCAGGATTAGATTTATTCGTAGACATATATTTTTTAAAGTTGATAAACATGTTTAATTCTAGTTATCACTAATAAATAAGTCATTAAACAAATAAGTTACCAAATTAATTACATTATGCCTCATATGTACATGACATAAAACATAGGGTAGCGATTGCTTCTTATTACTATAGTTTGTGATGCACTTTATATCTATAGACGGACCTAGTGCTAATATTTATAGCTACAAAAATAAGTACAACTTTATGAAAAGAAAATTGCATTGAACATAAACAGTATGGCAATTTGTTAATATCAATGTTTCTTGTTTTGCTGCACTATGATCAGCTTGTTCTTTTCCTTCGTCACTTTCGCCACGGGCAAGTGTGTCGCCGGCATTAGCTGTTTTAAATTTTGACTAGGTATAACAGGCGGCTGAAACAATGAGAGTATATAAGATTAACTAAATAGGAGTAATATCGCCAGAACACACTAAGTTTAGGGCCCCAAACTAAGCAACGCTTATATTATGGGCTTATACTGTACGATGAAAAGGGGAGTGATACCCGTATATAATTGAGGCTACTCGGTACTCGGGAACATCCAAAGTCTGTCCCTACTGGGATTCGAACCCGGGACCCTCAGCGCGGAAAGCAAGGATCACAATGAACTATGCCAATTGGGTATTCATACTGAGCAAAGGTATACTTTCTTCAGTTGGTATATAGTTGATGAATGATTCGTCCAGCCAATCACAGTTAAACCAACTTATCGAGCCCAAAAATAAAAAAGAAGCGGTAGTTTCTGCTTACCGGGTGACATCTGGCGAGTTGTTTCATGCGGTTAACCAATCGCATCGCATCATCCGACGTTTCAGAGTCGCTCGTCATGCCCATAGACAACGCTCTTTCTGCGTTACCACCGTCAAGGTATCTGTGTATCGACTGGAAATGCCTGGAACATGATTTTTACAATGTTAAACCATAATCTATACACTATTTCCAAAGATAGAGTTCGAGCCCTGTATGTCTTGAACGCTGTGTGAAGTTTTCCAAACCGCACTGAACCAACATGAACGAATCGTATCGCGTTAAGGGATAGTGTATCACCCCTATTATGTTGGGACCTAATGCCATCGGCGATATGTGGGTTCAATGCGCCCCTACTTACCCCCTCCCTTCGTGGAATACAGACGTGATTATGAGGCGGTGGATGCGAGTGGCGGAAGACCGTGTTGTGTGGAAGTCATTGGGGGGAGGCCTATGTCCAGCAGTGGACGTCTTTTCGGCCGATAGCATAGCATATGAGTCTCACCTGGAGTGAGCGTGCGGCTTGAGTCGCTGCGCGTGGCGCCAGGCGGCGGCGGCGCGCGCGCGCCACGCGGCCGCCTCGTCCGCCGCCGCCGCCGCGCCCGCCTCCAGCGCCGCGCACGCGCCGCGAAGGTCCACCACCTCGAGGGAACAGATATTATTACAACCTTGTCAAGACTGACACATCAAATCTTGTATTAGCAGACCCTGCATGAGTGACATTTTAACTCATTCGAAATCGACATCGGAAACGGAATCGAAAACTTTCAAACTGGATTACCGGGTTTCGTATCCAAGGTTGAAGATATAAACCGTAAATATATATTTTTTTAGTGAAAGCTATATACTGTAACCATTATAATGATTCTGAATACTACTTCAGTGTATATCTATGTAAGTAAGTCAATAATGTGCTGTTAATTTATACATCTATACCTAATACAAGGTTTTTTTAAATAAATGAAAAAAAAGAACTGGTATATATCAGGGAATCTACCTTTTGAAAATACTTGTACAGTAAAGTCTTCATTTCGTCATGCGACAGTTTATCAAGCCGCGCCATCAGCATCTGCTCGCCGCGACTCCTCGAGTCCTTGTTGTCCTGGGAGTCGGACAGCGATGCGGACGGTGATCGGCCGCAAATTAAATTGTTCTTGTACTCTATTGCAGTATCTATTGCTTCAATTGCTTCTTCACACTCAAGCAATTTCCGTTCCTGAAAGTAAAATTATGTTATACAACTACAATTATATTGACAATGTCCCCTTTTTAGAGGTTGGTTAAAAACAGTAAAGGCACACTCTTCTATATTTATTTGGAGTCTACCTCTGAATCTGATAGAGATTTATATATCTTCCTCTTCTGACCTAAACTGCATCGCTGTTCATGCAAGCACTCTCTTGTTTTCCTCAAATTCTTTATTTCTTTCCGCAACATCAGTTCCTTTTCTTTAGACATCTCCAAATTCTCCAAATCATTTGTTTTTTCCTTCAGTATACTATCTAATTGAGTTATTCTGTGCGTGAAATGTTTTAATGAATTTGTTTTCCTATCCTTAATATCAACAGAAGTATCAGACAGTTCATCTAATTTTAATTTGTCTTTAACAAGCTCAACATCTAGAGTATTTTTACGTTTTTCATCTTTTTTTATCTGTCTTTTAATTTGTTCAATTTGTTTTTTATATGTCTTCAGATTTGTCTCATGTCTCTTTATTTCTTTTATATTATCCTGATCTAAGATGCTTTCTATTCTATCAGAATAAGACTTATTTTTATTGCTATGGCACACAGCTTTGGACATATCACTTATCAGTCTCTCTTTAGCTATACAGAGGTTTATCAGTTCCTTTAATTGTGACTGGCTGCTACTAATTTCTTTAGATAATTTTCTGCCCAGTATTTGCTTTTGTGTGTATTTTTCTTTTGTCATTTTGTACTTCTTACATATTTCTTCAGTCTTTGGTGAGTCAATCATTTTAAGTAATTCTCTTTCTATAAGTTTGGGTTCTGGGTCAAAATCTTTCTTGTGAGACTCAATAAGTATTTTTTGAGATTCAGGTGATATAGCTTTTGCTGCCACCTTCCTCAGTAGTTCCAATTCTGCTCCTGATAAACTTTCGCCAGGTTGTATTGTTCTTCTTCGCCCAGAATTTGACTGAGAGGTCATTATAGGCAGAGACTGAGATCCACTTATTTCTGATATTGTTATATCATCAGAATCAACATGATTTAAATATTCCTCACACCGATCAGCAAACAGTTGATCATTTTTTTCTCTAAAATACTCCATAAATTTTTCAACTTTATCTTGGAATACTGTGTCAGAATGAGTGTCTTCTTCAGAGTCAGAGTCAACATCTGACTCACTAGGCTCACTGGGCTCTGTATCTTCAGCTATCCTTGGTAAACCCTGTTTTGTGTTGGCATCTTTATTATCAACACTTGCATCATTGTTTAGACATTCATCACATTCAGCCTTTAAAAATAACCACTCACTAACTTGATTAACATCTGTTTCAGATAATGATTTGGATTGTAAAATTTTATTGAAAAGGCCCTCTGCATTGGCTACTAATTTTATCCACTGTTCTGTGGCAAATTGTAAGTTAAAATTATCAGCATGTGGGACAATGGCCTTTTCTGTATATACCGGAGTGTTGTTGTCAGCAAATAAGTTAACAGTTACAAAATTCTTAATGCCTCTACAACACAAACACAAGTTCAAAGTCTTCAATGTGTCCTGGTAGTCCTCAGGCTCTGAACTGATACATCCAATCACCCAAGTAAAAGCTCTGCCACCAAATGAATCTCTGAGCATAGCAGTAAGTATACATTGATCATAGTTTATTTGCTTGGGTGGATTACCGGCTAGTAACTCTTTTATAATGTTCTCCAATGAAAACAGGCCAGGTTCTGGGTAAGTTGCTAGATCACAAAAGCTGGCTGTGGACATCCTATGGTTAAGAACACCATTGGTGCTGACCCACTTCTGTTCTACACTCACTGTGAACACTGTGTGGTTATTTCCCTGACACCTCTGCCTCCATCCAAGTTGGAGATACTGAAAAGCCTCTTCTACATTGCAACATCTGACCAAACCAGCTCCCAGGACATCAAATATGTTATTGTTTACTACTTGCATCCATGTTATGTGCAATACAAATTCTCTCTCTGGCATTTGCTGCAGTTTGTGGAATATTTCAGTTAGAAACCGAGGTACTATACCCTGATCACATTCACTATGAATACATTCAAACCCTGAAACAAATCAAAATTTAGTTGAAATACTAAAACACTACTTAAATGTTAAGTCTTATGTCTCAAAGACATTTAAAGGGGCATGAAAGAAAATGAAGCTCTCAAGCCCAAGAGTAGCAGTAGTAGCAATCTCAGAAGCTACTCTCTGGCTTAAGATTTTATATAAGAATTACATGATACGAGCAATAGTAAGAATTTACCGGGTCCAAATAAAGTGTATGTTTTCCCAGTGTTGGCCTGACCAAATACTACAACAGAAGTGTCACATCCATCCAGGAAACAGTTTATTTGTGGTATCATGAATGAGTTAAACAGGTGCGCTTGTGTACAGTCCATAGGCAACGCTCTGTTCACGTGAAATGTTTGTCCACTCTCTGTAATCACGATTTGTGTCACGGGATTGCTGAAAATGCATTGCGAAGAGTCCGCAAGACTTGGAGGTTTCAGCCTGATAGCTATTTGCACAGGAATATCCATTGTGTGATATAATACGGTACTTGCTTTCTTCACTTTTCAGAAACTTCATAAAATTAATCAACACTGGACTATAACAACAAAACAAAGAGCAAAACCATATAAATCTAATCACGCTTTGAGTGCATATAAATTAAAAATTGTTCAATGTGTGAGTGCAGATCTATTGTAGGGTATTTATTTAAATTCTAAAACTACTACATATTTAGATACGTTAGATTATGTGATATTTGCTTTCATCATTTTGATTATTTTATTAAATTCTCGAATCCCAAATATGTCCACCCAAACCAACGCACACGCAAAACAACAAACATGACATTCATGACAATAATTTTTTGACATTTAGTTAGATTTGGTTTGACATAACAACATTGTCTATGGGAAATTGTCACTGACCACTTTACTCCAGATTAGTTAGTTGTAAGTTTACATGGACTTTTTGGTGGGAAGTTGAACAGTGAAATCTGATCATTTTATAACAATTATCAAGCAATACTCGACACTGACAATAATCTATTTTTTAGCTAAAAAAAAATATTAATCTCATAATATGTGTCAATGCGTCAAAACATGACGTTGACAGCAGTCAGGCGTCATGATTGCCGGAGGTTCGTCCGTCAGTCTGTCCTAGGTTATTCTTATTATTTCTCTTTGGATCTGGATCTAGAAGATATGCGGCTGGAGGAAGTAAAAAAATGATAAGATAACAACCTCGATTACTAATATAGTGAATGTTAAATGGACGGTTATTGTTTAGTCAGTGCATATGGACATGTTATGTGTGGTGTGTAGTGGATAGCCGAAGTATAAACAATGGAAATGGAAACCGTCGGCGATTTCGGAGTCGGTTACCCCGATCCTCCGAAATACGGCCTGAAACTACCGCTAAACCATGAATTTCCACTGCAAAGCAAGCAAATAATTAGACCTAAGGCGAACCAAATTTTTGATATGATGCCTTTGAGTGCCAGGTTAGTTGAAAAAATATCAAAATTAAGGTTTCTCAGATAAGTAATCCACATAACATCAAGATTTGGAGAAGGGGCAATTTTAGATATACTTACAATTTATAAGAAGCTGCTAGATTGATCCATATTATAATAAACATAAAAAAATAGAACTAAACTTATGCACCTAACATTTTTACATTAAGCACCTAATGGAGATAGACGGAGCTACTAAAAATTGAGGCTGATACAATGCATATAATTTTCTTGTATCTGCATAGGTTGCTCTGTTTTTTACTGTTGTTCGCCTGACCATTTTGAAGGGTTTTGTTGGTATTCAAGTGGTGCCCATAACAAGTACTTTTTCATTTATTTTGGTTAATCCCACATTCCAATAAGAAACCTAAAATATCAGTGGAAACTGCACCCAAACATGTTCAGAGGTTCTCGAGTTTAGAGGATTCATAAAGATAGACATGCCCCAGGTACTACATTTTATATACAAACATGTTGATAGTATAGTAAACTTGAAATAGATATCTATAATATGTAATTTATGTTCTTAGGTACCTAAAATATTATATAGGTAAGAAGTTAAGTAAGAAGCGCCCAATAATGGATTACATAAACATGGTATCAGCTCAGAGGATATATGGTAAGTTACTTATTTCTATTGCTATAAAAAATATGTCCCAAATTAAAAAAATAAATATGATAAATTCATACTTATTATTTAATCTGCTATAATATAATATGATGAACACCCTTGTTGATGCTCCATTTAATACAATACACTTAGTACCTACTTATTGGGTAATTTGTGCAGGTGTATGGAACGATTATCTGTATGAGTTGTGCTTATACTCTTATCTTATCAGTGATCAATTACTGTATTTATACAATAATCTATATAGGTACAATCAGTGTAGTGAATAGAATATGAAATGTGTAAAAATGATAACATATTATTTGTTTAGGCTGTCCAATTGGAGGTATTGGTGGTGGAACCATCGGTAGAGGGTTTAAAGGCGAATTTTGCCGGTTCCAACTATACCCAGGCATATACGAATATGTCACTGTACCTGAATGCCAGTTCATTGTAAACATACAGGATGCTAACAACGATACCATTTTTCAGTCCGTTTTGTCGACGTATAAGTAAGTAATGCCATATGCTATACTATGTGTGATTCTTTGCCTTTGATCTTAACACCTCAGACACCCATAACCTAAAAAGGGAGAATACCCTCAGAGCTACAGACACTGCACCAAGTTGCTAAAAAAAACAATCCTAGGTTTTTATAGACCACCTATTCCATTACTCCCCAGCATGTGTTTCAATACAAAATCACAATTTTGAAGATATAAACAGGGGTGGATATTTGTGTGGCGGGTCAGTGCCGCCTCCCCCCACCCCAACTCAGGACTGAAGTACAGTGACCAGTTTCTTTTTTTTTCTAGGAGATGGGTAAAATATCGCAAGAAATTACCCCCCCCCCCCCCCCCCCTTAACAAAATTCTTGATCTGCCCCAGGATATAAAAAGTATACTGTTTTACGAATAGTGCCCGAGCTGCGAGTGACGTAACTTTTTTAATGCCTAGTTATTGACATAAAAGCAAATTAAAATCTTTATTCCCACGATAACACTTAAAACGTAATAAAGAAGTGGGACTAATTAATTAACTTTTTATAGCTTAAATGAAATTCCCTATTGGAAAATCACATGCGCCACCACATGCCTTTTACAAATGGATTATTTTGATCTTGAATATGAGACAAATTGTGATACACCATGCTTACGCTTTGTCCTGTTACTCCTATTCTAATGAATGGAATTAGTACAATGAAATTTAGTTCATTGTTTTAATAAACAAAGCGGAAGCAAATCTCTCGAAATTTTAGGGGGGGTTTTACATTCTACTGAAAACCATTGTCAAATTCACAAAATTATTTTTATCTAAAAATAACATTATGTACATAATCGCACTATTGTGATAAGGCCATGTCGATACTAATGTTAATACTACACACAATATAAAATGTGTTGGCATATGTGATAGTCAACAATTTGTCAAACTTGCCGCATAAGCCTCTTGGTTTCATAACAAACTGACAGCCAAAGGACAAATACTTTTTTTTTAAAATGAGCATTATGAGAATAATCTCATAAAGCCACAAGTCCGGATTGTAATAATCCCTTTACACCGATTCCCCATACTAAAACTATCAGAACACTATGTAGTATACTTGGAGCTCTGAGCTCCTTCCTCAGACGTTTGAAATCTAATATGCACATTTGAGTGCCTCAGTATACAAATATAAGGTTTTCGTTGTCCTTGTAGCAAACCAAAGAAAGCCCCACAGTCGTGGGAGTGGAATCTGGATGGGGCGGACTGTGAGTACACCGCGCTCTACCCTCGCGCGTGGACCACCTACGATCTCTCTAAATACGGAGTGAAGCTCGTCTGCCGCCAGATCTCGCCTGTCATACCGCATAACTACAAGGTATGATACACACATCATCTCAGGGTCATATTTTATACTTTAAAAGTATAATCAGTAAACAAATTATGGTAACAAAATAAATCTTGATAATATAATTTACTAGCTGCGCCCCGCGGTGTTACCAGCGGGAACCATACATTTTACCGGGATAAAAAGTAGCCCATGTGCTATTCTAGACTATAATCTATCTCTGTGCCAATTTTCAACCAGATCCGTTCAGCCGTTCTGGCGTGATTGAGTAACCAACATACATCCATCCATCCATTCAAACTTTCACATTTATAATATTAGTGGGATATAAAATAATATTGTGTATTTATATGACTATAAAACCGATATAAGCGATCGTCTCTAAAGTTGTGAGTATCGAAAATCGACAGTGTATACGGCGCGCATTCTGGATTCGCGCTAGCCATACGTACAGCGGTACCGAATATAGCTTATATCTGAATATACATTGTATTATAGGACAGCAGCCTACCGTGTGCCGTGTTCGTGTTCACTGCAACTAACGTGTGTAATGAGCACAGGGATGTCAGCATCACTTTCACGTGGACTGAAGTTCTGGGAGGTGCTAACAAGAAAAAAACCGTCGGTTAGTACTGACATCCCCACACATTTACATAATACATACAGAATTAAATAATAATACTAATATCGGCAGACGGACACATCAAATGTATGGTCCCACACTAATCAACGCTTGTATTGTTGTATGATTGTATGGGTACCGTACAAAGGTCTGGGGGCGAACCCAGTATAAATACTTACATTCGTATTAAACATCCATGACTCAGGACTCCCTACCAGGATTCAAACCCGAGACCCTTGGAACAGAATGCAGTCATTAACAACTGCGCTAATGGTCGTCAAATATATTAATAGTAATTTTAAAACGCATTTTTGGGCGCGGGCCTACCCTTAATGCTAGGTGGATTCTGATTATGCACGCTGGGCCGAGCACAGATTATCGGACTATCAGTTAGATCAGAGATCTAGTAAGGCCTGACAAGGAGGTTTCCGCACGATGATATCCAACGTCGTTTTATAAGTGATAGACATGGCTGAAAATAAAAATCGCATATAAAAACTAGAAATTTGGGAGATGGGGCATGACCCGCGAATCTATTCGTTCGTTCTTTTACTAACTGTCCTTGCTAAGTAAGTTATTTTAAAATGTTTACCAAGTTACATGTTTACTAAAATGTTTAAAACCAGTTTTAAAACATAATTTTGTTTATTTTGCAGCGAAATTGGATTTAGAACGCTACTCGGAGGAGCACACTTGCGGTGTCACCTTAGAGCAGAAGATATCAGACACGCCCTGCACATTCACTATCGCTAAACGAAAGGACGAAAACGAAACCATCCACGAAGGTTATTGTCTATGGAACGCAGCGAAGACTTCCGGCTACGTGTGGGAGTGCCTCAAGAAACACGGCAAAGTGGCGCCCGACCCGAGCCTCACCCCGCCCCCACCTAAAGTCCCGGACAAGGATAAACAAAAAGAAGAAAAGGATAAGAAAGATAAACAGAAAAAGCTTTATAAATGTAACTATAATATATATATTTTTAGCGCCGTCTAGCTAGCGTGCAACCCGCTCTCGCGTCGAGTAAACCTTCTCAATGTCAACTTAATCGGTCGATTGTAGCCTAAAGTGGGTTTTACACTATGGTGCTGGTGGTTTATTCATGATAAAAAAAGATATATGAACATATTAGACGCACAGAGTAGCTATCTCTTTTATTTTTCTTAAGATCTCTCGTTACAAGCAACGATCCGGTCGTGTAATAGCCTTTTGAGCACCAATTATTGACGTAGAATTATCAATCAACTAGTAGTTCTTAACAACCCATATTTCACTCCGCAAAGACATTTAAATAAATATCGACTCTTGTTACAACACAATAGAGTGCACTTAAGCTCGCACTACTGCATTTTGTGCGTTTTAAATATTATGAATACGTATCTATGCGCTACTTTTTCATCGCGTAACTCTATCTCTTGCAAGCCCGTTGCGGACCGACACCCAGGGTACCGCGCGCTGTAGGTATTTATCGTGGTAGGATCGACGAGTGACGAATGTCTGGCTGTAGGTATTTATTTGACATTATATTCATATAAAAAAAAGACAAGCCCGCTGAGTTTCTTGGCGGATCTTCTCTAAGAAAAAAAATAATGTAATGACAATTTGTAAGTTCCCCCGTAGGCCTATACGAAATAAACGATTTGACTTTGACTATTTCCAGGTGATTCGGTAGCAATAACGAGCGTGATATCGTTGGATCCCGGCGGGACCGGATCCACGGAGTTCTGCCTCGCGTGGGACATGCCTGTTATAAAATATAAAAAGGAAAAAAATATACATAAGAGGTATGTGTTGCCGACTTTTTGCTATTACTCTATTTATTTTTTATGATCAAATTATTTTTTGATGTTTTTCAAGTTTATTTAAAATTGATTTCTTATATTTACGCGAATACTACACATTGAAATAAAACTATTTTTTAATGATTATTTAAAATTGTCAGATTGTCTCCAGTGAACTAGAGGTAGGTTTTGATTTCCCCAAAATTAAGCTATTACATTATTTCATGATCCATGTGTTAAATTTAGTTTACAGTCCACACGCATTCGCTTCAGTATGCTATATTAATAATGTTATATTTGTTAATAATAATTAATCAGCATCACACCCGTTAATACCATATAATCACTGTATTGCTTTATTTCGATGGTATTATATCCCTGTTTATAAGTTTTTTTAATAATATTTGCATTACAAAATTAATTATGGTAATATTTTCTTACAGGTATTATACGAAGTATTTTGGTAGCGATGGTATCGCGGGCGCCAGCATAGCTGCGTATGCGCTTAGGAATTATAAGAATTGGGAGAAACAACTCGCGGAGTGGCAGGATCCCATTTTGACAAATAGGTATAAATTTACAGTACTACGCATCTCAAAAGTAGTACCGATATAATTGGTTTGCTTCAAAATAACCCAGCAGTGACGCGAAAATGAGCTATCGCTATTGGTTCTTCGACTAGACGGGATCATCGATGCTAATTCATATCGCGAATTTTCACAGACATGCAGTACTGTATTCTATCTATCAGCTGAAAGACGTCCACTGCTGGACATAGGCCTCCCGCAATGATTTCTACACATCACGATCCTCCGCCACTCGCATCCACCGGCTTCCTACTATGCTTGTGATATCATCGGTCCACCTTGTGGGGGGCCGTCCTACACTACGTCTTCCGGTTTTTGGTCGCCATTCTAGAACCTTTCTGCCCCAACAGCCATCGGTTCTGCGAGCTATGTGCCGCCCACTGCCATTTCAACTTTGAAATTCTTTGAGCTATGTTGGTTACCATAGTTCGTCTACGGATCTCTTCATTTATGTTTCTATCACGTATCGAAACCCCGAGCATAGGTCTATCCATGCACGTTGAGCGACCTTAAGCCTTCTTATGATCCAGTACTGTATTGATCTTTATGATTTTTGTTTTATAAGTCGTTCCCGAAAGGTTTTAACTGTATTATTTATGTCACAGCAATATACCAGACTGGTTAAAAAGTGCCTTAATGAATGAGCTTTACTATGTCGCTGACGGCGGCACGATATGGTTCGATGTGCAGGACGAGTACCCCGAGACTGACCCCAGGTAACTATAGACACGACTATTTTTATTTTTAAGCGTTAAGTGTACAAATTAAAAAAAGAACCTGCGCTCACAAGCAATCACCATTCTCATTTTGTTGGGACTAAGAATTATTTCTGAAAAATTGACATCGTAATTCTTACTACACATAATGATTACAAATGCGCTTTCTTTAGTATGCCCTTTCTGTATCACCTGTATATAGCATGTGCCTTTAAGGGTTAAAAAGTCGCAAAAAAATTTAAATCACAAAATTATTTTTATACAATGTCATTCGAGAATTATGAAGTCAAATTTTGGGAAGTTGAAGTCGACAACATTTAGGAAGAATTACCAGCCTTCGTTCGGAAGGTCATCGGACGAGATGCTAATCGTAACAGTCATGTTTCATAATCATATAATGAATCGAATCTTTGATGTATCTCAGTCATACTAATTATCAGTCTGTTATTTGTTCTAGACACGACTTCGGTCTGTTCGGATATTTGGAAGGCCACGAGTACAGGATGTACAACACTTATGACGTACACTTCTACGCCTCGTTCGCGTTGGCGCAACTCTGGCCTAATTTACAAGTGAGTACTTAATAAGATAACTCGTGTTATACGATTGTACACACTAAACGCAAACTAATACACATTATTGTTTTTCGATAGTTTATCATAATAATATATGATTTTCAGTGTGCTTCTATTGTAAGAACACACTGTCAACTTTTCCAATTATAAACCAAACAAGTTGATCGATCAACTTGTTTGGTTTATTATTGGAAAAGTTGACAAGCCGAGTGTCAGTGGTGGGTTCCTCTTCTCCCATTTGTTTAACATGAATTTCCACCAAGTATCGCCTTGTTTTTTAATTATTATTTAATTATTAATTACAACAATTTGTATATACTTAAGAAGAGTTCTTAATTCCATACTCAGTGTGCTAATGTATCTGGTATTTTAGGTGGTACTGCAGTACATGTTCCGAGATAGCATAGAATTAGAATCAGAGAAATGTAGACAGTCGCTCTACGATGGAAAATCTGTGAAGTTCAAAATCAAAGATTCGATACCGCACGATCTAGGCGATCCAGGTAAGACCCAAACAAGCAGAGAGCGTTCGCGTTCCACTTTCTTTAATATGCATGGGATGACCACTCGTCATCGTCGTCGTCGTCGTAGACAGTGGGTGGGTTATGAGGTACCAAACCTCACCTGAAATGCCTTAGCTATTTTCAACTTCTTTCGGATAGTGTTTATTGGTGTGTCCCAAGTGAAATTTGAGACTGAATTTTGAAATGTCCTAATTTAAAGTAAATAAAAATGACGACAATAGACTGCCGTCCTATGACGTGCAACCGATAAACCATCTTAAGGTGATAAAGGATTTCTTGTCAAACCTTACATTGCTACGAGAGCAATGTAGCTAAACAGAATATAATAAATGAACCATGAGTATAGTTATTCTTTTTTTTTGCAGAGGACCTGCCGTTCTCTAACATAAACGCATACAACATTCACGATGTGAGCGATTGGAAGGACTTGAATTTGAAATTCATACTGCAAGTGATCCGCGACTATCAGCTGCTGCGCGGGCACACCGCGCCGTTTGGCGACGACAGGTTAGATCTCTTTCAGCATGTCAATTTTGCCATAAGATTATACAAATTAGTAGATGTGACACTGACTGGACTAGACCATCAAATTTCGAAGCAGATCGTCGTAACGTCAAGCATGTCACTGTCATTCTTATTTATGCAATCAGTGGTGTGAGCGAGACAGTATGTGCATTAGTGTAACGCTACGCAAAATTCCGGGCGGTTTTTAGCCCTATTTTGTTACGAATGCATCTACAACTTTGTTTATTCTTATGATCTAGATACGACAATATTTGTATCCAGCTGGTATCAGTCGTATGCCACGCATGCGCAGTGAAACCACAGAATAAATAATAGTACAGGACACGTGTGAATCACGTGTGTACTAATTGTCATTCATTCTTCATTAACTTGACTGGTTCGAATTGTCGGGGAACCATTTAGCTTATCGGAAAAAAACTTGTGTGCTGGTACTATTGTTTATTCCGTGGGCAGGTACCGCACGATGGCGTACATAGACGACGTCCGGGACGGCACCGAGGACGACTTGTACTCGCGCGCCACGGGCCAGGCCGATGACGCGGACGACGCCGATGATGACGTCACGCGCGCCGACACGCCCGACTCCATGCGGCCCGCCGACCCGCCGCCGCCCGACCGCGCCGACCGCGTCGGTGATATACTGGACCTGTTGTACAGGTAGGGCTGTACGCTATCGAGCAATCTGAATGTGTGTATCGATATATTTTATTTCGATACTTTTTAATCGTATTGATTAGTTTAGTTCGATACGAGAAAATTTTGGTATCGGTTAATATCCCAAATCACTGATATCGATAAAATAGTTATAGTTTTGGCTATAACCTACTTGAAACCTACTACCTACCTACCTACTTGAAAAATTCACCTTGTACAGGTGATTCAGAAAAGGTATACTAATCCTTGAATCTACGTTTCTTTAGCGGTAATCATTATGTGAAGTCAGAATTTCGAGGTGTAGAATTATAAAAAAAAATGGTGCTCCCAACAAAACGATAATTATGATTTATTTGAGAACAATGGTTTTTTTTCATTTAATGATTCAAATGCGCTAAAAAAATGTAGGTTCAAGGCTTAATATACCCATTCTGAATCACCTTATATATTGAAAAAAAAATAACTAAATTGTTGGATTTTATCGCGTTTATTTTATGTTTTTACGTTCTCGACTTTTCGGCTGCTTCACTGCACCCATGGTCATAGGAGAACACCTCTATATGTTACGTTCAGCTAAAACTCTTATAGCGCGTTTCAGGATTGTATGGACAATCGAAGTTTTTTATTGGTAGTCGTATGCAGCGCCATCTGTGTATAAGTGTAGAGAACATGTTCGTTCGCTCGGTGGGTACAATGCGTGTGGCGTGCAGGAGCGCGGAGGGCTCGGCGGAGGAGGCGTCCCCGGCGGCGCAGCAGCGCGCGCCGGCGGCGGCGGCGTGGCCGGCGCGCCGCTACCTGGCCGACGCGTACGCCGCCTGCGCCGCGCTGCTGCGCCGCGCCGCCGCCTGGGACACCGACGCCGACGGGCTCATCGAGAACGGCGGCTTCCCCGACCAGACCTACGACGCGTGGGTCATGACCGGCCCCAGGTGAACACACTCTTGCTTTCTAAACGACAAAAAAGTTATTGTTCTTTTTTCGATAGTTTGTATACAAACACTGAAAATAGTAATGTCTGTTTTTACTTGCTTGCCCTAATAGGCAAACAAACTCTTCATGTATTTATCGGAATTTATATTTTAAATACCTTTAACTGTTTTACATAATGACTAATTTTTTTAACCCAGGGCCCCAAGTCTGCTAACACAATCGATTCATAATCGAACAGCAACAGCATAGTAACTGTCACTCTTGACAGATATTGTATGGGACATCTGTCAAAAGTGACAGTTACTATGCCGTTGCTGTTCGATTATGAAGCGATTGTGTTAGCAGACTTGGGGCCCAGTTTACATGTGCGAAACAAGTATGTAATTATATTTAAAAAACAGATGTTTAAAAATTTTACGTGTATGCGGAGCGCTTTACAATCGATAATATCAACATTTCACTATACAGTGCGTACTGTGGCGGTCTATGGGTGGCGTCCATCAGTGCAATGTGTGCTATGGCACGCATTCTCGGCCACTCGGACGACGAGCGCGAGTTCGCGAAGATGCTCGAACAAGCGCAACATTCGTTCGAGGACAAACTGTGGAACGGCACCTTTTACCGTTTTGATACGAAGCCATCCAATGAAAACGTCATAATGGCGGATCAACTCGCGGGCCACTGGTGAGTATCAGTTATTTTTTTTAAATATCGAAGTATAACCTCAGAATGTATAGTCCGAAACTATGCGACGCGACTATTCACGCCTGGTTCACGATACCAATATGTAACTTAAAAAAAAACTCGTTTGAAGGGGAAAAGGCAATGGTTGGCAATGGTAAAGGCAAAAGAATGTTCTCAGTTCGACATGTATATTTGTTTTATTTTATGTTTGACCATACAAAATTGTATTATCTTATTCATTTTAGGCTGTAAAGAAATGTATCCTATTTTTTATAGTATCCAAACGTATTAGTGCAAATAATTGTTGGCTAACCCATATAAAAAATTACTGCATCTATAAATATAAATATCGCCATACGAACACACCAACTACACGGTCCCACTTTAAGCTTAACGCTTGTGTTATGGGTACCGTACAATGGACTGAGGGCGAGCTCAGTATATAATCCTACTAATATTATAAATGTGAAAGTTTGGATGGATGTTTGTTACTCAATCACGCCAGAACGGCTGAACGGATCTGGATGAAATTTGGCACAGAGATTGATTATAGTCTAGAATAGCACATAGGCTACTTTTTATCCCGGCAAAATGTAAACGCGGGTAACACCGCGGGGCGCAGCTAGTACTTATATACATATGAAACATCCATGACTCGGGTACAAACATTCGTGCTCATCACACAAAGCTTGAATCTATGACAGGTTCCTCCGCGCGTCTGGATGGAGCGAGCCTGTTTTACCGACGGCCAACGTGCGGTCGGCGCTGGGCGCCATCTATGAGCACAACGTGGTGCAGTTCAACGGCGGGCGCATGGGCGCGGTGAACGGGTTCGTGACGGGCGCGCGGCCGCGCGTCGACTGCACCGCGCTGCAGAGCATGGAGGCCTGGACCGGCGTCACCTACGGACTCGCCGCGCTCATGATATACGAAGGTGAGCCTAGCCCTTACTACTTTCTCTAGCGATGATTTAGTATCAATGAATAAACATAATTGAATAGTCAACAACACTAAAGCAGGCAGTAAATCCATTTGAAATGGTATTTCTTTTATTTTAGTTTGTTTTAATTGAGAAATAAATTGTCAAAAGATGCATGACACATTCTCATTTGCGTTGTCAAAACGCGAGACAATTCATGGCTTGTTCGACTTTAAATTAGTTCACAACACAATGAGTTTTTACCGCTATAAAAGCTATGTTCTTGATGTACTAATATCCCCGAAACATTGCAGGCATGCACGAGGAGGCGTTTGTAACGGCGGGCGGCTTATACAAGACGCTCACACAAATGGGTCTCTCGTTTGAGACGCCCGAAGCGCTGTACGAGACCGGCAACCACCGCTCGGTGGCGTACATGCGGCCGCTGGCCGTGTGGGCCATGTACCAGGCGCTGGTGGCGCGCCCGCCGCCCGCGCCTGCGCATGCGCACGCGCAGCCGCTCGCCAACGGACACACACACCACACCAAAGATAAGCCTGCTTTATAGTCCCGAAATCACGCAATAATGTGTCGACCACTCTCATTATGACGTTGCAGTTTAACCTTTAAGAAGAAACGATTAAAGTTCCATTTGCAGTAAAAAGTTCCTAGTGGTTAACTCGTTATTGTAAAATGATACAATAATTGGTTTTTATTTTTTCGGGTTTTTACGGTGAATTTGATACAAATATAAATTTTGCTAATGAAGTCGTCATGTGAGACCTATAGATCGGCTAGATAACGCTTTAATTATTGATTATAAATTGTACAGAAATGAAGTTTATTAAACTGGATGTAAATTCGAACTATGTGATTATCGGTTCTGTATAGTTACCAACTAGATCCTCAAATGCATTATTGAGAAATGAATTGTTTACTTCCAAATTCATAGAAAGTTTTTTTATCCATTTACCATGATATTACAAAAGATGTCTGTTGCTTTGTAATAGCATTGTAATTTATTCAATTTATATAAATTTTGGCTTTGATCTTTGCCGAAATATATTTTTATTTTTAGATACCGATTCGAATACTTAATTTTGAATCAGTTTGGTTATTAATAACCAAATGAAATAAAAAAAAAACGAAAATAGAAAATATAAAATAAATGGATATTCATTTTTAATTTATTGGGATAGCAATAATATGGCAATAATTAATAAAAACTAGTGCTATAGTCTCTGTGAAGTTCACTGTCGGATTTTTGTTGTCTGTGTCGGACTTTATTTTTCTGCTGGATGCACCTTCAGTTTATAATATAAAGCCAAATCTCTGTTCGTTGCTTCTCATTGCATATTAATAATTTTGTCTGGGATCGAGTTGACTTAAATTCAGGTCGCAGATTTAATTTTACCGCGCCCTTTGGGCCTCAACAAGTCTCAGCGCAAGTATCAAAAGTGTAAATGTTTTCAGGGCCAGAAAGAGATTCAACTTTTTTTTGTTGTTGACTATATTCATTATTAAACATTGTAGTTTTTAAGCCAGCACAAGGCTATGTTTCTACTGAAGCGGAGACGTACTGAGTGGAGAGGAATAGGCCGGTCAGATTATTTGAATTCTTTGCTTCATGGATTTCAAATAATTTGATAGGTTTATTCTTTTCCGCTCCGCTAGTCTACGCTGCAGTGGAGTCGCCCACTTCTTGGCACGTGAATGTTCCGCGTGGCCCCACCCGCTTCTTGCGAAATACATAGAAAATAGCGCGCGTGGTCCGCGCGGACGATCCGCGTCCGTGACAGATTCTATGTGAAGTAGCGGAATGAAAAAGTTTGTAAGTTTTTAAATTGTTTGATTTAACGTTCGCGAGCACATGTTACCTTTTCACAGAACAGACTGTTGCATAGAATATTATTTTTTACTGTTCTACAACGAAGTTCAAATATACTCAAATCAATTTTTTTATTTTTTTTACTTGTTTCTGATAATTATAACTTACAGTCCCACTGTCTGTCAATGTCACCATTGCAGTCTTCTATCCTTTATTTATTAGGTTGGCAATCGGGTACAAATGGAGCCGTTTCTGCTAGAGTCGATTTTTTTTATATTTTATAATGACAG
Source organism: Pheosia gnoma (assembly GCA_905404115.1). Classification (NCBI taxonomy): domain Eukaryota; kingdom Metazoa; phylum Arthropoda; class Insecta; order Lepidoptera; family Notodontidae; genus Pheosia; species Pheosia gnoma. The sequence goes on from FR989901.1 coordinate 5,678,310, forward strand.
GTTAGAGTAAAGAAAACCATTATTCCATAGATTCTAGATTAGAAGCGTCAAAACAAAGCGCGTAGCATTTATTAAAATGTTGGCAGTACTGTTTTTGCACTGGAATGTTGGCATTACAGTTCTTGAACTCTTGCAGGCAAACCTTTTCATTCCGCGACTGTACATTTTGAAGTTTGTACAACGACGTGAAAGATCCGCGCCGATGCGCGTGACAGTGTAACTAGTCTTGTATGTATTGCGTGCAAGCGTTTGTACTATGCGATTCTTTTTCGTTATCTTTTTAATTTAAATTATTGTGTTGTTATAAGGGAGTGTTTAGTAAGAGTTTTGAGGGCAGCAAAAGAAAACCGAGTGATCGAAGCATTCCGTACATTTAACAGCACAGTGTCGTCAGCGGAAAATTGCAGCTTTACTCAAAAAAGTATAGAACATTCGATGAGTCGATCGCTATTTGTATACGTTCAAAACTCATACTAGTATAATATTGTGAGAAAGTATTAAGTATTTTGTTATTATTACATGTATTTACAACGGGGCGTATTAATTTATTGTTCTATTAATTTTATTGTAGGCAAATATTTTCGTAACTTATGGTTTTGTTCCTTGTTTCTTGTTTTATGCCTGGTTCCTGTATCGAAATAAATATGTGTTGTTATATTGCGAACATAATCTGTAGGTCATATAAATACCGTCGGATTGTTTGGATAATAATTATTTCTAATATGACGGCCCGAATATGTATAAAGGTGGATTGAGGTCTCAAATTGGTCGACGCCAAATATCGTATTTTGTACCGATGAACAGTCAAATGTAGGAACCGGGCAGTAGTTGTAATATGGTGGATTACTTGTTGAGAAAAAGTAGGCGCCAAAATAAAACTAAAAATGTTAATATCGTTGTTTGTTTTTAAACCAACTGAGCAGATTGATTGAGAGCGTTTTTATTATCTTGTTGTCCAGAGAGAATAGAAAGTCGAGAATTTAATAGTTTATTTTCAAAATACAAAGTATACAAAGGTACAATAAATGCATTTTGGCGACAAATGTATAAGATATTGTAATCATGCATTTGTTTCATAATCGAGATTTGCGCACGCTCTTCATTACATACTAAAACTAACTTTAAATGCTTAAATAATAACTTAATCTTGAGTAAACTACACTAGCTAGCGTGAATATATTTTGTACTATTTAAAATAATTACGTATCGGTTCGATGATGACGAAAATAAATATAAATTACGTTTAAATGGATCCAATGTTATGTACAATATTTACATGCATCATATTCAGTCTTCATATATTACAATGGAAAATGAACTCTGTTGTTACGTGTTTTAGACAACAATTTGGTACGTTTGTAATACACAAAACATACCTACATAATGTAATCAAATGCTCATCACAGTGCTCTTTATTTGATTCCGAACTACATTCGTGTTTCAAGACGCTGATATTGGGAGATGACTAATAATATTCTATTATTTTGGCACAGTCACTACATACAGATATTGTGCGTGTACGCAACACCCACCGGGTAACCAGTCACATCTATTTCTGTGTCACCAATTACGTTGCTGAAGTTGATCATGATCGAGTACATAAATTATGTAACATTTTTCTAAATCAGCTCACATAGAGCAAAACATTGATTTGAGATTGTACTAGGTGTGAGTAGCGGATATGTTCATATACATGTGTGCACCGTCTCGGTCGTCGCAGCGCGCGCCTGCGCCGGGTCTGTCGCGCGACCCGAATGTTAGTCGCAGGTGCGTGCCGTTGTGCGAGTCCGCGTCGGAATCCAGCGTTTCCCGGGATGCAGATGTTTCACGTTCGACTATAGTCGCCATGTGGAGATTCCTGATAAAAAATAAATTTGTTTAATTTACTACTACTATAACTAAATCTCATCATTTTGCTAACTAAAACTGTTTGGTAATGCTGTTTTAAATGGATGAAAACTATCTATAAATTTGGGGGAAGTATTAACTTTGAGTGGTGGTGGACAAATGGTCCCTTGCCTAAGAAAATTAGAATTCCTTAGATATTAGCCATCGGTTACCTAGCGTCATGTTTAGGATGTCCAAAGGTGGTGAACTGGGGGCCCCCGTTGAGAGGTCGCGGTGGCGGCGGTATCAAATAGTCATCCATTCGGTTATCACTATCACACGCGGAATGCATTGTTAACGTGCTTGAAGATATCTGGAACAAAAACGATATTTAAAATCCGTTTTTTTATTGGACTGTAGCCTCAGCGATAAGATGTTTTTACTTACAATAGACCTCGCTTTGTCGTCGTTCTCTGACATGACGCTGTTGGTCTCCGCAGCGCTACCTCCGCTCACTGTGCTCAATCGTCCAGACGATGATGAACCTGTGTTAAAAATTCACTATATAGTCAACAGTTTCAATTAAGTCATTTTAGACTTAATTGGGTACAAGAATAAGTCTTACTTTCGCTAAGACTGCTATTTGGTCGAGTATTGCCATTTCTCTTCTCGATGGTGCCGTTGTTGTTATCATTGTTATGGTTATCTGTAAACAAATGTTTTATTAATAAAAACCTACAGATGTTTGACGTTATTTTTGTATTAGAGACTGATGACACATACGTTTATTCTTATTCTTGGAAAACATTTTCTTCACCCTCTCGAATGGTGTTGGCCTTTTCATGTGTTCCTTTATCTTATGTTGAATCCTGTCGTACTCCTCTCGCATCTTGTTCAACTGCTCTTGTTTCTCTTTCAACGACTGCTGCGTCTCATTTCGATTCTTCCACTCCATCACAAGTTTCTCCACTTCAGATATAGAGAACACGTTATTTTTGAAGTCGTTTATTATTTCAGCTAGTTCCTCCTGTCCCGTCAGCGGGAAGCTCTCCTTCCCAGATTTCACGCTTCCGCTGCTTCGGATGTCTTTGGTATTTAAATTAATTTGGCTTATATCACTAGTGGGGGTGTCGATCATGAAAGTCTTTGATTCCTCGGTGGGGGAGTATAAAAATATGTCCGACTGTTGTGGCATTAGCCTCGAGCTGTTGGCGTACAAGTTGTTCGGCCTGAACTTTGGGCTCTCCACTTTTATGTTGGAAGGTTGCACTATGTAGTCGTGCTCCAGCGCTTGTTGGATTCTGTCGGCCGTGTCGTCGTGTAGAGGAAATTCGTTTTGGTAGAATTGCTCTTTGATTTTTGGAAGCTTCAAGTTGGGGCGCTGTTTCTTTTGGGCTTCCGTTGTTTTCTCTACATTTTTCTCTAAGTTTTGCATGCAAGCCTCGCTGAACGGGTCCGTGACGATCTCCGCTGCTCTTCGGTTCGATTCGTCGCGAACTGGCGAATCGACGGTGTCACAGGTTTCTACGATTCGTAACTCATCCTGTTTAACTTGGTCCTGGTTGTCCTCCTTGTCGTTATCGGACATATTTTTCAGGTAATAATACATATTGGAGAATTCATTTATTTTCTGTAAAAGACAATCGTGAATCAGTTTTACATACTGGGGAAACCTACGAACATACTACTTTATATTAGAATGGCTACATACAAGATGGTCGGCCAGTACATCAGCGAGTGCATAATGCTTGTAGTCTCTGGCGAGGTCGGCGGGCGTGCGCTGGCGTACGTTCCGCAGAGCGACGGCGGCGCCCCCGCCCGGACACTCCAGCAGCTGCCAGCACAGCCGCTCCAGCCCGAACCGCGCCGCCCAGTGGAGCAGCGTAGGGTACTCTTCACCACCTAGTCATCATCAACATATATAGTATACTGAGAAACCACGATCGCGTATCTACGCCATTAATTCCAAGTCTCTATGCTCACTTGACATATCGGCCTTCGGATTGAACTGTTCGGTGGAAGCTAGTAGGTTGAAATGAGGCGGTATATTCTTCTGGAATGCACTCAGCATCCAGCTATCCAATTGCTCCTTACTTGTTGTCTTAAAACCGAGGGTCTGAAATTAAATAACCAAACTTATAGTTATATTACTGGCGTAGTTGCAGGAGTTCTCCTGAGGTCTGTGTCGTAATACAAAAGCATCTACGAGTATTAGGCTTTGGTTACAAAGTGGGTCACTACATTTACAAGTACAGTAACCAGCTTACCCACATATCCAAATAGGAAGCAAGGACAATGAAACAGAGATATTGAAAAAGGCAAGCGCTATAAGCAGTCCCATGAATTATTCCTCTTAATCGCGTTGCCTTAACAAGACTGATTATCATAGCGTTTGTTATGCCCACCTGACACATGAATTCCAATGGATGGTCCGAGGCTCGTAGCAACTGGTCCAGTTCTCTTAGACGGCTCTCACACTTGATCTGTCTTCGGCCTAGAGATTGGCCATTTTTGCTGACACGCACCCAAACCAACATCGAGACCTCCAAACATGATTCTGCAAAATATCAAGCCACACTATATTAATTTGCCTTTATCTTGGTAAAGTTCTTAATTTGTGCAATATCGATGCGGTGGTTGCAGATAAGTTTTTTTCTTCTACCTTTAAGTTTATATATAGCAAAAGTGTTTCTTTGTTTTGTCTTACCTGGAATATCAAACTGCAGGGTATAAGGGTTCCTCTTCTTGTACGTCGGTATATGAATAACCTCACCCTTCTTGTCAACCATTATCTTAATGCTGTCCTCTTCCCTAATAGGGTCGTTCAGGAGCGCTATCACACGACTCTGGCCCTGCACAAACACCGTCAATTAACTCATCAGTAAGGACAAAAAAAATCTACCATTTTAGTAATTAACCCAACCGTATATAAGGCTGATTATTGCGTGAGAATTTTTAATAGTGGTATTATATATACATAGTAATTGTGTTCTTCCTTGTACTAAATAGTAGACACAAAAGATAATAACGATATCTTATGTACATAAATACTTCATTCATACCATTATCATTAATAGTGTGATGTGATATTACTGTTTACTTACAATTTTAACTTTCTTAGGAACAATGGAGAAGCTCGTTCTATCAGTGGCCGTGTCTTTGCAGTCTTTGGTTCTCAGAATGCCCACAGCGGCTGTCAGGAATGTGTCCACAAAAGACGTGTCTTTCTCGCGAACCGACATCATTGGCCATTGGTCGATGGACGGGTACTCTACGAAAATAATATGATAATGCTTTTGGAATCTACTAATGTTTTGAAGACTTAGGTACTTATACTTTGGAGAGATTTAATGGGACATAATTTCCAACATTGCCAGATTTTAGATAAGTCTGAGTAAAAAAACAATGATATAGAGATGACTTTCTTCAAAATTATTCAGAAATGTAATAGGAGTTAGCAAACAACAAAGTTTTATTACTAAGCATTTCATTGGTTTCTTGTTTAGTATTCGGAATTATTTTTTATTAAGATATTCCGAATCATAAAAAGCTTTTCAGGGAAATCTAAAGTCGCTTCTCAGTTTACCTTCACAATGATTAGCAATGACTTGATTCTTCTCGACGCCGAGCAGCATCACGAGCACCTTGTCGGCTTTGAACAGGTTCTCACAGTTCACGTCTCTCTTCAGGTCTGACATCTTGGTGGCTAGGTTCGGGCACAGTATCACTATTTGCAACTGTGCTTTTGTTAGTTTGTCAATTTTTTCTTGATTATCTGATGATAACAGCTCTTCAGCGGTTATTGGCGTTACTCTGTAAAAATGAGTTCTATTAGAATCGAAGACATTATACATTTTGTACCGTCAACAATTATGGATCAGACGATTGATACGCAAATCATATAATACTGGAGCTAATCTTTAGTCCAATACACCATTTGATTCATAATTAGAAAAGCAGATTTTAACGAAAAATAATATACCACATACATTTCAGTACAAATAGATACAAAGATCGAATACGAAGATTATGATTTACGCTGCTTTATAATAGGTAGAGTTAAACTTCTCTACGCTCTATATAGCAAAATGTTAATGCAAAATCCATGTTCGAGTGTTTGTTATCGGTCATTACCGATAGTGGTGTCTGGCTCGCTGCGACATTATTTTATCGAAGCTCGCGACCAGATAGTCCGACCACAGCGCGCTCTCCGGAGACCCCGAAGTCCATAATATTGCGATATCTTCCATTTCTGTAACAAAGGAATACGAGTGAATAAAGTAAGTAAATAATCCTGTCATGAAATAAACCTACGCTTTTCCTATATATGCTTTAAATATGTTGCTAGACCGCACTTAAAGAAACACCTAATCCAAAACTAATTAATCAAATATCTTAATCTATGAATGGGTTAGTTATTATCCTTTCAAATTCACCCTTCGATACGACCGTAATATTTCAAGTATGAAAAATAAAACATTAATCATAAAACGAAAGCTCAATGAGCTAAATATAGATATCACCAGGCACCACGCAACAATATAGGCACCAAGTGATTCCCGCTTACATCAATACGTCTGCTCGCGCTCAAAATATAATTTCTAACATTGAAAGGAAGTGTTGTCGGGGATAATCAAGGCATGAACGATGTCGTTCACTTCGTATCGGGTGGGGGTCATTGGCTGGATCGAAGTTCACGGATCGCCCCGACCGAACATAAAACCTTTCCACACATGTTTATCAATTCCGCTTCATGTAAACTTTGAAAACAATATAAAAATTATAATGGTAAGTAATTTATGTACAACCCTACAGTAAATGTGTAATTGAAATGTCCGAATGTACATACATATAAAATAAGATAGGTACGTACTTATATTTAAACTTGAAAATTTGCAAGCCGTTTCAATTAATGTTGAGTGCATGTCCTTAGCTTAATTGTAACGGCACTTGAAATCAATCAACTCGGCCATCCATATTGATACATGCATTAAAACTTAGATTATGAAATTGTAAACGTCGCAAGTGCAACACACTATTGCCATACCGACCTAACAAAATGTATCCTTTTAATATTCTAATCAGCCTAAGGGCGTTAAAAGATTCAACGTTGTCCTAAAAACACATTTCTCTAGCGAGCGTGAATGAAAACATATGCTCAGTTTGAAAAATTTTATTGCACCTAGTGGCACGCATACGCATCGTCTGCTTACAACATATTCTATGCACCGCGCGCGCCGGAAACTCGTACGGTTTTATACTTACCCACCTCTGCCGCCAAATGAAGACCCGACTAAATGTAATATCCGTTTCCTAAATAGACAAACGTCTATCAGCGTCGCCCGGAATAACTATAGACGATTAAATGCATCGGGTAGATGTGCGGGGCTATGAATATGACGCTTTGGGATGTGCAGTTATGTTCTGTTGCTATGCACCGATTTTTTGTTCAATTAGAACGGAAACACTCGAGAGGTTTTAATTTAGAATGGTATTTAGTTTTTTGAAGTTGCATCGGTATGTAGGGCATGGTTTAATTGTGATTAAAAAAGTTAAGTAGGTACATCCGTTTAGAGTTTTAGGCATTGCTGGCCATTATCTAACGAAAACAACAGTCCACAAAATGGTACAGTTCCTAGTATTTGAAAAGATTCAAAGGACTACTAATAAAGTATGTAAACTCTTGAGCCGCACTAAAACTCTTAGCAACGTGTCTTCCGTCAGGCTACACTTAAAATACCTATTTTTACCACTTGAAGACGAGCGTTACGTAAGTCACAAAGTAGAGCAAATGCAGGTACCATGCGAGTACTTGCAGGTTGGGCCATAAGGCGGGCTGTAACGTGTTCAACTGTTCCCTGCGCTGCCGCATTCAGTTTTCAGTTCAATGGCCGGTGCCGACGTCTTTGATGTGTCGGCTGAAATATTGTGGTTCCTATTGCGGTGGCCACACTATCAGGTAGCTTTTCATCAGTTATTTTGCTAGTTGGAAAACGTATCACGGTTTTTATTAGAAGTCCTCTGAGAAGTGCCGATACAATCCTGTCATTTAAAAGTGGAAACGAACTTCAGGGCATAAAAAATCGTGTTTTATAACTGGCTCATAATATTCATGGCCTATTTATAACAAAATTGGTACCTAAGACACACAATGTAGGGCAATAATGTTGTGTCCATCTGCCCTCATACATTGTTAGTAAATAGGACACTCATTCTAGCCAGTGGGATCGGACGTGGGCGCCGTCGCCTATTCATTTCGTTCATTACATGTCATTTCCACGAATCACAAGGAAATATTTCCTAGTTTTCCAACAAAGCAACAAGAATCAAATCACGTTTTAGAGAATAACAAATAAGTACGACATGTTACTATGCATTCAAAAACTACTTGCCGTGATTCCTGAAAACTAATGAGTAATACTGTAACGAACATGTTTCTTGCAACCGCTGACTATGTTCCAAATTAATCACAATCTGTTGATCAGTTTACATTTTCTATTAGAGTTTTATTTGTGGCCTAGTTACTGCAGGATATTATTGTTTGCTAAAAAGGGGTTAATATTATATAAGATTACAAACGATTAGGTATAGCGACTGCGGTTGGCCTGCACCCACCGCCACATGATTCATGATATCAAAATAAACACTCTTTTCACTGGCTACTGTCAGTTCTTCGCAGCTAAATCATACTTTCTGGTTTAATTATAAGATATCCACATTTTATATAGGTACCTCATTATTTGTTGAGTCACCCGCACAGTACTATTGTTAATTATGTTTTGCGGAGCACTACGGATAGCTCTCTTACACGTGTTAGCTTTAAACAACAAATTCCGGTAATTGACTCACTTAAGAAAAATGTTAAATAGCACTTCCCTTTAGGCCGTAAAGAGCCTTGTGTTCTTAAGGGATTCATTGTTAATTTCCTCGGATTTTATTGTTGTAAGAACAGCAGTCTCTTTTAGTATCATTTGGTGTAAAACGAATGTGTATCGATAATTAGAAATTGTTCACATATTATCTACTTACAGCCTTGAATGCGGTCATACGCGATAAGGTCCGGTCCTCCACGTCTCCAGACACGACGCCCGTCATGGACGTCACAAATAAAGTTATAATTCAAAATACCCGCTGATAGCGTGACAACCCGTTAGACAAAAGAAACACCTATTAGATATTGTGTGTGGATAGAAATTTAATTGACAAACAACATGCAAATAAAACGACCTTCCGATAGGAGCCTTCCACTGTAGTTACCCCCGCGTCTGCCTTCTCCGAGGATAACCCGAGGTAGCTCACCCCTCAAACCACTCTTGTGAATGACGGGAAATTACTTAGCGGTCGCCATCTGATCCGTTAAAACTACCAAAAGACCATATGCGGTCAAGCATTTCCGAATTCGAAATAAAAAAACTGTGAACGTCTTTTGTCTGCAAACAATGCCCATCTCCATCATCTGTGCATCAGCTAACAATCAGTGGGAGCGATCCTTCCGACAGTAGGTAGGTACAGACAAGTTGTACAAGACGTTCACGCATTTACATTCCCAGTGCGAGTACATTACGGGAGTTGCTTCGATGCATGTAAATTACACTATGTTTATTCAGCCGTACATGCCACCCTGCATATTTAATATCCTACAGGAGGCAAGCCTGTCCGCGGGCCGATATATCGTATTTACACCGTAAGCTTTAGCTTTAAAACTCACAGTCCCGTAAATTTTAGCTCGGCAACGGTGAATCTAATTTGGTAATGTTGTACGGTGTTTCTTTGACATTGATTTTGGATGGGCCAGGACATCTTCCATTTACAAAGTGTGACGTTGGTTGACGAAGCTTAGTTAAGTAAACGAAGGTCGCCAAAGACGTCCATGGCAATCACAATGGCTTATTAGTTAGTCGTATTAAGGGCGTAATGCATGTTGCCCCATGCAAAAGCATTGTCTAGATATCGTTATTGTATTCCGCCATATAATGTCATAATGGTATTGTTACATCGAAAATATGAATATTACGTTGCTGCCTACCTACTTAGGTGCTTAGGTTTAAGTAATTCAATTGTATTGCTCAACAATTTGTCATTAAACTTTTAAAAACTGCTACTAAATATTGTTCTAAATAGGTAGTTAGTACTTCAGTCAGTAACATATTTTGTATAAATAAATAAGTACTAAGTACTTATTTAATTATTAATGAATTATCCTCGGTTGAGTAAAGTTAACTAGTTATTATGGATACAGTGAGTGAGTACAATAGCAACTAACGTATTCTGTATTATTAATCAACATGAGATAGGATCGATTGATTTCAAGTAGAGGGATTGAAATACCATAAGAAGCTTATGCCTATACGGCCAATTAATATAAATTAGTCTATTATCTAAATCAGTGGATATTATTTGAATTTGGTAAAACAAGTCTCATGGCAACAACTTTTCTATAGAATATTTACGTCTGTTTCATGTTCGGTAATTACCTAATGCCATTGTAACTACGTATTTATTTTCGAAGCACTTACTTAATATTATTTAAGTATTAAAATACACACAAAACAATAATTTACTGAATAAAAAAATAATTAAAATTCACGGTGTTCACTTAGCACAGTCCTAAATAACAAAAGACGACATGCGACATGATTAAATTAAAAGTTTAAAGCTAAACTCACTGGTGTCGGCCATTGTGTCGATCATCTTATCGACTGTAACGTCACAAACGTGTTAGAAGACGCGGTTCCTGGTGGTTTCGCGTTAAACGCCCGCCATTGCACTGAACTGCAGGCGACTGTGAGCACTAGAAAGCGCACGAATAGAATACAAGAGCCGTCAGAAGTGTGACAGGGAGTAGTGTCGGTTCGCGAGCATGTGCCGCGCGCCGGCGACTGCGCTGGCGTCAGGCGCTGAGGCGGCGGCGCACGAGCACGCACTTCGCATACTAAAAGCTTGTCGCGACAACGATAATCGCAATGCCAACCCTCGCGCCTAATCTCGGCAAACAAATTTGGGTCCGTGTCAATATTCCCGAGACGTTATCGACGACCAAATACGACTCGGTAAATACTAAACACGTTCCGATTGTAAGTATTCCGCACGCGATTCGCAGACGTTTCGATTCTAAAAAAACTATAAGATGACCCTCTCTTGGGTATCGTAGATTTGTGACAAAGATAGCGAGCAATAATCTCGTTTGAAATCTTAAATTTCTTACATAACATTAACTTTTATTTTCAGTGGCTGATAATGTAAAAAGGTTGTGTGTAATGGTCCGTTTAGATAGCTTCTCGTAAAGGGCAAACGAGATAGATATCAAAAGCACCGCTGAGGTTATTGTACATTTTGTTCATCTGTGGTGTTGCATCTGGGAGGTCGAAGGGCGGCGCGGCGCGAGAGCAACGCTCCCCGCTATCGGGCCTAGGTTCCGATTGACTTGTTTATGATCGTTATTGTCGATTTCCATGTACATTATATTATCTAATAATAGATTTTACTGCACAAGTTTCCTTTACGATAGCTGAACAGTTAATTTCTTATTGAGCAGTTAATATACTTGCTTATGCATTTTTTTTACACTAAAAGGCTTGTCTTACGATTATCTGCGTACTGACGTATTTTGTTCTGTAAATTTTGTCTTAACAAACTACTGATTTTCATCGTAATATATAATATATAATTAGACCCTCATTCACATTTTACACGTTGAGATTTGGGGGCTTAGTACGAGTTTTCACATCAACAAATACCGATCGATCGAGTAATCGAATCTCCATACAGTTACAGCAGCGTCCCTAGCGGAAACGCGTTACAGTTAAATGGAAGCATTCGATATCAAGATCAGTTTTATGATAAGTACAAAACTCATACGTGATCTGTGCTCATACCATAGGCCAGTTATCGGAAACATCTGCCTAAAAGATGATCCAAAATGATTTATGATCAAGGGCTCGTATCTGGAATAGATTCTAGTGCCTATAGTTATTATGTTTCTTATATATGCGAGGATATTTATAAGTACCTTTGAAAGATAGCAAACAACCCTAAGTAAATAACCTCGGCAGAAATCACACTTCATGTGTCAATGATTACACAATAGGCGATAGATAACGTCAGGATCAATATAATAACACAAAAACATGGCATATCGATGAGTTAAGCTGCATATTTGCAACGTTTTATAAAATTTTTCATATATCATATCACATCCATTATTTAATTTATAATGTGTTATTGCTATTAATTAGTGTTGTGGGTGAGGCCATATTCATATTTAATTTAATATCATTTCGTAAAAAAATAAAGAAGAACGATTTTTATAAAAAAAAATATTCACACATATCATATAGTCATGCATGTTTCGGTATCAAGAGAAAACAGACGTATTGTTTGCGCTAGAGAAAAAAATGATTTATTTGAAATAAATAATGCAACAGATTCTATTTTTTCTAATTTGAAGGAATCAATATATTGTACGTACTCAGGTTTTGCGAGTTATCGAACAACTCTAAAATAAATATTCAATTGACCTAGTCTTCATTACGTAAGTTCTTAACAGTTTAAAAGTAAGTACCTATAGGTACCCACTTATTTGGAAGCTTACCTTTAAATGAGAAGTTCTTGGGCCGTCTTCTTTTAACAGTTTCCTCTTCTTGCTGTCCAAACCTCGGTGGAGGCATCCTGGGCACCTCACTCGGGACGGCGGTGACCTCGCCTGATCCCCCAGCACCTGTTGCCAGGTACCCTCCGACGGAGTGCCTCCGCCTGCCATGAAGGGGGATTGTGTAGAATACTTCTTCGCGTTCTTGTGGACCTTCTGTTGTCACTACTGTGGTGCTTATTTTGCCCTTCCTGCAGAAAACGATTAAAATCAGCTTAAATCATACTTACCTCTACTTATTTGGCACCACTTTTATTGTTTTGTTCTTAAAACCTATTAGTGAGAAAGGTGCTTCTGTACTCCGGTAGGGTTTGTGATCTAAGCGTTCCACCGCTTTTAAATAACCCTGTATTCAAAGATTCGGCTCATATACTAGATTGAGTCAATCATCTCTACTCATAACTAAATATTCAAACAAGATGCCATAAAATAACGATAAACATTATCATTGCTAACGATGGTCGTATATTGTGATTTAGTATATAAATACGGCTTGGATTACAGTTGCAAATAAACTCAGTCAAACGCTACAGGTAAGGTGAGAGTAAAAGGTACAAACATAGCAACTGTTTCTAGAAATCGACTTTCATTCCACAAAAATGAAACTAAAACTTACTTTATACGTGGAGCAGTATAGGTGTGTCTCATATCACCGGGCGCACAGTCCCCGGGCCTCGGTTGGCCTTTCAGGAATGCTTCAGCCTGCTCCGGCTCCCTCGCTGACAGAGATCGCAACAAAGCTCTGAACTCCTTCCTCCTCGGGCTCTCCGGTTCCCTGCGTCTCGGAGACCCGAGTGCTCGCACCGAGTCGCACCACACTCGCCCCGGCGCTGACCGGGAGACGGGTTCCGATGATCCTTGACCTTCCGCGTTGTCAGGAACATCCTTGTTGGGCAACGCGAAGTATGATGGGTTATCTGTAAGACGCATTGAATAATTAAAATGCAAGTCACGCAATTTATCTTGGACTGTCTTTACGTTATTTATGAGCTTGCAAGGCTAGTATGGTACCGAGTATCATGGCGGTGTCGCAGTTAGCGGTACGGTACCCGTGGACGGAGCCGGGCAACGACTACACGGGAATTATTCAATAACCTCAATGAACTAACGGCTCTCCATTACGTCCAGCGAGGGCAGAGTGGACCAACCTACTTTTGAGAGCCGGGAAATGCGAATTGGAAGCAATTTTCGCCCATTGTCTACCCTAACTAGACGTCTCACAAGCTAGCGTAGTTAATGATAAACGATTTGGCTAGTTAACGTTACTTATACGAGAGAATGTGGGAATATTTTATTTTTGTATGGATTCATTGGGTACTTACTTCACTGGAGATTATTTTTAAAGTAACTACTAAGGTGCGATAAATACCTAAGAAGGTATATTAACAATAAGTTTTTTATGTTATATTTGCGATAAGCGTTTATATTAATAATAAGTAAGCAGATAGTCATGTTAGCCTCTCTCACTAAGCCAAGACTGAGCTAGGAGTGGGCTCACGTCAATAGTGTAATCAGCGGGTGACGATCGAACCTGGAATATCTCGGACGCGAGGTTGGCCCTACTAACCACTAGGCTATTGAGGCTTCACTAATAAATGCTCTGTTGTTTTAGTTAACTGTATATAATTTTATATTTTTTCCCTGTAAATAATACTGTAATAAGTAATTAAGAAGGTGGGTAACCTACTTTGGTTATTATCGGTTATTGATTTCATATTTTATTGAACAGTAGAAAAATACACGTACGTAATATTAAAACGAAGGTAATAATACATCAAATAATTGTGTAGACATATCCGCTTTTGTCACAGACACAATACACAGATAATAGACATGGATATAGAGAGAAGCTTTCTATTTTAGTGGTTTTTTGTGTGTCCAGCCCGCATGTGCGGCTCCTGGGTCGATAGGCCGCCGAGTGGGGCGGGGCATTAGTGTCCCTGGAAACATGTGGCCGAATAAAAACAATCCATAGATAATAGTGGACCCACTCCTGAAGAATAAGACCGTAACTAATATAATATACCAAAGTATTTAATTCAATAGATAATTATGCGTGTTTTGATTTTTAGATTGCTGTGAATGCTGTAAAAGTTTAATTGCGTCTACTCACATATTATGTGGAGTCGTCATCTGAGTGAGTGCCTATAGCAGACGCCATTTGTAGGCGCCCGCTGATTAATGATTCAATCTTATTTCAAGAAAAGGATGAAAAAAATACTTCTGAATTAGTTTCAAGAATTTTGGAGGAATGACTAATTTTATTATTCCAGATGCTTGGAAAATGTTAAGAAGTTCTGGTGTTGATATATCCGTAAGTATCGACCGAGGCAAATAACATACTATATAGCTATAGATATATACGGTACCGATACGTAGATAGTTGACGGTATTTGAAGCACGGTTATCAACCGCTGCCTAATTAGGTAATCAATATTATGACAAACTAATTAGAAGACAATGAACCTAGTTTACCTTACGAAACCAAACTTTCATTCCATTTACGGATGGAAGCTTCCATATAAAGGTTCGTTTTATAACGCATCGACGGATAGTTAAGTTAAAAAAAAATACAATTCTTTAGCTGCAGATTATAAAATAGGTACAAATTTTCATATTGGAGATTGTTGCGTAAATTGAAGTTTTCAAACTTAAGGGGCGGGTGGAGAGAAATTAAAAAAGTTTCTACACAACTTGTGGGTGTCGGTGGGTCGTAAAGTCCTCAACTTTAGTAATAAGTTGTCACTAAGGATAAAATTATATCAATTTTAACTCACTGGTAGCACGGAGGCAATAGTCAAACTGCGGTCCCATGGCAATCACGGTGTGTTCACTAAACACGACACATCGGGTCGGACGCGCGGTATGCTCTGCGCGCGCGGCGTATCTCGTGGGGCTGCGCCGGCGCAGGTGGAGCCGAGCGCGGCTGTGGGTACACACGTGCGTGCTTTCATGAGGAAGCGGAGCTTTCATAGCACGCGCGCGCAGGAAACGCACCGCGACTACATGGCTTTAAAACACAGTAGCCACATTATTTCAGGAGCATCGGATATAATTGGAAACTTTGTTTTGAAAATTCAAACGGAGATTAGTTCACCTACTTCTGTCTTTCATGTACTATGTGAAAATCCTATACTTATGTAAGGATAGGTTCTTATTACTACTATTAATTACTGAGTATGTACTCAGTAATATTATGTTTGCGTTGCAATTATTTTCACTAAAACTAAAGGTGTTTAAATTTGAATTCTAAATTGTACTGATAATGATTTATGCAAATGAAATGCTAGATATACCTACTTAATTATTATTAAGCACAGAAACTAAGTATTCCATTAAACTACAAAATGATGGCTATCCCAGTAAGTAGGTACACATGCCTTCATGAAAAGGGGAGTTGTGCGGCCAGTTTTAATTTCAAGTGTGTCTACGTGTGTTGCGCTTGCGCCGGTTTCAGTAGCGCGCCGCCCGCCCGCCGTTCTCGACTCTAGGCGTCAATGTTTGTAAATAAGCAATCGTTCCGTCGCCATTCATTCATTTCCGTAGACCCTCGACTTGGGGTAGCCCGGCCCATAAACATACGTCTTAGATTTAACTCGTTCTAATTATAGTTTAAGACCCTATAAAATGTACAGGAAATTAGGGTGCGAAGTTGAAACAATGCGGTTGTACAGCCACTGTGAAATTGAAAAGCGAATGCTTATATTAAGTCCATTATAAGTATAAATAAAGCGCCCAAGTCAACTTGTGCGCCAAAATGCAGTCTGCATGACAATATAGGTAGGCATCACACGTATTGAAATTTAAATCTCGGCTGTCGAGTGTCGACCCATTCGAAAAATGAGAACTGTGACGCGGGTTGGTATTTTCGTATCGCTCGTTACACCCAAACGCATAAATAATCGCATACGATAAATGAATATGAATTCCATAATATTATTATCGAACGCAAATTTCTAAAACCTGCAAAGAGAAGTTAGTCAGATACCTTGATACTAAAACTCAGACTAAGTATAAAATGGAATAAGTACGCCGAAACAAACGCCAACTAAATACCAATAAAATTTACCGATACAGTGAAGAAACACTCTGGGTAAATTAAAATCACAAGTCAACTCATATGGTGATGACTTTCTATCGACAATGTTTTTTCCTCACAAAGTATATTTTTAAAAAGTAGGTAGGCACTTAATTGTTTTACACGAAAATAATAAAAAAAAGTGAACTAGCCGCCATCTTTAGATTAGAGTAGTCAGCAAAACCATCTCTATTATAAACCAACTCTGTATTGTAATTTTAAACAAGTGTAAGTTGATCTCCGAATAACTTTCGGGTACCAAGTGGTAGCGATGGAGTCACGCGACAACAGAATAGGCCCCCTTGTAGCTGGAAATAAAAAAAATACACCAGATGTCGGGTCGGCTGTATTAACATGCATCTGCTGTAAAACAAAGCTCACTTTTGTACTGTTAAAGATTTACAAAGGGCATTGCGGACTACGTAGTATCTACCTATTATAAAATAATTTAAGGTAAAATGTACGTAGGTATGGCAGTGTTGATAGCTGGATACGTTTATCGTGTGGATAGGTGAGTGGGTAGGCTTGGAATATTCCGAACACCATTGTACGTATCTACATAAACCTAGCCTGTATGATATAGGTACATTTGTAATACGTAAGTAATAATACCCACCGGGGCTCTAGGCCCGCGTTTCCGTAAGAAAATTATAGTGTTATAAATTTTAGAGTACATACCTACCTAATCATAAAAGAAAGAAGATTTCGTGTTCATTTTCAAGGGCTCCTTATTTATTTTATAAGTAAACTTTAAACTAGCTTTTACACGCGGCTCCGTCCGCGGTATAATATACCTAATAATAATGTAGCTCCCTAAAGAGAAAGATTCTTTAGAATTGGATCAGTTGATCCGGAGATTACCTACATCTAAACTCACAAACTAACAAACTTTACCATATAAAATATTCGTAGTTATAGATAATAGGATAGGATAGGTAGATAAAGAAAAGTGAGAATTAATGATAGTGCAATACCCCAATCACCTACATTACCTACAGGCTTTCTGCTTACATTAGCTTTACGCAAAAGTAATTCAATTTTCCAATCGTAATTTCTACATAGTAATAAACACCACACACACACACCATTCTAAAAGAGTTCAAGTAACTCAGGTATCTACATTTATATATATATCACGAAGTTCAAAATCCGTAATATATTCGCGGAATGCATGCGCGGTTTATTTTTGTTGAACGCATACTCACCGCGGTGCATTCGCGAGATGTGATTAAAATCATTAGTCATCACCCGGTGATCACCAGGACATATACTGTAATTTATACAAATTTATGATATAATATTTAAGGGGTAGGTACAGTTAACAAGCAGCACTTCTGCCTAGTACGTACCTACGTGCCTACCTACTATAAATATAGCGAACGAACGAGTTATGCCGAGAGCAAGAATGTGGACACTTCTTATTTGATTTGTTCTTGCGAATTTCTATAATGAGTGCGTAACCGTCCTTAAAGTTCTTGCCAAGATTCTTGGCATAGGCTTAGTAGAACCGTTAATACGATGAACATAATATTTATTGAGGATGAATATCTCTATAGACTTATTTCTTTCAATTAGCCAATCTGATTGCTATGGAAACAAGAGGGTTAGGACTTTGCAGTTCAAACCCTTACTCAAACCTCTGAGGACTCTGATTTTTAACCACGATTATTACTTGCCACTAGGTGAAGGCAAACATCGTGGGGATTTACATGTCGGAAGGGACCCAACTTGTTCTCAGGGCGTGTAGTTCATCGTCTCGTTCTGAGGCACAGCGGGGTAAACTGTATGGCTAGAGTTCTTCTCCCATTGAGGGGAAGCCGATGCCCAACAGTGAGACATAGAAAAGATCTAGACATATTGATATGGGGTGAATAGGTATACTTATACAATATCTAAATATTTTTTTGGCAATGTCCCAATATTGGGTTACAATCTCACTAACTAGAACTGACGCAGCGCGACGCGGCGCGCGCGCCGCAACGCTCACCCACAAGCAATGTGTTGACTTTTATATCTGGCGACTTTATGTGTTCGCTTCGCTACGCGTAAACATAAGAATTTATATTTAGTCAACGATAAACTATAAATAGGTGGATAAATATCATCTAATTAGAAGTAAGTATAATCATAAGTAACTCATCTCGGTCTCTGTGGAATGAGAAACCTAATTCCTTCGTAAGAAAGGTAGTTAAAATAAGACTATCCACCCAACCTAATTATGTTGGAAGCAAACTAAGATATCAGGATACTTAGGTGCAAAAACATGTTTTTAATTTTATTGGATCATGCTAAAATATGGCTTGAGTACGTATACGAACTGTGGCTACTATAAATTTTATACAAGCAAGCAGCGCGGGCGACGACGGATGACTTGAATACAATTGGAAGCTTCCGTTTCTGTCGAACCAATTTATTGTACCAATGCCTGTTTAGGAATCGTAAATAAATATTGTATAGGCTGCATTAAGAAATGCTATACTACTAACCTCGCTTCTTTAGCTCATTTAATCAATAGGTATGAAAAGTCAAAACTCGGACGTGGCAATAAATATTTTGTTTCGTAACAATCACAGTTATGTTTATGTCGGGATCAAAATTTATTTTCCTTATTAGTTATCATTTACAAATGCGCCATAGAAGCCAAGGTGCCAGGCTTAGCATATCCATTCTGTATCAGTCTGTATACAGTCCAACCAAATATATCTCACGTATCTAGTAAAAAGTGATAACTTTTATTTCTATTACGATAAAATAAACTTTTATCGATATTCTAATTGATGACTCTATTATACTTGTCCGAGTCTATGCACGCAGAAACTACTGGATGAGTGGCCCACGTACCTCCCTGCTACTATTACATAGAATGTTCATCAATAATAGTATACAATATTTTAAGGGGTCGGTAAGCTATAAAGGTCACAATCCCGAAAAATTAGTAAATTATTTGAAATTTCAAAAATTACACTATGCATACTAATTCCGCGATGGAACTTTACTATCTCGTTTTCACACAGAAAAAAATCAAACACTGTATACACATATATTTTATACATAAACGTGATCGTTATCATCTACTTGGTAACCCTTTCAAAAATTATACACTATTTTTGTTAAACCTTATATAATTTTCACCTTTACCTAGAAGGTGGCTATTATAACACAAGTACGAGCAAGACTTGCACTAGGTAGGTACCTACAACGCGTTACTTGCATCATTTCTCATTTAAACATATCATAATTTTCTGCTTCACTATAAGTACCTACCAATTTTTATATAATGGCAACTGATTATCGCCCTTTTATTACGCCTACTGTGCCATAAAACAAAAACAATAGATGCCCACGCTTCATTAACTTTTACAAGGTATGTAAAAGTTATCTTAATGAAGTGTAGCGTAGTGAAGTAACCTAATTCTCTATTTGTAATTAGATACGGCACCTACCTACTTTCGCTATTTACTCGTGCGCTATTAAACTAGATTCTAAAATTTCACGAAAGTCAGTCTAAACTATTTATTATTTATGACAATAACCAGATATCGATTGGATACTCTTGGTCTACAAAGCCAATTCTGGGTTCATCGGCCAACCAGTCTTGATCGAACGCATCCCAGACGCTCGTATGATTTAAAACATCATCTCACATTTATAGTTACACACACACACACACACACACACAAGTAACCTACATATTTTATGTTTAGCAGCCATAACACTAAGGGCACTCGTTGATTTGACCTGAAAAATATATATCGTAAATCGTTGCTTTTAATTTTGTTTTTTTAATTACCTAAACGTGTTAGTAAAGATCAGTCTTACAGCCGCTAAATACGACATGATCTGATAAGGGTCAGAGTTTTATGTATGATTAGACCACAGATATATGAGGATTAGACACACTGTTGCCTAAGTTTCGTACAGCTAAGTACGGTCCGGTCAGTTAGGTTTGTAGCATTATTTTATTTCAAAACTTTTGCATCTAATTTGCATAGGTATCCTATACTTGCCATATTAAACCGATATCAACTAAGGAAAATAAATTAATGGACCTTGGACACAGAATACAGAGGATAATTCTATAAATACTTACCTGCATGATTATACTGTATATTTTTTTTGTATATACATTACATATTATTTAATATCACCAAGCTCATAAGAAATCTATTAGGTTTAATTAAGTAGACTGAGATGAATACATTTCATTATTTTCAATAATTTACGAGGATACCCTCAAATTAAGGGCACATTATTTAGTAGCATGTATCTACTCATTCAGGAGTTGAAGAAGAGAAAGATTTTATCAACACATTTTCATCTGATTGAAGTTGGGACCCCAAGGAGGACGGCGGCTAGGAGCGTAAATATGCTCCGAGCCGCCATGCCATGCTGAGAAGGATGCTATTCAAAGTTCGCTCATAAAATATGGACGAACACTAGTGGAGCAGCAGATGAGAACGAAAGCGATGCTACGAATCGAAGTTCGAACCCACCAATGAGTATTTCCCCATGTCAAAGAAAGTGGTAGGTTAGGACACCTCCGGACAATGTCAACAAAATTAATCGATAATTAGATTTTTCGAACTGTTATGTTACGGAATGATGCAAGAATGAACATTCCAATCATGAACCAATATTGCGTCTGGTTATTTGTACACTACATATACGTTCTACTATGTACATATCCTGATTAACTCAGTGGGTACTGTCCCTGCTTTCTGTGCCGAGCGTCCCGGGTTCGAATCCTGGTAGGGACAACCTACACAACGCTAGTAAACACCAGTAGTGAACAGATTGGTTGCGGTTGTAAATACAAATTAGCTCATTTTTAAAAGGTGGATCGTTATCTAAGCTCGTTAAAGTATTGCCGCTACACACAATGAATAATAAATATATAATTGTTGCCTTCTTTGCTCGCGACGCCCGTGACCCGTGGTGGTACCGAGATACAATTGGCACGGCTAACAGTACCCTCATACTGTCAATGTCACACCTTGCGCCCAGTAGGTATGCTAATGACGAACTATAAAGGGATACAAGGGAATAGATACCCGTAGGCTGAATACATATTTTGCGATAGACCAGCAATAGCAAAAATCCCACAATTTGGGTATCAACTACGTCGCAGCACTACGTAATACGATTATGCGTTGTGAAAGCAAAAGTTTACGTGTTTTTTTACTATTGCAAAATAGTATTAAATAAACATGCTGTCCTAACAACCTAACGCATAAACGCAACTGACATGTTGAAGTCCTACTTAACGGTTTGAGACATCGTTATCGCGTTATTGAATTACAGGGTAATTAAAACTATACTAGTCTTAAATTTGCATGTAGGTAGGTACCTATAAAACTTCTACGAATAAAAAATATTAAAAGCGTACAGGATTTCATATGTCTACCTACCTAGTTAGGGAGTTATAAACGAATACAAACAAAAAATAAAGGTTGACAAACTTTCGGCAGGGACACGGATCGCATAGAAATATGGGAACGAAGATGCGAGCATTGTGTTAAGCATTCATATGCCACCGCTCACCCATTGCCGGGACATCCGCCGCTACTTCCGCTGCCAAAGATGGAGGATCTTCGAGCGAATAGTTCGTTGACAGCGCCTACCGACCGCTTCGGCTCCGAAACATAACAACAGTGGAAGATCAGTGTTTATAACTCGCGATAACCGCCCCACATTATAATATGTGCACGCGCCTGTGATCGTGGCAGCGCCGTGTGAAGCGGGCGCACGGCCGCGGTCGCCGGTGAGCGGCGTAAACTTACGTTCAGCGCGTCTTCCTTCGGTGGCTATTTTTGATGCAAAAGCGCGTTGGGACGCCAATGTCTAGAGCATGCATGGAATATGCAATGTCGTCAGCCTTCGCCAGAACACTGGCTCGCACATTTCCATAAGTAATATCATTTTATTATTCGCGTTTGTAAATAAATAAGTAGGTACCTTCCTAGTTTTAGATGGTATATCTTTTCTACATTACTATTAGATTGAAGAAAGTAAGTATGTACTTCTGCTTGCATGATTATCATCTCGGATGATAATGGAATGTCGTAAAAATAATAGTAGGTAGGTGTTATAAGATATGAAGGTTTGTATAACAAAATAAATAGGTTCATGGGTTACAATTTGTCTTTCTACAGTAGGTAGCAGGTACGAACACAATACCTTGCAGGTAGAAAGTTTAATGCCTACCCATCGTACTAAGGACAGGTTAATACCAACTGAGTAAAGCATTTGTTTGTCTCTCTTTGCAAGCATCACGCAGAAACCATTGGCTATTGATTGCTTTAGGTACTACAGTGCCCGTAATTAACTGACATAAAATACCAACATTTTACATCGATTAACGGGATTAGACGCAGGTGTAGAAGGAGAATTAGGGTATGAGTGGGTTCTTACGTGTTAATAAAACATTAAATAAAAAAATGCGTTTATAAAGTGTATAAAATGCCTCGGGCCCGCTAGCTAAACTGAGCATTAACTACTGTTGTTCAGCATTTCCAGACTATCCGATATAGCCAAAACCAACCGAATCTACCCGAAGCTTCCATAAATACCCGAAACTCCAAAATAAGCCAAAATACAAACCACCCGAATCTACCACGCATTACCCGTAACTTAATCTAATCGAATATTTACTTTTTTTTTTAATTTGGCTTCACCATAGGTATTTTGCCAGTGTCAAGTAATATAAATTATTTCAGTTTTCGAGCATATGCACAGGCCCAAAGGCTAGGCCCAAGTAAAATACCCCCCACCCCTCAATCAGTAAAGTGATGGATACTTTACTGAAAGATTTTATATGGATTTTTTGTGAGAATCTGAAAAGCCAAGTTTCGTCACTCTGTTTATTACCTACACACGTGCACTTTACCGAACCCATAATGGTTAATATTCCACTTATATTACTCACTATAACTCGCAGGAACACTAGTTTTAGAAATTAAATCATAACTGACGACATGACGTTTCAGGTTCCCGCCAAAAAGTCGAATATTTACTTGATAATTACCTTAAAATGCACAATTTTAAGTGCCAAATAGAAGACACGCCATTTTCATACCATCTTGTCACATCCATTATTTTATTTAATAATGTGTATTTATTGAGTGTGTTATTGCTATTAATTTCTTGACATTGGCAAAATACCCACTAAGTTGTGGGTGAGGCCATATCCATACCCATTTTATTTCATCGCATCTCATTTCGTAAAAAAAGAAGAAGAAGAAAAATACATTTTTGACATAAGTATTATATGTCATGTTAACACTGTCAACCTAGCTGTCAACATCCTAATGAGGTTTGTACATAGACGGAGAATGTAACATCTCTGGTGTTGTAGTGAAGGAAATTGAAATAAAACAGAGTAACTTGACTTTTCAAGTTCTCCCAAGATGTCCGGTTAAATTTGAGTAAACTATCAACAACTTTACTGATAGGGTTAGGGGATTAATTTCATCACCATCACCGTCATCAACATTATCATTATCATCAGGGCTACATATAATTAAATAATAACTATCAAGAATTACTCGACACTGGCAAAAACGACACTATTTTGTAGCTGATTGCCAACATAAAAAAGAAGAAGAAGGTACACTACTCAGCCTAAAATAACGTACAACGCTAGATCAATGTTGCCCATAGTACGATCTATATCGAATTTATTCGACCTTTTTGACCCTAATACGATTTACGATTATGTACTGGTATTCGATACATTCAGATATCATATTCGTACACAATGTAATACACGATCGTTTGAAATATTTTAATCTTCTTGAATTATTATAATTTTTAATATTTATGATCACCAGTGTTACCAACCCTACTGTTTTAACAGTAGATTTGCTGTTTTCACATTTATCCCACTGTTTTCTGTTTCATTCCTAATTTTTACTGTTTTTCAATTAGCGATACCTACACTATGAAAATATTTTTTGATAACCACTATGTAATGAAACGCAATGACAATATAGACGGCAGTATCTACTCTTGTCGAGATTCAAGGGATTTCCCACATTGTGTGAATTTGTGACGAAACTTTTGTGGCTACCACATAGCAGCGCCACCGTGGAAAGATTATTTTCAGCTATAAATAATATGAAACTAAATTACGCAACAGAATATCGACTTATTGCACACTAAATCCGAAATAACCTAGTGCTACTCATTTTAAGCCACAGAAAGGCAAATGAAGAAATTTAACAAAAATATGTATGATTTTAATAAGGAAAATGAGTCTGAAAATACTGAAGATGAGGCAATAGAGGATGAAAGTGGACAATAATTTTACTTTTTTATATGTTGTGATCAATATTATAATATAACAATGTATGTGAGTCCTGGTAACTAATAAAAGTAGGTGATTGTTTTAATTATATGAGGAAATTATGAAATCTGCCCTTTTTTTACTATACCTACTGTTTTCTCCTGCTTTTTTGTTGGTGAGCTGCTGTTTTTTTAGTTTCTTGGGGTTGGCAACACTGATGATCACATCCATACTTCACGTTCAAATCAATATAATGTTACCATATTATGGTAGTGAACGATTTTGCGTAAAAACGAATGATAAAAATAGTTCAATTTTCAGCAGCATCAACAGCTTAGCTAGAACACGTAGACTATAAAGTATACGGTTAGCTTAAGAATAATCTCGCACTTGGACGTCAGTTGCCCGTTCTCGTTACGTTTCGTTTTTTGTAATGTATTGATTTAAATCACTCAATCTTCATCAATTCATCAATCTTGTTTTATTGCAATTTTGTGATGTACGATTTTTCTCTGTGATATTGGCCAAAATACAATATTTTTGGCCTAATATAATTTGTACGAGCGTATTCAACATTAGTTGGCATCCCTACGCTAGATAACTTCAGGGTTACCAGATTGGGTATTTTTTTTCGCAATTCTGGGTAAAAATAGAAAAAAAAAATTTAATACCACGCGGACGAAGTCGCGGGTAACAGCTAGTTCTACATAAAATTAACATAGTATATTATTCATTCTTTTGATTCGCTCACTTTTTTTGTGAGGTTATTCTGCTGGTTTCGGTTTGGAAATTAGAACATTTTTTTGAAGAAAAAAAATAATAAGGCAAGTAGCGAATAATATCAAATGATCCATTAGGTTAATAAATCGATGTTATTAACTTTTTTCCTTTGGGTGAAACTTAAGCAAATTGTATCATTTTGGAGGAAAATAATTTCAAATTTGGGTAGAAATAGAAAATCACATCTGGCAACCCTGAATAACTTTTTTGTTAGTATTTACTGGGGTTTTGTAAGGGAGGGTCGTGAACATGACTGGAGTGGACGAAATATTAAATTATCAAAGAAACCCAAACGACGATTACTACGCATTGTTGGGCTGTGACGAGAATTCCTCAGTAAGTATATATTAGTGCTACTTTACATACAGTATTTTATTAGAAAGGTATAATAAGCACCTGCCCTGATTTTAGTAACAAAGTTATTGATTCCACTGTTCTGCTCAATGACCTTATTCCACTGAGGCCCCGAGGCTTGACCTACATCTGATAAAAAATGTAGGTATAGTTACACAGTTTGCTAGATTTAATGTCCTGTAAATTAAAATTTTCACATTGCCTGATTTTGTGACTTGGCATAAAATTTTGCTGCATTGTGTGTGACTAATGCGCCGAGACACACTTCGTAAATAGGTACTTCTACGTCTTTGGGATTTCCAATTGCTCGTACGTATATTATTACGTTACTCGTGATAAATGAAAGAAAACAATGAAAAATGGGTGGTTTGCTCACTGTTAAGAACCTACTTCAATTAAATTGGCAATTTTTTCATATATTTCTTTTAATTGCAGGTGGAGCAAATTACTGCTGAGTATAAAGTTCTTGCTCTGCAACACCATCCTGATAAGAATGATGGTGATAAGGAAGCTGAAGCCTTGTTCCAAAAATTGAAGGTAAACATGTTTGGTATTTTTGTTTGTAGATGAATAAATTTACGTTAATTAAACTTGAATTAGGAGACAACAAGATCATTTAAATAATTCAACTCTAAAAAAAAAATTTTGAAGTTTATTCCTCCTGCTATACCATATTATTCTCTTTACAATTATGATGATATGCATGCTTACATGACTTTCAATACCTTGTTCCCATGTTTACAGGATGCTAAGGAGACCCTGTGTGATCCCTCCAAACGTGCGCTGTATGACAAGTGGCGACAGAGTGGTATCGCTATGGGGTACAAGCAATGGCTTGGCATGAAGGACCATGTGCAGCAGTCCATGCACTGGAGCAAGCCTAACACTAAGGATCGGATGCTGGAGGGAGAGGGTGGCAAGCCGTCGGGACCGTCTAGTCTGGGACCCAGTCAGCCACCGGGTGCGGCGCGGCGCGCATCCGAAGGCGGCGCTGCGCTGTGGGGCCGCTTCGGCGCCGGCAACCAGGAGCCGCCTTCAGAGGTCATCTCAAAGTTTCGCAACTATGAAATTTAAACCTCAACACTGCAATATGTCTCATAATATCTAACAGATTTTATAGAATTGAGGTGTTCCTCCTGGGGCAGTTATTTTTTATTTATTTTTAAAGTGATTCTTTGTGCCCCAATCTCTTTATATTCGGCAATATTATTATACAAGAGACATACTTAATTTAAGGATTAATTCACCTGTGTCACATTATTTGTGATATTTTATGACCTGGCTGTTTGATCATCACAAACTTGCCATTGCAATTTGTAGAATTAGTTGTTGTATTAAAAAGTATGTTTAGTAATTAAGATTGATTAGTTGTAGTATGGCACAATATTCATCAAGTCAGCTCGTGGTGCGTTACTCGAATGTGGCTCGATATCAACTATTTTTAATGTTGTGTGTACTAATGTATCTGTATTATGTTGTTCGTAGAGACAATGTTTTGACATTGACGCCCCAAACCCTAGGGCATGTATTCGTGTTTACACTAAACTGTTGCCCTTAGCTGTAAGCTGTGCACATTCCTGACAACTTATGAGTCTGATTGATTACATTTCTGCTATGGAACAATATTTAATGTCTTCAAAGAATCTCGATGTTAGATTTATATTTTTGATCCTCTTTATCTTACTATAAGTACCTACGATATTATTTTTAAGAGAAAGGAATATATTGCAATTTGTTGTGAGATTATATACAGGGTATTGTTGCGAGACAGGTCTATATTTAGTTTACTTCTTGAGACCTTGACTATTCATATTACATTAACATTCTAATTGGATCTACTTACAATTGTATTTTTCCATGATAAATGTTGTGTTACCTGTTAGATATGTACAATTAATGTTATTTATGTGTTAAATGTTCGATCAGTATTTATTACTTACCTATGTGTTTTAAAATATATACTTAATTAAATGTTATAAATGGGTAGTGAAATTTCAAATTTTAATGTTTCACCTATATTATGATAAGAATCTAACAATTAAAAGCCAAATGTATGAAATGTTTTTATTTTTGATGTGATTCATGTATGAAACAATAAAGGTTTGCTGAACATGATTGTTTCCCTTCATTGCTTCCAAAAAGACAAGATTTTCACAAATACATAAAGGACTATATTTTATCCGTCAAGTAGTACTCCTTAGTAGTAATGTAATCATACAAGGCGCGGGTAGGCAATAGAGTTATATCGGTTTCCTACCGACTAGAACCCCACGGTGTACCATTATTCATCTTCGTTTGGGCGGCACAGGGTGGCACTGGCATTCACCGCAGCGCCCAAGCCAGCACGGCCCAGCTTATGCCGGGCCTCCTGCTCATAAGGGAAATAGCCTGATACAACCCAGTCGCCTTTCACACGGTTGAATTCGCGCAACTCATTGCATGAGCTGAAATTAAGGTGATGTGTCTCAACCCATCGCCTTAATTTTAGCTATGGCGGAGGGAGTAGACGCGCGTATCGCCCTCTCCACCCGCCCGCTAAGCTAACCTTTATCAAGACCTTTTAAACATGAACGTTGGATAGACATTCAAGTGAACGCCTCCACAGTAATTCCTGCTTATGTGTGTGTTATGCGGCGTGTGTACGAGTGGGGGGGGGGGGGGTCGCTTTTTGTATTCCCACACTTTCAGAATTAGAATATTTTTTATTCATGTAAATCTTTAAGTACAGTACTTGTGAATCGAAATTGTAAGCCAAAACTACGACCAATGCCGTTCCTATGGAGAAGAACGGGCAAGAAACTCAATGATAGCTCTTTTTAAAAAGCTTGTATACCCTTTTCAACAGTAAATTGTTATGGGTATGTGAGAACAATGTAGGAACAGGTAGGCAGGCTAAATTATATGGTTAAAACAATATTAACTATATACATAAATTACAAATTAATGGCTCCATGGTTCCCACATTTACAAATTACTTTTTTAAATGAGGATAATAAGGAAGAGTAAAAATTCAAAAAAGTCTCCACTAACAGGGTAATTTATTTTCCTGGGGATCCGGATCAGCACCTAACCAAGCATTTTTATCCTCAAGATAAGCATCGATATGCAGATAGCAATATGCAGTATGCCTAGGTACATGTAACTATGTCAGAAATAGCGCACGTTATATATGTACGCTTTGAATCTTTCAAAGAGTGCTTACCACAAATGTATGTAATATTTAAAATCCTAGTAACTTGGGAATGGGGGGGGGGGGGGGAAATATGGGCTAACTTCCCCGGCTCCCGAGCAGTTTCCCTTGACAAGCGACGTTAGCACGGTACCTACAAGTTACAAGATCCCCTCCGTTATCTTCGTCTGACCACAAGAGAGTATTTTTTCTCATTGATTCCAAGGCAAGAGCATTCTCTTCCCGATTAAGATCCGAAACAAGTGTCATATGATTAGATGTAACCATACACTGTGAGAGCAAGATAGATAACTACCGTAGGCATGTAAATGAAACGGATATATATTTTATATATACCTATACAGGTTGTATTTTTCAAGCGGACTTGATGCTCAAGGGTGTCTCATCATGTGAGTCAATTTTGATGAAAGCTAAAACTGCATCATTAATTTTTTGCAATAATAATTTACGTAGCCGGTAGTTAAACTGTTTTAAAAATATGAAATACTAGCTGCGCCGTGTGGTGTTACCCGCGCAAAAATATATGTCGATCCTTTGCGCTATAAAAAATTAAAACAGATCTATCCCACGGGAACCATACATTTTACCGGGATAAAAAGTAGCCTATGTGCTATTCTAGACTATAATCTATCTCTGTGCCAAATTTCATCCAGATCGGTTAAGCCGTTCTGGCGTGATTGAGTAACAAACATCCATCCATCTATCCATTCAAACTTTCACATTTATAATATTAGTTTAAGTATATAAGTTAGTATAGAGTATAGATTGGCATACAGCAAGCTAAAGGAAAGTGACCTGAAGAGGCTTCAACATTCAAAGCATAAGTATTGCGTAGAAGACCAATCGGTTCTCTGTCGCCGCGGTATCAACAATACATTTTTCAGAGGAAATATTTTGTAAACAGGTCGCGTGACATGTCTACAAACAAACGTAAAAGAAACAACATTTTTTCACACAGACACCGTCCTGTTTAATAATTCCGATGATTCTTGTATTGAAAAACATATACCGCACGCGCCGAAACGGCATAATAAGGTAAGGTAACTAAAACAATTTATTTGTACAACATTTACATGGTACTACCTACTCTGTGGTCTATGTCTCGAAATTAAATTACAGTATTACTAAAATTGTGTCAAAAACTTACAATCTTTCGAATGACCTCTTAAAACATATTTACTTGGGATGAGCCGAATATTCGGTAATTATTTATTATTCGGCATAAGGTACATGCGGTTAACAAGGGCTACCTTAATCCAAAGCGACACCTTATAATAAGCGTCATGAGACTTAAGAGCAAGCGTCGCGACGCTTATACCTAGGTAACGTTGTGACGCCATGTAGTGAGCGTCGCAACGTCTTATAGACAGCGTCGTGACGCCTTTAAGTGAGCATCGCGGCGCCTTATTGTGAGCTTCGCGGTGCCATATGGTGAGCCTGGCGACGCCATATAGCGAGCTTCGCGAGGCCTTCACTCACACATCCATCGACTTTGCTCTGCAGCTCGACTCCCAACGGCCATTCCGATATGATATAATATCATATTACAACAACTGCACAGCAACAGGTTCAAATTAATTGAATCTTGATAGCAGTTAGCCGCACACCATAATTATAAATGCATACTACATATATATATATCTTCAAAATTACCCAATATTAATGTTTATCGTCATGTCGTGAAAGATCATGTACAGACCAGACGCGCAGCCTCGCAATACAGAAATCAAGCTACATACAAACGACCCGCTGCGAGTCCAATCACGACACGTATAGGTCCCTGTAGGTATTATTTGCTCGTGTGACATGTTTACAAGACAATGTCGCGAGGCTGCGCTTGCGGTGACGACCTTGCACACGACATGACGATAAAATTATCGTGCGTAGTATGGTGTTTGGCTATAGCTGCAATCAAGAGTCATAGCGTAGCCATCTGTCATAGTGTAGACCGCTCACTGGATCAAGAGGTCGATGGCTTGATTTGTGGGAAGTATAATTTCAAAAAGGAGAAAGGTTATGACAGCATAAGCTTTCCTAGGTGTCCTCCGGACGAATTCAGTCCAGTGTATGTTATTACGAACGTTGCTTATTGATGAGGATCATGTCGCTTCTGTTTGTCTGGAGATCTATGATTGCTACTATTCGTGCATATTCCCCACTGGGGAGAGACCCACTATTCACCCTCTACTGCTAACCCCAACATTGTTTATTTAAAAATATGTTATAATGGACAGTTGGGGTAGGTTTTCTACTGTCGGGGCGTCACAGTAGTATGCCATGTGCGATCCTGTGGCGTCCCACTCCAAGGCGGTGAAGGCGGACCGCTGGGTTTTAGTGGGTAGTCTGGACGTGTCCAGGAGCTCCACATAACCGTTCGGGTCCCCCGGGCTCGAGCGGTATGCGTAAATGCATTTCCCAGCGTTACCAAAAAAAAGGTTTTCTAGTGTAGAGGCATGTGGAGATTGAACGATGTCGGTGGGCGTGTATTATCTTAATGCGTTAGTAAGTATAATGATTGTCATGTGCGCCTTGCGTCGCGGCGCGGGGCGAGCGTCGCCGGCAGCAGGCGGAGGATTCCAGTCAGTGGATGTTTACACTCGAGCTCCGGTTGCATCGTTAGCCATCGGCGACGGACTCTGCTACCCATCAGTTTGTTGCCAGCGCTGGACTGATTCGAAAGTGCAGTGTCAAGTATCTATTGTGGACCACCCTTGCACCAGACCCATTATTCAGTAACGATTGGTCAATAACGCATTTTAATTGATAAATTATTATAGGTATTCGCGGTTCAGATGATTATTCCTTTTTGGTTTGAAGAAGGATTAATGAATCCTTAGAGGGTGAGTGCTAACCTTTTAGTTAAACCTGAACGAGATTGTGTCAAATTGTTACCCAAGTACCATTATAAATATACCTATATTTTAAAATTAGGTAATAATTTACCCTAATAATTGGTTACAACATGACATCAATTCTGATGTCTACATATCGACTGAATTAAATTAGTTACAGCTTTACATATTGCTGTCTCGTTTATTTATTAAGACGATGATCAGGATAGCAATACATTATATTTGGTGAAGTTTAGTAGGCTTAGGGCCTTATAAATATTAAATGATTTAGAAAGTACGATTCAACATCTATGATAAATTTTGATTTTGCGTGAGCCCCGCCAACATCCATACTATCATAAATACGAGTATACTACTATAAAGATACTTTTATTTTTCAGATTTAAATAGTGACGAACTATAAGTAATAATAATCATAAATAATAATATAACTCACAGTTATCTGTTATCGTTAATAAGTTAATACTTAGGTACCAACCTACTTTTGAATTAAACTTTCACGTCATATTTATATAGGAACCCTGGTTACACAAGAAAATGTTCGTATGAATGGTACAGCTACCAGGGCCGTATAAACCATTAGAGTTAAGGATTGGCACGCGAAAAGGTTTTACGGTGGGCAAGCAGTTATGTTCCTCCCCGATATAACAGTGGCAACATAATAATTTCAGATAAAATAAAAAAATATACGTAACATAAACATTTCTCAAGTTGCAGTCTCTTCTAGATTTTTAGGGTTCCGTACGGATACATGGAACCCTAATAACATCGTCCGGTCCTTCCGTTCCCATATGTCACATGCCTCATGACTTCTACAGTTGAGAAATGCATGCAATTTTCTACAGACCTACTTCTTCTTTTGCAAAGAAAAGAAGACTTTTATTCATCAAATAGCCCCCACCCACTAA
This sequence comes from Pheosia gnoma, assembly GCA_905404115.1. NCBI lineage: Eukaryota > Metazoa > Arthropoda > Insecta > Lepidoptera > Notodontidae > Pheosia > Pheosia gnoma. Next base: position 5,711,231 of record FR989901.1, read on the forward strand.
ACGGTCGGTATTAATTTAATACTTACATTGACCAGTACCAAACCGTAAACGTCTTTAAATAACTTTTCAGGGGTACCTCCCCATATCTATAAATGGGGGATAATTTTGCGAAGTGCACTTCTTCGTGGTGCAGTGTTCCGTTGAATAATCTTTTTAAATGTGACAGTGTTCTTAAGTCAACCAGCCGTACCGTTTGAGGGATATCCTACCGATGTTTTAATAATGAGTAATGTCCAAACTGAAATTGCACCTATAAACTATCATCCCTCTTAGCAGGCTAATAGTGGAAACTAGCAATGCATGTTTGCTTGAGTAACCTGTAAGTACATATCGTGCCATATCGACGGAACCCTACAACTATGCGCGGTCTGTCACACACTTGGCTGGGATTTTTAATAAGAGTGATAAATATGTAATCAGGGGGCGGGTTTCTACAAATCAAACAAATAACTATATTATTTGACACGACTAAGTACTGTTGTCTGGCTAATACATTAATAACAAGGTAGTCGAGTTTAGTTTGAGTGAGCAAACAGAATCAGCGACACATCGTGAAACATGTTAGGTAGGTATGAAGGATTCAGAACAATTGAGATATTTATATTGCATGATTTCAGAAAGTACATGCCCGCCAGACGGTCTCACAACGCAGTATTGAAAATCGAAAGGAAACGGTATTGTTTCCAATAACGTGGAATCCACGTATGAAATCCGAGAGCCCGTTTTCCAGTCATATACTATTGACCTCAAAACAAAGAGCTATTATCCAGTAACAATGATATGCAATGTTGAAGGTTAACTTCATTATGATGGGAGTTTGAAGAAATTATATTAACCGTAGCAATGTCATTTTATTGGAGACTTTTGTTTATAAATCGTCTTGTCGACATTCTGACATCATATAACGGTTAAATAATGTGTGAAAGAAGCGCAGGTTCAATGGGAACTATACTTTATGAATAACCCTGTTTGTGGTAGGTATAGAAACAAATTAAACTTTTTAAACAAGTATTCGAACGTGACGACCCATATACAAGGGTTGCTGAGTTTGGGACCGTACATCTGGCGATATTATTATCATGTTATTATAATTGTATATGCGTTAGGAATGAAAATCTAGAGAGAAACGCAAGCGCAGAAGAGAAGGCAAGAGGAGTGTTTCATAGCAAACACAGTAGTGTGCAATGCTAAAGTTTCACCATGCATGTACTTACTTTGTTTGTTCTGAAATATTCCAATTAGCGTCGTAGATGTCCAAGAGAACCGTGATTATATCGCCTTAGAAGCTTTAGGGTAATGTATAAACAACAGGAATGTTATGTACAGTATACGTATAATTCTATATGTAACGTTTTTGTTGTCTTAAATTGCTCTCCGCACAACAGACTCGGGACAAGATTCGATGGATCAAGACATCGGCGATTAAAATAGTAAAAATTGTTTGCACACAATTAAAATAGTAAAAGTTGTACTGTATAATTGAAAAGCAATCGTCAATTGCAATGTATAACATAACATGTTAAATAATATAATCATAAAAAATCCTATTAAACACAAAGTATAAAAATTTAAATATCTCTTAAATGGTATTTCATTGCTTAAATATTTAATATTTTTATTATAATATGTTAATTTATGTGTAATTTAAATCCAAATAAATGCATTTTTTAGGATTATTATTAATTGTACATTTGTCATTACTAAATAAATGACTGGCTTTTAGTCGTTTTTGTTATAAGAATTGATATAATTATGAATTTATTAAACGACATAGAATTACATAAAATATTTAAACATATATATATATATAAATAGTTGTAGACTAAGACGTCTAGTAGACTGGGGACTTAAAAGCTTATTCTTTTTCTACACTGGTATTACTATAAAAAGTTATTATAAAAGGTTTACAAATCAACGGCAACTAATGAAGCTTCCATTTGTTTCTATAGATTCTTATAATCTTTCATCTTAATATTAATTGGTTACGTATTGTGACAGTTGTTAGGCAAGAATAATTTTATTTTAATCTTAATCATGTATTACGAAAGATGAATGATTATGAACAACCTACTTATTATATCACGAACTATTGCAATGGCAATTAATAAGCAATTAAAAACAAAATTACATGAAAATATACTGGGTACAACAAAATGACCGACATTCCTCTATAATGTCAGACCAGTGTCCTATAGAATAGAAACCATGTTCATATTTTGGATATAGCTAGCACAAGTGGACTTACTTGCCTTCAAAAATTCAATCCTAAATGCCTCTACTTAATGTTCAAATTTGACATTAATTACCTTTGTAAAAGACTAAAAATATGAAAATTATAACATCTGTTATTTTCGAGATTATCGGTCGTTCTGTTTCAACCAGTATGATTACATATTTGAGAATCAGAAATTATTATCTATAAGTGAAATTACATTCACATAAGATAATACATAAGAGCCTAAATACACAAGAGAACGTTCTGCGTTCCATGAAATCTATGAGATGCTGATCAACTGGTGTTTGCGCGGGCGCTATATATATTGAAGCCCATACAATGCAAAGAACGTACTATACAGAATTCAGAACGGGGAACGTGTTCACTATGTTTATGCTCTAAACATTAAAACATCCTTATTAAAATAAATTCAAGATCAAATTCGACGGACGAATATGGCGTATCTAGCTAATTGGATCACTATGCGCTAACTCAGTACCATTTCTAACTATGACACCAGGACGTCAACCACCTCAGTCCTCCCGTGACCATGGTTGCTGTAAAGCAGCCGAAACGTCGGGAACGTAAAAACGAAAAATAAACGCGATAAAATCCTTAAAAAATAGTTTTATTTCAACCATTTGTTATGTTTATCTTTTTTAGTGAAATGAGCCCTTGGTACGGGTCTACCTGAATGTTTTTGGTACGGGGCGGTGGATATGCCGCACGATGCCCTCTGCCTGGTACTCCAGGTTGCACGGCATCAGCAGCTCCTGACCTCCTTGGTGGAGCCATTTATTTGAAACTGCAATTTACAGAAGATCATATAATTAAGTTGCTGTGTTCAATTTTGGGTACTCGACCCCAGAATTATAGAAGTTTTAATAAATGTATAATGACATTACAAAACGTTGTATGGGTTTTGGTTGTTATTGTAAAAGTATTGTATAATTGAATAAATGTATTATATGAAATAAATAAAAGATTTGTATTAATGTAACGAACTGAAAAATGTATTGAATAGAAAGATGACAGATGAATAATAAAAAACTATAACAAATAACCAAAAAGAATATAAAAAAGGATTTATGTTTTCAACATAAACTGCCGGGGGCAAAATAATAAGAATTGTACTTATAATAATAACACAACTGCTGTTTAAATAAATAATGATGATACTTAATTATAATTATTACATTTTAACAAGTAGTCAGGTCCATATATTACATTTCACACGGTTACCTATGTATGAAGGGAGCTTTACAGGTAAAGTATCTAGCCAGCCAAGAACAATCTTGGAGTCACAAAAAAGATGTACATTTGTAATTCCTAGAATAGATAACACGTGAGAAGTAAGTTTTGCTTTGACCTGGAATGTGAAACTCACTGTCGGCCAAGGCAACATGCTTTGGTATTATAAAGCCGCTTAAATCAATATGCTTTTGGGGAAGCTCCGATGTAATCTTGTTTATTACAGAACAAGTGACATTTAATTGAAAACTATTTACCAATGAATCAATGCGCAAGTGAATGCCTTTATTGGTAAAATTATTGCACGTGCCACCCAGTGTACCTATATTCTTATGCATGTCAATTGATGGCAACTCTAGCTCCTTTGCCAAGGCAGTGGTGCAGAATGAAGTCTGGCTGCCGCAGTCAAGCAAAGCTCTTACGACAAACCTTTTATTATTGGCTCCGGTCACTAAAACCTTTGCAGTTGGCAGTAGGACACTATCAGCGACAGATTGCGATGTATGCAAGTTTACCAGTTGTGATTGTTCATTCTCTTTTGCCTCAAGTGCAGGTTTCTTCTCATCAATATGAATTAATGTGTTATGTAATCTGGAATTACAAATGTAACATTGAAAATTGTATCTACACTTTTGTGTATGTAAGGTAAGGCAAAGTTGACACAAATTGTTTTTAACTACATACTCATTTCTTTTCTGGGGTGACTCTGCCTTGAATAAAGGACATCTATATAATTTATGGTCCTCAGAACACATAATACATTGAGCATATCTTTGTATCTTATTGAAAGTGGCAATGTTAACAGAATACACTTTACCTTGAGACTTCTCACTCATAGTGGGACTGGCCTCCAGAGAGGCTGCACGTTTTTCTAAGAAATTTAGTAACTCGTCAACTTGTACGACCTTTGTGTTGTCCGGTCAGAGTGAAATAATCTTACTGTAAAAGAGTCGAGCTTACGTACTAATATGCATGATAGCATTGCATCCCAATGGCTAATAGGCTGGCTGAGGTTCTTTAGAGCGCTGAGATGTTGTCTCACCTTTGCTACGAAATCCCTCAATTGATGCGCAGTACCGCGGTTAATGCTACATAAATCTAGCAAGGATGTCACATGGTTATTCACCAATAGCGCGGGATTGTCATACCTCTTACGCAGTAAATCCAGAGCAGACTCGTACGATATACCTATAATTGGCAAGTTGTCAATAAGCTGTAACGGTTCTCCTCTTAGATACTTCTTGAGAAAGCAAAGCCGTTCTATATCAGAAATCCTGGAATCATTATGCACAATCGCCTGGAACATTTCACTGAAAGGTTTGTATGCTGCAACGTTTTTTCCGTCGAAGATGGGAATCTCAAGAGCCGGCAGCTTTGCCCTATTGTTAATGGCTTTTAATGGATCTCCGTGAGGGGATTGATTCATACGCTCTTCTAAAGTAGCCATCAAATATAAGTAGCGTTCTTCTATCTCATCCTCCTCTGTGGCTGTTTCCCCCAAAAGTTGTAAATGCAATGCAATTTCTTTGAAAGAATTGTAAGTTTCTACCAAATTGATTCGCCGTACCTTAAGTTCATCTTGCGTAAATTTTGCTTCGCCCTCGAGGTGCGTCTTGAGGCGCATGAATGAAGCCTTACATTGTCCTTTTTGAGCTATTAGTTTTCTTTTGGTCATCTCCTCCATGGCGAGACACGGGCGAAAAAAAACCAAAAGAGGTTCAGCAAATGAATTTCGTTTGAACGTTTTTATCCGAAATAGCTTTGTTGTAAATTATGAATTAGGATATTAGACTGAAATTCGGCACCATGTAAAAGTTGTATAATTGAATAAATGTATTATATGAAATAAATAAAAGATTTGTATTAATGTAACGAACTGAAAAATGTATTGAATAGAAAGATTACAGATGAATAATAAAAAACTATAACAAATAACCAAAAAGAATATAAAAAAGGATTTATGTTTTCAACAGTTATTTTGCCATGATGTGGCCCAAATTCACGTAATTATACCAAATACAATACATCTGCGGCTTCCATTTTCTTAAGACCATTGGGCAACAATAGTTCATTACATCTTCGTCGTCAGATGGACGCCCAGGTTATATCAAGGTTGTTATTGGTCATTATCGACCTGGATAATCAAGACTATTTTCGCATGGAATACTACGACCTAGCGCAACAGCTTGCCTTTGATGTTATATGTGTGCTGTACTCACCCCACTTGGAGCCGCGCAGCACGGGGCAGGCGGCGTGGCGGGTGGCCAGGTCGCCCTCGCCGGAGGGGTGCAGGTTGATGTTATATGTGTGCTGGGTGCTGTACTCACCCCACTTGGAGCCGCGCAGCACGGGGCAGGCGGCGTGGCGGGTGGCCAGGTCGCCCTCGCCGGAGGGGTGCAGGTTGATGTTATATGTGTGCTGGGTGCTGTACTCACCCCACTTGGAGCCGCGCAGCACGGGGCAGGCGGCGTGGCGGGTGGCCAGGTCGCCCTCGCCGGAGGGGTGCAGGTTGATGTTATATGTGTGCTGGGTGCTGTACTCACCCCACTTGGAGCCGCGCAGCACGGGGCAGGCGGCGTGGCGGGTGGCCAGGTCGCCCTCGCCGGAGGGGTGCAGGTTGTTGTTATATGTGTGCTGGGTGCTGTACTCACCCCACTTGGAGCCGCGCAGCACGGGGCAGGCGGCGTGGCGGGTGGCCAGGTCGCCCTCGCCGGAGGGGTGCAGGTTGATGTTATATGTGTGCTGGGTGCTGTACTCACCCCACTTGGAGCCGCGCAGCACGGGGCAGGCGGCGTGGCGGGTGGCCAGGTCGCCCTCGCCGGAGGGGTGCAGGTTGATGTTATATGTGTGCTGGGTGCTGTACTCACCCCACTTGGAGCCGCGCAGCACGGGGCAGGCGGCGTGGCGGGTGGCCAGGTCGCCCTCGCCGGAGGGGTGCAGGTTGATGTTATATGTGTGCTGGGTGCTGTACTCACCCCACTTGGAGCCGCGCAGCACGGGGCAGGCGGCGTGGCGGGTGGCCAGGTCGCCCTCGCCGGAGGGGTGCAGGTTGAGCCAGAAGGCGGCGGAGCGCGCCACCGGGAACACGCTCAGCCCCAGCTCCGTGAACACCGTGGCGCCGCCTTGCGCCACGTCCGACATCTGAACACGGTACCGGGGTGTAGCAACTTTATGCCGGAAAAATTGGAGACTGATTTTGTAAAGGCGTATGAGCCTATCGGCGGTTATGATAATAGTGTCAACTAGAAAGCCTTTTTCTGAACTTTTGCGAGGATTGCTACATGAAATTCGATTTATAACTTATAAAAAAACAAAGAAATATTGCGATATAATTACAGCAATATAAATGTAATTACAATTACACTTAGTTTTTAATGCAATATCTTAAATTCCTAAATATATAATTATATATAATTCTTAAATATATATATATATATATATATATATATATATATATATATATATATATATATATATATATATATATATAGATATATATATATATATATTTACGATACCTTATCAACAGTCGGAGCCATAACTATTTCTTAGATTACTTGCTACGTGTATTATTATGTGCATGGTAGTTTTACCCAGTATACCGCATATATTAGGAACAGAGGTTAGTAGGGGGGTAGTACTTCTTTTCATTATCATCAAGGGATCAAAATACAATTAAATTAAATTAAAAATACTCGACACTGACAGCAATGGCTCAAGGGTTATTGCCGATTGCCAAGAATTAAATGTAAAAGATAACGAACCAAGACAAACATGAGATGAGACAAAAATATATATGTGCGTTTGTGTTGAACAGATGCCGGGAACCTAGGACATTTGAATGTTCCAGTACCCTCAGTATCACATCTACATTCATTTGATAGACATTGATCGGTGCGACAATTAATAACACTTGTTTAATAGTAATATATACTCACGTAAAATAGTACGGTCGCTATTCTGTTGTCGCTAAATTTAGTGAACGCGGCCTCTTTTTTCTGTAAAATTTAATAATGTTTTTTTTCATGACTTCCTTAGGCTTGAAGCTCACTGATCGTACGACACGTAATAGTAGACGGAAAAGTATATACGGCATGTCGCAGCCACGTTATTTTTGAAAACCAATGAGTATCCTTCTCCGGCCTGAAGTATGAACATAGAAAGCTGAAGACATTTTCAACCTTATATTTGGTATTCTTAAGAATACATTTACAATGTTTACAAAGAATTTAGAATAAAATTATCCTGTGCGATGTTGTGTCATGCCGACCGCTGAGTGAGCGCTGGGCCTTAGTTATACTTACTAGTACTACAGATAAGTTATAATTAATAAATTAATCTACTGGAATATAATATAATTAATAAACTCGAATCGTTAGGATGAGATCGCTAACCACCAAACTGATGTAAGTTATGTTATGGCGCAATGTACTGGGGGTTTATTCATCATGTTCTTCATCTAATATAACATGCTATATTGTTTTGTTACAATACTGAATGTCTATCATTTCATTGATATATCATTCAAACAACTTTGCAACAACCAACAACTCACCGTCGCAAACTCATATCGGTGAGCCGGCGTGAGATGAGGACGATGGTGTCCGAGTCCGAGTCGCGGAGCCACGACGGCAGTTATAACAGAACTCACCCTCGCGAAGTCGTAGTGCGGCTCATAATGTCCTCCTATGCCGTAGTTGACGACCTGCAGCTCCTCGGCGCTCATCATGCTGAGGCCGGTCATGTCGGTGACTCGGCGCGAGATGCGCGCGACGGTCTCCGAGTCCGAGTCGCGGAGCCACGCTGACTTGCTGATGCGGTATTTAGCAGGCACTGATTCACCGGTTTCAGAGTCATAAACCAGGGCGCGTTTAAACTGTATAGGCGAGGAAAGCATCACCATTTAAACACGGTATTTCAGTAAATAAACACAAAAATGTTTTAAGTATGTTTTGAAATATAGATCTCTTATTTTGGTATGTATCATTAATACAAAATATATCCAAAGTGAATCGTATTTATATCGTTCCGGAGTTCAGAAAGCTAAATTTAACTTATAATAAAAAAATGTCAAGATTAAGGTAAAAAAGTCAAGATTAAGTTGCTTAATATTATCGCCTCAATAAAAATGTCAAGTTGCTACATTTGAGTGGTGTTTAAGTGGGCAGGCCATCCGGTTTCACTAACCTTAGGCATGGCCATGTCTTTAATTTGTCGTATTTCTTCTTCGCTCAGCACTTCGTGGAACAGCACAACGTCGGGATCGAGGTACATCACCTCCATCTTGATGGGGGCCAGCTTCAGGAACGGATGGTTTTCAGTCATATACCGACATGTTAACCTAATAAAACGATAATAAGAAGTTTCTTCTAAAAATTTGCTTTGCAACACACGATTCTGGCTTCATAAAGAACTTATCTTCTAAAAAATGCTCTGTAATCGAATATTTATTCTATGAATTTACCAATGTGAGTCCAGTATTCAGCCGCAAGTTGTAGTAAACTTGCAGCGTGGATTTAATTTAAGCTCAGCATGGTGATATGTTACATACTGGACCAATTTATATTGTCTATTTTCTGTCTCGGGAAATGGAAGTTCCCCCAGAATGGTCGAACTGATGTCCACGTGTACGGAGTTGTGGAAATTGCTTGTACTAAATTAATAGTAGGTATAATATTAATTTAATATTAGGTAATCTTAATCTTAATATATATAAATCTCGTGTCACAATGTTTGTCCTCAATGGACTCCTAAACCACTTAACCGATTATAATAAAATTCGCACACCATGTGCAGTTCGATCCAACTTGAGAGATAGGATAGTTTATATCTCAATTTATTTTATATGGCAAAACAACGTTTGCCGAGTCAGCTAGTAGGTATATATAATTGACGACCTGATTAGCGCAGTTGGTAGAGACGCTGCTTTCTGTGCCAAGTGTCTCAGGTTTGAATCCTGGTGTGAACAAACATTGTGTGATGAGCGCGAATGTTAAAACATATTTCTACCTACCTCCTTGACACCTCGCTCGGTATCGTCATGTCGCCGCGGCACAGAGCCTCGTACGCTTTCCTCTCCTTGGCGTACCCCGTCAACTCCTTCACCGGTTCCTCCTCCTCTGGTTTCTCATCACCGAGTTCCTAACACATGAGATAATAAAAATATTTTTTAGCTATATTTTGATTATTAAAAAGACTATTGACCAAAGGTACTCGCAATAGTGACGATGCTCTAAAAACAAGTTATATAATACACTGGTTATTGGCCTCTTAACAAAAAAAGATGTTGCCAACTAGTATTTATGCTGATGCGAGTAATAATTATTATATTTGTATGAAATAATAACCCTTCTGAATATTTAATTGACACTCATTTATATAAAAATGACTATTTAACCGATATTATTTTTTAACCCTTAATAGCCTAGAGTTTCAATTTTGATACCAATCTTTTAAACCGAATGTTCACATTACTATTAGTTTTTTTTTATAGGTTGGCTGTACGTATTTTACTGTTGTATAATATTCTTTCCAACGAAATTAAAAAAAAATCAAATGTCATTATTATTAAACACAGTAACATTAAACACAGTAATATTAAAAATAAATCACTTTCGTAAATCAGGCTACTAAGGGTTAACTAAATTTATGTGTCTGTTTGAATGGTTAAAAAACTCATCTCATCCACGCGCTTGAAGTCGTCACCACTTCTACTCCAATATATATGAGACTAGCTACTGCCACGGCTCCATCCGCGATACCTCGATGCAACATAGTCAGGGATTATGAAGCTTCCTGATTGTGAAAAAGTTTAAAATCGTTCCTGAGAATCCATAGGCCACTCACAAACTTTTATCTCATTTTTTAATGTAAGTATATATATATATATATATATATATATATAAATAAATACCCCTCGTCTTTGCTTTTTAAGTCTATCGTCTTCTTCGGCGACACTCTTTTCGTAGTGAGGAACGTTGGCATTAGCTTTTGTATGCTGCGGATCAATAACCAACAGCTTCTGCGTCCATTCCAATGCTTTTTTAATGTCCCCTGTAATATAAAATATCGTAACGGTACCCACTAGAAAACTATACCCAGCAGTGGTCAACAAAGTTAATAAAAAGAACTAACTCGGTCTCGATTATGCTGAGACTGATTGAAAATACAGACCCATTAAATAATATTCGAAACTAATGTACTCCAATATGTCCGATTCTGTGAACGGGTGGGGTATATCTTCGGTTCTGTATTTCCGCAGAGCTTCCATCATCCACTCTAATGCGTTCGTGTAATCTTTCTCATTGTACAGCACTCGGCCGAGCTCGTAACAGTCACCGGCTGTCATTGGAGTACTAAAAATGAATAATAAGGAAATTTTACTATAATCGAGGCAGTGTTATAGTATAAAGTGGCTTAGCATTTTTAGTTATTTAAAAACGGCAGGTCAGGTATTATCACTCTTATTTTCATTTGTCACACATTCTTTCTCATTCTTAATTTATAAGAAGAGTGAGACAAAGTTAATAAGTATTTTTGTGTTTATTGTAGCTACGCTCGCGTTGGTGTTGAGAACTAAAAGCATTGTGTTACTTTACATTTTGCGTAATTTTAATTAAACATTTTATTCGTATTTTATACCCATAAAAATTAGACAAGTAATTAGATTGATTTTATCAAATAAATAATTTCCAAATGGAACAATTAACATACAGAAAACTTACCAAAAGACATTAAATATCTGAAAATACCCACTTCTAAATCACAAACCCACCATTAATTAATAAATAAAAACGAATATAACCAAAAATACCCAAACCTACCTAAACTATTTAAAAAATAACCGAAAAACCTAGAACTACTCAAAAATACCAGAAACCATACCGAAACTTCCATAAATACCCGAAACTAATCCGAAATACCCAAAAAATACTCAAAACCATACGAAAATACCCAAAAATAACAGAAATCAGCCGAATCCAGGTAGATTCGACTGATTTCTGTTATTTTTGGGTATTATACTAAACATACGCGAATCTATCCCAAAGTAACCAAAATTGTGAGAGCTATAAAAAAAACATACTAAAGGAAAATACCCGAATATATCCGAACTACTCAGCAACATTATACAAATCGAATAATCACCATCATGAGCCAAACCGCCACAAGTTTCTTATATTCTAAAAACTTTAAGTGTCACCCTCGTAATGACGGCATTCTGTAGGCACAAAAATGGGCTCCCCCTTCATCGGATTTTAGAAAAAAATAATTAAAAGTATTGAATTAAATCTCCAAAATCAAAGTGACAAATTACAATAAAATAAAATTACCTATAAACAATGCCATTTAACTTTCCCTCGGCGAGGTCTTTCACGTCCAAATGATATGTTTCCTGCAGCCTGGTGAGCGCCTGCGCAGCTCCGGTCAAGTCCTCCATCGCTGGGTATTTCACACCCTCGCGGTTCATTGTTACGTTTTTTATGAACTCTGCAAAAGAGGCAATTGTATTAAACAAACAATTACATAATTCATTATTTTGAAGTATTCAGCTTTAATTAGGATATAATCCGTGGTTTAGTTCACGCGTTTAAAGGAACGCATTGTTATTTTATTACAAAAATCTGGGACATTAATACCTCATACTTTTTTAATGAGAACACATAATGTATGCTCACTTTATAGAAATCTGGTTAGGAACTAATGCCTAGGAAATATACACTTTTAACTTACCTGTTTCTAATTTAATACTGGTTTCCATGAACTCTAGATCGGTTGTCAGTCTTTTGATTAAAGTGAATGCGTTAATTGGATTACCCAAATAATTAGGTATATCTTCCATTGCTTTATCGTGTTCCCTTTTGTAGAGGCTTAAATGCCTGTAAATAGAGATGGCATGATTGAAATCGGATTATCCTAAATAGTGTTAATGAACACGCAAGCTAGCCGAGTGCGCATACGAACGAGCCAAAACGAGCTCGTCTTCGTTCGCCTCCACTTTGCCATAATGTTATAATAAGTAGGAACCTCGCCTTGGTCTTGCAAGTCCATGACTTTGGGCAACAATAGCGAAATGAATTAAGCTATTTTTGTCTAATATTCATTAAATATTTAAGTACATACCTTTTTAAATCCTCGAGTCTACTCTGTTCCTTGGTAATATAATAATCTAAATCATCTATAACTCTTTTGTGCGTTTCTAGTAAATGCTCCACTTCCGCTATCGCTGTGAATACTTCCGCCTGCGTCCACCGGAACAAATCATACAATAAGGTGAAACATATTATGTGCAGTATGTTTAGATTGGGAACCATTTTAGTAACTCGATGTCTGGTCTGTAGAAAAAGAAATAGCGTTATAATAAGATATGAACTCAGTAGTTACAGTTTCGTTATGTAAAGTCGACCAAAAATCTGCTTTATTACCTTAAGGTTGAATATCATTTACACATCGTAGAATCGCAAGTGTTATTTTTGTCATTTGTTAAACCAAGCCGAGTTGTGCAGTACGAATCTTCGTGGGTGTGTTATGAGTTTTCGGAGAACGTAACACATACACAAGATCCCGACAATGCCATAGCGGCCGCCCGCCAGGCATATCACCACAGATCATATATCTGTGCATATCACCCACCTGCCAGGAAGATGTTTCTATTTTCCTACCCATCCCCACACCCACCTTATAGTAAAAAGGTTGTGAGTCAGGCGAAACATTACATAATGTAGGGACAGTCTCACACATTATTATCCTTATACAAAGTCGGTGAATCTGTTTGCTAAATAATAATTTCACGATGTTATTAAATTTTTACGACCTCGGCATAGTGAATTAGATGCCACGATGTTTTGAGTTTGCTTATAAATTTACCTAAAGCGATACAATACTCCAATGTTTGTAAAAACCGGAACTTTAACTAACTTTGGAGTGTTGTTTCATTTGAAATTAATGTTGAAGCTAATTGAATAGACACATTCTTACAATTGCATTGCATACAATGCATTACAAAATCCAGTAGTTACAAACAAAAAAATACGACTGTTATCAAAATTGAAATATTCAATAAATTTAAATAGGTTTAAATTTATCGTAAAAAATGCTATAAGCTTCAAAAATTTCGCGCCCTGACCAAGCGATTTTTTTTACTATTTTTGGGTTTTTTTCGCATAGTTTGGATTATTTTTGGGTATTTCGGATTAGTTTCGAATATTTATGCAAGTTCCGGATGATTACGGGTAGTTTTGAGTAGTTCTGGGTTCTTCACGTAAGTATTTTGGAGTAGTTTAGGTAGGTTTGGGTATTTTCGGTTATTTTGGGTTGTATTCGTTTTTTTTTCGGATATTTTTAAGTATTTTTTTTTGTTATTTTAAGATTATTCATGTATTTTGGTTAGTTTTCGGTAGATTCGGTGGTAAAATTCGGTTGTTCCATTCTGAATTCATTATTTCAACAAAATCGATCTAATTACTGGTGTAATTTTTTATGGGTTATTGATTATTTACATAAAAATATTTTACTAAAATCACGCAAAAACGTCTCAAATGATTTGGGTATTTTTTTTTACTTACATAGTGTCAGTAATTTGTAATAGCACAAGCGTACCACAGATAAATCTATTACGACAATAACCACATACTAAATTGAAAACTTGCTTAATAAATAAAGAAATACAATAAGTTATAAAAATAAAACACTAAGAGAAAGAATAACATTTTGTTACCTACTACTAAAGGTTAGTAGCTATCTGTCTTCTTAAAACCGTCTTCATGGGCTGAATATATTATGCATAGTGCACAATTCTGTTAACGGTTTCATTATTTTAATTGTTCATTCGTGTCACGAAAAACCAATAATGATGGTTTGATTAGCGTACGGTAAAAAATTAAACACCTAACTACCGTCGTGTGTAATAATCGCATTACCACATTTATTACGACTTCGTGACGATTCTTTTGTTTATGAACAGGACCTTGAGTGTACTTAAAGCAGATTTAGGTTTCTTCGATAGCTTTACCGGTGTTCTATACTATTCATAATACATAAGCTGAAAAAAATATTTGGAGGACTTCCTCTGTGTGGAAATGTGGGGTTAAGTGGGGCGGCGGCGTGCCTATCAGTAAAGGTGTGGACACTACTTAAAAATTACCCGTGTGTCTTTTACAAGTTTCATCTTTAAAAGTCCATTACTTAACTATTTCGTTCGACGTGAACGTCTTAAGTCTCAGGATACCGTGAGTATACCTAAAACGTGAGCGTAAGCTCCAGTATTATACAAAAGTACGCTCGTTTGACGGAAACCTAAGTTATGCCCGTTATGTTGGCTTTTACATTTTCTGTATAACCACCACATAACCTAGAGGAATATTCCTTGTATAGCATTTCTGTTGGCTGTCAATTTTTTATCTGGTTAAAACAATACTCATATTTCATTTTGCCTCCATTATTTAAGCCATTCAATTTTAAAAAGTAAAGAAGACGAACGAGCATTGAACCGGGGGCCAAAGTATTTCTGAAATGAAAACAATTGCCCCACAACTTGAGCTCTAGATAGAGCAAGAGGAAGACCCACAAAGAAGTGGATGGATTGTTTTAAAAGCGATATGAAGGAGGTTGGAGTAGACGCGAGTATAAGGGAAAAGCGAGATGAATGGATGAAAAAGACATACTGCGACGATCCCAGATAATGGGGAAAGGTGATTTTACTTATTTCCGACATATATTAATTACCTGTTGGATGTACCTTACAGTGTGGAATGCTAAAGATTTACCATGCATGTACTTACTTTGTTTGTTCTGAAATATTCCAATTAGCGTCGCAGACGTGTAAGTGAACCGTGATTATATCGTCTTAGAAGCTTTAGGGTAATGTATAAACAACAGGAATGTTATGTACAGTATACGTATAATTCTATATGTAACGTTTTTATTGTCTTAAATTGCTCTCCGCACAACAGACTGGGGACAAGATTCGATGGATCAAGACATCGGCGAACGTCTAGCATACTATATTTATAATGAAAACACAATTAAAATAGTAAAAGTTGTACTGTATAATTGAAAAGCAATCACAAATTGCAATGTATAACATAACATGTTAATAATATAATCATAAACAATGCTATTAAACTTAAAGTATACAAATTAAAATATCTCTTAAATGGTAATTCATTGCTTAAAAATATTTTCATATAAGTATGTTAGTTTATGTGTAATTTAAATCCAAATAAATGCATTTTTTAGGGTAATGATTAATTGTACATTTTTCATTACTAAATAAATGACTGGCTTTTAGTCGTTTTTGTTATAATAATTGATATAATTATAAATGTATTAAGCAACATAGAATTACATAAAATATTTAAACATATATATATAATTATAGACTAAGACCTCTAGTAGACTGGGGACTTAAAAGCTTGTCCTTTTTCTACACTGGTATTACTATAAAAAGTTTACAAATAAACGGCAACTAGTGAAGCCTCCATTTGTTCCTATAGATTCTTGTAAGCTTTCATCTTAATATTAATTGGTTACGTATTGTGACAGTTGTTAGGCAACAATAATTTTATTTAATCTTAATCATGTATTACGAAAGATGAATGATTACGAACTGCTTATTATATCCGAACATTTGCAATGGCAATAAAAAAAATGTAACATGAAAATATACTGGGTACAACAAAACGACCAACATTCCTCTATAATGTCAGACCAGTGTCCTATAGAATAGAAACCATGTTAATATTTTGCATATAGCTAGTACACGTTGACATACTTCCAAAATTCAATCCTAACTACCTCTACTTAATGTTCAAATTTGACATTAATTACCTTTGTAAAAGACTAAAAATATGAAAATTGTTTATTAGCACAAAACAAAGAACTATATATAAAATAACATCTGTCATTTTCTAGATTATCGGTCGTTCTGTTTCAACCAGTATGATTACCTTATTCGAGAATCAGAAATTATTATTACACATGATCAGAAATTATTATTATACATTCACATAAGATGATACAAAAGAGCCCAAATACACAGGAGAACGTTTTGCGTTCCATGAAATGTATGAGATGCTGAACAACTGGTGTTTGCGCGGGCAGTATATAAATTGAAGCCCATACAATGCAAAGAACGTACGATACAGAATCCAGAACGGGGAACGTGTTCACTATGTTTGTGCTCTTAACATTATAACATCCTTATTAAAATAAATTCAAGATCAAATTCGACGGAAGAATATGGCGTATCTAGCTAATTGGATCACTATGCGCTAACTCAGTACCATATGTTATGTTTATCTTTTTTAGTGAAATGAGCCCTTGGTACGGGTCTACCTGAATGTTTTTGGTACGGGGCGGTGGATATGGCGCACGATGCCCTCTGCCTGGTACTCCAGGTTGCACGGCATCAGCAGCTCCTGACCTCCTTGGTGGAGCCATTTATTTGAAACTGCAATTTACAGATGACCATTTAATTAAGTATCGTAAATTAGCTGTGAACATGCTGTGTTCAATTTTGGGTAGTCGACTCCAGAATTATAGAAGTTTTAATAAATTTATAATGACATTACAAAACGTTGTATGGGTTTTGGGTGTTATTTTGCCATATACCAAATACATCACATTTGGGTGTTCTATTTTCGCAAGACCTTTGGGCAACACTAGTTCCTTATATCTTCGTCGTCAGATGGACCCGGACGCCCAGGTTATATGAAGGTTGTTATTGGTCATTATCGTCCTGGATACTCAAGATTATTTTCGCATGGAATACTACGACCTAGCGCAACAGCTTGCCTTTGCCTTTGATGTTATATGTGTGCTGTGTGCAGGTACTCACCCCACTTGGAGCCGCGCAGCACGGGGCAGGCGGCGTGGCGGGTGGCCAGGTCGCCCTCGCCGGAGGGGTGCAGGTTGATGTTATATGTGTGCTGGGTGCTGTACTCACCCCACTTGGAGCCGCGCAGCACGGGGCAGGCGGCGTGGCGGGTGGCCAGGTCGCCCTCGCCGGAGGGGTGCAGGTTGATGTTATATGTGTGCTGGGTGCTGTACTCACCCCACTTGGAGCCGCGCAGCACGGGGCAGGCGGCGTGGCGGGTGGCCAGGTCGCCCTCGCCGGAGGGGTGCAGGTTGATGTTATATGTGTGCTGGGTGCTGTACTCACCCCACTTGGAGCCGCGCAGCACGGGGCAGGCGGCGTGGCGGGTGGCCAGGTCGCCCTCGCCGGAGGGGTGCAGGTTGATGTTATATGTGTGCTGGGTGCTGTACTCACCCCACTTGGAGCCGCGCAGCACGGGGCAGGCGGCGTGGCGGGTGGCCAGGTCGCCCTCGCCGGAGGGGTGCAGGTTGATGTTATATGTGTGCTGGGTGCTGTACTCACCCCACTTGGAGCCGCGCAGCACGGGGCAGGCGGCGTGGCGGGTGGCCAGGTCGCCCTCGCCGGAGGGGTGCAGGTTGATGTTATATGTGTGCTGGGTGCTGTACTCACCCCACTTGGAGCCGCGCAGCACGGGGCAGGCGGCGTGGCGGGTGGCCAGGTCGCCCTCGCCGGAGGGGTGCAGGTTGATGTTATATGTGTGCTGGGTGCTGTACTCACCCCACTTGGAGCCGCGCAGCACGGGGCAGGCGGCGTGGCGGGTGGCCAGGTCGCCCTCGCCGGAGGGGTGCAGGTTGATGTTATATGTGTGCTGGGTGCTGTACTCACCCCACTTGGAGCCGCGCAGCACGGGGCAGGCGGCGTGGCGGGTGGCCAGGTCGCCCTCGCCGGAGGGGTGCAGGTTGATGTTATATGTGTGCTGGGTGCTGTACTCACCCCACTTGGAGCCGCGCAGCACGGGGCAGGCGGCGTGGCGGGTGGCCAGGTCGCCCTCGCCGGAGGGGTGCAGGTTGATGTTATATGTGTGCTGGGTGCTGTACTCACCCCACTTGGAGCCGCGCAGCACGGGGCAGGCGGCGTGGCGGGTGGCCAGGTCGCCCTCGCCGGAGGGGTGCAGGTTGATGTTATATGTGTGCTGGGTGCTGTACTCACCCCACTTGGAGCCGCGCAGCACGGGGCAGGCGGCGTGGCGGGTGGCCAGGTCGCCCTCGCCGGAGGGGTGCAGGTTGATGTTATATGTGTGCTGGGTGCTGTACTCACCCCACTTGGAGCCGCGCAGCACGGGGCAGGCGGCGTGGCGGGTGGCCAGGTCGCCCTCGCCGGAGGGGTGCAGGTTGATGTTATATGTGTGCTGGGTGCTGTACTCACCCCACTTGGAGCCGCGCAGCACGGGGCAGGCGGCGTGGCGGGTGGCCAGGTCGCCCTCGCCGGAGGGGTGCAGGTTGATGTTATATGTGTGCTGGGTGCTGTACTCACCCCACTTGGAGCCGCGCAGCACGGGGCAGGCGGCGTGGCGGGTGGCCAGGTCGCCCTCGCCGGAGGGGTGCAGGTTGATGTTATATGTGTGCTGGGTGCTGTACTCACCCCACTTGGAGCCGCGCAGCACGGGGCAGGCGGCGTGGCGGGTGGCCAGGTCGCCCTCGCCGGAGGGGTGCAGGTTGATGTTATATGTGTGCTGGGTGCTGTACTCACCCCACTTGGAGCCGCGCAGCACGGGGCAGGCGGCGTGGCGGGTGGCCAGGTCGCCCTCGCCGGAGGGGTGCAGGTTGATGTTATATGTGTGCTGGGTGCTGTACTCACCCCACTTGGAGCCGCGCAGCACGGGGCAGGCGGCGTGGCGGGTGGCCAGGTCGCCCTCGCCGGAGGGGTGCAGGTTGATGTTATATGTGTGCTGGGTGCTGTACTCACCCCACTTGGAGCCGCGCAGCACGGGGCAGGCGGCGTGGCGGGTGGCCAGGTCGCCCTCGCCGGAGGGGTGCAGGTTGATGTTATATGTGTGCTGGGTGCTGTACTCACCCCACTTGGAGCCGCGCAGCACGGGGCAGGCGGCGTGGCGGGTGGCCAGGTCGCCCTCGCCGGAGGGGTGCAGGTTGATGTTATATGTGTGCTGGGTGCTGTACTCACCCCACTTGGAGCCGCGCAGCACGGGGCAGGCGGCGTGGCGGGTGGCCAGGTCGCCCTCGCCGGAGGGGTGCAGGTTGATGTTATATGTGTGCTGGGTGCTGTACTCACCCCACTTGGAGCCGCGCAGCACGGGGCAGGCGGCGTGGCGGGTGGCCAGGTCGCCCTCGCCGGAGGGGTGCAGGTTGATGTTATATGTGTGCTGGGTGCTGTACTCACCCCACTTGGAGCCGCGCAGCACGGGGCAGGCGGCGTGGCGGGTGGCCAGGTCGCCCTCGCCGGAGGGGTGCAGGTTGATGTTATATGTGTGCTGGGTGCTGTACTCACCCCACTTGGAGCCGCGCAGCACGGGGCAGGCGGCGTGGCGGGTGGCCAGGTCGCCCTCGCCGGAGGGGTGCAGGTTGATGTTATATGTGTGCTGGGTGCTGTACTCACCCCACTTGGAGCCGCGCAGCACGGGGCAGGCGGCGTGGCGGGTGGCCAGGTCGCCCTCGCCGGAGGGGTGCAGGTTGATGTTATATGTGTGCTGGGTGCTGTACTCACCCCACTTGGAGCCGCGCAGCACGGGGCAGGCGGCGTGGCGGGTGGCCAGGTCGCCCTCGCCGGAGGGGTGCAGGTTGATGTTATATGTGTGCTGGGTGCTGTACTCACCCCACTTGGAGCCGCGCAGCACGGGGCAGGCGGCGTGGCGGGTGGCCAGGTCGCCCTCGCCGGAGGGGTGCAGGTTGATGTTATATGTGTGCTGGGTGCTGTACTCACCCCACTTGGAGCCGCGCAGCACGGGGCAGGCGGCGTGGCGGGTGGCCAGGTCGCCCTCGCCGGAGGGGTGCAGGTTGATGTTATATGTGTGCTGGGTGCTGTACTCACCCCACTTGGAGCCGCGCAGCACGGGGCAGGCGGCGTGGCGGGTGGCCAGGTCGCCCTCGCCGGAGGGGTGCAGGTTGAGCCAGAAGGCGGCGGAGCGCGCCACCGGGAACACGCTCAGCCCCAGCTCCGTGAACACTGTGGCGCCGCCTTGCGCCACGTCCGACATCTGAACACGGTACCAAGGCGTAATCAATTTTGCCGGGAAATTGGAGACTGATTTTGTAAAGGAGTATGAGCCTGTCGGCGGTTATGGTAGTAGTGTCAACTGGAAAGGCTTTTTCTGAACTTTTGCGAGGATTGCTACATGAAATTCGATTTATAACTTATAAAAAAACAAAGAAATATTGCGATATAATTACAGCAATATAAATGTAATTACAATTACACTTAGTTTTTAATGCAATATCTTAAATTCCCTATATATATATATATATATTTACGATACCTTATCAACAGTCGGAGCCATAACTATTTCTTAGATTACTCGCTACGTGTATTATTATGTGCATGGTAGTTTTACCCAGTATACCGCATATATTAGGAACAGAGGTTAGTAGGGGGGTAGTACTTCTTTTCATTATCATCAAGGGATCAAAATACAATTAAATTAAATTAAAAATACTCGACACTGACAGCAATGGCTCAAGGGTTATTGCCGATTGCCAAGAATTAAATGTAAAAGATAACGAACCAAGACAAACATTAGATGAGACAAAAATATATCTGTGCGTTTGTGTTGAACAGATGCCGGGAACCTAGGACATTTGAATGTTCCAGTACCCTCAGTATCACATCTACATTCATTTGATAGACATTGATCGGAGCGACAAATAATAACACTTGTTTAATAGTAATATATACTCACGTAAAATAGTACGGTCGCTATTCTGTTGTCGATAAATTTAGTGAACGCGGCCTCTTTTTTCTGTAAAATTTAATAATGTTTTTTTTTCATGACTTCCTTAGGCTTGAAGCTCACTGATCGTACGACACGTAATAGTAGACGGAAAAGTATATACGGCATGTCGCAAGCCACGTTATTTTTGAAAACCAATGAGTATCCTTCTCCGGCCTGAAGTATGAACATAGAAAGCTGAAGACATTTTCAACCTTATATTTGGTATTCTTAAGAATACATTTACAATGTTTACAAAGAATTAAGAATAAAATTATCCTGTGCGATTTTGTGTCATGCCGACCGCTGAGTGAGCGCTGGGCCTTAGTTATACTTACTAGTACTACAGATAAGTTATAATTAATAAATTAATCTACTGGAATATAATATAATTAATAAACTCGAATCGTTAGGATGAGATCGCTAACCACCAAACTGATGTAAGTTATGTTATGGCGCAATGTACTGAGGGGTTTATTCATCATGTTCTTCATCTAATATAACATGCTATATTGTTTTGTTACAATACTGAATGTTCATCATTTCATTGATATATCATTCAAACAACTTTGCAACAACCAACAACTCACCGTCGCAAACTCATATCGGTGAGTCGGCGTGAGATGAGGACGATGGTGTCCGAGTCCGAGTCGCGGAGCCACGACAGCAGTTTTAACAGAACTCACCCTCGCGAAGTCGTAGTGCGGCTCATAATGTCCTCCTATGCCGTAGTTGACGACCTGCAGCTCCTCGGCGCTCATCATGCTGAGGCCGGTCATGTCGGTGACTCGGCGCGAGATGCGCGCGACGGTCTCCGAGTCCGAGTCGCGGAGCCACGCTGACTTGCTGATGCGGTATTTAGCAGGCACTGATTCACCGGTTTCAGAGTCATAAACCAGGGCGCGTTTAAACTGTATAGGCGAGGAAAGCATCACCATTTAAACACGGTATTTCAGTAAATAAACACAAAAATGTTTTAAGTATGTTTTGAAATATAGATCTCTTATTTTGGTATGTATCATTAATACAAAATATATCCAAAGTGAATCGTATTTATATCGTTCCGGAGTTCAGAAAGCTAAATTTAACTTATAATAAAAAAATGTCAAGATTAAGGTAAAAAAGTCAAGATTAAGTTGCTTAATATTATCGCCTCAATAAAAATGTCAAGTTGCTACATTTGAGTGGTGTTTAAGTGGGCAGGCCATCCGGTTTCACTAACCTTAGGCATGGCCATGTCTTTAATTTGTCGTATTTCTTCTTCGCTCAGCACTTCGTGGAACAGCACAACGTCGGGATCGAGGTACATCACCTCCATTTTGATGGGGGCCAGCTTCAGGAACGGATGGTTTTCAGTCATATACCGACATGTTAACCTAATAAAACGATAATAAGAAGTTTCTTCTAAAAATTTGCTTTGCAACACACGATTCTGGCTTAAAAAAAAACTTATCTTCTAAAAAATGCTCTGTAATCGAATATTTATTCTATGAATTTACCAATGTGAGTCCAGTATTCAGCCGCAACTTGTAGTAAACTTGCAGCGTGGATTTAATTTAAGCTCAGCATGGTGATATGTTACATACTGGACCAATTTATATTGTATATTTTCTATCTCGGGAAATGGAAGTTCCCCCAGAATGGTCGAACTGATGTCCACGTGTACGGAGTTGTGGACATTGCTGTATTAAATTAATAGTAGGTATAATATAAATATATTATCAGGTATATATAATTGCCGAACTGATGAACGCAGTTGGTAGTGACCTGGCTTTCTATGCCAAGTGTCTCAGGTTCGAATCCCTGAGTGATGAGCGCGAATGAAGAAGAAATATGTTTTTAATTTCTATCTACCTCCTTGACACCTCGCTCGGTATCGTCATGTCGCCGCGGCACAGAGCCTCGTACTCTTTCCTCGTCTTGGCGTACCCCGTCAACTCCTTCACAGGTTCCTCCTCCTCTGGTTTCTCATCGCCGAGTTCCTATCACGTGGGATAGTAAAAATAATTTATTATTATTATTAAAGAGACTATTGACTTAAGGTACTAGCAATAGTGACGATGCTCTAAAAACAAGTTATATAATACACTGGTTATTTGCCTCTTAACAAAAAAAAATGTTGCCAACTAGTATTTATGCTGATGGAGTAATAATTATCATATTTGTATAAAATTATAACCCTTCTGAATATTTAATTGACACTCATTTATATAAAAATGACTATTTAACCGATATATTTTTTAAATTAAATTAGTATGTATGAATGCTTCGTTGAAAAAACTCATTTGATCCACGCGTTTGAAGTCGTCACCACTTCTCTTCCAAAATATATAAGACTAGGTACTGCCGCGGTTACGTCCGCGATACCTCGATGCAAAATAGTCAGGGATTATGAAGCTTCCTGATTGTGAAAAAGTTTTATAATCGGATCTGTGAATCCAGAGGCCACTCACGAACTTTTATCTCATTTTTTACTGTAAGTATATATAAATAAATACCCCTCGTCTTTGCTTTTTAAGTCTATCGTCTTCTTCGGCGATACTCTTTTCGTAGTGAGGAACGTTGGCATTAGCTTTTGTATGCTGCGGATCAATAACCAACAGCTTCTGCGTCCATTCCAATGCTTTTTTAATGTCCCCTGTAATATAAAATATCTTAACGGTACCGACTAGAAAAGTATACCCAGCAGTGGTCCACAAAGTTAATAAAAAAAAAACAACTCGGTCTCGATTATTCTGTGACTGATTGAAAATACAGACCCATTAAATAATATCCGAAACTAATGTACTCCAATATGTCCGATTCTGTGAACGGGTGGGGTATATCTTCGGTTCTATATTTGCGCAGAGCTTCCATCATCCACTCTAACGCATTCGTGTAATCTTTCTCATTGTACAGCACTCGGCCGAGCTCGTAACAGTCACCGGCTGTCATTGGAGTACTAAAAATGAATAATAAGGAAATTTTACTATAATCGAGGCAGTGTTATAGTATAAAGTGGCTTAGCATTAACATTTAAAAACAGCAGGTCAGGTACCTATTCTATCTATCAGCCGATATACACGTCCACTGCTGGACATAGGCCTCCCCCAACGACTTCCACACATCACGGTCCTCCGCCACTCGCATCCACCGGCTTCCTGCGACGCGTGTGATGTCTTCAGTCCACCTTGTGGGGGGCCGTCCTACACTTCGTCTTCCGATTCGTGGTCGCCATTCTAGAACCTTTCTGCTCCAACGGCCATCGGTTCTGCGAGCTATGTGCCCTGCCCACTGCCACTTCAACTTGGCGATTCTTTGAGCTATGTCGGTTACTCCAGTTCGTCTACGGATCTCTTCATTTCTGATTCTATCGCGTAGCGAAACCCCGAGCATAGCTCTCTCCATTGCGCGTTGAGCGACCTTGAGCCTTCTTATGCGGCCCATAGTCAGCGACCACGTCTCGGCACCATATGTCATCACTGGCAGCACACATTGGTTGTAAACCTTTGTCTTCAGACACTGAGGTAATTTGGACGAGAAGATATCATGCAATTTCCCGAACGCTGCCCATCCGAGTTGGATTCGACGGTTGACCTCTTTCTCGAAGTTATGTCTACTTAGCTGAACAATCTGCCCTAGGTAAATGTACTTGTCCACAACTTCGAGAATAGAGCTCCCAACGGCTATTGTTCTGGGTTGAACATGAGCGCTCGACATGATCTTTGTCTTGTCCATGTTCATTTTAAGACCCACCTGTTGGGGGACTCTATTGAGGTCTTCGAGCATTGAGCTTAGGTCCTCCAGCGACTAGGTACCTATTATGACTCTTATTTTCAGTTGTCGCACATCATTTCTCATTCTTAATTTATAAGAAGAGTGAGACAAAGTTAATAAGTATTTTTGTGTTTATTGTAGCTACGCTCGCGTTGGTGTTGAGAACTAAAAGCATTGTGTTACTTTACATTTTGCGTCATTTTAATAAAACATTTTATTCGTATTAACCAAAAACCCATAAAAAAATTGACAAGTAATTAGATTGATTTTATCAAATAAATAATTTCCAAATGGAACAATTAACTTACCAAAAGACATGAAATATCTGAAAATACCCACTTCTAAATCACAAACCCACCATTAATAAATAAAAACAAATATAACCAAAAATACCCAAACCTACCTAAACTATTGAAATAAAACTATTTTTTAAGGATTTTATCGCGTTTATTTTTCGTTTTTACGTATATAAAATCCTTAAAAAATAGTTTTATTTCAATGTGTAGTATTCGCGTAAATATAAGAAATCACTACCTAAACTATTTAAAAAATAACCGAAAAACCCAGAACTACTCAAAACTACCAGAACCCATCCGAAACTTCCATAAATACCCGAAACTAATCTGAAATACCCAAAAATACTCCAAACTATACGAAAATACCCAAAAATAACAGAAATCAGCCGAATCTACGTGATTATACAAAACATACGCGAAACTATCCCAAAGTAGCCAAAATTGTGAAAGTTATAAAAAAACATACTAATGGAAAATACCCGAATATTTCCGAACTACTCAGCAACATTATATCAAATCGAATAATCACCATCATGAGCCAAACCGCCACAAGTTTCTTATCTTCTAAAAACTTTAAGTGTCACCCTCGTAATGACAGCCCCTTCATCGGATTTTAGAAAAAAATAATTAAAAGTATTGAATTAAATCTCCAAAATCATAGTGACAAATTACAATAAAATAAAATTACCCATAAACAATGCCATTTAACTTTCCCTCGGCGAGGTCTTTCACGTCCAAATGATATGTTTCCTGCAGCCTCGTGAGCGCCTGCGCAGCCCCCGTCAAGTCTTCCAGCGCTGGGTATTTCACACCCTCGCGGTTCATTGTTACGTTTTTTATGAACTCTGCAAACGAGGCAATTGTATTAAACAAACAATTACATAATTAATTCCTTTGAGAATAATTCAGCTTTAATTGTGATATAATACGTGGATTCATTCTCGCGTTTAAAGGAACGCATTGTTATTTTATTATAAACATCTGGGACATTAATAGCTCATTATTTTTTAATGAGAACACATAATGTATGCAAACTTTATAGAAATCTGGTTAGGGACTAATGTCTAGGAAATATAAACTTTTAACTCACCTGTTTCTAATTTAATACTGGTCTCCATGAACTCCAGATCGGTCGTCAGTCTTTTGATTAAAGTGAATGCGTTAATTGGATTACCCAAATAATTAGGTATATCTTCCATTGCTTTATCATGTTCCCTTTTGTAGAGGCTTAAATGCCTGTAAATAGATATGGCATGATTGAAATCGGATTATCCTAAATAGTGTTAATGAACACGCAAGCTAGCCGAGTGCGCATACGAACGAGCCAAAACTTGCTCGCTTTCGTTCGCCTTCACATTGCCAACATGTATAATAAGTAGGAATGAATTAAGCAATTTTGTTCTAATATTCATTAAATATTTAAGTACATACCTTTTTAAATCCTCGAGTCTACGCTGTTCCTTGGCGATATAATAATCTAAATCATCTATAACTCTTTTGTGCGTTTCTAGTAAATGCTCCACTTCCGCTATCGCTGTGAATACTTCCGCCTGCGTCCACCGGAACAAATCATACAATAAGGTGAAACATATTATGTGCAGTATGTTTAGATTGGGAACCATTTTAGTAACTCGATATCTGGTCTGTAGAAAAAGAAATAGCGTTATAATAAAATATGAACTCAGTAGTTACAGTTTCGTTATGTAAAGTCGACCAAGAATCTCCTTTATCACTTTAAGGTTGAATATAATTTACACATCGTAGAATCGCAAGTCTTATTTGTGTCATTTGTTAAACCAAGCGGAGTTGTGCAGTACGAATCTTCGTGGGTGTGTTATGAGTTTTCGGAGAACGTAACACATACACAAGATCCCGACAATGCCATAGCGTCCGCCCCGCCAGGCATTTCACCCACCTGCCAGGAAGATGTTCCTATTTTCCTACCCACCCCCACACCCACCTTATAGTAAAAAGGTTGTGAATCAGGCGATACATTACATAATGTAGGGAGAGTCTCATACATTATTTTCCTAATACAAACTCGGTGAATCTGTTTGCTATATTATAATTTCACGATGTTATTAAATTTTTACGACCTCGGCATAGTGAATTAGATGCCACGATGAATTGAGTTTGCGTATAAATTTACCTAAAGCGATACAGAGCTCCAATGTTTGTAAAAACCGGAACATTTACTAACTTTGGAGTGTTGTTTCATTTGAAATTAATGTTGAAGCTAAGTGAATAGACAAATAGATACAATTGCACTGCATACAATGCATTACAATATCCAGTAGTTACAAACAAAAAAATACAAGTGGTATCAAAATTTAAATCTATACTAATATTATAAATGTGAAAGTTTGGATGGATGGATGGATGGATGGATGTTTGTTACTCTTTCACGCCCGAACGGCTGAACGGATCTGGATGAAATTTGGCACAGAGATAGATTATAGTCTGGAATAGCACATAGGCTACTTTTTATCCCGGTAAAATGTATGGTTCCCGTGGGATGGATGTTGTAATTTTTCATACTTTTTATCGCGGGTAACACCGCCGGGCGCAGCTAGTCTATACTAATATTATAAATGTGAAAGTTTGGATGGATGGATGGATGGATGGATGTTTGTTACTCTTTCCCGCCCGAACGGCTGAACGGATCTGGATGAAATTTGACACAGAGATAGATTATAGTCTGGAATAGCACATAGGCTACTTTTTATCCCGGTAAAATGTATGGTTCCCGTGGGATAGATGTTTTAATTTTTCATACTTTTTATCGCGGGTAACACCGCCGGGCGCAGCTAGTATTCAATAAATTTAAATAGGTTTAAATCTGATTATCTTAAAAAAGCTTCAAAAATTTGAATTTCGCGCCCTGACCTAGTGATTTTTTACTATTTTTGTTTTTGTTTCGCATAATTTGGATTATTTTTTTGGGTATTTCGGATTAGTTTCGAATATTTATGCAAGTTCAGGATGGTTACGGGTAGTTTTGAGTAGTTCTGGGTTCTTCAGGTATTTTTGAGTAGTTTAGGTATTTTCGGTTATTTTGGGTTATATTAGTTTTTTCTTTGGACATTTTATAAGCATTTTTTTGTTATTTTAAGATACTCCATGTATTTTGGTTAGTTTTCGGTAGATTCGGTGGTGAATTTGTTCCATTTTGAATTTATTATTTCAACAAAATCGATCTAATTACTGGTGTAATTTTTTATGGGTTATTGATTATTTACAAATAAAATGTTTTACTAAAATCACGCAAAAACGTCTCAAATGATTTGGGTATTTTTTTCACTTACATAGTGTCAGTAATTTGTAATAACACAATGCGTTTAGTCCTCGAAACCAAGACAAGCGTACCACAAGTAAATCTATTACGACAATAACCACATACTAAATTGAAAACATGCTTAATAAATAAAGAAATACAATAAGTTATAATAATTAAACACAAAGAGAAATAATAACATTTAGTTACCTACTACTAAAGGTTAGTAGCTATCTGTCTTTTTAAAACCGTCTTCATGTGCAGAATATATTATGCATAGTGCACAATTCTGTTAACGGTTTCATTATTTTAATTATTCATTCGTGTCACGAAAATCCAATAATGATGGTTTGATTAGCGTACGGTAGAAAATTTAACACCGAACTACCGTCGTGTGTAATAATCTCATTACTACATTTATTACGACTTCGTGACGATTCTTTTGTTTATGAACAGGACCTTGAGTGTACTTAAAGCAGATTTAGGTTTCTTCGATAGCTTTACCGGTGTTCTATACTATTCATAATACATAAGCTGAAAAAAATATTTGGAGGACTTCCTCTGTGTGGAAATGTGGGGTTAAGTGGGGCGGCGGCGTGCCTATCAGTAAAGGTGTGGACACTACTTAAAAATTACCCGTGTGTCAATTACAAGTTTCATCTTTAAAAGTCCATTACTTAACTATTTCGTTCGACGTGAACGTCTAAAGTCTCAGGATACCGTGAGTATACCTAAAACGTGAGCGTAAGCTCCAGTATTATACAAAGGTACGCTCGTTTGACGGAAACCTAAGTTATGCCCGTTATGTTGGCTTTTACATTTTCTGTATAACCACCACATAACCTAGAGGAATATTCCTTGTATAGCATTTCTGTTGGCTGTCAATTTTTTATCTGGTTAAAACAATACTCATATTTCATTTTGCCTCCATTATTTAAGCCATTCAATTTTAAAAAGTAAAGAAGACGAACGAGCATTGAACCGGGGGCCAAAGTATTTCTGAAATGAAAACAAGTGCCCCACAACTTGAGCTCTAGATAGAGCAAGAGGAAGACCCACAAAGAAGTGGATGGATTGTTTTAAAAGCGATATGAAGGAGGTTGGAGTAGACGCGAGTATAAGGGAAAAGCGAGATGAATGGATGAAAAAGACATACTGCGACGTTCCCAGATAATGGGAAAAGATGATTTTACTTATTTTCGATATATATTAATTACCTTATGGATATACCTTACAGTGTGCAATGCTAAAGTTTCACCATGCATGTACTTACTTTGTTTGTTCTGAAATATTCCAATTAGCGTCGTCGACGTGCAAGTGAACCGTGATTATATCGCCTTAGAAGCTTTAGGGTAATGTATAAACAACAGGAATGTTATGTACAGTATACGTATAATTCTATATGTAACGTTTTTGTTGTCTTAAATTGCTCTCCACACAACAGACTGGAGACAAGATTCGATGGATCAAGACATCGGCGAACGTCTAGCATACTACATTTATAATGAAAACACAATTAAAATAGTAAAAGTTGTACTGTATAATTGAAAAGCAATCACAAATTGCAATGTATAACATAACATGTTAATAATATAATCATAAACAATGCTATTAAACTTAAAGTATACAAATTAAAATATCTCTTAAATGGTAATTCATTGCTTAAAAATATTTTCATATAAGTATGTTAGTTTATGTGTAATTTAAATCCAAATAAATGCAATTTTTAGGGTAATGATTAATTGTACATTTTTCATTACTAAATAAATGACTGGCTTTTAGTCGTTTTTGTTATAATAATTGATATAATTATAAATGTATTAAGCAACATAGAATTACATAAAATATTTAAACATATATATATAATTATAGACTAAGACCTCTAGTAGACTGGGGACTTAAAAGCTTGTCCTTTTTCTACACTGGTATTACTATAAAAACATTACAAATAAACGGCAACTAGTGAAGCCTCCATTTGTTCCTATAGATTCTTATAAGCTTTCATCTTAATATTAATTGGTTACATATTGTAACAGTTGTTAGGCAAGAATAATTTTATTTAATCTTAATCATGTATTACGAAAGATGAATGAATATGAACTACTTATTATATCACGAACATTTGCAATGGCAATTAATAAGCAATAAAAAAAAATATACCATGAAAGTATACTGGGTACAACAAAATGACCGACATTCCTCTATAATGTCAGACCAGTGTCCTATAGAATAGAAACCATGTTAATATTTTGGATATAGTTAGTACAAGTTGACATACTTGCCTTCCAAAATTCAATCCTAACTACCTCTACTTAATGTTCAAATTTGACATTAAATACCTTGGTAAAAGACAAAAAATATGAAAATAGTAGTATGTAGTGTTGTGCTAATAATAGCACAAAACAAAGAACTATATATAAAATAACATCTGTCATTTTCCAGATTATCGGTCGTTCTGTTTCAACCAGTATGATTACCTTATTCGAGAATCAGAAATTATTATCTATAAGTGAAGTTACATTCACATAAGATAATACATAAAAGCTCAAATACACAGGAGAACGTTCTGCGTTCTGCGTTCCATTAAATGTATGAGATGCTGAACAACTGGTGTTTGCGCGGGCAGTATATAAATTGAAGCCCATACAATACAAAGAACGTACGATACAGAATTCAGAACGGGGAACGGGATGTTTGTGCTCTAAACATAATAACATCCTTATTAAAATAAATTCAAGATCAAATTCGACGGACGAATATGGCGTATCTAGCTAATTGGATCACTATGCGCTAATTCAGTACCATTTGTTATGTTTATCTTTTTTAGTGAAATGAGCCCTTGGTACGGGTCTACCTGAATGTTTTTGGCACGGGGCGGTGGATATGCCGCACGATGCCCTCTGCCTGGTACTCCAGGTTGCACGGCATCAGCAGCTCCTGACCTCCTTGGTGGAGCCATTTATTTGAAACTACAATTTACAGATGACCATTTAATTAAGTATCGTAAATTAGGTGTGAATATGCTGTGTTCAATTTTGGGTGCTCGACCCCAGAATTATAGAAGTTTTAATAAATTTATAATGACATTACAAAACGTTGTATGGGTTTTGGGTGTTATTTTGCCATGATGTGGCCACAAGTCACGTAATTATACCAAATACAACACATCTGGGTCATCCATTTTCGCAAGACCTTTGGGCAACACTAGTTTATTACATCTTCGTCGTCAGATGGACGCCCAGGTTATATTAAGGTTGTTATTGGTCATTATCGTCCTGGATACTCAAGATTATTTTCGCATGGAATACTACGACCTAGCGCAACAGCTTGCCTTTGCACTGTACCGTTATAAAGAAGAATTTGTTGTGTTTTTGCAGGTTGATGTTATATGTGTGCTGGGTGCTGTACTCACCCCACTTGGAGCCGCGCAGCACGGGGCAGGCGGCGTGGCGGGTGGCCAGGTCGCCCTCGCCGGAGGGGTGCAGGTTGATGTTATATGTGTGCTGGGTGCTGTACTCACCCCACTTGGAGCCGCGCAGCACGGGGCAGGCGGCGTGGCGGGTGGCCAGGTCGCCCTCGCCGGAGGGGTGCAGGTTGATGTTATATGTGTGCTGGGTGCTGTACTCACCCCACTTGGAGCCGCGCAGCACGGGGCAGGCGGCGTGGCGGGTGGCCAGGTCGCCCTCGCCGGAGGGGTGCAGGTTGAGCCAGAAGGCGGCGGAGCGCGCCACCGGGAACACGCTCAGCCCCAGCTCCGTGAACACCGTGGCGCCGCCTTGCGCCACGTCCGACATCTGAACACGGTACCAGGGTGTAGCAACTTTATGCCGGAAAAATTGGAGACTGATTTTGTAAAGGCGTATGAGCCTATCGGCGGTTATGATAATAGTGTCAACTGAATAGGTTTTTTCTGAGCGATAACTTTTGCCAGGATCGCGACATGAAATTCGACTTTCGACTAATAAAAAACAAAGAAATATAATTACAGCAACATAATTGTAATTACAATTACATTGATCGGTGCGACAAATAATAAGACTTGTTTAATAATAATATATACTCACGTAAAATAGTACGGTCGCTATTCTGTTCCCGCCGAATTTTGTGAACGCGTTCTCTTTTTTCTGTAAAATTTAATAATGTTTATTTTTTCATGACTTCCTTAGGCTTGACGCTCACCGATGGTACTTGGATGGGAGACGGAAATATGTGGGATAGATTTTTTTTAATTTTTCAAAGAGCAAAGGATGGACATGATTTTTTGCATAGGTAGTGGTAGTTTATTGGTCAGAAAATGACATAGGCTAATTTTTATCCTGAAAAAATGCACGGTTCCTATGGTATAGACATACTTTTTAATCGCGTGTAGCACCGCTGGGCGCAGCTAGTAATTAATAAATTACAATAAAACTAATTAATGTACTGAAATATAATATACTTAATAAACTCGAATCGTTAGGCTGAGACCGCTAACCACTAAACTGATGTAGCTTATGTTATGGCGCAGCGCACTGGGGGTTTATTCATCAAGTTCTTCATCTAATAAAATATGCTATACTGTACTGATACAATATTTAATGTCTATCATTTCATTGATATATCATTCAAACAACTTTGCAACAACCAACAATTCACCGTCGCAAACTCATATCGGTGAGTCGGCGTGAGATGAGGACGATGGTGTCCGAGTCCGAGTCGCAGAGCCACGACAGCAGTTATAACAGAACTCACCCTCGCGAAGTCGTAGTGCGGCTCATAATGTCCTCCTATGCCGTAGTTGACGACCTGCAGCTCCTCGGCGCTCATCATGCTGAGGCCGGTCATGTCGGTGACTCGGCGCGAGATGCGGGCGACGGTCTCCGAGTCCGAGTCGCGGAGCCACGCTGACTTGCTGATGCGGTAGTTAGCAGGCACTAATTCACCGGTTTTAGGGTCATGAACTACGGCGCGTTTAAACTGTATAGGGGAGGAAAGCATGACCAATTAAATATGGTATTTCAGTAAATAAATACACAAATATTCTTACATATGTCATGAAATATAGATACTTTATTTTGGTATGTATTTTTAATGAAAATTATCTAAAGTGAATAGTACATATTTATATTGTTATGGAATTCAGAAAGCTACATTTAAATTATAATAAAAAAAATGTCAAGATTAAGTTAGTAACTTAATATTCTCGCCTTATAAAAATGTCAAGTTACTACGTTTGAGTGGTG
Source organism: Pheosia gnoma (assembly GCA_905404115.1). NCBI lineage: Eukaryota > Metazoa > Arthropoda > Insecta > Lepidoptera > Notodontidae > Pheosia > Pheosia gnoma. Next base: position 5,744,998 of record FR989901.1, read on the forward strand.
TTTAAGTCGGCAGGCCGTCCGGTTTGACTAACCTTGGGCATGGCCATGTCTTTAATTTGTCGTATTTCTTCTTCGCTCAGCACTTCGTGGAACAGCACAACGTCGGGATCGAGGTACTTCACCTCCATCTTGATGGGGGCCAGCTTCAGGAACGGATGGTTTTCCGTCATATACCGACATGTCAACCTGATAAAGCGATAATAAGAAGTTCTATTGTATTATTACCTATAATTATACAAGACGAAACTGATCGACTACGTCAGGATCCTTGCAAAACTATTTTATTTCTTCTAAAAATTTGCTTTGCAACACACTATTCTGGCTTCATAAAGAACTTATCTTATAAAAAATGCTCTGTCATCGAATATTTATTCTATGAATTTACCAAAGTGAGTCCAGTGTTCAGTCGCAAGTTGAAGTAAACTTGCAGCGTGGATTTAATTTACATACTGGACCAATTTATATTGTCTATTTTCTATCTCTGGAAGTTCCCCCAGAATAGTCGAACTTATGTCCACGCGTACGGAGTCGTGGGCATTGCTTTTATTAAATGAATAGTAGGCTTAATATAAATTTAATATTAGGTATATATAATTGACGAACTGATTAGTGATTAGTTGGAAGTGACCTGGCTTTCTGTGCCAAATGTCTCAAGTTTGAATCCCTTGAGTGATGAGCGCGAATGAAGAAGAAATATGTTTTTAATTTCTATCTACCTCCTTGACACCTCGCTCGGTATCGTCATGTCGCCGCGGCACAGAGCCTCGTACGCTTTCCTCTCCTTGGCGTACCCCGTCAATTCCTGCACCGGTTCCTCCTCCTCTGGTTTCTCATCGCCAAGTTCCTATCAAGTGGGATAATAAAAATAATTTATTTTTATTATTAAAGTGACTATTGACTTAAGGTACTAGATATAGTGACGATGCTCTAACAACAAGTTATACTTATAATATAAACCTAAAATTAAAATATTTATAGAACCAAAACTATTTTATTACACTGGTTATTGGCCTCTTAACAAACAATATTTGTTGCCAACTAGTTTTTTATGCTGATGGAGTAATAATTATGCTATTTGTATGAAATAAAAACCTGTCTGAATATGTAACCCGTAACACTCATTAGTATAAAAATGGAATTAACTCAATTAATGTATGTAATTCTTTGGTTCTTGGAGATGGTTAAAAAAATCAAATCCACGAGTTTGAAATCGTCTGCACTTTTAGTCCAAAATACATATATACTATCCGTCCGCGATACCTCGATGAAACATAGTCAGGGATTATGAAGCTTCATGATGGTGAAAAAATTTTAGAATTTGATCTGTGAATCCATAGGCCACTCACAAACTTTTACCGATTTTTTTTTATAAGTATAGATAAATAAATACCCCTCGTTTTTGCTTTTTAAGTCTATCGTCTTCTTCGGCGATACTCTTTTGGTAGTGAGGAACGTTGCCTTTAGCTCTCGTATGCTTCGGATCAACAACCAACAGCTTCTCCGTCCATTCCAATGCTTTTTTAATGTCACCTGCAATATAAAATAGTATTAGAAAACTTTACCCAGCAGTGGACGACAAAGATAAATAAAAAAACCAACACGGTGAATTTTGTTTTGCAACAAAGCGTTGGCCAACTAAAGGTTCTATCTAAGCTGCTACCGATCGATATGATATCGACCGCTTAAACCGAAGGAGTGTTGTACATGGCAATCGGCTGCAGCACGATCGACGTCAAATGATTTTTCTACGACGTCGATCAATGGTACGGAACCATGCAGTCCAAATGTAAACCTTTGCGATCAATGGTCGGTCGACCGTCGGGTCATCATCCGAAAGACGTGTACTGCTGGATATAGACGTCTCTATCGTCACACGTCTCGGTCCTCCGCCGAGGCGTGTGATATCGGTCCACCTTGTGGGCGACCGATTGGCTATTGATCACCAATTAACACAAATACCACTTGCAATGATGAAGGCAAATATCGCGATAATTTACCATACACAATGAATAAACAAAAGCCACCTGTAACTTTATTTTACAAATATTATTCTGGGACTGGTTAAAAATACAGACCCATTAAATAATATCCGAAGCTAATGTACTCCAATATGTCCGATTCTATGAACGGATGGGGTATATCTTCGGTTCTATATTTCCGCAGAGCTTCCATCATCCACTCTAATGCGTTCGTGTAATCTTTCTCATTGTACAGCACTCGGCCGAGCTCGTAACAGTCACCGGCTGTCATTGGAGTACTAAAAACAAAAAAATAAAGATATTTTACTATAATCGAAGAAGTATTATCATATAAAGAGGCTTAGCATTAACATTTAAAAACAGCAGCCGTATTATCACTCTTATTTTCATTTGTAACACATCCTTTCTCATTCTTAATTTATAAGAAGAGTGAGACAATGTTGATGAGTATTTATTTTCTCACATTTCATCTTGTAAACTTCTTAAGTAATTTAGTTTTAAAACATTTTTTTTTCGTGAGATCCTATGTTTTTTTCTAAAATAAAAGTAGCTTAAGTTACTCCTTGTTACATCAGCTATCTGCCAGTGAAAGTCCCGTCAAAATCGTTCCAGCCATTTCAGAGATTACCCGGAACAAACAGACGGACAGACAGACAGACAAAAATCGTAAAAAAAAATTGTTTTGGTATAGGTACCGTGTATACATCCAAATGCACTTAGTAAAAAGCGGTTATTTTAATATTACAAACAGACACTCCAATTGTATTTATATGTATGTATAGACTACACCTCTGGTGTCGACTCCAAACAATTAAAACACCAAATTAAAACATTAACAAAACTTGTCATACAAAAATCATTGTTACTAAAAGTATTATGTGTACCGCAAGCGGATACATTTGTTAGACCGGTGTTGAATGAATCACACATCGTCGACCTTTTTAGGATGTTACGAATCTTTAAAATATCAATAAACGCAAATGTTTTCTTGATGAATCACTTTTCCAAACTACCGCACCTCTGCCCGCGCAACCATCAACTTTGCTCTGGAAGCAGACCCTGAATTATCACAGCATAATGATACTACCCTATGGTATATTCCGAACCATAAGCAACTTACCCAATAATAAAAATATTATACCAACTTGGTAATAATATACGGAACAAGTGACAACCCTATCCAAACATAGTCAGGGTAAACGATTATTTAACACGAGTACTTAAAAAGTATTTGCAAATAAACGTCATGAAGTCGTAATAAATGTGGTAATGAGATTATTACACACGACGGTAGTTAGGTGTTTAATTTTCTACCGTACGCTAATCAAAACATCATTATCGGTTTTTCGTGACACGAATGAACAATTAAGATAGTGAAACCGTTAACATTATTATGCATAATATGTTCAGCAAATGAAGAATTAACCTCTAGTGGGTAACAAAATGTTATTCTTTGTGTTTTATTATTATAATTTATTGTATTTTTTCATTTATTAAGCAAGTTTTCAATTAAGTATTATTGTCGTAATAGCTTTTCCTGTGGCTACGCTCGCGTTTGTGTTGAGGAATAAAGGCATTGTGTTATTACAAATAACTGATACTACGCAAGTAAAAAAAATACAATAAAATAAAATCACCTATAAACAATGCCATTTAACTTTCCTTCGGCGAGGTCTTTCACGTCCAAATGATATGTTTCCTGCAGCCTGGTGAGCGCCTGCGCAGCCCCCGTCAAGTCCTCCAGCGCTGGGTATTTCACACCCTCGCGATTCATTGTTACGTTTTTTATGAACTCTGCAAAAGAGGCAATTGTATTAAACAAACAATTACATAATTCATTATTTTGAAGTATTCAGCTTTAATTAGGATATAATCCGTGGTTTAGTTCACGCGATCAAAGGAACGCCATTGTTGTTTTAATATAAAAATCTCCGACATTAATAGCTCATTATGTTTTTACTAAGACGACGAACACATAATGTTTTCAAACTTTACAGGAATCTGGTAAGGGACTAATGTCTAAGAAATATAAACTTTTAACTCACCTGTTCCTAATTTAATACTATCTTCCATGAAATCCAGGTCGGTTGTCAGTCTTTTGATTAAAGTGAATGCGTTAATTGGATTACCCAAATAATTAGGTATATCTTCCATTGCTTTATCGTGTTCCCTTTTGTAGAGGCTTAAATGCCTGTAAATAGAGATGGCATGATTGAAATCGGATTATCCTAAATAGTGTTAATGAACATGCTAGCTGGCTAGCTGAGCGAGCATACGAACGTGCCAAAACGTGCTCGCTTTCGTTCGCGTCCAGCTTGCCAACATGTATAATAAGTAGGAATTTGTGTTGCATCAAGACTTGGCCTTGGTCTTGCATTTTCGCAAGTCCATGACATTGGGCAACACTAGTGGATTTAATTAAGCAATTTTGTTATAGGATTCACTAAATTATTGAGTACAATACCTCTTTAAAACCTCGAGTCTACGCTGTTCCTTGTCGATATAATGATCTAAATCATCTATCACTCTTTTGTGCGTTTCTAGTAAATGCTCCACTTCTGCTATCGCTGTGAATACTTCCGCCCGCGTCCACGGGATCAAATTAAACAATAAGGGGAAACATATTATGTGCAGCATGTTTAGATTGGGAACCATTTTAGTAACTCGATGTCAGATCTGTAAAAAAAGAAATAGGGTTATATTAAAATATGAACTCAGTAGTTACAGGTTCCTTATGTAAAGTCGACCAAGAAACTCCTTTATCACCTTAAGGTTGAATATCGTTTACACATCGTAGAATTGCAAGGCTTATTTTTGTCATTTGTTAAACCAAGCCGAGTTGTGCAGTACCAATTTGCGTTGATGCTATCAGTTTTCGGAGAACGTTACACATACATATACAAGACAATACCATAGCGGTCGCCCCCGCCAGGCATATCACCCATCTGCCTCGAAAATCTTCCCATTTTCCTACCCACCCACCCACCCACCTTTTAGCAAAAAGGTTGTGAATCAGGCGATACATTACATAATGTAGGGACCGTCTCATACATTATTTTCCTAATACAAAGTCGGTGAACCTGTTTCCTAAAAGCTCGTTTATATATATTATTATTAAAGTTGTCAGGGCGCGAAATTCAAATTTCAATAGTTGATTGGCTGTTATAAATCTTTTACAAATTTTACGATATTATTTATGTTTTTTACAACATCGGCGTTGTGAATTAGATGCCAAGATATATTAAGTTTGCTTATAAATTTACCTAAAGCGATACAATACTCTAATGTTTGTAAAAACTGGACCTTTTACTAACTTGGGAGTGTTATTTCATTTGTAATTTACGTTGAAGTTAATTGAATAGTAGAATAGATACAATTGCACTGCATACAAATACATTACAATATACAGTAGTTGCAAACAAAAAATATACACACAAGTTCAAAATTTTGAATTTCGCGCCATGACCTAGCGATGTTTTACTATTTTTGGGTATATTCGTATAGTTTGGGAGTATTTCGGATTAGTTTCGGGTATTTATGGAAGTTTCGGGTACTTACACACATAGGCACATAACTAAATTTTGTTATTGTGTGGATATTATGTTAATATGTTTATACCTACTTAAGTGGGGTACAGCCAGAACGTGAATTTGCAAACACTCAATCTCAATTCACTGTTTGACAAATATTTGTGCAATTGTGTCATTGAGAGGGCATCGACTTAAGACAGTACAATTTAACTAATTTTACGGATTTTATCGCGTTTATTTTATGTTTTTTTACGTTCCCGACGTTTCGGCTGCTTTACAGCAACCATGGTCTCGGGAGGACTGTAAAATTAGTTTTATTTCAATGTGTAGTATTCGCGTATATATAAGAAATCAATACAGTAGAATTTAAATGTTATATCACGTAAGTGCAGACACAACCATCTCCCGTCTCTACTTTTGTAGTCATACCAGTAGGTATTGGGACTTGGGACACGTGACAGCGAGTATGCGCGCGCGCTCGCATCCCAGTTAACGACCGGCCGCATTATCATTAGTTTATAACGATAACAAATGGTTCCCGGCTACCGACCGACCCAATCATGTACCACTTGCTCTAAATAATTCTCTAGAACTTACTCGTCTTGATGATGTGTACATTCAATTGTAGGTACATATGAGCCTATATACACAAATTACTTATTATTAAGTAAATATGGCTTATCCTATATGTAGGGAAACCCATAGGTGAACATAATCTATTTTATGATATAGGTAGTAGGTGAAAGTGTTAAACAGATGAACCCCTAAGTACGTATATTCTAGAAGTTCTAGAAATTGAATATGTAAATGACTACCAAACCACGTATTTCCAAGAACATAACGGCAAAAGGATGTTCCTTCGTCCGCGGAATTCATACCTATTTTTTAAAAGCAAACATTGCGAAATTTTGTTTTGCAAACAATTGGAAACTTTAAAGAATTTTATTATACACATACCACCTATATGGCTTTGTTGAAGTCATCGCTCTTTACTCAAGCCGTCAATAAATAAAGTAGGTGCATCTCTAATAATGTAATTTAATTTGTAGTAACCGATTACGAAAGATGTAGCACAGAGACCTAGGCACTTATACTAGCTAGAAACATAACGACAATTAAATATTTAAAAAATATCGAAATACTCACAACACACAACAAGTTGTCTACCCACTTAAGCTGATCACATAAAAATCACTGTCTGCCGAATTGAGTAGGCGTCAGGCGTGCGCATGCGCACAGCTCGCGGGTCAACGGACAAAATACTGCCATTGAGTAGGAGCGAGCCGGTGACCTTATCTAACCACCGGCTGTGACGAGATGACGAGCATTATTAATAAGTCGTTACGTATACTAGGGGGACACATGTATATACCTATGTAATACATTGAAGCCAAAGAATAGGTACCTACACCATGAAGGTACTATGCTAATAAAATCCAAATAGGTATCTGGAATGAGATAGTCAAATTCCCACATTATTCTACACATTATAAGTAGGTATATCTAACACACTTAATACTAATTCTTATTTTTTACTAGCTGTGCCTGCAACAACGTTAGGTTTATGATTATACTAGGGAATCCTCCAAATTTTCAAAACAAAAAAAAATATGTTGATCTTGGTATAAGCTCCATATATGCATAAAGCACCGTGCCAACTCTCATTAAATTCGTTCTGGTAGATTTTGCTGACATAAGTACAGTTTTTGGCTATCCTAAAGGACCCATCTATTTCCTACTACAACACCTGCATACAATAAGTAGGTACATACAAAGTATCATATGTACATGTATAGCTATGACTATGCCAAGATTAATATAAATCCATACAGTAGTTTCCCATGATCCACAAACTGACAGTAGATTCAAATATGAAAATTGCTGGATTTCATTCTTGATCAAAAATAAGGTAAACTAAACATTTTTTTCTAAAAAATATTCAATGCACAATCACATCCAGGTTACAGTGTTATAATATGTACCTACAAATACATTATGCCAACCAATTATATTACCAATTGATTACATACTTAATTAAAATGGCTTAATACCTTCAAATTAAATAAATCAACATTTGCAAACAGTCAGGCTGAAATTTGTGGCAACCCTATCTATTCAAATTTGTAGTTATTAGTATTAGTACATTTACGTAAAATAGATGATCATGGTCAATTTATTCACTGGTACTAGTGACTTGGTGATCTAATGATTGTATGAATATTACAAAATTATATAATAATAGCAAAAATATAACTTTTTATGATAGTGGAACAGAAGTAGATATAATTATAATAAAGTTATGTGGGCACGGGTAAACACTTACATTAAGTGCAGTTATAATTAAATGTAAGTGCATGCAGTAATATATTATTTATGTTGTGGACATAACTAAAATTTCAGAAGTAGAAGTAGGCATTCCAGAGAAACTACTAGAAGGATTTGTATTAAACTCAATATGATGGTAGCTAACATGCTGAGTAAAAAACCGGACAGGACGAAATAATATAGTAACAGGCACATAATATAGTACCTACCTATGATATTAATTAGGTGAGTACCTACATACTTATATGAATTTGGATAGTTTGCGAGGCATCAAGAACCTAGTACCTTCTAGAACAAAAAAAATCATTTAAACTTTCAGTCAGCTTTAAAGGAATCAAAAATATATTCAACTTTACAATCAAGCGAGTTGTTTATTGACACGTAGTAATTGCGACACTCGGTTTAGTGACTAGATCCAAGTATCGTCGAGAATTCGAATCCTAGCTACTTGCCGAGGATATCAGTTCACTGTATCGAAGATTTTATGCAGAAGGCCTCAGCACCTAGATAGATGGACTTATTGATTGGTATTAAAAAATACATAAATCATTGTTACGTAGTACGTATCAATAATTAATTATTACATACCTGAAAATGTTCACTTTTAACTTAAAAAATGTTCAGGAAAGGCTTTTAATTTAACTGTATAAGTATTGTTCATAAAATTCAAACAAACAGCAAATATACATGAACCGACATTCACATTATTTTGTTTGTCAAACAACGAACGGAACGAATGAACGAAACTTGATCGCCGTCACCCACTGACGTCCATGATACATGTATACCATAGAGGCACTGACCTCTAGTCTATGGTATACATCGCTGGACTAATCATAAGCCCGGTTATCGTGTGCCTATTTGATTTTCGCCATTTTGGCGCTGATAGCGGCAGTGAGGGGGAATGGAACTAATAATAGAGATGGGACAGTGATATGATACATCGATAAAAATGTTTATGCTTAAACCTACCCATGCAGTAAAATGAAAATAATTATGATCCATTCCTTTAACAATGGCTAATGTCCAAAATAGTCGAGTGGTTAATACTAAGATGAAGCAGATAATGATTAGCCGAATCGCTCATGGGTAGGGTAGGTAATCTTAGGATAAGCCGAAACCGGACTAAAGGGTGGTGTGTGACTAGCTAGATCCTACTTAAATAAGGATCGTTTTTTAATTAGAAATGAGGTAATGTAATGTTGTTTGGGAAGCAATGGAGTAGGTAAGGTATTAATAGAAAATAAAAATCATCAAAGTAGTACATGAGTTATGTTTAATAAAACAGTCATCAGAGAAGTGTTTTGAACAGATGTAATCATATTTTTTCGGACGCCAACTAGGCTTTTCAATGTTTTTGAGCCATAATTCTAGTCTTCTATTGTCAGTCGGAAACCTGTGAATTAGTAAACATTGTTTTAAAATAATATGTATTTGATAATACAAATCTGTCTTCGGCGATTTTTACGTTCTTGAACGTTCTATCTATTTAAGATATTGATAGAAAAAATATCGATAAATTTTATCGACAAGGAACTTTTACAGCACTATTGAATTTTATTGTTTATAATAAACCGATAATACAAAGACAAATGCGTTGTAATCACGTATAAATAAGATTAGTAACATATTTTTAAGTGCCTATAATATCAATAGAAGTTTTAATTTCTTGAATATTAGCCGTAAATTCACTTACTTGTGGAATGTAACCCCACTTCCCTTCTGGTAAAGAGTTTTGCATAAGACGCACTCTTTCATGGTTTACCTATTAACTAACACCACTTATTTATGTATTAACTATATTAATACGACACAACAAACAAGTTTAATCGCGTTAAACCTTCAAAATCACTTTATAAACACGGAGACAAGGTAAACAAAACAACGGCCATTTGCATAAGGCCATCCGATACAATACCATAAGGTTTGTAAAAACCGCTACTTTTACTAACTTTATGGTATTGTATCGCTTTAGGTATTTTTTTAAGCAAACTTAATACATCGAGACATCCAATGCAGAATGCTAATATCGCAAAACACTAAATTACATCGTAAAGATGTCCACATTTTTCGTAAAAAAATAAAAACCATTAACATTTTGAATTTCGCGCCCTGACCCTGAGCTTCCACCTACTATTGACGGACTGGAGGTAGAAAGAAATAGTCGTTTTGGGCCTATTTGATTTTCCCAATTTTGGCGCTCATGACCTCTATATATACAACGCGTACTTGTATAATAACGTCAGTGCGCTCATAGCAGTGACAGTAGTTATTGAGAGTCTACGTCAAGAAGAAGAAGAACTAATAATAGAGATAGGATATGTGATAAGTACATACATGGAATAACAGACCAAACATATTTAACGTATTATAGGTGTGATAACTTAGCAATACCTTATCATTGTTACTCTGCACTTATTTTATATCGAGCCATCTCGTTTATATGTATGTTTGTGTTGAGTTGTTTGTATTATGCTAAAGTTTTATGTCTATAAGTGAAACAGTACAAGCCACAACAAAACACGCTCGAGAAGGCGCTTCAAATCAGCACAAAAAAATATTTTACTTTGTTCTGTAAATCAAGTCCAGATTTATTTACAGGTAATTAACACCACCACAGATAAAAAACCAGCTGGGCTTTATGGCGGCAAGTAGAACAGTGATGTCGTAATATTTATTCAAGAAATGTGTTTCTTTTATATATAATGTGTAATATTAGTGGAATATTAACGATTATGTGTTCATAAACGTGCACGAGTAAAGGAAACTAAAAATAAAATAGTATAACTTGACTGTTCATGTTGCCCCAACATGTCAGGTAATTTTCAGTATAGTTTTACTGATAGGTACGCGATCTGTCTGCATTCACTGCTCTAAACGAAGGGGTCAGCTAACACTTTTTAATTGACCCCCACATGTCCACGCAAAGGAGGCCCTCCAAATATTTTTTTTAGATTATATATCATGAAAAATATAATACAACAGTAAAACTATCGATGAAACCTAAATCTGATTTAATGAAATACACAGTATAGTTAGTACATGTTATTAATAAGGCTGTAAGGTCTTATTCATAAACTTAAGGGGGTAATTAATCATTTTCTTTTTGTCACCTTCCTAAGCACAGGAGCACCCTGAAATAATTTTGCTGTTGTGGCAGCATCAAAAATCTACAAATATTTTTGGTGATGATGAATATGAACGTGACTACGGAACCCTAAAAAACACACGTTGACATTTTGGTATCGTGCAAACTCGTCCAAAACGTCAAAACTGCGTGCTGCTATGCGTCAAAAAGAGAAGATTGAGGTTATCACGAACGTTCAATAAACATTACCGATTTTCTCAAAAATCCTAAATAAAGTTAATAGAATGTCCAAAGTTAAAATTAAGGTTATTAGTCGTAATCCAGATGACTATCTACGTGCCACAAAACGAGACATTCACAAACGTGAGTATGAATATTTTGATATTTCTTTGGTGTATATTTCGTGAGTACAGTATAATATTATTATAGCAAACTGAAACATTATTTATACTATGCATTGAATCTTTGGTGCTTACTTTATTCTCAAGTGGCCTTTCACAAGCATTATAATGTTGATTATTGTGTTATTGTTGTTGTTTTTTTTTCCGAACTTTTCAGTGCCAAGAAACTATGATCCTAGCTTACATCCCATGGAAGCGCCACGTGAATACGTGCGTGCCATGAATGCAGTGAAACTCGAGCGGGTGTTCGCGAAACCCTTCATCGGGAACCTGGATGGACACCGAGATGGCGTATCCAGCTTGGCTAAACACCCGAGCCGATTAGCGGTATTGGCCAGTGGAGCCTTTGATGGTGAAATTCGTTTATGGGACTTAGCTGTAAGAAAATGTACAAGAAATTTTGTGGCACACGAGGGCTGGGTGCGTGCTCTTTGTTTCACACCAAACGGTGACACTTTTACAAGTGTTGGTGATGACAAGACTATAAAAACGTGGAAATCAGAGATTGCGTCGTCTGATGAAGAGGATCCTTTAAACACCCTACTGAGTATGTCAGTAGTAACAGGAGTGACACATCATAGGCATAAACCAATTTTTGCTACATGCGGTGAACATTGTCAGCTGTGGGAGAGTACTAGGAATGAGCCCATTAAAATCTTTAAGTGGGGAGTGGACAGCCTCCACCATGTGTCTTTTAATCAGGTAATTTTATATAATAGTAGTGCCTGGGAAAAGGGATTTCATATATGTAATTATGAATTTGTTGTAAATGTTTACAGGTTGAACATAACTTGCTAGCAGCATGCGCAAGTGACAGAAGCATCATATTATATGATAGTCGTGAATCAGGACCATTGAGGAAGGTGGTAATGGAGTTGAGGTCTAATGCTCTGTGCTGGAACCCAATGGAAGCCTTTATGTTTACTGTTGCTAATGAAGATTATAAGTAAGATTGACTTGATCATTTACCCTCAGATTATAAATCTATCTTCTGATAGCTCAAGATGGCATAAACAAGATCTGGATGCAAGCAGAGATGTACAGTGCTATGTGAAAAACACAGCTGCCTGTCTGTTTCATTTTATAGCTATGTTTCTCTGCTGGGTCTACAGTGTAGTATGGCTAACAGATATCGAGCTTGAACCTAGCACAGGGCATGACTAGAGTTACAAGCCATGACTAGAGTTACAAGCCAGACAGATCAAATTGAGAAATGGTCTTGCTCATACATTATAATCATAAGGACAGCTACAAATTTAATTTTCTTTTCCTTTTATCTTTCAGTCTATACACATTTGACATAAGAAAATTGAAGCAGCCAGCCAACATTCATGTTGGACACACATCAGCTGTTATAGATGTAGACTATGCACCAACAGGCAGAGAGTTAGTAGCAGGCAGTTATGACAAAACAATCAGAATATTTGAAAGTCTCAAAGGCAACTCCAGAGATGTATACCATACTAAACGGATGCAGAGATTAACATGTGTAAAATGGACTTTGGATAACAAATATATTTTGACTGGATCTGATGAAATGAATATACGAATGTGGAAAGCTAGAGCATCTGAAAAACTAGGTGTTGTGAGTAATATTTTTAAACTAAAATTACCCTGGGGGCTTTGCATAGTTGGGTTTTCGCTCCAATCTCTCCACACATTTCAAAGCAGTTCTGTTTTATGGAATTATTCAACCACTCAACGTGTATTTCAAAGTGTTTAATTCTCATATGAATCTCTAATGTTGTTTGGTCCTGTTCTTAGAGGGCTCTTCTTCGAAAATAATACATAAAGAAAGAATTATTAATTTACTAAATCAATTATATTTCAGCTCAAGCCGCGTGAAAGGACTGCATTGAACTATTCAGATGCATTAAAGGATAAGTTTGCAAACCACCCTCAGGTGAAACGTATCGCTCGACACAGACATGTGCCTAAACACATTTTGAATGCTCAGAAAGAGATCAGAACAATAAAAGACAAAGTGAAGAGGAAGGAGGGCAACCGGCGTGCGCACAGCAAGCCCGGCACCGTGCCTTTTGTGCCAGAACGCAAGAAACATATTGTTAAAGAGGATGAATGAATACTATTACTTTTAACCTTTACAAGATTTTTATTTGATCACCCTATACATATATCTTGAATATACATAAGCCTGGTTAAAAATAATTCATATGTTCTTGTTGGAGTACCTCAAATATTAACTACCCAACTTCCTTGGGTCCATTATTCTTCGTATAGGTACTTAGCTGCTTTATAGGTAAAGAAAATACAAAGTTGTAGACTATCAGGTTTCATATATTTTAGACGGAAAATTAAGCCCTTATTCTTAGATAATAAGGTTATTTATTATACTAAATAATTTAATATAGCAATATCATAATATAGTACACAAAATTTATAAATTATGTTTATATTTTAAGACTCGTCTAACGAAACTGAATCTTAGCCAGCCTGGTTGATCGGTCTACTGATACGGTTGGGAAGCGTCATAGTGCGAATGTCCAGTCTGAAAACAAAATGTATTTTTTTATTATTAGGACCACGTCGCATTAACAAACCGCTAACTATTACCTATTATGTTGTGTAAAAACTTAAAAAAAAATGAAGCTTTCTATGATACGGAACTGCTTTGTTATAATGTTCGTTACTGAGGAACATCGAAGACTATTCGGCGAAAACGAACGGCGTATAGAGAATTTGGATACATGACATGTAAAATGGTTTTGCGCTAGTTCACAATCATCTAGTTTTAGTGTTTTTAAAATTTCAGGCACTTACATTACATCGCGCGGCAGTGAAGACTGATCAAGGTTGTGTTCCAACACAGTCAGTATGCACAATGTTTTGAGTGAGGGCGAGTAGTCGAGCAGATGGAGGTCGCTGTTATCTATCAGCCTCTCTGGGTTGTTATCGAAGTTCTCAGTCACTCTAATAGTTGTGTGAGGGCAGGGGCTTTTGGAGACAAAACATTATTTTTAAGTTAACTTCTATTTTTGGCTCGCACGCACTACACTCACGCCAGGAATTCTTGGTAAAAACTTCGAGAACGGAAAAATGATACGGAAACTTCTCTCTCAATCGTGAACTGGACTACACATTTTTTTTTAAATGTGTAAACTGGGGAAGTCTTTGGTGTTTTTCTATGATGAGATCTATATATAAAGCGTCTAACTACACTGTCATTCTCGCTCGTTCTCATGCGTTTAAGTTTCCGTACCCAACAAGTTTAATGCGGGCTTAAAATGTTGACAGTATTTTGTACTGAAATATATATTGTGTTAATGTTTATTAGCGGCTAGCTCACCTTGTCCCTCCAAACAAATAGACTTTATCTTTAAAAATAAGACAAGCCTGACGTCTTCGCTTGCAAGGCACCGAACCGCTCACATTGATGTATTGCCAGTTATTTTCTTTGATAGAATACCTAAAAAGATCATTAAAATGCGTTTTTGAGTTGCCATTGAAACCTCCGAAGATGTACATGCAGTTATTGTAGAGCCCTGAAAATAATTAGATATCATTTAAATCATTATTTCAATGTAATTAGAAAAAAAAAACAGTAGATCAGAGTATGTGGGTCAGGGTGGAAGCATGATGGTCAAGAAGAAAATCCACCATTTAAAAGTGCGGTTTTTTCGTAAGCCTCAATTTAACAGCACATTGTAGACTAGAAAAAGTTCTGGATAGTAAACAATTAAAGTCCATGTGTAGGAAGTTGTGGGCACTGCTAGTCTTTCAAGGAGCTGTCTTGGTCTTTGACATTTTGAATACATGCAATACCTATACACATGTGATGGTCATTTTCATAATTAAATAATGGATTGAATATTTAGTAGCCAATGCGGAAATTAGATTTGCTTCTGCTTATAGAATTAATGAAAATACGAAACTTACAAGCTGAGTGACTACGCCTTCCTTCTGGCCACGTTCCACCAGGGTGCACAGCCACCCATCTCTCTTTAACAGTATCTAAATAGTAAACTTGTGGGCAGTATATTTCTTCCTGAGAATTGTATGGGCTATTCAAATCCCCACGCCCACCAAAGATATACATCCTATCTCCCACTGCAACAGCTGTGTGGAAGTCTCTGTGCGAGGGTGGTGTTCCACTGGGGTCAATCAACGTCCATTCCATAGTATCCAGATTTAGGCTGTGTACTTCCTGTGAGTACTGATCAGTGTTATATTCAAATCCTCCAAAAATATACATTTTATTTTTTATTATGCACGCGGAATGACCATCTTTGGCAAAGGGCACAATGCCTGATACCTGCGGAGTGCTCCATTCCAACTTCTTGGTATTAAAACATGACAAAGTTTCACATGCTACAGCATTGTTTCGCCCTCCCCACATGTATACCTGTAACCAGAAATAAATAATGATAATTAATTCAGTAAAACGGTTTGTTGTGAAGTATCAAGGCCAAGTGACAATTATTATTTAAATATAATGCATAATGTTCAAGAGCACAGTAATCAACAATACAATTATTTGTGACGCAATAGAACCTTTGAATAATAAACCAGATTTAAATAGTTAAAGTAACAGAACATTTGATTGAGTATATTAATAGATAATATTAACTAGCAGTGGACACTATTGAATATTACCTGAAAGTATTTTAAATAATTAACCCTACCATCATATTTACCATAATGGAATACAAACGGAGCAACAGTTACGATGTCATTCCAGTAAAGAAAAATAATAATCTACTTCTAATAAGAACCATTCTTGAAGCGGCAGTTTTAGTAATTATTATCAATGTTCATAGCCATCAAATACTACTTTAGGAGCTATTGACATTTAATGTAGTACCTATCTATTATGCATCAACATATATACATAAATAAAAGTAGGTATATTACACATAATGTGTAAAGTAGTTACTCTAAATTAATTTAAAAAAAAATTACAATTATGTGATGAACAATTAAGCACTGATTCAAATACTGTTTCTCATATTGGTATCATGCAGTGACCTGCAGAGATTTGTGATAGCGCAGACAGAACATTGATTTTGTATTGTATAATTTGTATATACCACACACACATGGTGTTGTTAGTCATATACAAGAACTGACAATGTAACTATGAAAATTATTTTGATTGGAATTATGTTAGTAAAGATTATTGAATAGAGTTGGATGGTATGATAAACAGTTTATATTTTAATCTTACAAATCTCTTTTACTAACAAGATTACTGAACATGCCTACACATTAAGTTATAGCTTCATAGTATATATTTATAAAAACAATCTAGGTAAAGAATGTCCTCAATATATAACTATGAATAGTGTTAAATGTGTACTTATAGTGAACTCAATAATGTCTTGTCTCTCTTCTTATAATATAGTAGGTACTTACTTTCTCTCCATAAGCAACAGCAGTGTGTCCATATCTTTGAAAAGGCAGTTCATCAGTTTTCTTATAGTTCACTGGTGACCACCTTAAAGTTGAAGTATCTAACACATGAACAGGTATCGGCTCCCAATCTTTATACTCCTCAGTGGAGCAATATCCCCCAAAGGAATATATCCTGTCTCCAATGCATACCGCTGCATGGTTTACTCGCATCGGCCCTCCTTCGATATGCACTGTCCATCTCATAGTAAGTAGTTAGGTTCCTAGTTTTGCTGTTGATACACTTGGTTATGCAACGGATCTCAAGACTCCCGCGACAGAAAAATATGTAAAAATCTAATATTTTATTTATTGATATATAATTAGCTTACAGCTGTTTGGGAATAAATAAAAAATATTTTTAATCGTCCGTCCGTCAATCAATCGATACTTCGTTTGACAACCAACCGTCAGTGAGCCAGCTGTCTGTCAAAATAAAACTCGTTGCTTTCAAACATGGTGCGCGCATTCAGCGCGCTTTGGTTCCGCATATAATAATAATAATAGTAGCAAAAACTAAACGCAATTACCAGTAACAGTAACTAACTGACTGAGCGAGATCTAAGTCCTGATTGAGATACATTGTGTTCACTCTAGGTGCTCAATGACTTTTTATCCACGACACACGAGTCTCAAATTTTACCTACCTATCCAACGGCTGCTGGCTTCATAATCGAAATAAAAAGAAACAAATTTGTTTATGAAATACATAGGTGCATGTATATGGGAATCGGATGAATTTTATCGGAATTACGTTTAGCTTAGCCGACTCAAAAGGTAAGCAACGTGAATAGGATAAAAACCCAATCATAGCCCGTTCATCGGCTTACCGGGTTCCGTATCCTGCGTAAAATAATTATATTACGCTACCTAATATTGCAGTTGAATAATTTAATTATACTTATTTTACACATACACGTACCTTATTTTTTCTTACTTGGGGAATTTAATAAACAATCTTGTCACGCCTTTTTAATTTAATTGAGTATCATTTTAAATTATTAAATTTGATTAGCTTTAATTACAACTTTACATATTGATTAAAAAAAAACCTTTTTGCGTTTGGGGTAATTATATTTTCTAAACAGGTACCTATTTAAAAATATCACAGAGATCTACCAAGATTACTTTCTAAATTTCCCAAATTAGAAAAATATGTATAGGTTTATAAGTAGGTACACGACTTTGTTTTATATATAAAATGTTCAAAAATAGTGTTTAATATTTTAACAGGGCTAACAGTAGGTTATAAAGAAACCATTCCCATATAAATAAATCAAATTATTGGACATTTAAATAATGATACCCTGTACTGAGCGCACTGCCAAATGCTCATCTACCTGCATAGCATTTTCCACCTTATTTAATGATAATAAGTAAATAATTTAGGTACCTACCTACTTACTGCTGAGTGATATCATATATTTTTTTCATCAGTAGGAGAGCAATAGGCGTGATCTTTCAACGCCAGGCGGTGTTAGGGCGCGAATCATTTGTTATTATTTCTCTCACGCGTCGAGTTTCCAAACAAATTGTATTGTAACTGACAATATGAGCGATTATTGTTCGATTTGATACAAATGTTCAGTGCGTGATATTTTTTTAAGATAAGAGTGTTACTTAAGTACTTACCTATACTTAGGTACCACGTAGGACTGGGCGAAATTCATTATAACCTAGAAATCATTTCCAAAAAAATCTTGTACGGGAATCGAGCCCACTACTACCAGGTGCAGTGAACTGAGCAGCCTACGCTTACCTGACCGTCTCTAGGGTCTTTGGTTCGTTTCCCACGTCACTCAAGTACTTGTCTAAGTATTTAACATCCCACAGTTTGGAATTTCTAATTAGGTATCTACCTCTATAAATTGGTGATTCCATTGCCGGATCTTCTCAGTTGAGATCGAGTATCGATTTGGTTGTGAGTATCTAGGTAGAGCAAAGAAATATGGTAGTTGGATAGGTTTGTAGGTACCTAACAAAGTCAAAATCAAATCCCTTATTTCACTTTGAATTTGATCCCCAGTGGTCCGATTATATAAGGTTAAGGACTTAAGTCCTAAAGCATTGTAGAAATGTGGGCTTAGCTAGGGCATCCGCCTACAGAACCTTCGGTTACCTAATACAAGGGTGGTAATATTTAAAAAAAAATGGTAAACTTTAATTGGATAATTAAGCAGGTTTTGAGGACTTAACTAGGCAAAATATGTTTGAATTCTGTCCAAATCTAATAAGCAAGTAACTTAGATATTAACATAACTGTAGTGTTGTATATAGGCACATCTAGACGAACCTCAATGCTGGACTTTAGTCAGGACACTTTAAAGTATTCTGTTTCAGGAAGACCTACCATTTTAGAGAACCTACCGTTTTGTACATAGGTACTCACTTATATCTTTGGGCTAGAGCTCCACTCTCCCGAAACGCCTTGTATCTCAGTACATTAGATAGTCTATACTAACATAGAAAGACGTTTTAGACCAAATGTATGGCGCATTAGTTAGAAAATCGGTAAATCTTGATAAACAAATATTTTTTAACGTTTACGTATAAATAAGTATATGCAGTTGCTTCGTCCCCCGGCGTCCGGGGAAGGCGGTGGTGACATGCCCCGTGACGTATAGAAAGCGTATTGCCGATGACGTCCGATCTATAAATCATGTTTTGGGATCGGCAATCGTCCGCCCGTCTGCTCGGTGACTTTCCTCGTTTTTTGTCTGACTCCTAGACCGTTAGCAAGTGTGATAGAAGGGTGGCGGTGGCGACATGTGTGCTGTTTTGTTACGTACAGTACATTTTCATTTCACCAATTATTATGTCTACAAAGAGTAACAAGAAAATGGAACATTTTAAAACCCCTATAAGTACACACTTGTTAGAATATTTTAGACTTGAGGCAACATATGGCGTGTGCTACACGTGAAGCCTAAAACTCTGGTCTACAATATAATCACATGCACTCACGCACACATCCAAAATACACTATGTCTAGAACTTCTTAGTCTATACCGGGACCTTTTACTAGGCAAAAAGTCATGTATCTATGTGATAACTTTGTTAATTATGAATAATTATGAATATTTAAAAATACATATAGGCGTCACACTATTGAAGTAAGCCCACTCTTAACAGAAGGTGCCCAGCTTACTTGGAGATGCCAATGGGACTAATTTAGTAATGCGACAACCTCACATTGCTAGTTACGTATCTATTAAGAATAAATAATAATAAAGACGCTATAGCTATCTGAAATAAACTTTTTACACATATTCAGTGGTCTCTACCTACATATATAAAAAAATACAACCGAATTGAGAACCTCCTCCTTTTTGCAGTCGGTTAAAAATAACGATAGAGTTGGTGGTTTACGTCTTCATAACTAGGTACATATATCTGCTCGTATCATATTTCACGAAGTAAGCAGCCCATCAATAGTGTGAATACATTAGAGGTCATTTGAATAGCTTATTTGTATAACGTTACACGCACCACCCGTTAGTCTATCCTATGGCAACATTTATCATCTGAATCCTATAAAAAGTAAACCGGAACTAATCTGTGAGCCCCACCATCCACCCTCCCTTAATATGCATACGCCAAGGAAAATAATTTCACGCCCCGAACACACCGAGCCGATGTTCTATTGTTGAGATCTTATGAATATATTTAGTATGTGGAGTCTGTGAAATATGAACACGCTCTATAAATGCAACCTTCTTGAGGCACAGCATGGACGCATAGTGGAAGATTACACTATGATAAAGAATCTCTTTTCACTGTGGTTTTGGTGAGCGATAAGTTAGTTCGTCAGATTAATATAGGTCATTTGGATAGGTTTCCTACAGCAAAATTTATGGAAACATTCAATCACTCAATCGGTATTTGAATACTTACAAAACTCGTACTAGGGGTCCATCATTACACCGTATGGCGTTCAACCGTGCACTCAGAATTAAGAAACAGATACACATACAGTACAGCTCACAGCCAAAGTCGGTTTCAGATGTCATTGGAGGTCAGAGAACTAACCACCCTAGAAAACAAAAGTATTTTTAATCGCTATCCGAAAAAGGTTGTTAGGCATCATCACTAAACACCATAGGTGATCTGATGTCGTGTCATGATTTAGATATTAAGGAGTAAATAAGTTACTTTCTAGTGCAACAGGTACCTACGTACCTAACCTATTCTATCAATTAAATAGTAAAATGTAGTGTTGTCAATTAGATTATAACTCAAAAAATACTTTATAAATAACATTCGTAAATAGATATGTCTATACATATCGATAGGTATCGATACTATAGTGCCTTCGGTCGGTGTCGTGTGCGTAAGCTAAGGGCGGCATAAAGAGCGCAATGTGTCTAGTCGACCTCGATCAGCGTTATTGATACACGGAAAAGATTTCTCTTTGATAGTTGCGGTCGGTGCGTTTTGACGCCTCTCGCCCCGGGACAAGGATGCGACAACTTTATAGATATCGATAGGACGTTACAGACATCCACCTATTAGAAATAGATAATCGGACAATCGAATGACAAGATGACTCATGTTCTATTAATTAACGTTACACGCGTTTGCTTTTATAATTAAATTATACTATTGGATACAACTCCTCATAATATTTTCAATAATGATTTGACCTAACTGTGTGCACCTTATTTAAATATACTATCAATGGGTAAGTATAGGCATGTGAGCATTTAGTTAAGTTTATGCTAAATCTGAATAACATAATAATTGTCCTCCCGTGATCATGGCTGCTGTAGAGCAGCCGAAACGTCGGGAATGAAAAAAACATAAAATAAACGCGAAATAATCCGTAAAATTAGTTTTATTTCAATGTGTAGTATTCGCGTAAATATAAGAAATCAATATAAGTAAGTCTTTTAAATGAATAAAAAACGAGCTACTCAGTATGAGGGTATACACAAATGCTAAATACATTCTTATCGATACTTTGCAATTTGCATGTAGTATAAGAGTGCAACCCTATGTCTATACCATAAGACCGCGTAACGTTCCCCACGCATCGTCACATTTATTGATGGACTTTGGAAGTTTTCAATATTATGGCTGCGTACTTTACATATCATATGGAGAGTTTTATTACGATTTTGCATTTGCCGCCTGATGGGAGAAACGATTTTAGCACCGCACTATAAGAGGTATTTTTTTCTCTAGGTGCTTTGTTTGTTATTATTTCATAAAGAACGTAGCATTGAAATGTAGTATATTATGTCATTAGAATATATTATCTTAAGCTTACTCAAGTCAAGTTTTTTCATCTTAAATATTAAAGTCTATTTTTGAAGAGAGTTTAATATTGTGCTCTCATTTTAACGAATAAGACACTTTGCTATAATTGATAAAATGTTACATATTTTTTATCATCTCCATATCAGTCGACGTTTATTCCCGCTATTTTTTCGCCATCCAAAGCTACGTGGCAACCGTATGTCATTTTTATGTGGCCACTTTTCGACATTATATTCCATTCTATTGTGGCAAAGGTGCTCATAGGGATAAGGGCCTTAATATACGATTATCGGTGGCATTCACCATTGTACTTGACCTATTCCTTGAGTTATTGCCCTTATCGACAATGCATAGCTCAATTTCGAGATTCTTTCATAGCTTTAAGTATGAAATAAAGTATCTTTGCATCAGCAAACTTAAAAGAAATACGATGGAAAGGTAAAATAAACTGTATAAATACATATAAGTAATTACTTAATTAAATAGGGTGCCTCTTATTACGAATATAGTAATATTCGCATTTGAATTTACTGCTAACTTTACGTAAACCTGTGGCAAATCTAACAAACTACAGGAAGAGCGTTTAGATAAGTAGGTAGGTATTCGTTGTAAAATCAGGGTCAAGTTTGCGCATTACGCGGCATCGATAACTCAAGTTTCGCTCGAAGGTCGAACCATCAAAAGCAGCGAGGACACAAAAACATAGAAAAGCGGTCGTTACGAGCAAGCAAGTCGCAACTTCTTAAAACATCCTTATCCAAAGAACACATAAAAAACAGACATCGTTTTTCTTTTAAAAAACTCTCTCATTTGCCTATCAATAGTGGTTGAGGCAGATCTGACCGTAATAAATGTCATACTTTATGGCACTTAGGAAAAAAATGCAAGGGAGCCATTTTACATTTTAGCCAGTGACCGGGGATCGCTATGTCGAATTACGCATTTCGAGTAGCCGTTTCCTTGGGGAATTTTAAATATCTTTCGTTTGGAAACATTGGGTTTTTGTTGTTGATTTACGATGTTTATATATTTGTTGACATGCGTATAAAATGTTTCGAAATATGTTGTACGTATACCTACTTGATAAATGTTAGGTAGGTGTGTGTATAATATAAATAGCGAAAGTAGGCAATTTTAGAAAATTTTCATTGAGATGTGGGCATTGACCTCTATGTCTAGTATATCGATGGATGTAGGGAGTTGACATAGGCTAAAATGCGCTAGGAAAAGCAAGATTGTCTATAGGCAATAAAACCCAGCACCTGCAACGAATAAATTATGCGTCCAATATTTATGTAATATCGTTAATAACAAGCAACAAACTGAAAGGATGTGTATTATACTTATCTGTAATCAGATTATATATTTCCGGGCAGCGCTGGAAGTGGCGCATCGTGCTATCGCATCAGATTAGGCGCCACCATTGTTCTACTAATGAGATTATCTACTCACGTATGATGCAAAATACCGCTCTGAAGCGCTGAGAATCGCTAAAATACACCGAAAGCACATCCTAAATATCGCGGGATTACAATAAGCGAGACATATTTTAAAATAAATAAAATAAGATCATAGACAATAAATAACTAGGTACGCTTTGAATGTATAAATTCTTCGCAACATATATCCACCTAGTGCCCGGAATACACGCACCATGGTCGAGCGTCAGATCTTTTGACAGATGATAATACAGATACCCTAATGATTAACGTAAAATCAGCTGGCTCCAGAGCGCGATAAGTTATAGGACATCAGAAGTAGTATGAATAGGCAGAGTTTAAAAGAAAACTTGTACTCAACCTTTTAGTAATAACTACATAGGATACAAATATGAGGGTACCCCGTTTCAAACTATGACACCAGGACGTCAACCACCTCAGTCCTCCCGTGACCATGGTTGCTGTAAAGCAGCCGAAACGTCGGGAACGTAAAAAACAAAAAAACAAAACAAAAAAAAAAAAAACGCGATAGAATCCGTAAAATTAGTTTTATTTAAATGTGTAGTATTCGCGTAAATATAAGAAATCAATAACTACATAGGATATTTAAGATCGCCAAAGTCACAGACAACTTAATTTAAATTTATAAATATTTATAACAGCGATCAGTTTTATCACATTCTCAAAAATCCTATACGTATTGTGGTGTTGCCAACTGCATGTGATCAATCAAAGATTTAAGCCTCCCTTCCATCAAATACGGTAAAGTGTTGCAAAAATTTAAATTAAATCTGCGCGAGACGTGTTTATCGGCAAGGCTGCCGCATTAAAACACTCCACCGGACTGCTTTCCGTTCAGGATCATGAAAATAAAAATCTGTAGGTATCTAAGTAATACAAAAAAACAATTACAAAGCTCTAGCGAGTTTCGAAAATGGATTACGTCTGTCTAGTTACCTTATTGATCATTGTTTTGTTCTGAAACTGATACGATATCATTCTGATACAGTAGTGCACTTACTTATATACTTGTGAAGGTGTAAGTAGGTAGGGTAGAGTCGAGAAGCAATGAAATCGATAAAAAATGCTTAGTGCATGGAAGCTTACTAAATCTTCTTCGTTTATTAGTAATTTATTTCGCTTTATGCAAGTTCTAGTATATAGAGTAGAAAATGTGTAAAATAACTATCAACTATGAAAAAATGAATTTGTATCAATATGAAAAAAAAATTTTTTTTTGTAGTTTAAGAGAGAGAGCAAATGCGGAGATATGGAATCATAGCTGACACTTATTGGTAAGGGGCTTGATGGATTGACAGATGGTGCAATATAATGAATGTTTTCGTAGAGCAATGTAGAGTTAGGAGTAGCGGTTGGTCAATATATCGTACCGTATAGTAAAATATCACACCCATATTTTTACAAAAATATTTAATTAACTTTGTATTCTTGAGCTCTAATTAAAATCAAAATCAAGTCGTTTATTTCGTATAGGCCTACGGGGGCACATACAAATTGTCATTAAATATTTTTTCCTAACTCTTCAACTGAATCATTTCTCAACATCAACTGAGACGATAATCGGTGGAAACAAATGTTATATTATAGAAAATTATCAGAAATTAATTTGTACACTAAACTCTAAAATAAAAAAAAAACGAAATGATTTTTGTCCTTTAAGGCGTCTACTTAAGCGTAAGCTCTCGATCATTGAATCACACGCTCTCGTTCAGATGTAAGCAAGACGGGCGGCAGATTACGAAGAAGCAATATTTGTGCGCGCAGAGTGCGTGCGCCCGATAAAAATATTCTATTTATTACGACCACGGAGGTACATTCAAAACGTGTCACGCGTTGACATCCGACTTCTTCTTGTTACCAAACACGCTCGGAGGTTAGGGTTGAACGGCTATAGGAAAATTGGTGGAAACGGATTATTGCACACATTCAATTCGCCACAAACT
This sequence comes from Pheosia gnoma, assembly GCA_905404115.1. Lineage (NCBI taxonomy): Eukaryota > Metazoa > Arthropoda > Insecta > Lepidoptera > Notodontidae > Pheosia > Pheosia gnoma. The sequence goes on from FR989901.1 coordinate 5,770,392, forward strand.
GTGATCTGTTTCAGAAAGATGTGGTATCCTATGTGTCAGCAGGTACTGCTACATAGAAAGTGAACTTTGAGTGAGGAGATAAACGATAACATTATTGCGTACTTAGCTAGAAACTAATTAAATAATAATAATAATTTAACATAATAAGGGGACCCATGGATTTGAATGTCCAAGATTAACACATATCGGTTAAAGCGACACACATGTATAATGGAGGTATGATGAATGTGAATTTGTCGTCTCAAGCACAATCATGTGTAAGAATTACGTACAACCCTACATCATATTTCGCGGGATCACGCGTGCTCGCACCCCGCCACTGTATTAGCTATACAGTCAGTACGTGCGGATGTAAATAATTTTTCATCTTTCACTATTGATGAGAATGAGACGCCGCTATCGTTATCGTTAACAATATGTTCGACGTATAATAACTACTAATCAAGTATTAAGGTCACACCTTATACTAAAAAATGTAGACCTTCAACTACAATGGTCAAAATAAAATTAGGTCAAGGATTTTTATGAATTCAAACTATTATGTGTTGATAAACATAGTCACAATTTGAATAGGTACCTACTTATGTATTTACCATCATTATCGGAAGCGCGTTACGAGATATAATAGGATTTCTATTACACTTCTTTTCTTTGTCGTTGTTAAGTAAAGAAAAATAAGGCACATACAGGTACAAAAAACTTGATTGCAACTAACAAAATGTACATAAGGCTAGGTATTCAACGTAAAAGTATCATTCATACTGCGGTCAGCGTCGACTAAGCCGCCCCGCAGAGTCAAAGGAGCTTTGACTTCAAAGCGTCGGGGAATAACTGGCGACACCAAGAGAATGCAAAATAAACTCACAACACTACGGTAAGAGTGCAAAATAAATGCAGCAACAGCACATTACACAGCCATTGAATCAAAAGACAGACTGAGCGTGAAGTGATGAAAACTGGGAAAAATAACAAAGTTGGCTCTTACGAGTGCTAGCGAGGGACGACTATTCTGAGATCTTGGGCCGTGGGCCGTGTACGACCACCTCGACGCTTAACTGACCTGCACTGAACTATGTAGATGGTTTTTTTTCTGGTTTTAAAATAGGTGATATACGTATATACACCTATCTACTTCATTATACTCAAGCTTAATTCTGCTTTGAAATAAATTAATTTAATAATTTTGTTAAACCTTTTTTGATGCTGCTTAGATATACAATCTTACATATTTTTACTATTTTTAAAGACGATAGAGTTCTGATGAATTAGGTAACTTACGGTTGGTTTCTTTCAACATACGCATTTTATTTTCAGTAACTCAGAATAATGATACCCTGCTAGTTGATTTCCACGTCTTGGTGTGAAGCAAGCCGAGTCAATATTGGCAGACTCTTTTGCAGGAGAGTCGTATGTTTTTTACATCAAAAGCAAAACGCCGCTCAAAGCAGAGCGCAAAGTGAGACTTGAGATACACCTCCGTAAACAAACTGTACTGCATTACGTTTCATGTGTAAGAGGTGTCTTAATGCCGCCCTTTCATCCGTGTGGACTTTCATTTCACCTATAGTTCAACAAAGTGTCTATTTCATTTAAATTGTGTGCATTATACTATGCAACAAATTGATTGGGTAAATTATTTTATTTTAACCATTAGGTTTTAGTAATTTATTCAATTATATTTTTAGTAATTATACTTACTTCACTTTACTTTTTTATAGTGGTAAATATGATTACAAATAATACAAGCCTATAAGTATACTTTGAAATAAAACTTATTTTTTCAGATTTAATCGCATTTATTTAATGTTTTTACGTTCCCGACGATTCGGCTGCTTTTCATCAACCATGGTCACGGGAGGATTGACAGGACGTAAAAATATTAAATAAACGCGATAAAATCTGTAAATAAGTTGAATTTTTCACGCAATTAACTAGTTATAATGACGTCAGAGTAGATATAGTCCGACCGACCGAACAAAGCGACGTCGAAAGCAAATTAGTGAAAACATAAATTATTGGAAGCGTAGCGGTGGCACCTCGCATTGTGAACAAATTTAATTTCCTAGTTGGTGCACCGGCAAATGCATGACGCTCTGATCGGCGGGGACGCGATCCACCTATCGGTGGCATTATTTACTGCACTTTGGGCCCGTGTGGTGAAAAGCAATGTAATTAATTGGGTTATGGCCTGCGGTTTTCTCGTTGTTCAACTTATTCACTGTGTGTTTAGGTCACACATTAATTATGCGCTATACTTATAGTGTCGTACTTATTATACCTATAGTGTCTCATAATTTTAAATGTAACTCATATATGATTATTAAGAATACGCTGATTACATGCGGTATTATTTAATACCATTCATCTTACACCTTACATTCTGCTCTGCCTTGGAAAAAGTCAATTTGAAATCCCTAAAGACCTAGTAAGATATTTAGGTATGCTGCAATCAAGAGATTTCTTTATGTCATGCTCAAGGTAGGTGGAGAAATTCGATTGGCCAATTTAACAATAGACAACTTACGAGTAGCTTATCAGATTTTTACCTTACCAGCTATAGGTAACATGTCCCCATAAATGAACAATTCAGTTTAATATTAATATGTACGTAAAATTCACATTTCACGGCGGGGATTATATTTGTTGGGCGTCGCGTCCAAAGTTACGGCTTTAATATAAAAATAAAGTTTAACGAGACTGCGCAGTCTGTTGCAGCTTCGCAATGTTGAGCCCGATTTATTGCTCACAAACGCCATTTATTTCCGATACTTTTTGTGGACTAATCCCTTTTATCTCTTCATTTTTACACCGGAAATGTTACTTATTAATGTTACCAGTCCCTACACTGAACCCAAATGAGAGCTGCTATGAGTATGTTCTGAATCTGATGGTCACTCTATCTATACAGATACCGATTCATGAAAAATGTGGTTATTTCATAATCTGTACTCTACCGAACTGCGTTTAAATTAATTCTTGCTTATCTGCAAAATTAAATATTGTTGCCATATGCCCTTGTAATATTTTAGGTATGTATGAACCGAACGTAAGCAACGCCTGCCAGAATTGGAATAGCAATTTGAAAATGTTTAAAGAGAGAAAGAAAATCGTTGAGATGGTAGAACGTTGAAGATTCGAGCTTGCGTGAGCAATAATATGAAAGTGTGCGGTAGGTCTAGCAAGACTAGTTTTCGATCGGAATATTATGAAATCGATAGATTGTAGGTACTGATCCCAAATAATAAGGGATGATAATGATAAGTTCGACGATCTGATTGGTACAATGTAATGACACTGCTTTCTGTAACAAGGGTCTTGGACGGGGCAAGACTTTTTGTGATGGCGCGAATGTTTATACCCGAGTCATGGATGTTTAAATTATTCTTATACCTACTGGGATCGCTCCCAGTCAATGTTACGGTTCCCCTACAGCGGTTAAACAAGCGTTGCTTATTATTGGGACCGTACAGTTGGTGTTTTTGTACGGCAATATCATTATTAATATTGTACATTAAAACCAGCCCATGTCGTTCAGATGGTAATGCGTGACACATATTCAATTAGGCACGTAAGAGTACAAATATGTTTTGAAACAGCAGCCGGGTCGAGATAAGCTAAGAGCTGTTAATTTGTTTGTCAGTTGATAGTGAGAACTAGAGATTATCTCGGTAGAGAATATTCAGTGTTTTATGCGCAGGCTCACTGGGCTTTGTTAAGGCTAATGTGGTGGGTTCTTTAAAAGATCTTTGAGATTTTTTTGATTTAATATGTTCAGGCCAATCGAATATTACTTAAAAAGTGTATTAATTGCTGTAAAAATAAAATAGATTTACACTTAAAGAGAACCACCAATTTATTTTGGTTGTTAGAGTTTCCTCGATTGCGAGACCTTATAACATTTAAGTGGCTATCGAAAAAAAACATTGGAATTCTTATTTAAAACGCCCCCCTCCCTTTAAACTCACCTGAAATGTGCAATAAAAGAAAGGGATGCAAGTATTTTAGTTGTGTGAGTAAAACGGTGCAGGCCGAAACATCTGCCAAAAACCCTTTAGAAATTACCTACATTGCTACCTACTACTGAAACAAAATTCTAGACCTTATTATTCACTATTCAGTGAAGCTTTATTGCAGACGGGTTATTGTTTTTTTTTAAATAATTATATTTATTTGCAATTGATGACAATGTTGTTTTTTACAAAATGTATGTACTCATATAATATTTTCTATAGCTCCAGTGTGTTGCCATTCGAAGCGACCAAATAGAGTATTCACTTTGAAATAAAACATTTTTTTCCGATTTTATTGCGTTAATTTTATTTTTTTTACGTTCCCGACGTTCCATCACGATCATGGTTGCCGTAAAGCAGCCAAAACAAAAAAAACAGTTTTATTTCAATGTGTAGTTTTCGTGTAAATATAAGAAATCAATAGAGTATTAACTTAAATAAGTATACATTTTATTCATAAACGTGCGGTCTACTCGTGGACGTCTTAAAATATTTTACACTATTAATTAAACACCTTGTAAATTTCCATGAAATTGGTCTCCTCCTTAACGCGTAAAACATTTTTAATACCAAACGATTTGGGAGTACCCAATGTTTCAGTGGGTAAATATAGATAACATTGTTCTTTGTTTCCATCACGTACTGGGTGACACGCCATTATCTTTGATATATGATTGATAATCGCCCAGACGTAAGTATGTATTCTTTCCTCGCCTTATGTTCAGATAATTTGCTAGTTAGGTACTTTTAATTACTCATCTATGATCTAAAAATAAATGTGCTCACTGGTTGCTGGTTATACTATAAGCAAGTAGATAAACTGATTCGCTATATAAACATATGTATATATATTACTAACATATATATATATATGCTTATGTGAGCAATCATTAATAGCTTCCTGTCCATCTATATGCATTGGTATTATATGATTGTAACGTGATCGTCATTACATTGAATATAAAAAAAATGTACGGGACATTATTTTCAGAGTCTAAACATTTTTTTCCAGCATTTTTTGGTTTTGTGTCCGTCTGTTCGCGCATTACGGGAAATCTACGGTACCAATTATAATTAATGACACTTGGCACGGTGATAGCTTATACCCTGGATCCACATAAAGTATACTTTTAATCCCGGGAAATGATAGAATTCTCGCGGTATCGCCAAACCACTAAAGTCCACGCGTACAAGTCGCGGTCAGTGCTTGTGAGGAAATAACTTATTCAATATTAATCGTTTAACTTTTTTATACAGAATGATTCAGAAAGGGTGTACTAAGCCTCAAACAAGCGCTTCTTTAACGCATGTGTTATCATTAGGTATATGAAAACACATTTTTGATACCTAGGTCAATTAAAAAAAAAACACATGGCTGGGAACAATATTTTTTTTAATCGAGATTTTGACTTCACCTCAATGTATCTCGGCCCTAAACTCGTTGCCCAGCCACGGAAGGACTGCCTTTCTACGGGATTGAACTGGAAGTATCAATATTGTGGGTCTCCACAGGAGAACAATGTCATAGTAAAATTAAAACAACCCCCAACGTAACGTTTAAAAATACAGAAGAGAAGCACGCTGCCAATATTACTATAATACCGTATTTGACACGAAATTTATAAAGAATAATCATTGAAAAACATCCTGAACAAAGAACTTTATGCGGCGAAATTAATATCACACCTTCATAAAATTTAATTTGAGTATTATCACATTAGAAATAAAGAGTAGATTGGGGTGAACTTCCACTAAACGCCCGCAAACGATAACGTGGTTGTAAAGACGGAACCCATTCGAGTGGCTTTCGGTAGTTTCGCCAAGTTGTCGAAAGCTTTTGAGATCGCTATTGTTTCGACACTTCGAACCCCTTTGTATTGCAATCAGTCTCATAATAATGTCGAAAACACTACGCATCCAACATTACCAGGGTAGTTGCCTACTTAGATACACCTAAGTCTACCTACCTACACGTATTAAGCTCAGATGTGTGGGTAGATACCTACTTACATAGTAAAAAAAGAATATTCAAAATAATATTTTAATATAAGACGCTGACCCAGCGACTACGTACTTAAAACTTTTTTAAAAGCATACAAAGGGAAGTTGGGGTGGTTGAAAAAAAATACTTATTTTTATTTACATTTCAACGATATTCTTAAGATTCCTTCCTACATAAAGTAATTGTTAGAACGCGTAGAGGTGACATTCATCAAAGTAATCAAACAATTGAAAAATATAATCGGTGGCCAGTTTTAATCCTCAAGTATAACAGTTGGCAGTGGTACATGCATTCCAAGAACGTCCACATCTAGACTCATATTGATTACCGGTGACATTCTTATCAATACACCCCCGACGCGCGACCGCTCCACACAACACCCAGAAGAAACAGGAACGTTTCTTCGCGCGTTCGTAACGCAACGCAACGAAAAAAGAGGCGGAGACTCCGCGACGATGCCGTTACCCAATCGAATTAAACTTGCAGCTCCGGCTGGCCAATGAAACTCGGCTGTCGGGGCGGGCGCGCGCACGCGGCCGCGCCCTCGTTTCACTCCGGCTTTTTATTTATTGTTGCGCGGAACAGCGCGCACGACGGGTGTGTGATGCGTGTGTAGTCAGATCTTACGAGCATGGAGTCCGCCGTGGACTCAGCGTCGACTGCGAGCGAGGTGAGCGGCTCCTCCGGGGGCTCGCCAAGGGTGAAAGGCGCATCGCCAGCGCGGGGGCTCAGCCCGCCGCAGCTGCTGGCGCCGAGGATGCCGCTGCCGCCACCGGGGCTCGGCCTGCTGGGCTCGCTGCAGATGATGCACCACTCACCTCTAGAGCTGATGGCGGCGGCGCACCACCACGGGCCGCCGCGCTATGGCAGCCCACCGCCTATTTCCACATCGGACCCCTCGGCCAACGAGTGCAAGCTGGTTGACTATCGTGGTCAAAAAGTAGCAGCATTCATCATCCAAGGCGACACGATGCTATGCTTGCCGCAAGCATTTGAACTTTTCCTGAAACATTTAGTCGGCGGACTGCACACGGTGTACACAAAACTAAAAAGACTGGACATAGTGCCACTGGTGTGCAATGTGGAACAGGTACGAATCCTACGCGGACTCGGTGCTATACAGCCAGGCGTCAATCGATGCAAGCTGCTTTCCTGCAAGGATTTCGACGTGCTATACAGGGACTGCACCACGGCAAGGTACGTTTTATAAGCACTATTCATCTTTCAAAGATTCAATTGTTTTGACAATTTAATAATTATGTCCTAACTAACTTGACCATTTGACATATTTGTTGCAGTTAGGAAGCTAGACTTGGATTTTTTTTTATTTATCTGTGACAGGTTTACCTTTTTTATGTTGCATTTATGGTTTTGTGTCTTATTTTGTTTATTTTAATGACGTGGATTGAGTTTTAATTTTAATAATATGATTTCAAAAACAAATGCTAAGTTTGTTTGTGTGATGGTTATTACAAGATTTCGTGATTCGTGATTTTTAATTTTACAAATGAGGTGATGTAGGTATATCGAGGATTAAAAAGTTAGTAACAACTTTTTGTTATAACTATGTAGTATACTTATAACACTGTGCTTCAACAATACGATGTATCATTATGTATAGGCCTAATGCCTGTAGCCGTTGATAAGATGATTATACAATTTTGTGAATAAAAATACTACATGCTAAAAGTGACAAACGCTTATAAAACAAATACTTGTTATAATGTGGTATAAAATGTTATGGTCTATACTGCTCCACGGAGACTACAGTGCGCTCCATTAATTTTTCACATTTTAATACGCGCAAAATATTTCCACCGGGCTAAATAATAAAGTGAGCTTCGGCCGGCGACGGAAGGGTTAAATCTCTGTTAATTAGTGGCTCAGCCGTGAATTTTTAAATAGTAATTTTTACAAACGGTAAAGTTAGATTAAAAAATCTTGTTTTGTTGTGTTTGCCGCTCGTCCGGGTAGGCCTATATCAAGTGTTTCCCCAGTTGCCCCCCGAATGTGATTTTAAAAATGTAATGTCTGCGGGGAGTGTGCATCTGGGAGGCGTAAAGTTTAATTTTTTCGCTCGTATTGGCGCTTTGCGCTTGTAATATTTAATGTTTGTTTGTTTATCGGTAAGCGGAAACGCTTGGGCCGGCCCGAGCCCGTCTCCGATGCGGCCCCTCTGCTCTGACTCACTATTTTGTTTGACATCATAGAAACACCTTTTTCAATAGGTTTTTATGCTTAAGAACTTCTTTATTAATAATTCTAATCTATATATTATTTGTTTTAAGTTTAATCGGTGGGCAGGTAAATTTAAATATTAAGTATAGGTATCAAACAAAATAATAAATTTGGTCAAGGATTTACTTAGGAAGCGATTTGGAAATCTATAAGCACTTTTTACTTAGTTAAATAGTACTAGTGTAGTATCTACAACTAGTTAATATTATTAAATCAATGTAGGTACCTAATATATGAAAAAAATAACAAATTTCCACTTGTAGATAGGTACTTGGTAGTTACCTACCAGTACTGCTCTACTTGTGGTTTAATGTAATAAAGTCGTAATAGGTAAAGAGTACTTACTTATTCAAATAAAAAAAAATACGTAAACGATAAAAGTGAGCATTATGATTAAAAATGTGATTTCTATTGATCACAACTAAAAATAACTAAATAACCAACTAAATAAAAAATGGTCGGTCGCCATTCTCCGGCGGTCGTTGAATCAAACTAATTTGTATTGACACGTTTCCACTATTACGATTCCACTAATGCAGTCGACAAAGAAATCTTATTTCTAACATAAATAACTTGTTTTTATGCTCAACTTTTTTACATAAATAAAATCAACATTCAACATTTTTGCCGAATTGGTCACGAATGTACAATCGTCATCAGAAGTCGAACAATTAAAAAAAGTATTTCAATTTGAGATTTTTCTGATTTATTCCAAGTTTTAACAATTCTAAGATGTATTTCGCCTACTAGTAGGTATGCCAATAGGTACAAAGTTAATAGGATTTGGATAGTTATGGGCACTTAGGTAGTTGTAATGTCCTCACAAGGTATAATAAATAACATACTTTCAAGTTTCTACTTCAGAAAGGCTAGGCATTAAGTACCCTTTTTTAAAGCGTTAGATTATAATTAAGAGTAAAAGTAATGGATGTCATTGTACTATGCAATACGAAATGTGATATTTTGAAAAACGGAACGCCCGCATTATAAAACGCAGCGTAAATAATAGTAGGATGCTCCTTTTCACGCTTCAATAATTGCTCGACAGCAGATAAACGAGTGCGTGTCGTGTTACCTTTGGAGCCAAGAAGCTGCAGGGTGTTCACTGACTCACTTCTCCAACTCTTTTATGTCATCTACTTAATGCAGTTGATTTACTAGCCCTTTACAAAAAATATTAACAATGAAACATCATGCGAAAATAAACTTAAATTGCTTAAACTTTGTTTTTACGCTCTCATATCCAATGCTGAAGAAAGAGACCTAATCTTTCGTCAGCAATGGATATGAGTTGACTGAATTTGTTTGTGAGAATGTGTGAGTAGGTAGTTTTTTCATTCAAGTCCTGGCGTTACACTTATCGACTTACAAATTTGTCCAATCAATAGAATCAAAGCGCACTGTTCCGTCCATTGTCTCTGCTACAAAGAGCGAGGTTCAATTACGGAGGTCATCAACACGACTTTTTATGGAATTTTCAGCTTTACGACTCATTTTGATGGTCCGCCTTCAAACGGAGTGATATTTTGTAAATAAACAAAGGACTGAAATAACTACCTCATTACCTTTGTAGAGCCGGTAGGTGCGTCGGGGAACTTTGGAAGCGTTTTTGTTGCTAGTTCAAAAAATATATAGGTGTATATTTACTGGTTATGAAAAAGATAAAGGTTCTCACTGCATTGTTTGAGTTGTATTTACGTTCAATAATTAAGCGACGACGACAAAGTCGGACAAACGCGGCGCTTGCGCCGAACTGTAGCTGACATAAAACAGATCATCATGAGATTTTTTTATGACGATACTCCTACATACATATGAAACTATTTGAGAGTTATTCTGTAAAAATAATATAATTGGTTTGTTATGATAAATGGAGTAATTGCTATAGTATTATCATTTTTTAATATTTTATTATCTTGCTAATGTGCGAGCATTTTCACGATATGTTTGCTTTTATTATCTAGCCCATATCCACGAGTATGAAGTATACCAACATTATTGTCGTGAATGTTGTGTCGGAACTCCGACTGGCATTGGTCCAAGCAGTGATTCTCATTGAAATATTAAACCAAGACACTGCAATGCAGTGTCTGAGACACTTGTGCCAAATTAATTAATCCGTAGTCTTCATCCATTTCCATCCATAAAATCTATGGAATATTAAATGTAATGAAAATAATGTAACTTATCAAACTAATTTAGTGTATTATTTTTTATTTAAATATTTTGCTCGTTATTGTACCCATCTAGTTAACATTTTTTTGCAAATCGATTGCATGAAAAATTGTGTGAAAATAAAAGTAATTTACTCGCAATCTTACTACATTTTCCTGTTAAAATATTTTGAGATGTGCAAACCATGTGCAAATAAAAAACTAAATACATTATTGTTGTAAAGGTATTTTCTAAAATAAAGCGACATTTGAGCCGATTGGCTTTCTAGATTCCTATTCACAGTCCAAATAGAATGTTTATTTTAGGTTTCATCTTACATAAAAATAAAGAAGAACAAATAGAATTCCGTTCTTTTGTTAGTACGTCTGTTGAGCTGAACAGTTCTGCAAGTTGAGCAAATATAAGTAATTAAGGGTGTTAGGTTATGCATCTTACCCCTAATAAATAAATTAAATGTACTGTAACATCAGTTCTACGGCCTTAAAAGATACTAATTGACAATGGAAGCAAAAGAAATATAATAAAAAAAAATACGGAAAATATTAAAACATTATTTTATTAAGTAGATACTAACTATTTTACTATTTCATGCGTATTATAAACTGCTGCTAAAGTTTTGGTCATTAATAATGTTTTTCTTAATGCTAGTAAGTATTGTGCCGTCGGCCGCAGCGCGCCGAGCCGCACTGTGCTCGGGCCACGGCTCGCTGCGCGCTTTATCGGCTATCGAAACAGACAACCACCCACGCGAATTACTTTCTACATTTCCCAATACTAATTGCTTACTCATTTCATTACATCGTACAATCAATATTACTTTATTCAACAATACATTACAAGGATACATGTGGAATAATTAAGGTGTAAATTAGGTGTGGCACTGACAATACAATGTACTAAATTGTGGGTGATCGAGGCGTCGAGAATTTTACTATTATATAAACAGATGAACGGAGATGACGAGATTGCACACAGAATAGAAGAGAAAACATGATGGTAGATCTCATACGACATGACATTTTCATAATGACGATTTTGGAAGGAAAAGTTGAAAAAAAAGCCTAGAAAAGCAGAGCCAAGAATATGCTGCATGAGCAAGATAAAATAGAAGGTTGGCGCACAAGGTCAAAGACGCTGTTCTCACCCATAAAATAAGAAGTAGAACTCCATCACACACCTAACGCAATTTCAAAACAAAACAAAAAACAACAATAACACTTACACAATTACATTCACAATTGGACAGCAAATAAACTCGAGTGGATCGAGGAAACACAATTTCCTTCGGCAGTAAAGCGACAAACTGTTCCACAATGGGAATATCATGGAGGCAATTTATTACGAATGATCAACAAGTAGCTGGGGAACTCCGGGCCGCAGACGGAAAGGAAAGAATGAATACGGGAGCCTCCGAATCGAAACGAACACCGACAGAGCGCCCTCCGACTGTCGGCGGAGTGCACGCCGACACTCGAAATCCACCGTACAATCGGAAAAACGAACGCACACAAGTGACACGAGGGAATCCCTCCCGGCTAGACGGAATTATCTCGGCCTATTTCCGTTTCGCGTACTATTGAAATTGCATCTCACTCGCACGCAGCGTCAAAATATACGACTGTCTCTTTCTCATTCGGTTCATTCATGACTGTGGATTTGAATGGAATCGAAATGTGCGTTTTCTTCCCGTGGCACTTCAAACGGCACCGCGTCACTGAGGGCTGCGAGCGGGGGTCGCAAGCACGTATTTTTTTCGAGAAAATAAGCCTCTATTTGATAGCGTTGGACGTTGTCTCAAATTTGGCACAGCCCTAATGCCCAAAATAGCTCATCAACGTATTAAAAAAGCTCTTATCATTGGTTATCTTATTCAAAGGAAAAACCAGCACAATAAAAAAATCGACAATGCGAACGCAATTAATTAATATTCACCTCTATGTTAGTTAGATATTGAATTGTTGATAGAAATAATCGCATGGCGCGTAACATAGAGCGCCGGTAGCCGTTGTAACGTCTTATAATTGCGACTCACCATGTGTTGAGCTCCAATCATGTTTAATTATAGTAAGAAGGAGTCATTGCCGTTTAACATGAGATGAACGGTTACAAACGTATAAATGCCGCGAGAAAATGATGGATTGGATATTGTTCTAATTGCAAGTATGAAAGTACTATGCTCAGTAAAATATTAATACACTTCAATTGATACCATAACGTTAAAAAAACAAATATGATTTTTTTTTTAAATATAATTTAATACTTTATTGCTTTTGTTTTTATTAGCCAATTTAAATCCAGGCTTATAAGTTATTATTAATACTTCTATTAATACTACTTCTCATTGTATTTTTTTTCTGACTTTACGCCATTTTCCATATTCTTCACTGATGTAAATAACGGGAGAGTTGATTTAAATAGGAGTTTTCTTCGGACGGTACACAGATGCATGTGTACATTAGATACTAAGTTAGAAATGCAAGGGAAATACGTTTTGCATCTCTTTCTCGCATTGCCATTGTGTGTTCATAGGAAGTGCTGACTGATCAAAAGTTGTAGCAGTTGTTTAGTTTTAATTGTTATTTAAAACATACATTCGCCTTTCTGATAATCATAACTAATTATAACCTACAATTCCTGTGAAGATAGAAAAACTGTTAAGTAGACTGTACGTGTACATTGTAACTTGTGAAATATAGGCAAGTAGGTACAAGTTGAGAATAAATATGATAGTAATAATAATAATTGTGTCAAAACAATAAATACAAGTATTACAGACGATTACTTAAATAAATATAAGTAGGTGCTTAGATGCGGTAAGCACTGTTGTTTGTGTGATTAGAGTATTCGCCTTTGAATTGGAAGTATAAAATGTCTTAGATATGTATAAATTATCCGAGTTCTTATACCTACTTAAAGTAACTCAGATTAGGAACGTAACAAGAAATTCCTTCGCAAAATCAAAAGTCTTCCTATTATGAAATCACACCGAACCTTGTGCTATTTGTTCGGTGTTCTCAAGATACCGCATCAACTTGCGGCATGTGCATCTAATTGCCAAGTTTTTTTTGCTAATCTGTGATTAGCGTCTGTATTAATACTTACATAGCTCTGAATTTTGAGAGCAGATTTAAAGTGCACTCTGAAATGTCTGAGGCGCACTCAAGCTAACTCTTAGGGCGCACACTTAAGTTACCGAGCTAGGAAGTTAAACAATTTAATAAGGCGACAAACTCTGATAAAATATTTTAGCGGATAAGGGATATAGCTCATTTCAAGGAGAGGTTTTCAATGCCTGTACCTTTACATAATATATAGTATTATGTAAAGGTACAGGGTACATCTGTATTCTCAAAAGAAAAAGAAAAGAAAGTCAGAAATGATAGATACCATATCAGTAGTCTCATTGTAATGGCACCGAGCTAGGTTCGAGAGCGAGCTATTCTCGGAGCCTACTTTAAAGCTGTGATCTTCTGAATGTAAGAACTGCAAGGGTCTTATGATGCGAATGCTCCCTTGCCCGCTATACCGAAGAGATTGTCAATTTTTCAAAATACGAATGGTTAAAGTAACACACATATATAGGTAGCTATCTACTTTTATAAGGTTTGAATATGTTATTAACAAGGAAAAAATATTTTGGAGGAATTACAACTGTAGCAAAAAAATACGCCCTACCAAAGTGTGTTTTCTCCTCTCAAGGCGGTTATCCTAAAAATACATTCGTGGGTGTTACAAAATAATTGGAGAAATAAATTAATCATGTAAGTTAAGTAAAATATTGTTCATAGGTCCCGAGCTATGAACGTCAGATACACCAACACAGATACATGTATAACAAAGAAACGAACGAGATAAGGGCTACTTAAGTCGATGCGGGCCCTCGTTAAAGGGTGATATACGATTTATAATAAAACTTAATAAAAGATTCGCAACAATTTAAAATGCAGAAACGATAAAAAACTTAGTATGAGATGACGAGTATCGAATACGCCTCGGAGGTTGCCAGTTAAAAGATAGTAAATTGCGTTTTATAACCTGCCTGTTGTTTATTTTTAATCAAATCACGGTTTATAAATTCGACAATGTAACATACCAAAGTTAATACGTAGTAGGCTGTAATATTAGGCATGCACAGTAACTTTTGCTTTATACTTTATTAAATAATTTGAACCAACAAAGTTATCCAATTTGCGATATCAATAAGGTCGTACACATATTTTCAAAAATACTTCTAGAGTAGTATATAAAAATAACATCGTTTTATCTATACATATAATACAAAGTCGTGTTAGTTACATCATTTGTAACTCAAGAACGGGTGGACCGATTTTTATGATCCTTGATTGTTTTTGAATTTGTCTTCGCCCTGACTAGCAGAATAACTATGAAAACATGGGAAAAATCATGAAAAAATAAAGACTATTCATTTTCCCATACATTTGATTCTTAGTTGATGACGTGATGTGACGTCACGCGCCGTAATTTGTGATTTCGGTAACGTTATAACGAGTAGGTATATATTTTAGATCGCTCATTTGATTAAATTATTATTATTAGGTAGAAGCTTACCTGGGTACCTACTTAGCTACTATTTGCTGGGTTTTTACACCGCAAATTATCAAAAATGTGGGAAATATATTTTTGCGCTTAGGGTGGACAGCTGTATTGTATGAAAATACAATATTTTAAGAGCTCTAGGGAAAGGCATTTTCATTACAAATCATTGCTTGTAAAATGTACGATGTAAAAATAGATATCTATCTTCTTATGTAGATATGCGAGTTATAATGTATGAAGCCAATTATAAATATTTTATAGTCGGCGGGTCACAGCAGAAATCGGTTTCGCCTTGGAATGTCGATGTGCTTTGCACTCAGATTAAATTAGTAATTTACGGCTGATATAAAATGATTTTATTTCGACGCCGAACACATTTAAAATTATTATAGTCGGTCCAGTAACAACATTGTTTTCATTTTAACGAGCAAAATAGTTTCCGCCACAGACAAAAGTGTAACGCTGACGACATAATATGAAAATATCGATCGCGCGAGAGCGAGTTAAAAATCGATCCCGGTCCAGATGCACAAAAATGGGGCAGAGAAATCGATTTGCCCCACATTTTGGCGGTCTAGCGGCCGCCGCCGCCGCCAGTGAGGGTAACGCTCGCGATAAGGGATAGTGCCCCCTGCAGAAGCGGGGGTAGTCCCCCTCTCCCCCTCGATAATATTTACCGCCCCCCGGCCATACTTACGCCCCTCAGTATTTACGGGTTGGAGAAAAACAAGGGTAAGTACTCGAGCTTCGGAAGGTGCAACGTAAATTTTAATCCTTTCTGATGTTTATGATTGATGGCGGATTTCGTGATCGGTGTTGCGTTGATGTTGATGGATTCTTTTTGATTCGTGCAAGCGCGCTTGGAGCGGCGCGGGCGCGTGCCTGCAGGCCCACATTCTGCATTAAATGCACGTATCAAACCTATTCTAATTAAGTATTTGACCAAATACATATACATTTCCTCTACAAAAACCAATACATGGTAATTGCAGCGAGATACAGTCTGTTTTATTGCACACCCTGATATAGGCACAGATTACTTTGTCACATCACTTACGAACCTATTTTATTTTCATAAAAAAATATCTTGTAAGTTACGGATAAAATCTATTACGGGCCACACATTACGAAAAGCTATTATTAATCATCTATAAAACTAATAACAGCAACGTACATTATTCTTAAACAATATCCACCAAACAATACTTTAATAATCACATCCAAAGTGACGTATCCATTTTAAATAGCCGCTAGCGCCATCTGTCAATCAATAACGACTTTCAATAGTCCTAAAAAACTTAATTAGACTGCTTTCAACGACAGAGTTACTTCGGCGGCGTTGAAAAAAAGGTTGCTCATAATGTGGGCTTATATTAAATCTCACCTTTTTCCGATTGAGATAAAGTTCAAATTTTTGCGCTGATAGTTCATTCACCCGCAAATGTAAGCTTGTATCGATGTAATGTAGTGATGATGGGTAAAGATGTCCGTCAGTATTGACGCGTGCCGATAGCCTAGTGTGTCCACGCCACTAAATGAAGGCCAAAAGTCTAATTATTATTTTCCTCTTAATAGACAGATGATCGGTTTCGTAACTTATAATCGCTAAAGATAGTAACATACCGAATGCTATGTGATAGTATAGACGTTCAACCAAGTTCCGTAAGCACATGGTAGGCAGTAGTTGGATCAGATAAAAGTAGCACATTATAAGTGTTTTTTATGATAAACTAAATATTGAAATAAAACTTATTTTATGTTTTTACGTTCCCGACGTTTCGACTGCTTTACAGCAACCATGATCACGGGAGGACTGTGGTGTTGGACGTTCTAGTGTCATAGTTCGTACTGGTAGCGCAATAAAATCTGTAAAATAAGTTTTATTTCAATATGTAGTATTCACGTAAATATAAGAAATCAATATAAACTAAATAATCAACAAATAATTTTACCCACAAATATATCTGTATAAATTCAAGACCGCCATCACATTTTGTGAAATTTGGCTATACAAGCCCGCACAAACCAAGTCCACTGAAGCAAAACGTATTAAGTACCTACTTAATCTATTTATAAATGCGTTTTTCGGTTAGTTACACGTTTGCGACTGAGGAAATTAAGTTTAGGGAATTGAAACTAGTCATTGTTCTTTTAATTGCGGTCAATTTGTGGCGTTCTAGACGAAATGTGCCGATCATTGTGTGCCGAGGTGAGCCGTTACATCAAAGGCTTCGAGGGGTGAAGGGAATATTGATTACTTACTTGAGTTATTTTTGTTCAATAATTAAAATTTAAGTTTGAATATTGGAACATAGACCAAATATACAACTTATTTATACTCTTATATATTTATACTGCGGTTTATACTCTCTTATTTACTGATCAATTTGTAACCAAACAGGCAGACGTAAATTAGATCATTTGCTTGTAGCAATTGCATTCACTAATTGGCAATGAGTTCTTTATTACCATGTTAGAATAATTTAAATCGAAACTTGCGAATTTATGAAACTAAAATTAACTGATGAAAATAATCTATCTACTTAATAAAATTTAATGTTGAATTTATCGACTATTTCCCATCACTACTTGCACACATTTCGGGAACGCTTAAATAATATTCATTCGTAATATCACACAGATATCAAAGAAAGGGTTGCACAGTGGGCCGACTGCGCGCTGACTCGCACAAAATGCTCTATCTGCATATGCCCCCTGATTGATGTGCCCTGTAATTATTTAGACGCGTTAATAACACCACAGACGACGGCCGCACTTTGTTTCTGACGACTTAAGACGAATGAAATGAGAAATTCTATCGGACTCTTAATAGAGCTTATTGCTTTCTGATGTTTTGTTGATTAAACGAACTGAAAATGTAATTAAGTTTTATTTCGTTTTGGGATGCAAATTTTAATTATCTCCTCATACCTATAATAATACAAAAAGTGTTTTTCGTAACGCTTAAAATGACAACACATAAATCCGTTCACATGAAACTAATTTAAGTAATTATAGTATACACAAAACCGCTCCCTAAATAAAACTTTATGTGGCAGCCACACCCGTTCGGTACATATTGTCCTAATAATGCGGTATCGTAGATTTATTTACATAAATGGCCACCACATACAAATTGTCTTTATGTTTTCTGTGCGTGCGACCCCCTGCGCCAACGAATCAGAATATTAACGTAAATAGTAATGGCAGGAAAAAAAGCTATTATGCAAATGAAACATTTTGAGGTAAATAGAAACTGACGTAATACGATGTTAAGAAAGTTATAAATCATTTTTGTCGGTGGAATTATTAGATTTTAGTCTTGATCGTCAGTGGTTACTATGCGTGATTTGATAGGAAGTTCCAATTATTGAAAAAAGTTACTTGGAATATATTAAGGATTAAAAGCAAATAGAAATGTCTGTATAGATAAATTTAAATATTTTATGTCATAAAACTATCGTGTAGCAAAAAATCAAATTGGCATATTCATAGAGATCCTAGATATGAATACATATTATTATATTTAATAACAAACGGCTGTCGAGTGGCGAATGTGCTTACGTCACATCGGCATCGGCAACCGAATAATAGAGTTCGCTACAAACGTTTAGCGAACCCTCGAAAATTGAAATAAAAAAGAACCATTCGAGATGTGCGAGCGATATGATTTTGCACTTTCTTTTTTTTCATGTTTGTATGAATGTTTTCAACACTGTGCGATGGAGATACGAATCGATCGGACACGCCGAACTTAATCTTCACGTAACATTCAGCTTTTACGTGGATGATATTAAAATAAGTATTATCCATTAATTTACTATAAAAATAAAACAATAACATTAGAAGCATAATGTAATTTTCTAAATATGCATAGTTTTAAGTTGAATAGTTAATACTCTATGAACTAAACTAACATAATAATATAGTATGTTTGGTGTGTGAGCGTACTAATCTATACTTATATATATACGACATAGTCGTGTTATAGTTACACCAAATAGGTATTTGTTTTTTTTTAATTTGTCTCCACCCAGAAAGGAGAATAACTTTTAAAACATGAAAAAGAAATACAATAATAAAGATAATTCATTATCCATTATTCGATTCTGAGACGGTAAGAAGTTCGCTAAGACAGCTAGTTAACGATAAATGAATAACCATACATTCTTAAACTGTGGTTAAAAGTGACTATGTATTGAGAATTAATTAATTTTACTTACATACTAAAATATTCTCGTAAAATATGAACAGCTATTCCACAGATGTCGTGTTCCAAAAAAGGGCCCCTGTTTTTGTCAGACTAACGTAATTATAAGCGAGATTGTTGCGAAGTGACTTGTAATACGATCCCTTCTGTAATTTCGTTTTTAATTTTACAATTACAACTAATAATAACCTTAATAATACCGACATAGTAAAGTCATAGTAGGTACATATCTATAAATATTGTTTGTGAGTGCATATATCCATTACCTACTTCAAATTCAGTACTGAAGGGTACACAAATCAATTGAGAGTACCAAATTTTGTTGATTGTTGGAGTAATGAAATAATTAGGCTGGAATTATTTGGGGAATTGAATTATCTTTACGAGGCTACCTACCTCGTGAAGCAAAAGAACTCCAAACATTTGGACATTCGGACCGGATGCGAGGGGCTCACTCGTAAGAATGTGATTAATTAAATAAAATGTACAGAACCGGAAAGAAATTCGCCAACCCTTGGCTACCATTTTTTATAACAGACATACCTCATTTTGTTTTGGGGCCATAATTGACTCGTTGTTAATTTTATTTTAATGTTCTCTCGAAGGGGAATTTCGCTGTGATTTTCAATTAGCTTTCAACCATTGAGTCTATAAGGTTATAAGCAGAGCTGGAAGAATATATCCTCAACTTGTGACTGGTTTTGGTCGTTTAGGATAATTCTTCCTAGATAATACGAGTACTCGGTATATACCTACATTTAATTATTAATATTCATGTAACGATTTGTATTATTATAAATTGATTTCTTACTGGTTACTTTCCTATACAATTTAATTAAGGTCTTTGCATTGTATTGTTCGTTATACATTGAACCGCATTAGTAACATTAAGTAAGCTGGCTTATAAACGCTTAACAATTACCGCGAATAAAAATAGCAAATAAACAATTCAAACCGACAGCTGTTATTGCAATCGCAATACGAAAACGAATGTGCATACAATTCCCACTATAGTTTTTTTTTCACTTAATTATACCTCGTTAGATATGGCAATCGATGGACATAAAGAATACGGACATATCTTGGTAGCGATCTAGCGTCGACAGGATAGAAACTCCGTTAAATCAAAACAACGCAACACTCGCTTCTCATATTACCAATTAAAATTCCTATACATATGCATTGTTGCGAATCAGATATCTCTATTGTCCACTGAATAGTTTTGTATATCGCACACATACGAATGTGTGCGATTCTAGCGATTGGCCGTCGAGTTGCATGTAAACACGACGCACTAGCCGCGGTGGCGATACAATACCTAGATGTACCGCCGGCTGAATTGCTAGTATTGTTGCTAGTTACAAGCTCGTAATTCAAGAGCTTAGGAAATGACTGTAGTTTGTATTTGTTTACATACGTGAGAATAAATCTGTTTTCTATTAAATAAAACTATTAAATAACATTCTGAACTCTAACTTTCTGGCTAACAGATAACGCACGGCATAAACTAGTGGTCTTAGAGATTTAACATTTTGAGGATATATTTCCTGCGTTCCCTAGAGGTGCACTCAGGAGAGATTTTTGAAAATTCAACCGCTAGGTCAAAGATTAACAATAATATTTTTATTGGTAGTAACAAAAGAGTGTACAAACAAAATAGGTATTTGATTGTATGAAGAAATTTTTTTTTTAAGTTACGACCGGCCATTATCTAGTACTATAACTGGACTATGCCCATTAAAGATATACAAAAATGGTGTCGTAGGTTATTCGAACGTCTGTGAATCTAAAACAAGGGTTTCAACAAAACTACCGCTATTGCGTAGCATATGGTCAGCCACAAACGATTAGTCGTGCTGTGACCATTGGGAGTCAGTCATGAAGAAAATCTTGGTTCCGCGATCAAAAGCTAATACAGCCATATATGCTGTAAATTACATATCATTGTTAATATACTATAGTTATTGAATACTAGCTGTTGCCCGCGACTTCGTCCGCGTGGTATTTAACAAAGACAACCGTTGACCACAGCCTGCTCGCCCATTCTGAGCTCGCGGGACGCATTGCAGGTTGTTGCTATTAAACTTAATCAGGCGCTGCGCTGCAACATTGGTTTTAATTTTTTTTCGTGAGATCCTATTTTTTTTTCTAAAATAAAAGTAGCCTAAGTTACTCCTTGTTACATCAGCTATCTGCCAGTGAAAGTCCCGTCAAAATCAGTCCAGCCATTTCAGAGATTAGCCGGAACAAACAGACAGACAGACAGACAGACAGACAGACAGACGGACAGACGGACAGACATACAAAAATTGTAAAAAATGTTGTTTCGGTATAGGTAACGTGTATACATCCAAATGCACTTAGTAAAAAGCGGTTATTTTAATATTACAAACAGACACTCCAATTTTATTTATATGTATAGATGTGGAGTTACATAATTATATCAGAACAGTTTTAACCTTTTCAAAATGCATACATCAAGACCAGCAATGAGGTGTACACACATAGTTCTCAGCAAACAAGATTACTGATACATCCTGTCATCCCGGTGGTCTAATCCGTGTGTGCAGCCTTATCAAGGTATAGGGAAAAATTTATGAACAGACCCACTGTTACAGTAATCACTGTTTGACGAAAAGAAAGACGCCGCGCCCCGCTTTGTATGATCTATATAAAATGTCGTTAATTTACTGCTCTATGTCATATCATTACTTTGAGTTAAATTTAGGGTTCCGTACGAAAATGATAAAATCTGAACCATAGTGCGACTATGTTCGTCCGTTTATGTACTAGTCTAGTTACTTGGGACAGTGAATATTGTGAACATATTATTAATTTCCGCTCTCCTGAAATTTTTGAACTTGAATAGTAGAGTACCTAGTCTCTCACAATTAACAGGAATTTTTAATACTGTAATGATGCACAGAATGATTGCTCTTATCTTATTAGATAACATTATGAACAGAATACCTAATTGAATATTACAGCTGGGTGCAGACCCGCAGAAGTATGCTTTTTGAGCTGCTCAGCTCACAGTCTACGCGAAATGTGAAACTATTATCATAGATATAGCATCATGACTGAATTATATAATGCTTATATGACGTCATAGCTCTTTGTTATGTATGATAATAATGTAATATCCCTATGTGTAAGCTCAGAATGAGTAAGTCATTCCGCACCGAACAAAAATTTTGTAGCGGTCATATTCATGCTCGTAGTGCAATCAATCAGTTTTGCTTGTATGCTAAGTTGCCCATCCAAACCGTGCTCTTGACATTATTCATTACTTATTTCGAGCAATGTACAGGTGTCGCTCAAAGTGCCTACACTCACGTTTATGTACACGGCTTAAAACAAATGAATGTCTTCATTCATGATTCCAAAGATAACTTTACACAATGGGAATGGTAATAGAACCGTTTCATAGTAAGAAGCAGTTATAATGTCTCTATGAACAGTGCACTGTCTAAGTGCGATAAAGTTCTAAGAGTGCACTAGCTAATCTGTGTGCACAAGAAATAGTTTGATACGGTAATTCAACTTCCGTAAGTGGATATGATAATGCGCGGGAGTCGTGTTGTCTACAACACTTGAATAAATAAGTGTGCTTAGTAGGTACTTACTACATATCTCGACAAATAGATTTTTTGTATGATAGAGTAACTGTATGTAGATAAATGCATTTGATTAACTTCAGGGTGCATTATAATCAGATCGCACAACTATAGTTAGTCATTAAAGTAGTGTAGTAGTCACTAGTGATAGTGCTAGATAAATAACCGTTAAATTCCCTTGGGACCTGTTTCAATATGCTGGTAAACTCTATCCACAACTTATTTAAAATATCCTTAATGAGGTAAGCACTGTCAATCAAGTATTTCAAACGAACTAAGTATAATTTTATATTAGGTATCAGTGGCGTAGGCTGAATATTCGCACAAGAGAGCTGAAAAAAACCTTACCTGTCATTACACGAAACACTTTTAAAACACATGTCATAATCAATATGGTCTAGACCTCTTATTAAATATAAATAATTTTATCCTGTAGAAAACAATCAAGATTTTAGTTCACATATGCGAAACAAAAGAAATCGTTGTCAAGCAAGTTTTGAATTTAAATTTCGAAGGGGAAGCCGACAGGGATTGTTTAATATAGACGCTTCGCCACTGTTTGGTACAAACCGTACTTATAAATTTCAAACTATCAAAAATGTAACGAGCTGAATAACTGGACTCGTTATGCACCAGTGTAGCAACTAGGTAGGAAATGCAATTAGCCAGTGCACAGCGATGCCAGCCGCTCAACCGTGTAACTCCTTATCTCTATTGCATGTTTTTTCAATATGCAATCCAAGACAATCGCGGTCTTATCTCCGATCGGAATTCTCAGGTATTTTTTCATTCGCGAACATTTCTAATTATTGTTCACTTTCGTAATTAAAACGGCTCGTCGTGTCAATACGATCGTGGGTAACAGGAACTGTTGTCATTAGTTTTTATTTATTTTGTGATTTGCTTAGTTTTTAAATAATGTGTTGCCAATCAAGCAAGTTAGTGATGATCAATTATCGAAAGAGGAGTTATTAAAGCATGTTAGTTTTTGTTACTTCCATGTCTCAGTCCAAGTCAAAAATCATAGCTATGCATGCCATATTTTTTATTTGGTACTAGCCTTAGCCTCGTGAGTCTTTTCTCCTCAATTGAAGTACCTACTAGTCCATTTTCACCGGTTCTATGACGATAATCATGATATCAATGACGTTAATGATTAAATTAATTATGCTACGCCTATCAGGGCAAAGATTATTTACTGAAAAGTTATAGTAGTGTTGCTATTACAAAACAAGTTTGCCATAAACATAATAATGGTGCCATCCAGCAGAAGGCTTTTACTCAAATCACACGATTTCCTGAACATAATAAGGTGTGTTGCCTCCCCTCGCAGTGTTTTGATGTCTTAATGATATTGTCCGAGTGATGTATGCAGTCCGGAAGTACCACTGCCCGCCAAATAGACCAATTTTGTATACAATTTGTATGTTTCACGTTTTGACGCAGCGGTGTAGGTGTGTTTTGGTTTTCGAACGATTAATTTTGACACTGACACTTACAGAAAGATCAAAATGTTAGCGATGTGCATTATTAATTATGAAGATAACTATTATAATTCATATTTTTAATAGATTAACCGCGTGCTCAGAGCTTTTAGGGTTCTTTGAAAGATGTAACACACTTGTCATCATGTTAAAATAATATGTAATGAATGATACAATTAAAGGGTAACTGGCTTCAAGAAATGTTTCGTTTACCAATTCTCACGCGTTTTCTGAAAAAACAGGTCTATGTATACAATGTAAGAATAATAAGCTTATGACCATAGACTTTTCAATTGTTTTCTCTCAATTCTCGAATTTCGAATCGATTCCTGAGGAAAAAAAATTGGTGTTCATCAATTTATTTTGTGGCTTGCGTGTTGCCAAAAGCTTACGAAGAAAAATTGTTGCCAGTCCTTCTAACAACGTAATTCACCTTTATGGCCGTTTACACTAGCTTGTGTGAGATGGTTCGAAATTTGCATGGTATTAGTACATTCATACATACACTACTGATCGTGTATATGGCACACCGTGAGTAAAAAGTCGACCATCAGTCGTGATCGCACATACGTTAAGTTGTTTCTGAATCACAAGAAGTTATAAATATGATATTTGTTACGATCAATTGTTTTTTTATTTTTTCAAATTATCTTAGCTCAAATATTTGAATCACTTCGACAATATTCACACACATATATTTATTTTTTAAGATATATTTTAGTAGCTTTTTTCGTTGATGACTTATGCAACTGTAATAATAGGCGAACAAATAGATTTTATTCTTAAGTAGATGCCAATAAAGGTCATCACAATAATTTCAGATGGAAATCGTTTGAAGCCTAGACAAGTATCTTCCTTAAACAATTCTGACTTTACTGTATAGAGCTCAGGGCTGACCAAATTACATTTGCGTTCGACAAAACACTTGCTAAACTAATTTGAACCATTTAGAATAGATGGACGGGCGTGCAGATTGTTTAATTTAAAGTTGGCGAGTGCAAAATTAATTTTGTTTCAGTGTACGATAAATCGTGACCACGCAGTCGGTGCTCCAGGCTAAACGCTCCTGTTGCCTTTTACTCTGACGTTGCTGGCGTCTGCCTGCCACATGTAAACAAATTGTATTAATCAATATTGAATTATTGATAATCTCAGACGAACAAATAATATAGACGGAGTGTCGCGAGTAACATCTGAAAGCACAATTTTTATTTTGTACCCGCATTAAATAAACATATTTTTTAAAATTAGATTTGCAGTTATATAAATAAACGTCAATTAATTACGTAAGTACTTAATGTTTTCACCAATGTGTTTTTCCTGCGATGCACCCGTGCGGAACAACCTACTACCAATGGTCACATGGTAAATTAACATAAGTAATTAATTAATAATCAATCGCAAGTACTCCGTTTTTTAATCATCTTGTCACATATAAATCCTTGTATGTCAAACTTTTTATTATTATTACAACCGGCGCACGAAATGGTTTTTATATATAACTATGAACTCTCTACCGCTAGCATTTTCAAATTGTATAACAACGAAAAAGTACGACTTATAGTGCGGATATAATCAATAGACACCTGAATAGTTATTTATTGCTTAAGCACTAGGTGTGTAGATGTGGTGGACTGGACTGTTCAAAGCGACAGCAAGGTCGGCAAATGTCAGTGACCCCCACCTGTGACAGGTGTTGCCAGGTCGCGGCTACTGTTTGCCAAAGCTAGTTCCTTTAAAGAAACACTGACGATAGTAACCTACTCGTAAATTGTCAGCTCATCTAAGCGGGCGCTTAAAGGTCTCTCTTGTCAATGTCATAGTGACGACTTCTATTCGCATCTGACTATATTTTAATGTTTCGTCCAATTATTTGATTAAAAAAAGGAATTGATGTTATAATCTTATCTTAATTCCTTGATATTATATTATTACTTGTACAGCATAAAATGACTTCTTTCCGATATGTAAGCTAGCATCAGTAAGACTGTTGGGAAACCGAAATGTTCCGACGCTTACTGATAGATATGTTTGCAACCAAATACCTGATTTGCTCAACATGTTCGATAAAACACTAACAAACTATTCGTAAAGTGAATATAAACAATTTATAAGTGCTGTGTTTTAATACAGTTAAGAGCACAAATGTTCAATTAATCATTAAGGTACAAAAAGTTACCGTTTTAATTAGGGGCTGGCGAGCAATTTAATCTTGGTTCACGGGATTACAAGCACTGAGCAAGGACTTAAACGATTCAGAAGTAATATTTCTTCTCAGTGTTATAAATAACAAAAATAAAGATGGTGTCCTACACAGTCGGAAGGGTAAAGCCGATTTAAGACGCTGTACACTCCATGCGATAGCGACGCTATCGCCAAGCGTTGCTTTATAAACTATAACACATATAATGAAAATTATATGTTATATTTAAAATCATAAAGTATTTTCTATTCTAAAGAATGTATACTATCAAAACGACCAATATAGGAACGCAAAATTATATGATATGCAATGAACAGTTCGATTATTTCTTTAAATAAAAAATAATGTGTACGCTGAATTTTTATAATACATTCAGAAATTTGTCGCATCTAAAATAAATCTAACCATTTTTATAGGTTTGTTGGTATTATTTGGCTGGTTTCTTAATATTATTTTAAATTAATTGACATTTACTTACCTGATTTGTATTTAGATTATTAATAATGTTCATGATGCGACATAAAGCTTACTTATAGCTTTATATATATCACTGTCTTAACCGGAAACCAAATCCTCGCTTAAGTAAGAAGTAATGCACTAATTGGGATGTTTTCTCAGCTGAATCGCGGGTGAAGGGAAATTAATGCCCTCAAGAGGATAACCGTGCAATTATTTTCCCGAAAAAAGTTCGTTAAGACCGTGTCAAAAGTTTGTTTAGCGGGCAGGTGCGGAGAAAGAGTTGACGGCGTTCGCGTTTCCCACTGTGCTTTGTTTACGATACTTGTTTATTTTTATTACACGATACGTATACAACAGAACATAATATTATTTATAAATAAAACATAATACCAGCCCTTTTTAATATCCGTCTGTTGGGCACGGGCCTCCTCTTAATGCGAGGGGCATTAGGCCATAGTCCACCACGCTGGCCCAGTGCGGTTTGGCGGACTTCACACGTCTTTCGAGGGGTTCTCTCAGACATGCAGGTTGCACAGGCACGATGTTTTCCTTCACCGTTTAGCACGTGATAATCATGGTTGAAAATGAGATTCGCACATGAAATCCAGAAATCCCAGAGGTGCGAGCCGGGGTTTGAACCTGCGATTCTCGTTGCCGAGGCAAGCATTCTTCCAACTTGGCTATCACTGCTTTCTGCATCTGCATTATATTATTTATTTTTCGTTATATTTTTAACTCAACAATAATAAATTTATTCCGTCTTAAAATATTAGCTGAGCATACTTTACTGATGCTCGAGTGGGGACAGGATCTCGTATTTACTTTAATAAATTGATTCACAAGTGGGGTGGATGTTTCTAAATAATTATTTCTGCGTTTTAATTGAGAGCTATGAAATTTCTAGTCGCTTGAACGGATCATTGCTGAAGTGGGGTATTTATTTGTGTATCTTTCATAAATGTATAATATTATTTCAAGTATTATTTAATTGTGATTATTTTAATATTTACTTATTGTTTGCCCTTTCCGTAAGGAGTGCTATTCCGTACGTGTGGTAGTGTCATAAACATTATTTTTGACGATTCATAAGTACAGTACTTAATGGTTTACGTTAATAAAAAATATTATAATCACCAGCTGACCCTGTATCATTGTGTATTTATTATAGCAAGCAATAGCCTACTTAAACTTGTATTTTTAAGTACATTATTTTACTTACATGACGTAATGACCTCCTGTATAGTTTAACTAGACTAGGAGACCCCCACATCCCGGCGCATCATGATCAATTGGGTCTGTTAGTCTAGAATGTCAATCCAATTCTAGGACCTGTCATGTGTCATTTATACATTGTGACTCATTACAATCGGCTCTATCACCGTTCGGCTCTGGTGTGGGAGGCACATTAGTGTGAAATCTATACATCTATACAAATAAATAAAATTGGAGTGTCTGTTTTTAATATTAAAATAACCGCTTTTTACTAAGTGCATTTGGATGTATATACATATACCAAAACATTTTTTTTACAATTTTTGTCTGTCTGTCAGTCTGTCTGTCTGTTTGTTCCGGCTAATCTCTAAAATGGCTGGACCGATTTTGACGGGACTTTCACTGGCAGATAGCTGATGTAACAAGGAGTAACTTAAGCTACTTTTATTTTAGACTTGCTGTTACCCGCGACTTCCACTTTTTGATAAATTCCACGCGGACAAAGTCGCGGGTAACAGCTAGTTGATAATATTTCATCTGCGTTATCTACCCACGTGCATGATGGTCCATCGGATCCGGTGATTTTGGCAGACAATAACATCCTGAGGCGCCCTTGAGCTAGGTGCCCCCCTATCCCTCTGGCTGGAGCGCCTTTAGCGCTCGCCCTCTGTCCCGGTGAAGCTGTAAAGGTCATCTGCGACCAACAGAATTAATAATTTCGAAAAAAAGCAGGTAATAACATTTCATAATTTAATATTACCCGGACTTTTTGGCGGAAAGTTTTAGAGTGAAGTTGTCAATTTTGGTTTAATGGAGCTGCACCTTGTCGTATTATTTATTCCTTTGTTTTGTTTTTACGTGTACCGCAAAACACGGCTTTATAATGAAAATATCTAGGTTATGGGTTGTTTACTATAAATTTCAATTAAATTTATCTAAAACTGTTTAAAGCTAAATAGCTTCAAGTTTGTCAACTGCTTTGGTATCCGATGCCACCGATATATGATTTATATGGCTAGAAAAATGGCAAACTAACAGAGCAACAAATCTTTGAGATACTTACATCATAAATAAATTAATATGGAAGTTGTTTCTGGAAGACACATCAAAAGAAATAGTCCGAAATGTTTGTGGTCAATTTATTTACTAGTGATTTGTTTCGGCCTGGGCGGATACTTGGCCCGATGATAAATTGAACACAGTCACTCGTTTTTTTTAAATCCTTACAGCAATAGGGTGGAATAATTGACTCTAAAGTCATAACAATAGATTTGAAAATTCAGAAATGTATTTTACGACAGGCTCTTGGTATTTGTTCCACGAAGAATTCAATTTTGAACTCTGAATATAAGGAACGTAAAAACAATTTGCACCAGTACCAAATTTTGCCTAATTGTAGGAGTCCGAATGACATTTCGGACTGACAAATGATTACCAGTCACAGTTCAACAGTTAATTTGTATGTTAATGTAATTTTCTTGGTTATCATTTGAGTTTAATTTTAAATTACCTCCTATGTTATTTTAAAGAATAATAATTATTCTTACTGATAGAACGTCTATATTTTTTGAAGGGACACAATTTTATGCAGTTAACAATAACAAACATTGAATAGAAGGGAAAATAAACGCTAAATTGCACTCATTTACTGGGTCGCGACGATCAATCATGGCGGCTAAGTCATCAGCCAGTTCAAATGTCAAACGAACCTAGGGTGGCAATAAAAAAGAAAAACTGTGTTGCCATTATTAAAAAAGTGACTGTGACTTTATTTCCATTGTCGATTGCCGATTCGGGATTATTAACTGACTTGCATATTTTTTGTGTTCTAATATTGATAGATTGGTTTTTTCGAGTAGGTGACTTTTGATTTTGTTGCGTGTGTGCGCCGCGGAGACGTGGTGAGCGTCGCGGTACAATATCTACGAGAAAAGTGTTCGTGTCCAAATAGCACAAAACGATAGTCATCAGGGCTGTTCACACGTGAAGTGAAATGTATTGTCTGAACCATGTCAGAACCGCTACTCCATGCTACATTATTCGTAGCAAGCTCTTTTTATTGTCAGACATTTTTGTTCATTTCCGATAAAGTTATTTTTAGTACCTACCTTGACGTTTTCATTACCAACTATAATGATACAACCGCATTGTTTAGCGGCACTCCATTGGTACGTAGGTTATAAATGATAGATTCCATGTTCAAGTGTCGACAGCTATGGTGTGCATCGTACCCTCGTTATTACGGAACCATGTTAAGGGAATTGGATTCAATTTAACGGAATTGATTTCCTTTAATTTTACGATTCCGTTTGCGTGATCTCGACCGGTAATAATCTAATAAATTATGTCCATTGGGAGGGGGCTGCTCTGTATTGTAATGACTTCATATTAATCTGTTTTTATTGGTCAATTCCTATTATTGTTCTAATTGATTATAAACGTGAGTCAGAGACGTAAAAGTGAGTACATATGTCTATTTCATAAAAAAAAATGTTGTTTAGTCTGTGGGACGCCATCTGTCTTGCCTTGCGCAACATTTTACCTATGTCATATATTTTTTTAATGATACATTTGGCGCATTCGACATTGCAGGCGACTTGTAACTGGACTTTTTTTGTAGTTTTAAGAACAAAAGAGTATGGGTTAGCTGTAAATAGGATTATATTTATTGCTTGTTGAACTTTTTAATAGCACAAGAATAAAAATTCATTGTGGATATTTAGTTTATATCCATTTATATTATAATTATGTTTACCCAATTTAGTTTTGACAATTGACAAAACCGGTGGAGCTAGCTGGTCCTAGCTAATAAATTAGGTCCTAAGGCTAAGGTCCTAGCTAATAAATTAAGTGGATAGAAATAATTATGATTGTATGTATGTTGTTAGTATGTCCATTTTACGTGATTTTTAATAGTCGTGATTGAAAGGCAACAACCGTTGGCTTGTAATCTCGTCGGTGTGCGAAAGCAAACACGGAGAGCTCGCGTGCGCGCGCGCAATAACACCGGAGCCGCGGAGTCAAGCCGCTCCACAGAACCCCATATTTTAACAACTGTCCCAATACATCTTGCAATGTTGTTTTTAACTATTTGCGCCACATTATAGTTTGTCTTTTTTTTTTTTAATTTTTATAATACACTATGTATAAATCGATCGATTGTTCGGATTGCAAAGATACATCCCAATTATGCAATCGTGTTTTAATATTGTACTAAGTTCCAACTTGTATGCCAGTTATGGTGTGGTGCGGCGTACCGATGACTCATGAAAACACGTCATAGCATGTAGATTTATCTGTGTCAGCCAGTGTCTAAATTTCGTTGAGTACTTTTATGTACCAAAATTTTTGAAAATTTAAAATTTTCAACGAATTGGATCGATTTTTTTCTTCATTTCAGGTGCCTGTCAATGAAAGCGCCAGACAGGTATGTCGCTTACTCGGTCGCGCTGCGCGTTCGGTTTCGTTCGGCCGGGTTCGGTTGCGTTCGGAAACGTTCGAGCGGGCTCGGCCGGTCGCTCGCAGGCAAGGGGGTAGCCTGGAAGACCACACGTTACACCCGCAGCGCAGGACAATTCCAAACAGTATCATATTTCCAAAATTGCTTATTTGGTGTGTTTTATTTGGTTTTACTATTTTACTGTGTTCCGCAATCTCCATATTTGTATAAGGTAGGTCCCATTTCATCTATCATTGGAATTTGAAGTAAATTTCTCTTAAAATATGCTTGATTGGTCCGTGAGTCAGCCCTTCCATTGCATAATGTCTCGATGGTGTAATTATTTTTCTGTATCTAAATGTAATTGGAATAACTGTGGGTGAAATGTTAGCTGTCGTTGTTTTGGTTCCAGGTTACGTCCCTAGCTATTATTTAATTATAAATGAAAGTCACAGATAAATTTACAACGTAATTTCTTGTGTAGAACTTATTGAATGCATTAGTTGTTTATGTCTAGTTTCCTAAGCATGATTGTGTTTGTGATATTATCTTATTTGTTATTTTGAACTCTGTGTCTTGTAATTGGTGAGTATATTCTACGATAACATTGTAAGGAACATAAAATGCTCGTATTGAAAAAAAACGTTATTCACAACAAACGAATATCAATATAGGAATATTCACGCATGACCGATAACGAGATCCAAGAGCGGTCCAATGACAAATGCGTAATCATCATCAAATCGTAAAGGATTTAACGCCTCTGTTGGCACACTTCTTTTGTTGGCTCCATAAAGCCGGCCATTAAAATGTTTGATAAAACGTTGGACGCACAAAAAGATACAGTCTGCTACTGTAGGCTCCCCACGGGGAGGCCTCAATGAGGAGCGGCGGCATGCTGCGGCGCGTACGCAGGGAACACAAAGCCAACGCTCGCATCTCCACTTTTGGTTGATCATTGCCTCTAGTGGTCTTGTTAAACTTGCATTTTATACGGACTATTGTTGATATATGGGATTCTTTAAGTATTTAAATAAATAAAAAAAAAAACATTAAATGCCAACACACCTCATTTGGTAACTCATGTAGGAATACATAATTAGTAATATGCAATGTCTCGCCAACTGTTTTGGTAGTAAAACGCAGTAAGTAATTATAAATTAAAATTATATCTCGAGATAAATCTGTATGGTCCCAAACTAAGCTAGTCTAGGGAAAAATATGAAATAAACATTTTTTAAATTTGCCCATGTGATAATCGAACCCACAACTACCCAGTGCTGTAAGCTGAGTAACCTATCCTCAACTCACTAGACTAAGCTATCGATTTATAGCAAATAATAGTAATTGACCACTGTTGATCGGGCGTATCCTTATAATCCAATATACAGGTTTTTTGGAGTTTCTAGTCAAAGTTAAAGCAATGTAAGTAAGTACCTCATTAAAAAGAAAACTAAGTAGTTGAAAGGACTAGAGTAGACAAAACATTTGATACGTTCATACATTGATACATTCCCAATCGTATTTGAGTAGGTACGTTCCCCACAATGTATGATTAAACTATTTAAATTAAAGATCAAATTACATTCAAACGTCTTAAAGATTTTTTTATCTAATGGAATTCGAAGCTCTACTTAAAAATGGAACATAGGTATGTCATCAGAAGCCACATTAAAATAATCCTGTCCGTCCTTCGCGTATTAAGATAAAATGTGTTCTCATAATGAATTCAGATTCAGGTAGTACAACTTTTAATTCTTGTCATTTGTTATGTGATTGAATTTATGTTTCAAACTTTATTGAAAAAAGTAACGAATAAATTAATTCATTAGTAGGTAATTAATTGACAAAAAAATTACATACCGAGATGTCTCTATGAAACAATTGAATCGACAATAAAACAATAAACCAAACAGTTTCGAACAAAGCTCACTGCAATCACAACAGAAGGGGTCCGTTTACATTCTAACGCCTTTTAAGCAAAGGTGGAATACAAATAAACACTAAATCGTTAACCCTTTGACCGTCGGTGGGCAATTTTCACTTTGGAAAACGGAATGGAAATGATTTTGCAAAGGGTACGGTGCGGCCCGACAGCCTGGCACCGCGGGTGTTAGGGTACTTATTTTCATATTATTTCGGTTAAATGGGTCTAGCTATTACTATTCTTAATTTCTAATACGCCTTTTAAACAGCTATTATAAATACTATAGCTGCAATTTGCGAATCGGTCTAAGAACAAGAACCTGTTATGCAGCAAACACTTATAACACTCAAATATTTGTGTTTGAGACGGCGATATAATTAATTTATTTTGAATGAAGCATTAAAATTAAGCATCTCTCCTATTTGTGTTACGTATGAGTATTTTGATTGTTAGAATCTCATAGTCAACGACAATTAATTGACTCATAGTAGTTGACCACTTAATGTCACACCATTACATCATTAATTTAAAACGTATAATGAATGTATTGCCACTTAATTTATGAACGTTGCGAGAATCTACAAGCAGGTTGGACGTTTAACAGGATTGTTTTGTGTCTATCATGTGACAATATATCGAGTGATGTGTTGATAAGGTCCATTAGGGCGGCAAGGAGGTGTCCGATCGTGGTGGTTTGATGACGCGTGCCTTTGTGTGCAAATTTTACCCTTTGCAATTCATTCGACATTTCCACACGGCTAGATGTTAGACGGATTATTACTTATAGATCAAATAAAAACGATTTAAATGATTCGATTACATTTCTTATAAGCAGTTAATGATTCTTGGACTCGGATCGTGATCGTGATCGATACATTTGATAATCCATTAAAAGTATATTGATATCATTATTTTAGTATATTAGTATTTGTAGCATGCATTCATATAACTATTACATTGTAAGCCTTGCGTTTTTAGTTCTCTCTTATTATCTAGTGTTAACTACATAGTAATTATTACCTATTTTTGGTTTTAGTAATACAATTTATATATCGACAATAACTATTACGATATTTGAATTGTATGTCTAAAAAAACTAGTTATGAAATACTTACTTACTAGTTAATCTATAGATAATAATATAAAAAAAGAATAATCATAATATTATAATAATAATATCGCCAGGCGTACACCCCTTATGTACGGTCTCCGACTAAGCAATGCTTCTATTATGGGTATGGTATAATGGACTGGGGCGATCCCAGTATATTAATACTTAATAGATATTAAAAATCATTTTCTCGGGTACAAATGTTCGTGCTCATCACAAAAACTATTCTCCTACCAGGATTCGAACTCATGATCATCGATACTACAACAAGGTTACTACTACCAAAGGCCAAATGCCTACTTGAAATCTTTGTACAGGAATTCCAGTGGATATATGCATAAAGATTATTGAGCACAACAAAACGCTGAGCTCAGATCACTCTAAATCTTCAGTTTAATCTCCGATAACTTTCTGGCAAAGGTGTGGTCAGGGCTCAATGTCAATCCGCTTTGATCTCGCCGAGCCGCGCCCCGCGCACCCTCACAAGCACAGAACCGAACAATAGATACCTATTCTCTTAACACCTTGTCGAACCACTCATTGTAATCTTACACCTATTATAGGTAGGTACCCTAGGTATAACTTTGTAGTTTTCTAATGTCTACATATGTAAAGTCGATTCAGTAGAGACAGATTTCTCAACATCTTGGGTTATAATTGTTTTATTCCCTAAGTGATAGAGCACAAAATGCCGCGGCAAACGTCCTTGATTGTCAGTGGGTATGTAATTCGACACACTTCGTACTGTAATGCGATTGGGTGAAACAATAATAGCCTATTCAATTGTTGATTTATTACAGCCACAGTTGATAGATACGTAATTGAAGGTTTCAGTGTTCCTACTTACTGTGTAAGCTACTTCTTAATAAGGTATAGCTTTTCTAACAAAATGTTCAAAGCACGGCATGAGATTCCCATATTTATAACCATATTCGGTATACATTTAGGTTGATGTTCCTCCTAAAATGAAAACTAATTATTAACAAAAGTAGATAAACAATTGAAGGAAGTCAATGCGACTAATGATAATGGAAGTAAATTAACGCTTAATCATATCAACCCTTACAATTCTTAACAAGCTTTGCTAAGTCCATGAAGGTGTTTTACGTGTTCAACATGCGAAAATACATGTGTTTAATGAGCCCGAATGCCAATTATGTCATGAATGGTCGGTGCGTTGCCCTGGCCAGTAACCGCATTCACCCACTTGAGCGCAGAGGCGTGATGAGAAACGGAACGTGGACTTTCCCTCTCATCACAATAACCTAACTGCTCATATTACGTAACACTCGACATCCCTGTCCCGGTCCCTCTTGCCGAAGCTATTGAAGTGAGAGTGAGTGCACGCATCTAATCTAGTAGCGTAATCATTGTTAAGGGTGGCGACTGGCGAACCTAAAGAGGTTGTGAGAAATGTTTCACTGATTAATTATCTGGTAATGGATAGACTGAATAATAAAGAATTTCTAATAAATAGTAAGGCACTAAGCATAGCTAGGGCATAGCAATACCGCACAATCAATGTTTAGATAATGATTTTCAAAGCGTGTCTATTAGATCCAAACATATTTTCTGAAATATAAAGAGCAATCTGGCGTAGATTTTTTTTATGAATTACATTTGTCATTTTGATTGGAATTCTTAAGTTGCGAATTAGTCTTGTGAAAATAACCGTCGAATACTTGCTATGCATATTTCAAAGGGCCTAAGACAAATGAATCTATAAAATTAATTGGACAAGTAATCGAAAACTCAGAAAGAATTTCTTCATCTCTGCTGTGGGGGAGCGGGAAACAAATGAGGGGCGGACATTGAATAATTCGATTTCCTTATTTGCACCAATCAATATCTTATAAGGCAACTCGATATGATGGTAAATCGAAAGACATTTGGTATTGACAATGTGGGTTGAGGGCGCATATCAGAAGATGCTGGGAACTTTTGTTAAAGAAATTAATATTCAAAAGGATATCATAAATTACATAAAATGTATATTTCAATAAATAATATAAATGTAGGTATAGATAGTGAAATGTATAATTAGATGTACCCAGGCAACATATTGTTGATATAGAAAAACCGGAAAACTATCACAAGCGCGGTGACGTCTGCCTAAAGATATTGATAAACAAACTCACCTTCGTCCTAGAGTACAATAACTGAGTTTCAAGTGATCCCGAAACGGTTAAAGGGTGGCGTCGCTTGAAGCAGTGCCGTGGAGACGAGGCGTGCAGACGGCATATTAGGAAATATAATTGGTTTACTACGGAGAGCCCTGACGTTTCCTACAGAGTGTATATCACTGAGTATTATAGACAATCGAGTTATTAACACAAACCACCCTCCGGAATAAGTTACCACTGATGGAAGTATTTCCCTTCCTGATTGACTTCTTGGCAATTTCTAAACCAATTTGACTGCAACGAGAAAATACCAAGATGTGAGACCAAGTATTCCCGGACAGTTTCAGATCCAATAATCTCGGAGAGCAGTATCTGGTTAATTGAGAAAGATACTTCGCTATAAATAAGCTCATATTAAATTTTGTTCGTAATACTGACGGGTACTTATTTAATTCCGGATATAAAATTTCTGTGATTGAGCCTCAGCGGGTGGAGCCGAGGGGCGTGAATTCCAACAAAATTAGCACCAGGGGTCGAAATAAAAAAAAGCGAAGGAAAAATTTAATGAACAGGAAAATGCTCCTTTTTGCAGCTATTCCATCTATTTATCTACATCGGGATGCCCATTACCTTGCTAAGAGAAAAGTTTACATTTTTAATTTAATGATTCCACTTTGTGGAAGTTGGGCGGGTTTCGGCGAGATCTTAATTTGGGGATTTCTGAGGCGTCTCGTTTTGTAAATATTATTCCTTTAATAAGACCTCATGTCGAGGGGGCGCCTGCTGAACTCCGTGATTACGACTCTCTTTGCGAGCTTCATTTTGGACCTCGTCATTTTGATTGGCGCTAATGAAATTTTTCCTACTCTGTGTGCCGTTTTCTTGTTCTTGACAGTATAATTTCAAGGGACTAGAATCATTTCGTATCGCGTCACCGACACACCCTCTAAACATTTAGGGAAGGCAATTTGGAGACATCTGTAACATTATTGTTGTCATCTCATTTATGTTTTTCACTTTGCTAATGCAATTTTTTACTTATCTCTTTCCCGGAGCGGAGTGCGTGGCCCCATCTGTAACGAAATTTCTAAATCGCGAAGTCCCAGCTGCGGTTGCGTGGGCGATGACATTTCGCTTTTAGCGGCTGTTTTAAAATTTAATATTTGATGCCTTATTCCCATCTGACAAATCCGCGGCAGGCTGGTGTGAGTGCTTGAATTCCGTGGTAGATTATTTTTTGGATGTCTCTGTTAACGACCGCACACATTACCCTTAATCCCCATGTACTACTTGGCGATGTTCATTTATTTTTGAACGATTTATATCTTCTCCTTGTTTCTTTATAGGCACTCTGTGTGGGGAATAAAATATGATCAATATAATGAGAAGTTAACTTACAACTTTCTCATTTTCCAATCATAATATACTTGCTTAGTTGTTAATTGGATAAATAGTTTACATTGCTAATAAATTGTTAATATTATTTATTGTCTATATTCTTACTTAAAAAAAGAAATAGATCTTGCGAAATACTTATAGGTGCTACATATGAATTGAATATAACTTCTAAAGATTGGCCTTTTGAAGTAGGAGATCTCGTGTCATCGGAACAAATGAAATGAATCTTTATTAACCGTTAGCCTACACACAATGCAACAATTACACCTGAACGTGTTATCGATCAGAAACATGGCTCTACAGCACTCGAACAGTTCCCATAAACACAAATGGTTACAGCTTAGTTCCTTTCTAATTACATAGATAAGCGACTTCAATAACGGTCGGTTTATCACAATCATATGTTTAGAATCTAATTGGAATTTTGCATGTTGATATGCTCAACTCTTTATTGGTCGATATTATGTTTGCTTTCAGATATTGATTGTATTCCATATAAATATCGGTTTCATTAGTGATAACGCGAGCGGTAACAACTCACTCGATGGGAAATGTAGAAATGTACAACACATTTTCCTTTTTTTTTTATCTAAATCTGCAGTTTCACAAAACATGTTATATTATTGTACCTATACCGAATCAATAATATTACATAATGACTATAATATATTCAGTTTTTTTTGTAAAACTGATGCTCTAGCCACCCGGCTACAATTATATCAGGTTCTTTAATTTATCTGGGTTCTGGATTGCCTTTCAATAATACTAAATAACATCTCTACTAAGACTCTCCGCTTTTGTCACTACTTAAATGAGTCCGAATTTCATAAGGAAGTTCAACTGTTCCATTTTTATTCAAATTTGCTCCTCTCATATCTATATTAAGAATGGTTTTATGTAAACGATTATTACAATCATAAATATCGTGTAGGCTTACAATTTCAATCTCAAACAGCTGATTGAATACGGAGTAATTAAAATGAATGCAGTAAGGTTAGGCGCAGCGGACACTCACCGCCACCATGTGACTCGCCAGCCCGCGGGATGCCTTCAAAAGTTAAACACCTGTCAAATATACTTAGATGAAACTGTTGCTTTACAAAATTAATTTATCGACGCGCGGTCAGCCCCAATTTGTCAAAACTATGACCACATTAATACATCAGGATGCCAAATTTGCATTTAAACGTTTACGATAGAAAGATAATTTGGGAAATTACAGTTATTTTAATAGAAATTATAGACAGCGTTTTATATTTTAGGGTCTATAGGGGTTGTTTTTTTACGAAAACATCTGTTGTGTGTATCGTATGAGTTTTTTTTTTGTTATTTTAAAAGGAGACATGATGGATCAGTTTCAACACGTATTCGTCGGTGCCTTTGTTGCTTGGTTTATGGCTTTGTAATGTGTTTCTTTGTTTGTTCAGAATGTGTTACAGTTGCTTCCGAAGTTTGTGAAACAAAAACGGTCAAGATTGAGCTGAATCTAAATAGGTGCTCGTCAAAGAAATACCATAGATATATTTAAGGGGGAAGCTCAGGGTCAGGGCGCGAAATTCAAAATGTCAATGGTTTTTATTTTTTTACGAAAAATTTGGACATCTTTACGATGTAATTTAGTGTTTTGCGATATTAACATACTGCATTGAATGTTTCGATGTATTAAGTTTACTTAAAAAAGTACCTAATCCGATACAATACCATAAGGTTTGTAAAAACCGCTACTTTTACTAACTTCACGGTGTTGTATCGCTTTAGATATTTTTTTAAGCAAACTTAATACATCGAAACATCCAATGCAGAATGTTAATATCGCAAAACACTAAATTACATCGTAAAGATGTCCAAATTTTTCGTAAAAAAATAAAAACCATTGACATTTTGAATTTCGCGCCCTGACCCTGAGCTTCCACCTTAATGTAAATTAATAAATGAAAATACATCATAAAATCAGATATTTTTTATCGCCATAATATAACACTCCTAAAATCTTATCTTACAATGCACAAAGGGATTTTTGATCGAAATTCAATTACAAGCGGATTAGGAGACAACGGGTATCGTCACTGTGAATGCGTTTGCGCACAAAAGAATGCAAAAAAACTGATGCATCTTCACGAAACATTTTGTGTGTAAGTGTGGGAGTGTATCTAGTCCTCGAGAGTGCTTTAAAAGCCACCGTTGCGTGTTTTTAAAATAGGATTTACTGCAGATTGCCGGTGTCGACTAAGGATTGCATAATCTTATCTTTTAAGTAAAAAAGGGATCGGTTTGTCGCCGACCTTTCAAATGATATTGCTAAGCTCGAAGCGAAGATTTTTTATAAGTCTTTATGGCGTTTGAAACCATTTTCGCTTATCTCGTATCTGCGGATGTATTGCTGTGTCAACCTCGTGCGACGTTTCTGTTTACAGAACTGAATTGGAAACGTGCAAATGAATGAAACCAATGCTGTCTTTGAGTGTCGTACGTAGAGCCATTCGTAAAGCAAATATGCAGATGAAACTGATCTCGGCTTGTCATCGTGGACCTCGTTTTTTGATACTTCGCGTCCTCACTATATATATATATATTTATAAATATCGCCATACGAACACACCAACTATACGGTCCCACTTTAAGCTTAACGCTTGTGTTATGGGACGTACAATGGACTGAGGGCGAACTCAGTATATAATACTTATATACATATTAAACATCCATGACTCGGGTGCAAACATTCGTGCTCATCACACAAAGCTTGTGTCCCTACCAGGATTCGAATCCGGGACCCTCGGCGCAGAAAGCAGAGTCACTACCACTGCGCTAATCACGTTACGTTATTTTTTTAAACGTCTCACTGCAATAGATGTAGTTTGAAAGACATTGGCAAAGATTGTGGCGATAGGTGTTAAGTCTGAATGCTAATTAAATATTGTATGACAAATTATTATGATTCTTTATCTGTGACGGTGCATGGACCGAAAAATATTTGTTTTGTGTCATACACTGACATACATTGCGGTCGATACGTAATATTTAATGCAATTAGTCACATTCGACTTAAGAAAGCTTGCAATTTATTAAGCTTATAAAAAGAGCACCTATTTTGCTAACCTTAAGTTAGTAAAATAGGTGCTCTTTTTAAACATATATTTCTTCCAAAGAGCAAGGATCAAGACTAGTCCAATAGAGTGATTGCGAAAAGTCTCAGTCGCAATTAGAGGCTGCTGAATAAACCACGTATTCCCGACCGCCCTCGCCGAATGAGGCCGAATGATCACGAATGTGAATGTTTATTTACACTTAGGGTCTCTTGACATTCATGCCTTCATTCTTAATCGAGCAATGTTTAAATAATTTAAGAAAAAACATCTGACATACATTAAATATTCATGTGGTTGTGAATTATCTAGTGCTAGATATGGTAGATAAATTGAATATGATAAGGGCGTCAAAATTCTGTAACTCTTCTTGGCGAAAATAAATAAAAAAAATCTCTGATGTAGTTATAGGACGTCATGTTTATATGACATGAACCGATATGATCATAATGTTCGAAAGTGTCATATAGAAATTTATATGACTCTAGCTCTATGACATACATATATTATAATGCGATATAGCCTTATGCTTGACTTTAAGGTCATATGTTTAAATATTTATAATAAAATATTAACAAAAGTTGACCATAGAAGTTCTTGCCCCTTCTTCTTTGTAGGTATGACATTTAGAACGGTCGGTAGCAAGTTAGTAGAGTCTAGTAAGATGTTTGACGATTCATAAGAAGTTCCATTTTGATTCCATAACGTGTATAACTTTTTGGAAGCACGACCTCAATTTATACTGCCATGTTAAGGACATGATCATTAATAGTGATTAATATGGTGGTATGTCCGTTTTAATGATGTAGCAGCAAAACTTGTGATTGCAAACATGGAATCCAAATCGATTTAATTTATTTTGAAGTATTATGCCATAAGTAATAAATTAATTTATTCTGCATTACGTAAAACTAGGATCCATCCGGATCTTCATAACCTGAAAACAAGGTACAGTCGGGGACGTTAAGTCACATTATACTATGATTAAAAACCATAGGTATTACCTAATATTATTAATCTTCAACATGAAATATAAAATCCGTCAAACTAAATTAATTCTAAAGATATCCATTTCTTTTATACAAACAAAATAATAAATGCACATTTATAGCGGTTACAGGGACGCGAAAGTGTATTGCAATGAAGTATAGAAAAAAGAAACGAGCAGGAGTTTTGATTGATCACCGAGTCGGAGCTGTTTTTTGTGTGAAATTAAAAACACGGACTGGGCATGCGTCGGATTAAGGAGGAATTTCACTCGGCCAATAAGTAGAAGGATCCCGGCCCTTTGTTGTCCAAAACAAATTTTGAAATTAATTTATTTTCGCCAGACGCGTTCCTCGATATTGATTTCGCATTACAATGACCGTTGCCGTTTCAATCGATTTCTGACTAGCCTTCTTACGTAGGTATCAAGCCACATAAACACACATCCGAATACAAAATGAGCTCCAACAGTGTAACCGTAACTGCACCGCAAACGACTAATTAAAGCATCTATAATATATTAACATTATGCATACTAAATTCATAGGAGACTTAGTCAAAACGTTAATAGGAATGGGGAGAGATGTGTAACACCCAATACCGCAAAGGTAAAGCGTAATAATACGAGCTATTTGGAGCTTTATGAACGATCAAAATTGCAAGAGCACGTGTATAAAATACACTTTGCAAAGTAGATTTAAATTTTAATACAAAGCTTTCAGCCGAGGGTTGTAAGTAATGTCTTGGCGTTGGAAAACTGTGGAGGTACCTACTTCCGCGGCAATTTTTCAGTTTTATATTGCCAGTCGAAATTTACACTTATAACGTATTAAAAATTCATGGAAAGCTACTTTTTTAACCACCAAATTCAACAAAGTACTTATAATTGTTATTACAAATCAATATCATACGCATTTTGGAATTATAAGGTAAGTATGCCTTTGCATTGCATTTTTTAGTAACATTAACGTTGTATATTTGCGTACATAAAGCTATGATCATAAGTATGACACCAGCAAACATGATGTGTCCCTAAGGTTTTGGCGGTTACACCCCAAAGCGTATCCTCGCTAAGTGATCGCGGCTGCGTCTCAGGTGTCGACCGCGGCCGATTTCACAAGACAATGCTTAATAATTTCATTTCGCCATTACGGGGCGGCCATCTTTGCGAGTCGCACAGTTAGAGGGCATCGACGCACCCCTCCGCGGCAATTTGCATTGTAACTCGGACCACGTAAAAGACCTTAACTGCCATACCGCCACCTCCTAACTCTTGAATATATAATTTTGTTGCTTTTATTAACAGCAAGTTTGCGTGGGAATTGGCGATAGCCTTCCGCGGCGACTGTTTATTGTGGACGATAACTTGCTAGATTTATTTTATAGTTCAGCTGAGACTTTGTCCTGC
Organism: Pheosia gnoma; assembly: GCA_905404115.1. Classification (NCBI taxonomy): domain Eukaryota; kingdom Metazoa; phylum Arthropoda; class Insecta; order Lepidoptera; family Notodontidae; genus Pheosia; species Pheosia gnoma. The sequence continues at coordinate 5,814,035 of FR989901.1, forward strand.
AAGGGTTGGTGCGTGGCGTGGCCCTCGCTCAGCGCGCGGTTTATACTGCCAATAAAAAGGGCCGACGTATGGAGCCATTAAAATATTTGCCGGATTTATTTGACAGCGCGCCTGTTGAAATGTTTATTGGACCTGTAATTACATTGTTGCAAATTGGACTCTCAATATATAATTATGCAGTAATAGATAAACGAAGGGCAGAGTTATATTATGTTTAAATGATATTTCAACCAGTTTCAATTATACGAATAATAAAATAACGCACTAACGGCACGCGCGGTAATGAAATGTGGCTGAAATTGTTTTCCTGACTTGATGCAGAAGTTGAAGTTTATTTTTGGTGCTTATAACTTAATGTGTTTGCATGTCTTCGTGGCCTTTAAAATCGGTTAAAACTTTAGATGTGCTCGGAGAACTCCCAGCTATGTTAATTTAATTTCGAAATTATTTTCAACTAGCTTTTGCTGGCGGCCCCGCCCGCGTGTTCATCGGATTTATATCTGCAGATGACTCCTTATGGTCATAGCGTGTTAAAACATAACCCATAACAGTCAGGGAAGTGTAGTTTTGTACTGATGAAATAATGGCATTGGCAGTTCCGAAGATAACTCCCTACGAACTTAACAAACATACAACTTTACCTCTTTATAATATTAGTATATATAGATAATTGTCTCGTAATACTTAGTAGTATGTACTTAAAAATTAAAAATATAACCGTTCAGTAATATCTTGTTTTCGAAAAAATCGGTAATAGTATGTCGGTTGAAGTTCAAGAAAAAGTATGGTAAATTGTTTTTCTCCACAAAATTGATTTATCGGCGAGTCATGCACAGCTCATTCTATCCATAACTTTACGCCAAGTCTCTTACAGGGTAGGCGCTTATTACCGAGCATTGATACAGGAAATGCGGAATCAGGGCCCCGGTGCGGAATAAATTGTGCCTCTAATTCTAATGGCGACTTTTAGGGGAATGCATAATTCCATTTCGTGTTTCCAACTCTTTAGGGGGTCGGAATATCGACATTAATGGCTTGTGAAAGGTTTCTTGCGAGGAAACTTTTTGAAAGTGTTATTTCTTTTGTGTTACACTGATATAAATTGTGTTTTGCATTATCGGTGGGGTTGAATGTAAGTCAGTATGAAAATACATATTTGACAATAATAAAATTAAATATATTAATATTTAAATTAAATATATTAATATTAAAATCAATCGCCGATTAACAAAATAGAAAATAATTTTAAGTCGTAAGCGGAGCGTCACTAAAGCGACCATTGGAATGTGACCACAGAGAATTGGGTAAAACAGACATTTCTTCACAAAAATGTGTATCGGACTTCACAATACTGAGCCGCGTCCAATCGCTTAGCGACACAGACCAAATCACTCGTAGAGCCCATTGCTATGGGAAAGCGGTGAAAAGTGGAATTGTTTAATAGATTTCTAAATACCATTTCAGTTAAAGGCCGAAAAACAATTATTAAAAAGGGCTTATTGTCATAGTTTTATTGTTACGCGATTTGTTACGGTTACCGGAAGATCCATTTATTTTCTTTCGTTCTCGTACTCTGTGGTATTAGTTTAATTAATGATTTCTAAAGCCACGCGCTGCTAATAAATAGATCCGCGAAACTTCTACAATGTAATTAATACATTACGCGGTTACTGAAACTTAACATTAGGTACATATGTAATGTAAGCAAGTCAGACAGTGGAACGAGAGGCATGTCGCGAATTTCACTGACGGCCGGCAGGCGCCGTCGATCACGCGGTATCGACGCGGGCGCGCGATGAGTTATCGCATCTATTAGCTCTCAAGATTACTGGATTCCGCGGAGAGGCAGTGCTAATGAAACATCTAGAGCTGGCAGGCTGTGGTAATCGTAGACATATCGCGAATTGTATTATTTATTTAGAAAAGACTTATCAATCTAATACACATTTTTTTGTAGCAACGTACCAGGTAATTTTCTGAATTAATAATTATATGATCCAATATATGTGTAGATGTAAGTTATTTATGTCATTTAATTAAATCTAATTACATAGATAACTTGATGTAATATTTTTAATAATACTTCATTCAACATAGACACAATTATCAATATCCATTGGCTTCCTGTCTATAAAATAGTTAGTCTACAGTTTACATCGCAATACAGTCGATTTGTACTAATTATAACGCGCGAGCGAGCGACGCGAAACGCGATTAGCCTTTCGGTGCTCGAACGAAGCGAGACCATCACAGACTGTAATCGGAAATGCAATCTCGGTAATATCCATCTTCTCTATGTATTATTAGGTCTATGAATTACGGAACTTGATTTGTGTTACAACTAATTATAAAAACATGAACTTTCTGATGCCATATTACGGAACTGCCTGTTAGGTAGAGGTAATCCCAGTAAACAATATCATGCTTATGATACGCCATCTCGAGTATTCTATTTGTTTCACTTTGTAGAGTTTGTGGTATTGTAGAGCGATGAATTTGACCTACCTTACTGTCCTTACTGTTAGACCATCGGTGATTAACAATTTGGAATTCCAGTAAGAATTATTTAAAGAGATCTGTCTAAAAGTTTGTATGTCTTCGTATCGCCACATAGAGTAGTCGATTTGTACTAATTATAACGCGCGAATGCGCGCGCGAAGCGATTGATTATCTTTCCAATGCCTCACCACGCCGCGACGCTCAACCAATATGCAGTATTTGAGACGAGTTAAATAGGATTTAAATATAATTAAAAGTTACAGCAATAGTTCTAAATATACAATACGATTATAAAAAAATATTGTTGATTTGAAAGTTTATGATTATTTCTATCAACCACCCCGATATACATGGATCTCTACATCAAGAAACTGTGCGTCCGGAATATTATAAAATCATAAGTGAATAGCGCCAGCGGGTACGTGACAACGACGGGAACACGTGCACGATTGTGTGTATGTGTAACTTAACACGTGATAGAACAAAAGCTGATGACAGGCGGACAAGTGTCAATATCCTCGATGGAGCAAGAGGGGTATAAGATGCCCGTATGTCGCCGGCTTGCACTTCATTCAGCGAACATAATGGCACTTTACGTACTGTGTGGGAATGTCGAAATTGTTCGGGAGAGTGTCATTGCGAAAGTAATCATGAAGCGGTCACCGAATCATCCGGTTACGCGGCACATTCTACCGAATCGGTGAACCTTAACGCTCCCAAAATTAATAACAAAACTTGATTATTGTAAAAAAAACGGCTACCGTACACTCGCAGACCGAATGCGGAGTAAATATACCGTTACTAATTACTGTCGAAAAAACTATTGGAATTGAATCCAAACATTTGTCTCTTAACGAATCGTGTCGCGGCGGCTTCGGCTCAAAGCGGCGTGATTCGGCAATTCCGTTCCATTTTCAAATGCTCGCTGCCCATTCGTTCCCTCGGCTACGCCTACCTAATAAATTAGATGCCTCGCGTAGCACACCGCATAGTTACAAACTAATGAAATCCCGAAAAGATCTCAACCCATTTTCTTAACAACTTTTCCGAAAGAGCAACCGCCTTCAAAGATTTTACCCGGAGAAATAATTCCGCTAATAACGCTCAGCTCACACGGGTATGTTATGCAACCATAGGAATTTCATTAGATACACACGCGTCTGTTTGTTAAGGAGCTTTCCATTGCTAAAAGTTTCTTGAGGCGGGTATAATTCCTTTGTTTGTTGTGAGGGTGGCACGCCCGCCTCACCCACTACGTTTTCTAAGTCATCGGGTCCAATTATGCCCCTTTGTAGGTTTTGATATGTAAATTCGCGATTTTATTAAACAAACCGTGATGCCATTCGGGGGCAGCGAGCCGGATTAATAGCTTCTTCAGATTTGTGTAATCGCTTTCTCTTAAGACAACACGGAGGTGAATCGCAAGGGAGCTATCCACTTTTGTGTTTCATTTACGAAACGTACATTATCTGTTTGATGTTGCTCCTCATTCGATTACCGGTCAAGCGGTAATGTTTAAATGTAGAGTCATCTAAAAAATAAATTGAACAGACGTATTGAGACACCTAAACTATAAACTGAATTCGTCAAGCAAAGCACTAGAGGCCAATGAACACTTATACCGATGTTGATATAATCGAGTCTACAATGGCGACCAATTTCGAGTTCCAATAAAAGCGACTCGTCACCGGCGATAACAGCATATTAAACCTGCACACGGAACGAGCTTTAGCGCCGAAACTACCCATTAGGTTTAAGCTTAATTTTTACCCCAGCACTATTAATTATTTACATGGGATAACGCCAATGTTAGCGCCATATTACAACGCATAAATTAATAATGCGCTTCGCATGTTTAACTGCGAATCAGATGAGTTTTATTGACAATTTTGTTGGGAAAGAGCAATTTGCGGGATGACTGCCGAGTGACGCCAAGTGGTCAGCGAATAGGGGGCGGCCGCGGCGCGCCGGTGCTCGTACGTGTGCTGTTCAATACCAATTGTCATTTAGTGTAATTGCGATAGTGCCAGGCAAGCCGGCTTTTATATTATACGGAATAGCTTATATGGAGTAGGCTTTTTAAACATGATTTTGGAGTCAAAGCAGAATACAATTTGCATCCTTCTTTATGCTACTCCGTTTACTATCATAAAATTTTTTCATGTTTTATCAGATAGTGTCTGTGTTGAAAAAAACTCTGTATCATAGATTGCTTACTTGTGATGCTAAAGTTAATAAACATACATACTTACATCAAAATGGTACTCCAGCACTAGATAGGTAAATTAGCGACGCCCACTCCATACCTCCGTGCAGTTCGCCGATAGATGCAAATGTTTCATGCATTTACTGTAACTCAATCGCACGAATGTACACAATTGCATTTGGGGTGCGTTGAGGAGCCGACACACCGCCGCTATTATTGTGCAAACAAGGGCTTCCGCTCATGTGCACTGGCCTCTATTCAAGCTGTCGTATCAATGTTGGATATTGCACAATATTGCTATTATTGGTTTGTGATAAAATATGACGTCAGCATTTTAGAAATAGGACCACCTGATTATATAATAATTAAAATTAGCATGAATTTAATTGTTGTCAAAGAAATATTCGAATATTCTGGTTTTAGCCACTTACTGAATAGAAAAATTGAAAATGATAAGGTATGATTTTACTGAATTAAACAGCTGTTACAAAGCCACCCTCTTTTCAAGTAGGTATCTGTCGCGTTCTAATTATTTCTGTATAGAATATATATAAGTTGTATTACAGAAAGTTGTGTATATAGGTAATAAGTAAAGCAAATATTGATGACGTAATTATCATTTACCATAGTGCTACATAATCAAAACCGGTATGTCGTTGCCCCGAATTAAACACAAGCTTTTGTTATCATTCAATTTGATTCCGCCGCCGGCTGTTTTATTATTTTAATGAGCGTCAATTTTCAGAGATAATTGAATGGACCTCGCATTGCTTCGATAATTATTTCATTCGATATCGTACTATGCAGGTAGATGGTGATGGTGTTAATAGGCGAATCAGTTGGGTTAGAGGAACTTCTAATGTAAACGTTACGTGATCGAGAAAACATGCTGGCACTGTCATACTTATTTACAAGATCTTTGGTTTGAGAGGGATGGAAGACGCACTTATGATACCGAAACGCTACGTAAAAAGGATTATGCATACGAACTGATTTTCTTAGGTCACGTCTTCATCACTATTACTATTACAGATGTGTATTACTAGGAACGCATAGATAGGTACAGTAAATTATAACGTTTTCCAAAGCATTTTTAAACTATGCGGATGATGAAAAGTATTCTGCGATGACGTCACATAGCATCTGTTTCTATATGAATAAATTCTTCGCAATCAACTCTGCATACTATGGTGCGATATTTCAAGCTATTTGTTTTAGTTTTTAACATTATGAATTGATGAAATAGTTCAGTGAAATTTTCTTTTTACTACCATAAATTATTGCATAAATATTAAAAAAAAGTAAAAAAAATACATCTGTGTCATAGATTATCGTGAATAAAATAACGGTGTTAACAGTTGTCGTCTGTTTAGAGTTCATTCTAAACACACCCTACTCGCCCCCACCGATAAAAGGCACGGGACAATCGCATGAGTAAATTATAGATGCTTTTATTTCGTAACAGCTAGTTTTACCTATAGGCAAAGTTGACTTAGTGCCGGCAGTTTAATTAAAGGGGTGAGGTTTGATTTGTAGTTGGCAATATGAAAGAGTACGCACCATAATGTGATTGTTAATACTGATTTTTAGTGTTCATTTGTTTGACACTAAAGGGATGTTACTGTTTCTTTTTTAGGCTGATTTTCTATTTAAAACATATCTGTCCTATGCTTGGTTTACACGAGGACAGCACGCAAGTGACTACTAGTATGTTTTTTCGTCAAACAGATTAGCAAGTATACAACATAACAATTGTTTGAACTACATTGCCAAGTTGGCTAATACATCGCTAGATGTTACTTGTGTACAGCCCTCGTGTAAATCGAGCATTAATCCAAATGAAAATAAAACAAATTTTAAATAAATACTCAAATATAACTTATTATTAATTCACCAAAATTTGTGCAGCGATGATTCTTACTGAATAAAATCTTGTCCATGTACCCATCTATATCTTATTATTTCAATCATGAATTATAGAGTAATCAATAGTCTTATGATGCATCTAACAGAGCTTTCGTACACCATTCGCAGACTTATCATTAAGCCGACAATTCACGTATTAAATAAACCTTGAACCTTTTAATCCTAACTTGTGACAGAGAGCAGAAGCGGTAATTGTATTATCGACAAATCGTCAGGTTGATCTCGGGCCGGCCATCTACCATGAACTAAGGCACCAAGGGCGTCTCTACTGTAATAAACTATGAATTGAATGAGACATTTGCAGGTGAGTGGGCGCATCGCGGCGCGACCGCAGACCGCGGCACGCGCCGTTTGAGGTTTGCCTCGCGAGGCAATACACTTGCCGCTTATATACAGGTTTTTTCACGCAATCACACTTTTAGGCAATAGGTCATATGTTTATGACTTATATTATATGTATATGTGCAGTCATCCAGGACTTCTACGCACCCTATTTAGAGAGCTCATTTTCATCTCATAGCTCTTAGGTACAGAAACGTCCTTCTGACAGCCGGTTTTATTACAATAAAAGAAAATTCTGTCTCACTCTTCTTTATAAATCAAGATAGAGAGAGATACTGGTTTTAAATTGGTTCTGATCTTCGGAGAGCAGACGGCATTTGCTCTGTGCAAATATAGGTACTTAATCAAGAGAATAGCCTATCAAGAACTTGGTGAAGTAATATTTCTATTAATTTTCTTTATTATGGTTTGTGTAAAAACACCATGTTATTTTACCAACTTCTTTTCTACCTTAATGTTAACAGTATGTCATAACGGTTTAACTGTTACATTGTAATATTTTTTTGTAAACATACTTAATTACTTTTTATTCGAACCTTTAAGTACTCAATTAACACTTCACGGGCTAATTGCTTTAATCATTTCTACATGCGTACCTCATTTATAATGTTGTTAGTTGCATTAGGTACTACCATTTTTATTGGATTTACATTTTACGGTATTTATTTAATTTATTATAGAATCATATTAATATCACCGATTCGTATACTTATTGCAGGAAAACTGCGTCGTCGTCTGCTTCGTCTGTTTAGCCTGATCACACGAGTCTGTGTCGTACCCTGTGCCTACTCTGGAGTTATATAGTTTATAATATACAAATATAATGCGAATCATTATATCAGATCATTGCGGTAATAATGTAACGACCATTCGGAAATATATAGGAAGTGTTGGGGACTTTATACCCTGCACACCCAAGATATAGGTATAGGCACAAGGCTGTGTAAGCCGTAGGCTAGAGCTTAGTATTTACACACACACACATGTCCAGGTAGTAAGTCCACGATGCTGCTTACGTGGCCCATTTATTTGATAATTTTGTACATCCTTTTTTTGTAAATGATACATAGACTTAACAATTAATTTAGCCATATATCATAAAAGAGTGACAGCAATAATGAGTTGTTAATTGAATGGAATACATTTATTCATTTAATTGACTCGCATGGCATCAGTCGCTTCGAACCACGGCTGCATGCATGCAATGTGTCGCAAATTCATTTATACCTACTTAGTAACAAAATTGTTATCATTACCATACAATTGTTGCAATGAATACATTGTAAATTCACAGTTTAGGTAGATATATACTGTTATTTGTTGATTAACATTAGAAAATCAGAAGGCCCTTTAAGTCTATAATTAAATTATAAAACCAGAAAAATAAAGTTGTACTAAATAAAATATGGGAAATATATCCGAAGCGTATTTGAAAACCACTAAATTGTAAATATCGAATTGATGACGTGTCTGTAGACAGAGACAAAACATGTTGCGTGACCGCTAATGTTATTTTCATACTAACTAGATGTCTCTTTCTTTTCTATTGATCACATCACGATCTTAGTATTTTTAGTAGGGTCAAGTTTATATAGTACCCATAAGAATTATGAATTCCTTGCAGACCTAATTATCATATTCAGACTGACAGTTTAGGATAGCCGAGATTTTTCACATACTTTTAAATTTAGAACATTATTTTCGCCAAACGTAACTACTATTTAGAATCCTTAATCATTTTGAACCGTATACTAATATAATTTTCAAATTGTACAGCCGGTAAATGCTTTAAATAATTTATAAGCAGATATTTTAGTTCAATGTTTATGAGTAAGTTAAAATTATTGAGGGTGTTGGTCTGTGTAACTGTCCATATTGGAGTATTTATATTAAATAACGTATTACTACTCTGAATAATATATTTACGTAAGTCGAAATAGGCGCCTGTTTTAATATAACTTGTATATTTTTGAGAATTTTCTTACTTACTGGGATTAATAATAATTATTGTTTATGTATTAATTTGAGACTGGTTATTTTAAGTTAATTCAAAGTCAAATCGTTTATTTTGTATAGGCCTAAAGATATTATATCCTTTTACATTATGTTTCAATACAACAACATAATTCGGGTTTGGTACATCTCTTAATAGTTCGGCACTTAAAACAATCGTTCTATTTGTGACAAGGAACCTCAAGTTTGTTTAAACATAAGAAGCTCATTGTTGAATGTAGCCGGTGGCAATATTTCTATGCCGCCGTAAGTTTGGTTTAATTTGTCATATTTGTGTAAGATAAAGGCCGGGAGATGGGAACGGAAGTCACCTGGTAGCTAGATGTGACACACGTCAAGTGGGAGATAAAACAAACTATGATTATTGAAAAATAACCCTTAAAACATTTTGATGAATTTAATTAATGTATACACACCATTGGGTACCCATTTTGGGTAAAGGCTCTCAGTGTTCTCAGTTAATGTTGCTAAGTTATTTTTTGTGTTTTTTTTTCTAAACTAAAAATGTAAAAAAAAATGTAAATTAGTGTAAATATGGGAATAAAGGGCTTATTATTATTATTATAGACACCATTACGCCTGTATTCCTCGAAGAGGTAAGCTGAGGTGCACTCCAGTGCATCCACATTTCGCTAATGATATTCGGTCCCAATGTCATGGAGTTACGAGTCAAATACTATTTTGAAATTAAAACTTTTAATATCACACGATAAAATACTTACCTATTACTAATTAGGATACTTTTATTGCCACTCGTGATCGTATTGAATGCCATCTAATTAGAATTAAATTAAATAGGTACCTACTTTTTTTAATCACGCATAATATACATTTGATAACTAGATGAAAAAGCAACCATAAAAAAAACGAAGTCGTTACACTTAGATGTGTCAATTAATAAACTGTGTTGAAAAGAGCAACACGTATAGATCTATCGAACGGCCAAACGTTCTAAATTTAAAAATTATAAGAACCAATCATAACCCGGATGTGGAACACAATAGAATGATTCCCACATGCCTCTGACAAAACAAAACAAGGTTTAAACATTGTCTAAACGCTGAAATAACAAACCGATTACGCCATGATCAGTGTTTCTTTTGGTCCAAATCATAAGCCGATCCGTCTTTGGAGGCACGCTACACTGTCGGATTATCTTGCATCACGACAATAAAAACAACGGTGCTCCTACATAATGGGTGTATTAGTGAGAGATTCCTTTGATAAATTGTTAACAATTGATTGATTTGAAAATATCAAAATCGCTGCCAGTCCATGACTTGGACGGGAATATGGAAACAGTAGCGCGGATAGTCTCACTCAGCGATCCAATATTTAATAGTTTTATGATGTATTATCAAAACAAATCTCACCGAGTTACTATGAACTACGGCGATACGTTTCGGCTGCAATTCGATATACGACCTATTGAACAGTTTTGATATTTGATATTAAAAAAATTACGGTAGAAGTTTTTTTTTGTGAAACGCTATTTATACCTAATAGGGAATATTTGACCATTTTTTATTTGTTATATGAAGTAACAAGTACTAATTCTTTAAGTCATATTGCGAAAGAATTTTCGAATTATGTTACAATATATCAAAGATGCTCGCTTTTAACGTTTGCTATGAGCAAATAGTGAGGAGAGTGGGCCGTGCTCTCTCTCTGTCACACCTGTTCTCATTTAAGGCGGTGACGTCACTTGACACTCCAATGCTTTAGTTTTTGTAGATCGGAAATTTTAAATAATTGTGTTTTTGTCATTTTTTTGTCATATTTATAATTATCCAATCAAAGATAATAGGTACTGGTAAATCTGATGATGGGTGTATTATAATGCCATTAATCTAATATTCGATCCATCATATAACACTCATAAAAGTAAATTGTAACTAAAACTAGATCTGTGTAAATATGATTGGCAGGTATACATACAATAACTCAATAACTGAAATAGACCCTTCTATTTCAGTTATTGAGTTATTGTATTCCTTCGATACAACCGAGAATCTAAAGTCCACGCGTACAAAGTCGCGAGCACTGCCATATACATAAACATAGAAAGAGCTTGCCAGTAACATTACAGTAGTTAATTGGTGTAATGGTCATAGCTTGTGAGTTTTATTATAATTGGGTTTTGTCTTGTCTACGTACTTTAATAATGCTAATATTAGTGAATACGGATGGGTTAAATTCAACATTAATTCAATAATGACTCCATGCATGAATTGTCCAAGTAGAAAATAAATTAAACATTATTGATGACGCGCGGTGTCCGATAAATGAACTAGATAAGCTTGCTACATTCTTGTGTTCAATATTATTATAAAAAGGTAGAATTGTAACTTTGTACGGTTTTGTAGGAGTTAATCTTTAATTCAATGTAACAATATTTTACTGACGAACGCTGCGGTACCCTAGAGGAGGCTATTTCATTACGCCTTGTCCATTGAGAGTCAAGCTGCATAGCATAATCAATAGTTGCGCAGGTTGCACCGCGGGCAAAAGCTAGTATAGAATAAAGATATACCTAATATAAAATCGCCAGACGAATTACCACATTCGTGCGATCGTGCCCTTAGGGTGTCTATTATTTTTATCTTTCACCTCATTTACTTTGTCTATTGATTGACGAAGACCAAACGATAAATATTAATATAGAATAGTTTCTCGTTTATTATACCATACAAAGTAGTAATTACACAAAGTAATGTCACAAGTTGCATCTAACGAGTCCATTTACGTATACGTGAATCTAAATACATAAAAATAAATTGAATAATTATAATAATTTTCAAGGTTCAAGTATCAAACTATTCGGATCGTTGTACAAAAATAGACAGACGCGATGGATACAAAAGGACTTAACATATTTTTTCATCATATTTTATTATGAACTTCTGTTCAACATCCAGATGTTTGAGTCTGATCAAACAAAAGATTTTTCAGATGTACTTACGCAGCGTCAGAATGTAACGATTACGTTCATGATTTATGAATAAAAAAAGTTTATTTTACAAATTCTACTTTTGTTTTTAGATTCTTAAAACGTTTATCTGCGGATAATCTATTAAACTCATTCGAGTTTTAAAATTGAAGTGACATCAAAGTAGACATTGCTAGATGCATTCCAAATATTTTTTATTCGTGTGACATTTATTATTCAATTTTATTTACGCGAACAGAAATAATTATGAATGTTAAACTATGTCCCAGGAATAATATCGATGTAATTTGATTCAAGTAAGATTTAGATATATTTGTGCGCAACACTATGCACCTGAAAGCCGACACACACTTTACATTTTTTTAATAGTTTATTTCCAAACTCCCTGTCGACAGCGCCGATGTTTTTCTAATAACCTGTTTAACAAATCATAACGTTTATTTTTGTTCGACACTGAACGATCACACGTCCGGGACTCTATTCTGTTTCAAATCTCTAGCTTGTTTTGATTATTTTAATTTTTCATTGAACATAAGAAATTGAATTTAAAATAAAACAAGAACAGCGCGCGTAGCGAGCATAGAGGAAGAAATTCTACAATCTACGATGACGTAAGCATCGTTTTCACATTATTTATATGAAATCACATAAAATTGTCGTAATCATCTATGAAAAGGAAATAATAAAAATGTAACTACAAGACGAACGTTCCGACGTATAGACATGTTCACGTATTAAAATTCAAGGGATATATTTATGCATTTCCGAACTCCGTTTTAAAGACGACTGCATTTGTCTTTCAAGTGTCTCTCTAATGGTTGCTGATGAAAAACAAGCTCCATTCTTTTTCTAACAGAATTCTTTGTGTTGTTAAAAGCCGCCGATGGCACGCATACGAGTTATATGACTCGTCATTATTGGTCGCCAGAATTAGAAGAAATTAATTTGGAAGCCGCTAACTGCGCGTGGTGCTAGCCAGGTAGCGCGATACGGTTTTTTTTCGGTATCGCTACAAAAGACCGTTTGGGAAGAAAAAAGTAGAAACGCCGGGAACGGTAGCAAAACTATTCGATTATTCCCGCTGAAGCGTGTCAGTATAAATAGAAAACTATTAAATAACAAAAACACATCAAAATGCATAGCATTCGCCATGGACCCAAAATATCAATTTGTCTTAAACATTTTTCAATAATTAAACATCTTCTGGCGCCAGTTGCAAAAACTGCTCAAATTAATATAAGGATGACTGTACTAATAATTTTGTTCACACCTTTAGACGATATCTTACATAATATTATTTTGCATTACATGCCCATTTTTAAAAGCACCAATTTGAAAACCATGACGCAATAATCGAATAGTCGCCTACCATGGTACCCTGTAATAGATTTTTCATTGTCAAACGAGTGGCGTAGGGCGTGACATTGGCGGGGCGCGGTGCGTGGGCCGCGGTCACCCAGCCAGAAATTGTATAATTTTACACAACAAAACAATCCACCAATACACGGCGAGCGTGAATGGACACGTCCAAACCAACAGCCGTCAACGATTCCGAACAAAACGTGCCAAACGCACGTATCCCGAATGCTGGCATACCAATTGAAAAGTGAAAAATGACCAAAGGCTACATTATTAATTCTACCGCCAATTGATTGATTTAGTATACAATTACAAATCACAGTGGAATATTGCACTGGACAGTGGAATTTTGCCTGTGATGGTGTTATTCAGAAAGGAGGCAACGAATAAATTAATAAACAATACAACGTACCCATAGTAATCGAATGGAGAGATTTCAAATTTCATTATATATGCAATAGATACTGATGCAAAATTCATCCGGCCAGACTTTTCCGTAATGAAATCCGCAGACAGGTAAATAGTTAAAAGGGAATTTCATAGCGGCTTGAGAGAAATGAAATAAAACGATAATATGTCGGGAGCTATTACGTCTGACAATGGGGTACTGCGACAAAGGGATGGTAAAATGGCTGCTCAACGAACACGATAAAGTTACATTGAATAAAAGTATCCAAGAGCTTGTATAATATATTTTGAAAAAATAATAAAAGACATGGAGTCACTCGTAGGTAAAGGGTATAATATAATTTAATTGTACAAAGAGCAATGTTCTATCAAGTTAAATATGATTAAACGCAAGTATCCTTTGATAAAACAGACAAAGAAACGATAAAGAAGCCCGTATCAAACGATACTTAAGTATCAAGTGAATTAGAAACAAAAACGGATTCGAAAGACTTTCTGAAGATGACGTCTCTTTCTATTCGCAGCAGTCATCGAGTTTCCTTTGTAATTAAATATTGAAATTAAGAAATGAACAGCCGCTAATTACAAGAGGTTGTCCCTTGGGGGCTGATTATGTTGCCCCAACATTCGCAGAAAGGGATGCCGGGGCCTCCGCCGCTCTTATTACAATTAATATTTAAGATTTTAATGTTCTGTTCACTGTAACAGACGAAGCCATGGTTGACTAACAACTTGTCACACGTGAGCCTTATAATGTTTGATCGAAAACGTTATTAATATTCTAAACTTTTAATTAATAAAAACTCTATTGAAAACATCTGTTTGTTCAACAAAGTTGACGGATTCATAGTAAAGGGGATATGCCGAGCATAATAATGTTAGATCAATGAAAACAACATCGATATGAGTAATAAAAAAGAAATAGTGACGTTATACAAACTATAAATTTAGTGTTTGGACATTTCAATTATCCGGACCACGTGGCGTGCCGACAATGATGTTCGTGCCAACAGTAATAAAACAAAATAAAAGTAACAATAAAAAACGTGTCCGACCTAGTTAATATTTTTATGTGTCTAATTCTATCGCTAATAAGATATTTTATTTTGAAGATGATTAATACAAAAGTACAGTCGCACGCGATAACAAGTAAAAAATAATAATAAGACCGATAACAACTTCATCAAGGAGCGATCAGATCGCAGACGGAATAGTTTAGATATTAAATACGTTGGGAATGTCTTTATTAACTGTCAACAAATCAAGAGAAGCACCGGGAGCTGTTTAATACCCTATCAGACAAACGTAATTAGTTTTGTAAATAAAATGCCTTCGAGAAATTGAAACGTAGCTGCTACCTGACTGTTGCGGTGACTTGCTACATTATCTTATGATTGTACTGTCAGATAGAACAGTGTTATTAAACTGGTCCGTAACTTTATAGAATCGTAGAGGTTAATCCTCTTTAACAATCAAATATTTTCTATTTTACTTGGTTTCGAAATGACGAGGTTATGATTAAATCACAGTATGTTTTTTTTATTTAATCTAGTAAGATAAGAATGATTACTTATAAATAAAAGTAATTACTTACGAAGAAGGATATTTTGAGAGATTAAAAAAACTTAATAATAAACTGAGAACACCCCTGCCCCTGGGACAGGTAACATTAGGAGAACATCTTGCTCCAACTGAACATGAAATAATTGTAAAGCAGAATTACGGTCGCAAAACTTTTCCACCCCAAAGCATTTTTTATTTAATTTTTATTTTTACGACACAATTAAACGCGGCTTTGCTTTCACTTTTTATTGTTACTGTCTTAGTGCCCTCTAATTTTTGGCTTCAATTACATTTTTCCTTTGCTATTTTATTAAAACATTGTTTTTAATGATGAAAGTTTATTGTTGGCTAATGCTATTTGCTGTAGAAATATTTGGACACTGTCGATATTGTTTAGATTAAAAAGATATCAATGAAGTCAATAATTCCGATGTCTCTTCTTCCTCAGGTACTTCTCAAGGTGAATAGGTATTTGTATTCAAGGAGAGATCGCTTCTTGCTCCAACCGGAACTCGTTTAGAAAAAATAGACCAACGCTTTTTGGAACTGAAATCATTTATCATGTTTGCATTGAACCCAAGACAAACTGCTACTGCGTTTTAGTTTATACTAGATAAGATAACGTGTGTTAGTTTTACGTAGCCTACCGATTCTAGAGCCATTTTTAAGACAGAGCCTCATTGTTTGGTTTAATATTCAGATATGGTGTTTCCGAGACATGAACTTGAAAAGGAAATAATGCATCAAAAGGGACTTAATTAATGTTGTTTTTTTCGAAGCATATTTTTTTTTAAATAGTACGCATAAAAAGCACTTAAAATATTTAAAATTTGCAATATACTCATGAAATAAGTATTTAAATTTACGTCACTCAAAATAATTATTAATATTATAAACTTGCAAAGTGATATTTATTGTTGAGAAAAGTGAAATAATGCGCAACTCTTAAAATTAGTGTATCTCAACAATATTATCTCCTATCATTGCTGATAAGATAAGGGAAGGAAAAAAGGAAATTTTATGATTTTCAGATTCTAAGAATCGTAACCGTTAGTCACATCTGCAAGTAAACACATAACCATTAAAGTTATAATATCATAATGACTCCTCTAATCCAATAGTAGTAAAACGACAACGGCAAATGTAATAGCAGTGTGATTGGGTACGTTGAAACGTTGAATGACTCAGATTTATCATTTTAAAATATAACTTAACTCGTATGCAGTAAGATCTATACTTTGTGACACCCTCCATGAAGGGGACATTATTGGTCTAAATTTAAAAGAGTTTTAATTTAATATGTAAACATTCCCATACGGGTTGTAGTGCTGTAATGTGTAAATAATCGGACGCTCAAGAAACTAAAACATAAAATATACAGATTACGACTATTAGCTTACAATAGGCTGTCAGCGAGTTGTTTTTGGTCTTTTCACTTTTTTTTTGTAACTGGCTGGTACTGGAGGGAAGGATGTTTACGCCACGTGAATGTTATGATTTAGTGGCAGTAATTATTAGAGAGTGTGAACACGTCCACTAAGAGATGAGAATAGTAATACAAATATAATAACAAAGACTACGGAGTCTATTCATAGAGTGTTGATGGCGATGATTCTGTTTGTGTACTTAACAGCTTCACGTGTTTAGGAGCCTAGTTTTTATAAAGCAAAAGAGAATGGAGGTGTTACTCTCAATACTTACTGTTGGAGCGTAATCGTTTCATCTCTTTGCGGTATCACGTTTGTGTTCTTTTTTCAAAATTTCCGAATCTAGTTTTGTGTGTGCCGCTGACTATTCAATCTATCTCGTACCGGTTCGTCGATCAGGATTTGTTCGATATGTTTGTAGAACTATCTATCAAGTGTATATCTGTCAGAAATATCTGGGGACTCTTTTGTGGAGGCCATTTGATCAGTGACATGGGCGGTGAGTGATGAATATTGCCAAGCAAATATACAAAAAGCAAAACTATACGTGGTGTTAGTTTCACTAGGGTTGGTTGGCGGAAAGAGTGCGCACCGCAGAGTGGATAGTTCATTGATCTTTTTGTGTTTTCTCATTTGTGTGATACTATATATTAATATTAATAATTATCTGATAATATATTGTAGGTTAATTAGATTCCATGATTTCAAAAATCCTGATCAATTATTAAATTGACGTAGGTTGATAGGCATATCAATAAAATATTTACTGGAAGCAATTTAAATCACCCATTTTCACTTTGTTGCTTTGTTAATTAAAAATAGATGGCTCAAAATAGTAATAGTGTTAGACACAAATTTATTTTTTAACTTTTTACATCTATCATGTCTACTCTACATTGATACTCTTTGACTTTGCACAACCATATAAATCGTTCGGAAATCGTTCTGTAATAAATCGAACGCTTTTTAATGGCAGTTTATCGGAGTGAGCTTTGCGGTATTCAGATTACGGTATGGCCTAAGTGGCGGCAAGGGAGCGGCACGTGCTCTCCTTATCTCTGTCCCTCGACACTTTCAATATTCGATTTCGTCGCGGGCGCGGTTTTGTTTAGCTTTTTTGCTGTCGACTGTACTCGCGTGCACCGAAAATAAACGATTTTTATGTGCGGCTTTTGAAGTTCATTGAATCTATTTATAATTTTTAACACACCCGATATCCGAATGGTTTGATTATATATGACAAAATTATAAAACTACTTTTATTAAAATTATCTTTAAAAAAATGATTATATCCACAATACTGCTGATCAAATAAGAATTGACTTTACGTGCAATAACCAAACCCTTTACTCGAAAATTGGATCCGAAGAAAAAAAATTCGTCACGCCACACAATCGCACCCCAAAGCGTAACCGAAAACGAGTCTCACCGCAATCCAAGCTAATGGAGTGTCTCATAATGACGGTTGCTGACATAAAAATAAATAGGCGAGACTCAGTTTGTGCGTAAGCCGATACTATGATAACAGCATCGCTCCCCCGATAATTGCCGAACTTTGCCAACGCCTCTGATGTGGCACCTAGTTGTAATATAGTGCGGATTAGTTCTACCAGTGTAATTGATCTTGCTTCGCGCGCCAATTAGTTGCCGACGGAAATTCTAGTCGCTGATGACATATTTTGAATGCAATGTTATGCAATTAAATTTATTTTATGACAACCTGAGTGAAGATTGTGTTAGATATCAAATAATAAAACATTGTATTTGTGCATAATTTGATCACGATATGATATTTATAAGTAAAAATAAATCATGTTTTAGATGTCAAAGTTAACATTGATGAAGAAAATCTTATACAAATATAATCGTCCATTACGAGAGAACTAAATATTTCTGAGGGATCTGCCTGATAAACATGACCAAATAACGTTGGCAAAATATCGGTGTAGCGCAAGGCAATCTCTGCTTATCACTAAGGGGTTACAGATATAATGGTAGCCATATTAATTAGATGATAAAATCACCGTCATAGAGACGCCAAAACAAAAAAAAAACCTATTCAACCTGCCTACTATTATTATATTTTATTATGAGGTAAGTTTTTTTTATTGGTTCCAGTATAGGTACCAGTATCTATAGTCAAGTCGTAGAACTTAATCGTAGCCTCATAGGTAAAGTCAGTAAACTGAAGGTTCGGAAATACGCTATATAGGCTTAACCGCCAAGATTTAGGTGACAAACTTTATTGCGTTCAAGAAATACTGTTGTCTATTACACGACCATAAATCACGGATGGAAAAACAATAAGCGTGAAATTGTGGAAACTGCGGCCGACATCTTCGGCATTAAATCTTAGGGGAGTGAAATAAATAAAAATAAATCCGTGTCCACCCAGAGGGCTCTAACTTGGCAACACCGTGATAAACACACTTAAGCTATAATAGGTTGGTAAGCTAGCAGAGCTATGTTTTTTGAAGCTACCTATTTGTGCAGATCGCCTATCGACTGGTATTGACATGACTACTGGCACATCACTAGTAGTTCGATTTTAAAGAAAAAATATTTAGGTAGATACTTAAAAAAAACATTAAGAAAAAGTATATTGTTGTTTATGAAATCAGATGTATGAGTTGATAAGAGTTCGAGTTTTAGTAAAGTTAAATCGGTTGTTAATGGCTGTAGTTAACTACCCCTATGAACCAATTAGTAGATACTTTTATTAGAAGTTTTTAGTTAAATCATTATGTTAGTTCCTTAGATATGGGGCAAAGATTTTGGGATCATTTTCATTAAAGCTGGGAATACTTCTGGGAACTGAAGTCCCAGACAGAGTAGCAGGTGATTGAACAAATAAAAGTTTGGGAGAATACGAGACAAAGATGCACTCTTTAGTGACAGTAATGAATAAATGGATGAAACAATAGATAATAACAACATAATAATTTTAAATATAGTAATATCAAAACATGCCAGTGCTATGTCGTATGTTGTCAATCCAATCTAATGACGGAGCCGGAAGGTAGAAATAAAAAAATGTGCCCACTACAGACTTAGAATATTCAGACAACACGTGCGCTACAAGTGAAGCCTAAAAACATTCTGGTCTAGAATGTAATCACACGCACTCACGCACACATAAAAATCATGTCCACAACTTCATAGTCTATGCCGAAACATACTACTACAAATGCTTTACAAAAGTAGTTTCACTTTGCCGGTGTCAATTTTACATCTGAAATGCTAATAAAGCTTGTGGTGCCCACCCTACTAACTTGGTTTATTTGATTGGATTCACAAAGATAGCACATGAGAAGTTCGCGGTGCTGATTATTACTTAATTGAATTTAATTAATGACTATTCCAGTTATTGTTCTTTTGTTGCTGTTATGAGAATTTACAACGCGCCACATGATAATTAATATGAA
This sequence comes from Pheosia gnoma, assembly GCA_905404115.1. NCBI lineage: Eukaryota > Metazoa > Arthropoda > Insecta > Lepidoptera > Notodontidae > Pheosia > Pheosia gnoma. The sequence continues at coordinate 5,834,153 of FR989901.1, forward strand.
TCGGGTACCTATCTATACAAGTTAATTGATCGAGCAGTTTCACTTAACTCGCTTCGTACAGATATCTTTTTGCATGATTTGTGTTTTGATGCTGATTTATTGCAAAAATCAGGGAACTTTTTGTGAGCAATGATGTTTTAATAAAAATAAAACTATGTCAACTAGCATAATTTGGTAATATCATGGTGTTACTCGTATTGTAATTTGTTGGATAATGAATTTGAGCTCTACGGTAGTCTCTATCCTTTATTTTATCAACGTACCGATAGAAGGCGCTTGCTTAACAAATCTTGTCACTTTCCGCATTCATAACAACAAATAGAATAAACATTTAGTCTTGTAACAACCGTTACATACTGTACTCTGACCTTCATCTCCTGCGAAGCCTTCCATAGTGTAAGTGTACCATCTTAAACGGCAGTAACGTGCTACTATGTCCGCAGCTCCAGGCCCGGCCGACCACCGAAGCGCGCGTCAGGAGTGGGCCTCTCGCTCGCCGCCACGCAGTTCACCGGCCACCCCTTCAAGAAGCATCGACTCGAGAATGGAGAGTACTCGCCCTACGAGAACGGACATATGAGCGGTAAGATTTGTTTGCAAAATGTCCAGATAAATTAAAAGTTCCGTGAAGCTATAGACCGGAGCAAGTGGGAGTAGTAAAGAGGACTTTGGCTCTACAGTGGGAGAATAAAAAAAATGTGGGAAATCTTTAAATAAGGGATAATGATTGTACATTCAGAAGAACACTGAAAGAAAACTGCTCTCAAATAAAACAAATATTATGTTGCATTTATATAACATTGGTATACTTACTAATCCTGGAATCCTTCTGTTATGTTAGCAAATAATGTGTAGAAACGCGTGCTAAACACAAAGTTATTAACCTACAGATTAATCTCAACTTAATCTGGCTTTGTAATATAAATCAAAACAAACGGTACCATGACATGTGATAACATCAAAATCGGGTTTGTGTAAGCTCCGGATAGGCGCCCGGATATGAATCCCCGTCTTTTCGGGAGGTATGCCTCCTCATTTCGTATACAAATTACACAAATACAAAATTATACCAACACAAACGGAGAAAAGGGAATAAAGTGATTAAATAGAGCTCAGCGCAAGACGGCTAGCAATCAATCATTTTTGTCGCTTACGACTTTGTTGATACAGTATACGGCTGTCTCTTTTTCTCTTTAATATTATGCAATATTCCTCTCGCCTTAGCATGAAGTGTCACGCCAGACAAGGGAGCAATTACATTCGTGATCTTGCATAAGCGACACTTGCTTATCGCGCACTGCCGCATTTGACTTTGAGTGTAGTTCGCTCGGTTTTTTCCCCAAAATTTGCAATTCGAAACATTTGCGCGTCTGAAATAAGCATTTGTATTTCCTTGTTGCACTTTTCATTTGTTAAACTTAAATTTTAACTCATTAAGCTCATGTCTTATTCGAACCGATGCATGTTTGTAGGTGTTCCATATCATTTCTTGCTATTGAGTTTTGTGAGCTGTCTATGCTTAGTTGGTTTTAATTATTTAACAATTAGTAGAATGATTGATGGGTCTCGTATGGGGTTTAATTTGAGATACGAAGTTTGTGATAAAACGTATAACTCACTTGTTATAGAATCATATTATATTACGTTATCAATTTGAAAATTATATCAGTGTACAATAGAAACTACCTAACCATGGTCCTCCATAGGTACATACATGAAAACAATACCTATGGACCATGCTGTAATTATCATTTTGTTTGGTAATTTTCCATTATCCGTAATATTAAAGCCATTCTAATTAAATTCGTGCGTGTATCAAGTTTCCATGTACTCACCGTATCTGTGTACGGGCCCCGGCGTTAAGCCAATATTATTTTGACGAGTCGTTGACAGTGGTTTACAGTTGATGAAACAAACGCACACTCCTGGGAAGTTGCCCTCACACAGGTAAATCAGTAATCTGTACACGTCACACACGCACGAATGGTGTCACTGTGTGGGTGAGCGAGGAGGGTGGGTGGCCCATTTTCACCCTGTGAAATAATAGGATACGAAAACATCGGAGGCAGAATATAATCCTCCTGCGAAGGTTGAACGGAATGGAAATAGGAATATGAAATGCGTGAAAGGGATGTGTCGGCCCACGCGCTCTTTGAAAGGGTTTCTCGATGTTTATCTTAAGGCGGTAAATCTAAATGGTACATTCCGGATCGTGTCTTAGATTAGCGATTTTGTTCTTTGATGTAAAGTGATTAGTTTTTAATTCGTTAAAATTATATTTTGATATTAGTAAAATGAAAATTAGAATAAATGATTTATTAAATAAACGATACAACGTACTTTATGAACTATACGGTATGAAAAAACGTAGATGACGTCACGAATGGTTCTGATATCGCAGATGCTGATTGGTAGAACGAGCTTTTTAAACCATCTATCTTTTCCAATAAAATCAGTCTTATAGATCATGTACTAGTACCATGCTTAATTATTCAAGCGCACGCAATCCTATGACTGTTAACGCAATTATATCCTCTTCCGACCCTAATGCTTCAGAGATTGCCATGAAAATGACGTGTTGGTAATAATTAAAGGTTCGACGCTATGTCGCCGCGAAGGGGATCATGCAGGGGTAATGCAAACGATCTTAAGCTAAGCTGTGTTATGCTGTCCAAAGCTGCGTTTATTATGTATCTAACGAATGGTAGAAATACATAGTAGAATTTAAATTGTTGATAATATTTTTACATCAATCTTTAAATTTCTATACAAACAGGACAGTTTGGAGTGATATCTATTTAGTATCTGCTTTAGAAGCTTCATCCCGGGCCTCTCCTTTATTTTGTCAGAAGTTCCGAAATATTTTTATCCATGTGTTTAGTTCAACTTGTATTGAGGTCTATATATTTTCATAAAACTTAAGTAACAATAACATTATTGAAAAATACATTTCGAATAAAATTTTACAAATCATAGCACAGCACAGCTCAGCTGTTTCTATGTTCGCACCATCAACCCAAGGTATTTCGACATTAGTTGTAGCGACTGAAGGCTTTGTGCTCTGATTGAATTCTGCAACTGATATTAAGTAAGGATTGCCTCGTTTATGTTAAGGGGTGTGACGGATCAGTCAATTTGCGAGCACGTCTTGTGTTTGCGCCATTGTTTGTTATATTGTCACGTTTTTGGGAGACTGTTTCCGTTATCTATTGTGTGAACTGCGCCTTAAAAACGTGACGTCACATTTATGATGTATCTATCTACACAGCGTGATTCCGAAATGGTATAGGTATACTATTTATACTATTTATTTAGCGCAATTGTAATCATTATACTAAGTTATATTTTATATATGTTCATTTTAAAAGATAAATCATGTTACTGATTTTTTTAAAATTGATATTTCGAAATTCTGACAACATAATAATTACAAATGCGCTAAAAAGCGCAGCTTTAAAGGTTAGTATACCTTTTCTGAATCACGCTCTGAAGTATTGCAAACTATAGGAAATTAAGGCAAATAGCACTCGGTTTGATTGGTTTTGATGATTAGTAGTATATAATGTCTAGAATTAAATATTTGAATTTATAAAATAAAAAAAAATGATGGTTGTTTTTATAAAAGATCTTAACATATATCAATTTCAGTAAAAAATACATGAGATAGTCTATCTGTTTGAAATCATTCAACATAGCAATAATCAAATCAATAATAATATAACTCCACTGATAAGACGTAGCGCATAACCATCACTAGAACAGAAGATGTCATTATTAAAAAGTCACACACAACTAGACGATAATTATCTGAGTTTTTACCGCGCTCACCATTACTGCACATTTATCGAGCAGTAAAAAGCGCACTCGGCACAATAACAGAATGGAAAGCTCCGTTTTTTACGTTTCCGTATCGAAAGTAAGGGCTACTGTGTACATCAACGAATTGAACATGAAAACTGTAGAGCTGCCGCTTTTTAAATTATAATCTCTGATTTGTGCTCCAATATTTCAGTTTGAAGTACTAACTACTTAACAGCGGCGAAGGATAGACATTCGCGTAAGGCATGCCGGAAAAAGAAACCTTACCTGCGAGTGCACAAAAAAGTTAACAAACCTACAATACTCAATATGGTCAGATCAAAAAAAAAATGTACCTAATATAATATTCCGCAAAGAACAACCACGAATCTAATCAGTTTCTGCAAAACAAAAAAGACGTTACCAAGCAAGTAGATATACAAATTTTAATTTGGATAGGAGTGCCCACAGGAATTGTTTTATATGGAGCCTTCACCACTGTTACTTAATGCTTCTAATACGTCTAGCTCTTTACGATTACTGACGTATTTTTTCCATCGTATGTGATGCAGAGCCCCTATGTACACTCGCCCCAAGAACGCACGATAAATACGCAGACTGGAGTCAGCAATCATAGCAATTTCTTGCTATCCACGGCTGCGATTATATTTTTTAATGGTTAAAACATCAAGTAGCAATTGGAAGTAATCAAATGAATTACCGTTGCGCCATATAAGGAAATCACAATAATAAATGCGGTGGCAACAATAATTAAACGCCGAGGCGATGCGCGACTGTTTCAGAACTGTTATAAGTATCTACAGTACCGACACAGTGTAAATAGCTTTTGTACTTCACGAATGAGAATTATCGCGAGGCCATGAAGTAGGTACTCAAGATAATATTTGGCAAATTGGTTGCTAAGTGAACCATAACGAATCATTATAATAATAATATAATAATACCAGCCCTTTTAATGTCCCACTGTTGGCCACGGGCCTCCCCTCAATGCGAGGGGGATTAGGCCATAGTCCACCACGCTGGCCCAGTGAGGGTTGGCGGACATCACACGTCTTTCGAGGGGTTCTCTCAGACATGCAGGTTTCCACGCGATGTTGTCCTTCGTCGTTTAGCAAGTGATAATCATGGTTGAAAATGAGATTCGCACATGAAATCCAGAAATCCCAGAGGTGCGAGCCGGGGTTTGAACCTGCGATCCTCGGTACCGAGGCAAGCGTTCTACCAACTGGCGCTGCTTTTTTCGAATTAACGAATCATTATATTTTTCCAATAACTGCTTGTCAAAATATAGTGTGTCTTACACTAGAACCTAACAATAGTAATAATTGTAAGACATGTTTTGCAATTGAGATTAGTAGGGCAGAACTAGGATCGCTTTTAAAATTAACACCAAGAACAGAAAAACTTTATTTATGCCCGCCATTTTTAATTAACAACCGTCATAGCGTTTTTAACATACTATTCAGAAAAAGCAAACACACAGTTGATTCATTCACGCATGTTGCGCCTATTACTGCCTTAATTACGACCGTTTGCAACGAACATCAATTGTCCCGAAGGCGTTAGGTACTTACTTACAATTTTTATGCTTGGAGCTATACATGGTCTCCATAAAATGTCCCAGAAAAACCTGTGTTTTAAATATTCAAGGGTTTTCGCAATAAAATACATACTTGAATTGGACATTATTGTAATTCTTAATCATAAATGAAATGTTTTCTCATTTATACTCAAGAATAGCTTACTATAAGCAAATAACCTATTTATTGCACCAAATGTCAAAACGCATGATTAGTTCTCATGCAAATTTGGTCTAAAATTATTATTAAAACTGCCATTAGCCAGTCGTTTCTTTGGTACGATTATCACTTGTGACAACCCTGTATGGAAATGAATGTATAATGTGAGGTCGTTTCTGACCACCTGCGCTTAGACGCGTGCGTCTGCGCCGTCACTCAATGATTACGGTCAGCAATCGGCATATTCGATTAAATCGATTATCGACTTTCAATTAGCGGTATTTTTCGCAATGAATATGAAAAAATGGCATGTTGCGTGCCTTAGTTGGACGGCTGTACGATTTGTCAAAAATAAATAACGGATGTCAGTTGTATAGTTCCGTAATTAATATGAATCTTTTCATTGGTTTATTCGTAAAAGATATACGTTTTAGTTCCTTCCTCTGTTTATTGTTAAATAGATTATTTAATAAGTACAGTAGTAAATTATCGTTACCTACTGGAATTTTCCAGTAGCTAACGTTAATTTACAACAAACATACGTATAGTGAGGTGTTATTATACAATAAAATATTAATACTTTTGCTAACGTGCGATGTTCGAGTTTATGTACACGTGCTTCAAGGAGCGTGTCTCGAAAGGATTTCTACACAATAATATGTGAGGCACGTGCAGAAATCGATCGGATTATCATCTACAAACAATATTACATCTATGCGTTCCGAATAAACCAGTTCAAACGTTGAAAGCAAATATGTACGTAGGTGAAATTCGCAAATGGCAGCCAGGTATTCCGGTTCTTTGCTCTGTGTGTCGGTGCCGATATTTCGAATTCCAAACATACGAATCGAGCGTGGAATAATGCGAATTCTCTCCCTCGCTCCCTCTACTTCGTCACCTGTATTGGGATCTTCAAATGTTTCGTACCATACCCATTAATTTTATTGTCAAGACATACCTTTTTGAGGCTTGTTTTAATTAGCACTTGATTAATTTATATTTTAAACGAAGTAGGTTAAAATAACGTTTAACTACACAACAGTATTTGAATCTATTATCTCTTAACTGGCATCGGTAATAATAAAGACGTTATTTTCCTATTCATTAACGTATGCATACCTATCAAGAAAAAAATGCGCCAATTTCTTACGAGCTTGTTATATTATTTCCATATTAAAATTAGTAGAGTTATTGACCGCTGTAATACACACACACACACATTATTATATCTCAACAGAAATAAGAGTGATCTTCGTAGAGACGAGAGGTTATGTTACGTAGATGAAATTAACTAGGTCATGTAGAGCCATTACAAATTTAAATTACGTATGTATTCTACTCGCCATCATTAAGATATTATAAAAAAACTATTCGCACAACATAAAAAATACCATGCCCGAGACAATTTCCATACATAACATTAGCCTCGAAGTGTTTGATTCCCATCGCTTTGTCTTATAATGTCGTGTGGATCGGCGCTTATAATTAAAAACGTTCAGCCACTTATAACATCACTCACACCTTGATGGAGTCTTCTCGTGATGGATTCAACTGCTTTTTGTAGGTTCAAGTAAGAAAGCATAGCGTTGAAATTTCATTTAATTAGCAATACCTCTGTATTGTACTGTACCGCAGATTACTTTGGTTTTGCTTTAGCATGTCTGTATTTTTTATTAATTAAGTGTGTGCCACATAAACATTCGATTTAAGTTTTTTTTGGCATTGTGAGTGACACTAGAGTAACGTCATTGTCTCGATTCGGTACTGAATCAAACACATTAATTTATTATATTAGTCGATAAAAGTCGGCTTGCTGGAGTCAATCAAAGTAATGTTAAATACACGAAATAAAAAATATTCAAAAAACTCTATTAAAAAAGTACGATTCTCGTGATGTTAGTTTTTTTTGGTCGTGACAGCTGAGGCCATTTCGTGATATTAACCAATTAGAGTGACATACTTGTAATTAGAACTAGCAGCATGGAAACGTTCTAAAAGAAATGGGCCTGAAGATAACTTGAACTTTAATGTAAAAATACAGGGTCCAAGTGAACGTCGACAGCTTCCAACTTGTTTATTACTTTTAATTATACGTGTGATCAGTTATAATAAATATATACGATATCAAATGACGATTACACACAGAATCATGTTTTACTGGTGCTTTAAGTATGAATTAGCATTCGTGGCCTATTTTGATTGTAAGTACTTACTTGTGCTTACGATCATTCGTGAATCCTACATACATGTCAATGGCAACAGCTGCTCCCAAAAACCACGGACAGATAATCTTCCTTTTGTGTGTTATTAATAAAAATATGGCTCGATATTTCAGTATCTTCGGTAGTTATTATGTAACAATGGCAAAGCTTCTTTTGTGAACATGCACGGATGACTTGATCCTTTTGGTAACATTTTTAACAAATAACATTCGCATACGGTGATATTAATACACGTAATGTTGGCAACTTTAGCTTGTAACTTCAAACGGTGCCTTATTATGTCTTTTGTATGATAATGGATTCCAACTACCAAATATGGTAGCTTATATGTTCGCTAAAGGTTTCCTCTTAACAATACTTATGCATAAAATTATATGACAACAACCAATCTTCGGCCTGAGAATAACTTTTGAAAATATTTTTTTTCCTTTTGATCAATCAGATAAATCTATATACGTTTAATTAGATACATACTATTGCGCACAAGATGATAAATAAATCTATCAATAATTATGATGAATAAATCTAATGTTATCAGCAAATCGCTTGTAGATAATTACAATTCTCAGATACCATGAAACAGTAATAATACTGACACATCGTTATCCAAGCATGCATTTACCCGGATAAAACTGTATCCCGGTCAATTTACGAGTAATTAAGCCTGACCCTCTTTCACACGAGGGAGGAACTTTTATTTGGCTCGTAGAAATAGTCCGGAATCGCCTCTAAACTCGTATCTCATTGGCGGGGAACCAGTAAAGATTTCCCCGGTTTCCCGGGATCTTGATTAATGTGTGGCGTACCGCTCAAATTCTCGTTTATTGCTATTTATATGTGAACGTACATTTGGGTTTATTAAAGGATGCATTGTTTTTGTCTATCACGCAAATGTTTTGATATTGTATTCGGTATTTGTGGCTCGCATCACTGGAATGAACGATTAAGATTTGTTTTATATGTGGTTACTTACATTCGTTGACGATACCTTTTCTATACTCTCAAGAGTTTACATTACAAATGAAATTAGAGAGTAGGTACTTTATTAATTCATTGACTTCCCTGGCACACGGTAGTGCAATAAACTTTTAGCATGGAATACTTATTTTAAGCAATGTTTACAATTCCGTCAAGTTTCTTGAAAAGTATGATATATTAATAAACAATAACAAATCTTCTGTGATCCAATACATAGTCTAAAATCAACAAACATAACTTAATACTAAAAGTGCTTGTACAAGTAATACTGTTAAGGATGAAGGTCCCATTCTAAGGACTATAACTTCTCAAATTGCGTTCGTAAGTAAGGGACGCGGATTAGCGTGTGCTAGGGCAAATATTTTATTACAGTCCAAATCTCCAGCCCTCAACGTTTTATTGTTCATAAGGCTCGTCCGAGCCAAATGAAAGAGTTTATGGCGAACACATAAGTCTGTCGATGTTGCCAGCTTAGGGGAGGTTATCTCATTTTGTTGTAAACTGAAGCCTTGCTACCGCAATGTCATCTTAATTGAAATTCTGATATTCAAAAAATCGAAATAAGTACATACATTAGGCAGTATCTAATTCATATTGGCGTTAATTATACTTATTTAAAATCTAATTAAAGCTGAGAGTAGAAGTTTTAAATGCTATTATATACATTATCCATAAGTTTTATGACTGGTAATTTTTTTATGAAGTATTGAGAAAATTACTAGGTTATCACCTGGCAACCCAGTCTATCGGTCGGTCTTGTTGACTCACGATATTGACCGTCCGCACTTTGTCGGCGATTGTGTATTACTGTTATTGATTGTAGTTGGCGCGTGACTTGTGTAGGCGATTGTACCTCCGCTGATGAACAAGTTGTAACGCTGGGGTATTATACAACTTGTTTATAGAACTGTCCGTACAGATGAAACAAACATGGCGTTACTAGTCATAAAACATTAAATTGTAAAGTTAATTGCAAGGAATACTTATTACGTACTTTAATTGGATATTAAAAAAAATACGTACTAGCTGTTTCACCTTTTATTATAAAAATATAAGCAGAAATCCATATTCAAATGTTACACGTAATACGTCACAAGCTAAATCTTCGGTGTATACTAAGCGCAGCACTGTGAATGCCATGGACGAATACGTGTGGAGAGTATGATATTTCACGCCAGATGGCGCTTTTATACAATTCCTATTACTTTTACTATCCCTTAGATAAAAAAGTTTGTTATAGAACTTATATAATTATAATACATAATCCTAATTAGCCTTTTCATAACCAATTGCTAGGCGCGGCTCGCTACTCGTTCCGACGGTAATTTATGCCATATTCTATCAGGATAGGTTGGCAGAATTGACACAACATTTTAAAACGATTTAAGTCCTGTCAGACATTCAGGTTTACTTACCAAGTTTTTTTTCTTTTTATGATGTTATTAATGTTGGATCATTCTATTTATGACAAAAATGCAGGTTAAAATTTTACGGTTTTTGCGCGACTCAATTGTAAATTAAAATAAAATTAGCTATCGGGGCTAGCTTTTAAAGGAAGCACTTGATAGGAGCCAACAGTACAACATACGATTATTTGCTAGCCGCGGTGCCGTGCGCACCACACGGCAAAACTGACGTGTAATTATCACTCGTAAGTGCTAATTATAAAATCTGTCAAAGTCCTACACGCTATTTAGGATTGCTTTTTCCGAAGATAATAAAAATAACATGTAAACCATTTGACAGGCGTCGTATATTTTGCGCGAAAGTGTTGGCGTCAACCGGCGATTTATCGTGGAACGCGCGTCCCGTTATTTTCCCCAATCGCATATGCCATTGGTATGCTGACCATACAATTATGTATTTATTGTAAACGCTAAGATTGCCGTCCGTCTGTAATTTGCTTTTAATTCACCTTGTTTCGTATCATTTACGAAATTCGTTGTTTTGTTGCTCATATTTTATATTTAGATGATAAATAAACCATTGGTTAGTAGGTTTCATTAGGAATACGCACAGCAATTTTGCATTGGCTGTATCCAGAATGGTACAGACGAGTACATAAAGTTTTATTTATATTGGACCGACATGGATATTTCAAATGAAATATTCCATATTGTATAAAATTTATCGTAAATAATAAAATATTATAAATAAAACAAGCTGATCAACATTAATTTTTTTATGTTTTCGTAAAGTAACCCTATTATAGTACATTCACGGTGTATATTTGATAAGAATTAGATTATAATTCTCGGCTCTCAGGCATCTAGGAACATTAAAAATATATACAACTTTGTAACGCATTTATCGCTTTTCGTATTTACATACTTACATCCAATAATTTATTCCTTTCACATGATTTACCGGCCATTACTGTAATGTTAAGGTTTCCAGTTAAAACCACCGAGTTATAAAATCTAGGAGGCTACATTTACGATAGATACTATTTTACGACGGCAACAAAACTTTAATAAAAACTTTTTTATTTTAGTCACAACTGTGTATAAAGTGCCTACTGTGTACGTATTTCGTAGAGTATTGGAATTATGAATGATAGTTGCTTTCATCGTTTAGTTACTAAAAAACTGTTTCCACCTAGAGAGACTTACACATTTGAAAAAAGAACAAAAAGTGTCATTGAACTTGGTTCTCTATGTAGGTTTTCGACTATTCTAACAAGAATTAAAGTTGGAGTCGTTTTCCTATTCTATTTCACTGGAATGTTTGTACTCGAACATAGAAAACCACGGGTGACACTAAACTTGGCATATTTGGAGACATCCCAGAATGATTATATGCTTTTTATTCAAGTAAAAGAGAGGCCTTCTTGAAGATATCACAAAAATAATTCACGACGACAAATAACTTTTAATTATTATGAAACAATATGTGGATATCAATAAGTTAACATACTGAGTATTTAGTATTTAAATAATAAGTGGCCAGCAGTATTATGTTAGCGTGAAGGAAGAATACATACATTGTCAGTCGCGGTAATTACTCGTTCTTTTAACTTTATGGCCAATCATTTATGGTTGCTCGTTTGGTCATTTTGTAATCTGTGCGCAATAAAACTTGGCGGTTATTACGCCTGTTTCATTATCTCAGAACATACGAATGTTAATGGCCTTTGTTACAATTTGCAAAGACTTAAATTAAAATTTTCTGTAATGAAGTTTTTATTTCATTTGTTTAATACAAAACAAACAACCCAATATTCAAGAAAGTATTTCTTTTATTTTATAAAAAAATATGACCCTACATTTTTGCGGTTATGATTGCAGCGATTCCAACCTCCTTTAAACACATAAGTGATATAATTGGGGTCCAGATTCTATCGATTCTAATTCGAAATAATGGCCAGTAATTTGATACGGCCATTTGTCGAGGACAGTCGATATTCGATCAATAGATCGATGTGTATCGACATAATAGCGGTTCGGGATCGACGTTTCATTTCTTTAAATGCCCTGATCAGTGGATTCGCTTAATAATAGTCATAATGTTGAACGATGAACATTTTTGTCGATTATTGAGCGACGATTTGTGATCAGCTCAAAGTGTTTAGTTTTTTATGCAGTGTATAGAATAACATAGAGGTTGAGGTTCATTCATATACAATAATCATACCTTCCACTCAAATAAAAACATACCTACCCTCAAATTTATAGAAAGTTTTTGTTAATTAACACTGGCAATATAAAATACTTTGCCTCTACAAAATGCTGCAATGCCATTGTAAATTCATTAAAACTTCTATAAATAGGTATATTTTTTTATTGTATTAACTTACACTGTATTGGCGATTATCTGAAAGTTCATACTTCTGATTAAACTGGCTAAAATAACCGATATGCACAAGAGAATCATCTAAACAACTTATTGACCGCTCTACACACAAGAAAGAGATGCTATGTTAATAAATATCATTAATAAGAAAGAGACAGCGCTAAGGGTTGTTTTCACCGCAGGTTATTACGTAATTTAACACGTATTTAGTTAATTCATAAGTGCGGTTGACCGGTGCGGTTGCCGGGTCTGTGTGTCCGGGGATTTGTAAATATGCTTTTTGGTTTAGTGACCTAATTGTGGCTTTTGGGATACTCCTTTTACTTTAAGTAGGTGCCTATTGTATTAGCTTTTGTATAGTTATTGATTCCAAGAGAATTTAGGAAGTACTTTTTTTTGTGATATGTGTATTCATTTCTAGGTAATATGTCGAATGGTTTTATGTTAGGAAGTGTTCTCAAAATACTTATCGGTTATAATAATATGATACCCATAACAACTCAAGAACGGGTAGGCCGATTTTTATGATCTTTGCTTTTTTAAATTTTTGTCTCCGCTCCGAATAGCAGAATAACTATTAAAACATGGGAAACATTCAATAAAAACAATATTAATAAAGATAATTAATTTTATCATACATTTGTTCCCGTGTCAGTACGAAGTTCACAGCTAGTATAGTATAGTAGTAGTAGCTAGTATATATAATTTATAAGTTAATGAGATTTGTTAAATTGGTTTAGGAGTTCTAAACAAGTTCGAAACATCAAGACATTGTAGTGCCTCCGCCTAAATCAATTTTGACATGTGGCAAACGAAAGTGTTACCTCGCACAAAACGTTGAATAATTAATTATACAACAATAAATACGAAGTTGGTTCGGGCATGGCTCAGAAGATAACCGAACCGGTTAACTAAGTAAATAGACCCCGGCAATTAATTCAGGGTCCATTGGTCATAATGTTTGTTTGTATGTAACTTGGTGCAAACCGCCGAGTACCGTATGCGAGAGTTTGATACCATATTGTATGTGAACAAATAATAATAAACCCAGATGTAGAGAACTTGGTGCTGGCTGTATAGTTTTTGATTTACATTATTATGTTGGGAATACTGAACCCTATAGGTACTCACGATTGGTATTAGTTAGTAGGTGTCGTTGCTGATAAGAGGTGGTAACGTAGGCACTATAGTTACTTCTTAGCACACTCTTGGCAAAGAAAAAAAAATACCTCGTGGTTCTTCCTCTCTAACGCATATCGCTAAATGATCTTCTGTCTGCATGGGGTCGGGGGTATATAGGCCAATACTTTGAGTGGGAAAAATATTAAAAAAAGGTATTCGATTTTATTATAATGTCTCTTTTAAAATCGAGTTAATATGATATGACGGTAATAATGAAACTGAAACAATCGCGGTATAAGCTTCGGCAGTTATGAAGAGATTTAATTAAAATTAAAATTTGGGCATCAAACACACGACATCGCCGCCACATACCTGCGCTTAATCGCGGAACAAAGCGACACATAATATTTAATATTCAGCAATCCCGAAATCCTTTGTAAAACGCTGCCACAATGGAAAAGGGTGTTTTCCTTTAACGGTTGGACCGTTAATTCGTGTTTAATTCGACACCTTGTTAATTGTTTCCGACGCCCCAGTAGGTTTGGTGACCTCGGGGGTGGCAGACAGGTCATGGGCAGCGTGGACCACCCGACTCCGAACACCCTCACGCGGGACCATTTTAAGAATATTTGCGCACCCCCCTTATGTTTGTCCCGGGTTGTTTGAGGTACCCAGAAAACAATAGTCTCGAAATTCATTGCTCATTTTATTATTGTTGATACACCGGTTTACGGGCGATTCGATTATTGGAACGAGTAATTAAATGATAATACAGGCCATTAATTGGATTTTACCTGAGTGTTACGCCTAAGTGGGCTCATGTTTACCTTAGCCCTCATGCCGCGGCGTCGCTTACATTTGAATATTGTTATTTTATGGAAATTTAACTAGACTACAAGGTTATCTTACAATGTTTCTTTGAGATCACTGAGATAGTAATATAAATTAGAATATATTTACCATGATATGTAGATTTCTATATTGACCTATTTTGAAGAAGGTATACCACGTACTACGTACTACTCTTACATTACAGGGTTCCTTAAACAGTGGCATAGAAAAAATTACATAAACCAAGCAGATATAGATAAATGTGGTCCCACCACCACAGATTACAAAAAATATGAAAATTTAGTTTCCCTTGAAATGAAATAAGTTCGGTACAGAGTGCTTATAAACATATATTACGTATAATACCCGATGATCTAGTCAGATGTTGTCGTTATCAAAATTACGTAGTGGTATACACGACGATCTGGACCTTGTGGCATTGACATGATCTGAGCATACCGTATACCATATTACTTTTAAATTAGCCATATAAGTTATTCCAGTATTCATGTTTTTTTTTTGTTCTAGAAATGGCACGGATGGAGAAGTCTCCGCTGTTGGCGAACGGGTACAATGCGCCGCCGACGCACCTGGGCCCCATGGGCTTCATGCATCAGCACCCGCTCATGTCCCCCGGCATGCCGCACCCTGGGGTCCCCAGGCCTGATGGATCCATCATCAAGGGCCAGCCTATGCACAATATGGAGGCACTTGCAAGGTAAGAGGTTGAATGATGTAGAGCAAATCAACGGGCAGAGATAAAAAGATTATTATTATTTAGGTAGGTATATATACTCATAAGTATACATACTTACGGCTATATCAGTACGTCAAGTGCGAGGTTATTCGTAAGCTAACCGTATACTTTATAGTCTACCGTATTTAGACATTTTGTATGGAGAATTGAATGTTGTAAATACCGTCCGCTAGAGGCGCTTTTCAATTCTCTACTATACTACTAGACTATAAAGTATACGGTTAGCTCGCACTTGACGTGCTGAGGGAAATAAAATAAATACCGTTTTCGCTCCATACAACTTTTAATCAATTACATCTTTCATGCAGTTCTGTCTAATAAGGATATACTGTCTAATAAGGACTGGCACTTGACTTTTCTGGATTAGACCTTTAATCTGTTCGTTGTAGGATCCTGGACGATCCTTCCAACATTTCCACAGTTTGCTTGGCATATTTCTTTGGTCGTATTTCCTCTAACTTCTTCAAATGGCCCAACATTCTTTAAAATGTTTCTTGATTAAGGTCATATATCATTGCCTATCCAGCAATACGGGAATAGTAAATATATTTCGGGAACAAAGATATTTATCGATAGGGTTAGCATGAGACCGTATTGTTTACACTGGTTACCATATTGTAACATAACGAGTCCATCAATACCCAGTGAGCCACAGAACCAAATAAAATCCCCCCAACCCCAGAATTTTCAAGGGATTTTTACGGCTTTGACCATGCTTGGACATGGCCGTCGCTGCTACATATTTGGTTGTCATAAATCCTATGACAGGAAGTGAGACTATTTCGGTTTTATTGATTGAAAGATAAAAACGGACGCTACCATAAATTTACTTACTGGGCGTGTTTACGTAAAGATTCGAAACTGGTAAAATTAATACTAAAATAACACGATTTTCTCTCCGGCGTCGTTCACAAAAAAGCTGTATGTAGAAGCTCGAGTAAATAGATGGAATTTACAGGGAAAATTAAAATATATACTTATAACGGGTACCTACTGAGCATTTAAACAGACGGCACGTGTGTAACCTTTAAACAGCGGCTACCTGAGTTTTTTTTAATTATTTAGGTACTTAACTCGGTAGTGTTTGTGTCATTGTTTCAAATGATTTGCCGTGACACTAACTAACGAGACGACTAGTAATGTGTTTACCGCGCATTATTAGTAATCATTAAAAACCTCGCCAAATTTTTAATTTTCTTTTTTTATATTTTGAGTACCTATAATAGGCAGTACTATACATACTGTATTTGTTATTTTGCCGGGATAACATTATCTAGATGATATCGGCATAAGAAGTTATCCAAATTCTAGTCGATAGATTGCAGAAAAAGTAAAATGAATAAATAGATCTACATCTACTTAGCAGCTCAAGTATTAATACATCGCATGAAACCTTAAGCAGGTCAGTCAAGTGGTGTAGGTTAAATGTCCACCAGGTAAGTTAATCCAGTTAGAAAAGTACAAACACTGAATGCCCTCACTTCCGCCCCGAAGACCCACAATGTTCACTTGACTTACCCCACTGTCTTACTGCCACTCACGTAATAAGTATATCCGGTGGCATAAGTGTAGGTATTTTTTTTATACTTACACACGCCAGTTGTCCTTTTAATGAAAGTCTCGCCAGTGTTTTTTTTTATTTTTATGGGCATGGACTATGTTGGTAATTATATAAAAAACGGGGAAAATATTATAAGTTAATCATTTTTATATTCTGTGCATTATTGTCTGAATAAAATTATCAAGTAATCCAATCTTTTGACGACATGATTATCGCAGTTGGTAGTGACCCTGCTTTCAGTGCTGAGGGTCCCGGGTTCCAATCATGGTAGGGACAATCTTTGTGTGATGACCACGACTGTTTGTACCCGAGTCATGGATGTTTAATATCTATATAAGTATTATATACTAAGTTCATCCTCAGTCCATTGTACGGTACCCATAATACAAGCGTTGCTTAGTATGGGACTGCATAGTTGGTGTGTTCGTCTGGCGATATTATATTAATTTAACATTTTAATTATCATTAATATGATGAGGTTATAAATATTTGTTTCGTAACAGTGACAGTGGAAAATTGTTTAATGATAGACAATCACGCACACAGATCAATTAAACTGTACAATATAGCGGTAATACACTATTTGACGCTCCGTTAAATATATCGACTCGCTACAAACAAAACATTTTCATTAATAATTCATACTAACATAACAATGTAACCATATGAAGCGTTCGTTTGTTCTCCTTATAGCGAAACAATATACTACATTTCAGATAGGTACTAGGTCTTAACAAGGCCTTAGTTTGTTGTGAGGGAATTGGGATTCTTTGGGTGAAGGATACTCAAGCACTCCCTTCAATACGGACTGCGAGGAGAAGTTTAATGAAAAACAAAGAACCAAAGTAATCGAGAAACAATTTGAACAATCACGCATGAGTGGTTACGGCACAAATATAAGCGATTGTTTTAAAAACAAAATTAATTTCTGTGACCCCTCGCCCCACCTAACGGAACATTTAATATTGAGTGCTCATAACTTCCTTTCATATTCAAAACCCTTTTAGAAACTTTCTTTGAAAATACTTGTGATTTTTTTTTATTATACAGATATTTTTGTCTCCTTATTTAGGCGGATGTTTTATTTCGAAAATATTTTTCTTTTAACAATCAATTCGTTACGGAAAGATGATACGGAAATAATTTGACACATATTGAATAATTTGAGAATTTTAGAAAGATTTATTTATTTAGTTACTAACTTTTTTTTATAAATGTTATGTTTATTTTATACTAGCTGTTCCGGCGAACTACGTACCGCCTCAGAATCAAATGTATGAGAAAATGAATTATCTTTATTATTATTATTTGTGAATTTTCCCCATGTCTTAGTGAGTACTGGTATTCGAAACGGAGACAAATAAAAAAAAATTCAACAGTCATATGAATCGGCCCACCCTTTCTAGAGTTATAAATGGGGTTACTAACACGATTTTGTTTTATATATAAAGTTATAGATATTTTTTTTAGTTAGGTGTAGTTCCAGGTGCATCTTAAATTATTCTTAATTTTACATCTTACCATTTAGTGAAACATTTTATATAGACATAGTATTCTAACTATACCTTAAAATAGTCAATATGGGATTTCATATTCATCATCACTTTCTCTTCTTAGTGTTTGTTATTTTGTTAACTTTCCACGTTATTATAGTTTACTTGTTGTTTTCTTGTTTTTCTTATTTTCTTTTCTTTTGTCAACAGATCTGGTATTTGGGAGAATTGTAGAGCAGCGTATGAGGACATCGTTAAGCATCTTGAAAGGTAAGGCGTAGTTTATATTAATAATACCTACAGTTTTATTGTTCAAACAATCATTATTAATGTTTCCTAGATTAGTAGTTAGGTGAAGATAAAATAATTTTGTATTTTTAAATTTAGTTTGTCTTCTTCTATATCAGCTACAATATTATTTTCCATCATTACCATCGTCATCTTACCTATACTGTACCCGTGCAAACATCTAATTAAAAATACAAACTATACCTACACACAATGATAGATAGGCAGGCGAGAATCATTATTAAAAAAAAAAAAGAAATCTCAGTTAATTTAAATAGGGCGCAGATATCACAGGAGGGTGTGAAATTAGAGGAGACAATTAGATCCGTGGATCGGGTGTATTTTTAACAAATGACCGCTCACAGGGCGGCCGGCTGCGGGGCGCGAGCGATTCATCAAACTCATTCAGGGCTAATCTCGATGCGAGGAAAAAGCGGCTCTCATGTAAATTGGACCGATTCGAGGGCCAATCGGCGGGGGAAAGCACTTTTCTTTTCTTGTTTAATGGATGGTGATTGATCGCCGAGTCGCTTTGATACTTTGCGGTTTTGACTCGGATATTGACTGCGTTTCAACGGTTTCATACATATTTTCAATGAAGCCCAGGGGTTCTTATTGAACGCAGAATGGCAATTTTCCTTCAAATTGAGAAATACATATCAATGGTTGAAAATTGGGATAAAATTGAAGTACGACTACAAAACTTTTCTGAAGAAATTTCCCATCATGTTTGAAAAATTCAGGTAAAATATCTCTAGCATCCGTTTAATTAATTCAGTGTTTCGTAGTATAAAATGGTATACACACAGTACCTACGTGGCCGGCATCACCGCGCAGGGTAGAATTACATTCGGACAGCGCGCCTTGTACCGATGTGTCACTGTCAGCCGACGATCGGCCGGCACAACTGCGGGATTAGGCCACTTTTAAAGAAATTATTCCGCAATTTCGATTGAAAAAACAATTACATGGTGGTAAAAAAAACAAATCACATTACTTATAATAGGTTTAAAGGTAATTATTGTTTCGTTTTATAAGTCCAAATGGATCTGGCTGCGGATAAATATTAGTTCTACATAAAGTTTTATGACAGGCTATATTTACTATGTTTATATTCCTATGATTGCATCGCCAGTTATACAGCTAATTCATATTAATGCCCTTGCCGGTGGTGGGATTTCTTGCTCTCGCATTATCTTGGTTCGTTTAGTCCGCGCATGCGTCCGCGACCGGTTCTCAATGCTAAGTCCAATTAATTGACAGGATTATATCTGATTTAATATAATTTGTACGTGCTGTTTATTTTGTTTTGTCTTCGACTCGATCGCGTTTCATTTGCGATTAAATTAAAACGGCAGTGTTTATTTGAACGATAACAACTGCATTTCAAATAGTTATTTTTTTATTAATTAAGTACAGTCGCGCAATTACTAACAAGTTATATTCCATTATAATAATTTTTAAGAATAACATCTAACGCTATGAGGAAGAAATGTGATAAGTGATAATTCAAACTAAGCCGCAGTTTCCCGTTCTCAAAAATGTCACATAAAATAGCTTAATGTATTAGAGATTCTGGTAAAGTTGTCGTTTACAATTGGATTTACGTAATCTGTGTTACACACGTTACAGTGAAAAGGCGATATTAGGGATGTCGCGAAATCTCAAGGGACTCCCTATGTATATAACACCGTATTTCATAGGCGTATTTCCATGTAGGTACCTATATTTTATCGCCGATTGACTTCATTATCGTGCCGATATAGCAAATGAAACGGTAAATCAAAAGCGAGACAATTAACATTGGACAAATCGTTTGGCTCAATGCATTCGTCCGGTTTAAATCGGTTTCGGGCGGAATTAGCCTGCGATTAATCGGGCCGGCGCGGGTTAAGCCGCGCCGGGCGCCGGCATACGCCGCCCGGATCGGCACACATCGCTGTGACGTCGATCGTTATTCATTCCCGCGCCCCTTGACGAGGGAAGATAGCTCTGTTTGTCCATACCTTCGTTTGATACAGTTATGAATAAATCTTAAAAAAAAAATCATAATGCACTATGAATGACATTCGATGTTATTATGATAGGCTCCTTCCCATTATTATCATCAATAAAAATGTGGGCTTTGTTCACTGCCTACACTACCACTACATACTTACATAGTAGTAGTTTACAGTACTTAAGTTATCAGAATCCATAACAGAGCTTACTACGTAATATAGAGTTTAATTTATAATACCTACCTACTTTCTTATTTTTTGATCTTTTTGATCATTACATAGTACGGGATTAAATATAAATGATTACAGCGCAACAGTCGATCGCATCGACATTTGGCGAGCGTGACGTAAGGAAACGTCAGGAGTTGCGACAGCATCGCGTGATTGAATCCTCCGCCATTAATTTCAGCGAAGATCAAACGGAGACCGAGGGTGATATTTATCAAGGATATTGCGAATTATTTTAATCAAATCAAATTCCATTCGTTGTAAACAAATGCTTTTGATTAATGAGACTCGCGACACAGCCGCGCAGCCGTTGTGATAAAACACCCGAGGAAAAGGCGAAATTAATGGTCATAAAATGAACTCTTGTATGCGTAAGATAAAGATACTGAATGCTCAAATTCTTAAGTGATTTTTCTTCTTCCATTTTGAAGGATGATAGCGACGATCGCATCTGGTGACTGTACATTTATATCTTTTGAATTAGCGTCGAGTAATTTCGCGCGATTAGTGCGTAACTTTCAGCGGGTTTCGGAAGATATTTAGATTGTCATGGCGTCGAATCATTAATAATAAAGACTTTTGATTTTCAGTGGGCTAATATGCGTAGGGCGCTGTGGAAAGGGTGCCGCGTCATGGCACTCGTCAGCCCTCTGAATACCTTCCGAGTTTGTCGCAGATGCGGTCGCGCCGGAATTTTATCTAGCTCTTTGTACTTTGCCCTTTTATGGCCAGAACTATTCGGCTAGTTTTGTCAGCGAACCGAACTATTCATTTTGTAGGCTTTGATGTTTCGGCGTGGAGACGTCTCTTTTGCCTTTAATAGAAGGCTTTTATATCATAACTGCGGTAGTATTGTGTAATGAGTTTTAGGCGAAATTGTGTTTATGGAAAAGTAAATAGCTTAGAAAAACCCACAGAACATTAACCACTTGGAATTAACTATTAAAACGTTGCAAAATTGTAAATGGGAAGTATAATCGAGCGGCGAGCGCTGTCATAATGTAAGTTGCAGCGTCAGCCTATATTAATCTGGATCCGGCTCCTGACAGCACAAGTCAAATTTCTCATCAAAAATAAGAATTAATGGCGAGCGGCATTAATCACGAACTGGCAAACGGCACGAGGTGTCCGTATCCCATTATTTTGCATTACTAATGATATGTACACAGCGATAAGGTAAAGCTTTTTAGAGGAAAAATATTCGTTGTCACCTCCTTTGATTATTCGGGTGACGCTTTTGTTATTCGATATTCTATGACGTGTATGGATCGCTGTGATGCGGAGATTAGGTGGGAACACGTGGGCCAATGGCGTATAGGTATTTGAGACGACTAATGTATTATATCTATATAATACCGTGGTAGGTACTTAGAGATATTCTGGCACCTATTTATATTTTATGTAGGTAGCACATAAAATATAGTGTATTAGGGCATATAAAGTGTGTTAGGGTTAAGTAAGCGTTCGTAACTACATGTTTAACTATTTACATTTGCATTTAGCGTATAGCTGTTATAATTTAGAATATAAAAAAATAATCCTTATTGAAATGGCATTTATAAATTCAACTTCAACCTGTTTAATACTTACTAATGCTATTAGTTATAGATTCTCGTCTTAATGACGTATTTGTTTTAGACATGATATGAAATATACCACCTTAAGTAGTGGTTTATTTTAGTTGAATATTGTATAGCAGGCTATGTCAATTGCGAATATTGTTTTATGCGGCGACGCGTGCCGGGCGTGGTGGAAAACATTCATTATTCCATCCTTCATTCGGGTGTCACTGCCACGGAGGGCCGGAGCGATGCCTCCTACCGACAAGATTAGCACAATCATACATTAAAGCTATCATAAATCATTATATTTAAAGAAAAAAGATGGATACAATGCAGTTTTAGAACCAAGAAAATACAAGTAACGTATAGTCACTTAGGTACCAATATATAATGAGCATCATTATTAGACAATATAGCAGCAAGGTAAACACACATAGTATCCACTGAAGTGTGAAACGACGACAGACTCGGTGATCAATTAACCGCCTTCACTCAATAATTTTTAATAAGTTTGTTACACTAATCACTTCCTCACCAAAAGGCGTGACTGTTCTATTTCTAGTTGGCAACACTGCCATCGACAGAAGATGTCACTTTTCCTTTAATTACGCAGCGGCCTCATTTCTTCGCGCCCTATTAGTACACATCAATCAATGTTGCCAATACCTATTTTTTACCCCGCGACTCGAGTGTTTTTTTCCCGTGGCCCGTTTTTGTTTACGGAGATTTTTTAAGTGGGGAATAATTTGATGAGGTCCGCCACCCGACTGTGTTGCGATGCGAGCGCTGCTCATTTGTCATCGTCTTGTCATTTCTGCGTTTCTTTCGAGCAGTTGAATCGCTCAAGTAATTATGTAAGTTTTTAGTCCATTTTTTTCCATTTGGATCGCGCGCCTTTTATATCGATCTACTTAATCTCAATTGATTGAGCTAAAATGAAAGTCGCGATTGTTGATAATTATGAGTCTGTTTTTGTAATTTTAGATTGCAAAAATGTCACCGTATTAATCCATGTCATACTGTGAATGAGAAGATATACCTAGGTATATCAAAACGTCAGGACCCTTGAATTTTTTTGTGTAATTAACACGTTTAACAAATGAAGATCGCTGAGTGTAGAAACTATGAATATGAAATCAGCGTGTCATGCTAATACCCGACATCGATGGGGTAAATCAAATATGTGAATCCACAGATCAAAAGAATTCATTACAGTGTGTAAATCACGATTTGCATGTGGCGCAGAGCAACCATGAATATGCATCCCGGGCGCCTGAGTTTGAACATTCTGTGCTACGTTCAAACACTCGTACAAAAAATGCAAGTGAACATTTCCCAATGGAAATCACTCTAGCATCGTCCATAAGCACTTCTATATATGGATACTAGATGCGCCCGGCGGTGTTACCCGCGATAAAAAGTATGAAAAATTAAAACATCTATCCCACGGGAACCATACATTTTACCGGGATAAAAAGTAGCCTATGTGCTATTCCAGACTATAATCTATCTCTGTGCCAAATTTCATCCAGATCCGTTCAGCCGTTCGGGCGTGAAAGAGTAACAAACATCCATCCATCTATCCATCCATCCATCCATCCATCCATCCAAACTTTCACATTTATAATATTAGTATAGATAGTATAGAAGTATAGATTAGTATAGATAGAGAGTACTTGTGCCCACCACTCCACTGGAGTTATATGTAAACGAGCATGAGCGCTTTAAATATGTAAAACTAGAGAGAAATACATACAAGATGATCTTAACAGACAGCCATTGGATCGTTGATTCCTAGGTCCCAATTCAATATTTTGTAATGCACAAAAAGCATCTAAAGTTGGTGTCAGTTAATTTAGTCTACATATAAATGTACCTCCAACAGTAGTCCAGTGAATCTAGTAAGTACAGTGATCAATGTAAACTCACTCTTGTCATCCAGCAATGCTGACTGGGCATCAAACCGGACACTTGCCATTCCGTTCGCTTCCTGACCTTTTCCCGGTTTGATATGCAAATCCCAGTTGCTGGGGGAATTGTACAGCGCGAATAAAAAGTATTCCAGTGTTTGCACGCTGAGTCCGCGAGTCGAGTGTGAGTACGCATAAATCGGGAAAACCGCGTTATTTACACGCAAACATGTTTAGGGATACATTTTTAGAAGTCCATATTTTTTATTTCTTTTATATTATATTTGTGTTTGTGTATTTCAATTATTTTTATTCGGCAATTAGTTTAAAATAGGAATTTAAGCAGCGCTACCAAAACAGTAAGGACTTACCGATTCAAATGTCATGGGGGTTTCATACGAAGCTTAAATAAATTCCCTCGCGATATTTTCTTTTACTATTTAGGAAGTAAAAATTATCATGTGTAGTTCCCCAGCCCTCACTGGGCCAGCGTGGTAGGCCATAGCCTCAATCCCTTTCGTATTGAGGGAAAGCCCATTCCAAGCTGTTGGACATTATAGGCAAAAAATAACGAGCTATTTTTCTAACAAAAAATAAAATTTTGACATTGCCATGATTACAAGTAATCCACAATCAAATTCTTAAATTATAAGACATACATTTCAGGATTTCTGATTAAATTATACAATAATAATGTCATAAATAAATTGATAACAAGCGAGGGGTTATCATTCGGCTAACCATCGCGCAGCTCAATAACAGCTAACCCTACACCGCTGGCCACAAATCAAATGTTTTGATAGCCGCGGTATTAACGAGACAATTTGATTGCGGGACACATCCGAGCCAAATTGCTTCTAAATTATATTTTCTGTTTACCTCCTGCCAAACTCCCCGTTCCGATATGTGACGGGTGTGTTCATAACCGTTCGTTTGTTTCTTTTGCGTTAATTATTCGAATTTGTTAACTTTGTTTTTAAATGTTTCATCGACATGTTTGCTTTTGCGGTTTTTATTGCGGCGCGGTTTATTGTTTTTTGTTTTCATTCAGGGTTCACACTTTTGTGCCGATGTTAGAAAGAATGTGCACTGCATTTTACTTTGAACCTTTTTCACAATGATAAACCTTATCCACGACTTATTTAACAAATGCCCCAAACAAATAAGTTGTGGATAGGATTTATGTGAGAAATACGCGCTTAGTATAAGGTATACTTAGGTATATTCATTGACTAGTCAATTGCTCTACAGTAAATTCAAATCAAACTATAATAACTAATAATAATAATAACAGCAGTTGATATTAAGTTCCAATCACTTGATACTTTAAGTAGCATAATCTCTTGACTAAGCTATCATACTTATTAACTTTAACAATTCCGCTTGTTAAGTTAATTATTATTTTCTTGGTATATTTTTTAATTAGGTGTCGCGTAGTAACTATAACAATCTGACTTAACGCCTACACTAAACCTTCGATTTCAATCGAGCGAAAGTAAGATGATTATCTTGATAATGATTTTATCTAAACGTGTTGGTAAAATCTTATTGCCTCTTCCGTATTGCTAATTAACATTTTATTCATTAACTTTGCTATCTCGTAAGTCTAGTGTTTTATGTTAATACTGTATGTAACTATCATTGATCAAATCGCTTCAGATAGTATCATTTGATATGATATTTTGGTAATTATATATTCTGCATACAAAAACAAAATACAGTGTCTCGTAATCACTCGTCGGTTGTCGATTTAAAAACTATATACAATATATAAATCGTGTACCACTTCAATTTTTTTTCAACTTTATTGATTTTGTTTCGAGCTAGTTGTTATTTTAAAAAACAATGCACACATTATAAATCGTATAATAATTCATATTTTTTTCAACTTTTTGATTTTGTTTCGAGCTAGTTGTTATTTTTAAAAACAATGCACAATTTTAAAAACATTTACTGCTTCATATTTTTTTAAACTTTATTGTTTTTGTTTCGAGCCAGTTCTTATTTTAAAAACAATGCACAATTTGTAAATCGTATAGTACTTCATTTTATTTTTCAATTATATTGATTTAGTTTCGACTTTCGAGCTAGTTGTTATTTTTATCATTCGAGTCCACAAAACTATGATCGATGCGGCACACCGGCCGACTCTGGTTGGAGATAAATCGACACAGATACTGCGTTTGTCTGTCAGATAATATCTGTAAAGAGACAGGAGTTTATATCTTGAGATACTGTTTATATATTATGTCCAACTCACGAATCTATTTTTAATTATAACTTCCTGTCCAGCCATTTTGTGTACATAAATTGTCTATTCATAAATCAGTGTATATATATGCTTGTGAATTCAAAGGCAAAGCCCGAAACTAAGTTGTTCGAATCTGTTGTCGTACTGTGTTCAGATATTTATTTTTTTGAATTAATTGTGGTGTCTGAGGTTTTGCATTATTTCACTAACGCCTTGTATTATCACCGCAGAAAATAAAAGGTGTACGTCGATACGTCATTATCGTCTCGTTCGAAGCATGTTGCGGTCACCGCGAGCGATCAATTCGATCACAATCATTACCGTGCGTATAGACCCTGGCCCTTGCAGCGGCTTTGGCCATCGCCCGTCTAGTCGAAGAAACTCATGCCATTCAACGACTCAGCGGCTAGAATACATGCCTCGCAATTGTCGCTTTACATTATCCGAAGAATTGAATTGGAAGTGTGCCGATGGATGTGAATTTTCTGCGGTCGCACCGCATGTATGTGCACCGAAGCCATATTTAAGCAAGCGGCGGTTACAGAATTGTTCATATACGATTACAACATATTTTTAATGACGTAATAAACATACTTTTTATGCTATTATCCGTTTGTGCCTCTTGCAAAATATAGAAACCACTGACGCACAGTATGTTTAGAAGATATATAAAAGAACAATTTCTATTAAAGTAAGTTAATATCAAGAAGCATTGACAAAAAGCAGCCGAACATAAAAAGGCAATCCAACGCATTTACCTTATAATTGTTCAATGAAATTCGACATTATCAAAACGCATTCCCATTACAGATAATGGTAATGGCGCCTAAAAACTGGGGGTGTACGAATCGTAGGAGCAATTTTGCATAATTATCCAACAGTGGGCCGGGCGACGCCGGGCGGCGGCACGATGGCGGCTCTTAAATCCTAATAACATCGGATCCGATCGGAATCTCGTTACTCCACGGTAATCTACTCAGAACAAATAACGCGTTGCTTTACATACTATGAGCAAAATGTACTCGCTTCCAAGGAAAATCAGAATTATTTGTTAATATTGTAATATTTAGTTTGGTTTTTATCTTCTCTCTTATTAAAGACAAATAATATCAACTATATTTGAACTCTTAGAAATGCTTAAAATACTATAATTGCAAAAGCCTCAGCACACCTGTTCACAAATTCTCAGTGCAAAATGCCTAACTCTAAAAAATATCGTTTATCTTCGCAGCTTCTTCAGCGACAACTTAAATCTCCTCACGTACTTGTAATGAGCTTCTAAGCTCCTAGAGACATATTTTATTTTTCACCAAACGCATTTTATATTTCATTTCACGTTTCATAAGCGGAATTTGCATGTCCCTCGTTGTGTTTGGCAAGCGTAATGCCCCGGTCGCTTAGTGCACTTTTATTACGGTATTAAATGATGTAATTTTTTTCATATTATATTATTCAAATTTAAATAACTGTCTCCGGTTTCCCCCGCGAAGTTCCCACTGTCTCTAACGTTTCTTTTCGACGCCCCCAAATTTGGTTATTTTGGTTAGATATTTCCGCAATAGAACACGACTTGCGTAGAGCCGCTCCGATAAAAATAGTTCCCCAGTAATACAGCGCAAATAGTAACAATACAACGTGCAAAGCACTTGTGTGACTCGTGAGATATCTACTCCATTTTACATAAGCACATTTAATCACACGCTGTAAAATTAGAACTATGAAATAGATCAAAGAAATTAGATAGAAAACAAACAAGAACGAGTACAAAGAAGATCAAATATAAATAAATCCTGTGGAGTTTATTATAAAAACAATTTATATTATTTTATTTTTGAGTTGTCGAGCTGTTATTTCGTCTCCACGGTATCTGTGTTACAAAATTGGAGAAGTTGGAAGGCCGCAATTTTTACAAATGACGTCGTGACGTTTATGCGTAGGGAGCGCCGCCCGCGCCGCCCGCCCGCCCGGCCCGGCGACAAGTCATCATGTTACTTCTTTCCTATTATTTTGCATTTGCCCGCCCTGAATGTTTCTTGTCTTACACATTGATTAGGTGACTTAGTTTTATCGTTTTATGGATGTACGTTTACATTAGGATCAACAACAACTTTTTGATATCTTTTATTGTACATTATTACCTGATAACGGCTGTTAGAAAAAACATTATTAAAAAGTATTTACTCGTAACTCGTATAAGGAATATGTAATTTTTATTAATTATTATAAAAAAAAGTTATGTCGTCTAGTTATATTCAGAATACACAGTCATTGTTTGCACTCAATGTTGGTGGATATGGCTTCCATTAAAACCTTAAACTGATGCACCGCGCCACGTTATTACACGCCAATATTGCCTTTACATCATTTCAAAAGCAAAACATTACGTTATCTGCATATGCTTGGAACTTTTTACTCATAACAACAGCCCCTTCGCTACTTGTATTTTCTTTATAATTTATTCCGTCTCTCCCCCACACATTGGCATCGGTCGCTGATATTTTTTATTCGATTAGTAAACCCCTAAGGTGTTTTTAGCCTTTTTTCGCTCGATTTTCTTCGAAGCTTTGTTGACTGTTTGGGGGGTTACAATGCTCATTTCTTTTGGATGAACAAGCTTATTTATTCTTTTGAGATTTTATGTTTGCCATGCTCCGTTTAATTTTGTGGATTATACGAAATATTGCAGCGGAAAATTGAAGTAAATAATAAAATTGAAGTAAAGTCAATTTACATTTTGATTTCAGTTTAATTGTGAATTAGATCTGATCAGAAATGTACGTATCATTCCGTCTACTATATGTGGTGTAGAAAATAACATTGCAATAAATGAAACAAAAACAATAGACGTAAAACATCCGTTGGGTGTATACGGGCAACTTACACACTCGATTGGTGTCGCGCGGTCCTCAACAAGGGCTGAGGGGTTCAGACGAAACTTTTTGATGGATCGGACGGAGTTTGTTTTGCATGTGAGTGATATGTCTGAAATAATAAATGTTGAGGCGTCGACACATCCCCAACCCTCGCCGGGGTGCGCTAAAACGATTTTTGATTTGGGTGTCAAGCAAATGTTTTACGCAGTAACGCTCCGGTGGGATTTGATTTTCTTAATCGATTCTTGAGAATGTAAATTCCGGGTTCGTTTCATTTAAACACAATTCACTGCTGTAACAATAATTTAGCAATTTTACGTCATCTTGCGTTAACGAGGGACCCGTTCAAATGATTATCAGTTTACGTTAAATCTTTAAAATCACAAAATACTTATTACTAGGAGATTATTATCGAAGCCGTAATCCCATACCAAAATTAATTACGTTGGACTGATGCTAAAACAGCTAATGAAGTCGCATAAAGGTCGCCAGAGCTACCGTTAACTACACGCATTACCGAGTGTGTAGTGGCCTAAACAGATATTCCGGTGCGCCGGGCGCGCACAATGCGTCGCAATCTAGTGCCGCGCCGACGCGCGTTGATTAGTTAATGCTACTACGTCCATAACCTAATACTGGCCGTGCCGAACCGTTCTTGTATGCATAATCTGATTAACGTAAGTATTAAACAAAGCTTCGGTAATAGTGTCATAGCGGGCGGGCACGGGAATTGGCGGTGGGGTAGAGGTGTGCTCGCGGTCAGCTTGCCCCTGGTTAAAGAGTGGTCAGCGCATACTGGTAATTCTATTCGCAATGAATGTCGACTTAACAAAGTATATAGCGAACTCTTAGTTATCATATTTAGGCACGTTTTATATCATGTGGTTAGCAATATTGTTTTTTATATGTACTACTTTTTCTGAAATCCAAATAATTTAATAAAAAAACTGCTTTCAAATATTGCAGTCTTTTTCATTCTCATACATTGCGACGACGTGCTAAGGAAATCAATGTTTAAGTTTAGTTATGTTTACTTGGTATATATACAAAAATAATTAAGTGTTTGATATATTATATGCTGCACCACCATATCTAAATTACCTAAAGAACTATTCAAGGTTAATCTGACAGATTCGTTCGGATCGCTAATTATAGGTCGTCTAAAACAGCCGTTGGTTTTTTATGCAATTTATAAATCTTTTCTGCTCGCCCAGTCACTTTACCGTACCCGTAAAAGAAATTAATTGTGAACAAATATATAATATAGACTTATACAAACGAATAAATCGATGATGTATGCACACCTACTTTTACAGCAATGTCTCAATCAATTGAAGCGTAAATGAGGGACAAACAAATGAAAAGCGTTTCGCTCTACGCAATATTTGTATGATGTACTTACGTGACGATTCGTCGGTAATTTACTTTCTGACAAGCGAATGAATAACATTATTCGTTCGGCGGTTTGATGACGCCTGCGGAGTGCGGCGGCCACAAACAGGGTGCTCGCTAATTTATCTAATTCTGAATGTAACGCTTCGATGGGATTCCATTTGCGGGGTTCCGTTTTTGCTAAACCATTTGCATTTTTTGTTAATAAACTCAAGGTACATTATGTAGATTGTACAATATAAAAATAGATAACTAATTGGATTAATCATTCGGCCGCTCATTGATTACATATTAATTGCTGTTCATATCTACTATAAATGCCTACGGATTAAAAGGCGAACGTCCGTGACTGCCACCCGCCCATATAACATATTTTCTATGTCGTCTGCTTCAAACAATAGAACTCGAACAAAATTGGTATTATGGAAACCCTCAAGCACGCATTTGCCTTAAAAAGCGGATACCCTTATAATTTAAAAGTAAAGCCACCTACAGGATTCATTAATATATAAGGTTTAGACAAAATGCACATCATAGATAATTTGTTTCCAAAATATTACCAAAAAATTATAGAACTAACAATAGATGAGTCTTAAGATTGTGGCCGTTATGTCTACCTATAGCCAGATAACTAAATATGTGAAAATAAACCCGTATGTTTGAATTTTAGCCTAACCTAACATCATCAATCACATGAACACTTTTATAAAGATAAAAATAAAATGGAGGAAGTGGAAATAATTTATTATTTTATTGATTTGAGCTCTTATCTTTTGTCCGATCGTGTGGCGATGAGTCGATCATTTCTTTTTGATTCGTTCAAGCTTCGTGGAGCCTTGTTAAGCTTTTAATCGACATTTTTTTTAATGTATTATGCAAGAGAACTCTGCACTATGTTTCTTTTACCAATAATGTTCTCGATTTGTTTAATATATATAAAGTCTACTTAGTAAATTATTGTTGTCACGTTGGTTTCAATACATGTATTACTGAGTATTATTTCTTAGAGAGAAACGAGTTGTAGAATTTACATTGAAGACAAAATGTTAAATTTACGATTTTGAAACTTTTGAATAATTTTTTAAACTCTATCAAAGAGTTCCAACAGCGCAAAGAATTATTTACATATTAATAGCGACGGAAATGAAAAATATATTAAATTCAAACGGAGCTCCGTGACTCGTCAGTAAAGTACCAAACGACTCCATTTTGAGGGTTCGCGCACAGTGTAGAGTAACGAACCAGAGACAAACATGTTTTCGTGATGTTACACATACCTAGCTGCAGTTAGAAGGCTTATGATGGCATGTTCAAATACATACACACATACTTTATTGTAATATTTGCAGAAAGCAAATATTGAAGCATAATTATCAACTCACCTGGCTAAACACAAAAAAATGTTTTTGCTAAATTCATTGTACTAATATTAAAAATATTTTGATATATTGCATCTACTTCAATTGAAGAACTCTTTATAAGGTACCGAGTCTAAACGGTTTCATATTTTGCCATTTTTATGTGTTCATAACGTTCATGAGTAAATTTATGTCAAATCATAACATTCCCGGGATTTGCCGGATTCCGCATTTTTATCGAATCTCTCTGCATCGTCACTACCCTGCTATCCACAAAAGGGTTCCGCGAAAGCTTAAAACAGCCACTTATTATGTATGTTACATTTCACTTTCAGACGTCATTTATATTCAAATGCTCAAAAGGCATTACTGTGCAAAAATTGCAGCACTAACCCCTTTGAAATGAGCGGAATTGGTTCTGAAAGAAATTCATTTTTCAATATTTTGCTCGTTTTTCTTAATTTATGAAAACGTGTTTTACTATTCATTAAATCCATGTGTCTAGTTATAACTTCAGTATTGAAGGGTTTTCTAATTATGTTTCCTATTTTGTTATTTGAGGTAATCTACGAAAAAAAAGAATTGATATCTAGAAACGAAATCGATAGGCCATTTTCATTTCATCATGTCACATCCATTATTTTATTTATAATGTGTATTTATTGAAAGTTTTATTGCTATTAATTACTTGACATTGTGCAAAATACCCGCTAAGTTGCGGGTGAGGCCATATTCATATCCATTTTATTTCATCGCATCTTATTTCGTAAAGAAAGAAAAACGAAATCATAGATAAAAAAGTTAATAAGCAAACATTAATAAATATAGAATCAGAACGGAAGCATCAAAAGTCCAATAATTCACAATCAAAAAGAAGCTAAAGAATTAGGGTAGCGGTACGAGAGATCGGCACACAAAATGATTACATACACCGTCTTCATCCGTTCACAAAGAAACCCAGCGGGGTTCTATAATATTATACGTTTGCCTTTGTAGTAGCTCCACAACACAGTGGGAAGCATGCTTTATGGTTTCAAATGATAAAATTGTTTGTAAGTAGCTTTGTCGGGATTCATTTTGCGTGG
Organism: Pheosia gnoma; assembly: GCA_905404115.1. Taxonomy (NCBI): domain Eukaryota; kingdom Metazoa; phylum Arthropoda; class Insecta; order Lepidoptera; family Notodontidae; genus Pheosia; species Pheosia gnoma. The sequence goes on from FR989901.1 coordinate 5,867,414, forward strand.
TAGCGTGACCGATTTTAGACAGTTGGACTTTTTATATAGTTAACGAGACGTTCGCAATCAGATGTATGTTTTTAATTGTGTGATTTCTGTTGTTGCAGATTGCGTGACGAACGAGGCGATATGGAACGAGTAATGGCGATGGACAAGGCTCGGGAAGGTTCACATAACGGTAATTGTAGAAGTCTAGCACTTAAACAAACTCGACCATGACTCGACTTGGTAAAAAAGCTTGAGCGGAAAACAGTTGGAAATGTAAACTATCTACAATGTTGTGAAATCGAAATGTAGAAATAAAAGCGTACTCTAATTAACACGAAAACTGTGTGAATTAATTAAGAAATACGGTAAGTGTTACGTGTTTTAAATAGTTTATAATGGCTAAATCGTTTCGTCCGTAGGTTCCTCCCCCGGCCACAGTCCGGTGCTGAACCTATCAAAGTCCGGCTCAGGCTGTGACCGCGAGCGGTCTGAGCGGAGCGAGCGCGAGCGATGCGACGGCTCTGTGAGCGGGCGCAGTTCGGCCGCGTCCCGCCGCAGCCCGCAGCCCCCGCGGCTTCCTTCCGCGGCCACCGCTGCGGTCTCGCCGAGGTCGCATTCAGACGAGAGCGACGCGCAACTCTCCGATCAGGAGGACCACAATGTAAAAGACGAAGATGAGGGTGAGTACGTGTATATTATAACACCCCCCTGAAGACTACATGATCTGGACGGTGCCTGATAGAAAGGGACAGAGCTATATATGCACTGGCAGCTGTTTGTTTTTTAGCATAGCTCTCTGTCCCCGTCTCGTCTGTCCCCGTCTCGTCTGTCCCCGTCTCGTCTGTCCCCGTCCCTTACTGTCAGGAATAAGATCATGTATCCTATCTAGATTTCTCTATTTCCCTTTCCACAGTATTTTTTTAAATATCATATGTAATGAGGTGTCACGTGAAAATATGATAAGCCATAGGTTAGCCTTTCGATTATATGGTTTATTATTCTTTTCATTGTCACACTCACCTCTTTACTTGAAAGTACATACTTTCACAACAAAGGTTTGCGTCATAATGCGTATTTTCGAGTATCGGTAGGTATACATTCTGCAACAATATAGCTACATATAAAATACTGGTCATCACAAAGCCAGTTATAAAATAATACAACGATTGCCACGATTTATTGCAACCAGGGTTAACAAGGGCGCTATTCAATACATTGTGCCTAATGGCGCCAACACGTAACAAAGTTGCAAGCAAGTGTTCAAATAGAATTAAAATATGAGTATAGGTAGTTTATATTACTAATCTGAAAGGCCGTCTCCAGACCGGTGGTAGAGTGTTTACCTTGGGCGGGCGAGCGCAGATATCGCGCAGAAGACGACCCCAAGTAAGTCTACTGCGGCTGCGCTACCGGTCTGGATACGGTTAATGGACTACGAGTAGGATAGAAGGATAGAATAGAGATAGGTGGATTGTGATATTTCGACTAACATGATAGATATGTACATAGTCTAACTGTAGGTTTTATTCCAAGTGACGTTGCCGATAGAGACACTAGAGAGATAGTGTGTGGTCAAGGAGGTAGTCCTCGAGAACCTTAAAATTGCATCATATTTATATCAACAGACGTACGAAAACAATACAACTATAAAACGTAGGAAAAATAATAAAATACTACATACAACTTTTCCGGAAAATACATTTTCGAATACATTTTCGAAATTAAAATTATAAAGATAGGAAAACGTGAGAAGAAGATTCTATAAACATTATCGCAAGAAATTGTGGCTTTATGTTAATTAAATAATAACGAAATAAATGTCGATATTGCCTTAGCAATCACGGGCGGACACGATAAGAAAGTGTCCGTTCAACATTAACACGGACACCGTATCATACATGGCATGTAATGCACGGCGAAATTACCCAGTTAATAGTCCTGGAACCATCAGCATTCATAGTTCGGAAATTATCAGCCATAAAACCACGGGGTTACTTTTATTTTAGACTGGCAATACTTGTGTAAAATGGCATCCAGTCGATACATTGTACGTCAAAGTTAATTATTTTATAATTCAACACGGTAGATTGTACATAACTGCGGTATATAAATTAATAAAGTGAAATGGTTTTACCGACTGCAGTTACAAAGCAGCTATAGAAAATAATAACGTAGAATCAATAGAATCTGCGCTGGCGCATCCTGGCCGGCGATTAGCAAATGATCATGCGGCCGCGTTCCCATACGTTCTCCCATCTTGATCCCTAGACACCGCACGTTTGCTTGTAATGGTCCTATATAATAAAATGTTATCACGACCATCGCTCGTAAATGCCCCCAATGATGTATGAATATACCTCATTAAAGGACCCAATTCAATTTTACACGTGACCGCGAGACCTTGGTTGTATCTATCTATATTTTAAAGTGGGTTGTTTGAGATAATAACTCTTTTTAGACTAAAGGGTTTAAAGCTGAATATAAGCTATGCTCTATCAGACAATGCCAAGCAGACTGAGAATTATAGCCTTTATAATATCTCAGTGTAGGTAGGTATTTACTCAACACATATGTATATCGATCTCTACACGTAAGTACGATTTCATACCAAAACTCCAAATGTATCTATAAGATCGTAAAAGGCCTACATTTTGTTAACCGTCACATATTAGAACATAAACCATTAACACTATTAAACTAAATGATGGATGGCATGACAATTTATCTGACGACAGCATTCGTCCGTTTTATCCACAGTTTTATATTCACGTGACTATTGCTGTAGGTACTAAATAGTTTAATCAATTTAGTTTACTATCTTCCTCTGCATCATCGATCAAGAGAAAACTAGTTATTAGGCCGTCACTAAGTTATAGGCGCTATTTCATCCATTTCTAAATTGAATTGAAAATGTATATAGTTTGTATGGCTGATATAACAATAAAGAAGGTGGCACCAATAGGACAATTTATATTAACCATGTTGGAATAGAAAACTAACATGGGAATGTGTTTTAATGATTGAACACTTTCTAGTGTACAAGCATAGAGAATAGACACAGTGTGTAACTCTACCGTTGCCGGTGAGGCGCGCTGCAAATCATAACACCGATTCACAAATGTAAATAGATCGGTGCATACAATAGCTAAATTAAGTGAAACAATAATGATTGTGTATTGTGGTTATTGCAAGCTGCACACAAAATGTTCAGAGCGTGGGAACGGATAACTGACTACGATTTATTGGAAATATCCGACCGTCATGGTCACGGGATGATCCTCGGAAACTTTGTGTTAACAAAAGATTGAGAACACAGAGTAAGATAAGTATAGACTGAAAAATTGAGAAGATTGAATTAAAAGAATATCTAAAATGGCCTTAATACTCGTACGGTCTATACCGTACGAGCATTAATTGGGAAATTGCAAGATGTGCCTATGCACATCTTGCAATTTCCCAATTAATCGTGTCTGAATCGTTATTTATACATATTTACTTTGATTAATTCTGTTGATACGTAATTCACGCTCGTCACGTTTGGCCCAGTCTCATTATAAAAATGCTTTTTATAAAAGCTCGTGTCATTCAACTTTGATCTTTGTTCGTCTGATGTTACCTTTTCCTTTCAATCAACGTTCTCATCTCGAATCTAATTTTGTTTTATATCCGTGAAGCGTCTGAGTCGGTCGCACGGGCCGATTGATTCTGCATTCTTAGCATTAGTTATAGAGTTTATGTTCGTTTGTTTAAAATTATTAGGATCCTGTTAATTGGCCTTATTAGGGAGATGGTGTTGTGACAACCCGAGAGTGCTATCGTGCGCATCGACAATGACGAAACGATGTTGTCTTCATTATTTGATGAGCGGTCACTATCTTGTCAGTTAAATTAAATGTATCGATAGATTATTTTGGACCGTGAGAGACGCCAATCGAAACACTTTCTTTTTTATGTGTGAGGTCCGTTACTGAAATAAGTCGTACATTATGGTAATTAACTCGTCAGTTTCAAAAATTATAGAAAAAATACATTATGTTTCATCACGTTCAGGACGTGTTTTTTGAAGTACTCGTCGTGGGTGGTAACTAGGGATATAAAAAGTATTTATCAGTGACAAGAGGTTTGGTCTTAGTCTATAATGGAATAAAATCAATACAATATTTTAGTGATCGGCTACCGATTGCTCCAGGGGCAGATCCAGGGGGGGGGGGGTGCAATTGCCCCTGGCTGACGACTGAAGTACTTTATTGCGACAACTTTCAATGTTTTTTCTGAAAGATATGTAAAGATAGGTAAAAAATCACACCCATCCGGTATTGCCCCACCCCTCTCCCCTTAATGGAATCCTGGATCCGTTCCTGGACTGCTGTACTGCTCTCAAGTAATAACATGCGGCTACGAAAAAGTGGAATGTTTTCCACGGTCGACTAAATGGTTTTATTGTTGTTAATGTAGCCCTGATGTGTGATCATCAAGTGTGAATTAAAATAACATAGACTAATCATTAAACTTTATTACTCAGGAGCGGATTTAAGCGACGGTGAACGCGACCTACCCGTATCGACGTCACCAGCGCCGGTGAGCTACGCGGCGCAGTCCGGCACGCCCCCCTCAGTCCCCGTCGACCCCACCGCAGACACCCTCGTCTCCTCTACGGAGACCCTGCTCAGGAACATACAGGGCCTCCTCAAGGTGGCTGCGGACAACGCTAGGCAACAAGAAAGACAGATCAGTTACGAAAAAGGTGAGCGTTTTTGTCTTTTTGGGTCTAGGGATATTAATTACAAAATGTGCTTAAAAAGAGCTAGCATACCATTAGCCCTGGGCCCCAAGTCTGCTAACACAAACGATTCATAATCGAACAGCAACCGCATAGCAAATTGACAGATATCCCATACAATATCTGTTAAAAGTGACAGTTATCATGCGATTGCTGTTCGATTATGAATCGATTGTGTTAGCAGACTTGGGGCCCTGTACGCGAAGCGGAAGCCTTAGTTTTGATACAAGCAATCAGCTCATGTGAAGTTGACATAAACAGTCAGGCTGGCAGCAAGATAAATGACGGATGATAGCGCATGGGAAAAGCAATGCGAGCGTTGGCCAGCGCGAGGCACGTAACTGACTGAGCGAAAGACGTAACTGACAGAGGCAGCCTTTCGAGGCTACACGGATGTATGTATAAAACTTTAGGTAGCGATTAGTAGTGAAACCATAAGAAACTACAAATTATCGTTTTTACGGATTATAAATAAGGTGACACCCTAATGTCTCCGCTAGTTAAATATCCTTCAGTACTACTAGAAGCTTTCCACGTAAATGTTATATATTAGTCCACATCTCGCGCGAATAGATTCTGCGTAAACCGGCGTATAAGCAACATTGATTAGATGCTGTTATGCTGTTAGATCTTAGATCATGTACTCACAAGTTGTACATTCTGGTAGGAGCGAGTATTAACGACACGAGTTCCATTTGCATCGCATTATATAATGCCCATATTGCGTTATTACGTAGAATTATTAAAATTAGAAAATAATCGGTAAACAGCGGTTTTAATGTACATTGTAGGCCTTTGTACTTTGGACACGTATGGCGACGCTAGGGGCAATGTTTGAATGATAGTTATGTATTTATGTGTGTCTGTCAATTAATAGCGACATTAAATATGCACATTATTTGCGGGACCTAAGACATTTTACTGCGTTAACGGGCGTTTTCTTACCGTTATTACTCGATATTATTTCGAACGGTCATGTATCAAAATATTTTAAATGTTGACAACCCATGCTTCAGGCATTTATTCGAATATTGTTATAGCCATAGTTATCTTGTATCTTTGGTCATTTAATCGTTCATTGCTCTAGTTAAACATTATTACAGATTATCTTTAGCATCAAGTATTTTAATGACTTCAGTAAAAAAAATAGCGAACCATGATACTTGCATGATTTTAAAAATTCTATCGGCTAACAATGGAGAGTATCTATGTAGGTTGCAAGCAAGGTGCATGTCGTGCCTTTTGCAAATAGCCGTAGTACAGATGCGCCTGAGTTATGGTGGAGCCCACTATCATTACCCACGATTCCATTCGGACAGCATAATTGTTTAATTGATATTTCTGCCAGTTATTTATTCACGTCATTTCGTTTTCCACATAAGAAATACACCGTGCTTTATGGTATGAGAACTGTGAGCTAAAATTATCTTTATTTTGTAGCGAATGTATGCTTTCAATAGATGGATGGTTTTGTATGTAAAAGGTTGAGATGAGAGGTAGTTTATTGGTTACAGTATTCGAATCTGTACGTACCTACTTATTAAAATGATGAAAAAGAAATTTTATGTAAATCTTAAATATACCTATATTGAAGTTTAGACAACATTATACAATTTCTCAGCTGCCTAAACAAAAAATAACAACGAAACGCAATTGTTATAAAAACCCATAAAAATACAGAGCTCGGGGAGGAGTGTGCGCGAGTCATCATCAAACTTGAATATCAATATTGCGCCTCAAGCCAATTGTATTAATAAACAAAACAAAATGAGAAATAATAATGCTATAGGCTAACAAAAGGTTCCATTTCTCCCCTTGGTACATACACGAACGATACCAGAACACCTTATTTCTATCAAATTAAAATTCAAAATCGTGCTTCATCAAAACCAGTAATTTTGTTATTACGATAATAAAATTATTGTTGATGAAACATTTTTTCGAATCGATGTGTCTGGCGAACTTTACCGATGAAATTCCTTTTTATAAATTACGGCAATCGCTCGGCTCGCTCCAACTCAATTGATAGGTGTTACTGGCTATCTTGCTTGCGTTGGTTGATCTTCTTTCTTATGTATTACATACACAACACCCATCACAAAACATTTGCGATCAATTAATTATTTTGCATTTCATGTTAATCAAGAATTTATAATATAATCTCAAACGTTTTGCCGTAATTTAAGTCTAGGATCCAAGTGTCACAGTTATTAGAGTACACAGTTTTTTTTTTGTAACGGGTATCAGAATATTTTGCGGTTCGTATTCCGTGGGTGGCCCACGCACATACATATATGAAATTTCAAATGCCATTAAATGAAACAGGTAATAGTTTCGAAGGGCTATGATTTCTTGCTGTAACTCCTCAATCGCAGGTTTCAATAGCAAGTTTCAAAATACAAAGACACCTTTTCACAAGTTGGTTAACTATAGTATACTTAAGCTGCGTATCGATATGCAAGAGCAGCGCATGTAGATACCTATAGGTATAATTTTGCTCGCGATAAGTGGCTTGCCCAGAGTCGTCCAACCCGGAGCTCGAAAAAGGGACTTGCGTGCAGTGTTCAAATATGGAATATTAGGGATAGTTAGCTCCAGCGCTCAATGTGAGCCGATATTTTTTCATGCTCATTTCAAGCAGCTCATTATGAACGTCGCAAGTCCACACGCGACTTTAACAGAACGCATACCACTAAACAAACAGACCCAGGTCCCCTCCGCGTCACAAATGACAGATCGCTATCTAGCCACATTCGCTGACGATTTTTACACTAGTGCGGAGTGGGTGAAGCACAGACAAATGTTGCGTTGCCATTCATAGTCTTATCAGATAACTGGCGAGGGGTAGTGAAAGGACCCCGTGATAAACTGTTGTCGATTCGCATGGGCAAGTACACATAGTGGCAATGAATGGGAAATAGGTGTCATATTGTTGCCTTTTCAAGTGCGTTTTGTGGGAGATGTGAAAGTCATCGCGAGTGTGACTTTGGGAGGTGAAGGATGAGTTATTTGCATAGCTTAAGCTGCCTGGATTGATATATGAAGTCCTCCTAACACTTTATTTTATTATAAACTACAAAAGAATATCATCTCCAGATGAAAACAAGAAGAAAAAAAAACAAAAGAAGTTATTTTTAATTGTCACTCTATTAAGACGAGGTTCGTTCCTAAAACGAATGTTGTACTAGTAAATATTCTCAGACGCGGTATCGATTGAAAGAAAGTTATGTTCGATTGGTTGAACCCTCTTCAGCACGGTATATCAAGTCGGTCTTGGTCAAAATAAAGAAACAAAACGTCTGTAACACGGTGAATCGGCCGATTGCGATCATCGCGACATAAATCTGCTTCGGCTACTCTTTTAAGCCTTTATCCCTGTTAATTCTTACCGCTTAGTTTATTTCTGTACCAAATGGTCCGATCTTGTTGCTGCGGTTTTGTTACGCCCTTTTGTTTAACAACTATCAGTTTTTGTTAAGCTAAGTGCTGGTCAACGGACAAATGGCGCGCGGCGAGATAGTCCGTGAGCACTTTATGGTCCTCTCTTGGGAGAGATTCGTATTTATTTGCTCTCAGAACATTTAATTCACAAATATAAAATAGCAATACATGTTAAGGAGATAGTTTGTAGCGTGGAGTGTATTCAACGTGGATTTTTTACGCGCGTACGTAGCGCCATCTAGTTGAACGTTCAGGAACTTTATGACACTTGAATTTAAAATAATTCAAGCTAGTTTTCCATTCCTGTGTTAAAGTTATTGTAGCTAATTAGAAAGCATTCTGAAATTTAAAAAAAAACTGATTATAATAAAAAAAAACATGGATGAGTTGAAAGCTTAATGACAAACACATCAAGTGATAATTTGTACTGCAATGTCGTCACCAACTGCAAATATGAGTCGCCAAAGGGAAACAGCCCATCAATAACGTAGAAGCGACCGATCGAACAAACACACACTGGCCAATGATAAAAACTGATGAGCAAATAGACAGACAGGACTTGTGTACCCAGCTAATGGATTCAATTGATAGGAAAGCTTTTACAATGCTGTCGACACGACATTATCACCATAGTGGTGAATTACTCTTTATTTGTCATTTTACATTTATTCGCAACAGATGACACGATACTGGAGTAAGTGGTAGGTACTTATGTTTTTGTCTATTGATGGACTCGTTGTTCAGGGCAGATACTGGGAATAAGAAGATCAAGAGGCTCATGCGTCTGCGATTTGTGTAGACAAACCATCGCTACTAAAGATTAAGATTTGACATGACAGCTAATCCTCTGGCAAGGGCAATTTTCAATGAAAAACAAAAAAAATAGCCTTAGTACGTAGGTTTTTACAGTTATTAAAATCCAGCCCCAATGGCCAAATATTCCTGAATTCCAATTTCATGAAGCATGATAGAATCCTCAGTATTGTTGTCCATCACGAGTCGTCGCTCGTAACTCAGGCCAGGGTTGCGAGCTAGCTCCCATCTCAGTACAAACAACCGCCCCCAGCGTCTTAACGAGCCACCGCGAGATGCGCAAGCGCAGATACAAACAACGACGCATTGTTGCCGCGCCGCGCCAGCTTTCGCACCATTGTGCAGCCGAGGTGTGCTGCAAAAATCTGTTAATGCAATCTTTGTTTGTTTACTTCGACTTGGTGAGGAGTGTTATCGAATAATATTCAGCGTTTAAGAACTGCTTTGAGCTTGAGGATATAATTTTGTTCTCACGAAATATTTTTTGATGTTAATAGTCTTCCATAAAACTACGTTGTGTTGGCAGCTACGTTGGTTTCTCTTAAATTGCCTAATCAAGAGTCTTGTCTTATTCTTATTTAATTTTGACTTACTAGCTAGATCCACAAAATGAAAATATCATCCAAGTTTTTCTATACATGGTTTTCTGAATACTCTACAATAATATTAAAATGAAATCTGTGGTTTTCATACTCGTTGAACTAAGCAAACAATAACTGAAGTTAACTGCAGGATATTAAAATACCATTGCTGCAATGTGCCGATACAAGAGACACGGCGCGGCCATATTGGATTACTTGCGCGTGTCGCTCCGGTTACAGTGCGCACGCGACGCGACCACACGCGCGCCATCTAGCGGGCCTGACTTTGATTATTGAATGTGGCTTACCGGATTACTTCTTATGTGCAACTTCGTAAACTGAATTGACGGTTAGAAACTTATTAGATTCTGTTTGAATGGAGAAATGTTTTAAAGCTGATCGAAAACACCGTGATTTTATATTAAATCTGCAGTATTACAGTACCATCCTAATATTGTCTATAAGCCAATACTATTGGCGTAAAATCACCTAGGTACATACATATTGCATGGAACAAATCCAATATTAACTCGGTCAATAATTAAGTACTTAATATAAAGCAGCTAAGTAGATATCCAGGCCCTGCCTTTTAAAAGTTGAAATAAAGCAATTTTTATTATACACATTTTATATTTTTTGCGTAATTGAATATTTATAAGGCACAAGTCAATTATTGTTATTGTTAGAGAAAATGCTTCTTTCGTGTTTATGTGGGGATAAAATAATTATCCGTATTTTCTTAGGGGAAAACTTGGAGCGCGTGTTACTCCTCAGGCGTTTGGTTAGGTACCTACCTAGCTACCTACCTATTCAAATATTTAACAATGGAAATACTATATTTCATTCCTACACCCAGTTTTTAAATAGATACCTACTTACCTATTTTCTCTTTCCAATGAGTATTTGGCGATCTAAGCCAACAGGTAGGTGGAATACATAACACAACATTCATATCGTACGTATACGTTCCTAGGTAGAGATTATTTTTAATTATTTTCAGAATGTATCAATATTTAATAATTATCATAAAATACGTGGATATATACGAGACAGCATACGTTTGTAGATACTATTATTTTAAGGTATCTATATCAATAGATCTATACTCCGACAGTAAGTGAGTATATCTACTTTAGATAGGTAATCCTATTTTGACGCGACTTGAAGGGTAGCGCTACGCCCCCGGGCACAGTTCTACCAAAATACTACTGTTGTATTTATCAATACGAGTGAGCGTATTGATAGGGGGCATATTTTTTGGCACACTTAATTAACTACTTATTTAATGCAACTGTTTTGTTTTCATAAACTTATTTTATTTTGATAACTAATTTGGATAGTGTTTTTGTGTGATTCCTCAGTCAACAGATTTAGGTAGACTATTATTACCTACAGGCAAGTTGAATACACAATAAGTTCTATGAGATAGAAATCAGTTTCAGAAAACATTGCTTTCAATTATGAATGCTGGTAACACATTACAACGTAAATTAATATGCACATACCCAGTAGTGGTGCAAATATGAATCCTGTTCCGCAACAAGCTAAGAAACTCCCCAAGGATCCAGGGATCTAATGTAGCGCACCTTGCATTTATAAAACGTATCATATGCAACGTAAAGACACGGCAAAGTAAAACGTATCTTCCACGCCAGAAAGTTTGAATTCCTTGTACAGTGGATGTTACATAGGTCAGTTTGTTCCGTAGCGGCTAAGTAAAGGGGTAAAGTGAGACAATCGTAAAGTTTAATAATAATTACATTCTCAACTCTCCTGGCAGGTTGTGCGCAATAATTAACCGCTCGGAATTACTTAGTCGAAATAATTTAATGTGACGCACGCGAATCGGCCGCAGTTGTGTGTGTCCTTAAGCTGCATTGTAGGATGTGTAAAAAAGCCCTTAGTGACTATGTTTTTGCTTGGAATGCCTTTTAATTCAATACAATTACCATCTACCTAATTAAATAACGGACAGAACTTATCCACTTTTTTTGTGCAGTGAAATATATCAAAGTGATATATATTGTTTTTATTCACGTATTTTGGTTATAGCGTTTTATTATTCTGTTGTATCAGAACTATCATCTTCTATTAGTTCTTTTGTTACAACTTTTGCCATCCCTATAAAGTACGGCAAGGGTTTCACACATGATGCGTACATCGTCAGCGCGTTCTTAATATTTAAAACTGTCATAAACTACGGTTGAGGTGCATTAGCCCTCACCCGTGACACGGGACCTTTCCTTGCATGTTTTGGGAATATATTCCAAGTCCAACTTGTACTGGGAGACTTGTCTCCATGGGGTGAAATGGGAACGCGTGTTCTAGTTGTAATTTACATATGGAATTACAAGCCGGAATAACATGTTTGATAGCCTAGTTCATGAAGGTAAACATCAGCATTTGATAGACCCGTACAAAAATAATTGCACGGTATATCCACATAAAAATCCCGCGCACCATAAGTTTTCATTAAAACCAAATTCTTGTAATTTCTATTCCCAATGCAGGCGGGGAATTGAAATAAAATAAGTCATAGCGTACACCTGCCCGCGACTACGGTGGAGCATTAATATTCTTTATATGCAGTTAAATTTTCGCTACGGGCCCCAAACATCGGGAAGTTTGCAGAAAAATGAAAAATTACCGGTCAGGGAGCGGCGACCGCAGAAACGCCGCATAAGAAACAACTAATGAAAGCTTAGAGCCATTCGCATAAATCTCCCTTACATTTTTAATACCAATATATCCGGCGAGGGGAGCATCCGCCGGGGAAAGAAAATGTGTAGTCGAAAAACAAAGCATTCGCGGACCTCCGCGTTTATATCTTATTTAAATACCACCAGATGTTGTCCGCCTATAAATGTGGATATTTTTTTAATCGGTGCCTTACCAGAGACATAATGGTATCAGCCGATCTGCCGTCAGCTGGTATGTAGATGTACGACGGTTTATTGTGTTCGGTGGCTAATTTAAAACTCCCTCTCGCAGAAGCATTCCCGCGGCGCAGCGCGTCATTTCGACGCGGCCGCTTGATATCTCTTTTGACCCGTATTTTTTATTCGCTTCGTTACCTAAGCTTTTTCGTATCGTATCGAATCTCCGAGAGTCGTGTAGTCTCATTAAAATAATACAGGGCTACTGGATAATCTTATCCGGTGTGTTTCGATCGCAGATTGGGTGCGCGTGCGCCGATAACACCAAGAGTTATTCAGGCGGTGCACGCTCGATACGCTACCACTTTTTAATTCATTTTCCAACGACATCTTCATTATTTGTACAGCACAACAGTAATAAGGGCATATAGAGAGTACCAACGTTTAAGACGTTTGACAAACCTGCCGGCTCGGTGGGTAGCGACGTGCGAAATGCAAATCCCTTATAATATATTCATAAAATTATGTGTTACAACATGTATGACAAAATCTTCCCGTCAAATAATGTAGGTAGTACTAGACAGTGTGTTTTTTATGAAGGGCACCCCATTACCTGGCGTTTGAAAGTGGCTCTTATATCTAAGTCGATAGGGTGAGCTTTGGGGTAATAAAAGGTCGACTTGAAAAGATTTTACGGTCTAAATTTCACACATAATAAAGGGAAGCAATTCTTATGATTATTAGCGTGGAGACTGCGGGAATAATCCTCTGCTGTGACGTCGCTGTGTGACATAAGCCGGAAAATTCTAATAACAATAAAATAAAATTGCTGCCGGTTTGTAAATTTAAAAAAGGCATAGGGATGGAAATTCGTTTTCCGCGCCATGACAACCATTACCGTTACTTTGAATTTACCTTTTAAGAGGATCGTCAATTCAGTTAATGTGTTTATACTTAATCTATAACGAGATATACCTGAATAGGTGCAGTTGCTCTGCAGAAATGTTAATCCACGTATAAAAGATATTGTATAAATCATACCTATCTGGCACCTTTGTTAAGACTCTAAAGGTGTTTAAATCAACGATATTCCTTAGTAATATTTCTGAATGCTATTACTATTAAAATTTCACCTTAAGACTGGTGGAGACCGATTCATTCGTGCCAAAACGTCTGAAGGCAATTTCAGGGGTGGTCTGAATACACACTTTTGTTTTCCATTTCAAAGACCCATTTCAGTCTCCACCACCGCAAGCTCCTTTAAATTATTTTGCCAGTTTTCAGTCGTAAATTTTACGAAGACTTTAATTGTTATTTTAACTGCAAGCTCAACTTCGTGTTCGCAATAGCGGGGGCCGTGAAAATATGTCTTAATTCGCTCGCCCTATGACTTATGTTTCATTGGAATTAAACTGTTTTGTTCTTTGTACTCAGGTACAGACAGATCGTACATTTTCAGATTTATAAAACACCTTTAAGCTGTTCAAATTAGTAGCGAACCGAGTATCTTTGCTTTCCAATCACTCCGAAGAATCGAAATATATGAACGAAGATCTCCTAAGGGTCGTTATTCTAAATAACCCGGAGCTCACTTGATCTCATTGAACAAGTCTCTGAGGGCGTCACATTCAAAATTTAAATATTATTGTTGTTTTTGCAGAGTGCACGGAATTGAAGAGAAATATAATTTTCTCCCCGCGACCCTACCAAACGCAGAAATTACATTTGACTGCCGAGAAAAATGGAAATAAAACACTTTCAATTTATAGTTTTTATTTAGAGCCATTTATGTATGGCGTATAAATGTATATCAGCTAATTACTTACCTTCGGAACATTATTAAATTGCGTAATCAAAATTGATCCTTTTGTTTATGGGTCTCGATCCTTTCAATCATCTATCGACCATTGAGTTTCGGTATCATAATAATTGTCCATAATTATATATTCCCTTGAACGCAGCGCATCGTTTTTATTGTTATTTTATTTATAAAGTAATAATTTTTTCGTCGGACGCAACTCGATCAGGTTTTAAATTTGATTGATCCGATATAAAGATCGATTTAATAATCGAGTGTTCCGCTTGTGTTTTGGTTTTCTCTTGTTTTTGTCGATAAACGGTTTCATAGGATCGATTTAGTTTTGTTTTGATGATTTATTGGTCGCTAATTTTGATGTGATCATTTTTATTACCTTTGATTATAATTAAAATTGATCCTCACCCCATTAGCTTAGCAAGCTGATCAGTATTGTCTATACCTATATGTGATGATATTATATAATTATTGATGAAAATCAAAATAGTTTCTTGGTAGGTTAGTAGGTAGGTATACCGGGACCACCGGGAGCATCTTTTGTTAGACTCTCCTACTCGCAAATCGCGAGATTTTCAGATAAGGTGCAAACTGTCGCGAGCCCTTAATAGCCATCCCTCGCCGAAGGTAATTTATGTCTCATGTGCAAAACCACTATTAACTAAAAGCCTCTTAAATTACACCGTTCGCCATTGATTCAAAATTAATCTCGCAACCGAGGCGCTCTCAAGATTGACGCTTTTTTGTAATAAAAAGGCAGCGTGTATTAGATGCCATGGCCGACAATTTAATATGACAAATCGATAAAAACGACGAAGAATCTCCTAAGTTTAGGGGTTGCTCAACCCAAATTAGTGTAGTGTTGAACCTAAAATGACCTTAATGGTCATTTTAGGTTCGTATCTGTAACATTACAAAATATAGGGAATCCTAGTTTGGAGAGTACATCAATATGTGTAAAAGTCTATAATATAAAATATAAAACATTTACTTCTTTGTTTATTCCTCACATTTGCTTATCGATCACGTCTTGTTACTCCAGAAAACCGTTCACACTTACAATCACAAAACAAATATATGGACTTACCCAGATTATTAAAATTTATTTAGCTTTCAAAGCCAAATTAACTTATTTATGTCAGTGTGACAAAGAAAACGTATTACTAATGGCTCCTAAACCCAAGATGCTCACCGACTGCGCACCATTCAATTTAAAATAACATTGGTAATAATCGATGAGCGAGGCAACGTTTCAATTTACAAGATCACAATCCCAGATAGCTATTGTGCGATACTCATACATTTATCTCGGAGCCTTATTATAATCGTGCGCGCACAAGTTAACTTGTCTCTGTTATCGCCAAGATTTTCGTACGTCGATACGGCGCATGAGCACCGGCCGGCTACCTCTGTGCTCATACGCTCGTATCATTGTAGATTCGTATCGACAGTCAGCAGTTCGTTTAACGCTTTTAGCCTTACTCGTAATTGGTACTTTATCTTTGAACCAACTTGTAATGTTTCGGTGCGGTAATTAAATTTACGAACTAATTATGTTGGTTGGTTTTCTAATATCGTTAAAACCGAGATTGATTTTTGTGTTCGATTACTATTTTAATATACTTACTCCTGATCCAGGATTTGAAATAATGTAATTGTGAATCGGCAGATAGAAAAAAATATAAGTTATGTATGTTCAAATTATAACAATCTATAATTTACAGAATAAATTAAATCACAATACGTACGAAACCAATAGTGGTTAGTGTTACATGGAATCGGCGGGAATAATTATAACGCTAACGGAATTATTAAGCGGAACAGTTCGCTGTGGATTTAACAAGATAGTTGCGGGGCCAACATCGCTGCGCCGAGTCAAGGCGTATTATCTAGGATATAATATCTAGTATAGCTTGTATCATATCGATTATCTATTTACACATCATCTGCATTATCAGCCTTATTGTAAAAGAATATACGTTTCACCAAACCAATTTGTTTAACTACATTTTAATACTAGAATCAGAATCAGAATATTTTTTTATTCATGTAAACCATTAAGTGCAGTGCTTATGGATCGTCAAAAAAAAATACAAAATTCTAAGCTACAACTTTACCACCCGTTTGGAATACCGTTCCTATGGAGAAGAACGGGCAAGAAACTCCATGGTTGCTCTTTTTAAAAAGGTCTTTACATTTTTGAGAAGTACCTACATTGTTATAGGTAGGCAGACTTTAGCAGCTGGTCAAAAAGAAAACGTAATAATCTTAATTATTTAATCTTGAAATTGATGTCACAGTATCTTACTGGCTCACCTGTTAAAACAATGTGGATATTGTCGGCAAAGCTTGACAGCCTATCGCAACAAAATAGTGATCAGGTACTCTGCATTAATAAGCTACATTTCCTTTTTAGTCAGCAAAATGTGTATATATTAATTCATCTAAAACGTTCACATGTTTCAAAGGAACAATGTACTCGTACGATAATTAAATCTTTCAAGTAATGCGATGCAGTAACCGTAGGTGCTAACAACGAGAGTTAATCAGTCTGATCCCCTAACGGCCTCCATTACGTAGACACAGCTAAGGTACCTAATTGAATGAGGGACCAAATTAAATTGAGCAGGCGTGACCTCTTTCTATTCAAATTCGACTCCTGGGTGATGCCTTTACATACGTATGGCTGGATATTAGACGCTTATCGATGGCCAAGATTACACTGATTGAATGCTGGGACCCTGGTTAGTTGGTTGATTAACTAAGCTACGGCGTTCAATGTATGGTTACCTACAGTTGATGAATAAAATGTGATTGTATTATTTAATAAATACAAATTTTACATACATATTAAAAACTACAGATATTTATAAAATCTTCTGAAATGGATTTAATTTGTAACATGAACCAAAAAAAATGTCTACAATATTTAAGATGTTGACGAGTAGGTTATACTGATTAGTTTATATACTGAGAAGCCTTTCATATGTGGACATAATTTGAAATAGTCTGTGTAATCTTTTCTTTAAAGCCTACTGTTTAGCCTCATAAAATATATGAACTCATTTATTGTTGGAGCTTTTATTTTACTTAATTTTACTAGGTATTAAGAAAGCAATAATATTGATTATAGAGCTCGAACGCACCAATATATTAACTTCCGAAACTAATGAAAGCAAAATAGGAAGTTCCTCCCCTAATAATTTCCGTCAGGTTAGGTTTAATTGAAAGTTATGCAAATCTCTCAATTCGACTCCTTCACAATAGTACCGGGATTCCGAATGAGTTAATCCGTGTTTATGCTCCTAATCGGCCCCTTGCTGAAGGCCTTGTTACCGGTTTAGCTCACTGTTAAATTTATACAATGCCTTTTGTGCGCATTATACCATTTATTTAACTTAAAATGTTATTTAAGCAACATTTTACTTTTATTGGATTTTCCTCTTATACACAATTATGCTTTTTCTTGATCGCATATAATGCCTGAACAAGGAAAAATGCACAATAAATAATTATGTTTCTTGTTACAGCTGAACTGAAAATGGATGTACTGAGAGAACGAGAAGTCAAAGATAATTTGGAGAGACAACTACTTGACGAGCAGAAAATGAGAGGTGAGTACTTTTATAGATTTACTAACTGTTACCCGCGACTTCGTCCGCGTGGTATTTAACAAAGTCACAACCGTTAGCAATAGCCCGCTCGCGCGTTCTGATTACTAAAATGACTATTAAAAAATAGGGGTTGGTGATAGAAGGGTGAAAATTTAGGGCTGTAGGTATTTTTTAAAGCCACATTAAAAAAAAATTGTCCAAAAAATGAAAAATAAATGTTAGGGGTGGACAACCCTTATCACTAAGGTGTATGAAAAACAGATAGTAGCCGATTCTCAGACCTACTGAATATGCAAATAAAATTTCATAAAAATCGGTCAAGCCGTTTCGGAGGAGTATGGTAACTAACATTGTGACACGAGAATTGTATATATATAGAGATATAAATTACGGACATTTCCCGGCCAAGTAATTCTAGGTTATGAAAAAGGAATGTACGTATTCAATCATAAATATTCCTTAACAATGCAGTTTCATCAAGAACGAATAAACGTGTAATTTCGAAGCACTCATAAATTTCGTATCAACGGATTGCTCTGCTTTCACTGTGATAATTAACAATAGATCTCGTTACAGGAGCATTGTATTCCTCCATGCTACGTTATTTATTTCCGACATTAAAACTATTATATTCTCATATTATTACACGCCTCGTGGCTTATGTTGCCAATTTTCTTTTCGTGCCAGCTTTTCACACACTACGTCCTCGCACCGACTCTTATTGTTAATGTTATCTATTTGTTTTTCTTCATTCCCTAGAACGGTGCTCGCGTGTTCCACGTTTTATTTGATTTATAGGTTCAATGATAGTTTTATGGGTTCCTTTGACGTCTATATAATCACTGTAATTATGCAATTTATTAAGACAATTTTGCACCGCTACTTTGAAGGCTTATATTCGAATGTCATTTAATCAAGTGGCACTTATTGCTTTGGGTCAAAACTACCATAATTGGAAAATGATTCCTAGCCTTACCTTGGAAACCATTATGCATACTATAAATCATGTCTCCCACAAACCAATAGACTTCATTATGGTTATTTACAATATCCCGAGAGTGTCGTACGATTCGCGTCCAAATAAATTGGAAAGGTTAATTCGAACAAAACATTATAGGAAGGTACCACCCTTTCTTCTGCAATACGACATTGTAACAGCAAGCAAAAAGAAAATCGACAGAATGGAGGTAACCTTTGTACAAATGTCAAACGACATAGCGTGAACTGACGCCTTGAGACAAAGGGTTTAATTCTATTTAGACGATATGACGAGCCATATTGAACTTTACAGTTTCAATAACAATGTTTTAAGTCATATGGTCACGAATGCTCAGAACAATTTACATGTCACAGACTATATAAAGGTGCCATAGAGGGCCGTAGATACTTTATCAAAGTAGACATTTCTCTTGTGTGAATGTAATATAAATTTAAATGTTAATAAAGGGACGACAGGTCGCTGTGAGCTTGTCGCTACGTATAATGAATATAATTATTGACTCTGAAACACGTATTGTAATTATATGACTGCTATATGTGCACTGCAATATTGTAAGTAACAATTTGTCAGTGCTCATAAAACTAAGGCTCAACTAGTGTAAATTAAACGGTGTTTATAGCAGCCGTTTAATCGCTGTTAATGGATTTTCTAGAGTATTTGGCGATCTTCGATCTAGTTTAAAAGCTTTTTGACAACTTATCTGCTCGTGCTAACAGCTTTATCGACGGTTCTTCCGTTTTATAATCCGAGAAATCGCTTTTGTGTTGGATTTTCACCTTTATTATCAGACTCAATAATCATTTTGTAAAAAATGTTTATTTCGCTAATTTATAGTAAAAACCAGCCTTAGACTTTTTACCTAACAATTGTTATGGTCGAAGTCAGGGAAAGTAGTTTTTTATTTATTGCCAGATTTGTTAAGAATGGCAAGGTTACATTTTTAAATTCGTAGTAAGTATTAAAAGCGTGTATAGGATTGAATATGCCTACCATAGTGTTTGTGAGTGTGTGCGGGAACAAAGAGGGAAAAGGAGGCTCCATACATAATTCACACGGTGAACGAACTCGATTGCGACATGAGCAATACTGTTAATTGCCAAAAACCAATCATCAGATAGCGGGCAGCGCGTCCGCGCGGTGAAATACAACTTTGGTTACAAAAGCCCACAAAACCGACACGGGTCCATGAAACTGAGATGAATAGTTGCGTATACGGTCAAGGTATTTTTTCATCGTTACGGTACACTGTTCGGTATCATTGGGTTCAATTTTAATTTCGTGTAAGTATACTTCGGAAATAACGCTGCGTGCGAATATTTTTTTACCAAAACTTTATTAAATATTCTTTTTTTATTTAGGCCAAAAAACTACTTATGAATAGTTTGAATCTAAACGTTATTTGACTGAGAAGAACCGGGAAAAAAAGTGATATGGTATTCCTTTGGTATTTAGTATTCCTTTAGAGGGCGTCACTTAGTAATTCTAAACGCGCTGTCTATCCTTATCCCTATCCTTATTCTTTTTAAATATCATTGCTTTCAAACTGCGATGAAAAGCTACAAAATGTGCGGAAAGTGGGCGGACCAATCTAAGCTAAGAGATCCGCATCTAAACACGACTCAAGGAGTATAGTCGTCGTTCTATTGAATCAAATTCAAGCAGCAAACAAATGAAATATGTATGACTTTATCTACACGATTTCCCATTCATACGGTATGTGATCTAAACATGTTGGGCTTCTAGCTAACCTAGCTACAGAGATCCAATAACAATCAATCAGAGAGGTAGATAGTATGCCATGAAAATTGGATGGGAGCCGACCGGCCCAATCAACCTTCGCGGGCTGCGGTCATTCATAATAGATATCGTATTGAATAGTCTAGTATCGTATCCGAATCTAGCGCGTTCATAATATATTCCGTTTTATTAATTAAAACACTGATCAGTTTAATTAATTTACTATGTTTTATGGTATTAAGTAATTATGATACTTTATTCCTGACGATAGGTACTATACATTGCTACATTGCTTAGTTACGTATGGTAATAGATAGTGTTTCCATGAAAACCTTAGTCAGTCGTTCTGATTTATGAATTTATAATTGAGTCGGATTGCATGTCGTCTAAAAGGGACCCTCTAAGGGTGCCTTTCTTCATTATCTAAGGATGTTATGAGTCGAAGAGAATTGGACTATTGCACAGTTTTCGCCCTATGATTTTGAGGCGTTCCGGTCATGACTTAACCTTTTGTGAAGACAGGGACGGAATTAGAAATTCATTATTTATTTGTCGAGTTCCAGTGAAAATATTTTTTATCTCACATACATAACCTCCATATTATTACTAGATAGTTATCTCTATGTGGAGTTTAAGAGTGCGTATGCGATATATTCTACAAGTGACTTTGATTATGACCTTGATTATATTGCCTGTCTACAAATAAATAGAAAAAAGGTTAAATACTTTGAAGGATTTAAAGTAATGTAAATCAAGGCAAAAAGTATTGTGCAATATTAAACTTTTATCACACATCTAAATCCAGCCCCGTCTCGCTCCACCCATACATTTGAAACAAGTGAAGGAGTTGGTATAATTCTCATTGTGTTCGAGATTGAGTAATTAAATAACATGTAGGCCTCACATCACGGGGTGCCTTGAGAGGGTTCGCTGTGGAAATGTTACGCCAATTATGCGTACATTATGTTTGGAATGGAGGGTTATCGGTGCCTGCCTCGTTTCCACCTCGGAATGAGGAATTCGATATTGTACGGAGAAACTTCCGTTTCCTTGGCCCACGTTTTAGGTACGTACGTCGTATCTTATATGATACACGGAAAACTTGTTTAAGTCACTTTGGGGTCATTGTATTACAGTCAAAGATGTATCATAGCTATATTCGCTATACCTTAGCTAATACTTTTATTGGTCTACTTTTTGTGCATTTTATTTAACTGGGTCCGCACCACAGATCACGAGAGATATGCCGTGCGGTTCAAAATGTATGGGAACTCGCTGTCTCCGTTTTGTTCCCCACCACTCGCCACAAAACACATGCAATTACATAAAACCAACCAATACGAAGTCTCACACACACACGCGTGCCAATAATTCGGTGCGTGCTGCGTCGTCGCCGCTTACAGCGGCCGTACCACGCGACGCACCAGTTTATTCAAAGTATCGTTAGACGATCTATCCATTGCCTCGTACATTCACTCAGTAGCGAACATAGGTGGTACTTAAAGAGCCATGTATTTTGTACAAAAATAAAAAAGTCGTTGTGCTACATGAAAACTAAAATAACATAATAAAGGCATTAAATATTTTTTGATTTGTTGTTTTTAATGATTTTAAAGACGAATAAATAAAATACTTAATACTGGCTGGTGAAATGAGATTCCATCTTTCGCGTAGTTCACTTTGCTGCTAGTATTTTAGCACACAACCACGGAATAACACGGCATTTTAAAAAAAAGTTAGAGCTCCGATACCGACGTGCAGTTGCAGTCGACTGACGGCGAAAACTCTATGTTAGCGTAATTTTGGCTAAAGGTGAGCGCAAGCCCACCGCTTTCATAACATATCTCCTCTAATATATCTGTGGTCCGCACGTTATCAGCAAGATCTCATACACATTTCTAGTATTTTGGGTAGAACTAGTATTTTGGGTGGTACCTTATTATACTGCGTTGTATATCTAGCATTTAATTGAATCATAACACAAATATTTTGGGTATCTACTTTCTATTCGACAGTACGTAAATGTTATATACATAATTGGCATAAATTCGGCGATCTATTAGCAAACGTCGATTCGGCCGTCATTCAGCCCTCGCTAACATTATCGCAGGCGGACAGTCGAGTGATCAAATTCAAATGAAATCGTCCAACAGCCGGACAATCGTATCAACATACGTCAGTAGTCAGTCAATCTATCACCGAACGCTGTGCGGGCCCACCCCAATGATTGTATTAGTTCGCACACAATTTCAATGTTTAGGTACCTAGTTGTGCCAATTATGCGATGATTCCGAAATGATATTTATTACATTATGTTTTTACTTATTAACGGATTATTTTTAAATTAAAATATATATGTTATATATATAAACGCAATTAAATAAAACTTAAAGTGACGGATAGGATATTCGATCTCAATGAATCAGAATCAGAATATTTTTTATTCACGGAGACCATTAAGTACAGTACTTACGAATCGTCAAAAGTTACAAAATACTTTGCTACTACTTTACCACCCCTTCGGAATACCATTCCTATGGAGAAGAACGGGCAAGAAACTCCATGGTTGCTCTTTTTTTTAAAAGATCTTTTACATTTTTGAGCAATACATTGTTATAGGTATGTGAGAACAATGTAGGAATGAAAACACTTCAGAAAAAATGACTATTAATCCCTATAGGTACCTACTAATACAATTTCCTTTAATTCAGCTATTCTGTGTACGCTCTTGATAGATACAATCTGTGCTGCCGAATTCGACGTCAGTGCTATTGCACAGCGATGGACGGTTGCTACCCATTACAGGACGCTTGCAATCCGATTGTGTGGACTAACTATGTTTGAGTACTAGGATTGACAGATGATCGGAATATGCATGATGACTGAACTACAAAATGGACAATGAAATCATGGTCACTTATTTCACGGAATAATTATCTTGTCTAAATGATATTTCAACGGCCATATTTTTTCATGTATACTTTAGGGAAATATAATTCAATAGCTCAAGAAAAAAAACTAATAAGTTACCATAATAAAAACCGATTGATATAAGCTCATTGGAAAGGAATGCGTAAATGAAGACGCAGTTCTCATAAATACTACTTCGCGCGCAGATGCCAGTGGGAAGAGATGAAAAAATTTGGAATACACGGTAAATCCTGACCGCGGCAGTACGTGCGACCTCGCACAGAATGTCGGGCAGATACGAGCCGTGTACGGAATTCAATTACCAGAACTTCCAGCCACTTTTTAGGGTTCCGTTTAAAAGACAATTTAAAAAAATATATTTGGAATTATGTCTTAGTGACAAGAACCGTGTAAGCGAACAAAGCTCTTTCAATAAATTACTATTCTTGAGAACATATTAATTGCTTACCAAAAGAAATATATGACTCCACTCGATTGCGTATAAAAGCATAAGAAACTAGTGTTTAATTGTCTCTTTCAGTAGTTTTAATATTCGCAATGTCGACTACTTTACGTTTAAAGGTATTGACTTGTGTAAAACCTTTCGTCTAATTGGAATATATAGAAAATGTATTTCTACCACAAGTAAACTGTTATAAATTCGTGGTGATTTCAGTGTGTTTATGACACCCTTATTATACAGAACCACAGTGCCTCGGACCGCACTTGGCAATTTTTGTAATTGTGAGGTCTGCAGCCAAGTTCGGCGCTAGGAACTTTTTCCGGCTATCGTCGGGTAAATATTTACACTCGAACGTTGCTTCAGTGGTTACGTTCCGTTTTTTTTGAGGCTCGTTTGTGGCCAAGGAATAATTGTTTCAATCTGTTCCCCCATTCGCGTTCATTAATAAGTTCCGTTTCATGATAAACTTTAATTTTAGTGGATGTGTGGTTTGTGTTATTTCAGAAAATGTTGTTGCAAGACTTTGCTATTGTTTTTATTTTGACAGTAGAGTCGTTGAAGTGATATTATTAATCTGAAAGGAACTCTTAACACGATGCAATAGGTTATCTTTATGTGCATTTATGGCTTTTGACGCAGTTTCATCCCTTTTTTTATATGAAATAGAATAGTCTTCGGTAGGCATCAGATATTTCCACCCATCTACTTTAATTCCTCGCCATACTTGTCTGTTCTTATTACTGGCGTGGTATCTACTACGTGACATATTTCCTGATTCCCTGGTACCCTAGAATGCAGGACACGTCTTTGGGTCTAGCGAGGGGCTTTTATTACAACATTCACTATGGTATCCTTGTAAGTACAATCTATCAATTTTCCTTTTTGATTACCATAGATTAGTTTCAGCATAGCACTTATAAATGGTGTAAGTAGCTTAACAAAATTCAATTAAAAAGAGACATAATGCTCACAAACACTAAGTCCAGAATCAATTAGTACATCGGTGTTCGTGAAATGAAGCGCAGTATAGGCTCCGCAGGCGTGGAAGTAATGCAAATGATTAGATTTCGCCGACTGAACAGACCGACCAACTCGTGCTACCAATTCAAATCATAACACAAAACAGATAAGGTAGAAATTGTGAGTATATTGAGAATCTAATACTACCTATAGCTTCATTATACTCGTAAAAGGTAGGACCAATAATACTTAAACGTTCATCTGATAGACTGGAAACTGTTACTCTAGTTATTATTCAGTAGAAGTGTTTTATTTCATTACTACATTATTTGACAGCCTAATTAGCGCAGTTGGTAGTGACCCTAGTTTCTGTGCCGAGGGTCCCGGGTTCGAATCCTGGTAGGGACACCCTTTGTGTGATGATCACGAATGTTTGTACCCAAGTCATAAGTACTATATACTTGGTTCGCCGTCAGTTCATTATACGGTAACTATTATAAAAGCGTTGCTTAGTGTGTGGGACCGTATAGTTCGTGTGTTCGTCTGGCGATATTTATTTAGTTGTTACGACAACGATATATGCACATACAAACTGCGTTTAAGTAGTAATGAGGGTTTACTCGCCCAGTTTGTACTCGAAAGCGCTGTAAGGCAAATAAAGAGTGACTCGGTTTGTACGGAAAGCACAGTTCACACATTTCACAGCTAAGTAGAATACGATGTTTGGCTCGTGCCGAGGTGGCGATGGACCACAGATTGACTACCTTTTAAGTACTAATCCTATGTCCTCTCCTTATCTGGGATACTATGGGCATGTTTGCGCATAAAACTTCTTTAATTCCTTCGTTGCCAATGGCATCAGGTTTACGTATATACCACAGCGCATTTAAATGTTGTGTTCAATTAAGTATTACAAAGATTGAGAATCATAGTATTCAATACCACTGTGGCGCAAACTAACCAACGTCAATGGGCTAAGGGCGATCCTTGTTACACTGATTTGTTTTGATGGGTGATTGTTGTAATTTATGAAAGAGTATTTTTTTATAATTTTATGCCGCTAACTGCAAATCAAAAAAAAAAAAAACATTTGATCAAGTTTTGGAATAAATTAATGAACTCATATTAACACTATTATAAGAGATATTCCAAAAAAATATCCTGTAATCAAATGATAACCACAGACTTGTTTAGAAGTTCAGACGTAACGTTGCCAATGCACTTATAGGAGTAAATGGTCCGGCATAGCCTAAGAAGTTCTGTACAGAGTTTATTATACATAGGTGTGCGGGAGTGCGTGCGTGTTTACATGCTAGATCAGAGTTTTTTTAGGTTTCACTTATAGCGCACGCCGTGCGTTGTCTGAATATTCTAACAAGTCTGTGATGATAACAGGTATTTCTCGTAGACACGCCCCACGCAATGAGGATTGCGGATTCAAGTGCAAATTAAAACATTGCAAACTATTCACAGTTAGGCAAATTAAAACAGCACAAACTATCCTGCGATAGGCGTTTTATAATCTAGAAAATAGCAGTCCAGCACACGACGTGTAATTTAACAAACCGTCAACATTCGTAGCGAAATAACGAAACGGAGAACTGACGAAGGTTTCGCAATGCGAGCAACCTTATAATTATCACCACTGTAATTATAAACTTGTAGCACATCCATACAAGAACGAGGCTAATCAAGGCCCTATTCAGGTTCATTATATCCAAGAGGGAAGCGATAAATATAACGCCCTAATAAAATCTCGTACAACATAAGAAATAATAATAAAATATTACAAGACCCCCAAGATTTTGTCTAATTAATTTTGTATATACTACGCACTGTGGGGCTGCGATGTCTTGGGACTAACATACAATGAGTCCGGAAAACCGAAGGCGAGGTGGTAACAAGATCCACGAACGAGCTAAATTAGAATTTATGATTGTATGTGAAATTGTTAGAACCGGTTTCAATGTATATTATAATGTTTCGCTGTAACAAGACGGGAGTTGAAACGAAGTTTAGCAGATCCGCGAAATACCTACCTAATGAACTTTGTAATTAGTGTATTGTCTTCGTAGTGAATAACGAACGTCGCATCAAACGTAAGCTATTGTTTGAAATTAATTATATATTGATTTTATATCCGGAAAATACATAAATATATCCATTCAGTTTATTATTGACTTGTGTACATCTTTTTTGCTTAATATTAAAAATTATATTATTTACAAAAACTAAATATGTCGCCTGGCAGCTGGTATCTCGAGCAGAATGTTAATTCAGTGTGAAACTATAATGTGTTTTTACAAAATATAATTTGTGTGCATTCAAATAACATAGTCAAACTTGTTTACCGAATGCACTCGTGATGGACAGCTTATCTGTGACATTTATTTGCGACGCTAATGTCAGATATTTGAAAATATCAAGTGGTACGAAGTGTCGCGACAGTGGAGCCCAGTCGTGTCGGACACGCCACGAGTGTCGATTAGACTACATGTGAGCGCACGCGTCGTGTGCTGCTCATGGCGGCTCCGTAACACGATCTTACTAATGTCACTATTCAATGTTATTATTATTTTAGCAATGATCGCGATTAGCAGACATCTTATGACGTAATTGCTTCATGGATTACAATTGTAAAAAGTTTATAATAAGTGCAATCTTTTTATTTTACTTTAATACATCGTGCTATGTCTGGCAGCTCTTATCTGATTATTACTTTACGTTAGTAGTAGTAGTAATTACTTAAATACTAGCTCCCAAATTTATACACAGTTTTCGTCCATTTACAATGTAAAGTGTTTTCTATTACCGTCGCAAATTGGCTTAAGCTTTTAGTAGATACAATAACGCAGTAGGTATTCATCGATAAAATCAGTCACGAAACAATTATCAAATAACTAACGTAAATAACTTAAAAATTCACAACACACTTAGTGCAAATGAACGAATTTAACAAAATGTGTGCTACAATTTCCAAATTGCCCACTGGAGCGCATGAACTAGTGAGGCGAAGTTGCGTGTTAGCGCCAGACCACTGGGAGTTAGAACTCTGTTCAGAACTGGCGGCCAGCGACATCGGAATGAGTCAGCCGGCCACCGGGCGGAGGTAATGTGCCCACTGCCCACCCGCGCGACCGGGACCGCGACCCAACGCCGACTATGACGAAACATTGCCGAGCTGCGTAAACATTGCATTTAGTCAATATAATGTGATATGTCTACCCCTCGCTACTTAGTGACCTTTTCAGAAGGTTCTAGATTTTTAA
Organism: Pheosia gnoma; assembly: GCA_905404115.1. Classification (NCBI taxonomy): domain Eukaryota; kingdom Metazoa; phylum Arthropoda; class Insecta; order Lepidoptera; family Notodontidae; genus Pheosia; species Pheosia gnoma. The sequence goes on from FR989901.1 coordinate 5,895,650, forward strand.
ATCCTAGCAAATTAACTTTTATTAAATAGTAATTTTGACTGGTTAATTTAATTCGATAAAGGAGTGTAGCAAAGAGCAAACCTGAGATAAATAGCAATGTTATTTACATTGCTATTTATTTAAATCATATATTATTTAAATCAAAATAATGCTAATCGTCGAGAATCGGCCTGCCGCGGCCGTCCCCTCGTAAATCCGATTCACTGCAATAACAACATCAAGTGGATTTATAATTATCGGAAGAGCGTTTAAGTCGCGTTTTAATTATAGAAACAAACAGAAACAGGAATCTCCAGTGTCTTAGCGGAGTTACGAAGTGAGTCGAGAGTTTAATTCCAAACTCTTTGTTGCGGAAATAATTTTCTTGCAGCAGGGGCGAACTCGGATGATTTAGTAGCACGAGGGTAATAGAATTCCTGCTGTCACAATCGTAAATATAAATCGTGTCGGTAACGGAATCAAGTTCACTGCGTTCATTTAAAAATGAAAAAAAAAACACTGTAAACCCGTACTTACATTAGTATGTTTTTTATAGAATCCCATTAGCCATATAAGATTATCGCTATTAAGTAACAGCAATTATCTAATTTGTAGATATACCATGCAATTATTGTATAATTATATAGATACCATTAATAACAAATTACTGAAGTTATTAGAAGCTGCTAATGGAATTAAAGGCGGCATCCCCTTTATGTTTGCTATGCAAGCGCAACCACCTATGCTAGCTTTTTAACTTTGGAAAACTCTTATCAAAGATAGGCAAATTATTTTGCGCAAGTTTAAAAGGAATTGCCTCACTCACTCCTATTTGTCGGCGCGGCACTCGCCCTTACGTGGGAAATTCAATAATAATTGAACTTGGTGCCCGGCGGACCGCATCCGGTGTCTCGGGGAAATCGCTTATTGATCACAAATTTTACGCTGAACTAAACGTTGCTGGTCTTAGAGCAATCAATGGATCTCGTGTTTACATTTTGTTCCTATAATAAACTCTACTTAGTACACTAGTGACAGAAATAATCTTATTTGGAACTATTTTCAGCCTACGTTGTTGTTGCATAATAAATTAGTATTTAGATACGCTAAGAACGTAATGGCAATAGGTGTTACGATTTTAATCTGTCATTCGAAACGGAAGATACAAACCCATTAACATACGACTCGCAAACACGTAAAGTATGCGTTTACTTATCGCGAAACGCAATTAAAATCGATACGTCTGCAATCGGAGAAGTTGTTCGATTCAAAGAACATGGTATCGATCCATTCGATGCACGAACGATTGTAACGATTGTCGATTGCGGACTAATAAATTGTTTACGTTGGCCGCTGTGCGATCATTAAGATCTTTGTTTAGTATGCGACCACACACGAGTAGCAGACGTCGACGAAGCCATACGCCGATTTGATTGCAGGATATTGTAGTAATGTTCCTGCTAATATCATATTTACTGGCGCAGTTCGTTTTAGTGACAAAAATAGACTTCCGGCATTATGTTGTTATTTTTTTTATACAGTTTGATTCATCTTCAACAGCTCCGATGACACTATTCTAGTACTTATTACATTGAGGTATTATTAAATATACGGTTAAACGTTAAATAATTTCGACGAGAATAAATAGTTCCTTTTTTTTAAATTTCCAGTATTATTTCAAAAATCGAATTAAATTTTCCCGGTCTTTTTTTACTATTATTGCCAGATCATTATATAGCTACTTTGAAACAGCAACAAGCAGACAGTAAATGCTGGATTGCGGTTGGTTTATCGACTTATTGCTTTTTATCGCGGATTCATTTGTTTATCTTCTACAATTTGTTATTGCGCTTCCATAACTGTCTGTGATTGTTTGTTTGATTTCGATTCTCGAGTAGCACTCATCAACGATAGAGTTTGGATGTAAAGTTTGTTTATTCTACATGAAAATAGAAATAAATGTTGTGTGTTAAACTGTACTCGTTAGGACTTAATTCTTAATGATTTCGGTGTTTTGTAATGATAATATACAAACAAAATTGAATTTAGCAAATGAAATGAAATAAAGCTTACTAGTAAAATGTTAGATGTCAGATATATATGGAATAAACATACGCCTAAACATTATTCAAATAGTTGAAACTTTCAACTAAGTCCATAATTTTCCAAACATCGTGCGCCAAACTGGCAAAGCGATACGCGCGTGTAATTTAATTTTTTCGCCCATCAGACAATATTTCGTCGAAAATGAATTATCTGGTGCCCTTTCGGTGTAAGTACGACGCGCACGCGTCTGCTATAATCAAATGACGAGAGCCGAAATTGATTCGTGCAAACCTGACCCCGGTCATTTATTGCCCACCAGATGGCGATGCACAATTACAATATTTTACAATAGCTGATAAATAATATGCTATATACAGACGTTTATTATTATGTAGTTGTGACTTCATTATTATGATAGTTTTCCATTTTGTTATTTAAATGATGTACACGGAAGGTAAAATGATCGGTTTCCACATAACATACCCAGCAATCATCATGCTCCTAGCTTTTTTCCCATTTGTTTATTGTATTAGAATCGCTTCCAGTCTACCCTGATATGACCAGTCAGCCAGAGCCAGACTGATTTTTATATTTATATAAAGTGATTACCTATATTTACACTGATTGATTACTATCGCTCGGTACTATCCCGGTAACCTCAGGGTAAGACCATTTTTCAGAATATATTCTTAGTATTTTTTTTAATAATGACCCAGTTATTTTTTTTGTAGTTTGAGTACTGTTTGTTTGCTGTTTTTAGAAACTCTTATTATATATTCCATGTGCATCGTGATACTAACGGTGAATATATGTAAATTATTCTGGAAATCAAATTAATTAAAATTTGTGCCGCGTCAGCTTCGTCATACATAAGCGGCGTAAAATTAGGTATACAATTATTTATTTTACTATCAGCCTTGTAAACTCAAAGCACTTTATTTGATAGTGCTAAAATACATGCATCTAGAAGATTTCATGACGTCACTACATAGCAATACCTATAATATTATTATCGAAAAACACTACCAAAACAACGCAAAGATTTATTGATGACGACTTACATACTTCATCTATCACCTGATCTCCGTTTGATCACAATCTAGCCCGCTCACCAGCAATAGCGCACACCATTTAATTTAATAAACTGTCAAAAAGCTGCCAGCACCTGTTAGTGGGTACAAATGGACCGTACATATGTTTTCCGCCTTGGTTTCCCGCCAGGGGGCGCCCCGGCTCGCACCCCCGTGATGAATTCACCTTTTATTTTGCCCCACTTGACTCAATTGAGAGTGATTTTTGAGCGCGAATGGGCAGCCTGCGTAATTTGCCACTGACAGGCAGAAATGCGCATTGAAAGCTATAAAAGGTTCAGACTAAACTCAATCAAGGCCGTTCTCCTGTTTTACTGATATTGTGTAATAAAATAATGTTGTTGTTTTGTGTTTGTTTACGAACGAAAATGAATTGGATGTTGCAATAGAAAAATTAAAACAAAACATGGGTCATTGCATTACCACTTACCCGTATGTACAAGTGAGTAACAATTTGATAAGGTAATAAAATTACTACTTATCTGTACGTACAGATATAAAATTATTAACGAAATACGAAACAAAATAAATACTTTTTTTTAGCATACGTATGCTTCTCCAATTATTTTTATTTTGGACTCTATACTGAACTCTTGATATTAAGTTTAAAGCATGTTATAACATTATCGTTGTACGAAACCAAACAAGTTTCATGGACAAAGTTTCCGTGGGTAATATTCCATAGCAGACTGCGAAATCTTAGCCAACCGTTGGGCAGTGCCCCTCACAAATAGTTAGTAGACAATAAATTATTTAATAACCCCTCGGATCCGAGGTTCCGACCTGCGCACATAATCTGCCAGTACATTGAGAATTACCACTTTAGGAACAATTAATACATTCGTGATTTGTTACAAGGTAGTTGCAGGTACTTAATACAATCCTATTCGAAATGATCAGGGCTCTAAATAAATTTTAGCTTCGATTTATACTGATTTTATTTTATTAATGTGTCCATTGTTAATTGTTTGGTATATAATTACTTTACAAAACTACACAAAGCCACCAAATATCTGTTGATAGTTTGAAACGGTCTACGTTGAGTATTGGATTATATTCATCTAATTCCTCCAAGCTCTCGTGTTTCAAAGCTTGGTGGAGTTTCATCTGTAATTATTCAACCCAACTGACCGGTGGCGGCACCCCGGTCACGGTGACCGGTGTCAGGTTATTTCTAAGCAGTTGGTTATTCATCGGCTAAAACTAAAGGTGTACGTCTACTCGCTTACCTCGTAAATTTAAATATGGCAACGTTTCTCTTCTTAAAGTGATCTAATCCAGACTATTAATATTGATGTGATACAGTCGTTTTCACATGGCGTAGGTACAAACTGTTATTGATTCCCATCGCCATCTATCTCTATTATATGGAACTGCGAGTAATCAAAGCAGCAAAATAATTTCAGCTAATACAACATTAATTCATACCATATTTATATTATTTATGAGAATTTATAAATTACTAAATACAGGATTTGGTAATAAAAAGATCAAGAAGACTGGATGAGACCACAGGCGGCCCATTATCAGGCGCTGAGCATTCCCTCACAAATGACTATATATTGTACTAGCTGCGCCCTGCGGTGTTACCCGCGCAAAAAATCATGTCGATCCTTTGCTCTATGAAAAATTGAAACAAATCTATCCCACGGGAACAATACATTTTACCGGGATAATAAGTAGCCTATGTGCTATTCCAGACTATAATCTATATCTGTGCCAAATTTTATCCAGATCCGTTCAGCCGTTCTGGCGTGATTGAGTAACAAACATCCATCCATCCATCCAAACTTTCACATTTATAATATTAGTATAGATTGACCCAAGGGGGCAGCTACATATTGTCATAGATATATACTGCGCACAATAGTTTTGCTATGCGCAGTACTATATAACGTTTGGTAAAGTTATAAAACGTCTATAAATTTGGGGGTTAATCTGTATACCAAGCAATCCGATATTGGCGGCATCTCCAATTACCTGCTGACGGAAACTTGGTCCATACAATGATGGAGACGAGACACTTTAGTTCTGCAACTTGTGACGTCTAAGCTGTCGGTAATTAAGCAGTAGTTTGTAGGACTTCCATAAGCACTTGTACACACCGTGGGTTAATATTGGCTTAGTTTTCTGAAAAGCTATACCGGTATACCGGTCAAATAAAATATCTAACAATTATCTTTATGAGAACGATACAGTAAAATAAAATATCTTCCATTTTCTATCATATCCATGTATCCATCCATATCCATTCGATCATATTTTATTAAGCGGATAACGGTGCTAGTTGCGTAATTTTCCATATATTATTATTTAGTTTGTATTACGCAATTGTTTGTTCCCGAACAAATAAAAATAAAAATATAATTTCCATTCAAAATTATTTATCGTATTCATATATTTGGTTAGATTTGGTTTATGTAAAGAAAAAAATAGTTGTTTTTATATGATAATTTATTTAATTTCTACTTAACATTGTTCTCAATGCGTATATACTCATAGATGTCTATCTCAAAAGCTTTAATTTTCCCCTGAACAAAATGCGAGAAGGGGTGTCCCATTTGATGTCCAGGGTCGATGAAGTTCGAACGCTTTATTACTGTGTCCGGCTTTAAGTGGGTGTAAAGTTTCAACACCCTTTGATTTACTGCTGCGCGGAGAGGTGTGCGACGGAACGAGCCGAATTCGTTTGAATTTTTTCATTGTTTTATTTCCTATATGTTTTTGTTCTACACCACCCGCACAGAGTAGACTGTGACCTTTATTCCAAACACACAAATTGAATGTACTGCGATATTAAATTACCCTAAATGGCCTAACAAGAGAACATCAGGGACAATGCTAACCGCATAATGGCCGAAGCAATTATTACACTAATACCTTAAAGGACCACTTTAATCCCCTAATCGGAAGCCAAACTAACGTGGTGCCGTCCCGCATAGAAATATCTTAAATTGGGAACACGGTCCGGCGGGCAGACCATAAAACATCTTAATGAGTGGAGCCAGCAGCTGTGGACCCCCATATTGCCGCTCTCATATCCATGCAAACTACCGCCGACGACGTCTTAGCGGCCTTACTTTCCTCCTCCTTGTTTACAAGTCGACAACTAATTTGCTGCAATATGTGCACAGGACAACATTACGGGCGCTATCTCCTCCGTGCGTGGCTTGCATACATTTCCTTCCTCACCACAACAAGGTTCCACTACGTTGTTCCACGATGTGACCCTTCACTCAACCCTCCTATATTCAAATGCGGCCCGGACCGGCCATTTGGACGCGGATTTGTTATAAGATTAAAGGAAGATTTCACTTGTGAAACAATATGGCAACCGATTTACATATTTCGTTTCCTTATTAGTTTCGGGATATTTGTTTTGGGGCTGCTGAATTTACATCCACTGACCGATTAAATGGCCCTTAGGCGTCTTTAATGGGGGTACCGCGTGGTCGTTGTTGGGCCTAGCAAATGTGTGCTTATGCGTAATTGAATATTTTATGGGCTGGACCAAATTTAGTGCGGACACTTTATTGATTTCTCATAGCTATAAACTCTTCTTCACAGGATTCTTATAACAGGCTCATAGTGCGCGCACCCAATGCTCGCAAATGCGTTTAAAAATTATATAAGCACGGCTGAAAGACGGTAGGGCTTGATGTAATTCGTTGCACAGAAATTCATTCAATATTATCGAGCGTCTAAAACAAATCTCTCTTGCCACCTGCATTATGAAAAAGTTTATATTTAAAAAAATACCTTCATTCCCTCTCAGATTTTGCCTTTTCAGTTCGCGAGTGTGTTTATCGTTTGCATTTATCTGTTGACTGTTTTTATTCCGCGGTTGACATTGCCCTCTGTTTCAACAAACTTCCTGACGACGTTTCTTTCATTCGCTGTACAAGTGGTCGCGTTGCATTACCCCCATTCACGTCGAGATAGCTTCACTTAGTTGCCTCTTTTTCAGTGTGGACGGGTTAATTTCTGCATCTTTATTATTCGAGTGGCATGTGTATGGGTGCAGTCTAGTCTGTCTGGTAGCTTAGATTGTGTGGCGGAAAGCAAACTTGAATTGTTGGGTCGCCGCGTGGAGGTAATGAACGCACGGGTGGGACATACAGAGCTGCTGGAGGCGTCTGGTTCGAGCGAGAGGCACCGCTCAATGCAGTGGGGGCTCGGGGGCGGCGGGGGTGGAGGGAGGGTGCAACGCGTCCTGTATGCACAGCACCGCTTCCGCATTCGTTAATGCAAAAGCGAGCACAGACTTCAGGTGTACATTTTCAGCGCTTGTGTGCTTTATACTGTATGCTAAGGCGCTCGTCTTTGTGCAATGCTCAACCTTTATTATTACATTTTATCTTCTCTGCACTTCAATGCGCTCTTGAGACGCTAAGCTCGAGTAATAATATATCAAATTAATCTTAACAAGTTTCTACATGCAGAATGAAATCGAGTCGAACGCTCCGTTGTTTGCTCTTATTTCTTTGGTTTTCATTCCTCTCTGTTCTAATGCAAAACGAATAACCTCCGGCTTAACAGTTCATTATTGCATTCGTTCATTTCGGCTTCATTAAAATCGCATTAGGATTAATTTTTCTCGTCCCCATTTTAATTCGCAGTTTGCCGAGGGGATCTCTGGCTGGACGTACTGCAATCATCCAAAGTCAATGTTTGCTGTGTTTTGTCTACCTGAGCCCGTGTTTCACGATATTGCTTGTTAGCTGGTGGCCACTTTTACACACCAGTTACTTATTGCGTTCATTGTTTCTATAACTTTCTTATGGAATTTAATAATTCAACTTTACTATTACTATTTATTTTTATTTTAGTAAAGGAATCAAATTGTACTTATAAAATAACTTAAGAATTTTATATTTCTTTCACCAGGGTATTTTCAAAAGTAAATATGTATATGTTTATATTAGGTAAGTTATTTGCTTTCGCCAACCCGATACTGGGCCAGCGTGGTGGACTATGGCCTAATCACCTTCGGATTTATGGGATGCCCTTGCCCAGCAGTGGGCTGGTATTATAAGTTATTGGCTTATAATAATATTACCCGAGAAATGATACTTAATCCGCTACACCCTCTTTAATATCTTAATAAGCATCGTAACTAATGATTAAACCATATCCATGATGCTATCAATCTCATTTAATAGGAATATGGTTCGTCTGCAATAAATTGCGTCATCAATAGTTAATACTCATATAGTTAAATATTTTCGATTATTTATTTTCGTTCAAAGGTCCTTTATGTAGCTTTAATTAAAATATTAATACATCAATTTTATTACTTGAGTATAAATTATTTGTGTTTACTTATATTGATTACTACAAAGGCAGCTTACACCTGTAAATATTTTATGTAGATAGGTACTTACCTATTTTGCCGATAGAAAAATATAATGTACCAAGTTGAATTCAAGGGTCCATATAAAACATATTTTGTGATAGGACATGTTGGTCTTCCTTCAGATATTGTAAATCGATATTTCGTTTTCAAATCGATGCACTGAAGCCTCACGATACATTTGCACGCGATACTAACGTCCCCTGCCAACGAATATCTACAATATTATTAATTCAGGCATATTAATATATGGTGTCATGTTACGACCACACCGATGTCGCAGGAAGCATGGCCCGATGAGCCATTCCAACGAAAATAAATACATTATTCGATCCCGAACTGCATCGATTTTTTACTAAGAATCGATTACTTTTTATTTCATCTGTCTGTCCTAATTTTTACCGGCGAGCTTGATAAGTATTATGTTACGTATCCGATGTTTTGACCTGGTTCCGAAAATACAATATTTTATTTGGAAACATAAATAAACAGCCGGTGATCAATGTTTTTATAAGCAATATAAATTGTATGGTGCGTGTGACAAGTCGTGTTAAGTGCCGAATATTTTTTTCGGACACAATCATCGTCAACACGACAATTTACTATTTTATGGACAATATAACTCTATATCCAGATCAATTTAGCTGGAATGATTTAACACTTAAATAATTATTGTATAGATATTCTTTCCTAACCGACCGATAGACGTCGCCCTTTCTCAAATTTTCCAGATAACCTTTTTTTTTCATAAAACTTTATAAGGGATATTACGAAACTAAACAAATGAAAATACCGAATCGGTCGAGCCGTTCTCAAGTGATGCTTTTACTAACGGACGGCATTACATTTTTATTCACATAGATAATTATGTTCTAAATAATTATAATCTAATTCAATTTAAAACAATTTCTTCCTTGCTATGAATGAAATAAAATGTCGCGGCAAATATATACATGAAATTGAATGATTAATGGAGCGTAACAAATATTTTTACTACGTTTTCATACCGAGTAACTAATTGTATAATTATCCATGAAGTGGTTTTATCCACAATAAATTCATTTTTTTGTGTGAATTCTTGAGTTTAAAAGCGTTCAAAATTATTGTAGTAGTGCCGGGGGCAGGCGATGTCGAGAGTCGAGCATTTCACGGTCGGTAAGTTCAGCCGTATCGATACGGATATAATAACCACTGAAATGGTAACTATAAAGAGAGATTGTATTTTTTTTACTAACGTCGTAAGAAGTCGGAATGTCCGACCGGCCCTTTGATCGGTTTGATAAAAGTGCTCGCGATCTTCTTTTCTTTCTTCATACAATTTTCTTCGTAGGTACCTTTATTGATATTTTATTTTGACGTAGCTATAGCTAGGAATGTTATGAAACATGAAAGCTTAACGTTTGTTTGTCGGGTACGATTTTTAATAGTGGATATACGGGTATTTATCTGGGGAGGTCATTCGCGACTCATAACTTAGATCCCCCACTTGTCCGACAAAAACAATAATCCGCACAGTTTTGAGGAAAAAATGTTTATCTCCCGGGACACCCACCCCATAAATACTGCGCTTGGTGGAATAAAACAGTGGAAACATATAAAAAGCTCGACCTCTGTTAGCGACTGTGGCGCGGACACTTTGACAAATGTTCCACACAAAACTTAAGAATTAAATTGATCATTTTCTTTGAGAAAGTACTAAGCAACTTAAGAACTATAAAAACAAGCCTATGCAATACATTTAATCACTATTATACTTATTTGTTTTCGCTACGCCAAGTTATTTTATTAAAGAACTTCGTATATTTAATTATTGATCCTAATATTAAGGTTTTCGATTAGTAGTAGTAGGAAACATTACCATAGCTATATGATGTGCTGAGCGAACAGAATCTCCATCAATAACGTATCCCGCGAATCGAACTCGGCTTTATCAAAAGCGTTGAACGAGACATACGTTCATCAGATAACGTCCGCTCTTATCAGAAACACATTATTTCATACACATCTATCGGAAAGCCATTTGAACTGTGTCTGATTTTATTCTAGGCAATTTATTTTCAATAAAGAACTATAAAAAGACTTATCTAAATCGTTCGCCGCGACTGGCGGGGGAGCACCCGTCATAAAAGTCGATTCTTATTTACGTCGGATTGCACTGGTGGGAGAACTATCGCACGATGTGTAGGTGTATACCATAATGGCATTCACTATATTTGTTTTTTTTTTATAACCAATTAACATTGCAATTTTCCTTCACATCCTCTTTTATACTCTGGCAACATAGGTATCTACGAAAGTTGCATAGGTAGGTATCGAAACATTGAAGTAAGAAACAAACATTAACCTTCAGAGAAAAGTATATTTTTATTTAATTGCGCCGGAGATATTTAAAGAAAAACTGAAAACATGTACTGTTCCCAATTTTGATCCTCCTTTAAATAAATTCAAAATAGTCATAGTAGGTAAAAAAGGTGCGTGCGATGGTTGAAAGCATGGCCATAAAGCAATAAGTACATCCGCATCCGCGGAGCCCCGGCGAGGGCGCATTGTGAACAACTCAGATAACAGCACGACACACACAATCCTGTTGCAACTAAACATATTGACACGAACACCTTAGGTATATTTATACGCTAAAATATTTAAAGGGAGCTAAAATAAATCTGAAATATTGAGGGATTTTCTCTTAAGATCATTTTTATACACACACAATGTGTGTGTATAACAACCACAACATTGTTTAATATAGAGATCCTTCAACAAAAAAATATAGACACGAAAAAATTACATATTATTATTGTTTTTTATAACTAAAACACACCGATGCTCACAAATGATAAGCATCCAAACAACGAAATAACAGCGAAACCCATTTAAATTTGTACTCGTGCAGCGACTCATTTACATGTTATTCGGGCAACAAACCCTAGGGGACCGTATCAACCATTTATGAGTTAAAAAGTATCAAAAGAACAGAAAACTCGATAGATATAAAAAGATACGTATAATAACAAGAGAAAGAAGCCGCGTGCAAGGAAACCGCTCGCGGCGAATAAGCCCCGCGAAAAGCGGCATTGTTCCGCGATTCTTTAAAACGGAACAAAATGAGCGGAGGGGAAGGAAATCGGATGAAAAATATGAAAGGAATACACGTTATATACGTAAAAGTGAAACGAAATGTCGGAGATCGGGTCTCAGCCGCGGCGGTCCGCAAATATAATTTGCATAGTCAAGTAGCCCAACTTTTGTCTGCGCCGGATGTTCGCAGCCATATTCGTTCGTTTCTTTTTAACCACACTCTCATTCTGTATCGGGCCGGGCTTTTTATTGCATTTTTCCCCTTTGAACGGATTCCTTCAATATTTCGGTGGTTCGTTTTTATTCATACGCTCAGTCATCGAATTGTTTCGCCTAATATCACACGCTTTGTTATGTTATTTTCGTCCTTCTGTTAATTATTTTGCTAATTATTCTAGGTACATAATCTTTCAGAGATCACGACATATCACATCAGCTTAGTATTTTGAGAGCCATAAATAATGCCATTTTGTTGAATCATTGCCTATTGCTATTAAATTCAATATTAACTTGCTTGAACAATCATAGGCAGGATTTTTATTCCAATAGAACTTTTATGTATTATTGAAAGTAGACTACTCCCATGCTATTACTATAATAATAATATCATTGTTCACTATTTAAATTTGGAACTATCATTAAGTATAAAGGCGGCAACAAAAGATTACTACTTTTTTGTTCTGCCAGCATCAAATGAAATAATCGATTGAGGAATTATTACGATTCATCGTACTGGCGATGGCGAGAGGAAGCAATAGGCCGGATTACAACTCACAAAGCGGTGCCGACAAGCTATAGACAAATATTGACTTGTAGAAACAATGAACTGAGGCAACGCTACGGCCGCTGGAATATACGTAGGAAGACTTTGATTGGCATTTTAGTTTCGGCTGATATTAAGAAATAAACTCCCTAAGCCGCACTGGAGATTTAATATTTAGACATATGAACTTTTTGTCAGTGATCAATCTTAACATATTTACGCGTTAGTAGACAGGAAAAGTGAGATGAAAAGATCCTAAAATAAGCTCCAGTCGAGTGCAAACCTGTTTTTCAGAGGTGTTAGATATTCGGACTCGACTCGATGGTCCGACGAATTTTCCACTGAACGGATCTTTGGAAGCGGACCTTTGTATTGACGACAAATTAACTGAAAAAGGACCTTTCTATCCTAATTTTGTTAACAAAGTAATTATGCACGGTCGTGTAAATAATAAAAACCATCAAGCTTATAACCTCCTATGGGATAGATAGAGATGTAGTGTAGTGCTATTGCCATTCTACGCCCAAGTATTGTACACGACTTAAACCTAGCTGAACCTTGGAATTTTCAATTACAAAATATGTATGGAATTGTCATTAACATAAAAAGTGTTTTTTTTAATAGATTGTATTGCGAACATTGCAATTAGAAACAAAAACGCAACGTTCCAATCCGTACATTATGACAGGCTCGTATCGGAGGTCGTCCGATGACAAATGATGCGTAGGAGTCGATCGCTAGTGAACCTCACCCGTTTCATTGGCAACAACATAAATTATTAGCCAATTTTTAATGAGAAAACCAACTTTTATTTTATTTTCATTGGGCATTTAGTTATGTATGTTTACCCAGCCAAGTATACCATTCTTTTATACCAAGGTAGTCAAAAAATATGTTATCCTCTAAATTTTTTACTATCATTCTCTACTCCATTTTGTTTTATCTGTTCGCATCTTTATTGTGTTTTATTTATTAAACCATGTTTCGTAAAGAAAAAGAACCATACATAACAATAGGTTTTGTAGGCATTGAGTCAAGTTATTTGATTAACTAAGAAATGTTTTTATTTTATTTTCGAAAATCCAAAGCCTGCAGTTTTCAAAAGCGAAAAGTGAAACTACAAGAGCCGTGCTATATTTTTATTGGGTTTATTATTGAGGCGTTGCCGTAGCATTGCACAAGTTATCTGCATCCTCGCCACGACTGGGCTCAATCAAAACTCTGTCTTTTGCTATCTCGAGATACATCTTAAACGTCAACGGTTCAAGGCATGGACGAAAAGCGACGCTATTATTACAACTGTTTCTTAGAACTTACCAAAATATTTGTACCTATAAAATATTTATTTCCTGAAATACGATTGTATCAACAAGAAACAAACACAAAAAACAGTAGTTTGCAATGTTTTCGTGAACTACCCGTAGACACCCATAACATTATGCAATATTGTATTGTTTAGTTAACTTTTCTATGTTGTGTCTTTGAAAGAGATGACAGCAATTATCGTCGTGAGATCGAATAAATTATACTTGACTGTCTTTAAATAAAATAATAACGTTTACCGCTTATAATTTGGCCCCGCATCTGCACCGCCCCTCTGCCCGTCGGAGGCAGGGCCTCCAGCGTCTATCAACACGTGCACCGACTCAATCATTCGTCAATCGAACTTTTGAAAGAGAAAGATGTAAATATTTTTACATCGCAAGATAGAATGAGATAGAACTCTGATGCGTGGACGATCGGACGATAATCGACGAATGCCAAGGTGGTTAGTGCAGGTGTATTAAGGACTCGTGTAGTTTTCCGATAAAGAGTAGGTTGCAATGACGTAAGAGCAAAAGAGATAGATGTAACGCAATTTTCAGGTTTTATAGAAATGGCTGTATGGGCACAGAGAATTATGGCTCACGACGCAATCGTAAAATTATTTTAGTACACATCTTTGTGCTGAGGATGGACATTAATGTAAAAAAACTCATATTCCCACGCAAATTATTTTTCAAAACGGTAGCGAGAATTATTGGTACCTACCTATTCATGTACTCGCAATAAATTTAAAGTAATTTAATGTTGTTTTCTCCTTCAACAGTGATGTACCAAAAACGATTAAAGAAGGAGAGGAAACAGCGGCACATGATTCAGGAACAACTCGAAATGGAAATGAAAAGACGACAGAAGATAGAAGACGCGTTAAAACAATCCGGCGCACCCTCCGAGATACTCAGAATCGTGACAGGTAAGAATCCTTTGAATTGCCGCTTCCATCTGTTTTACCTGTGGACAATAAAATTCAGAATTAGATTCAGAAGTAGATTCACTAAAGTGATAACTACTGCTATGTTAAAATTGCAAAGTCCTACAGTAAATTAAAATGAAGTTACATTACAGATAATTATTTTAATGATTGTGATCAATAACGTTGAGTACCTAGGTCTAATTTTTACGGTATAATTTTGAGTCTTTAACATAAAGATAGGAAGTTATATGCTAATGTATATGGTCTTGTAGTGTTCTGATAATGTTATTACTTGATTTTGATTGTTCTAATGTAATGTTCTGTATATGTTCGACACATCTCATACCATGTCAAATACTCGATACCATCTCTATCATCATAAGTTCCAACATAAACTGCGACTGACATGTTAACTTGCCGTCTGTCAAACTGTGTGTATTAGCGCAAATTTCACGTAACATACCTATATTGGATGAAATAGGTAACCAAAACTGAACGTTATTATTAAGTTTTTAAGATTCCTACTTGATTGCTGGGGTGGGTAATTTGTGACTTATTGATGTTGAGTCAGTGTGGAGTGCGTGACGTAAGAAGGGTGAAAGGGCTGGTGATGGCTTGTACTAATCTCCGTGTCAGGAAATCGTTTCGCAGACCATTTGAAACGAGGGTCGGTGCTGAACTAACACGCATTCCAGTTGATTCTCTTGCATAATCGCTGTTTGCTACATTTATTGGCTGTCCATTTGATTTTGATTGATACAAGCAAGTACTGATCGCAACAAAAACCTGCAGCTACTATGTTTGCAATTTTATAATTTAAGCCCATTCTGATAATTCAGGTATTGTCCAAAATGTCTGAAAATACGCAACTGTCAAAAAATGCTGTACTTCAAATGTTATTTTTTTTTTTTTCATTTTTAAAAAGTTACGTTGTCCTAATTTGTAATCACTCTTCACAGAGAATCTGACACCGTCGAACCAGGAACCGCCTAGGTGTGAGCGGGAGAACGGCTCCGAGCGGGAGAGCAAGCCGCCCAGCGCTGAACCTCCTGCTTCCTCCCCGCCGTTCCAGCGCGAGCGCCCTCGCACGCCTGACAAGCCGCAGTGGAACTATCCACCGCCACCAGTGGACATAATGGGTGGCGGTGCTGCGTTCTGGCAGAATTACTCTGGTAAGATATCTAACTATTATCATTGGTGATGCCTAGCATGGTTTTGAAGCTCTGTGTATGTAAAGGAACCACTATTTCTATTGCATTGACAAAATAAATGGTTTCGTTGTCGACTCCATTCCTTGTTAAAAAACATGACCATACTGATATACTCACAGTATATGCTTATCCTATAGGTGATTATAACATTGTCATTATATCTATGATATAATATAACAAGTACGTCCTATTTACATGATGTCAAATGAGTATATCTATAATACATCTCTCCCTGCCGGAACAGCGCAAACAAAATTATTAAATTCTTCAATTTTCAAAAGCAAAATTGATACGTTCAGAACTCGAATGGAGTTCGAATGTGAAAGGGTCCGTACGATATGAAAAATTTCGACGAAATGCAACCATCCATAGTCATCATATTGCATAACTTGCGTATCGGGAATGTCAAGTATTTAAAAGCATAACGATATAACAGGCTCTCTCGGTTTAGATTTGGCATTTTTTGGGGTAAAATTGTTTGATTGTTGGATGTATCTCTTGTATTTAGACGGCAAAACAAATAAATAATTAGTACAATGTTGTTTAAGCTAATAATTCAAGACACTAATTCTTACCTAAAAGATCAGTTTTTGATTTAATAAATCGCAACACAGACGCTTTAAGGAAAACTAGAAGCAATAATATAGTAGGTACACACACATGTATAGGCGAATCAAAGATTTCCCTTTTCAAGGTTAGCCCAGAAATTTCGTTAAAAATTTACTAAGCTCGCTATATTGGCATATGTAGCACAGTAGGCTACTCTACACACGTGCCACACTTGAAGGATCAGGCATATTATTAAGTACATATAATATGTACATTATTATTATTATTACATTTTTATTATACATGTGTATTTTTCCTATTAATAAGTATAGTTTAGTTTTTTTTTCCAGGTAAATAACTATTGTACATAATTTATAATAATAACTAAGTAAATTTCAAATAGTAACAAAAAAAATATATAAATATGTACTAATACTACTGCCTACCATTTCAGGGACTACTGGCGTGACAGTAGTGTGTACCGTAACCAAATAATTAACAAAGTATGCTTGTTTAGTTTACTAAAGAATTTTCCCTATACTTTACTCAACGTTTAAATTAACTAGTAGAGTCAATAGGTGTTCGTTGTTCGTGTAGCATTGATACGGATTTAACCATTTCCCTTGTTCCGACGATTGCCTCTTGCCGACAGACTGCTTTTAATAGTAGAAATTGCAACTAATTTAAGTGTTACCTCACCCCAAGTGTCTTGATGCACGCGAGCACGCAATACGAATTGTTAGAGTTGGAAACGTTTTGAAGTATTTGCATGTGCACCTTTTTACATACGAGCGGGTTTAACATGTCCGTGCCATGACAGGTATGGCGATTAAGATTCTTATACACTTGCAAACATAACGAGACATTGTTGCTTTTATTTATTGTGTAATTTTGGTTAGTACATTTCATTATTGTAATACTCAACAAAGGCGCAAAAAATATTGTCCACAAAACGATATATATATATGAACTCGTGTTAGTTACACCATTTATAACTCAAGAATGGGAGGGTAAAATGTTGTATATGTCTCCACCCCGAATAGCTGAATAAAACAAACATGACAAAAAATCTTTAAAAAAATAAATAATTAAAATAATTCATTTTGTCAAACATTTGATAATTTTGACACAATGAAAAGTATTTCCGACTGCTTATACATCAAGGACGACAGCACGTTAAGTTTAGCTAGTTCAGTTCAAGGATTAACAGAATAAGTGCGAATGATATTTACATTTCAATAAGATTCCTCTCAAGTTTGATAGGTAAAAGCTGAAACAGAAAAATTCAAGAGGGTTGTAAATATAAAGAGGTCGGTAACAGAAAAACAAAAATTAAAAACTTGGAGCCTTTCATCAAGTTTCCTCAGTACCTTCGGTGAAAGAAAAACATATTTTATTATTCGTAAATTAGAAAACTTTTTTCTACGTGCTTTTTATAAGAAACGAGATGAGCCAAAAGTGTTAGAGTAATTACTCAGTGAAGGCGAAGAGGGAAGTATGAATATTACTTTTATGTCAATGACAAATAAGTATAAATTAATGTATTTTTTTTTATTACATTATAGGCAAGTATTTGATCTCGATCTCACCTGATGGTAAGTGACGATGAGATCTACGATGGAGCATACTTGCCTAGGTAGGAAGGCGGCAGTAGATAGAGGCACATGCAGCGCAACTGATCTGACCCGCCATCCATGAATGGCAACACCGAACATCATGCCGGAACACGGCTAGGCCGCTTGGCGACATGGCTTTGTTCAGTGGGTGGTGACTAGCCACGGCCGAAGCCTACCACCAGTAGAGTTGTCACCTGGTTGGCACCACCCAGGGTCACGTGTAGGGTATCTCGAGGGTACTTAATTCTCCTACGGACGAAGGTGACTCGACCCCAAAAATTATTAATAATTAATATATATAATATTATTAATAATTATTTTAGACCCGGTATCATAACGTATTTTTAATAATAAAAATAGTAGATCAGAATTCGAGCCAAGCTTCTTAGACGGATGATCCATCTGATGTAACATAAGTAATATAAAGTTGAAAAATTAATAAAGAGGAAACTTCTCCATGCTACTTTTTAGGTGAGCTTGTAAAATGAATGGAAATAAAATTGTACCGCACAGGTGCGCACAACCTTCGACGATATTAACTTTTTTCGTGATTCTTATTCGGTAAAGATAACTCACCGAAACTTTCATTGGAACATTATTCGTGTGAGTACATAAATATATATAATATTTTTTACGTTAACAATAATAAAGATTTAAAACTACGTGAATCCAAGTCACGATAGAATTGATTCTCTAGAAAAAAGTGAAAAGAATGCCTTTAATAGAAAATCAATCCAATCAGTACAATTCGACATGCTCCAATAGAGTCAGCAACAGTAGCACTTCATCCCGACTCCGTTCATTTGTCCGAGTCGCAGCATTAACCAGTTCACGAGTCCGTTGTTGGACGCTGGTTTGGTTCCCTTTACAATCATCCGTATAACCAACCCTTTGTTCACAACCTTCTCAAATTTCCGACGAAGAATTAATCAACTCACTTTTTCTCTGTATTTTTACGGCAGTAATTAATTTCGCTTTAACAACAAGCAAAGGTGTCGATTGCGTTAAAAAAATATATACAAAATAATGAGCAGATACACTTTATATTATTCTTACAGAGCTATCAAATATCACACCATGACATTTTATGAAACTAAATTGAACTGAACTAGTTATTTCTAATTGTAAAATAATAAATAATTCGTCGAATATAAATCAGTATCGATCCTTAAGAACTCTTATACATGAGACCGAAAAGCATCTTTTTGGTATTACCGAAGTAATTTCCTGCTTGAGCCTCTATTTTAATGATGAAATCGATTCGTTACCTCAAAAATAATCGATGAGTTGGTGCACCGAATTGGTTTTTTAAATTTGTATTTGAATAATGGCAAATCGATCGTCACATGAAATTTAACGATCAATGCTTGAATGAACAGTTGCAATGCTTTTTATTTTATTATATTTCTGTTTCGGTACAGTTGACTGTAATGACTACTATTTGTCGATAGACATACATACAATATTTGAAGGTAATGCATTCATTACTTGAATTTGAAGAAATTATCGTAATTAGAAGATGTTTCTTGTGTCATTTATCGATGTCGCATGTCGCAATAATGAGAGCTCTCAAATGAGTAAGCAGGCATTTATACGTATAAGTACCTAACAAGTGAAACTGTTCTACATAAAGTTTGTTGCTTTACTTCCAATTGACACAACAAAAAACTATTCTCACTATCAATCAGACTACTATCGTTTTATTTCTATGATTTTTCAAATAGATCGGTTCACGTCCCCTTGTGAAGTCCCTTTTTGTCATTCCTTGACCATTCGATCAAAACGAAATGAGAAGTGTTTCTTTTACAAGTTTTTGTGTATTTACAACACTCCGTGAAAGTTAATGTCATTGTTGATTAGATTCAGTACAACATTTGTGTTTCACAACTAGGTGCTGCTTCAAAATTTCACATCGCGCATTTAATTCGGCATTTTTATGTAACGGGAAAGAAAGAGCAAAAAGATTGAGAGGAGCATTAAAGGACAACTTTTATTAAGCTAAGCGCTCAACCATTACAGTTGTTTCATAGAACAAATAGATTAAAGCTCTCAAAGAAACCGGCAATTCTATTTTAGAAGCGGCAAATGCAAAAATATTACGTATTCAAACAGACCTAATGGGACATTTAGGGGTGGCAGCGAAGTGAAACGGCAAAGGCCGAAGCTTTTAAGTGTATAATATTTAATTGTGACGCCCTAGGCGTATAATCTCGCCCGAGATAATAGGTTTCTGTTTCGGGACAACCCTCAACGGTGACACTTGTGAGTGTGATGCCCTCCGGCGTCACAACACTGAAACAAATCGGATTATAATTGAGTTTTTTCAACTGACGAACGTTTTTTTAGTGAAATCATTTAAGTATATTTTGGAATATTATATATTTACATAAAATTTGTTTTTTTTTTAAATGAGAAAAAATAATGTAGGTTATAAATTCCGAACTCGTAGCATAAATTGTAAACGAATGTCGGGAAGAGAAATTGAATTCCCCGTTGAGAATGCTCCATCAAAGTAAGCAAAAAAACGCGATTCCGTTTATATCTCTTATATCTCGTAAATTGCAGGAGGCGGCAAGCGTTGCATGAAATTGAATAAGCATATTTCGTAAAACGTCGACGTTTTTGGAGACAATTGCCTTACCTCACCTACTCTTTGCCTCTTCACGAACTTTGTCAATTTTCGTACAATCTTATTAGCGAATCTCCTGCGCTCGAGACGTATTTCAATATTTTATGCTTTAATTTGTTACAACATTTTTGAATATTATTTTGTGCATATCTGTATTTTTACTCACTTCAATTTTAAGTTTTCTTTATAAAACAGATTCAGTTATGAGTCTAATGCCTTATAAAGTTTCATTCAGTAAATATATTTACTAAATAAAAGTACATAGAAATATTTTTTGGATGACACGCGAGCCCTTCCGCAAGCAATTTAATATCACTTCATATTGCGAGTGCTACGTTTTTAACAAAGGCAATATCGTTTATTAAATTAACATGTGCCGGAGCATGTACGGATGCGAAGTCCGTTTGATGTGTGCCGGCTTTCACCGTAACATTAATGACATTTTCCCGGGGATCGCATGTAGCCTCTTGTAAAGATGGGTTACACCCCTGGGTACTTGTTCATATTATGTAAGAAGTTTTGTTAACTGTAGTTACATGACCTACACTTGATTGAGTTAAGAAAATTGTCATTTTTTTCTTAGCTCTACAACCTGATCGGTCTGGGATTCTATTCCTACTATGGACATGATCCCACTCCTAGCACCAACATTTCCTTAGCCTGTTTGGAGGCGGAGTAATGTAATTTTTTTATTTTCCAATTTTGTAAAAATATATTGTATTGAATTTCTTTTTTATTGTCAACAGAGTCCCTGGCTCAAGAGTTGGAGATGGAGCGCAAGTCCCGCCAGCAGGCCATGGAGCGTGACGTCAAGAGCCCGCTGTCCGACCGCGCCAGCTACTACAAGAACTCGGTGCTGTTCAGCTCGGCCACTTAGCTACCAAACACCGGGGCCATCGACTTCCCCGACAACCAAGAATACGACAAAGAAATCGAAGAATCAAGAAAACCAATGATCAGCGTCAAACCCGAGTTTAGGGAAAAATAAAATCCAAAGATTTGTGATCGGTGAATGAATTTATCCTTGGTTTCCTCTAACGAATTCTTAAATAAAGCCTCGTTCGAAAAATCTTGGATATCTATGGAACTGTTTATGCGAATGTTTATTGAACTAAAGTTTTCGACATAAACGATCTCAATAAAGTTGTAACTAATTCGAGTTATTGAGATTGATTTTGTAAATATTGTTATTCAATTTGGAGTAAGAATGTAGATTTCGTGGCGTTAAGGCGAAGTCTCTGAACTCTTCTTCCATAGAAAAATTGTAAATATCTCTTTATTAATTTTAATATTATCTATTAATAGATATAGGTAAGTCGAATCAGTACGGTTTTATCGAAGATCCGAGTAATTTATTCGTCAATATTTTAATCTTATATCAAGATTACCTTTAAACCTATTTTTAATTGCCATATTTATGTATTAAGTATCCACGTTATTTGCCTTTTGTAAATCTGGAATTATTTTCAAAGTGTAATTTGTACCTACATACATATCATAAGGTTTGACACTCACATTTCACGTTCAATGTTCGATTGAGATAATGGTTGGAATTGATTTAAGACTGCTTTTGGAGATTTTTTCTAAAACGTTCGTTTACTAGTCTCACAAATTCTGTAAACCATAGCCTCCCATTTTCTTAAAGGTTTTATATTAATTTACAATGGCATTTCGCGGCACTTTTTGTCTTGTCGTTGTAAATTGATAATAACTTCCATGAATACGGGGTATGTGTTTAAGTTCCTATCAGGTTTTTTTAAAGACCATCACGCCGCCAGTAAAAATAAGTAAGTAGGTCACGTTTCTTTGACCCCGCACACCTTGCGCCAATAGTAAATAATTGTGATCTTCACTATCTTGTAATTTATTCAATTTTAGTGCAATGACTAGATTTTAAATGACACTAGTGTGTCTAATAAATCATAAAAATGTACGATAGTTAAGTTAGTGATTTTAACATGATACATTTTTACTATTCAAATTTATTGACTGAGTAAGTACCCACAGAGGAGACAGTGTCTGCGTACAATGTAACCTAAGTGTTTTCTTTAAACTGTCGTAAAGTAGATTCTGTATAAATAATTATGAATGCTGTAGGTATCTCATATCCATAACGCAGAGTCGATGTATATGGGTAGTTATTATCCTAACAATAAGTTCGGTAGTTTTAACAATATACATAAAGTATAGCATGATAGCGCTATTTATATTGATGCTTAGTTTACGAGACTTTGGATGTCTTAGCTTAAAATAAGATTTTAGAGATTGTATCGGGCGATCTAATGGCGCTCGGCTATTGACCAACTAGTTTGAGATGCATAAGTAATATCGCGAAACGAATCGTCTATTTGTGTTCGATCGGTGTTCCGGAATAGTGAAAACGATTGGTGGACATTGTAAAACGTGGTGAATAGCGAAGCGCCAATGCAGACGATCGCTTAATACAATTATAATTATCCGCAGAGGATAATGTCACGTAATAAATAAAACTTAGTTGTTACTATAAATGTTTAGCTGAACATGTGTGATTGTGTAAAGGCATGAATGTGGTACTTTTGTATCAGTTATTTTCATTTCTTTGCAATAGAATGGGACTGATGTGGGAGGAAAAGGTGCGCGTGCGCAGGTGGCCGGGAAGGCCACGTAATGTCTATAGAACTAGTTTTTCTTTGTCACTTAGATGTTGAGGCTTCTCAATGTACCTTTCATACTTCGATAATAGTATGCAGTTCTGAAAGCAAGTGTTACTATTTATTATTTCTACTATAATATAATTATTATTAATTTACTTAAAATTGTGTGTGTGCCTTGTATCGTAGATGGAAATATCAAGATTAAAAGGGAAAATTATCAATCTACGTGTTTGTTTTTTAATACCCAAAAACTAGCTTTGTTGTCTTCGCGTAGTGAATTGGTAACATTTCACAAACATCGAATAAATAAACTAAGATATGAAGCATAAAGCTACATTACTATCAAGAACATACAATGATGACGAGAAGCTCATGTAAAAATCAAACAGAATAATGTATTAAACATTTGAGTAGGCGAGTCTGTTGCTCTGTCAAGCAAAAAGGGATTGAGTGCAATTCTTCCGTTTGTTACTTCGAGCTGTATTTGATTTGGACACAAGAGAATAATAGAGTTGAGCATTTGAGTTTAGAATTAACAATATATACCTATGCTTTTTCTTGTAGTTAGACTAAACATACCAGCAACAGCCCGTTACTAAGTGGCATGTGCTGTCACGTTAGATATTGATTTACTCTCTGACATCATATAATAAATATATACCATACCAAGGTTATGAACCACTTAAAAATCTATAAAAGTTGTAATATTATAAAAAAATTGTGTTGTAGTTTGAACGTTTGTAGGGGTTAATCTCTGAAACTACTGAACCGATTTAAGAAATTATTTTATTGATAGAAAGTACACTATCGCTAAGCGTGATATGCTCTGTTTCATTACGCTAAAATTCTTTAAAGGAAAGCTATAGAGCGAAATCTATGGCGTGGGCGGAGCCGCAAGCAAAGACTATAGGAAATAAACTTAAAGCAAGACAAGATAATTGCACAATTCTACAGAAGAATTTTAACTACAGTGTCATAAACATAAAAAGTCATAAGAACTCTCCAATTTTATGTTACACTTGGAGCCCAACGATCGCCATTTTAAATCTGTGAAATCGGAAAAGTTCATATTTATTGCTAATAGATTTTCGGCCGATGAGCACAGGGTTATTTGGGATGCAATTTTATTTTGTCCATATGAATGATTTTTATATTTGTCCCGGGGCGGTCCCGGGGTTGCGGCGGACTCGATGCGCCCCCTACCGATTCGGACATCGTGCAATCATTGACCCCTTAAAGGCATTTGGGAAAAAATATTTTTGAAATCAACTTCTTGGTTGGTTTGTGTTGAAAATCGAATTTTGGAAAAGGTATGCAACATTCGTAAAATTATTTAAAAGATTTAACATCTGTAGACGCGTACTACGTCTACCACTCTACCTCTGATAAAATATAAAGTGTGATTCAGATATTTCATAGGATTAATATGATGAGATTATTAGTAACATATAAAACATATTAAAAGTACACATATCTACATACAAATTTAGAGACACATAAAAATATAGGTAGGTACCGTGATAGACCTTAGTAGACTTTGTATTGGCTAAGATAGGTATTATGTGTTTAGAAAATTCATGTTTAGAATCGAATCGGATAGATCGAATATATAAATGTTTACTTACCCTAATAATGAATATTTTAGTCCAATTGTAAGTAAAATACTCAATTAAATATTCATAATAATTTTCGATTAGGTAGGTTATTAATGTCAATAGGTATTTTGTTGCTTGAAATATTTATTTGTAGGTAAATTACCATGTAGTAAGTTACCATGAGAGTAAGAATATACTTTTCTTTGCCTCAAGCAACAAATAACTTAAATTTCCATAATCACCATCAGCACAACCTTTGTAAAACCTAGAGTCTATTTCAATAAACCTAAATACCGTAAAAAGCTGCACATTGGCACAATTTTAGTAATTGGCGCCACAGCCATAAAACGTTATTAGGCAAATTATCCTTATAATGGTGACAACAGAGTGACACTGACACTGTTATGCGCAGGCGCAGTTATATTACACTGGCAGTGCTAAAGTAGTTCGTGTAGGCACTACCTTTTTTTGAAACGCAACCCTATAATAATATGCTATAGCATTAAAAAGACTTGCTGTATCTGCTTAATGAATTTATCTTTACGCTTCATGGATTTTGGTTTTATTGACTATCCCCTTGGTAAACCTTTTATTTCCCAACCACAGATTATTATAATCGTAAAAAGCTTATAAGGAAAAAATATAATACCAAGTTTAATCAAAACTCATTCAGTGGTTTCCACGAGGTGCCTTCACTAGGGATATATTATTTGTCGTAATATCTCCACTAATATTGGGTAGTGTTGTAATTTATGAACTAGGAACGGCATTCCGAACGGGTGGTAAAGCAGTAGCCTAATATTTTTGTAACTTTTTACGATTCATAAGTACTACACATAATGGTCTACGTGAATAAAAAATATTCTGATTCCGATTCTGATTTGAATAAGCACAGGTTTTCTTAGCGTATTTTGGTTTCAGCGCGAACGAAGTCGCGGGGGAAAGCCAGCAAGTAATAATTGAACAATTTATGTCATGTAGCAAGTTCAGAAACGTTTTCCTGCTAATACATGTGGAGCACAGTTAATATCGCGCGCATAAATATCGCGCTGCACGACAGCGCCTCGCCGCCTGTAGTCTCTATTGAAGTATGGTGTACCTACAGGATGATGACAGTTTAATGTAGATATTTACTAAATAGCTCTTTAAGATATTATGATAAGATGTTTCTGTGTAATTGTGTACCTACAGAACAATGCAAAAAGTACATCGAGGCATGTTTGTTGTATCTCATTATGCTTTTAGAAATTCTATCCTACTGCTTTATAAATTTGAAAGCGCATTCTGTTGTTAGTCTGATTAAGGATCACGCAAAAATGGCTGAACAGATTTGAATGAAACTTGCTAAACATATTGCTTCTGGAATATCATATAAACTTTCAACATCAAAATCCACAGTTAGAGTACAAATTAACATTTCCATTAAACATACTGGCAATATAGGCAATATATATATATATATATATATTACGTGTATTATTAAAAATATTATTATCTGTACACCATCCTGTGCACAGAGTGCGACACACGCACCTGGCTGTGGACTCCGGCGGTGCGCGCAATTTTCACTCTCCTCACCTCACGGATTAGTTTTTCCTTACGATAATTAAATAACTTTGAGCTATGTCTCTGCGTGATGTACGATCTTGTTTATTGTCTTGTCTCCGCGCGAAGGGTGTTTTGCCGGCTTTATGTTATTGCCCGTGTTGTGTGCTTTTAATTAAAATGTTATGGAGTTGTAATAAGTTTCAAAATTGTAAACTATGTATCTCTGTAAGATAACTCATGTGGTATTTTTCTGTAGATAGAGCACAGAGGTATCTTGAATCAAGTAACACTTGATACTGCTGATTCCTCTGAGTAAAGAATTTCTTTGGCTGCTGCCATTAAAACCAAAGGCGATTAATTGACGACCATGGGTTTTGGATTAGAAGAGTTCAGTGATCCCCAAGTACCTACAAACTAACTATACTGATCAGATATTCAATACCCTTGGCCACACTTATCGTACTTCAAATTATCTATCCATGTAGGTACGATTTTTATTTTTTTAAGGTTTCAATAAAGTATTATACTGAAGATAGCTAGAGAAATTATAAAAAAAAATGTCTGCAAAATGTCAGGGGTGCTAAACACGGGTAATCTTTATTCACTTCAATTAAAACAGCAACAGAAAGGCGATTGAGCAACTGCTATCGCGACACTCTGCTGTGAAAACAACTTCAACCCCTTAACGTCGAAGGGCCGCGGCAATTTGCATTGCATCTGAATTTGAAATATTGTCATTTTCAGTCACTAAAGTCGATTGCCATTTTGAATATACTCTTCTATGTGAATATTCAAGACCACTTAATGACTGCCCTGTATTTTAAGTAGGTACGTAACGCAATAATAGGACATGCAGTATCTACCATAACATTATTCCTTACCCAAAATTAATCTATATTACCTAATAAAAATGAAATGATGTTCGTTAGTAAGCATATCACTTGAGAACGGCTGAACCGATTTGGCCAATTCCTTTTTTTAAATGTTTGTAATAGTCCGAATCAGGTCTGTAAGGTAAAATATTCAAAAAGTTATCCGACATATAGGAAAATTTGGAAAACTGAAAGTAAATTTTTGTCAGGACAATGTCTGCTGGGACAGCTAACGAAAACTAAAAAAAATGTGATAACATAAATTAGAAACATTGTACCGGCATGACATAACTTGTGCTATTACTACTAAACGCAAGAAACTCCCAAATTGAAAGGGAGCAGTTGACGTACAAAGGAATTAAACATTGCGACTAGTGCTAACGAGCGCTGACAGCGAGGGCCAGAGCCTCCAACTCGCACAAATTCGCATTAAGAAAGGCACAAGATGAACTTAGTTCGCTTTTAAGCCGGACATCTCGTGCTGTTTATAAATCCAATTGGATTTAGAGTTACTATGCACGGAGACATACGGAGACTCATAGACTTTTCATTGAAGAACTCAAAAATGTATCTATGTTTCATTCAGTTAAAGACGAAAAGTAGACGCTATTTGACACGAGTTGGCACATGATACAGTCTAGACAGCTCTTAGACAATTTTTAATCATCCGGTTATAAGAATAAGGCGTCGTTCGTGTGTTTTAAATGTTATTATAACACATAAGTATTATGTAGTAGTCAACGTACCTGATAAATTAAAAAAATCGCCCTGATAAATTAATCAATACATGTACTTATATAAAATCCTGATTAAACTATAGTTACCTGAAATTATAGTAACGATACAGAGTTACGATACGAAGTAGGTGACGAAGATGATCAACGCTACAAATTACACTTTAGAAGGGAAGGTAAAAGAGGTTGCTTATAAGCTGCTTTAGATACACACAAGTAGAAAGAGCTATATCAATTATACCTACGAGGGAGTACCGTTAAATAAGGAGAAGAACTACTCATGCATGTTCTAATGATGGATGTTCATACCAAGAGATGTGTGGGTTGATCGTTCGTGTCATATTTTGCATACAAAATATTCTATATTCATGGGAATTATTGAACCTTATTTTCCATAATAAAAAACAAGATCTCAATATAGATAGAAGTGCAACTTTAAGTACTTAGTACTAGTATGTATTCTGTGCTCAACGCACTGACATGATGGCGACAACGTTCGTTTGCTTATGGTCGCGGGTCCGAGCATGAATATCGAATCGACATTTCGAACATTCAAACATACCTAAATCGATAAAATGGCGGCGGGCGCGACGAAGGCGGCACAGAGACAATAATAAATTGTAATTACAATTTAAAATGAGCAGGCGTTGCCGTGGGAGTGGCCTCCTGCCCCCACGCACCAGCCACCTCGCACTTCACATGTGTGCACTTTTTACCTCCAACTTGCAAGTAATTAGTGATGTGTGCAGGTTTGTTATGGCGTTCATATAGTGGCTAATCTAAAAACATAAAACTATTATGGTGTTGGTAAACCTTCGTCAGTGGCCTAATGAGAAAGAGAGTTTCAGTATTTAAATTTCAAAGAAGAGCTGCATAGCTCGGTTTGCATACCTTATTGTTTTTTTGCTGAATGCTGCCTGTAATTTCATCGATCGGTCCACCATCCGGCAGATGTCTTTTGATAGACATAGGTCTCCCTAATGTTATTTATTGATGGCTAAAAAAGAAAGCCTGTAATGTTTATATCGTACACAACTCATGCTTATAACTAACTTAAATTCGAGGATTACAAAATTCACTAGTCTTGAAAAAGCTATAATTTATAATAACAATAAAACTAAACAAAAAATGCACTACAATTATAATAAGCATTATATTTTTTAAACGCATTACCGTCTTTTGTTTCCAATAATGATTTGATACGTATCGAATAGTTATTTACCAAAATTACATGTTACAGCGCATTTACTTAGTTTATTTTCCATTCCCCTGTATTCGAGAATTATTTTTTAATAAAAAAAACAATCAAGTATGGCATAAGCATATTAAATGCACACGAGCATCTCCTTTGGGGATTCCGTAGATTATTTAAGTACCAAACTCAACTTTATATCCGGTTCACACAGATAAAAAAACTAGAGAACAATGGATGCATATTCTTTTCAATAACATTGGGAATGTGATGTCCTTAATAAAATTATTTACATACATTGGTTAATTACTTTTAATTATTATAAATTAAAAAAAAAATATTAACGGTGCAGGAGAATATAGTGAGGAAACCTGCATGTCGGAGAGAATCCCTCAAAAGATGTGTGAAGTCCGCCAACCCGCACTGGGCCAGCGTAGTGGACTATGGCCTGAACCCATTCGCATTGAAGGGAGGCCCGTGCCCAACAGTGGGACATTAAAAAGAGCTGCCTACAATAGCAGCCCTTATTTACTTACTATAATTTTGCACGACTAGCGTATTGGTATTATAACGTGATGTTATTCACTTAAAGATAAACCATACTCACGGTACCCTAATAAAAGTTTAGAGATCATAATCTCTAAGGTCCGAGTCGGGTCCGAATAAAATGGAAATACATTTTAATGATTATTATGCCCGTAAACGGTTCACCTTAAAAGCTGTTATACTCAATCGTTCCAATGAATAATTCCAACACTTGTCACCTAGTTTTTAAGGTTTTAAATAGATTAAAATTACAAGAGAGCTCTAACGTTTTGTTTAATTTCATCCATATATATTTATAAAAGATATACTTCGAAAGCACACAGAAGCCACTCTTGAAGTAAAACAAAAGCTTTAAAAATAATGTTATTAGCAAATTTAACGTTGTAAAATTTTCAACTTCGATTTTTTAAAACATAATTTTAAATGGCCCCAAATTGACGACGTGTGATAACTACGAGTAGATAGCCACAGAGCTAGAATTAATTAGCGCGCCAAAAGGCCGGTGCTTAGGTCCAGCTAACCCGCTCCGCGCGGGCTATAACGATAATTCGGCGCCACATATCAAATGATTGATAGGCATCGTAAACGTCAGAATTTTGATCCCAAAATAAAAGATCGCCCGGCGATCAGAAGACGTTATCAGACTGTGTTCCGAATAAACGTAATAATACGTTAATTTCATAGTTATCAAATGGTCAAATGGGAATTTTATGTTATTAAAGTTGATGGCCAATTTACACTTAATAAATAGAGATTTAGTTCGCATTTTATAGATAACTAGCTTTTGCCCGCGGCTCCGCCCGGATATCTATCAATTTTGCTCTGCTACTCAAACCACAATGGTTATAAAGCGTGATAATATTACCCGTAATTTATATGTCAAACCATAAACATAATATCTATTAGATTATTTAATTTATATTCCGTTGACATCGGGCCAGTACTTATTAATATGTAAGCTACCGATTAAATATCAACATAAAATAGGTATATAAATCACTTCTTTTCAGTTGTCCTTTTGCGTTTGAGTAAAATAAATATTATAATATTAAGATAAAAAAAAGTTGGGCACTCAATGGCCAATTGCATTTTGTAGCTGTGGAGTGCGAGTCGCGTGCTGGCTACCATTAGCCCGCCCTTCTGGGCTCTATGCCAGAAAATCTCTTCCATTACGTATGCAACTTCATGGCATGCAACTATTAAACATAAACAACTGTAAGGACAATAAACGTTTCTTTAAAGATTAACAACGGCGTTGTAGGGAAGCTTTTTCAATGTTTTATGCTTAAATTAACTCTGATAAAGGTATGCAATCTACAAGATTTCTTTTCTTTTTACACTGTTCTTATAAAATATCGAATTGGAAGAGAAGAATCAACTTGTGTATAATATTGACCTGTGTGCTGTTACAACTAGTGTGTATATATTTATGGCGGCTATCATCTAATTTAAAGATACAAACTTCATAGTGATAGTAATAGGCATTAATTGCAATGACACGTAATACCTAACACCGGTCAGCGTGGAGTGGCGACACGTCGTCTTATCTGGAGACCTATTTATTATGTCTAATGATTTTTACTATTGGGGCTATGCCAGTGACGAAGCGAAACAATAAACTTTTAACTAAGTTCAACACACAATGAAGGCGCTTAGGTATTTATTTAGATTTTAGGATTTTATTTAGATTGGTCACTTCACAGAACTAGAAGTTATTGTAAGTACCTTTGAGAGATTTGTTTAATTAAAGAGCACATACAGAATGTATGTGGCTTCGTAACTAAAACTGATACCAAGAGTTCAACTCGTGATGCTGGACCCCCCTGTGTTGACATGTTCCGTTGGTCTTTTCATGAATTATGCGATTTTTTTTTGTATTCTTAAATTTATTTTAGCATGAACGCTTAATAGAAATCCATCTCAACGTGATTTATAATTAAAAAACAAATACTAATAAAACTCCAATGTATATTAAAACTCGATAAGTGTACAACGCCGGTATAGGTCCACCATAAGCCCGAGCGCGCTCGCCACTTGCCCAAGACGGGTAACGTACGGAGTGTTGTGTTGTGACTGCGTGGTTTAAGATACATTGCGCGCTTAAAAATAACAACATTCATACTTTATGCATAACTTTCCACATTCATTATTACTATAATTTTAATATAAGAATTAAGTTTAACCTTTACCCAAAGTTTTTACAATGCCCCCTACACCCTGTACATACTGATTGACCACCCTCGTAATTATTTATACTATACTTACTACTTGTAACAGTCCGCGACTTCAATACTACAGGATTGATTATAAAGTCGTACGTAGCAATACATAAGACAACTATAAAATGTTGAATGTATTCGAAATTGCTGAAAAAATACTGGAATTAAATTTGCAATTTAGTAAGTGCGCAGTTACTGACCATTTAACTGTTGATATTAAATCGATGACCACGTCGAATGATCGTTGCAATTTCCCACCGGCCATAGCCGCCGGAGATTTCTTAGTAGAGTCGCATAAATAACAACTAAGTAACTGACTTATCTGTTTCCAAAATAATACTATAATCGCATCGCTGAGAAGATATAATTTGTGTCAGATTTAATTTTAAAATAATGCAAAGTAGATTTTGTGTTATTTACTTAATGTATTTGCCATCGAAAAATGAAGGCCACCAGATTCTTGATAAACTAATACTTATCCCGTTTCAATTAGTAAATAAGCCGCGCTGTAACACATTTTGTTAAATATATAAGGTTTTACAAAAATAGTGTAAAATATTTTAAGGAGTTGACAAGTAGATCACATCGATCACGTTTTTGTATAAAATATTTATGTGGAAACAGTGTGTGATGTTTCTCCGAGAAAGCAACCCAGTACCGTTTCACCGTGTACTTAGTATGTAGTGCTATGTTTAAAATGACAAATAAATTGAATATATTTCGGAAATGTGACCTTTATAGCAAACTGATGGACCTCTTAAAATATTATTATTGTGGTTTCATCTTATATTTCATAGATAAAAATCACGCGGTACAATATTAGGTACTTACCTACCATTACATTCTTGCAATTAGATCAAATGTTATGGTGCCAACACTAAACAGTTATTTTTACGTGTAAATCTTACTCTGTATTCGTAGTTCATTATATTAACATGTAGGTTTTTGCAACAAAAATCTAAGACGTTATTAAAACTGGGAGTAGTCGTAAGACATGAGATGCAAGCAATAACTTGATTACACGGGAGTCGCAGGGGTGGGTGGCGCGCGGGGGTGGGATTATAAGAACTTCGTTAGTCTCACGAAGGTGTCTAACTCAGCTCTGAGACGGGAGATTATCGCTTTTGCCTCCAGCGGCGCATTTTGTCGCAATTATGGAATATCTCATGGGTAGATATGCGTCTTTGTGTGATATCAGTATCAATGTTTACATTGAAATGGATAGATTGATAGTTTGTTGTAGTGAATTTCCCTTTACAAAAGCTTTTATTGTCAGAAAAGGTTCAACCATTCGGATCAGAGTAATACGAGACTAACCTATCTATAATATTAGATACTAACTAAACTGCTGAATTTCACTGTTATAAGTATTCATACTTAAATGCCTCGATACATTAAATTTACAGCATAGTATAACAGTAATGATATTCTACTACCACAGCCACGTAAAATACTTACAAGAAAACGTCATCCAATTTTAATTAAAACACTGGCGGCGTACACCGGCGACCGAGTGTAATGTAAACGCACCGCGCAGACGACACACAAAGGCACCTCACAAAAGGTATGAAGTGGTGGGCACAGGCCCGGCCACAGCCGAGCCACACAAAGTTGCCGAGGATGCAATCAAGAGTTGCGCCGCGGCGGGCGTGCTACGTATCCAACTTGATGTGTAATCGTCTTAAAATTGTGTACACGCAAACTTGGTGGCACTTTTGATAGTTGTGACATTCCTAGGTAGAGGTAATATGAGACGTATATATTTTGACAACAGTATAACATAGTAAATAAATATTCTGTGGTTCATCTAAAAAATATAATATCGTAGTTTAAGCGTAGGCCGCTCGGCTCGCTGCACTAGATGGTTGTGTGTTCGAATCTCAGTGGACCGAATTTCGAAAAAAATTACGACTTCAAAAATCTGAAAAGTAAGAAATAATCGAATCTCATAATCTACCTTGTCAGACCAAATCACATATGTAACGAATGTTGATATGCATACCAATGCAAGCTGGATGACCCCATAGGGTTTGCATAGCAACTGTTTATGTAGAGCCTGTGTACTAACACAGCAATGTACCTAGTTCGTTTAAACAAGTTACGCTGCTATGAAACATAATATTCATAATATGTTATGCTAATGGTAAGATACAGCATAACACAAACTACTTGTCATCATCAATACTCAAAGTTCGTCTTAAAATTAAATCTATAATGCTACCAAAACTTACAATTCAAAATTATAAATAATTAATTACCAAAATATGCCTAAAAATATATATAATATAGGGTTCTAAATATATATGGCTCATATTAGCAGTCCACCAGCCCAACCTTTCGGATATCCACCACATCCTGTGTAAAGATGTTTCTAGAATAATTAACTAAGATTTGGCGTAATAAATAGGAAGTTTCAGATACAAGGGATTAGGGTAACGGGTTCCGGTCCGAAGCCCGGGGGATGTGTTATTGTACCTACTTACTTGTGTGTGCTTGTATTGATTATAGCTATACGAAGCATATTTAACTTACATGGAATTGTAAGGCGTTAACTTCTATTAAATCTATAATAATTAAGCATTTTATTTTACATATAAGTAGTGTTGCTAATCCAAAATTATAGGCTACTAGCTAATATTTCAAGAATAAGACTAAACCGCACGTGTGACATACCGAGTAACATATGCTAAAGGAATACCTGATAGCAAAGAAATACCACTTCGACCACAGTGTATCAAGAGCCGTGATTGAAAGCGCGTTTGGCCTTTACAAAGCATTTTTCTTTATTTTTAACCTTACGTAGTAAATTGGTGTAAAAATACTTTATACAATAACAATACGAGACTTAAGACTTAAAACAATAATGGATTTGGTATTTTGTATTTATTTAGCAGGCGTTTGGTAATTTCACACGCGCCATCTAACCTTAATCTTGTAGTCTGAAGTCTGTGCGATAACACAACGATAAGTTCTCAAGAATTATTCAAGATTTTGTGTCACTCTTAATTCCGTCAGTATCGTGTTCATAGATTCATTGACCTCAGTTAAAAGTGTACCTAAGATAATAAATACAAAAATGAAATTGTTTTCAGGTTTGACCGGAGCGGGCGCGGCGCTTCCGTGCGCGTCTCGTTTCGACGTCTCACCCACTCATAACGTATTAAAGATCACTATCGCAGGAAGGTGAACTATTAACTACACCGCTTTCATTAAACCCTTTCGATATGGATGAATCAGATAATCCTATTGCCGTTTATGTTTTTACAATCATTTATATCAATTTTCTATGATATCAGTATAAATAATAATGTCCTACTGTTCGGCACGGGCCACCCATCAATGCGAGGGTGATTAGGCAGACCACTACGGTAGTCCACTACGCTGGCCCAGTGCGAGTTGGCGGACTTCACACGTCTTTCGAGGGGTTCTCTCAGACATGCAGGTTTCCTTGCGACGTTTTCATTTGCCGTTTAGCAAGTGATAATCATGGTTGAAAATGAGATTCGCACATGAAATCCAGTAATCCCAGAGGTGTATTCCGGGGTTTGAACCTGTGATCCTCGTTACCGAGGCAAGCGTTCTACCAACTTGGCTATCTTGGCTTGTATTTAACATCTATTCCTTTTGGAGAGCTTGCTGAAATGTTAACTTACGAATAAATTGCATATCTCTTAACTTAATCGTTGGTGTTCTTCAATGGAGCTCTGCCTACCCCAACGGGAAATGCAGCCGTGATGGTAAAATCCCCCAATAAGCAACGTATCTATCTGTACGATAAAAAAGTAACCAGCCAATAGAAATATGAAGAAATAAGACATCACTTATAGCACCAGCCTCAAAAACCATATGCACCTTAATTCCACCGCCACGAAGGCGCGTATGTAAATCCACATCACGTAGATGCCATGAACCTTAGTTAGTGCTAATACTGTAAACTCCGAGTAGGTTCGTCGTCCGGCGAGTTTTTGCCGGGGGCCAATCGAGTTACGTGTCGCCACCATCCAAGCAGTAAATTAAGAATTAACACGGAAGCTGATTATTTTAAAACATGCATCGGGATACCCTTTCTAACGAGGTCTCAGCCGAAGGCCCGCCGCGGGTAGATGAGCAATACACGTTCCAACGAACGTTGTTATTGCCCATGTTTATACTTTTTCTTGCTGACATTATTAGTGATGAACTATTGTGGATACGTGTCAGATTTCATGCTAGTACTACCCAATGGTATAAGTTAGTGGGAGAGCAAAAAACGTTGCCTAGGTACTATATTATGTATAAGAAAGCCTGATTACGGTAAAAGATTTACGACTCTAAGTAATGATTTATCTGGGAGATTCCCCTGACACAGTTCTTGGGAGTTAGCACACAGACTGCATATTTATTGAACACATTACTATTTGACGTTTGATAAAGTTATACGCGCAGTACTATATGACGTTTGATAAAGTTATAGTGGGTGCGACTATAAATTCCGCAGATAATGTATATAGGAGTAATGACACATATTACTCCTATATACATTATCTTCGGAATTTATAGACGCACCCACTATAACTTTATCAAACGTCATATAGTACTGCGCAAAGCAAAACTCTTGTGCGCAATACTGTATGACAATTGATTAAATTATAAAACGTCTATAAATTCCGGCGTATCAATATAACCACAGGAATATAACTGAACTACCTATTATAAAGTTGTCGCATACCGAAAAATAGTTAGTTTATATTCTATAAAATAATATCATGGAAATGATAGAACGCAACAAAAAATGCAACTGCCAATTTTAATGAAAACAAATGCTCTAAGCTGTGATGTTTTCATTAGCATTTACGGGTTGATTGATTTTCTTTGCCGACGTTAAAATCGATTGAATGAATATTAAAACTATGATAAAACGTGACCAAGACATGCTTAACCGTGTTTTTGTTAGAGATATTTTATGTTTGTATTTTTTGCGCTAGGTCTGTCCAACATAATGTCTGGTCTACACGGCAACGACTTGTGTTGCGCAGACCAAGTTAGCGCGTGTGGCCCTCGTAAAACATCAGCCGCAGACTTCAAACTTGACGTCAGTGTGGACGTCAAATTTGAAGACTCGAAGAAGAATCTTGTTTGCGGTGACTTATGGTTTACGGTGTCATATGGACCATCTTTAGTAGGTGTCAAAGTTCTAGTATGTGTATTGATTGAACTTATGTATATAATATTATTTAATTATGATTAAATTATATAAATAATGACGCTTTAGAAAAATAGTACTACAATTCTGTAATATCATATGATGATATATGAATTAACACACCTTTCTGATAATATATTTCATATATTTTCAAATTACATAATTTTCCATTCAATATAAAAGTTAAGTTACTTAGTAAAGACTTAACAATTTCTTTATTTTAGTTAGTATTGTTTGTAGTAATCAGAATTAAAAAAAACCTACGCACAGGAAAGGAAATGTGATAAGTACAGAAAAAAATATGTTTGAAATAAGGCAAATAATCGCACCGGCGAAATGGTATCGTGACAAACATCCATGCCTCAAAGCGCCCGCGGTAAATCAGCCGTCCAATGAAATCCAATTACTAACACAAAAAACTATTAGTTTCCTACACAATACATATATGTATGTGAGTATTTTTGAAAAGGATATTGTAACTCTTTGTATTTGGAAAAGTGGAAAATATGTACTATACAAAATTTGTATGTAGGAGTGACATATAGCTCGATTCGATGACTAAAAAATTATTTAGTTCTTATTAAGATTTCCATAGTAGTCTGTAAAACAACTTTTTCAATTAAAACATTGGTGTTCTGTACATTGAGATGTATTCAGGTATGTCAATACTAACTCACCTATCATTTAAAACATACATCATAATAATTACTACAAATTTACCATTACGTATCATATTCCAAAAAATACAGTCATATAATAAAATTATTGAATTTCGCAATTTAATATTGGCCCGGGCGCTCACCGTTGCCCATAATTACCAATGTGGATCCAATTCATCATTCTTTATTGCAAGCACAAAATTCCATGTAAATTTCATGCAGACCGTGCGCACCGAATATGTTTCGACGTATCGCAGAAATCTCCATTTTATTTTTGTTTTTAATTCCACAGCTATTTAATGACATCGAAATTTGATTCTGGTTGGTTATACAGAAATATACAAGTGTATTGATAATTGTGAACGCATTGTATAACAAATAGTTGTATTTGGCATTTTATTTGAATAGAATCGTGTGTGACTGTTATAATATGATTTATAATTATGTATTTTAAAGTGTTTAAGTATATTTTTCATTGAAACAGATCACGATGTATAAATCAGATGAAACCTCGGCTTAAACCTATACCCACAAAGCATTTCCCGCGTGTATTTTTCCTCTACAAGATGACTTTCATAACGATTGTCTCAACATAAACAAGGCCGCCCCCCGCGTTCCCACTGAAAATGTCATTAATGTCTGAGTGAAATTCGGGGTCTAATCTCGTCACTGCAAAGCTTATTACATTTATACAACGGAGTAATCTTCGAATAAAGTTTTCAATGGAAACTGATGAATCATTGAGGATTGCAAACCCTTGCTCCCTGAAAGAACGCGGCCAATGTTATGAACGAGGGACGAATACCGCAAGTGAAGCGCGGCAAGAAAAATGTGATGTTACAGTATTTAGAATATTTATTCTCATTTTGAATGTGGCAACAAATTTAAAAAGCTTATTTTTTTATTTAAATTTAGTATTCCGAACGGAGAAATTAATCATTTATTACGAACAAAAACAAATATGTATAATTATTTTTCTTTACTATTATATTATTTTCTATTTGACAAAAGATGAATGAATGTATTTATACAATTCTAATTATACTTAGATTTATTATGTTTCTGTAAGCTGCAAAGAATAACTGCGAGGAGAATATTCGTCGACCGTTTGCATCCATTTATCTTGAAGACTTGGGCCATGATGACTCGACTACGCAACTGAAATTTTACTTTTCTGTTTATTTATAATTAATCAGATTTTTTACATTTAAATCCAATATAAATATTGCGGACCTTAATTTTCATGTTCTTATTGTATTATCGAGTCAAATTGCATCACTTCTAATTAGAATTCATACTTTTTTATCTTATCTAGTCTGTATTACTTATAAAGAAGTATTCTTAGTATTTTTACGCTACTTACGAATCCGTACTACGCCTACTAAACGTTTACCGATATCGTCAGCACGATAATTACTACGAAAGACTATTTCGGTAGCCGTTCAAAAATAACTTTTCAGTATTATATATGAAAAAAGTAATATAAAAAAAAGTCGCGGACCTTTAGCATTTTCCTTAGGAGCTGTCATTGGGCTGCGCAAACCGCATAGTCACTGCATCGCAATAACCAATTGTGAGCGTATTACGTGTCCTATCACAAAGCCCCGAGCACTTTTCACAATGCATAGACAATCTGGATGGTGCAAGTGATAAATAAACCTAGATAGCTATAGACATTCAATGGTACAGAAATTTCATGCGTTAGATCTTTGGCAGTAATTTCAATATAAATTTGCATGTGTGTACTTATCTGGATTTTCCACAAGGTAAGCTACTTGCAGCCAAGCTGACCTAAAAAAAACATCTGGGTAAATATCTCAGTTTTGAATAGGTCAAAATATAGTGAATGGCTATTTTAATCAACAAGAAAAAAAACATGTTTCAAGTTCAATTTCAATTTGGACACACCTCATCGAATCTGAAATTGTTTCGATTCATAAACGTTATTCCATCAGTAACGCTATTGGAGAAACGCAAACAAGTTGCTCATTATATCATAATGCCATTGTTCACTAGTTTTCGTAACTTTAACGCTTTAAATGAAATAACGAATTGGTTTAACGCCCGTTCGGTTTAGTAAAACTAAAATAAATGATGACATTCCATGAAGTCATAATGCGACAAATCGATCTTACGCAAGCATTGTTCTGAACTTTGTAAAATAAAAAAAAATAATGAGACCCGACACGGTTGAATACTCATTTAAAATTTTCATTGAACTTATTGGTTGGGTAAACGGAATTTTCTAAAAATCATTCATAAATCCGGTTGTCCCTTCAATGACTTTTTTATATTGACTGGAGCGAGTTAGAAAAAGCTGATTTGAAATGGAAAACTAAATGAAATGTATTAATGAATGAAATGCGAAATAAAAATATATCTATGTTTCAATCTTCCTATTTGGTCAATAAAGGCAACAGTTAAACTATGGCTTGTCATATCTAGTAGTCGATGCTATGTGTGTGTAGAGATTTTTTATTACTTTGACTGTGATGCGACAAAGTCGTTTTTGCGCAAACATATCGGCGACAATGGGATACGGGGCTTTTGTATTTTTTAGTTTGATTGATGATTTTAATTTCCTATTTGGTTCGTTGGTTCTGTGTGGTGCTGGATACGTTTCTCGTAGGTGTATAGTCGTCTATTCAATGTGAAAGTATATTTAATAACCCTAATCAATCTGGGGGTTTTGGAATACACTCTGATATTGTTGTAACCTATATTATTATATATAACGTTTAAGTCATTTATAAAACTTAATATATTAGGTCAAGCTTGTAAATAAATATCATAGCTTAATAATTGCCTAGGTGGAAAATAGGAACTCTACTTTCAGATTAAGGCTACATATTATCGCCAGACAAACACACCAACTATACGGTCCCACACTAAGCAAAGTTTGTATTATGGGTACCGTACAATGGACTGAGGGCCAACTCAGTATGTAATACATATGTGAAAACATCCATAACTCGAGTACAAACATTCATGCTCATCACGCAAAGATTGTCCCGGTCCCGGGTTCGAATGGTAGGGACCATTCGAACCCGGGACCCTGGACGCAGAAAGCAACGTCACTACCAACTGCGCTATTAAGGTCGTCGTACATAAAATCTTAGTTTCACACAAACTTTGATGTAAACGTAACTCTGATAATTCCGTCTAGACTTAGCCAAAAATGCGGAGCTATCCTATATTGTACCTACCATATTGCAATGCCAACAAAAATAAGCCCATAAAAATAGATGCGCGCGGATGTGACAGAAGCGATTTAAATATGGCGGCGGGCGTCATCCCGCCAGTGATGCTGCGGTCGTCCATTTATCACTCTCGTAAGCCTCCGTCGATATTATGATCAATGCCATTCGCCCGCCCAAACGCCTCTATTCCGTGTGCATATAGCAATAGAACTCTTCTAACAAGAAGTCGATGCTGTAGTAGTTAGGCGCTAATTTAATCAGGGAGGATTTTACCTATTGTGTAGGTACGCAAACAAACTTAGGTATTTGTATCGTTCATTCGAATTCAAATAGATACATCTATAAATAAAATTGGAGTGTCTGTTTGTAATATTAAAATAACCGCTTTTTACTAAGTGCATTTGGATGTATACACGTTACCTATACCGAAACAACATTTTTTACAATTTTTGTCTGTCTGTCGGTCTGTCTGTCTGTTTGTTCCGGCTAATATCTGAAATGGCTGGACCGATTTTGACGGGACTTTCACTGGCAGATAGCTGATGTAACAAGGAGTAACTTAGGCTACTTTTATTTTAGAAAAAAAAATAGGATCTCATGAAAAAAATATTAAAACCAATGTTGCAGCGCAGCGCCTGATTAAGTTTGATAGCAACAACCTGCAATGCGTCCCGCGGGCTGAGAATGGGCGAGCAGGCTGTTGTCAACGGTTCTCTTTGTTAAATACCACGCGGACGAAGTCGCGGGCAACAGCTAGTGTGTAATATAATTTGATACTTTTAATAATTTGATTAGCGTATTCATAGATGTAAGTAGTTACTAGTTACTAGTGCATGTGGTGCTTACTTATCAGGTATGGTCACATTTACTAAATAACCATATAATTAATATCAATAAGTGAAATAGTGTAAACAATCGTTGGTAATCGAGACTATTTGTAGAGTAGAGACAATTTATCAACAAACTGTGGCAATAATTTACCTATAACTATTGGCAGCAAAGCAATTATGGTCATAGATTAACCCCCAAATTTATAGACGTGTTATAAGTCTATCAAACGTCATATGGTACCTACTGCGCACAAGAGTTTTGTTTTGCGCAGTACTATATGACGTTTGATAAAGATATAACACGTCTATAAATTCGGGGGTTGGTCTATACGTAATTCAACTGAAGGCGGATCGTCCGCCTTGCACACTTTGTATTCTCCCAGTTGCCACCGGGGGTACCTAGTGGCTTTAAAAAAAATATTAAAGCTACATTTGACTTCCACTGAGTATTGTTTCTACTGAGTGTTGCTGATGATCATCTCCTTTCTTGTACATAATACATCTTATTTCGTCACCCTTCATTCTCATCCAACTGATCTTTTCCATTGTTCGCCAGTACCACATCTTAAATACCACTAATATTTCCTTGTCCCATGATGCCATCGTCCAAGTCGCATACCCATATAAACACATATTCCAGACATACTAATGTTTATGAAATTTATTCCATATTTTCTTATATTTTTTAATGTGTAAATGTGTTTTTTCTTTAATACCTGTTTCGCAAGTACGCATATGTATATGGTTTCGAACGAATATGCTAAGCACATACATTAAAAAATAAATATATAACATGCAAACCGAATGCGATATCACCACAATCTATCTAATAAATATACTAAATCCTCCCATCCCTTACTTATCAAAGCGACATTATAACAAAGACATGCCCGATGAAGTGTCGCCGAGTGGCTCCAACAAAAGAATGGGATCCGGAAAGCGAGGTGAGAGCTACTCGAGTGGAGACCCATCGAGATTGGTGGCTGACGTATCGAGTGTGGCCGGCGAGGAGCGAATCTGCGTGATCAATTGATACGGACAGGGTCCTTGGATATTGCTTATTGCGGAGTTTCACTTCATTTTACATAAAGAATAGCAGCGAAATTGGTCATTGGAACCTGTGTTAATTAACATAAGTAGGTTAGATTTCCTCTTTTATTGCCGATGCACTGTCATGGCCAGTACCGTAGGGATAAAAAAATCTAATTCATTAATAGGCTCATTCACTCGTAATCTAATTTTGATACATAGTTTGTTGTCATACTATTTTTAAGTTTTTTTTATTTTCCTGTTTGTAAATATTTAAGTTGTTTGAGAATGTTTTTGAGTTTGTTTTTTTTAAGTTCCCGGGATTTTTTGTTGCTTTATAACATCTCATAATTATATCGAGCTACCGTCTTTCATATTATTCAATTAATATTGGGACCAAACAAAAACAATATGAATAAACGCGATAATATCTATAATATTATTTTATTTTTATAAAAGTCACATGTTTATCTTATGAGAAGATATATTATATATTTCCAGTCGTCACCTCGTCCTTCGTATGGTAGCTCCCTGGAAAAACGTCATAGCAACGTTTTTATTGGTTCAATGCAACAATTTAATTGTTAGGCGTTTCATATTTCTCTCAAATAAATAATGCACTCTAGGAACTTAAGCATTAAGTATTTTATCCAAAAGTCAATATTTAAAACTTAACGCGAAATCATTTTGCGTTTGCGAAACTAAATCGCACTCAATTATTCACCGTCCCCTTGAAACCACTTGAAAAAATCCAATCAGCATAACTCGTCACTTTAATATCGATCCCCAATTTGCGAGCACTTATCAAATCGCTTTATGCATACATAGATATAATAAAGGAAAAACCCAAACCTTAATTTGCTTGCGTCATACGCAATTCTGAATCCTAACGCATAAGGAATAGTATTATATTTTCTTTCATTGTTGTGTGAATATCTTTGTGGGAGTACAAAGCCGAGTGGTTTACTTAGAGTTTAAAATATTCATAGCTTGTACTGGATCGTATTTAAATATTTACATAAGTGTCACGCAGCGCCACTGACGTTTGTCGATAAAATGTATTGAGTGGAATGGCTGAGTCGGGTGTTACTTAGCTGGGGGTGACTGGGCGCTAGGGAAAAACAGGATAAAAAAATTAAGCAACCTATGTTCAGTTTATCCGCAAATGATCTTATTAATGACAATTCCTGTAGGTACGTACTAGTTGGTAAATCACAATGTTAAAATAAACGAATATTCCCAGTTATTTGTT
Organism: Pheosia gnoma; assembly: GCA_905404115.1. NCBI lineage: Eukaryota > Metazoa > Arthropoda > Insecta > Lepidoptera > Notodontidae > Pheosia > Pheosia gnoma. The sequence goes on from FR989901.1 coordinate 5,939,692, forward strand.
AATAACTAAGGGGTTATTTTTGACAAAAAATTTGACTGGTGTCAAAAGAACACAGCGATTGTGATAGTAGTCTCCTCTCACGAAAGTGTTCGTTAATATTTAACCGCGTTTTAATTATCGTAAATTAAAACATGACTTACCGAATATTTATGCCTGCGTGCCGAACTTCCCTATTTATCTACACTGAGCCTAGGTAGTAAACATTCAATTATTACAAGCCAATACCCGGTAGTATCTAATAACGATGACTAAATCCACGATCTCTTCACTACAAACTCAATATGCAAAATAAAAACGTATTATTTTCCCCATAGGTGAGTTCATTGTCACCCCCTAGTGAAGACACCGAGACGTTAACACTCGGTAGGCAGGGGGCGATACTTCCACTAAGCATCGTGTACTCCAACCATAAAAAATAATGGATCTGCGAATCGGCGAGATATGCACGGAAATATGGAGAGAGGTGAGCGTTCGAAAAATCGTAATGGCATCGAGAAAATGGGGATTAGAAAGCGATCGAGTCGAAATCGACGCGAGCGCGTGCAAACATTGACTGGTACCCTGTGTATCTTGAGGGCTGCTCAGTTATTTAAAAAAACAGGGAGGAGTAATGCAGAAACCGATAATGTTTTAAAAGGTTAGTAAGCGGATGAGACAATATTGGGTGTACATGGAAATGATTATGTACCCAAAGGCTGCATGATACAGGAAACACGTTGAAAGGACATATTATAACGTTGCACGACGGTCTCTTTCGCGATGACAGATGATGTAAAAAAAAAGAGTGAAAAAACATGTAAATACCTGTTGATTACGATTTTGTTTATGTCCTACGGCTGGGCACATGCTGCCCTTTAATGAGAGGGCAATGTAGGTTATAGTCCAACACGCTGACATAGTCCGGGTTGGCCGACTTCACACGTTTTTCAAGTACTAGGCTTTCTCTGACATGAGGATTTCCTCACAATGTTTTCTTTCACGGTATAGCTAGTGATAATTATGGTAGAAAATGAGGCTAGCACATGCATTGTAGAAGTCCCAGAGGTACGAGCCGAGGTTTGACCCTGTGACCCTGGTTTCCAAGGCAATTGATTTAGCACTAGCACTTGGCCATATGAAGCCACAAAAATCGTGAGTTCCTTTGGCAAGTAGGTGCTTGGCCATGTTTAAACGTGAAGGCCGGGTATGCATGATAGTGTAAATAACGTAAAACGTACTAACCTAATTTCAGGTAATCGTGTTTACACGCGCCTGCAAACATGTACCGGTTAAATGACAGCGTTACCACACCGACGAGAACTTAACGAAAATACAATTACTTAGCTTTATGGTAATAGACTGAAATAAACTCTTCTTCAGATTTAAAAGGTAAACCCTCATTTGTTTAATAGGATGTAGGCACACATTGTTTGAAGTCAGATATTTACATTGCGTGGTAATTTCATTCATTTTACTTGTAGCTCAGAATTTATTGTTTAAAAAAATTTGGTACTGCTTTCAAGCTCTCTGTACGCGGAATCTTAAACAATCTCCCAAGCATATTTCTACACCTTTAAATATTCTTAAAAATGATTTATTACCAAGACCCTAGAAACATACATGACTAGGTTCTTTAGTTCGTTGACTTTATAGTTTATAAGATTTAGTAATAAGTGAGTTCTTTTTGCAAAGAGCTCTTCAAAATGTTCTAGATAATAGTTTTCAAACAAATTATAAATAGAAGGAAACGCCCTTCGCCCTAACGACTAACCTGCATGACGTAGGTTGGTTAATGTTCAAGAAATTCGTCTCAAGTTATCAGCGAACAAACAAAGTTGCGGCCGACGGGGAGCGAACCCAATTATCTCTAATGAAGACAATGATATAAGCGTGGTTATTGATCTAGATTTAAATTTCATGACGGGTCAGTCCCTACGATGTGCGAGCCCTTAATGCTTCTTGCCAAGTTTTGTGTACGGGCGTCCGGAAGTCTTGATACTTGTGAGAAATAATTTGTATATCACTGGGTGAGGCAGCGCTAGTGCTGTCATCTGTCATTTGGTTTACTGTCGACTCGGTCGGTGGCATTGTCCGAGTAAGATTGCCGAGTCTGCGTGATTGTTCTGGATACAGTCATTGACATATAGCAAAATAAATGTCTCTATCGAATTCTACATGTAAGCACTTAATAATTGTTTTATAGTATAATAACTGAAGTTGGAGGAAATATTTGATACGCTTTTTATTTTATTTTTACGGTATTATTACTTATAACATACGCCAGTAAATCTTACGTCTTTCTATCATCATTTAATCAGGCTACCTGTTCAAGCTTCCTATCTTTTCCTCTAATAATTTCCCAAAAGCCTCGTACCCAATTCACACGCCATCTTGTAAAAAAAATACAACTCGCTACCGCGCATGCGTGCGCGACTGCGGGCGCTGCGTCGCGACGGCCGAAGCAAAAAACATCAAGCCAAAAATCATACAACAACAAACTCGTGCGCTGGCGCGTCATCAAAAACTTGTGAGTGCTGAGCCCAACTGACCGGTGTGTCCATGCAGATCAGCAGCGGCCGACTCGAGCCTGTAAGTCCCACCTTTCCTAATGCTTGTTCAGTGATATTTATTTAAATTTTCTGTTTCGTATAGCGTCCATTGTTCTTAACCTTTAACTAATATTTCTATGATTGACATTAATTAATGGTTAAAAATGAATAAAAATAGTAGATATAACTAGTTAGATAACTACGTACCTATCAAAAAACTACACATACAAATACCAAGACAATCCAATCCACATATGCCCAAGTTTAATGTCCACTAACTAATTTCTTATCCCCGAAACATAATAATATGAACCAACATACACATGAACAAACATGCGAAATTATGATTAACGAGCGCACGCACACATGCACGATAACGAACCTTCATAGGAACATATTCTCGTCCTCATAATGGAATAGATCACTATAGTAGGCCTCTTGTTAAAGTTGATCAGTCGATTATTGCGGTATTAATATTGTGGCGCAGAGTTCTGGGTTCCTTCCGTGTTGTTTGAACTTTTTTAAAGCCATTATTGGCTTTCTTAAGGTTCATTTTGCTAGTCAAGGTGACGTTGCACATGCTTGATAGCCAGCTTAGATCGTTTGAACCCATGATTGTCTAGCATATAACCTGTTCGAGCACGATTAATGGAAAATAATTTAGAGGATAATAAGCCTGAATACTTGCTTGTAATATTGAGCATGATTGTCAAGCTTGTGTCGACTTAAATTTTGCCAAAAATAGGCATATTACCGTGTCGTGACAAGTGTTGTGAACGATTGTCAGAAAATTCAGACTGTTAATATAAATAACTGGTAATATACATATGAAAATAGATAATTATTAAACTTTTATCCATTCAATAATATTAAATTATTTAAAAAAAACTATAGAAAAAATATATTTACTTTTAATTTGATTTGATCGAAGAGTAACGAAACAGTTCAGTGAATTAAATCGCATTACTAGATGATTGGGAGATCCCTAAAACTTATTAATAAAAAGAAAGCGTCTGTTAAGACGTTACTTAATATCAAAGGTAATATAGAACATTAACACCGTTTAATAATGTAGTTTATTATGACTGTTAAGTAAATAACATACATTTAAACGGATAATATACATACACTTATTAAAATAACTCATATTGCACTGGGGCTACGTATCGATCGTTCGTGATGTTGGTTCAAACACTTCCACTAGTTAAGATGTTAATGAATTTGCATAATAATTGCATCCCGCGGAACCTTCGCTCGCCCGCGTTGAGCCCTCCTACTTAAGTATCGTGTATCAATGTTATTAATTCCACGTAAATTAAAATACATTTTATAATTGCGAAATGAAAGTGTAGATCGCATTCCCATTATTGTATTGAATTGGAAGAGTAATTATAAATTCTCGATGGACTTCTTTTAGTTGTATTATGCTTATTTTTCGCATAGTTAGTGAAACGTGTACTTGGTAAAAAATTGTCTGTCTCCACAGTGATAACAGAAAAGCTGTTATCAAATTTAGCGTGTGATAAAATACCGCCAATCATATATCGGCGGATCTCATTTGCGTGTCGCATCTTAGTAAATTATAGATAACGCATGTATTCATCAACTTAAAGCTTAGTACTCACTAATCAACCATCTGCAGTTAAAAATCTAAAATGTGTATATTCCTTATTGCAAAGAAGTTCGTTTTATATCGTTTCAATTTTCTTTAGAAATATCTTCTTGATTATATCTTTTAAAATTAAGTTACACAATAGTATAAATAGCCATAACTTTTTTTAAATATTACAACATGCTGATATAATAATGTTAAAAATCTCAAAAACAATTGGTTAATCCAAAAAAAATACTAATGAATATTAGTTACATTAGCCTCAAATAATTTGAGTTAGATTAATTCAGTTTATAGCTTACCGGAAGTTTAATGGTTGTTTTTATCATTAGGTACCTAACAGTACACACAATTACTAATATCATGAGTACCTGAGTAAATAAGTCTAAATATACAGTGAAATCCAAGCCTAACGGCGCCTCGCGTCACCTAAGCTTATCAGAATTAGCCGTCACGAGAACCGCTTAGAGCGTTAAGCGAGTGCTCGGTGGATCTTAGCACGTACCTACTTGGCTTATACCGTCAATGTAACTTGTAAGTGTGATTATAGACGCAATGCAGGGAAAACAAATCGGAGGTTTCTCTTTTTCTCATTAGGTTAAGATTTTTTTTATTAATTGAATCGTAATCGTAAATCGTAAGCTTCTGTTATTTAAGCCACAATTTTATTTAATAGTGGACATCAAAATAAAAGTCTTCCTGCAGCTATTCTTGGCATTGGTCAAACAAGCAAGCATACCTAAATTGCCAAACCGGGCAATTTAGGTATGCTTGCTTGCACCCAACAAACGACGCGAACGGATTAGTAAGTTTATCTATGTTATTTGTTTATTTTTGCCTGGTTAGTTAATTAGAACGACCAATACTTGTGTCCTCTCTTGGGAGACGATGCATTTCACCCATTTTGCACCTGATTCCATAAATAAAGTTAAATAAACCATACACCTAGTCACAGCCGAACCGAAAACTCTTGAAAAATGTCTTCGCTCTCACGTTTTTGATAATGTATGACGTCGTTATTTGTGTGTGGGCTATTGCTAGATGCTGTGTATCACAGCACAGCCGAGGGGAGGTGTTCAGTTGAAATGTATTGCGTCCGCGCTGACCCCCGACCGCGCGCCACTTTCTCAAGCGATCCCATCTCTACCATAATTCTTACGTTTCTTTTATGAGTAGGTACATATAATCTTTTAGCTACGAAATATGATTTTGATTTGGCCATCAATATTTGAGGAAGTCATTGTGAGTCCCATGACTATGTTAAAATAGTGTATAAAATTTCGTTATTCACTAGAATTCTTTCACCTAGGTTTCACCGCAACACCAATATAATGTTGTCGTTAAATGTGTAAATACTGAAAAGCATGAAAGAAAAGTAATCACATTCCCACAAGTGAGTGGTACGTACATACTTTCTTATTCTTTCTGAAATTATTGTCTGTATCCAGGGACTGGAGCATTTATTGCGAAGAAAATAAATAGATCCCTCGACAATGCATATGGATTGTACACTTACACGATACACGGCTGCACACGAGATGATTCGATAAGGTCAGGTTTGAAGATTGCGTATTAACACATAACATATTAAAAGGTGGAAAATTACCATTGGTATAATAAGTGATACAAAAAATATAGATACCTGCTACAATACATCCCACACAACTTCAAACAAAAGGTAACACAAAAGCTTAATCCAATAACAAATTAAGCTGCTATGAAGGATTATTATTATAAGTATCAAGATATCCTATTATATTACAATATCAAATAACATTGATTTTCATCATAACAAGTTATTTGTAAATATTTATGTTCTCAGGAAGTGATTCTTCCAATCCTACTTCCACGTGTATCGCACAAGCAAAAAGGAAACAAAACAGGCTCAATCTATCGCAATAGAGTGAGGTCCCGCGGGATGGCCAGTGGGGGCAGCCAAGCAGCGGGGCCTCCCCGGCGAGGCGTGGGGGGACGGCTCATCAATCTGCGATCCTCCTCGTGTCGATATATTACAAGTGGCCCACATACCGGTCCAGTTTCGTACGCAGATGTGACCTAAAAGCTACGATAAAATGAGATACTCCGCCCACAGTAGTTGGACAACTAATGAGGCTATTATAAAGGGAATAAATAATAGTTGTATAAAAAAATATATAAGAGAACATTTTTCGTGATCCTAATGACGCAGAAAATGTATTTATTCCTTTTTGATTAGGTACCTATTCAGATACACTTGCTTAAAAATAAAAAATAAAAAGATATCTAGAATTGTTTTTATAGATAAATATAACTTTTTTGTTGGAGAATACATATCAATGTCAATTTAGATACCAAGTCATTAAATAATTTTATTAATACAGTTTTCTTAATCGAAATCATAATTGGCAAAGTCAATGAATGGGGACTAAAATATCAAAGCAAACAAATTCTTTGCCACAAAATAATTAATTAAAGATGAACAAGTTATCTCGCAGCGACACCTAGCGGCCACCTTTCTCTTTTGTATAGCCATCTTTTCATCGTCAAAACTCATTTCAATTAATTTTCGTAAAAGTAAGTAAATGATGTGCCCTTTTAAGCGAGATATCATTAACAGTTCTGTGAGCAAGGGGAGGATGTGGGAGCTACTGGGTGGCCAACCGGCTACCACAGAAATAAAAAAAAATATCTGTTCAATCAAAACAAAACCCTATGTGGTGAGAACGGTACCTAAAACGAGATAATAATTAATTCATGGTAAATTTTCACTTATCACTGGATAGAAAGTTGGGATTAAAAGTGACATACAGAGTGGGTATAGGTACTTACTTTGTTAAATTTACTATAGTAGGCTATAGTAACGTGTATATAATATTTTTATTTGTACACCTACAGTATTAAAAAAACAGACACTTGTATGTAAGTAGGTATCTTTGGTCGGTGACCTAAATGTTAAATAATAGCAACAACTGACTGGTTTTAGTACTTCAACTTGTCGATTTTGTTGTATTTTTTTAAATTTTCTGTAAAATTCATATATAAACCGCTAAACACATCCAACGTCACACCATAAAGAAACACAGAAATTAAAGAAAAAATAAAATCTCCCCTGTTCCCGGGCGCCACCCCCGGACTCCCGCGGGAGAATCATTAGGAAAAAATCGTGTTGATGGATTTAATTACAAAAAATAATTATTCTAAAGAAAGTTGCCTGAATAAACTCGGACGGAGCGGGTTCTTCGATTCCCCCCTTAATCGGATTAATTTACTTTTAAAAAGCAGGGGGTGGTTGTCGTAATTAATGGAATGATAACATTACCTACCTCGTGGTTGGACGCCTACGGAATTAATACAGATATACCTGAAAGGTACAGTACAATGAAATACATCCTCCGTCTACGATACGTCTTTTAACATTCACTGCGAGCAATACAGCATCCAAACACAACGTTCTTTTACTCTACCCATAGATATATTAAATATATCTGACTCTACAATTTATTTGATAAATGTATGAAGATACCTTTTTTCGAATTTTAACAAACAATTGATCAGTAATTGCCTATTCCACCCTACTCGTATTTGTTTCACAGCACAGCGTTCGTCGAGAGACGCCACTCGAATTCTTACGATCTCCAGTAACGGCTCTGATGAGAAGCGCTTTTTCCACTCGGTTACCGTCCGGTGATCTGTTCTGAACGCATCTCCACTGACGCAAATCATATTGCGAGGAAGGGTTCGGTATTAGGAACGTAACCCGCGTAGAACCGTCTAGTCATCGCCGCTGATTTTTCTCGGTCCCTCCGACCCTTTTGACGTAAATGTCTATGCCAATGTCACGTTTTCGTTTGCGGGTTTGGCAAAATCATTTATTTTAAATGTACCCAAATGTTTTATCGTTGAATGTTACATAGAATATTTAATGTCAGAGTCTGAATGACGGATAATCGTCTTTAGTCTTGATGTTTGTCTTTTTTGGACTAAGTGTCTTTATTTGTATTTATTATGTAGTATCGGTATGTATATTATTATACTTTACTCAAACATAATTGATCACCGTTTCTGTTTGGTGCCACTCTATAAAACACACATAGGTAAGTTTATAGCAACGGAATTGAACCGTAATAGCCAAACTTATTTTGCCACCGCGACGAGGGAATGGGCGTTATTTTTCTCCCATGTGCTGTCTCATGTCGCTATCATTCTTTACGTTTCGTCCATGTCCGATGCGGTGCGAGCGAGGGCGCTTCCAGCGATCCGATAACATATGCTATTGGGATTTTTCAATTTCATTTCCTTAACTTACTTTACTCGACATACAGACAGTTATAGAACTAGAGACCAACTCTATTTACAGAGAGCGTTTTATCAGTATTTACTAGCTCTAATCAGCTAATAATCAAATCGTCGCTATCATTCTCAGAAGGATGATTCTATGGGTCAATTATCTGGACATAGAGTAGTCATGCCCACTGTTAATGTACTTGGTTGTTGTGGTTCTGTTAATCAGATCACTCGCTACCTCCTAATATGATTAAGGACAGCGATAGTTGCTGAAGTCATGCTCGGGAACTGCTTGCGGGGACTTGTCCGCCCATTTCCCTCTGGTCAGCCAATTGCATATAATTGCTATTAATTATTTTCATAGATATCATCTTAGCATTGAGTGCATTACACCAAATCAAGTATTTATCAAAGTCTACCATGTTCATTTATTATATTCTACTGTTAATGTAAGTATAGCGTATGTATTTACACCTCACTAAGCTGGTTTCCTAGTTGAAATGAATCTGGCGTATTAGTTTGGGACTTCTTTATTGAATGTATAGGTACCAAACATGTTTTAAGAAAATTAATAACTTGACTTCAATCATTCATAGTTCTGAACCTACGGTAGATTCCGACTATCTGACTATTCATGTATTGTTTTTTTGGCTGACAGTAATAAAAAAGCTTTGCATTTACTTTCAAATACAAAAGTGTGAACTGCATCGGTACGTTTGCATCTAACCCTAGAGAATTTGTCATTGAATTAGTACACGTACGTTATTTTGTGCACCTCTACGATATAACCAGAATATACTAGTTCCAAATTGCATTGAGCGATAGAGCTTTGAGTTTTACGGCATTGGTACTGGACTCAGGGGACATAACTAACGGGGTTCAACCGCATACAGGGTCATCTAACGCACGCGGTGCCTCTATGGGTTCTGAAATTAAGATCTCTGTCATCTATTAGGTTCCTACGTTTCAATCAGTCTAGGCACACGGGAAGGTCGTTACAGAAATTTGCCCAGGCGGGAATCGAACCCGCAACTACCCAGAATAAATAAATAAATAAAATAAATATCGCCATACGAACACACCAACTATACGGTCCCACTTTAAGCTTAACGCTTGTGTTATGGGTACCGTACAATGGACTGAGGGCGAACTCAGTATATAATACTTATATATATATTAAACATCCATGACTCGGGTACAAACATTCGTGCTCATCACACAAAGCTTGTGTCCCTACCAGGATTCGAACCCGGGACCCTCGGCGCAGAGAGCAGAGTCACTACCACTGCGCTAATCGTAGTATAGTCATAATTGTCATCGGTGGATAACTAATAAGTATTATGTTCTCATGAAGTATATATTTAATAGACAGCCGCTATTTTAGAATATGCAACGAGTTTAAATGTCAATGGAAACTGCCAGTGCGCAAGATCTGAACGAAATAGACTTGTACACTTAGACGTCCTAACCAGCGCAGTTGGTAGTGATCCTGCTTTCTGTGCCAAGGGTCCTGGGTTCTTATCCTAGTATGGATAAACTTTGTGTGATGAGCACGAAGATTTGTGCCCAAGTTATGGATGTTTAATATCTATACGAGTATAAGTATTATATACTGAGTTCGCCCTCAGTCCATTGTGCCGTACCCATAATACATGCTTTGCTTAGTGTGGGAACGTATTGTTGGTGTGTTCGTCTGGCGATATTATATTATCATTATATGGTCTGAATAAAAAATAGGCTTGCAACCTAAAAGTTATCCCTAGAGCTCTTATTAATATTACAACAGTAAGAAACATACAATAACACTCAATTCTAATACATAAACATATAAAAATAGCACATAAAGCGTAGTTACATAAAAGTAAAGCGGGCTTCTCTCATTCTCAGATTGTTACCGTGGTGTGGGCGATACATAACTTTAACTTTCGAAGCACACGCTCTGAAATATTTATTCCTGAAACGTAAAGATCGGGTGGGGGGCGGTGGGGGTGGTTTATCCCGCGGTTTCCTTCCCGCCGTGTTTTACTTCGAGAATGGGAAGTCGCCGCCGACGGGTCGATATTCGCAAAGATAATGTTGATAGAGGCGATCCACTTGTTTCAGGATTGTTCAGGAGATACCGTTATTGTATAGGTACTCCATGTATTGTTAACCGTTCAGGCCGGAAACTATCTAAAGGTTAATCATATTAGCAGCATACGTCTCAGCTGTCAAGTTTGATGTTGAGTTAAAAGAAAAAGATCACCAAAACTATAATAATTATAGTAAATATTTTTCATAAAAATAAACCAAATATGATAATTCGTGAGATATCGTATGGGTACAACATTTACATATCACGTCTAAAACATATCTCAAATAAGCCAAATGCCATTGAAATACTAGTAAGCTATATAACCAACCATCTACCTAATTGGCTGTCTCCTCCAGCAATGGTAGAGTGAATACTCTATGGCAGTTCCCCGACCTCCGGTGGGGGGTCCCCCCAGCGTTCGATTGTCTGCGGAGGCTGCCCCGCCGGTGCCATCTGATGTGCCGAGAGCACTCCAGATCTGCATAGATCGTTGCCTTCGTTTTTTCCCTATCGAAAAATCAATACCTACTCACAGTTTCATAAACTCGCAGAGACACTCCTTGGTTTGATTATCGGTTTATTTCATGTCTGTTATGTTTTTTTTCATGCCACTTTAGTGTTATCATTTCGAAAAGTAACCAAAGCAACCATTTTCATATTTTCTTTTATTTTTTCCCAAAATTTTCTATAACAGTGATTCATATAGATAACAATGAGCATACCCATCCTACGATTGTATATGTAGGTCACCCAGCCGTAGGTTGCAAACGACTACGGTACATTATGTGAAGCGCCTCCATCCCAAAACCATACCGAGCTTTCCGCCGCCGCCACCCTCAAGGGGAAAGAGCCTCAAACACCGTGCAATAAAGCCTTCGGATCCGGCAAAACAAATACAACGAACATTCCAATGCTAGATATCACTGGCCCCGCCCACACAGTTGGCATTACGACTCCGAACGCTCCTATTGGTCGCCGCGAAGCCTTCTCCATTTCGAATTGGTTATTTTTTTTCTACAATTGTAATTTGGAACTGTACGTTTGATTTGCGCATGCGTTGCCGGGAGGTGGCTACGTGACGTAGACGTAGAAACGTTTGAGGGCTACGAATGTTTTATTGGATTCCACTCTCTGGTGCCATTCGTATTTGAAATTCAGATGCGGATTTGTTCACGTATTGCGTTTAGTGCGCAGACGTGGATGTTTGAACAACCTTTTCAGTAATATTGTAAAGTATTATATCTTATCGTAGTAAATATTATTGTAGATTGTTTATCTCTAGCAAATTGTTTTAAAATTAATAAAAGGTTTAGAACTTAGTTCATATACCTATACGAGAAAAATGTTTAATTGGTACTGGATATTCTCTTTTTAATCGACTCTTATGTATTTTCTTTGTTTGCGTAACTTAACTTTATCATTAATTCAGAGGATAATCGCTAATCTAGGCATTGGTAATATAATTTTCTATTGAAATGGGCTAGTCGAGACTAAGTCATCATCATTATCATCTGTTTTATCATGTAGCCATAGTGCCTGAAGTAGTCAAGATGCCATGCAGTGAATCGTGAAATATTAATATATCTCGTCATAACAAAAACGGTAGCAACGAAACACCAATCTAAAAGGTTTTCAAGTCGCGTGAAACCACTAAAACGGTTTCGTTAGAATTTCATCAAAACAGACTATATAGCATCGTATGCAATAACGTGTCCGCCACTGTACTTGTTCTAGTATTGGCTGCTCAATTGTGACAATGTGACACTTTTGTACGACGTTTTACAGTTCAGAATGTCCCGGCGTGTGCCCGGGAGATGTGTAACGTGACGTTGGTATCCGCAGCTAGCTCTGTCCGGAACAATTTCATTTGCGACTGGGCGAGATAGCGCTGTAATTACAACAACAATCGATAGAGGCGCCACCGTCTGCCGCACGTTTAATCTCGCCAGAATCAAAGGACCGTCGCCTCACACCCACCTTGCCACCACAAACTACCCAACGACTTCACGTTTTGCGACACCGTCAACATCTACAACATCCATTGCACCTTTTTGTCCGCCAAAAGTTTGATCACGTTTCGCTTACCAGCTATGTATGCTGTTCAAGATAAATAAATTGTTTGGAACTCACATCATGGTGTACACTTTGTCTCCAAGCCTATATCTGCGGAGGTATGTTTAGATGTTCCGGACCAGATAGTTGCATATGCAGTTTGCTATACATAACTATTTCTGGAGTTTTATTAAATGCACAACATTGTTGCAACCAGCTACTGTTACCAAGCATTTACAAAACACTTTAAAGCCAAGTAATTGGCTTGCTATAAATATTCCTATTAAACTTTTATTTGATCTAACTGAATTATGGCGTCAGTACCTATTGAATATGGCCCAGTGACTTATTTCACTTTAAACTATTTTAGAACTGATTAGAGAAATAAAACTTTGTTATTTTACATATGTTATTTTACATATAAGCCACGACCGAAATTTAATTTACAGTAGGTATTTATTTATGACAACATCACTGTAGAGAACGTATCGAATTATGCCTGCAACGAAGCACGTTGCACTTACATCTCGATTGTCAATAATTTATGTGCAGGCTACATCGGATGCTTCAGTCAGACGTAGTTCGTTGTTTGCTAAAATTATTGCTTGCACGGAAATTTCCATCTATGCATGATATTGAGCACATGTTTTGCTTGGTTTATCGGGTCAACTTGAAATTGTTTGGGATTGGTACTTAAGTACGTGACGTACTTAAACCAGGTAACTATAGAAAATAGGTATCAAAATTTAACCCCAATTTCGGAAGACGTAAAGTAAAAAATACCACACTGAGATACACGTGGTTTATATCTAAGTGCATTATACAAAGTCATTATTAACATTTAAAGCCAGAAATAATAATCCTTAATAATGTTTGCAGCCCATTTGTTCCGTAGATAATAAATACGTAAATAGACAAAAGAGGTAAAAAACTAGAATAAAGTTTAAATTAATAGTTGCTCAAGAAATCCATTCAGCAACCAGCCTACTTACCAACCAAGTTCACCATGAGCGAACCCTAATACATTGTTATGTAGAAAAGAACACGCAAGATACGATCAAGGATAAAAATAAAGGATATAATCTGCACTAAGTAGAATACATAAGCAACAACGCTAAATTAAACATACACTATTACCTTGTAACATATTTTTTGGGTATAAGAACATAAATCATAAGGAAAAGGATAACAATATGCATAAGAAAAGGCAATCGAAGTATCTAGAAAAACAAAGTTTAGTTACCTCAAGAGAAATTCATCCGGCAGCCTATTTATTCCGTGGGCTGCTAGCCGGGCTGTGTGCTGGTAGCACGCTCCTGCAACACATATAGAGCTGTACCAGCACCGCCGAGCGCTAGCACTCGAAATCCACGAAACCTTAGCACGTAACTTGGTTCGTTCGTTCGTTCGTTTTTAATATTCTTCCTCCTATCCGTATCTCACTTGCTTTCTTTGTTTCAATTTTACTGTTACTAATATATATAATAGCGTCTTTCATCCCCATTTGTACCCGACTAAAGATTAAAGCAGTTGTTATATTTGATTGGAAGTACGACGTGGGTACCGTCTATGTATGACAACTATAGGACCGGACCACCAGCCATCGTAACCTTTCAAGTATAAGTGTCAAATGTTTATTTATGTTACACATCTACTATGTTCACACCGGTTTTACGAGTATATGACGTGTGTGGATGCTTAAGTTGTATAATTCGCAAAATCACACGTAGTAAGGAGTACTTATAATTTTTATACCCACTTCAACTAAGAAAATTATAGCTTTGAAATCGTGCCAAATTCAGTATTATAATGCCAGTAAATAATATACAATTTAATTAAAGAGCACAACAAACTGATTTAGTCCAAATTAATTTCTCCGCAATGAGGTCAAGGACTACCAAACATCAAAATCGATACAAAACTTCTGTGAACAAATCGATTACCAGACTCGTGTTGTCTGGCAAGTAAGTAGGAACTCCCTGAGTTACGTTCTAGAGACTACGCTACTTATAGAATAGGAAGCGAGTGTAGGTAATGGCGCAAAATAGTGACGCAGTATTATTGCAGGGGGCGGTGGTGGGCCCCACTCCCGCCCTGGAGCTGGAGGCTGCGCTGTCCCACCTAAGAGCGACTGAAACGTCCGCGAGAAAAATAAGATCCGCACTCTGTCCCGCTTATTCTTGGGAAAAAACGCTTTTTGTATATTTTTTTAGATGTTCGTTACGTCTCTGTGTGAGTTAGTAAATAATACTGTAGGTATGTACGAATGTCGCCCGCTATGTTTTTTTATATTGATGTCGGGTGCAAGATATTTTTTCTTCCTTTCTTTTAAGAGTACGTAGGTTGTACGGTAATAAGTTTCATAACGGTCTCCCCTGGACCCCTCCCCTGCCTGACTGATCTAAGTTAGCATTCATTTTTATTATATTAACATTCCCATTAGGTGCCATATACTTTAAATACTCTTTATGATTTTATGCAAAGTTATAGCCTTTGTTATGTTGTTATCTGATGTTTCAGTATTACAGCAACGATACAGTTATGTGACTATAATAATCATTATAGTACATGTCAGTGGAAAGTTAAGCGGGATTTTTATTTTATTTTAATCAAATATTTGGGTAAGTCTATCTAGGCTTAGTTGTTAGGACATGTGTATTATCTTTACTTTTTAAACATTATGGCTTCCATCGTGTTTTGATTTCTTTTTGCCACTGTAATTAACTTCCACTAGGATTTCTTCTTCTCAAGAGACAACTGCGCACTATTCAAAAAGCGTACAGCTTACTAGCTACCGGCCAGTAGGTTTCTTCGTTTCAGTCAGGCTTCGTATACTCATCTCTACTTTGCTTGAAAGTAACCTGCATAACTGAGTGATACATCACGTAGTAGCATGTGTAATTTAAAATGTTTCTCTCTGATACAGTTGCTAAGTCGAAAATTCAGGGCGTAGGCAGCAATCATAGAGAGCTAGTCGTGTAATACTCATAGGCGATGTAGGCAATAGAGTTCATAATCCCTAATTTTCAGTTTTCCATCAATGATTGTCCACCTTGCTGCGGTTGCTGCTTCTTTTTTCATACTCCTAAAATATATAATTATTACCTGTGATGTATGTAGTAGGAGTACGATATTAAAGCACCATATATATTAATAAAGGAATGTAATTGGAATTAGTTATAATATAATTTAAGACAGTCAATCAGTCGTGTGCTTCGCGTTCTAATCGCGATGTGTCCATAGACAATCCTCTTGTTTTTGGTTACCGGTACTAGGGCCGTAACACTCTCCCTCGTTATAAATTTAGACGGTCTGGCGCTCTCCTTGTTCTCGCGCTACGACGTACCATCGCTTCCGACACCGACTGTTCGACTCCTGGCTCTTCATCTATTTGTACTGCTGGTAATGGTTCCGGCAACCTCTCCAGGGCCACTTCAGCTGAAGCTTCCCTTGAAGGACCCTCAAGTGACGTCTCCCTCTGGGCATTCTCTTCTGTCGTACCTCTGTTGTTGTAGTATAATATGTGATGATCGTTTTTACCTGTATATTCCGATTGGATCATCTGATCTACATGTCTAACATGCACTTTTCCATCCACTTCGACTCCATAGTGTAGTTTTCCACATTTTTTTACAATATTACCAAATTTCCATTTATTGTTGTTATCATATGATCGTATTTGTACTTTGTCTCCTATATTAAATTCTTTTTTTATTATAATTTCTTCCTTATTTTTTTTTATCATTATATTATCTCTCTTCACTAAATCAATTTTTGTTCTATAAAGTCTTTTGAACATCATTTCTGCTGGGCTCAATCCTGTGGTGTTATTTGGAGTTTTCCTATGCATCATTAGAAATTTTGAAAGTTTTTCTTGCAACGTACCTTCTTCATACAACATTGCTTTAAGTTTATTTTTAAAAGTTTGGACATATCTTTCTGCTTGTCCATTCGTTGAAGGATGAAATGGAGCTGTAAATTTTGGTTGTATCCCATTTTCTTTTAAAAATCTTTGCATTTCTTCAGAACGAAATTGTCTGCCATTGTCAGAGACTATGGTGATTGGTAGTCCAAATGTAGTAAATACTTTTTTTAATATTTTAACTGTATTAGCTGCTGTTATCGAATTTGTAGGAATTACTTCCAACCATTTAGTGTAAGCATCAACCACTATGAGAAAATAGTTATTCATAAATGGTCCGGCATAGTCTATGTGAACTCTGCTCCATGGTTCTTTAGGGTATTCCCAGTAATGCACTGCTACCTTGGTTGGATTTTTCTGCAATAAACAACATGCTTTGCATTGTTTTACTATTTTTTCAATGTTTGCATCAATATTATTCCACCAAACATAACTTCTTGCCAGGGCTTTCATTTTAACAATACCTGTGTGCGCTGTGTGTAGTTCTTCTAGTATTTTGGGTTGTAATAGTTTAGGTATCACTATTCTTACTCCGTAATATATACAGTTATTTTGTAGAGAAAACTCATGCAGTCTTCCCTGAACTTGTTTACCTGATTGTATTTCATGGTACAGCTTTATTAGCTCGGGATCTTTTGCTGTAGCTACCTTAATAGTTTGTTGTGAAATTGGTAACACTGTAATTTGATTCATGTAAAATACATCATCATCTGTAAGTTTATCAGTATGTTCCTCTGAGTGTTCCAACCGTGACAAATAATCTGCATTGGCATGTTCTGTAGTTTTCCTTAGCTTTATTTCATAGTTAAAACCAGCGAGAAAATTTGCATAATGTACCAGTCGTATGGCAGTTGTTCCTGGTATATTCTTGTCTGGGTGTAATATTCTAGCCAAAGGTTGATTGTCAATTATTAATATAATTTTTCGCCCATAGCAATACTGGAAGAACTTCTTTAGACCCCATATCAATGCTGCCGCTTCTTTATCCAGCTGACTGTATCCTTTCTCAGCTTTAGTTAATGATCTTGAAGCAAATGCGATTGGTCTTTCAGTTTTATCCTGCATAATGTGGGATAATACTGCTCCTAATCCCGTAGGTGATGCATCTGTGGCCAGTGTTATAGGTAAGTTTACCTGGAATGGAACAAGTACTTTATCTCCACAGATTTCTTCTTTTAGTCTCTGGAATATCTTTTCACATTCTCTTGTCCATTGAAACTTTGTATCTTTTTGTAGAAGCTTATATAAAGGATTTAGTTTTGATGCTAGATTTGGTATGAATTGTTGGTAGTAGTTTATCATTCCTAGAAATGTCCTTAATGATGACACATCTGTTGGGCGGTTACTATTTTTAATGTCATTTATTTTATCCTGTGTGGGGTGTAATCCTTTTTCATTTATTGTATGTCCTAGATATTTAACCGACTTTTGGAAGAATTGACACTTATTTTTATTTAAGTGTAGTCCACTTTTTTGTAATTTATGGAATACTATTTGAATTCTATATAATAATTCTGAATATGTACGTCCTTGTATAGCAATGTCATCAAAAAAACATGCTGTTCCTGGGAGCCCTTGTAATGTTTGATCCATGAATCTTTGCCATAGGTTTGGTGCTATCTTAACCCCAAACATTAATCGGTTGACTTTATATGTACCTTTGCATGTGCTAATGGCTTGCATCTCCGCAGTGGCTTCATCAGTTTTCATGTGTAAATATGCTTGATTTATGTCTAATGTACAAAAATATTTGCCTCCACTTAGTTTGGCGAATACTTCTTCTACTCTTGGAATTGGATAGTTATCATTTTGCAAATTTTTGTTTAGTGTAGCTCTGTAATCTGCACATAAACGAACTTGTCCATTAGATTTAATCACAGGAACCACTGGTGTGCCCCACTGAGAATATGTAACTTTCTCAAAAATTCCTGCTTCTTCCAATCTATCAATTTCTTTTTCAACCTGGTCCCTCAATGCAAATGGTACAGGTCTTGGTTTTAGGTACACTGGTTTTACATTATTATTCAATTTGAAAGATGCTTGATAATCTTTTATTTCTCCGATATTTTCTGAGAATAATTCTTTATTTTGTTTTAATAATAATTGTAACTTGTCATTGAACTCTTTTTCTGTTATCTCTTCTTGTGTATTTATTGAATATACTTCAAAATGTAAGTTTAGTTTCCTTATCCATTCTCTTCCCACAACGGGATCCACATTCTTATTAATCACAAATAGTCTTTCCTGTATTTGTTTATTTTTATATTTTATTTTTATTATGCATGTTCCGATTGGTTTTATGATTTCACCTGTGTACGTTCTCAATTTGATAACTGTATTTTGTAGTTTCAGGTTATGAAAGTGTTTTTTGTAGTATTGTACGGAACATGTTGTCACTGCAGCACCTGTATCCAGCTCCCAAGTATGTAATTTTCCATTTAATTGTAATTGAATATTGAACTTTTCATTATGTGTAATACTGCTATCCATTTTGATTTTGTGAATTTCATATATTTCATCTTCACCACTATCATCCGATGATAGGCCATGCTCAATTTCCAACTGCTTTTGCTCTCTAAAACATACTTTTGATATATGTCCACTTTTCTTGCAGTTTTTGCAAAATAATTTATCTTTTAACCTGCATTGATATGCTTTGTGATCTTCTTTTCCACACCTGTAGCAACATATTTTCTTTTCTTCTTGTGTATTATTGTTCCTGTAATATTTCTTGTCTTGAGTATTTTTTTTATAGTATGTACTTTTAGTCGTAGATACCTTGTTTATATTTGATATGTTTTCATGTGCCATTTCTTTACTTTCCCATTTTGATGTTTCTATTGCCATTGCTATTTTTATGATGTCATCTAACTTGGTATTTAGCGATTCCTGAAGTAATCTTTCTCTGATCTCAGCATTTCGCAATCCTTTTATAAACTGGACACGTAGATGTGTTTCAAATGTTGTATGTTTACAGTTAGCGCATATGAAATTGCATTTTCCTCCAATTTCTTTCAACCCAGCAATGTAATTTGCTATGGATTCATGCTCATGCTGCGTCCTAATACAAAATTTATGCTGTTGAGCTACTTCTCCCGGCTCCGGTGCAATATGATTTTTTAGTAATTTTATAAGATTTTCGTAAGCTTGCGTTTCAGGTTTATCTGGTGCGGTGATATTCTTCAGAACTTGATAATATTTTGGCCCTATACAGTTGAGAAATATCTGAGTCTTCGTCGTATCGTTTGTTATATTCTTTAAGGTTATATAATTCTGTACCCTTTGTATGTAGCTGTCAAATGATTCATTGTCTTCATCATACGGCTGTAAATTAATGCCATTTATCGTGGCTGGTATATTTTTTTGTTGTAATAATACTTGTTGCCTACTGGCCTGTTGTACTTGCATCCCTTTCATTGTTTCCATCATTTGCATCAACACTTTTGTCAATTTTTCCTCCATTTTGTTAGTTGTTCATTTAATTTTATTTGTACAAGGTATTGTATACGTATTGTAGGTAAGGAAAAAGGGAATTTTTCGAAGCGGGCTATCATCGGATCAGGTGGCCCCTGGATCAAAGGAATTACCGGTCATGGGAACACTTTGGTTATGTACGCGTGGCGGTAAATTTTTTTTTTTTTTTTTTACTTATACTTTCTTCTCCGTCCTCGTCGCCATTTCTGTGATGTATGTAGTAGGAGTACGATATTAAAGCACCATATATATTAATAAAGGAATGTAATTGGAATTAGTTATAATATAATTTAAGACAGTCAATCAGTCGTGTGCTTCGCGTTCTAATCGCGATGTGTCCATAGACAATCCTCTTGTTTTTGGTTACCGGTACTAGGGCCGTAACATTACCTATTCCTACATTCTCATCATTAACAGCCGGACAACGTCCACTGCTGGACATATCCCCTAGGACTTCCACACGTCACAGCCTTCCCCATCCACCGGCTTCCTTCCGGCACGGGTGAGGTCACCGGCCACCTTATAGAGGGCCGTCCCACACTACGTGATCAGGTTCAATGGGGACAACAAATACCTATTTTACCTCCTATGTACAAAAACATTTTTACCACTAATATAAAAGAGCGCCATCTATACAGCATGAAATCAACTGGGTGAAAATTTAACTGCCTATAGTAGAAGCGTTCTTATTTTCACTGCTGGCGCTACAAGTGGCCAGCGCCTCTGCAGAGTAATTCCCCAATAAAAATATAGATGGCATTGGAGCTTTGGGGTATTTTTTATTAGAAACTAGCGGTCCCGGCGAACTTCATACCGCCCCAGATATTTATTAGTGAGTTTTCCCCATTTTTTTAATAGGTATTCTGATAACGCCAGACAACACACCACTTATACGGTCCCACACTAAGCTTCGCTTGTATTATGGGTGCCGTACAATGGACTGAAGGCGAACTCAGAATATAATACTTATATACACAGTAAATATACAACATAACTTTTATAGGTACAAACACTCATCATTATCATACATAGTTTGTCCCTACCAGGATTCGAACCCGGGACCCTCGGTACAGAAAGCAGTTGCTACCGACTGCGCTGATCAGGTCGGTGCCCTAATCACTTAGCTGTAGCAAAAGGTGACATGTGGGCTTGTAAAGGTAAATATAGGTTTTATATTAAGAAATAGATTTTACCCACGGTAACTCAAAAAAACATAGCTCGCAACCCTCGGGGATAATGTAGCTCTCTACCAGTGAACAAATTTTCATAATCGCATTCCAGAGATCATCCCATACATACAAACTCAAAAACTAACAAACTACTTCATTATACGTAATATATATATAAAACAAAGTCGTGCTAGTTACACCATTTATAATTCAAGAATGAGTGGACCTATTTAAGTAATTAGCACTACAAATAATTTCGCGGAAATGAAGCAAAATATGTATAAAGTGTTACAGTTCAGTAGCAGACATACAGTCTCTGTTGACAGACACATTTCTAAGCCTACGACAACTTCTCCTTTTATGACCTTAGTCATAACCTGCCTTAAGGCCCGAAACATTGGTACAACATTATGAGACGAATTTAACCGCCGATGACTAAGCAATCCCCACCTGTCTCGTTCCCTCCCTCGAAGAAGCACCACATGTAAAAAGAGACGCCAAATAATTTAAAATTTGGGCACTAAATTCGTAGGGCAATGCACTCACCGACTGGTTGTGAGAGGACGAAAGTACGAATTTTTTTACAATAATAAGAGAAAGATTGCAGTGGTACGCATTGCAATGCGCTTTTTATACAATTTATTTTACGTTTAGTCCAACATTGACCACATTGAATGCAAATTAATTCTTTGGGATAGGAAATGCGTAGTAAAAAGATAGTGTTGGAAAATTTTATGAAACAGGTATGAATTTCATGATTTACATCTATCCATGTTAGTATTTAAAATATTATATATGTTTTAAATCATATCTAATACTGCTTATACTAACAATAAAAGGCATCTCACCACAGATTACCGCCATCTTTACCTCCTAACGCATTATTTTTCTTGAAAGAGATATATGTATATATAAAATTGTGACCATTATCTAGCATTATATATCTTTATAAGGGTTATTACACCTCTGATAAAAACACGAACATTAAAAATTGTTGAGTAAGGTCAACTTTCTCCGGCAACAATGACGTTTATCAGTTAGATGACGTCCCTGGAAGCGTACCCAGACTTTTTTAACTTTCACCGGTTGCGACACATACCAGATGGGCATGAGGTCAATGGTCTGGACACACCAAACTTGGAATGCAATCATTTTTTTCTGTACTGTCTATACCTAAAAAAGTTTTAAGCAGTACCTGGAATATATGTATACATTTTAAAAAAATCTTAGAATGCTTGTCTTTGTGTATATTCGTTCGAGCATCATGAAAGACTACTTGACCAATTTATACTAGATTTCATTCGATTGTCGATGGTGTGACTCAAAACATAGGGTACATATTATCATCACGATATTGCTGATAGATATATTATATAGACTATTGTATCCCTTACTTCAGAGCTTTACGTCTTCTACGGGTTCGTGTGTCTAAGGCTTATTCCGTCGTTACGTTTTACCAAATCTTAATTACATATTAATTATCTGGGGCAATGTTTGTCATCATAGATATATAGATTAACTAAAAATAATTTAGTTTTTTTTTCACTTTCTATCTGAACTCGCATCGGGAAAGGCCGTACTACTACTGGTGTTACTAGAGAATTCAAATAATCAAATAATTTGTATACTTATTGGTATCTATATGTATGTATAATGCAGGTACAACCATTCACGACATCCCAAACAACGTCGGCGATAAGACAAACAAACGTAATCATTATGAGGTGCATGTAAGCAAATGGTGCAATAAAGTTCCTTAACTAAGAGCCCTTTTTCCTGCCCTCGCACGTTCGGCGGTTGAACCCACTCGGGGTGACATTGGTGATTGCAATGCAACCACACAGTACATCTATATGAATATCTTGATACTTGAACATTATGAGTTGAAAAAACACCATACCAAATAACATTCTTGTACAGACAGACGACACAGATACATGCGATAATGGCAGGCAGACATGGAATATACTTTGACGAAAAAAACAGCGCTGTAGTCAAACAATTGTCACAACCGTAGTTGTTATAAATCTTAATGTATACCTACAAACTCTTCAAGAGCTCATAGTCCTATTCAACATTGTTATGTGACTGTTATAACCACAGATATATTAGAGGAGATATGTTATGAACGCGGTGGGCTTGCGCTCACCTTTAGCCAAAATTACGCTAACATAGAGTTTTCGCCGTCAGTCGACTGCAACTGCATGTCGGTATCGGAGCTCTAACTTTTTTTTTAAATGCCGTGTTATTCCGTGGTTGTGTTCTAAAATACTAGCAGCAAAGTGAACTACGCGAAAGATGGAATCTCATTTCACCAGCCAGTATTAAGTATTTTATTTATTCGTCTTTAAAATCATTAAAAACAACAAATCAAAAAATATTTAATGCCTTTATTATGTTATTTTAGTTTTCATGTAGCACGACTTTTTTATTTTTGTATAAAATACATGGCTCTTTAAGTACGACCTATGTTCGCTACTGAGTGAATGTACGAGGCAATGGATAGATCGTCTAACGATACTTTGAATAAACTGGTGCGTCGCGTGGTACGGCCGCTGCATGCGGCGACGACGCAGCACGCACCGAATTATTGGCACGCGTGTGTGTGTGAGACTTCGTATTGGTTGGTTTTATGTAATTGCATGTGTTTTGTGGCGAGTGGTGGGGACAAAACGGAGACAGCGAGCTCCCATACATTTTGAACCGCACGGCATATCTCTCGTGATCTGTGGTTATAACACTAATAATACCAGTATCAATATATTATCAGTACGCTAGCTTCAATGTTCGCTGCACTTGCATTTCGTACGAACGCACTGATGCACCGACTTAAATTTTTTCGCGGCTTTTAACTTTGGCCTTGAAATACGAGTTTAGATTACGACGGGCAAATTTTTGGTGTAATGCTCTTACATTATACTTTACTAAAGGTACCTGTTGGTTGAGAGATTTGGGTAAAATTTGAACTCGTAAACTTGACAGGTTTTTAATTTGTATTGAGAGATAAGATACAAAAGAGATCTATGTACACACGATTGCCAAAGTAAACTCAAGTAATAATTTTAATAGTTTTAGAGTACACAATCATTCTCTATACAAATAATAACAACAATAATGTGATATTGTATTTATAAGTGAACCCCAAATTGATAGAAAGATTTTAACTATTTTAAATGGCATTTCAGAAAATTCAATTTTAATTGTACTCTTAAATTATTTTAAACTATTTTAGTTAGACCTAATGTTTTGGCAGAATTAAAAAAACACACACATTACTCAAATATTCAATCTACAACAGTGCATACGTCACACCTTACGAATTAATTGCGTCATCAATATAAAAAACATTGTACTAGGTCAGGTATCCTAACCTAACCGAGTAGATACGGCTGACGCAGAACCGCTTATAAATTACAAAAAGGTGTGCGCGGGCGCAGGGCAATGTACTTTTTCGTGAGCGGTCGCCAGATCGCCGCGGTGCTAACTTAACTTGTGATCTGAATGACAATTTTGACCGGGATTCTTAAATTGCTACGAAAACTTGTGCTTCTTATTATCAGAAACGATTTAACTTTCGTATAATTCTTAGCCAATATTTTTATCACAGGCCTGCTTTCAAAGATTTTTTCTTAATGACGAACAAGACGCAGAAGTTAATAAATATATTCGGGCAACTTTCACTGAACGCAATGAGGGTACAATCATACGTATCATAACTCCAGAACCAACGAACCGAATACAATACCTTTTTATTTATAAGTACTTATATCGACATGGTGAATAATTACTTAACTAACCTAAGCCAAATAACACATGGATGGATGGTAGAGTATTTACTCTATGATCTACACACATACTATCAATTAGGTATTATAGCGATTCTAACGTACGATTTCATTAATAATATTTCACTCGCATTTGGATCTTTCATGGGGCGTTCCGAGCAGTTTTTTAGGAGGGCTTGATGTAGGCAGGACCAAAAAGATTTTAAGAGGATAAATAATTATTTATGTTTTTATTTAGTTTAGTAAAATAATTTAGATTGCTTAAATTGTCTTACTCAATTTTATGCAAATTTAATATTCCTAAGAAATATTATATTTAGACCTTTTGTCCTTCTATTGTCAAATTTACTTCCGTGTTTGCCGGACTCATCAATGAAGCATAATCAAATATTATGAAGGAGAAGACGGACTGTATTAATCCTACACCTTCATTTACGAACGTGAGGAAAAAATATGTTTAACAATTATTTTGGGTGCCAATCCCTCAATGTTATTTTTATTTTGGACATGACATAACTCAACAAATAAGGTGAACCATTGCATCACACATTATCATTCTGTGCTGTGACAACATCACTCTATACATACAACAACCCAAAGCAATAAATGGTTCGTTTGGGACCATACAGTTGCATATACTTGTGACGATACATGTTTTTATTATGAAAATAGTAGTCCTCCAAATCGAATTTTCAACGCGGCGGCCATTCTTACCGAGACTAGTTAACTACACAGAAGATATAGGGTACAAGAGTGTGCGCGAGCGCCGGTGTACTCCCTTTCCCCACTTTCATAGTCCGATGGATCGGCAATCCGACACGACCGGAGAGCAAGAACGATGGTATTACGTGCTCTTCTTGCCACGAGCAAGTAATAATCATGGTTGAAAATGCGATTCGCCGCACATGAAATCCAGAAATCTCAGACGTGCGGGCAGGGGTTTTAACCTGCCACTTTAGTTTCCAAAACGAGTGATCTAGCACATGGCTATCACTGTTTCATAAAAATAATACAGTACCTACCAATGTTACAATGACCACATCAACATTTAAATTTGAGCCATCTCCGGGATTCTTGTCATTTACAATATTTTTCTGCCAACTTCGTTAAAGAATTTATGCCATATTATAACGATTAGCTATTCACGGTAAGTACAAATCTATTGCACGCATGACCCCTGTACTCGTTTTATCTATGTTTACAATCACCAGAATGAAATAATGAAACTAGGAGGTACTATGCATTATTATAAATAGAACGGTTAGTACGTAGCATGCGCAAGCGCAGAGCATTTGCGCAACGGAATTTCCTGTTCCTTAGCGCTAGAACAAAGTTTTATAAATACCGTTCAGATGAAGGCCATCGATTTAAAAAAAATAGTCACTCATCATTACAAAAGACTGGTGACAAAAAGACAGACTACGTTGATCTGACGATAACAAACAACTATTTTCGTTTAGCTAAGTACGAAATCGCCTTGTACGCTATTAACACTTGCAGGAAAACTTGAAAAAACGTTACTAAATTATAAAATGTTATGCTAATAATAATATTAATTAAATTAAATCAATTAATAATTAATTGAAATAAATCAAAAGGATTAAAAAAAAAGAACAGAAATTTGGCGGACATTTTAAAATATTTTATTTGAATCGACATCCCAAGAATAAATACTTACGCTGAAAGTTTACCTAAAATAGCGGGTACTAAAACGCACCTGAAATTATAAACTGAACTGTAGGTAAAACCTACCGTAGTAACTGTTCTATACCTATCGACTTATTACGTTATGAAGTTGATTACGTATGTTATCGTTACACACCATTTGTGGGTGACCACTATTTCAAAATACATAGTTTATTTTTAAAACAAATTTATTAAAGATGAGATTGAATTTTAGAACAGCCCTGCCCATTAATGTCACTACGCCGTAGCTATTTCTACAGACGTAGGTATGGGTATAACTATATGCCTACGCACAGATAACATTTAAAATTATATAAGTACAATGTTGTCCAGACCTTGGGTCATGTTTCAGGTTAGAGTATGGATTTTAGCGGAAAAGGGAAGATATTCTAGCCAGCCGGGTGATATGCCTAGCGGAGCGGCCGCTATGCCCCAATGCTTATTGTCGGGATCTTGTAAACATATTTCGTGCTCCGAAAACTCACATAGCGCGTTGCAGGATTGTATGGAGAATTGTTAATTGTTCTGAATGTCCGTCTGCAGCGCCATCTGTGTATCTTGTGGTGAGATTGAAGGGGTCGCTACAGATTTATAAAAATGAATTACTTACTTTTGAAAGTCTACTGTCTTAGCGATAGCTACTAGTGAAGTCAGTGCAAAGTTGGCGTAACTTTCAATCAGTAGATATATACTTATGAATCATACTTGTCGTACGCATGGATGGAAAAACAGAGGTTAAAAGCTAGCCTGAAAAGTTATTAATTCAAATAAGTAAAATTTTATACAGCCTGCTACCAGCTTTAACACAGATTTCAGCCGCAAATCCCAATAATTGAAAATTATATATAGGTACCTAGTTATTACTGAAAAGATCTCGTTTTACTTATGTATGTGCTAACCAATATCATTTACTCAATATATTAAATTAAACATAAATGCCCACATGTATAGAAAAGTAAGTACCAGCAAAACAAACAAGCTGCAGCATAAGATTGCTCAACATACAATCTCAATGCATTGAATACAGGTAACTATGTTAGTAAAAGTATTAGAGGTAAATCAGTGTATTAGCGGTAACTGTTTTATTATTACACAATTCAAGTGTTAAAAAAAATAACTCCAAGTATATTATTTTATATTTGAATACGACCCTTCCCATAGGACCCTTCGTGCTCATGCTGTCGAATCCGCCACTGAGTTCTGCGTTGCCGAGAGCCGAGGCGGCGCGCGTATAAATGCGTTTGTATCGCGCTCCCGTCGAGACAGCCCGCCGGAACAGCGCTGAGGACGGCACCCAGCGCACGCGCACGAAATACAAGGAACATATCACTAGATCCCAAAATCCACAATGAACAATGCTGAGCTATATCAGACTACCAACAATTTGCAAAAGAGAGACGCTTTGCTATGCTTAGACGAATACGCGCCGAAGATCAAATGGAGAAGGGACGTGAACAGGATTCTAGATATAGGCTGCGGGGATGGAAGTGTGACGAATATATTGAAAAACTATATCCCGACTGAGTTCAAGCTTCTGGGGTGTGATATTAGCGAGAGGATGGTGAACTTCGCGAACCGTCACCACCGCAACGAGCAAACCTCCTTTACGGTGCTAGACATCGAGGGCGACTTGCCGGAGGGCCTGAGAGGCGGCTTCGATCACGTGTTTTCATTCTACGCTTTACACTGGATCATAAACCAGGGGTGAGTATTTTTGTCCTAGTTATTATCTATGTATTTCTCAAACGCTAACAAATTAGCGAAGTGTGAAACAACATCAATCGGTTTTCATTACACTTTTTTGGTAGGTACTGAACATGTTACAAAAATCGATTACATAATTATGTTAAGGTCATTTTTGCATGACAAAACTTATCTTCAGCGCTAGAGTTTATTATAGACATGTGCTTGTACCGTTTGAACGAAAATGTTGAATAATAGGCTGTGAGTAAATTTTCCAATATTACTCGTACATAATTAGTTATTTTAACTAATAGTTATTCATAATATTTGCAGAGAAGTACAATGTTAGCTAATCCAAAAACAACTTTAATAGAAACCTAATTGAACTGCATTCGATCGCAGAGTCCTCTGTAAGTTTTCGTCGAACCTCTAGTATCTGTCAAAATCTATCCATGAAAAATGCTCGGAATCCTTATCCATAGGACAGTTACTCATACACATGTTACGATTTATCGTTGCAGAGTTAGAACGGTACAGTGCGATCAAAACGATTAATCGTAACATGTGTTATGAGTAAGCCACCATAAAGGGTACATTCATAAAACTGTTACTTGGTCATGTCATAATAGGATAGAATTATTTTCGATACAGATGTTGACATGGTGATACCAGCTTATAAAAAGATGAACACCTACAATACATTTTATTCCGAAATAAAGCGGTCCTGTTGATATCGCTTAAAACTTAAAATCCACGCATACGAAGTCACGGCACCACCTAAGTAAATAGTATTATATTTCTTCCCTAGCCTAGCCTACCTAGCTAAATAATAACTAAGTTATAAAAAGGAATGTTATTATACTATTGCAATGTTTTATCATGGTGGTTGAAAAGGTCAGTAGTTAGTTTTGAACCTATTACTTGAATGAGGTGGTAGCCGTATTTCAGGAGATTTCAGGAGATTATGATATAGCTTTCAGCTAACATCATTTTAATAAAAAGCCTTATTAAATAATGTTTGTGTGTAATAACTAAATCCCGTTACCAGGCGTGCCTTCAATAACGTGTACGAGCTGCTCTCGGCCGGGGGAGACTGCTTCATGATCTTCGTGGCTGGCGCGCCCGTGTTCGACGTGTACCGCATCCTGGCGCGCAGCAACAAGTGGAGCTCGTGGATGAAGGAGCTCGATCGATATATATCACCTTATCATGATTCAAGGGTAAGTAGTACCAGACACATAATGAATAAGTATGCAGAATGATTCAGAAAAGTCAGAATTTCGAGGACGATTTAAATTCGGCTGCTTTACAGCAACCATGGTAACGGGAGGGCTGAGGTGATTGACGTCCTAGTGTCATAGTTAGAAACGGGATACCCTCATATTTAATTGTTGCTTGTGGTCCGATCTACGCTACTACGGAAACGTAAAAAACAAAAAATAAACGCGATAAAATCCGTAAAATTAGTTTTATTTAAATGTGTAGTATTCGCGTAAATATAAGAAATCAATAGACAAATTGTAATTTATTGTGTTTTTTTGTGTTGAAGATGCTTAAATACAAGAGTATAAATGGCATGTATAGTATCACTGTGTAAAATTTATATTTCAGGAGCCAGACAAAGAAATCTGTAAAATGATGGAAAACATTGGATTTGTCGATATCAATGTGGAGTGCAAAGAAATGGGTTTTATGTACGACAACGTGGAAATGGCGAAAAGTAAGTTTACTTTCATTTTCATTGACATCTAGCTCTAAGCGATCTAATTAACCCAATCCACAACTTATTTGACAAGAAATGCTGCCAAATAAGATGTGGAAAAGGTCCCGCGCAATCTCTTTAGCATCAAGATACGGGTTTTCACCTATTTGTTGTAAAACCATTAAAAAGCGCGTGATTATCTCCATTAGTTTAGTAAGTTACTCACGCAGGATCAACCAGTGCTACACAATACTTTTATAAGGCTATACTATAAGCTATGGTGCTATAAGGATGCTACACGTAAAATGCCCTTATAAAGTGGCCCCTTTTCGGGGCTTTCAAGAGCCTGATTAGCGCAGTTGGTAGTGACGCTGCTTTCCGTGCCGAGGGTCCCGGGTTCGAATCCTGGTAGGGACAAACTCTGCGTGATGAGCACGAAAGTTTGCACCCAAGTCATGGATGTTTAATATCTATATAAGTGTTATATATACAGGGTTCCTAGTCCACCCATAATACAAGTGTTGCTTAGTGTGGGGCGTATAATTGGTGTGTTTGTCCGGTGATATTATTAAAATGCTTTATTTTCTTTTTCAGAAGCTCTAACTGCTGTCAACCCGTTCATCATACCAAACGACTTGTACGACGATTTCATGGACGACTACATGCAGGTGGTGAAGCAGATGCAGCTTATAGACAAGGCGAACAACAACCATTGCGAAGCTGTCAAATTCACCTACCGACTACTCGTAGTTTATGGTCAAAAACCTACATCTAAAGATAAAAGCCGTACAGACTTTAATTTATAATGATTTTTAACTTTTAGTATTATTAGATAATGATCTCAAAGATGCGTTATAAAATACCATGTATTATTATGCTGCTGGTATATACCCAACAAAGTGTATTTAACGACCTGCTTAGCTCAGTTGAAGTGACCCTGATTTCTATGCCGAGGCCCGGCTTTGAATCCTCGTTTGGGCAAACTTTGTGTGATGAGCACGACTGTTTGTACCAGAGTCATGAATGTTTAAAATCTATATAAGTTACATTATATAGATATTAAACATACATTATTCATTAAACATTCATTCTGTTACTGGTATCGACACCGGTATATTGTACAAAGCCCATAATACAAGCTTTGCCTAGCCGGAGAGTTGGTGTGTTCGTCTGGCGATATTATTGTTCTAAGATAGTTAATAACAACACCGCCGAGAGAGTTGGCAAGCCGATGGAGACTCGTGGGGCCTGCCTCCAAATTGTTTTAGTATTATTTTATTCGTATAAGTAGGTAACTGTCTAATTCGTTGCCTATCTATTTCTCGTCTGTTGCCTGTGGCTTTGAAGACATCAAGAATAAATACAAATTTGTTGATCATTTTTTTTCCGGAATTAAAAGACAGTCCGAAAGTCGATATTCAAATTTCAGCCAAAGCATATATCTATATATTTTACAAACATGTAGTATGATACCTACCTAAATCTAGAATGTATTCCACATTTAAAAGATTATGGAAATAGGTACATCGATTCTTAATGGTACTTCACTTTCATACAAATAATAATTATAATGATCATCAACAGAAGGCACATAAATTATAGCTAATTATACTTTATGTATTATTTATGTAGTGCTTACTAAACATTATTCAAGTACAAAGTTATAATAACATTATTATATAATTACAATATAGGTACTAGATTATAAGCTTACTTCCAAACAGTGCAGTATTGTTAATTTATTTAAGATCATATCAAGGTCACAATCAAATGTATAAGTTGTAGAATTAATGAAATTGCCTATCATTTATTTACCTTGCTAGTTGGTATACAAAATGACTTACTAAACTATCATTAAAACAAAATTCAATAACATCCTAGTTTGGTATATTAGGTCCTTGTTTGAGCAGGCAAGGCTATAATTTCTCTGGTCTAGAGTCCACCCCCAGGAGTGAATTCCTGCCTATGGCCTTGTGAACAGGCTATACTAATAATCAATACTCAAGCACCTACTAACCAATTAAATTGAACTGGGAATCCAGCTTAATGAGGTATGCATGCATTATTCTTCTAAAGATAGAAGTAAGTACTTATGCTTTTTAAAGTGATATGATAAACAAAAAAAATAATTAAATTCAATGCCGTTGAGAGGGAAATGGGCGAACGTGCCCGCAAACAACACACAAGCATGGCTTAAGGGCAGGCGCTGCCAACGCCCTCCTCAAGCAAATAGCTACAGGGAAGAAGGTGACCCGATCCACAGAGCCACCACCAGCAAGGACATTGAATTAGACATAACCACTCTATCACACAAGACATATTTAAAACTAGCTGTTGCCCGCGACTTCGTCCGCGTGGTATTTAACAAAGACAACCGTTGACAACAGCCTGCTCGCCCATTCTGAGCCCGCGGGACGCATTGCAGGTTGTTGCTATCAAACTTAATCAGGCGCTGCGCTGCAACATTGGTTTTAATTTTTTTGTGAGATCCTATTTTTTTTTTCTAAAATAAAAGTAGCCTAAGTTACTCCTTGTTACATCAGCTATCTGCCAGTGAAAGTCCCGTCAAAATCGGTCCAGCCATTTCAGAGATTAGCCGGAACAAACAGACAGACAGACAGACAGACAGACAGACGGACAGACAGACAGACAGACGGACAGACAGACAGACAAAAATTATAAAAAATGTTGTTTCGGTATAGGTAACGGGTATACATCCAAATGCACTTAGTAAAAAGCGGTTATTTTAATATTACAAACAGACACTCCAATTTTATTTATATGTATAGACAAAGCTATAATTTGACATAATACTTTGTTAGTGTGATTGAATTCAGCTGTGTACACGGAGTTGTTCAGTTCAATATTATGTGCGGACGATAAAAATGAGTACTTTATGGTGTTGGAATACTAACTAAACTAACTGAATAAATACCAACTACGCAGTATCAGCACATCAATGAAATTGGCAGCAATAAGTATCCGCCTACACAAAATATATTACAATGTGAACGAACAGCAGAAATGCTCGAATAATGTAATAGGCACTGCAGCAGTGCTTATTACATTATTCGAGAAATGACAAAATAGCAGCTATTTTGTCATTTTTTTACAACAGTGCCATCTATTCGTATCTACGAGAGACTTGACTTTGGGCACTCCTTAAAAACTAGATTGACTAATAAAATAAGTAGATATTACGTCTTTTAAAAATATATTGCAGTAATCAAGACGCATTCCCACTTTCTTTCCTTGGATTGCACCTGAATAACCAAGCAGGTGTCCTTCGCAAATTTATATATATATATTTCTTCTGAAAAATGCCTCGTAAGAGACACACAAAATCAAAGAAGGCCAATGATAGAAGACCAATAGCTCAGAAAACTGTAGGTTGATAGCAATATGCCTACATAATTATTAGTTGCCATTAGAAACAGCGATATAAAAAATACAATCAAAAATAGATCAGGTAGTTGTTACGGTAAATTAGGTAAAGCCAAATCATTTAGCGTTGTTTAGCTCAACTTATGTTTCGCCTGGTGATTGTGAGAGTTAATACTACGTTTGACGGAAAATGTGGATTTTCTACATAACAATATTTTTAATTTCAATTCATGATGCGCAGTTGCAAAAGTTCAGTATATATTATAGTATACAAGAAAGAAAACGAATAAATCAACGCCTCGTTTACGTTGCAGACTACCTTTCGATGGGTTGATTTCATAAAATACATTCCAATGGGATAACAGTTTTATTTTGACGGGACGCGATTTATCAAAATCCGCTCGCGATGGACACATCCAGAAACACCAATAGAAAAAAAACATACAGTCCAATTGATTGTCCTCGATTTTGAAGTCGACTCATAATAAATAGGTATAGGTTATATCAACAGGGTCCATACGTGGGAGAGTGTAGCTGGCTAAATGTGACCTATCCGGACCGTAAGAATCTGAGTCACTCTACGGGAAATTGTATGAAAGTAAAAGGCAATTACATCATTAATTTAAATTCTACGATACACATCCCAGTCAAAATCGATGAGGTTAGTAACCACCACATATAAAGCACAGAAACTTACTAAACTTTTTGAACAAACAATCAATAGATAGAATAGTGCCACTTTTGTTGGAACTATGCATGGAGGTGAAAATGAGCGACTGCTTTGTTAAATTAGAAAACCCACACTGGACTAGCGTGGTGAACGAAAGCCTCCCTCTCGCACTGAAGGAAATCCCGTGCCGAGTAGTGGGATATCAAAGAGCTAATGATGATGATGATGATTGGTGTTCGTGTTGGTTTTACGACTGTTGG
The DNA here is from genome assembly GCA_905404115.1 of Pheosia gnoma. Classification (NCBI taxonomy): domain Eukaryota; kingdom Metazoa; phylum Arthropoda; class Insecta; order Lepidoptera; family Notodontidae; genus Pheosia; species Pheosia gnoma. Next base: position 5,973,956 of record FR989901.1, read on the forward strand.
CAATGACGCCCATGCCGTTTAAGTAGGATAAGAACTAGTGTAAGTAGGTACCTACCACAAAAAGTTCAAATTACTTTGAAATAAAACAAATTTTTCGGATTTTATAGCGTTTCTATTATGTTTTTACGTTCCCGACGTTTCGGCTGCTTAACAGCAACATGGTCACAGGAGGACTGAGGCCTTTGACGTCCTAGTGTCATAGTTTGAACTCAATGTGTAGTATTCGCGTAATTAAAATATAAGAAATCAATAGGATTACTTTACTTCACAGATAAAGGTATCAGTGTACAAAATCAATAGCACCAAAAACGTATTGTGGTACTACAGAATAAAGGATCCGTGCCAGCATTATGCTTTTAGCAGCATTCTGAAGGATCACCTTAAAGTGGACACTAATTGTTTAGTTAAAAAGGTAATTCAGTTAATAAGCAATTGAAATGCTCCCCACACGATCACTTTCACTCATCCATGCTGTATGCACTATCGTACCGGGTGGAAATTATTGTACCCTTGCGTGGACCTTGGATATATGATGTGCTCAATCTTCTTATATTATAAGTAAACATATACTCAGTACCGAAGTGCTGATTATAATTCCAGCCCTTTTAATGTCCCACTGCTGGGCACGGGCCTCCCCTCAATGCGAGGGGGATTAGGCCATAGTCCACCACGCTGGCACACATCTTTCAAGGGGTTTTCTCAGACATGCAGGTTTCCTCACGATGTTTTCCTTCAACGTTTAACATGTGATAATCATGGTTGAAAATGAGATTCGCACATGAAATCCAGAAATCCCAGAGGTGCGAGCCGGGGTTTGAACCTGCGATCCTTGTTATCGAGGCAAGCGTTCTACCAACTTGGCTATCACTGCACTTACTACCGAAGTGCTGATAATTCTAAAAATATTTCGTTAATGTCAACGAAATATCTTTATAATATTAAAAAAATAAGAAGGGAGAAATATCATTATATACATCGTTAGCTGTCTACCTAGTAATCATTCAAAGTTGGGCTTATATATATTTAATTAAATAATGTTTTTTTTCTTTTCAGGGCACGTACGGACGCATACTGAATGTGACTGATTTGTTATCAGCGTTTTTTGGGACATCGTTTTTCTATGACGATTTTATGTTTAAAGCAAACACAATTTGTAAGAGGGGTAGCGTGATAAGTGTTGTTGTAATGATAACGTTTAAAAAAATATAGAATAATATTTTAAAATTAAAAATAAGTAATAGACAGACTTTAATTTAAAAATTCGGTGAAACGGTGCGGTGAATCATTGAATTTGGTTAATGGCCGCACCTAATTGGCCCATTATGACATTGTATATATAACATGATTACAAACTACCAACACACTCGTACAAGTAAATTATGGTATATCATTACAAACATTTACAAAACATTCTAGTTGCGTAAATTACCCGACAGCGTAACGTTTTTTCTTATATCTCCGACCGTTTTCCAATAGTTATGTATTATTATCTACTCCTTTTGATTCCTTATGTAACTAGTGTGCATTCTTACAGTTACAATGATTTACAAAATAAAGTTAACTACGTAAGTGTTTATAAAAACGATCAACTCATTCTGTGAGAATATGTTCTTAATAATTTATGTTTTCAGGGCCCATACGTTGCGGAATACAAATACTTTAATCTAACTTACCTTAAGAATACAGGCATCAGTTCCCTAAAAGCAGGCATTACTCAAGAGAAAGGCAAATATATAATTAATTTAAATGTTACAATCTTTACACCGATTAAAGTTGATGAGGTCAGTATTTCGATTGATATTCTATAATTATCGATTGAAACCCGATGGATATGATATAAATTCGGGGCAAACACGCATGACGAATACATTGCAAATAAGTTGGTTAAATGTCTTATCAACCGACGAAAAATAAAAATGAGGTTATTCTATGTATATATATAATATTGTATGGTGTATATATATATATATATATTGTATGGTGTATATATGTATATATATATTGTATGATGTATATATATATAATGTCATTTAATTGTTTCAGCTTATTATTGATTTATTGATCTTCATTTATTGCAATTTCCATCAGCAGTCGGTGATAATCTCACCTATACTGGCTTTAGAACCGCTTTATAAGGTTTCTCAGAAAAGTACGCACGCAGCGACCTAATTCAGAGATTTGCCTGGCTCATGGATATAGCAACAATTACTTAAGTCATTTTTCAATTTTTAGATAAAGATATACGTATACCGAGTTAACAACACAAAGAACATGCTGTGGAACTATAAAGTAACGCATCCATGCCAGCACTACGCATTGGCAAGTATTATCAGGGAATACAATAAAATGGACAAAAACTGTGTTCAGCAAACGGTCAGCTATTTCACACTTTCTTATCTTGTTCTAAGAATATTTAATAAGAAGCTTGCCAATGCACACCAAGCGCTACGGAAAAAAATAATATTACGACTACCTTTTTTTTTCAGGGTACATTCCCCTGTAGAATCAACATAACGGATTTGACGAGAACTTTTTTTGGCACTTCATTCTTTTTAGGAGACTTTTTATTTAAAGTTAATGTAATTTCAAAGAAGAAAAATGTAATGATCATAAATACAATGGCGTCGTTTAAGAAATATCCATAAGCGTCTATCGTAGATATTATAATTAATTTTAAGGTATGCATATGTCATCGTGCACATTCTTAGTAAGAGCGGCAACATTTTCGAGTATATATTTGAAGTGTTTTCGCAATGTTTTTAATGTAAACAATAATATTTTAATCACGGTTTAATATATGGTTGTATCACCAATAGTTTTTCTCTAAGGCTTGACACCATAGCCCACAATAACTTGGCAATTGAAGTCTACGGTTTTATTGTGATCTTCGAAGCGTGTACAAGTATTATCCAGTAATCCCAGTTGCTGTAACCCTGCGATACTATCCTTTGCAAAATCCTCAAACACATCATCTGGCAAATGAAAAGGTTCCACTGCTTTCATTAAATCTGAAAAAAGGGACAATTGTTTGTCTTACACACAATATATATCATTCGTCTCATACTAATTGTTTAATTTTCCACCTTTTACAAGACTTTATAACTGTGTTGGGGCCTGCACAAGTAAGTCTGTGCTTGGTGGTCTGCGACAGTACACACTTGATATGTAGCCCATTCATTCTTTATACTCAGACCAGCTCTTTCAAACCCAAGGTTAAAAGCACACACATAACACATCATAAGCTTTCGAGTTTTCATACAGAGATTTTAAAAACCCCGCTTGGCGGTTGTAATCCCATATATGCTGATGACAATATCAACCTCCGTTCATCACTCGGCACCTGATCTAGGCTTCTTTCAAATTAAAAAAGGTGCGGTACAGTTTCATGGACACCGTCGAGTGTTTTTCAGTGATACAACTTATGGAGAAAATCAAACCCATATCTCTTTTACATCCTGCTTGAACTCCCTACAATTTTCCATCAATTTGTCAGTCTTTTAGTCAGCATAATGCCACGGTAGTTTTTCTAATCCTGACGTGATCCTTTGCGCTTGTAGGCAGGCACAACGGGGCACTCACCACATTACATTTTAGAATCAATTGCCTAAAAGACGTTTAATCTGGAACTATCCTAGAAGGCATGATTTCTTCACCTGAGTCCATTCGAATATAATTCCTCTACGGGTAATGGTGGAGTCCACCTCACATTCAATTAAACTTACTTTTTAATTCCATTCCATTTTTCATCACGTGTTTCACGTTTTCACATTTCACTTCTATGTTTTTAAATCCGACTGCTTCCATTATTTTCGTTACTTTTTGTTCGGCATTCTGTAATAAATGCTTTAATTTTTTTTACCTACTACTTAAGAGGATACTGACTATAGCATAAAAAACTACATTTCCGAATATGTATAGCTGGTTAACGTAGTTTAAAGCAGATGCCCATAGTTTGTATGGAAAATGTTATTCTGTTATAAATTAAATTATAACGTTCTCCTTTTTTTACTATTATAGCTAGATTAAGACGCAGGCAACAGCTAGTAGAGAACAAAACTAGTAGAGTGGACTGACATTATAAAAACTTCGTGTTTTTCATTAGTAAAGCTCCAGTTATTATTCAAGATGGAGGTTTTTAATTATAATCCATAGCTTGACTTATCACCATTAAACATCACAAGGTACGTACCTCCATACTATCGTAATAGTAAGGCGAAACACGCTTATTCACGTTTGTGATCCATGGCTTCCAGTTATTATTTTGAGATGCTTGCACGTAGATGTCAAAGTACGGTGCGTTTTTTATGAAACACAAAAAACAGTCACCTTCATCTCTCAAGAGTTCATAAATGTTCCTGAAAGCCTTCCTATAAATATAGAAAGAAACACATTATTTATATGATGTTTTGTTACAAAGACAATGTATGATTCCAATATAAAAAATGCTGAGATACCCGTTTACAGGTTGGATGTTAAACTTACAAATGCGCTAATGAAGCGCAAGTTCGAAGGTACCCGTTCTAAATCATCCTGTAGAAATGCCAGACAATCTACTAAAACTAAAACGTACAAGAAATGTACAAAATTTTGCCAATATTTTTAAATGTTTTTTTTTTCTTTTTTATTACATTATAGGCAAGTATTTGATCTCGATCTCACCTGATGGTAAGTGACGATGAGATCTACGATGGAGCATACTTGCCTAGGTAGGAAGGCGGCAGTAGATCGAGACGCTACATTCACTAGGCACATGCAGCGCAGCTGATCTGACCCGCAATCCATGAATGGCAACACCGAACATCATGCCGGAACACGGCTAGGCCGCTTGGCGACATGGCTTTGTTCAGTGGGTGGTGACTAGCCACGGCCGAAGCCTACCACCAGTAGAGTTGTCACCTGGTTGGCACCACCCAGGGTCACGTGTAGGGTATCTCGAGGGTACTTAATTCTCCTACGGACGAAGGTGACTCGACCCCAAAATTCACCAAGTATAAGGCAATCCGGACAAACCATTAATCTTTACCGGTAGAACATTATAACATAAGTACCTACCTTACATATTGTACGTAAAAATCCAATACCAGAAAACACTTACTCTTGATCAGTCACAAAGTGCAGTGCAAAGAACGAGATGGCATGATTGAATTGGTGTTTTAAGTCACTCGGCAGATTACCCGCTATATCCAACACTCTGAATGTAATATTTTCTTTAGAATAGTGTTTTCTCGCATATTCCACCATTTCTCTACTTATGTCACTAGCGACGAATCTGACATCCTTGGTTGGGACGTATCTTTTAATGATGCTGGTGACGGCACCATCTCCGCAGCCCAAATCTATGATGCTCTCGTCATGATTTCTCCATTTTAACTTTCTTGCATATTCGTTGAGATATTTAACAGCAACCGCTTTTGACATATAATTGAACTTGCTGAATAATTCTGGTTTGTTCATATTTACGAGAGGTGAAATTAAACACAAAAAAAAACTTTTTAAAATTTCCGTATTAAAAATATTCTTGTGTGTTCTCTAAATTAAGGGAACAGTATTTGGCCGAGTACTTTTATCGAATAATTATAAATATTATTTATAAAAACATCAAAGAATAGATTAAACAATGAGAGAATTATAATAAATTATATTTGACCGCGTATATGATGCATTTCTAAAAAAGTACTATTTAGTTTTTGCAAGTATTTAAACAAGCACCTACAGCTTATACAGGTTTCTGGTTACCAGTCAGAACTGCGTCAGGCATACAGGATAGCTACTTTTAGGATCTTAGTACTTACACAACTTATCATTATGAGGAACGATATATTGGATCACGATTTAGAAGGAAGGCTGTGTCTTGTTTGCAGATTTATATTTTTCATACAGCAATATCTTTGTACAAACGTATACACACATTTTTTAGCAACCAATTCCAAGCAACCATTTTTTTATATTACAATGGGTATCATTCATAATCACTCATTTAAATTCGAATTATGCAATACTGCTATATCTGACAAAAGGTATTCCTAGGTAGATTTGGAAGGCTCTAGGTTTAATTCTTATACACTGAAAAAAAAAATATACCAGCACTTTTTAATGTCCCACTTATGGGTACGGGCCTCCTCTCAATGCGAGGGTGGTGGCTTATAAGCTAATTCCCCTCGAATTATTTTATCTTTCTGAAATTTCAGTGAAGTTACATAACACAACTATACTGTTCAGTCATAAATATATCGTTTCACTAGACTGATTGCAATAAAATATCAAAATGTGTTACAGTAAAATGACAAAACCGGTTTATTTTAATCTGATCAAGAATTCGTCATCATCGTTGATTCCGATACATATTTTACGACACCAAACTAGGTACTTTGCAACATGAACAGTTTGACGCGTCGAATGATATTCTATTGGCTACTTAAGAGTAATGGATATGACTGCAGTACACATGTCAAATAAGATTTGGGTGAGACAAAACCAAGGAAGCAGTGGATATCATCATGTCACATCCATTATTTTATGTATAATGTGTATTTATTGAATGTGTTATTGCTATTAATTACTTGACATTGGCAAAATACCCGCTAGTTGTGGGTGAGGCCATATTCATATCCATTTTATTTCATCGCATTTCATTTCGTAAAGAAAGAAGAAGAAGGAAGCAGTGCAAATGTCATATCTACTCGGCTAATTGATCATTGACCTTATTTTTTTGTTTACATGATAGCGTTATCAGATTTATAAACATTTTTTTAACTCTTATAACCTCTATTGGTTAAACAATTATGTTATCATGTTGGTTTCGAAATATGAACAAGTTGAACTTATTATTTACTTTGTATCTCTCTCATTTAATACATTGCTTGAAGGTACATAAAATGACTACATTAACAATCGTTAAAATCACTGAACATTCATTATGGATTCTATGTAAAACTTAGAATAGTGATAAAGTATTATATCTTGGGTCAAGATTAATAGGATTAGCATTAATAAATTTAAAAAAAACACCAAAAAGGACAAAAACATTCCAATAAAATTTTATTTTCCATGTTATTGTCAACATTGTTAGTATTCCGGTATACAGGCTAAACGTTTTCAGCTCCGTTTACATGACATATTTTTATGTATATTTTTATTATTCCAGCCCTTTTTTATGTCCCACTGCTGGGCACGGGCCTCCCCTCAATGTGAGGGGGGATTAGGCCATAGTCCACCACGCTGGCCCAGTGCGGGTTGGCAGACTTCACACATCTTTCGAGGGGTTCTCTCAGACATGCAGGTTTCCTCACGATGTTTTCCTTCACCGTTTAGCAAGTGATAATCTTGGTTGAAAATGAGATTCGCACGTGTAAAATATGTTATGTATAGAGAAACCCTATATATAAGGAAATCGGGAAAATATTAAAATAAACCATGAGCTCATTTAGAAATACAAAAATAATGTTGAGTATAAAAAAACATGTATACATTAGCCTAATGTTCGTTGTTACACGTTCCCCTATAGTACTAGCTACTATAGGGGAACGTGTAACAACGAACAGGACCGGTAACCTAAAGGTAAGGTATGTAAGGATAAGGATGGATAACATAACCTAAAGGTATGGTTAAGTTATCCATCCTGCTCAAAAAGAACCGAGTAGCAGTTGCTACCATCTAATATAAAACCAGCATAACATATGCGAAATCAGCGTTATTAATGTAAACAATAAACTAGATATGTCAGTGAACTTAGCAGATCATTTCCCAGCAGATCAAAAAAAAAAAGGAGTTCTGGCCGCATGCAGGAGAGTTCTATAGTTCCTGATACTTTTCAGCGATAGTTCTAGCGATTTTACCTGAAAAAAAACCGACTGAAAAAATGATCTGCCAACTTCCCGTAGCAGATCATTTTCCAGTAAATAAAAAATAAATGCGTGTTCTTGACGCATGCACAATAGTTATATAGTTCCTGATACTTTTCAGCGATAGTTCCAGCGATTTTACCTGAAAAAAATTGCCTGAAAGAAATTCCCTGCCAACTTCCCATAGCAAATCATTTTATAGCGAATACAAATTAGCAGTGAGTTCTCTACGCTTGCCTATGAGTTAAAGCGTTCCTGATACGTTTAACTCTTAGTTCTGTCAATTGGACCTCATAAAACCTGCCCAGAACTCACGCTGAAGTGTCAGCAAAGCATGGTAGAGTAGTAGAAATGACGAAAATTAGTAATCACAATAATTTTTTTTTCAATGATTTTTATTAGAACTTGCGGCTAGAACTCTTTAGTTTCTCAAAGATCAGTACTAAAACTACTTCAAAAATAAAAATACACGCGCAGAACTCACGTTGGAATGCCAGCAGAGCATGGAAGAGAGAGAGAATAGTAATTTTAAAGTTTTAATATTTTTAAAGCCAACTAGAGGCCAGAACTCTTCGATTTCTCATAGATCGGTACTATATCTAGAGCATTAAATAAGTAAAATTGACAGAACTCACACTAAAGTGCCAGCAGAGCATGGTAGACTAGAAGAAAAGTCAACAATTTCTTATCAAAATGACTAAATTTTGTTAAAATATTTTAAAGACAACTAGAGGCTAGAACTCTACGGTTTTCCATAGATCGAAGCCATAGCTATAGCGATAAATACAAAACATGCACCAATAGGTACGCTGAAGTTTCAGCAGAGCATGGTAGAAGGGAGGAAATGACAAAAAATCTCATCAACACGATTAATTTTTTTTAAATAATTTTAAAGGCAACTAGAGGCTAGAACTCTTCGGTTTTCCATAGATCAAAGCCATGGCGATAGCGATAAATACAAAACATGTGCCAGTAGAAACGCTGAAGTTTCAGCAGAGCATGGTAGAATGCAGGAAATGACAAAAAATTCTTATCACAACGATTACATTTTGTTAAAATATTTTAAAGACAACTAGAGGCCAGAACTCTTCGGTTTTCTATAGACCTGTATCATTGCTATATAATAAAATGAGCAACATTGGCAGAACTCACACTAAAGTGCCAGCAGAGCATGGTGGAATGGAGGAAAAGTCAAAAATTTCTTATCACAACGATAAAATTTTGTTAAAATATTTTAAAGACAACTAGGGGCTAGAACTCTATGGTTTTCCATAGATCGAAGCCATAGCTATAGCGATAAATACAAAACATGCACCAATAGGTACGCTGAAGTTTCAGCAGAGCATGGTAGAAGGGAGGAAATGACAAAAAATCTCATCAACACGATTAAATTTTTTTAAAATAATTTTAAAGACAACCAGAGGCCAGAACTCTTCGATTTCTCATAGATCGGTACTATAACTACAGCCTAAAATAAGTGACATTGACAGAACTCACACTAAAGTGCCAGCAGAGCATGGTAGACTAGAAGAAAAGTCAACAATTTCTTATCAAAATGACTAAATTTTGTTAAAATATTTTAAAGACAACTAGAGGCTAGAACTCTTCGGTTTTCCATAGATCAAAGCCATGGCTATAGCGATAAATACAAAACATGCACCAATAGGTACGCTGAAGTTTCAGCAGAGCATGGTAGAAGGGAGGAAATGACAAAAAATCTCATCAACACGATTAAATTTTTTTAAAATAATTTTAAAGACAACCAAAGGCCAGAACTCTTCGATTTCTCATAGATCGGTACTATAACTACAGCCTAAAATAAGTGACATTGACAGAACTCACACTAAAGTGCCAGCAGAGCATGGTAGACTAGAAGAAAAGTCAACAATTTCTTATCAAAATGACTAAATTTTGTTAAAATATTTTAAAGACAACTAGAGGCTAGAACTCTTCGGTTTTCCATAGATCAAAGCCATGGCTATAGCGATAAATACAAAACATGCACCAATAGGTACGCTGAAGTTTCAGCAGAGCATGGTAGAAGGGAGGAAATGACAAAAAATTCTTATCACAACGATTAAATTATTTTAAATAATTTTAAAGACAACCAGAGGCCAGAACTCTTCGATTTCTCATAGATCGGTACTATAACTACAGCCTAAAATAAGTGACATTGACAGAACTCACACTAAAGTGCCAGCAGAGCATGGTGGAATGGAGGAAAAGTCAAAAATTTCATATCAAAATGACTAAATTTTGTTAAAATATTTTAAAGACAACTAGAGGCTAGAACTCTTCGGTTTTCCATAGATCAAAGCCATGGCTATAGCGATAAATACAAAACATGCACCAATAGGCACGCTGAAGTTTCAGCAGAGCATGGTAGAAGGGAGGAAATGACAAAAAATTCTTATCACAACGATTAAATTATTTTAAATAATTTTAAAGACAACCAGAGGCCAGAACTCTTCGATTTCTCATAGATCGGTACTATAACTACAGCCTAAAATAAGTGACATTGACAGAACTCACACTAAAGTGCCAGCAGAGCATGGTGGAATGGAGGAAAAGTCAAAAATTTCATATCAAAATGACTAAATTTTGTTAAAATATTTTAAAGACAACTAGAGGCTAGAACTCTTCAGTTTTCCATAGATCAAAGCCATGGCTATAGCGATAAATACAAAACATGCACCAATAGGCACGCTGAAGTTTCAGCAGAGCATGGTAGAAGGGAGGAAATGACAAAAAAATCTTATCACAACGATTAAATTATTTTAAATAATTTTAAAGACAACCAGAGGCCGGAACTCTTCGATTTCTCATAGATCGGTACTATAACTATAGCATGAAATAAGTGGCATTGACAGAACTCACACTAAAGTGCCAGCAGAGCATGGTGGAATGGAGGAAAAGTCAAAAATTTCTTATCACAGCGATAAAATTTTGTAAAAATATTTTAAAGACAACTAGAGGCCAGAACTCTTCGGTTTTCTATAGATCTGTATCATTGATATATAATAAAATGAGCAACATCGGCAAAACTCACACTAAAGTGCCAGCAGAGCATGGTGGAATGAAGGAAAAGTCAAAAATTTCTTATCACAAGGATTAAATTATTTTAAATAATTTTAAAGACAACCAGAGGCCAGAACTCTTCGATTTCTCATAGAAGGGTACTATATCTACAGCATTAAATAAGTAACATTGACAGAACTCACACAAAAGTGCCAGCAGAGCATGGTAGAATGGAGGAAAAGTCAAAAATTTCTTATCACAACGAGTAAATTATTTCAAATAATTGTAAAGACAACCAGAGGCCAGAACTCTTCGATTTCTCATAGATGGGTACTATAACTACAGCATCAAATAAGTAACATTGACAGAACTCACACTAAAGTGCCAGCAGAGCATGGTGGAATGGAGGAAAAGTCAAAAAATTCTTATCACAACGATTAAATTATTTTAAATAATTGTGAAGACAACCAGAGGCCAGAACTCTTCGTTTTTCAATAGATCTGCACTATAGCTATAGCATTAAATAAGCAACATCGGCAGAACTCACACTAAAGTGCCAGCAGAGCATGGTAGAATGGAGGAAAAGTCATTCCTCCATTCCACCATGCTCTGCTGGCACTTTAGTGTGAGTTCTGTCAATGTTACTTATTTGATGCTGTAGTTATAGTACCCACCTATGAGAAATCGAAGAGTTCTGGCCTCTGGTTGTCTTTACAATTATTTGAAATAATTTACTCGTTGTGTTAAGAAATTTTTGACTTTTCCTCCATTCCACCATGCTCTGCTGGCACTTTAGTGTGAGTTCTGTCAATGAAACTTACTTTATGCTGTAGTTATTGTATTGATCTTTTAGAAATCGAAGAGTTCTGGCCTCTGGTTGTCTTTACAATTATTTGAAATAATTTACTCGTTGTGATAAGAAATTTTTGACTTTTCCTCCATTCCACCATGCTCTGCTGGCACTTTAGTGTGAGTTCTGTCAATGTTACTTACTTTATGCTGTAGTTATTGTATTGATCTTTTAGAAATCGAAGAGTTCTGGCCTCTGGTTATCTTTACAATTATTTGAAATAATTTACTCGTTGTGATAAGAAATTTTTGACTTTTTCTCCATTCTACCATGCTCTGCTGGCACTTTAGTGTGAGTTCTGTCAATGTTACTTACTTTATGCTGTAGTTATCGTATTGATCTTTTAGAAATCGAAGAGTTCTGGCCTCTGGTTGTCTTTACAATTATTTGAAATAATTTTCTCGTTGTGATAAGAAATTTTTGACTTTTCCTCCATTCCACCATGCTCTGCTGGCACTTTAGTGTGAGTTCTGTCAATGTTACTTACTTTATGCTGTAGTTATCGTATTGATCTTTTAGAAATCGAAGAGTTCTGGCCTCTGGTTGTCTTTACAATTATTTGAAATAATTTTCTCGTTGTGATAAGAAATTTTTGACTTTTCCTCCATTCCACCATGCTCTGCTGGCACTTTAGTGTGAGTTCTGTCAATGTTACTTACTTTATGCTGTAGTTATCGTATTGATCTTTTAGAAATCGAAGAGTTCTGGCCTCTGGTTGTCTTTACAATTATTTGAAATAATTTTCTCGTTGTGATAAGAAATTTTTGACTTTTTCTCCATTCTACCATGCTCTGCTGGCACTTTAGTGGGAGTTCTGTCAATGTTACTTATTTAATACTGTAGATATAGTACACTTCTATGACAAATCGAAGAGTTCTGGCCTCTGGTTGTCTTTACAATTATTTAAAATAATTTAATCCTTGTGATAAGAAATTTTTGACTTTTCCTCCATTCCACCATGCTCTGCTGGCACTTTAGTGTAAGTTCTGTCAATGTTACTTATTTGATGCTGTAGTTATTGTATTGATCTTTTAGAAATCGAAGAGTTCTGGCCTCTGGTTGTCTTTACAATTATTTGAAATAATTTACTCGTTGTGATAAGAAATTTTTGACTTTTCCTCCATTCTACCATGCTCTGCTGGCACTTTAGTGTGAGTTCTGTCAATGTTACTTATTTGATGCTGTAGTTATAGTACCCACCTATGAGAAATCGAAGAGTTCTGGCCTCTGGTTGTCTTTACAATTATTTGAAATAATTTACTCGTTGTGTTAAGAAATTTTTGACTTTTCCTCCATTCCACCATGCTCTGCTGGCACTTTAGTGTGAGTTCTGTCAATGAAACTTACTTTATGCTGTAGTTATAGTACCCACCTATGAGAAATCGAAGAGTTCTGGCCTCTGGTTGTCTTTACAATTATTTAAAATAATTTAATCCTTGTGATAAGAAATTTTTGACTTTTCCTCCATTCCACCATGCTCTGCTGGCACTTTAGTGTGAGTTCTGTCAATGTTACTTACTTTATGCTGTAGTTATCGTATTGATCTTTTAGAAATCGAAGAGTTCTGGCCTCTGGTTGTCTTTACAATTATTTGAAATAATTTACTCTTTGTGATAAGAAATTTTTGACTTTTTCTTCATTCTACCATGCTCTGCTGGCACTTTAGTGGGAGTTCTGTCAATGTTACTTATTTAATACTGTAGATATAGTACACTTCTATGACAAATCGAAGAGTCCTGGCCTCTGGTTGTCTTTAAAATTATTTAAAATAATTTAATCCTTGTGATAAGAAATTTTTGACTTTTCCTCCATTCCACCATGCTCTGCTGGCACTTTAGTGTGAGTTCTGTCAATGTTACTTATTTGATGCTGTAGTTATAGTACCCACCTATGAGAAATCGAAGAGTTCTGGCCTCTGGTTGTCTTTACAATTATTTAAAATAATTTAATCCTTGTGATAAGAAATTTTTGACTTTTCCTCCATTCCACCATGCTCTGCTGGCACTTTAGTGTAAGTTCTGTCAATGTTACTTATTTGATGCTGTAGTTATAGTACCCATCTATGAGAAATCGAAGAGTTCTGGCCTCTGGTTGTCTTTACAATTATTTGAAATAATTTACTCGTTGTGATAAGAAATTTTTGACTTTTCCTCCATTCTACCATGCTCTGCTGGCACTTTAGTGTGAGTTCTGTCAATGTTACTTATTTGATGCTGTAGTTATAGTACCCACCTATGAGAAATCGAAGAGTTCTGGCCTCTGGTTGTCTTTACAATTATTTGAAATAATTTACTCGTTGTGTTAAGAAATTTTTGACTTTTCCTCCATTCCACCATGCTCTGCTGGCACTTTAGTGTGAGTTCTGTCAATGAAACTTACTTTATGCTGTAGTTATAGTACCCACCTATGAGAAATCGAAGAGTTCTGGCCTCTGGTTGTCTTTACAATTATTTAAAATAATTTAATCCTTGTGATAAGAAATTTTTGACTTTTCCTCCATTCCACCATGCTCTGCTGGCACTTTAGTGTGAGTTCTGTCAATGTTACTTACTTTATGCTGTAGTTATCGTATTGATCTTTTAGAAATCGGAGAGTTCTGGCCTCTGGTTGTCTTTACAATTATTTGAAATAATTTACTCGTTGTGATAAGAAATTTTTGACTTTTTCTCCATTCTACCATGCTCTGCTGGCACTTTAGTGGGAGTTCTGTCAATGTTACTTATTTAATACTGTAGATATAGTACACTTCTATGAGAAATCGAAGAGTTCTGGCCTCTGGTTGTCTTTAAAATTATTTAAAATAATTTAATCGTTGTGATAAGAATTTTTTGTCATATCCTCCCTTCTACCATGCTCTGCTGAAACTTCAGCGTGCCTATTGGTGCATGTTTTGTATTTATCGCTATAGCCATGGCTTTGATCTATGGAAAACCGAAGAGTTCTAGCCTGTAGTTGTCTTTAAAATATTTTAACAAAATTTAGTCATTTTGATATGAAATTTTTGACTTTTTCTCCATTCCACCATGCTCTGCTGGCACTTTAGTGTGAGTTCTGTCAATGTCACTTATTTTAGGCTGTAGTTATAGTACCGATCTATGAGAAATCGAAGAGTTCTGGCCTCTGGTTGTCTTTAAAATTATTTAAAATAATTTAATCGTTGTGATAAGAATTTTTTGTCATTTCCTCCCTTCTACCATGCTCTGCTGAAACTTCAGCGTACCTATTGGTGCATGTTTTGTATTTATCGCTATAGCCATGGCTTTGAGCTATGGAAAACCGAAGAGTTCTAGCCTCTAGTTGTCTTTAAAATATTTTAACAAAATTTAGTAATTTTGATAAGAAATTGTTGACTTTCTTCTAGTCTACCATGCTCTGCTGGCACTTTAGTGTGAGTTCTGTCAATGTCACTTATTTTAGGCTGTAGTTATAGTACCGATCTATGAGAAATCGAAGAGTTCTGGCCTCTGGTTGTCTTTAAAATTATTTAAAATAATTTAATCGTTGTGATAAGAATTTTTTGTCATTTCCTCCCTTCTACCATGCTCTGCTGAAACTTCAGCGTACCTATTGGTGCATGTTTTGTATTTATCGCTATTTCCATGGCTTCAATCTACGGAAAACAGAAGAGTTCTAGCCTCTAGTTGTCTTTAAAATATTTTAACAAAATTTAGTCATTTTGATATGAAATTTTTGACTTTTCCTCCATTCCACCATGCTCTGCTGGCACTTTAGTGTGAGTTCTGTCAATGCCACTTATTTCATGCTATAGTTATAGTACCGATCTATGAGAAATCGAAGAGTTCCGGCCTCTGGTTGTCTTTAAAATTATTTAAAATAATTTAATCGTTGTGATAAGATTTTTTTGTCATTTCCTCCCTTCTACCATGCTCTGCTGAAACTTCAGCGTGCCTATTGGTGCATGTTTTGTATTTATCGCTATAGCTATGGCTTCGATCTATGGAAAACCGTAGAGTTCTAGCCTCTAGTTGTCTTTAAAATATTTTAACAAAATTTAGTCATTTTGATAAGAAATTGTTGACTTTTCTTCTAGTCTACCATGCTCTGCTGGCACTTTAGTGTGAGTTCTGTCAATTTTACTTATTTAATGCTCTAGATATAGTACCGATCTATGAGAAATCGAAGAGTTCTGGCCTCTAGTTGGCTTTAAAAATATAAAAAAAAAATTCGTCGTGATTATGCATAGATATCACTATTTTAGATATTTCTACTATTCTCTCTCTCTTCCATGCTCTGCTGGCATTCCAACGTGAGTTCTGCGCGTGTATTTTTATTTTTGAAGTAGTTTTAGTACTGATCTTTGAGAAACTAAAGAGTGCTAGCCGCAAGTTCTAATAAAAATCATTGAAAAAAAAATTATTGTGATTACTAATTTTCGTCATTTCTACTACTCTACCATGCTTTGCTGACACTTCAGCGTGAGTTCTGGGCAGGTTTTATGAGGTCTAATTGACAGAACTAAGAGTTAAACGTATCAGGAACGCTTTAACTCATAGGCAAGTGTAGAGAACTCACTGCTAATTTGTATTCGCTATAAAATGATTTGCTATGGGAAGTTGGCAGGGAATTTTTTTCAGGCAATTTTTTTCAGGTAAAATCGCTGGAACTATCGCTGAAAAGTATCAGGAACTATATAACTATTGTGCATGCGTCAAGAACACGCATTTATTTTTTATTTACTGGAAAATGATCTGCTACGGGAAGTTGGCAGATCATTTTTTCAGTCGGTTTTTTTTCAGGTAAAATCGCTAGAACTATCGCTGAAAAGTATCAGGAACTATAGAACTCTCCTGCATGCGGCCAGAACTCCTTTTTTTTTTTGATCTGCTGGGAAATGATCTGCTAAGTTCACAGACATAAACTAGATGGATTTAGAACCGTTTTCTTTCCATGGTTTGGTTCCATGCACCACAATAACTTCATATTTGTAATCTATCGCTTTCACATGGTCTTCGTAGCAGCTACAGTCTTTATCTAATAAACCAAGCTCCTGTATCAACGGTACACTTTCCCTTGCGAGATCCTCAAACACATCATCTGGCAAATTGAAGGGCTGTACTGCTCTTAATAAGTCTGAAAAAGAATACGTTTTTATTTCGTGACATAGTTTTATTATAATTGGTAAGGTAAGGGTAAGGGTTTGATGACCTGATTAGCTCAGTTGGTGGTAGTGACCCTGCTTTCTGTGCCGAGGTCTCTGATTCGAAACCTGGTAGGGGCAAACTTTGAGTAACAAAGATTTGTACCAGACACCAGATTTTTTAACATCATTCGTTTTTTATACTAGGATCGCCCCGAGTCTATTGTTCGGTGTTCAAAATACAAGCGTTGTTTAGTTGGGAACCGTATAGTTGGTGTGTTTGTGAGAAAATGTTTTTTTTTTTATTACATTATAGGCAAGTATTTGATCTCGATCTCACCTGATGGTAAGTGACGATGAGATCTACGATGGAGCATACTTGCCTAGGTAGGAAGGCGGCAGTAGATAGAGACGCTACATTCACTAGGCACATGCAGCGCAACTGATCTGACCCGCCATCCATGAATGGCAACACCGAACATCATGCCGGAACACGGCTAGGCCGCTTGGCGACATGGCTTTGTTCAGTGGGTGGTGACTAGCCACGGCCGAAGCCTACCACCAGTAGAGTTGTCACCTGGTTGGCACCACCCAGGGTCACGTGTAGGGTATCTCGAGGGTACTTAATTCTCCTACGGACGAAGGTGACTCGACCCGAAAAATATTGTTTAAAATATTGTCATTGTTTCTTGAGGAAAAATATAAGGCTATGTTGCATTTATATAACCAAGTATTTCAGGAATGTGTATCGTTCTTACGCGGTATTATACTTTGTTAAATTCAAACACACTTACTTTTAAATTCGAGTCCATTTTCCATCACATGTTTTGTATGCTCACATTTGACCTCTATATTAGTAAATCCAACGGTTTCCATTATTTTCCTGACCTTATTTTCGGCATCCTATTAAAAAACACAATATTCAATTCTCGTTTGAAATCACGAACATGGTGGATTTGATTTATTTGATGTATGAAATCGGGAATATTAACCTAATATAATCGCAATAAGGTGAAATTAATTTCTGTTAGCAATACGAGATGATTGAAACATGTCTGCAGCAGAGTTACATAATCGGCCTGAGGGTCTACTAACTTGTACATAGTGATGCATTTATCGTCATGACATAATTTTGGTGAGGGCCCACGCTCAACGAAACTCGCAAAGTACACAGGATTTACAGTGCACAAGTGTGTGCGATGAGATACGCACTTGAAATCAAGAAATCTCAGAGGTGCTAGCCGGGGTTTGAACCTGGGCCCCCAGTTTCCACGGCGAGTGTTCTACAAACTAGACCTGCTTCGAGATAGATACATGTAACCTATCTATACATACAAATAAATAAAATTGGAGTGTCTGTTTGTAATATTAAAATAACCCCTTTTTACTAAGTGCATTTAGATGTATACACGGTACCTATACCAAAACAATTTTTTTTTTTTTTTTTTTCTGTCTGTCTGTCTGTTTGTTCCGGCTAATCTATGAAATGGCTGGACCGATATTAACGGGACTTTCACTGGCAGATAGCTGATGAAACAAGGAGTAACTTAGGCTACTTTTATTTTAGAAAAGAAATAGGATCTCAAGAAAAAAAACCAGTGTTGCAGCGCTGCGCCTGATTAAGTTTGATATGCAACCTGCAATGCGTCCCGGGGGCTGAGAACGTGCGAGCAGGCTGTTGCCAACGGTTGTGTCTTTGTTAAATACCACGCCGACGAAGTCGCGGGTAGCAGCTAGTTATTAAATATACGTACCATCATATTATCGTAATAGTAGGGCGAAATACCCTTATTCGCGTCTGGGATCCACGGCTTCCATTTATTATTTTGACATATTCGCGCATAGATGTCATAATAAGGTATATATTTTAGGAAACATAAAAAACAGTCGCCGCCTTCCTTCAAGAGGTTATAAATGTTTCTGAACGCTTTCCTGTAAAAATAAATGTATATCTATACTTTATACTGTAAAAAAAACTAATATTATTTGCAAAGTTATGATTTAATCCATAAAAATACCCTAATCAACTTTTTTAATCAGGGAAAGGAAACACTGACGTTTGAATGGACTGGATGGAATGTTCTACTGAGAACAGCCGGTAAAAACTCGGTGGTCACTGTTTATGGTTAATTACATAATAATTTCCACTTACTCCTGATTCATCACAAAGTGCAGCGCAAATATTGAAACGGCATGATTGAATTCGTGTTTCAACTCATTCGGCAGTTCACCCCCCATGTCAAACACTCTGAATGTAATATTCTCATTAGAATAGCGTTTTCTCGCGAACTCCACCATCTTTTCACTCACGTCGCTGGCGACAAATCTGGCATTTTTAATTGGAACGTATTTTTTTATGATAGTGGTGACGGCTCCATCGCCGCAGCCCAAATCCATGATGCTCTCGTTATTATTTCTCCATTTCAACTTTCCTGCATATTCGTTGAGATATTTAACCGCAGCCGCTTTTGACATATAATTGAATTTGCTGAATAACTCCGGGTGGTTCATATTGATGAATATTTATGAAAATTTTACAGTATTTTCTATGTTTCAGAAGCAGTTCTTTGTACGTGTGCACCTTATTCAAAAATACTTAACGATTTAGCTGACCCATGTACAAGGTTCTCGTTTTTATTCTCTTATCAAATATATAAATATCACTTAATTTATAATAACAAAGATTAAAAACGACTACATAGAATTACATACAAATAAATAAAATTCGAGTGTCTGTTTGTAATATTAAAATAACCGATTTTTACTAAGTGCATTTAGATTTAGATACACGGTACCTATACCAAAACAGCATTTTTTTTTTAAATTGTCTGTCTGTTAGTTCCGGGCAATCTCTGAAATGGCTGGACCGATTTTGACGGGACTTTATACGATAGGTGATGTAACAAGGAGTAACTGAGGCTACTTTTATTTAAAAAAAAATAGGATCTCACGAAATAAAATTAAAACCAGTGTTGCAGCGCTGCGCCTAATTAAGTTTGATAGCAACAACCTGCAATGCGTCCCGCGGGATCTGCGTTTTTCACGTTTCAATCATGTTTCAATCATCTCGTGTTGTTAACAGAAATTAATATCAATAATCTAATTTTGATTACTATCTTAAATCTTTCCGAGTTCAATCGACAATATGCAGTGTGAATAAATTACAAATCCTGGTTAACCTGACCGATCCAGAAGGTACTATAAAGTTATGAACCGAGTATAGATTCACGAACCACCTTTAATCAGGCGGATCATACGTATTTTCAAATTTTATCTGTGATTGATAAGTATCTACAATTTATGTGATTTTACTACAACATATTTAATACTAATCGCAATAATCCCTATGTTATATTGAGCTACAGATATAATTTGACTATAATGGCAATGGCGCTTTTGAAACATTGCATCGCCAATTGAAGATTTTGATCGAGTTTGCCGAACAAAACAAAAAGGGAGTCTTAAACGAAATTGCGATAAAAGCGTGTAAAAAATTTTAGTGTATGTGAAATTGTGATAACACGTAGTGATAACAAGTAGGTAAGGCGCTCGTAACATTGTAGTCAACATAAAATGAAAGATTTAAGTTTAAAGGTAATTATTATGTAACCGTCTTTATAACATATTTAAAATTCATTAAAACCACATTAAACTACATAAAATACTTATAATTGACCTATTTCAATAATTCGTAATAACCCACAACTTATTTCCAATAAGAAGCAATAGTTATTGCAATCACTTCTGGCACTATCATTAAAATCGCTATTTGTTCAATAAAAAAGCTAAGAATAATCTAATCTTGAAATTTACCTTGTCTAACTAAATCGAATAAGTAACGAATGTGAAGTCGGTGCCAATTAAACAACCGACGAAGAATAATAAAAGTATACTTAGTAACGAGATGCGCGGACCAATTTGTAGGTATAGTCTTTGGCGCGGACCGGCAATACTCGACTTAGTTGTTTGCTTGAAACCAACTTCAAGTAACAATAAGTTGTCGTGGTCGACTTGGCTACGGAACCCTACATTTAATGTGCCTTACCGATATGCTCTCGGCCGGTTATTTGAACAAGATAAACTTGATTTTTGTAATAATATTGACAGTGTTTTAAGTTATTTTTATCAGTTGCCTTGAATCCATAACACACATATACGAGTATATTTGCTCTTACTTTATAACACCCCATGTTTTGTATTCATGTTTTTCTCAGTGCCTGTTCCAGCAACGGACTGGCCCGCCTGTATAATGGTTGGGTAAGACATGAGAGGACACCTCGAAGCACATCATGGCCTTTGGGCTATCCTGGACCAGGGTACCTATGTGCCTATTTAGCAAGATTTGTTATTACGCATTGAATAGCATCATCTGGATATATGAAGAAATAAATATTAGACTATTTGTAGATTAAAATCTTTTATATTAATTTTATTAATTCTTACACCTTATGGTTTCTTAGCATATATCACTATAAGATTATAATTGTATTCTATCTTCTTATTGTAATCTTCGATGCTATTTGCTGTAGGCTCCAATAGTCCGATGTCCTGGCTGACGGAGAGGCAATCTCGCATGAAGTCTTCAAACACGTCTTTTGGCATGGCGTACGGTTCCACTGCTTTTATTAAGCCTGGAATATAAAATTGATTCGTTTCTGCAGTTTGAGTTACAAAGATTGAATTGAGTATAAAGTAATTTCTGGAATTTTGCTGAATTCGTAAAATTGTTTGTTCTATTGAGCTCTGGAGCAAGCAAGAACTCATAAAGTAATCGTAGTATCATCGAAAAAGCAAACTGTTACCGTTTCATTTTATGAAATTTGTTGTGCAAAACGGAATACGCTTACGTTACCGTAACATAAGGCAAAACGAGTGTGCAAAATCAACAAAAGATAATATACTTTTTAATTCCAATCCGTTATCCATCATGTATGATATCTTATTATTCTTGACCTCTATATCACTGAATCCAATGCCTTCCATCATTTTCGTAAGTCTTTCTTCTGTATTCTAGAATAGAAAATATATCTATAACACTTACTGCAGTAGACTACTGAGCTGTTTTACACTTTTTTTAAGCATGTTTTGGAGTCGTGCGTTCTTTACTATTTTTATATCGCCAGTCGAACGCACTAACTTATTTATTTTTATTTTGTTAAATCACACGAGCTGCTGAGGACGGTTCTTTTGTACAGCTGAGATTCCTACACCAGCTGTGTTGCGATACGGGCTTACTGAACCGATTTCCATTAATGTGACCAGGAATGGCTAATGCATCCAGAGCGAACCAACTTTTAAATAAAAATTCTGCTTGGAAACGAATACCTCCATGTTGTAGTAAGGCGATATAAAGCAATCCAAATCTTTGAGCCACGAACTACTCCATTTACTAGTGCGGCCTAGGTTATTGAAGATATGATAGATCGGTGTATATCCCAGAAACGATAGCAGACATTCACCACCATCTGCCAATATGTTGAAGATGTTGCGAAAGGCTTTTCTGCAAAAACATTTAGATAACAATAAATTAATATAATAAGGTATAGATACTCAATTAGACCTTAATATAAAACATACTCTTGCTCTTGCATCCAGTGTAGAGTGAAAAAGGAAAATGCATGGTTAAAATTGCCTTTCAGATCAAACGGAAGATCGCCTTCAATGTCTAGTATCCTATACATAGTCCTTTCATCCATTTCTCGGCTCGCAGCAAACTTGACCATGTTCTCGCTAATGTCACACCCTACGAGTTTTTTATAATTGTGCGGGATATATTTCTTTATTATCTGCGTCACGCTTCCGTCACCACAGCCCAAATCTACGACAGTGTCGCCGTTCTGCTCCCAGTCCATTTTGCTTGCATACTCGTCTAAGCATTGGACAGCAGCTGTCCGTGTCATGGCATTACATTTGCTGTATAATTCTGGGTCGTTCATGGCGTTCTGAAAGAAATATTATAACAAATGAATATCAGTCCGGACTCCTTATACTCTTTTATGTATCTTGGTCCGTTTGTACATTAAATAGATATGTATGGATAAACAAAAGTATACGGGATGTTATTTTCTATACCGTGGCAGAATCTGCAAGAAATAGAATTCAATACACGTACGGAACCACCATCGGTCAAAAAAGTATCACATGGTTCTTTTCTGATTGATTTTTTCAGTATCTGAATTCCCAAACTTATTATTTATTCATCATTTTGTATATTCAATTGCCATAGATCATCTTTCACTATTCAGAGCAGAGTAACCTTAGAGAGTAACCTTACTATACATTCTGAACAGTAGAAGCATTTCATTGGTATAGTTATATTTGCAGTATTGCTTTCGAAATGACGCCCTAACGTCAGAACGATTTTCATCCGAGTCAGAGTTCAGAGCCGCCTATATGACAAACCTTCCAGTGTTTGTCATATAGGCGGCTCTGAATACTTATCTTGTGTGGGACCCAACACGCAATTGGTCGGTTTTTCTTATTAACGTTCGAGAATAGGAAAAAATATAGTTATTTTATATTTTGTTGTATAATGTAGTAACAATATGTTACTTTGGAATGTCAAAAGTAGGAATAACAAGTACTGACACCAATCCAACCATGACTAGCTATCAGGTTATACAGGTTTGAGTGTAACATGTATGGCTTCTTAACTCAATTAACATTTAGCTTCGCCAATAAATTTATATAGGTTTAGCTAGTGTCTTAAAATGAATAGCAAATTAAGTATATATCTTAGTTAGGTCAAGGCACAATAGGGCGCGATTTTTATTTATTTTACTTACCTACTTAAATTTGAAAAAGTGTCAAAGCATCATCATAATGTTTTTAAAATATCTAGTCAACGAACACGTAAAGTATGAAAGAATTTGTCACCGTCCGCCCGAAGCACCTTATATTTTTTGCATCTATTCAATACATCGTGTTAGTGGTGATAAATATGCAAAAAATGCAAATTAATAGTCTTTAAATAAAATGACTGCGAACCGGATAGACGGTCACGGCCAAACTATATTGGTAATAAGAGTCAGATTGGAGAATCCTTAAAACGCGTTTATCCTCCCGCTTAAGACGATGATCAAAATTATTATTTTTACCCTATTTGGGATACCTACATACTCACTGATGTTTATAGCATAATACACGAAATTTCACCAACAGAATGAAAAAAGATGACATTGGCAATATTAAAACTATAAGATACTGATTAAAAAGAAATATTTTCATTAAAAATACATTTTGAGTGGTACTAAAAATAATACAGAGTTAACATTAATGTTAAGCTTTCAAGTGAGCAAATGATAAGTCCTTAATAGATATGGTTGGCCATGAAAGTGGTTTATCAGTTTTGACTAAAACACCTAATAAGGTTAATTTTTCATACGTGCTAAGTTCAAAGAAATAACACATGACAAAAATAGGCCTTGCGATTCTTCAATGTGCAAATGATATTCAACTTTAAGGTGATGAAAGAGTTTCTCGGTCCACTATATATGGAAACCCCATCATCTATTATTTTAAAATAATATTGAACAATTATCAAAACCACTCGGTTTATTTCAAATTAAATTTTAATCACTCGATTTGTTCATTAATGGTAAAAAATACAAAATCTTGTTTAGTAGTAATATTTCTAATTATTTAGATTTTAGTCGTTTATCAATTTATCCATTCTAATACATAATAACTAATAATTGCGCAGTTAGACACTAATGGTTCGCTTTCTTAAAACCATCAAACACTATTTCACGTTTATTTAACACAGAAATGAGGTTCGTATAACCACATCGCTAAACTTTTAAATTACTTTACACTAGGTTATGTACTGTATAAAGACTACCAAAAATATTTTAAAATATACGTTACTTACAATTCTTTCTCTTCTTTTTTATTATTAAATTGTATTTATTCTCCAAATTATTAAAAAAAACACACTTTATCAACTTCTCATTAATTATGACTAGTAAGGATTCAATGAATGAAAATGATCTTAAATCAGTTTATATACTGGTATATATTTCCGCTCTCCGACTGGCGTCAATTAGTCACAGACTATATACAGGAAATATACCTCATGTCATCGACATCGCAATAGAGGGGGCATCTCTCTTTCTCTTTAAAGGGTGGCCATTTTAATTTACGTACACTGTGTATTTCTTTATAGAAAACTAGCTGTTGCCCGCGACTTCGTCCGCGTGGTATTTAACAAAGACTCAGCCGTTGGCAACAGCCTGCTCGCGTTCTGATCCCGCGGGACGCTTTGCAGATTGTTGCTATCAAACTTTAATCAGGCGCAGCGCTGCAACATTGGTTTTAATTTTTTTTCGAGAGATCCATTTTTTTTTTCTAAAATAAAAGTAGCCTATGTTACTCCTTGTTACATCAGCTATCTGCCAGTGAAATTCCCGTCAAAATCGGTCCAGCCATTTCAGAGATTACCCGGAACAAACAGACAGACAGACAGACAGACAGACAGACAGACAGACAGACGGACAGACAGACAGACAGACAGACAAACAGACAAAAATTGTAAAAAATGTGGTTTCGGTATAGGTAACGTGTATACATCCAAATGCACTTAGTAAAAAGGGGTTATTTTAATATTACAAACAGACACTCCAATTTTATTTATATGTATAGATTCTGAATTAAAGTGTTCATATCTATGGACATGATAATACATTCCTTCATATCGTATGAATACTGACTATATTTTTATACTAATATGTTAGCTTGTAAGTTTGATTCTGAACATTCTTTCACTATAGAAAGTTACATTATCCATGAGTGCTACAGGCTATGTTTCATCGAACTACCGCAGGTTGAGCCTCGAGCAGAAGCTAGCGAATAAAATCGTAACATAAAAAAACTGGTTTTTTTTTTTACAAACAAACCGTCTTCAAAATAGTAAAATGCAAAATAATTTCGAATCCAAAGATCTACCATGTCTAACTAAATCAATTATGTAACGAATGTTGATTTGGTGCCAAATAATAAAATAGGTAATACTTGGTAACGAGATGCGCGGACCAATTTGTAGGTATAGTCTTAGGCGCAGACCACCAATACTCGACTAAGTTGTTTGTTTGGCACCAAATCAACATTTTTGATTTAGTTAGACAAGGTAGATTTTTAGATTTGATTATGTTTTGCTTTTAGTTTTTTGAAGGCGTTTTTTTTTGTTGAAAAGATTTTTTTATTTACTAAACGGTCCCCAACGCCATTAAACTTCAATATAAAATAAACATAGGTAAGAACCATCTCGATTAAACCAGGTTTCTAATAAACTAAAACTGCGTTGAAATTGGTTAACGCATTTGGGTGCTACGATGCCACGGACAGACTCGTAGACAGACACACAGACAGACAGACATAGCCCTCAATATTATTACACGGAGGCGGGCGCATCGGGGGTTAAAAATTTAAGTTTATGCTAGGTATTTCTGATTCTGAATAATTATTCATAAAGGTGGTATTGTAAAATAATAAAATCACTAGTTATTAATGTTTAGTTTCAAATGTAATTTATTGACCTACTAGCTGTCCCGGCGAACTTCATACCGCCTCAGAATCAAATTAATTATCGTTATTATGAAATTTTTGTTTTTTTTTTAAATGTTTTAAGAGTTATTCTGCTATTCGGGGCGGAGACAAATACGAAAAATCAATCTTCTGAAACCTTAAAAATCGACCAACCCCTTTTTTGAGTTATAAATAGTGTAACCAACACGACTTTGTTTTATATATATAACAAAGTCGTACATAGTTAAAAAAAACAAATAAAAAAACTTCCTCGAAGTTGCCACCGTTGCATAGTAGGGACCCAGAAAGCTGGCAGCAATTTACCCTTTGTATCGCCATGCCGCTCGCGCTAGCAGAAAAATCTACCAGGCCGTCAGTTCCATAATTAATATTTTTTTCTTTCCAAAAGATTGAACTCTATCTCTCTCCTTTCAAGGTATAATGGCCGCCCTTGTTTACAGCAGCAGTAATTGTTGTTTGTCTGTTATCTGTTGACTACTTACCAGTTGCATACGTAAACGAGTAACTAACTTTGAAATTGCTTTTTCTATTTAGATTTGGATATTAATGTTTTATATATTTTTAATGAGTTCCTGAATCATTCTGTATCCAACCAACTTAACTAATTTCATTATTTATCGTTATAAATAAGGCATCGCTAAACTAGGGTAGTACCTAGGTAGATATGATTTATTTTAAAATAATGAATAGCTTTAAAATATAAATATTTAATCTTTCTTAACACTTTATTAACGGTTTATTAGCATATACTACCAATAGAGTGTACGTATACGGTATAGGCTTATCGCGATCCTCAAAACTGTTATCAGTTTTGTCCAAAAGATCTCTAGCTTGCGCCACTGGTACACAATCCATCGCAAGATCTTCAAAGACATCATCGGGTAAATCGAATGGCTGCACGGATTTCATCAAATCTAAAAAAAATATTTAATGAATAAAAGATAAGAAATAATATTATTATTCTTCATTGCACATGAATGAAATGCTAAATCAGCTTACTTGAGTCCCAGTTCAGTACTAAAATACTCACTTTTTACCTCTAGCCCATTTTTCATTTGATACATCATAGTTTTAGTTTTTACATCTATGTTGGTAAATCCTATCTTTTCCATCATTTGGGTTATTATTTTCTCGGGCTCCTGAAAAATATTTCTGATTAAAATCACTTTGTAAAGAGTAACCAAAGAGATTTATTGCTATTGTTATAAACTGAAATGATACGCAAGTCTGCTAACACGAGATCGATAATCACACTGTTAGGTATTATCACTTTTATCAGTTCTCTTGCTAAATATGAAAATTATGATGTCGAGAAAAGTCATTTTGTAGGTAACACCTATATAATCTACGCATAATAACGTCTGTGATAGCCAGGTAGTTAACCTGGGTAGATAGCCAGGATATAAGGTTCAAACCCCGGCTTGCACCTCTGGGATTTCTGGATTTCATGTTCGAATCTCATATTCAACCACGGTTGCCACTTGCTAAACGGAGAAGGAAAACATCGTGAGGAAACCGGCATGTCTGAGAGAACCCATCGAAAGATGTGTGAAGTTCGCCAACCCGCACTGGGCCAGCGTGGTGGACTATGGCCTAATCCCCTCCAATTGAGGGGAGGCCCGTGCCCAGCAGTGGGACTTTAAAAAGGGCTGGTATTATTATAATATTATTTATTTATAATAACGTCAGTATAATAAACAGTAAAAGGTTCGTAAATTCAAAATGATTGGGAAACGCCTGATGAATTGTTGTCTGTATGTCATCACGCAGAAATAGGGCCGGACAAGTGGTCATCAAGGTACACCTTAGCATTTAGCGAGGTATTATTTGTTATTTGACCAAAAACATAATTAATGTTCATGAAAATAGAGCTCAAAGTGAAAACCAACCTGCATTTTATAATACGGTGAGATAAATTTTTCAAGGTCTTTGAGCCACGAGGAACTCCACTTGCTATCCTCGGCGACGTGACTTAAGATGTCATACATCGGTACGGATTGTATAATCGCTAGGAGAGTATCTCCGCCGTTCGTTAGAAGATTGTAGATATTCTCGAATGCCTGCCTGAAATAGATGTAAACAAAGCATTCAATGATAATAATCTCGTAAGTAAAATGAAGTTTATTAAAGCAATAACATCTACCTATCTTTATGAATCTTTGACCTTATTGCAGTAGCATGAATAAAAATAATTGTGTCTACATACCATCAGCGATTTTAATACCTCTGATAATAACGATGATATCATATTGTTCAACAAACAGGCTGCCAACGTTTAGGCGCTTCATAAATAAATTTCCTAGATGAAACTAGTTTTTGATCTTTAATGCTTTTAATGCTTAATTATTCATAACTATGACCCTATTCTTAAATCAATCTTTGATCTGAGATCATTGTGGCTATACACTATTTCATCATTGAACTTCCTACTTTTTTTTTTTTTTATTACATTCTAGGCAAGTATTTGATATCGATCTCACCTGATGGTAAGTGACGATGAGATCTACGATGGAGCATACTTGCCTAGGTAGGAAGGCGGCAGTAGATAGAGACGCTACATTCACTAGGCACATGCAGCGCAACTGATCTGACCCGTCATCCATGAATGGCAACACCGAACATCATGCCGGAACACGGCTAGGCCGCTTGGCGACATGGCTTTGTTCAGTGGGTGGTGACTAGCCACGGCCCAAGCCTACCACCAGTAGAGTTGTCACCTGGTTGGCACCACCAACTACTGAAAGCCAAGCATAGCTATCACCATTGCGCTGCGTACTAACACGCCATGCCATGCAATGTATGCTGCATTGCGAGAGCATTCCATAAGTGCATAACTTCTACTTACTTTTGGTCTTTAACGCAATTCAGAGTAAAAAACGAGAACACGTGATTGAAATCACTTTTCAAATCATCAGGCAGATCTCCCGCTATGTCTAGTGCCCTGAATGTAATGTTCTCACCACTGTGTCGGCTTTTTGCATATTGAACCATAACCTCACTTATATCACATCCGACAAATGTGACGTCATTGCAAGGCATATGTTTTTTAATTAGGCTTGTCACGCTACCGTCAGCACTGCCTATGTCGATAGCGCTATCGGCACCTTTCCTCCACTTGATCTTCGCTGTGTATTCCTCTAGCAGATCCATGGTGGCCGCTCTTGTTGCCCCATTGCTTTGTCTAAATAGTTCTGGATTGTTCATCATTGTGGGTCCTAAACGACACAATGTAGACTATACAAGCACGAGTCGTATGAAGAAATCAATAATTATTCCCATATTTTTGACCTATATAAAATAAATACTACGCCTCCTACGATTGCCACCGAAATACTTTAGGCCAATGTAGATGCACCGCGCGGCACCTGTACCCGTTTATAGATATAATATTATATATAACACTAGCTGTTACCCGCGACTTCGTCCGCGTGGTATTCAACAAAGACACAACCGTTGGCAACAGCCTGCTCGCACCTTCTGAACCCGCGGGACGCATTGCAGGTTGTTGCTATCAAACTTAATCAGGCGCAGCGCTGTAACATTGGTTTTAATTTTTTTTCGTGAGATCCTATTTTTTTTTTCTAAAATAAAAGTAGCCTAAGTTACTCCTTGTTACATCACCTATCTGCCAGTGAAAGTCCCGTCAAAATCGGTCCAGCCATTTCAGAGATTACCCGGAACAAACAGACAGACAGACAGACCGACAGACAGACAGACAGACAAAAATTAAAAAAAAAATTGTTTTGGTATAGGTACCGTGTATACATCTAAATGCACTTAGTAAAAAGCGGTTATTTGAATATTACAAACAGACACTCCAATTTTATTTATATGTATAGATGTATAGATAATATTATATAATATTATATTATTGACACAGCAAAATTTAAATAAATGAAATCCCTAAGTACTTACGATTAGGATATTAAATTAATTATTGCGTAATCGCACGCTCATTACTGAGGAAACTAATTAAAACTATACACACATAGAATATCAAAATGTATTGTCGTACCTAACTGTTGTTGGGTGGGACAATACATTTTCATACTCTAACTATGTATAATGTATATACGTGTGTATATTTATATGTTGAAAAACCTCTAAAATAAAAAATCTCCTAAATATCCAACACCAAGAACATAACACTACGATGCGCCTGCATTGAAATGAGCTGATAAACTCGATCCCTCACTTATTTCACAAATTACCTATAAAATGTACTATTTTTCAAATAACTTGTGAATAGGGTTTATTTTATTGGCACATTGAAAAACAGGTCCTTGCACTTACCGGTATCGTAGCCCTTAAATACGATATCAATACGCAACAATACCAAATACGTCCAAAGATTTGCAGTTCACTGTTGTTTTTAATAAACTAAACCGTAAACATGCACTTATATGCGAATACCTACATGCAATGAAATCTCATTACAGTCCAGTCCAGTCCAGTCAGTACAGTCATTGTAAAAAGTGTCTGGCTTAGTAAATAAACTGTTCAAGTGACGTAATTTATTGATTCTTGAAATAAAACTCATTTTACGAATTTATTGACTCTTTTGTATGAAACCGAATAAAATATACTCAATAACTATGAAATAAAAAGCTTTAGGTAATAGATTCGTGCTGCTATATTGTTATTTTTTCTATAATTTGCAATATGCTATTTGATTATACGTCTAATTAGATTTAAGCTTTTCAGTTATGTGTCATAGTTAAACTTTTACCCCCGAATTAATAGACGTTTTACAACTTTATCAAACGTCATATTTTCAAGAGTTTTGCTTTGCACAGTACCATATAGCGATGAAAGTTTGGGGGTAAATATATTAATCATTAGGTAATTATTAGGTGTAGACTATATTATATATTTACTGAACTTAGGAAAGAAGTAATTTTTGTTTAATTTCATACAATGCTGGGTTCATTTCATGCTGACTGTACCTGCTTCTATGGTGGGGAAGGGAGCAATTCATCGGGGTACGGTGATCGAAAAAACAAAGAGGCCACGCAGGGCGCGCCAAGTAGATGAGTCGGTGTCCTTTGAAAAGGCCGGCTAAGCGTAGGCCTCGCAGCTTTAGCAGAAAGCCTTGATGAAGATTACGTACTTTTGGCATTTACATCCCGGAAATAAAATGTTAATTGTATTTAACAATTATTTGTTCATTTTATAAAGAGTCAATTATACTGGCTTATCTACATTCTTAGGTTCCATAGCGGGGTGTATTTATTTTTAATGTTTTACTCGTTTTACTCTGCTTATACATTAACCGTAAAGAAAGATTTTGTGTATTTTACAGGCATCACAAATTTATTTTTCTTCTTAAAAATCCTTTGTTATACCAATATAACGAATTCAAACTTCTATAAGTCTGAGCGATCAATATCATTGAAACATTTAATTACTCACATATTTAGTATTCATATCTACTTCAACTTCATAAATGTATTATCTGCTACTACTATACTATTAATAATATCGTGTAAAAATCATAACCCTTCCTTTTAGCTTTGCCGTAGTCGGTTAAAGAATATGTTTTATGGCTTAGACGCATAAACCACAAGAACTTGGTAATTGAATTCAACAGGTTTGTCGTGATCTTCGAAGCTGTTGCTGGTGTTGTCTAATATGCCGATCTGTTGTGCCGTAACGACATTATCATTGGCGAACTTCTCGAATACGTCACTCGGCATGTTGAAAGGTTCCACGGATTTCATGAAGCCTGTGGATAAAAGTATATTTTATGAAACTACCTCGTTGCGTTGGGCTTGGACCGAACGGTTATAGAATTCTAACTGTTATATGACTGGTAAAGCATTGTTATTAGGGCTTTCGGTCTGGAACTTTTCTCTCATGGGAGCAACCCCCCCCCCCCCCCCCCGCGTTTCGACCGTAGCACTTTATTTGCCAATTTGAATATTCCTGACGAATTTTCTAAAATAATGCAACCATTGAAGATTCTAATATTTTGAAATGATGTAGCAAAATATAAATACAATATTTTACACATTTTTAGACCTTATAAAATTGTGATGAAGTATTTTTTTTTCATTCAATGACTTAAACTTACTTTTAAATTCTTTTCCATTTTGCATGTCGTACTTCATTTTTTTGCATTTCACGTTTATGTTGGTGAATCCAATGTTTTCCATCATTTGCGATACTTTTTTCTCGGAATCCTACGTAACAAATAACATTGAATTGAATCCATAGTCTTACCTATTGTATTACTTCGTGGAATAACTACATCAACTCAACGCATAAATCATCTACATAAAATTAGAATTAATGTTGTTCGTTGGTAAGCGCATCACATGAGAACAGCTGAGCCAATTTGTCTAATTTATTTTTGGAAATGTTTTTAATAGTCCGGCTCAGGGTTGTAGGGAAAAGAAAATTGCACAAGTTGTCCCAAAAATTTTTAAATTCGGGATGAACTAAAAGTGCTTTTTTGACAGCACAACGTCTGGTAGGATAGCTAGAGATTAATAGAAATATATACGTTTTGTAATTGTAATGGAACATTATCTATTTCGTCATACATGAGAGCGTACCTCTATATAATTGTAGGGTGAAACGAACTTATTCACGTCTTTAATCCACTCCTTCCACTTGTCCTCCTGTGACGATCGTATGAAGATATCGTAACATGGCATATGTTTCAGAAAACATAAGAAGCAGTCTCCCCCTTCAGTTAAAAGGTCATAAATATTCCTGAAAGCTTTCCTAACAAAGAGTATCAAATTATTATATAGCAATAACAATTGAAGACCTGATTAGCGCATTTGACCCTGTTTGCTATGCCGAGGGTCCCGGGTTCGAATCCTGGTAGGGACAATCTTTGTGTGATAAGCATGAATATTTGTACCTGAGTCATGGATATTTAATATCCAGTATACTGAGTTCGACCTCAGTCCATTGTACGGTACCCATAATAGAAGCGTTACTTAGGGGAGTCTATAGTTGGTGCGTTCTACTGGAGATATTATTATTACCTATTATCAACGTATTGTGTTACTTTCATTTAAAAAACTTACTCTTGATTTCTGATAAACTGCATTGCAAAAAAAGAAAACACATGATTGAAATTCTGTTTCAATTCATTCGGCAGCTCGCCCTCCATGTCCAACACTCTGAATGTAATATTCTCTTTAGAGTAATGCTCTCTTGCATAGTCCACCATGATCTCACTGATGTCACTTGCGACGAAATTCACATCTTTAGTGGGAACATATCTTTTTATGATGCTGGTGACGGCGCCATCGCCACAGCCCAAATCTATAACGCTCTGTTTCTGATTGTTCCATTTCATGATCCCCACATGCTCGTCCAGATAATGAATAGCAGCCGCTTTTATAAATGAACTGTACTTTCCATATAATTCTGGTTTGTTCATTATTATTCTAAAGGCAGACAACATAATTAACTCAAGTGGTCGTTTAAGTTCATTTGTAGTTCTAGCACACCAAAGGAGGAAAATGCATTGTGTAAACATAAACACTCAAACCTTGATGCTAAATTGATATTAACTATTTATATATATCCACATCTCGCCTCTATTTATAAAATGCGTAGGAAGAGGCGCATTACAGTTCGCGTTGGAAGTGAGCCTATTGATATTATACCTACCGGGTACACCTTCCCTCAATGCGAAAGGAATTCGTGCTATAGTCCAAGAAGCTGGCCCAATGTAACTTGGCAAACATCAGACGTCTTGTGAAATATTTGCAGGTTTCTTCACAATGTTTAGCTCAATTGTTTAGCAAAAGATAATCATTATTGAAAATGAGCCATAGTTGGAAACCCTCAGTTTTGAGGACGAGTGTCTCACGAACGTAACCATCACAGCCTTTTTAGGCATTACCTTAGACCACTGAATCGAGTAATTACTTACATGATAATAATCTCCTATTTCTGACGTAATATAAATCTATGTTATTCCAATATTTTTTTCTTATTATCGTGTAGACGGGTTTATTTGTGCAAACACGCAACGCAACGTAGGATGTCGTTTTACTAGAAACATACAAATACGTAAGATGTCTTTTTATATTAGTCTCTTATCATTTATCTTATCAGTACCACAGCTATTTAAAGTATGTGTAAAGATGAGTATAAAGCACGTGGTATGCATCACAGAAAATAAGTAACGAAGAATTTTCATGCCACCTATACCAAAGGATTATGAGATCAATAGGATTTATGGAGATCATCCATGTTGGCTGTATGTTATGCACTTAATCTTATCTACCGAGTGACTGACTCTTAATATTTGGTGATATGGATACAAATCTTCTCAGTTCAAGCCCTCCGATTCACAAACATACAATAATTAGTATTGTGCCCACTGATGTGATATAAAAATAATAGCTGTTGCCCTCGACTTCGTCCGCGTAGAATAGAAAAAAATATAATCTTCCACCGAATAACATTTTTCATGCAAACTTTGATCGATTAGCTTGTTAATGGAGTTCTGATATGTGGATTTCGAACCGGTTGCAGAATTAAACAAATAAATAAAGTGACGTATTTTAGGTGGCATAGGTCGACAGAAAATATATATTTTGACTTGGGTACGGATTAGGTATGTTTTATTTTGGTAACATACAAGATTTAAAATAAAATAAATAGGTATTAAATAAGTTATTTAATGACTTTACGAATATAGCACACAAACTTATTTATAGTGGTTTACTAGCATGGATAACAAGTAATATGTAATTATAATTTATCGGTTTAATGTGGTCATCGAAGGTTTTGTCAGTTTTATCTAGTAACCCAAGCTCTTGAGCGGCGCCCACGCTGTCCTGCAGGAAATCTTCAAAAACATCATTTGGCATGTTGTACGGTTCCACTGATCGAGTTAAATCTGAAAAATAATGAACGTTTAAATATGTTTAGAGTGTTGGACGATATAACTAAATGAAGAAAGAAAATAAACGTTTATTGGAAACATGACGGACTTGTAACATTTACAGATACAAAATGGTTATACAATGAGGGGAATATGTGTATACTCAGGATGTTTCGATCACAGTTTTACAATCCATAAAAACGATTGTTCCGATACAATTATTAGTTCTGCAACGTTCGATAGATAGCGCTAATATAAATTTAGGCCTTGCTATAAGTTTGGTTACAAAAAATATAAAAGGCTGATTATTATTATATTGGACCAGGGGTTTTATACTTCTATTTACTGTCATACCAATATCAGTGCGTAGTAGTAGTGGGTTTACTATGACAGTGACCCGAATTGACCGTAGATGCTGACCATCAAATATACCCTTCTGCGCGGATGTATAACGAAATACGCATAACTTACTCTTCAACTGAGTGCCATTTTCCAGAGCGTACGTTATATGTTTACGTTTTACATTGATATTGATGAATCCAATGTTCTCGAGCATTGCTGTTATTACATTCTCAGGCTCCTAAAAATGGAGAGTTATATATAATATATAATAATACCAGTCCTCTTTAATGTCCCACTGCTAGGCACGGGCCTCCCTCAATGCGAGGGGGATTAGGCCATAGTCCACCACGCTGGCCCACTGCGGGTTGGCAGACTTCACACATCTTCGGAGAGTTCGGACATCGGAGAGTTATAGTAAGTACGGAATCCTTAGCGAATCTGGCAAGCCAGTTGGAAATCCATAATTGATCTCTTGTCGAGAAAGTAAGAAACGAAAAGAGGTATTCATAGAATATTATTCGTAAGCATGGACTACAGATTTGGGAATATTTCAGATTATTCATCCTCCCATTTTTCGGGATAAAATGTATAGCGCGGCGATGTATAAGTTATCATTATGACATGTTTCTAAAAAATCTGTCTAGGAGTGTTCCCGTGATACGCGGACAGACGGACAATATTCCAAAATGGGGGAGATTCAGCCTCTGTACCGAAAATAATTTCCCTAATATTTTGGTTTTTCTTTTCAAAAACATTTAAAATACACATACTTAGTTACAGTCTCTTCACGTGTACTTATAGATGGTATAATCGAATAAAAATATCACTAAATACCTCTACATAATAATACGGTGAAATAAACTTCCTAAGATCTGACAGCCAAGAATTGCTCCATTTTCTGTCGCGAGCAACCAACTCGAACATTTCATAAGTTGGCACGTATTTAAGTACCATCAGAAGGCAGTCCCCACCGTCTTTCAGGAGATTATAGATATTCCTGAAGCCCTTCCTGAAAAAGAAACAAGTTCCAAAATACTATATTCATTACGAACATTCTTATTCCTGTTTTTATTGTAGTTTGCGTGCAGAGACCTTTTGCATGTTGGTACTTGCAGGCCATAGATAATTTTTTTGCAGCGCATGCGAAAATACTTTTTCACCTTTATCAATTTGGACTACAACCAAATACAGTATGTGATTGAAGATACAATCGGTCTCACACCACACTATAAGCTTTTACTTCACACATAGACTCACAGCCATGTGGCTGTCAGGTACATACCTATATTTTGTTTTAAATACCGATCATAAAATAGGAAAATGTGTGTCACACTTTTTTCATATGAAAGGCCGCTGGATAACAGAGAGTTTTAAATCTTGGTATCTCACAAGTCAAGAACTTCATTCAAAACTATTTTATCATCTTATATTACTTACTAAAATTATTGTAGATATTACTGGCGACTCGATTGGGGCTATGTGCCAAGAGCGGTGGGTGGAGCTTGTACCCGAGTCATAGACTTTTTAATATCTTTATAAGTACATATTACACATATGATTAGTTGTCTAGTTCCCGAGGGAAATGCAAGGAATTCTATAGTTTGGGGATAGTTCAATGCGTGTAAAAGTATCACAAATATTAAAAAAATCACTGTGCCAAAGTACCCACATACCTCGTGTGTTTTTGCAATGAAAATGTATATCATGTTATTTCATTTATGGTAAGTATCTAAAGAAGTAAATGAGTCTGTTATTGAAAAACTTACTCTTGATTTTGTATGAAGTGGAAGAGGAAGAAAGAAAATACTTGATTGAAGCCGCAGTTCAGGTCCTCCGCGAGATCTCCCTCCGCGTCTTGCACTCGGAACGTAATGTCATCCCCGGCGCAGTGCTCCCGCGCATACCGCACCATCATCTCATTGATATC
The DNA here is from genome assembly GCA_905404115.1 of Pheosia gnoma. Classification (NCBI taxonomy): domain Eukaryota; kingdom Metazoa; phylum Arthropoda; class Insecta; order Lepidoptera; family Notodontidae; genus Pheosia; species Pheosia gnoma. Next base: position 6,011,432 of record FR989901.1, read on the forward strand.
ACACGAAATAAGCGCGTAGTTGCTTGGAATATATTTTCTCATGATGCGCGTGACACTGCCGTCGCCGCAGCCCAAGTCTATGACCTTGCCGCCTTCTTTCCTCCATTTTAATTTTGGAATATACTCGGTTAGGCAATTAATTGCAGCGGATCTTGTTATTCCATTTACTTTGCTATATAATTCTGGATTATTCATGGTGAGAAATTCTGGAAGTAATAAAATAATTGCTGTCTTTATTAACATCTACGATAACGCAAAGAAGCATGGTGTATGTTCTACGTTCTACGTTATGGATATGTTTGCCAGTTGGGTTCTTCTATTCTAGGTAATATGATCCCGTTTCTACCTTGTGGCTCCTTAAACCGAAATAATAATATAATATTTTTTCGGTTGTCGCGTTCAGTTCCGATTTTTGAGTTGAGATGTCAAATGACAACTTGCATGTGGTCCCGTGGACAAAAGAAATCATTTAGGTACTTTACATTTTTAGTAGTCGTGAAATAGAAAATATATTTTTAGCCATATTAAAAGCTATTGGTGATATTTGTAATTCGATTAAACTTGAATTTAGAAATCAATGAAATCAAAAATATTAATTAGTTATTTTTTCGTGCTACGTTCGTACCTTTAGCTGATGATATTCACATTGAAAATTTTGTTAAAAACGGACCAATTTATATCAAATGAGTCAGGTACAGGATTTGTATCATTACCTTTGTTAAAAAGATTAAATCACTAGCGCAAGATTACGGTCACAAGCTATAAACTACATACCTTTTACGGTAGAATGCCAAACTCCATTGGGATATGTAAATTCCCCATTCTACTGATACGTAAAAAATACTAATTATAATATACTATTATAATTTTTACGTAACTATTGAATAACATTAAAATGTTTGATGATAGTTGCCGGTGGGGTTGGAAAAGTGAATGCCCTTTGGGGGATAGGGTGTATTACAAACTACTTTGTTCCTTATAAACTATCATGTCAGATGTGCGACAAAGTACTATTAGCGGGAGCTTATTTCAGTAACATGATATAGAATACAACATTTTATATGCCGGAAAGTGAATTATCTGGAAATAGGAGTTATTAATACGCCCCACAGGACACAACAAGACTAACGGGCTAAGAGAAACTGTGTGTGACCATTAGTGACTGCAAGTGCCGATGCTATGTCCGCCGATGCTATGTCGATTCCACATACGTAGACCTATTAAAAGATAAATCATTACAAACCAAACAAACATTAACGGCCCGATTAGGGCAGTTGATAGTGACCCTGCTATCTGTGCCCAGGGTCCCGGGTTCGAGTCCTGGTAGGGACAAACTTTGTGTAATGAGCACGAATGTTTGTACGCAAGTCGTGGATGTTTAATATTTATATTTGTAATATATACTGAGTTCGCACCCAGTTTATTGTACGGTACCCATAATACAAGCGTTGCTTAGTGTGGGACAATAAAGTCAGTATTGGTATGGCAATATTAAAAAAAGAAAAGAAACCATAACAAGGATCTTAATACAAAAGGTAGACAGCAACTTTTAAGTAAGCTAACATTATCCGTAACTATGTTGACGTAAATGGTTGAAAATGCACATTACTTTTTATTTTCCTTTGCTTAAAAGTGATTTAAGTGTTTGACCTAACAATGTTATTTGATGTTGATGTTGCCCTTTGGTGACCCATTAGGGTCAAACGTAATTGGTTCTGCCATGTCTCTACATTAGTAGAGGCATGACAGAACCAATTACTTTTTATGTTTTTGAACATACAACTTCGAAGTATCTGGGGTCGTAATTAGTATCTTTGATCCACAAGCTTACTGTTATCGCCTGTTAAAACTGTAATCGGACATACCCTAAGAGGTTGCAGAATTCTATACTTACATGTGTTATGGACCTCCCTGCATCGTGCTACTCAATTATAGTACCTATCTCATGGCGAATTGCTATGTATCGTGAGCGCTGTGAAGTAGGTATTCTTGACTATACAACATTGCGCTATATTGTCTTATAAAGGTCTTGGAGACCCGTCCCCTTGGTCGCCCCTGAATCTAACCCGTTATCGTAGGTTAGTTATCAATGCAATCAAGTTTGTTTGCTTGCGAATTCATCTATGATCATTTATATGATTATAAATTTAAAAAAAAATATACCATTGTAAACTATGATTTTAGATGGAATCATATCTCAGAATAATATTTAACTTAAATAACGTTTTGGATGTTTCCATAGTTATAAGACAACGTTATAGCAGCCATAAGCATTACAAAAACCTAAAAAAAAACAATAATAACAACACTATTTATTGCTTATCATTTAATACTTGTTTATAAAAAAACATAATATATATTATATACGTGTCGAATTATTATTGAGAACTTTATTTTTCGTGTGTTAAAAAGAAGATCATAACAAAATGTAATCAACAACAAAATGTTATTATAGTGAAATTGGTTGGCGTTATAACAGCATTAAAGTACACTTCTATATATATTTAATTACAAGACTAAATAGGCAACAATATCCCAGCTCAATGTTATTTTTTTTTTTTTTTTATTACATTGTAGGCCAGTATTTGATCTCGATCTCACCTGATGGTTAGTGACGATGAGATCTACGATGGAGCATACTTGCCTAGGTAGGAAGGCGGCAGTAGATAGAGACGCTACATTCACTAGGCACATGCAGCGCAACTGATCTGACCCGCCATCCATGAATGGCAGCACCGAACATCATGCCGGAACACGGCTAGGCCGCTTGGCGACATGGCTTTGTTCAGTGGGTGGTGACTAGCCACGGCCGAAGCCTACCACCAGTAGAGTTGTCACCTGGTTGGCACCACCCAGGGTCACGTGTAGGTTATCTCGAGGGTACTTAATTCTCCTACTGACGAAGGTGACTCGACCCCATATTTATAAGATTGGTTCCGTACATTTGTTTTCAAATGAGCTAAAAATATTAACACACAATGAATAGTAATAATTAATAATTAAACTATTTAAATTTGGAAGACATTTTGGTTTAGTAGCTAACAATTCATAATGGAACGTTACTGTCTTATCGGGATCACCCAGGTAAGTGCAATTTTTAGCGTTCGTAACATTGATGAAATTAAAAAAATAGTGCATTAGGCTATTTGTTTTTATTTATTTGGCACACAATACAAGTTACAATCCTAATTGTTTTGTATTTACGGGTATGTATAGTACCAATGAGCGATATATAACATGGACAAAAAATATTTTCACTTCTCATAAGTCCCTGTTTATTTTTTATTTTTTTTTATTACATTATAGGCAAGTATTTGATCTCGATCTCACCTGATGGTAAGTGACGATAAGATCTACGATGGAGCATACTTGCCTAGGTAGGAAGGCGGCAGTAGATAGAGACGCTACATTCACTAGGCACATGCAGCGCAACTGATCTGACCCGCCATCCATGAATGGCAGCACCGAACATCATGCCGGAACACGGCATGCACGGCATGCTGGGTGTAAGCGGACTGAAAATGCATTTCATGCTCTAGTGCAGCCTTTCCCAAAGTGGATGATAACGCCCTCTTGTGGGCGCTGCAGGCCTAAAGGGGGGGCGGTAAGAGACCCAGAAAAAATGGGGGTGTTGTTGGAGGCTTAAAATAATTAATTTAATTTGAAGTGATAGTGGTTTTTAAGTAGGTGAAAAAATGGGGGCGCTAAAAAATAATTCATTTTCAAAGTGGGCAGTAGACAAAACAAGTTTGGGAACCCCTGCTCTAGTGCATAAAAGTGTTTATTTCTTCTGAGACAATTACTCTATGAAGTAACACACAACACACACAATCATAATAAAACATCATTCATATACATATAGAAAACAGTTTTTATTTTATTAAATTTACATTTAGATAATAGCGTTTCTGTGTTTTCTATAGCCAAATATAAATTCAAAACCAGGGATGATTTACAAAAATATTATAATATGTTACTTATAACTAGGCAGTATTTGTGCACACCAGTTTCATGTAGAAAATTAAAAAAAAGTATAGATTTTTTTTTAAGTTTTCTATAGTTCGCTACAAAAAAAACTGGAGTCGAAGTGAAAATCAGGGTGTATAACACGTTCATAAAATCAGCATCGTCATCCTTGACTTCAATATTTACCTTCGCCTTAGGCTCGGGCAGATAAACGTCTCGGATAAAATAACCTACTTTATGCATTTGTTGTACAATCTACTTTTTACTGGCATAGATAACAATTAATGTGTGATTGTAATCTATCGGTTTAACGTGATCGTCAAATGTTTTGTCGGCTTCGTCTAGTAGACCCAGCTCTTGAGCGACGCTCACGCTGTCCTGCAGGAACTCTTCAAAAACATGATCTGGCATGTCGTACGGTTCAACTGCTCTTATAAAATCTAAAAAAAATGTTACAATTCCTCGTTAAATCCCGAACTACATAATAGTGGTAGACTCAAGTTTCAAATACCTGTAAACCATAATCCACATTCTATTTAAATGCTTGCTTGTACCTAATATACCTATATTCATAAAATTAGAATGCTATTCGCTGGTAAACGCATCACTCGATAACGGCTGGACTATCTCGGCCTATTTTTATAAATGTTCGTAACATTCGTAATGAGGTTTTCAAGGGAAAAACAATTAAAACAAAAGGGTAGGACAACACCTGTCGGGTCAGATAGTACATAATAGATTATCCCATTATCCCCAAATGCCCATACAGAGAGCCATTGTAAATACAGTTGACTCACGCTAACGCCTTGCGTTTCCTTGTGGTTCCTTGCGTTTCATCTGCTTTGCTAGTGACCTGCGCGAGGCATTTACCCGAGGCCAGCCTTGCAAGGATGTGCACTCCCTGTGGACATGGCTATTGACCATGGTGTCCGATCATCTCAACCATTCTATATGGTTGTTACTTACTCTTTAACTCGGTGCCATTTTCCAGGACGTACGTGATCATTTCACGCTTTACTTCGATATTGATGAATCCAATTCTCTTGAGCATTGCTGTTATTATACTCTCAGGATCCTAAAATAATAAACCAATCCAATTAATAAAATCATTATACTTTCTAGAATTGAAGTATTGAGAGTAAAGAAACCAGTACGAAACAATACAAACGATTAAAAAAAGCGTTGAGGACCGCGCTGTAAGTAAAATAGATTGTCTGTTCCCCGAAGCAGTTAAGGATCATTTGAAAACGAATAAAAATAAGTATATTATTTTTTAGTTTTTAAACGTTTGCTTTTGAGTCAGGGTTTATTTTAATTATATTTTAAATACCTACCTATGCAACCTCATATACCCTGTCTTACACTCGATGAGTCTACGATACAGATAGCTGAATTCCTAAGGCCAGGGTCCTGCTCCATTATCAGGTCCTGGTCACCAGCCACCGATTAAACCAGCTTTCGAAAAAGAAAATGCTCTGATGGATCAATTTCCATGTGTTTGGGTGCTACGATGCCAAGGACGGACACAAACTTATAAAATAGCGACACATGCGTCGGGGGTAACAACTTCTAGTGCATTGAGATGACAATCAAGATACCCCACCATCAGAGAAGTGAAATTGCATGAGGCCTGCTCCTTTACTTCACTTTAGCTTGCTGATCCTATGAGCTATGTCGGTCAGATTGGTTCTTTTGCAGATATCCCCGTTCCGGATCTCATAGAAACATAGAATATCGGTCGTTGAGTGACTTGGAAGAAAAACCTGTTGTCTAAAAAGTAATAATATTAAAGGAATGTCTTAAATATTGAATGTGAATTACCTCGACAAAATAATACGGTGAAATAAATTGCTTAAGATCTGACAGCCAGGTTGCGTTCCATTTTCTGTCGCGACCAACGATTTGGAACATTTCATAGACCGGGGAGTATTTCACCACAGTCACGAGGCAGTCGCCACCGCCCTTCAACAGATTATAGATGTTTCGGAAGCCCTTCCTAAAAAATAATTAATATTAAAAACCAACACTTGTATTATGGGTAACTTACAATGGACAGGGGGCGAACCCAGTATACAATACTTAGATAGATATTAACCATCTATAACTGAGGTAAAAACATGCATGCTCATCACACTAAGTTTGTCCCTACCAGGTTTTGAACCCTGGGGCTCTCAGCGCAAAAAGCAGGATCACTACAACTACTATAACCACTGAGCTCATCAGGTCATCATTTATTACATCCTGTACCACTAATCAACTAGAACGCAGTGGATTTATGTACGGTGTCAAACTAAGTATTAATTTATTCTCATTTTGTCAGGAAAACCAGGAGAATAGCTCCCTTCCTCCAGATAATGTGCATCCAAAGGCTAAATATTATTAGACTTCTCACAATCGATGCAGAACATGAATCTCAGACAAATTAGCAATTCACATTAATATCTTTACTTACATAACGTTAAGTATCTACTTATTTCTTCATTTGACATAGGATTGCATGTATATTACAATAACTTACTCTTGATTTCGTATGAAGTGGAAGAGGAAGAAAGAAAACACTTGATTGAAGCCGCAGTTCAGGTCCTCCGCGAGGTCTCCCTCCGCGTCTTGCACACGGAACGTAATGTCATCCCCGGCGCAGTGCTCCCGCGCATACCGCACCATCTTCTCATTAATATCACACGAAATAAGCTCGTAGTTGCTTGGAATATATTTTCTCATGATGCGCGTGACACTACCGTCGCCGCAGCCCAAGTCTATGATCCTGCCGCCTCCTTGCAGCCATATCATTTTTGGAGCATATTCGTCCAAGAAATGGATCGCAGCTGATCTTGATAGTCCATTTGTTTTGTTGTATAGTGCTGGATTATTCATATTCGGAATATCTGAAAGAAATTATAAAATAAATAACAAACTTGCGCAAGATATAAGGTAATTTGTCCATAAACACTTTTTTATTCAATTGCTCGGCCACTGTTTCTCTCACCACATTATATATTTCGCCATTGTTAACCATCTCTGTCCAATAATTTTAGCTCATGTAAATGAAGTTATGTGGCATTTGAATACATAGTGTGAGATATTGATAAATAATAAAGTTGTGCGACTTGCGATACACCCGCACGCTCGGGTGGCAGAGAGAGTGGGCAACACTGACACTGTGGAATACGGGAGAGCGGCGGTATCGCAGGTGCACGTCAGTGATTTATTCTGTGTTTTATTAAGCGATCCACAGCGAGTGTGTGAGACGTTACATTGGCGACGAGGGTAAAGAACGTGAGTAAAGCTTAACAGACAACAGTATGATTGTGGTTATATATTGGAAAAAGTTTATAACCTAAAAATGTATGGGTATAAATGATTCACCCTAATTAGTCTACGTACCTTTACGAAAATATGGGACGTGGACTAAACACGAATAAGATACAGATATGGTTGATTTTGACCGGGTGATCAATACGTTTAGGTATGAAACGTAGACCGAGTGACAAAAAATACAAACCATTGACCTTGATGCAATTGTACCATATCTTCGGTCAAAATCGGTTTAAAAATCTGTTCCTGCTTATACTCACCAAAAACAATAATATAATTTTCATAGGGAATTATGAAAAATTATATATATATATATAACAAAAGTGCCTGTGAGTATTAGCCAAGTCGGTAGAAACCGATGAAAGTACACCGTTAACAGTTCCAATGGGTGAAAACTCATCAAGTTCCTCATATGCTGGCATCGAATACTTCAAGCCTGTGGCATGACATATTAGTATATATTCCAGCATATGCAATTATATTCCAATCCTACAAGTAAAGTTCAGTTTGTTCAGCAAAATTGATTCATATGACGTAAGCATTTATGGGAGAAAGCCAGAAAAAAAGGAAGAAAAGCTATACAATTATGTACCTTATACTACTTATACTAGTACTTATTTGGAAATATCTTTTCATACTTACAGATTGTTCAAATATGTCTCAGTTAGCGGCTATAGAAACCCTCGACTGCGATGGTGATTTGAGTTCGTTGGGCTATCGTTGGCAAAGGTGGAAACGAGCTCTCGAAATATACCTACTAGCCTCGGGTGTAGACCAGCCCTTGAAGAAACGTGCAACGCTGTTGCATGCGGGGGGTTTGGGATTGCAAGATATATATTATAACCTTCCTGGTGCGCACGTAGAAGAAGGAGAATCGTCTGATGTTTTTGTAACCGCTATTAAAAAATTAGACGATTACTTTTCTCCAAAGCAGAGTTTTGTTTATGAGAGACATGTATTCCGGCTGACGAAACAGGAACCGGACGAAAAATTCGAAAAGTTCTTAATTAGATTACGTGAGCAGAGTTCCAAATGTGATTTCGCTAAAAAAGAAAATGATCTTATAGACCAAATTGCTGAAAAATGTACTTCACCGGATCTTAGGAAGAGAATACTACAATTAGGAGATTCTGTTACGATAGAAAAAGTAATTGTAGAAGCAAACTCAATTGAGACCGTGGAGAGACAATTAAAGGGTTTTCAAGACAAACAAACTGAACAGGTAAACAGGATAAGATCGAACAAAACCAAAACTCAGGGTGCTAATATAAACAAAAAACGGTGTACTAGATGTGGAAGTGAAAATCACAATAGTGATGATTCCCGCTGTCCTGCCAAAGACAAATTATGCGACAAATGTGGCTATAATGGGCATTTCAAAGCCCAATGCCGCACGAGAAACCACAAACGTAAAACATTCGCTGGGGTGGTAAGATATAAGAAGGACAGCAAAAAATTTAAAACCGAGCAACCACCAGTGAATGACGTGGATTACATATTTCATATTGATGACGATGTCGAAATAACTTGCCAAGTAGGTGGCGTTAATGTAAATATGCTCATTGACTCTGGAAGCAAAAATAATATAATAAATGATAAAACGTGGGAATATCTAAAATCAAATGATGTCATCGTGTCCAATCAACGACAAGGTTCAGATCAGGTTTTTATGGCATATGGTTCAAAAGACCCTCTCAATGTGCTGGGCTCGTTTGACGCATCAATAGCGATTGGTTCAGGATTAAAAACAGCCAAATTCTATGTCATCAAGAATGGTACCCGTAACTTACTGGGAAAGGATACAGCTATGTGTCTCAATGTGCTTAAAATAGGGGTGAGTATTAATTTAGTTGAGACAGTAATTTTTCCCAAATTTAAAAATGTTTGTTTAGATATCGCTATAGACCCATCTGTTACGCCCATTTGCCAGCCATATAGGCGAGTACCTATACCACTGGAAAACAAAATTAATGATAAACTTGACGAATTGGTGAAAAAAGATATTATCGAACCAGTGGATCAAGCCACATCTTGGGTTTCTCCAGTAGTACCTATTCTAAAGAGAGATGATACGTTAAGGTTATGTGTCGACATGAGATGTGCAAACAAAGCCATTATGAGAGAGAATCATCCTTTGCCCACAATGACTCAACTTCTACCTAAACTCAGGAAGTCATGCATCTTCTCCAAACTGGACATTAAAGATGCATTCCACCAAGTTGAGATTAGGGAAAGTTGTCGTGACATAACAACGTTCATAACTAGTAAAGGGCTGTTTCGATATAAACGTCTGATGTTCGGGTTATCATGCGCACCCGAACACTTTCAAAAAATCATGGAAAGGATGCTTCTGCCTTGTGATGGGGTCGTTAATTTTATCGACGACGTCGTTGTATTCGGAGGTAACATAAACGAACATAACGATAGATTAAAACAGGTTTTAAAAGTTTTCAAACAAAATGACGTGCTGCTTAACGACAAAAAGTGTATATTTAATGCACAACGTATAGACTTTCTAGGTCATGAATTATCACCTCATGGCATTAAGCCTATGGACAAGTACGTTAAAACCATAGAATCATTTCGACAGCCTCAATCAGTTGAAGAAGTTCAAAGCTTTCTGGGACTTGTTAATTATATTGGTAAATGGATTCCAAGATTAGCTACTATGACTGATCCAATTAGACAAATTTTAAGGCATAAGCTTACCAAACATGCGGATATTACCGAATACTGGAAGGACACACAGTCCGCCGCATTTGCAGACCTAAAAAAAAGTCTAAGTAACCTTCGCACCTTAGGGTTTTATGATCCACACGACAGAACACAAGTTATCGCAGATGCCAGTCCTGTAGGGTTAGGAGCAGTCCTTATTCAATTTGATGCACATGGACCTCGAATCATTGCTTTCGGTCATAAGAGTCTAACTGATGTTGAAAAACGATATTGTCAGACGGAAAAAGAAGCACTTGCTTTAGTTTGGGGCATTGAACATTTTAAGATGTATCTGTATGGTTTAAAAGATTTTGAGTTGATCACAGATCACAAACCTCTCGAAGTAATATTTGGACCACGATCTAAACCTTGTGCACGAATTGAACGGTGGGTATTACGGTTACAAGCGTACAATTATAAGGTAGTGTACTGCCCTGGAAAAAATAATATAGCTGATTCCCTATCACGGTTAGGCTCGGATAGGACTTTCCATCCTCAGGAGGACGATCATCACATTAATAAAATCGTAGAGTTCGCAAGACCAATGGCCATATCTATGAAGGATATCACTGATAAATCTCGACATGATCAGGACATACAATTAGTAAAAATGGCTCTAGCGGGTAACAATTGGGATTTTAAAGTCAGTAATTATAAACTCTTTGAACAAGAGCTCTGGATGCATGATGATATACTACTGCGTGGAAACAAAATAATCATTCCTCTGGAGTTACGTAAACAAGTACTTGCATCGGCACATGAAGGTCATCCGGGCATTGTTGCTATGAAGAGTAGATTACGCACCAAAGTATGGTGGCCTAAAATAGACAAGGATGCTGAAAATATGGTCAAGAGCTGTAAAAGTTGTACTTTAGTTTCAAGACCAAACCCTCCTGTGCCGATGAAGAGACGTGAATTACCAATGCAGCCTTGGACTGACATAGCTATAGACTTTCTTGGTCCACTACCAAGTGGACATAATTTGTTAGTAGTAATCGATTATTATAGCCGCTACAAGGAAATTAAAGTCATGAAATCTATAACATCCCAGGAGACTATCAATGTACTAAAAGAAATATTTTCCAGACTGGGTATTCCAGTCAGTATTACATCAGATAATGGACGTCAATTTATTAGTAGTGAGTTCAAATCCTTCTGTTCAGAATTTGGCGTTAGGCTTTATAATTCTATACCATATTGGCCTCAGCAGAATGGGGAGGTCGAAAGACAAAACCGTGATATTATGAAGCGCCTAAAAATTAGCCAGTGTCAAAGATCTGACTGGAAGGCTGATCTCCTCTCCTATCTTATGATGTACAATAGCACTCCTCATAGCACAACAGGGAGGTCACCTTCGGAATTATTTTTCAATAGACAGTTTAGAGATAAAATTCCTTCTGCCGTAGATATTGAAAACAGACGCATTGATTTAGAAGTTTATGATAAAGACAAAACATCAAAAGAAAAAGGGAAAATTATTGAAGATAAAAAAAGAGGAGCGGTAGAAAAGGGAATAATTAGTGTGGGAGAAAAGGTTTACGTGAAGAATATGATTAAAGAAAATAAATTGACGCCTGATTTCAACCCTACTCCACACACTGTCACTAGCGCTAAAGGAGGTGATATTAATGTGAAAAATGACGAGACGGGTCAAGAAACAAGACGAAATATAATTCATCTCAAGAAAATAGAGGGAAAATGGAGAATTCATAATGAAGAGGAAAATAAAGACGGAAATAAAACTCGAATAGATTCAGATGATGATTAAATATAATTATGATTAATAGAAAATGATAATGATTAAGACAAAGTGAGAATTCATGAGGGAAATGCAGATGACAATTATATACAAATAGAAATGGACAAAGAGTAAATATCCAATGATTAATAAAAACATTTTAAGATAACATAATATGAATAAGATTATATACAGATAAGTTGTAGTAGGTCAGCTAGAGAAGTACCTAGTGAGATAAGATTGAAATTTGTTGAAAGGGAGAGATGTGAGATATTGATAAATAATAAAGTTGTGCGACTTGCGATACACCCGCACGCTCGGGTGGCAGAGAGAGTGGGCAACACTGACACTGTGGAATACGGGAGAGCGGCGGTATCGCAGGTGCACGTCAGTGATTTATTCTGTGTTTTATTAAGCGATCCACAGCGAGTGTGTGAGACGTTACACATAGTTATGGACCCTTGGACTGCAACATACTTACTTAATTTTTTATATTTATTTTAGTTATTTATCACTTTATTACTGTCCGTATACTAATTATTGATCACTTTATTGACTTGTTTTAAGCCAGTCATATTCTAATAATAAACGTAAAATTACTCGTTTAGTTTATTAATTCAATTATAATTTACCTTACAAATATAAGGAATTTTTAAAGTTTCTAAAAATGCTTTTCAAGTCCTACTGCCGACGTATGCGCACCTACCGTGAATGCCGATACCGCAAAAATATACTCGTATATATATTAAATATTTTCTGTAACTAAAACCCTCCTAATATTTAATTTAAGATGATTAAAGGTGCTTACAGATAAGCAAGAAACATAAAACTTAACCGATGTTTTGTGACCATGTAAGACCAGGTACACACATATTACCAGACTAGCTCAATGGAAAATGACGCTACTTACTGTGCTAAGGGTACAAATCCATTCCAATCCTGGTACAGGACAATATTTGCATGTATGTTTGTACCTGAGTCATGAATATTTAATATCTGTATAAATAGTTTATACTGGGATCGCCTCCAGTCCATTGTACGGTTACCGTTATACAAGCATTGCTTAGTTTGGGAGTATACTATTAGTGTGTAAAACTGGCGATATAGTTATTACAAGTTAATGATTGTGCATGCTCTTTCTGTTTTTAAAGATCTTACCTTTTCTTACTAGACATAGTTTGCTGCTATATTAATGTAGTGAGTTTGTTTGTCACAATTATTTCGTGTTGCTTACTGTGACTTTACAGTTAGTATGTTTGTCTGGCGATGTTATTATTATTATAATTATTAATTTATATGCAACGTTGTTGTTTGTTTCATTAGTTTCATACACTGACCGACAAACAAGACCGTAAAAGGACCGATTAAAATCTAATAATTAAATTGTTTAACTCAACAGTATATCTGTCGTAAGTTGTCAAGTAGTTGGGTAGTCTGCAGACTGGCCTGGTTGCAGCATCCGGTTAAGGTGACCATATCGTTGCAGTGCTATCGGATTGACATTATAGGGTGTGTACCAAGTTTCAAGCTCATCAGACAAGCGCGGAAATATTAATATATATTCAGATTGATTCATCTATGGTATACTAATCATTGAAGCTTTTCTTTAGCGCATGACTTCAAATTCTTCAGATGTGCTAAAGACGCGTAGGTGGAAAAGTTTGCATACCATTTCTGCATAATCCTGTATATCCCTACACCAATTGGTAAAAATGGTGGACTTAAGATAGCGATAGACATGGCTAAGGGCCATTCCGATTAAAGCAACCTTCATATAAAAAACCGCGTTTAAATCTGTCCAACCGTTTGAGATCTAGGATAACACAGGCAGAAAATGGCTTGAAGCCTATAGCAACTCCTCATTTTGCGTCGAATATGGATGATGTTCCGCTCGCAGTGCCCATGGGGTGCGGCATTTTGCAAAAGTCAATGTGAATCTGAAGAAGTAGTGGTATGCGGACTATTACATTTAAAAATAGTCAAATTTGTTTAGCCTTTGGCATGTGATGCGATTACCAACGAACAGCATTATTTTTTTATTTATATAATTAGATTATATTTCATGTATTTATTTATTTTCCATTAGTCTGTTCTACACTTTAAAAGTTATCTGTCAAAACAAAATTAAAATCTCTAATCTTTGTACTATTTTTAACTAACAATAACATTTCATAAAATTATATATATAATTAAGTAAAGTATGTACAGACAGCGTCAACAGTTGATGATAAATAGTGAAATAGTGAGTGCAATTCGTCGAGAACTGAATAAAATACAATATCTTGACAACAATGTATCAGTAAATAATGAATTTAAAAATAATGGAGGTACATATCTATTGAGATCCCCTGAAAAATGTATGGCTTTCTTTCAGACCACGCATTGCGGATTAACATTTGAAATGAATATTGGATAAACTTATGAACCCCCAAATTTATAGACGTTATAAAACATTATCAAGCCTCATATAGTACTGCGCATAAGAGTTTAGACGTATGATAAGTTTATTCATTTGGGTTGGTCTATACTTTTACTATAAAGTGGCAAAGTTTGTGAGTTTGGATGTATGCTGGGGGAAATCTCAGGAGATCCGATGCAGTTTTTTACTGGTAGATAACGACATTATCCCTAAATGTATAGGCTATGATTCATCACGGTACCGAAATCTAAGCCTCGGGTAATGGAAGCCAGTATAAAATATAAATATATCACTATGACACATGACGTCATCATCATCATTAATTTTGGCACATCAATGGTTTGCCGTGCAAATTTGTTGTGTTTAAAACTAGGATTGTCATGATTTTGTGGTACATTTGACAGGCAATTACTTTTGAGACGTTTACTCACTAGTATTGACGTATTGATTTTTATTATGAATTTTTGACGGTAACTGTAAACTTAATAATATGTATGTACTTATAAATATTATTGAGATAACGTGAGAAAATATATTTAATTTGAAGTGGCAATTTAGTGAGTGACGATAGTACTAACTATGAGGCGTGAGAAAGATTATATCTAAAGGTTATTAGTTCAGCTTAAAGATTGCTGTGTATATCATCACGGGAGCCGTGGACATTATTTTATCACTATACATTTTTCCCAGCTTTTAAAAAAAAATCTTTATCGTGTAATCTAGACTAATCAATTTCATCGTCATCGTATAGGATGGATCTGTCCATAACGAATATTCGCGCCATCCCAAGCACAGGTAATAATGAAATCGTGTATTGACTGTTGTTTGGTTATAATATACATATATACCTAATCAAGTTTGAGCGTGAGTAATAACGCTTTTTAAAAAAATATAACTTTTATTTTTTTAAATTAAAGTTACATCGAAAAAACAATGAACTTAATGAGACTTGTGCATCGATGCGGAGACGCTTCAAGAATCTAATTATTACTAATGAATCTTGTGCACCGAGTCGGAGGCGCTTCAAGAATGGCGGCTCCGTATCCCTGCATCTTATTTATAATAAATTTGTGTCGACTTGACAATTTGCATTGGAGGGGCGCGAGCGATCAACAAGTCTAGACGCTGCATCAGCAAAAATGATGTTATTGAAGTATTAGATTACATGACCTTGTTTACGGTCTTAGATGCAACGTTAGCAAAATAGTTACCTTAAGAATATCGGATTACATGACCTTGTTTACTGTCTGGGTCGAATATTATCAAGTCAGCACTAATCTAAAGGGTTAGGGCGTGAGCATAACATAACTCCTCCCTCCCTAAGAGCCAAATTATCGGAATTATTATTTTCTGAATTCCGATGATTTTGCTTAAACATAATAATTTTTTCTTTAAAAATAAAATATATGAGTAATACAAAAATGCTTAAAATCAAAAGACTTAAAGTTATATAACCTAAGCACTCACTGAAGTTACTGTAATTTTTATTCAAAACACTTTGAACTATTTCACTGTTTTTCAGCGCGTGTGACATGTACTTTAATTCATCCAGGTTAACACCTTTCATGTCAATAGGAGGTGTTCCTGATTCTTGTTTTAAATTCTCTCGTTGAGGTAAATTGATGATAGGGATTGGTATTATTTCTTCAATTGTTTTAAATATGTGGTGATGATGCATCTGGATGCCTTGAATTTCTAAGTCACAATGTTGATCAGGAGTGACAATATAAGTTCCAAGAATTGGTTGCTTGGCGATGTCTTTACCACAAGTTTGGGTAAGAGTATTTTCGAATTGGCTGTAAATTATCCAATGGTCAGCATCAACTCGTTGGGTTCTAACTTCTTCAATCTGAATCTGACGTGGTGTACAGCTGGTGAGGTTGTCTTCAAATTTCATCAACTGCTCTATACAGGAAGGCACCGGGTACTGGGCCTTGTTGTCATCATTGCACAGGAATTGGTCACCAGCAGATAAAATGTGACAGGGCTTCACAATCGGAAGGTATTTCATTCCCTTCGCCAATAGGAAAGGATATTCAGGAATAATAGACAAGGTCTTATTTTCTGATTTATGGAAAATTGGGATGGAATACAATTTAAAATAATTATAAGTATAATTTTCTACTAATGGTATTTCCATAATAAATGTGATTTGGTTTTTCTTTAAAAATGATTTTATCTGAATTGAATTTTCTAATTTAATAAGATTTTCTTCTATTGGTGAATACATTAAATTTTCTACATTAGAAATTAACTTTAAATGATATAGTAATTCAGTAGAATTTAAAATTGATTGATGTAAAACAGAGACTTTACTTAATGCTAAAGCGGTTTCAATTTCACTTAATTTAATAAAAATCGTACGGAAACTACTTATGAATATATTAAACAGTTGAATAATATATGTTGAGTAAACCCATTTATTCTCTTTATTCGCTAAATCTTTTAACATTAATTCAACTTTATTAAGGCGAGTTTCTAGAATAACTGAGTTTTGATTTAATATATCGGTAACATTAATAAAACTATCTATCATTTTAGTAATTAAAGTTAATTTTCTATTTGTATCTGTTTGATCATTCTGTAATTCTGTGATAATTTTATCATATTTAAGAGCGTCATCATGATCGAGGTTTCCCGTAATAAGTTTAATAAGGGAACCTAACGGATTTAAAAGACCTCTCTTAAAACGTTGTGGAACCAACTGTTGATATTTTTGGATAGTAATATCACGTATAAAATCTGTGTGTATTTTTATGTTTTCAAAATCTTTAGGATAATTTTTGATATTATTTTTCATTATTATATTATTAAATTCATTATAATTTTGATTAATAAATTGTAAATTATTATAAATGTTATCCAAATTAATAACTTTAATTATTGTCCAATAATCAGTTTGAACATATGCTTCACCAATTTTAATCGGAAGTATACCCGGGTTCTCTTGAAGAGACTGCAGATGAAGGGCCAGCGCCTGCATCACGGTCACTGTCATCAAGCACCACCTGTGGAGGGCGTTTAATGTTTTTAATTGGAACTTTAGTTCTTCTTTCTCCTACTTGTATGGGTACTATGTTCCTTTCTGCTGTTCCAATAACTTTTGCTTTAATATATCGTGGTTTATCTTTACTTTTTCTTTTATTAACATCTTTTGCAAAGATAACTTTTCCTTGAGGAATTTCTATATCAATTTCGCCACCTTTTCTTTCTTTAATCTTTTCTTTTCCGGAAACTATTTTTTCGGCTAGGTATTCATATAGAAATTTAGTTCTCTTAGCATGATCTTTCACTAATTGCTGTAAATACTGTTTTTCTAATTCCACATTATAAGGGTTATGAGAATCTGTATGTCCAAAGACTACTTCAAAAGGAGTAAGTCCTGTGACTGAATGTATGGTGTGATTATATGCCATGACGGAATATGTCATAACGGAAGCTGCATCTGTACATTTCCTTTCATATTTTGCCAGTCTATAAATTTCTATAATAGTAGAATGAAATCGTTCAATTAAACCCATTGAAGTTGGATTATTTGGTGTACCAATATGAAGATCTATTTTATGAAAACTTAAGAACTCCTTCATTAATTCATTATTAAATTCTGTTCCAGGGTCTGAACTAATTCTTTTAGGTATTCCATAAAAGGAGAAGTATTTTGTTAGAGCTCGAACTACTTCCGGTGTTGATTTATTTGAAATTTCAATAGCCTGTCCTAATTTACTGAACGCGTCAATAAGTGTAAGAAAGTATGTTCCTTCAATATTAAATAAGTCTATAAATATTTCTTGGAATGGAGCATCTTGAGTTTGGGTTAATTGTATAACAGGTTTAATTGGTCTTCTATCATATTTCATTTTACGGCATATTTCGCAACTGTTGATAATTGCTGTAATAATTTCTTGCATGTTGTTCCAATAATAATTTCTTCTGATTCTAATTAATGTTTCTTTAATTCCACGATGACAAGTTTTACCTTCATGGTTTTTAATTACTATTGCTCTTTGTTCTCTTTCATCTTCTATATAGACAACTCTTTCTGTACATTCCAGGAATTTAACCATATCTTTTTTAAATAATTGAATAATAATTTGGGTAAATAATTTCCTATGTTCCTCTTCTTCGAAATAAATAAAATATTTAGTTTGAGGTTTTATATATTCTTTTAGGAATTCTTTAATCAATTCAGAGTTATCTAATGGTAAAAATACTTCTAAAATTTTTTGCTTTGGTCGGGAAATATTTCTAACTTGACTTTTGTTTTTAAACCATGAAAATATTAGAATTTGATTAGGTTTAGTATCTATGGCTTCATAAAGAATCGGTATTCCTGTTGATTCTAAATCTGCAGCTGAATGAATAGTTTGAGAATCACTCGATTCGGAAGGTATAGGAAATTTCGGACTTGAGGCTGATAAAGTTTCAGAGTTCGGAGAAACAGACATTGTAGCGCTAGAATCTGATATTGTTATAGTGGATGAATCATTATGTTCTTTTTTTGTAAATTTGCGTTCCTTTCTATTACCAATGTTAACTTTCATTGACTCATTATCTGAACCTAAGGCATTAACTTTAATTCTAGATAAAGCGTCTGCGTTACTGTTTTGTTTTCCGTTTTTATATTGAATGTCAAAATCATAATCTTGTAATTTTAATCGCCATCGGGTTAGTTTGCTGCTAGGGTCTTTGAGTGAGTGTAACCAAGCTAAGGGTCTATGGTCTGTGTAAATGATAAACTTTTTTCCATATAAATACGGTCGAAAATGTTTAACTGCCCAAATAATGGCCAGTAATTCACGTTCAATCGTACTATAACGCGATTCCGAATCACTCAGGGTACGACTTGCGTATGCAACTGGTTTATCTCTACCAACTTGTCCCTGCGATAGTACTGCACCTAGTGCAACATTGGATGCGTCAGTTGTTAAAATAAAAGGTTTATCATAATCTGGATATTGGAGTAATGGGGAATTAATTAAAAGTTCTTTACATTTATTGAAAGCGTTAATGTAATTTTGGTCAATAATTATCCGGTTTCTTTTTTTTAAACATGCTGTCAGTGGTTGTGTTATCTTCGCGAAGTCTTTGATGAATCTTCGGTAATAACCAATAAGTCCAAGAAAACTTTTAATTTCCGTTGTGGTTTTTGGAATCGGATAATTAAGCACGGCTTTAATTTTATCGTTATTAGGTTTTAATCCATCTTTTGTAATGGTATGTCCAAGATAAAGTACTTCTTTACGTAAAAATTCAGATTTATCTAATTGAACTTTTAAATTTGTTGCTCTGAGTCGATTAAAAACTGTTTTTAATTTTTGAATATGTTCTTCTAGACTACTAGAGAATACAATGATATCATCCATGTAAATCATGCAATGTAATCCTTGTAGTCCTCTAAAGACATTATCCATAGCTCTCTGAAATGTAGCTGGTGCTGTTTTTAAACCAAATGGCATTCTAAGGAATTCAAAATGACCATTTTGTGTGCTGAAGGCTGTTTTTTGTCTGTCTTGTTCTTCTACTTCAATTTGATGAAAGCCACTTGCCAAATCTAAAGTTGTAAAATAAGTACTTTTTCCTAATTTATCAAAAAGATCATTAATATTTGGTAATGGATATTTATCATCAGTGGTTATTTCATTCAGACGTCTATAGTCAATAACCATTCTAAATTTAATTTCTCCTGATGCGTCTAATTTTTTTGGAATTAAATGTACTGGTGCACTCCAAGGTGAGTGAGATTCTTGAATAATGTTATCATTAAATAATTTTTCAACTTGTTTACTTATTTCTTCTTGTTGTATAGGGGCTTGTCTATATGGTTTAACGTATATGGGGTCTTCATTTTTAGTTCGTATGTTATGTTTAACCTGATTCGTAAAAGTTAATGGAATTTGTTCGCAATAAAAAATGTCTTTATAATCTTGGCAAAGTCGGAAAATTTTTGCACGTTCTTCGTCATTGGTATGTTCAAGCCTAAGTTTGTTTAAATTTTCTGTTAATAATTGATCAATTTCTATTTCAGTTTTATTGTTGATATAATTTAAATTTTGTTCTGGTTGATTATATTTTGTTACTATAAAAGGGACTGCTGCAGTTAATCTCATTGTTTTTCCAGTAGTATTCTGAATAACTGTTGTAGCATATCCATGAATACAGTTAACAATAGCAGAAGGCATACGAACACCATTAGTTAATTCATAATAATTTAAAATTGCATCTCCAGAATATTGGTCTACGGGAAGTTTAACTCGTCTTTCTGATCTTGGGGGTAAATCAATTTTATAATTTAAATTATTATTTATTATTGGTATTTCTGTTGTTTTAGTTTTTAATAATCTATGTTTTAAATCAATAACTGCATCTAATTGTTCTAATAGATCATTACCTATGAGACCATCATAAGAAGGATCTACGTCATATAAATAAAATTTATGCCATTCTTTGCTACAAAATGTGGGTAAAAGTGGAATATAAATTACTTCACTATGATTACTAGAAGCGTGCGTACTAATAACTTTAAAATTTTCTTGCTGAATATAGTCACTGAAATAAAGATAAGCTAATTTGGGACTAATGAAAGATCTCATACTGCCGGTATCTATCATAATATTGGCATTTAATTCGTCTAAATGAATGTAAGGTAATTTTAAATTAGAGTCTAAGCCTAATCTTATGATTTCTTGTCTTGATTTGAGGCGATTTCGCGAAAATCCTGGATTTCATTTATATCAAGTTGATTTATATCAGTATCAGTATCATTTTCGGAATAATTATAGTCTTCGGAATCTGGATAAAAATATTCTACTTCTGTATTTTCTTCTATTACATCTTCTTCTTTATTCAATTCCAGTTCGTTTAATTTAATACCTGATTGAGGTTTAACTGGTGCTGTTCTCATCGAAACGTCGGTGAGTTGCAGCTGAGGTTTTTGGATTTGAGGGGGTTTGTAACCGAACTGTTGAGGTGGTCTATATCCGAATTGTTGCATTGGTTTAAAACCAAACTGTTGCTGAGGTCTAAAACCAAACTGTGGGTTTTGTTGTTGAAATTGTGGTTTATAACCAATTTGTAGTTGTTGGGGCTGAGTTCCGAACCGTTGTAAGGGCTGAGCTCCAAATTGTGGACGATAGCCAAACTGGGGTTGACGATTCTGAATTTGATTGGGTTGTGTGATGAAGGGTAACTTGGCAAACCCTTGTGGCTGAAGGCCAAATTTAAATTTAGGTTGATCTAAAGGATTTAAGCCAGTTGGTGTAGAGGTTCCAAATTTAAATTGATTTAATTGTTTAGTGTTGTGATTTTTTAAATTATATTGTTCCATGAAATTAACCTCTTCTAAAACTATGCTTAAGGCATCTTCTAAATTTAAAGGTGACTTAAGTCTTACAATTCTAATGAGGCTCTCAGTTAAATTATACAGAAAAACATTTAAAGCCATATTATTGTAAATTATAGTTTTGGCTAATTTTAAGTCTGACGATAAAAGATTAACTTTTGACAATAACATAGATCTGACACTTTGTATTCGGCTGCAAAAGTCTAAATAACTTTCGCCTGATTTTATTTTTAAAGATTCTAATTCAATGCTAATGCATTCTTCGCTACGCGGATCACCAAAGTGTTGTTGTAAAAGCTCTTTTAATTCTGACCATGACAAAATGTCTTCTCTTTCAGATATAAGTGCGGCTGCATTTTCTGTTAGTCGGCTTGTTATAGCATGATAAACATACAAATTTTGTTCGTCTCCACCGCGATATTTGCTTATTATATATTCACTTTTACGAATAAACAAATTTAACTGACGTTTATCACCACTATAATAAGGAATCAATCTTAGCATATCAGAAGGAATTGCTACTATTTGTTCTGACGTCATTTTGAAAATGGAACTTCACTCAGTGCTTTTAGAAAAATAATAAAACACAATAAAATACAATAAAACACAATTAAATACAAGAAAAACACGATAAAATACAATAAAACACGGTAAAACACAATAAAACACAAGAAAAATACAATAAAACACAATAAAACTTAATTAAACACAATTATAATATTAAAAAGTTTATTTTTTTTTTATTTTAATAACTTTGGCAGAATTGGATGCTCAAAGTAATAATAATAAGCAGAGTTTTATGCTTTAAAAAATTAACCTAAACCAAATCACCAAAATATGAGAAGTCTGATCACCTTAAGGGACTGGTTATGCCTACCTAAATGAAAAATACAGGAGGGTAAAGGAAGGATATTGGCGAAAAGTTTTACTCACCATCCAACTGCTACTCCCATACTCGAGCGCGCGTTACTACGTCTTTCTTGATGAATTTCTTTGGTTCGAGGATAGTCTTTACTGTTGAACCGCCTGCAGACTCGTTCACAGCAGATTTTGATGCTGAAAAACGCGAAAGACGGCGCAGTTTATCGCGACTATCCTACCGGCTGCGCCAATCAAGTTTGAGCGTGAGTAATAACGCTTTTTAAAAAAATATAACTTTTATTTTTTTAAATTAAAGTTACATCGAAAAAACAATGAACTTAATGAGACTTGTGCATCGATGCGGAGACGCTTCAAGAATCTAATTATTACTAATGAATCTTGTGCACCGAGTCGGAGGCGCTTCAAGAATGGCGGCTCCGTATCCCTGCATCTTATTTATAATAAATTTGTGTCGACTTGACAATTTGCATTGGAGGGGCGCGAGCGATCAACAAGTCTAGACGCTGCATCAGCAAAAATGATGTTATTGAAGTATTAGATTACATGACCTTGTTTACGGTCTTAGATGCAACGTTAGCAAAATAGTTACCTTAAGAATATCGGATTACATGACCTTGTTTACTGTCTGGGTCGAATATTATCAAGTCAGCACTAATCTAAAGGGTTAGGGCGTGAGCATAACATAACTACCTACCTACTTGTTATTGTTGGTATTCGGTTTCGGTGGGCATACAATTAATTAACTTAAAAACTTTTTTATTGATAAAAGTGGATACATAACAATTCATGCAGTACAATCTAAGCCTACAGGTAGAAGTGCTTGTGTAGGTATATTAAAAATACATACTTTTAGGGCTATGTGATGCTTCAAAACTGCAAAGCAATTAGTAACTTCTAATGTAAACGTGACGAAATCGACAAAGCATTTTGTCACTCTCTGTCCTATTATTTTAGCATACAACAAAATTTATAAAAAAACGATAAAGGTCATTTTGTGTATGAGATTGATCGCTTATTTATACAGCTAATAATATAAAATATTATTAGATATTAATCGAGCCAAATTATTAGAAATTTAAGCAATATTACCATATACTAATTGCATGGTGATAAAGTACTGGACACTGGACTGGTCTTGGTGCTGTTGGTATAAAAATCAAACGCTATAGATACTTTTATTTTATACATTAAGATGGTATTCGTATTTAATATTTTACTATCATTGTGTCCACCTAGCATGTGGCATACACTTCTTGAGAACCTATTCATATTAAAATATAGTGTCGCATGAAAATAAATATATATTTCCTTTGCTATGGTTTAGCTGCATGGACGTTTATCATCGAATAGTTGAAAACTATTTCTTTGTGGGCGTCTTCCACGCTGTTTATGGATTTGTCAATGAAGCCGATATCGTGCCCCGCAGACAGGAAATCCTTAAAGAAATCTTCGAACACGTCATCAGGCATACTGTATGGTTCCACGGCTCTTATCAGTTCTGAAAAAACAAACGACATTTCTTTATTTGCAAAATAAGATAAGGGACTATGATCTAAAAGAAAATTCCTCTTCTAAATCCACCAAAAACGACAAAAAATGGTGACCTCAAATATACTAAATCCACACTACTACCATATTACTAAATCCCAGTTAAACTTTATAGTTGGTGCAAAACATGCACAATGAT
This sequence comes from Pheosia gnoma, assembly GCA_905404115.1. Taxonomy (NCBI): domain Eukaryota; kingdom Metazoa; phylum Arthropoda; class Insecta; order Lepidoptera; family Notodontidae; genus Pheosia; species Pheosia gnoma. The sequence goes on from FR989901.1 coordinate 6,035,493, forward strand.
ATTATAATTACTTTTACGCAGACAAAATAAAAACATAACTTATCAAACAATGGCTAAATTGTTTCAAGAATAAAATAATCATTAAAGCATATTTTCACACACCCTGCTCGACGAAGTCAAATTACATGTCATATAAACCAAACCGAATGATGGTGATGACTTATTTATAATGGATTGTAAACTGTGTGCCCTACGGCTGAGCCGGGCGTAATGTTATTTTTTTCGAAATAAAAAGCGATGAAATAAAATGAATGAATATGGTCCTGCCCACAACTTAGTGGGTATTTTGCCAAATTTAAAAAATTCATAGCAATAACAAATTAATAAATACACATTATAAATAACATAATGGATGAGAAACGAAGATATGAATATGGCTTATATAGGCTCCTCTGGGCATAATTTTGTACTGATTTTCATTATTCCCGCGCGGGCAAAACGAGATTTGAATTTGGAACCTCAAAAATGTAACCAAAGAGAATCGCACATTAAGGAATTATTCGGAATTCGAAATAGCCATCTTTGCACAGAACGCAAACAAAAATAAAAAGTAACGCTAATACCGCGAAACGCTGTGTCAAAGATAAATAAAAACTCCATTCAATTCAGGAAATAATAATTATAAAATAAAAATATTGAGTGAGGGTGACGAAAATTTGACTACGGAAGCCATAGAATCAGACGCTTTAGACATCGTTAATATCTACTCCCTGATATATGAAGAAGCATGTCAAGGTATGTATCAAACTCATTTAATTACTTCTTATTAAACGTAACGGAATACTGCTTTTGGAAACAATATTTTCGTGAATATATCCAGTCTGGGTGTTACTGGGATTTACCCTATTCCATTAAACGGCATTACACGCCTTGTTTAGTTTTGAACCGTATAGCTGTTGGGTACAGGCCTACCCTCTATGCGAGCAGGCAATGTTCTAGTCTGGCAATATTGATTGCCTGTAAAATTAATATCTTAAAAAATAAACTCACGTTTCAGTACAACAACGTTTTCTATGGCGTAGCTCATCTCCTTACGCTGCACGTGTATATTAACAAACCCGGTACTGTCCAAGAGCTGCGTTACTCGTTTCTCAGGCTCCTAAAAATCAATACCTTCCTTGAAGTCACAGACTAAGAAAAGATATAGAACAAATGTCCCTATAGTAATAAAATGTTGTAGCCTAAAAAACCGTGCTGGTTTTCGTTGTATATTGTGGGCGTAAATTACGCGCACGAACACATACAAACCTATCCAATGTATTTAGATTTGTATGTGTGTATAATTTATGTGAACAACGCATACCATCGCGGTCTTTTAGCTTCAAGATTTTGTTAGCGATATTCTTCAGTCTGAGCTTGAAGTATTTTTTAATAGTTTGTAGGAGTGCTTGCCTCGATGCTGTGAATATTATTTTAGGCTATCACTGACGAGAGAACTCCCTAATTACATTATGACTATATTGAAGTAGGACAACCTTGTTAATCAACCATTAATAAACAATAATGTGTGATGAACTTGCATACCTTCATACCGTAGTAAGGTGATAGGAAATCATTGGCAACATTCTTAAGCCACTTGTCCCCCCACTTGCTGCCGCGGCTGAGTACATCGTAGATGTGATAAATCGGCATGTATCCGAAGAACAACAGGAAACATTCGCCACCCACCGATAAAAGCTCGAAGATATTCTGGAAACCTTTTCTATGAAATGCAAAACAATATTTACCAGTCAGCAACTAGGATTATTGCCCGAGCATCCTTCGTCTTAAGGGGCAGGTACGACTCAATTTCGTAAATATAATTATGCTTCTATTTTCAATTTATGACAAACCTCTATATACGTGTGTTGCACTTAAATTATACAACTGCAAAGGAAGCGCATTTCAGTCGGCTTCAATGAAACTAAAAGAAGTATACTCACTCACAATACTTCTGTATTAAATCCAAATCTGTTAATTTATCTCATAATTTTACAATAAGCAAAATTACACAAAAAAATATTCTGGGATTCTTGTAATTCGTGATTAAAAAATGGTCAGAAGAATCCCGTTGTAACAGGTTTCGAGATCCCCTGGTTGCAATCTCTATTCGAGATGTACTCTTTATATCCACAATTAATAAAAAGAAACCTCAAAGAAAATAACTACAATACTTACTCCTGTTTTCGTATCCAATGGAATAGAAAAAATGAAAAAACATGACTGAAGCTGCATTTCATGTCATCAGCCAGTACTCCTTCTACGTCTTGCAATCTGAATGTTATGTTTTCATTACTATACTTCTCACGCGCATATTTCAACATATTTTCGTTAATGTCACACGCAACGAACTTCTTATAGTTTTTAGGAAAATATTTCTTCGATAAACAGGTAACGCTGCCATCTCCACAGCCCAAATCGACGATGGTCTCGCCATCTTTCTTCCATTTCATTTTTCCAATATACTCTTCTAAATATTTGGTAACAGTATATTTTGCAAGGCCATTGGCTATGCTGTACAGTTCGGGATTATTCATTGTCATTCTGAAAACAATTGGTAAGTCTACATTCAATAGGATCCATTCGTTGTCAAGCAAGTAAATATAAAAACACCTAGATATTTATTTTTTAATTTATTTCCAAATAAATTAAAAATAACAACTATAAAACCTCTGCTAAAAAAGAATGACAAGGACAATATGTCTAACTACAGACCTATAGCATTAGTTCCAGTATTTGCAAAAATATTTGAAAAAGTAATTAGCTACAATCTTAATACATATTTTGAAAAACGTAACTTGTTTGTTGAGAATCAGACAGGATTTCGCAAAAATAAATCTATAAACATAGCTATCTATGATTTTCTCAAATTGATTACAACCAGTGTAGATAAAGGCTTACCAGTAGCAGCACTCTACATGGATATGTCGAAGGCCTTCGACTGTGTAAATCACTCAATTCTATTGCAGAAACTTAATAGATATGGTATTAGAGGTAACGTATACAAATTAATTGAATCCTATCTATGCAATAGACAGCAAATAACTATTATTAATCGTATAAGCAATAAAACAGATATCGCGTTTAAATCTAGTGCAAGAACTATTAAATATGGAGTGCCTCAAGGCAGCGTCCTTGGGCCGTTATTTTTCATTATCTATATAAATGACTTCCCATTAGCTGCTACATGCCCCATGATAATGTTTGCTGACGACAGTACATTAGTTTTTAATAAAAATGACATAAATACACTAGAAACAGAAATAAATAATAATATTGAATCTGTAATTGACTGGCTCACTATAAATAACTTAAAGATAAATCTTGACAAAACGGCAATCATGACATTTGGACAAAAGAAAAACAAAAATTTAAATATAAACATAAACTATAAGGGTATTAATATAAATAAGGCGAATGCAACAAAATTCCTTGGATTATATGTAGATGAATCGCTTACCTGGAAGGAACAAATTGATAAAATATGCAATAAACTGCATCAACACTCTTACGCGTTATACATGCTTAGGAAAACGGTCAATCAAACAGTTCTCATGACAGCATATCATGGTTTAGTCTCATCTATACTCAGGTATGGAATAATATTTTGGGGTAATGCGGTTGGAAAGGAGAATGTTTTTAAGGCCCAAAAACGATGTCTTAGAGCAATTTTCCATTTAAATAGAACGGATAGCTGTAAACCATTTTTTGTAAAACATAAAATCCTTACGATGCCGTCATTATACTTACTTGAGGTAGCAATGTTTGTGAAACGCAACAAAAATAAATTTGTACATATTAGCAGTTTGCGAAGAGCTGATAAATTATGCTTAGCTCCGTGTAAAACAACATTACACAGTAGAAGTATATTCACAATGGCTCCGAAAATATACAACCAATTACCAAAACATATTAGAACTGTGGAATGTATTAACGATTTTAAAAGAAAGCTATCGACATTCTTAATTGAAAAATCTTACTACTCTGTACAAGATTTCCTTGATGATAAAATTTAATTGTTACTTGTAATGACATCTTAATTAATACAATTCTAATAAATATAATTTATCTAGACTAATATTGTAAACAAATACTAATACCTATCTTCATTTATATTTTTTCTTTTTTTTTGTATCACTATGCCACTAATATTTGTACGCCAATAATTGGCAGATCATAGCGAACATTAACTCTATGTACCTACCACCCTTTTACCTATGTTCACAAATAAACTATCTTTATCTTTATCTTTATCTTTATATTGATAAACATTACCTACATTCGTTTAACCAAGGAAATCACTATGTATTTTAATAAACATAACCACAAGCCATTCAAATTGAAATAATAGAAAATGGTCGGGCCTTTAGAAACTGTCGTGATTAATTTGTATGGATTTGTTGGTATATACTTAGTAGGTACATCTCATCATTAACTTGCCAAATTTTTCACAAGATGTTATGAATAAATAGGAAAGGCAAAAATATCTACAATTTTATATCAACGTTAGTTAGCCAAATATGTCGAAATTGGACTTGCAGATTACCATTAATTTAGAGGATTTAATTAATCATCATCATTTTTATCATCAAGGGTATAATTATATTTGAAATAACGAAGAAACATTTTACTTTACACTGGCAAATATGGCACTATTTTGTAGCCGATTGCCAACATATTTAAAAAAAAAACGAAGTTATTGTAATCTTAGTTAACTTTTGTAAAAAAATCTTAGAACCTGAGAATCCTGAACTTAGAAAAAATAAACTTAAGCGGCACATACCTTGTATTTTCTGATGAAGCCTGATGAAGCCACGTGTTAAAACATACTACCAGCGTCTCACTAGAAAATGCCGTTTTATAGATACGCTCCTATTTATTATCACGAGTAGATTGATATTATAATAATAACTTCTACGTTATAAATATGTGTAACTAGTTTGTGGCTGCGACCTCGTCAATATCAGTGTGAGTTGAAAAAAATATATTTGTCAGTTAAAAAAACTTTGGAATGTGTCCACTGAATGCCCTCATCTGTCTACGACCCACATCGAATTAAAAAAATTACATTCCATCTCCATCACGCTTCGATCCCGATGTAGGACCAAAGTACGTACACGAACCTTGTTAACATTCAAGGCAACCCAAAATTTATGGATTTTCTAGATTCCGTTATGATAAAATCTCGGCATTAACATAGAAATTATGAGTTGCCAAAGTAATATACAGAGTGAATTAGAAAGGGTATAATAAGCCTGAAACTTGGGCTTCTTTATAGCATTTGTAAACACTATGTGAAGTAAGAATTTGGATACGAGTATGTCAATTTAAAAAATACAATTATTATCATTTTATTGGAAACATTTTTTTTAAATCGACATGAATATTGTGACTTCACAGAGTATTTACAAATGCGCTTATGAAGCCAAGGTTTCAGGCTTAGTATACCCTTTCTGAATACGCCTGTATACCCCTTGCGAAGTTTCAGTAAAATGTGCCAAGTCAATGTTGAGCTACTGTATTTGACTATTCCGAGATAACTTATACATTTTCAGGAATAAAAATGTCCTATAATAAAAAAATATCCTATGTTAAGGTTTAACATATTACGGTCGAATTTATAATCCCTTTATAATGATATAAAAAAACACTTATATAATGAATATGCAAAATCGTGATTACCACAAGCTATCAGCTGTATCTTAAGTTATAGCGCACGGCTTATTTTTTTAATGAAAAGTGTTTCGATGGCTAATCCCGTTGATGATCAAAAATCTTCGATCGGTGCTTAGCTAATAGGCTAATCCTGTATTTTATAGCCATACAACAATGCTGTACGCAGGGTATCACTTGCCATTTAATTTAGCATAGGAATGTGTAGTAGCTAAAGATGACTGTGGCAATTCAATAAAAAACGATTTCATAAAACAAATCAACAGTTGCAACTTTATTTATAACTAGCTGTTAGCCGCGACTTCGTCCGCGTGGTATTTAACAAAGACAACCGTTAGCAATAGCTCGCTCGCGCGTTTTGTGGTCCAATAAATTCCACACCTCACGGTCTTACGCCTCTGCTATCAACCAGCTCTCCACGTCATTTGTCCACCTTGCGTTTGCTTTTCCACAGGACTCATCGACGTCTTGGTTGGATACCACCGAGAATATTGGCTTACAGATGCAAGTGAGGCGAGCCAAGTTCCATTAAAAGAAACCTGACCTACTTAGGTTACATACATTTTATGTCGTACAGTAAACGGTAGGTATTATTAGTAGGTATTCAAATCCAATGAAGATGTAATTAAATACCAATTACAGGCAAAGGTTAAACACATTCTTCCGCGCAAGCGGCCAGTAAACCTTAGGAAACGATTATATTTTATTCATGAGTCGGAATTGCGTCACGTGTCCTAGAGCGAGATTATAATATAATAATATCGCCAGACGAACATACCAACTGTATAGTTCCAAACTAAACAACGCTTGTATTATAAGTACCTATCATACTATAGACTGGGCAATACCAGTATATACCTAAATAAATACTAATATAGATTAATCGTTCTTGACTCGTACAAACATTTTAGCTCATCACAAGTTTGCTCCATACCGGGATTCGAACCCGGGACTCTTGGTATACATAGCGAAAATCAGGTCTTTACAAACTACAATGCCACTAACTGTCGAGCTCAATACATAGCGAGGCCCTAACGGCTTATAACTTTGGTAATATTTTTTAACGGGTGTGCTATAGTGTATGTGTACTGCGCTTATATATTTTTTTAAATGATAGTTATAGTGTTGGGCTACTTAAAAGCTCCATCGAGAATAAGCTTCAGAACAGACCCTTGTTCCTGGTATTAGCAACTGTATTATGTAGTTATTTGATGATTTTTCCGGCAGGCGTAGTTTTATTATGATCGCCAAAAGGCTCGTATAGTTACTCCAATAACTATTAGTTCGTTTCATTATTTTCACTATCGGGGAACTACATAAAAATAGCTGTCCCACATTTCCTATAGCTTAGTCATGGTGGTTGATTGAATCCAAAAATTGTGAATTCGGCTTCAATACCTATCGAAAATATGAAACACGGCTAGGTTATGACATACTTTAATTTTTAAAAGTTCGTTCGTTCATTTACCATTTACTTATTTTTATAAAACCCAGTGGCGGGGCAACTTAAGATTTGATGTGGGCAAGATAATGTTTGCTAGGCCCTAGGAGGGCGCAAAGGGACGGTACACTAGGTTTTTTTTAGGAAGTGTAATATGTTTTGGGAAATGTAAAATGTTAATCCAAGAAAAGGTTTGTAAGAACTTGTTTCCCAAATACTTTTCTTGAAAAAAGCGTAATCTATGAGCAATGTTGTGAAATGGCTAGCCGTTTTGTATTAAGCCGGACTCTACAATTCGGCTGTGACAAATGCATTATATCTAATTAATTTTAAACGTCACACCCCTATGGCATAAATTTGCAAGATCAAAATCACAACTTTTCGGAAAAAGTGAAACTTGATTTTCGGGTGACAGCATAATCTTAGCGCTCGAAATATGTGATAGCTTGTTATCGCGCGATACTTGCTAGCCGGTAGGATTTATAGTTTTATGATGAGTATAATCTTTACTCACATCACAGCTTTTAATGGCCGTGGAAAAATATTTTCAAAGGTAGCTACATCCTCGAGGCGCGAGGCCCTTTGGACCGCGAGGCGGTGGGTGGTGGCCCACGACGCCCATGCCTTACGCCGCCACTTATAAAACTCCCTTAAGTTTGGGCTTATTTGATTTGAAACGATGGGAAACCTGTTCTTGACCTTGAATAACACTTTAAGGTTCGCTGTTGGAGTTCGAAAGTAGCTACGGAAACTCAACATTAATAACATAATTAAATGTATTTTTAGCATTTGCACCAACACAATATAGGGTTTGTAAGAGGCAAATTTTATCTTATTTAGTGAATATTTTTAAAGATATTTTTTTTGCAAATCTTAGTGATGTTTATCGATATGATGTCGGTAAAGTCTCGTCGTAAGAGTTTAATATTTGAACCAATTAAACCATAACGTCTTGTTTTTGAACTGATACACGTTGACCTTGATTTTTGATATCACAACTCAATATGTGTTGTGATATCAAAGTGTGATATGATTCGCTACTCGATGTACGTAAATAACATGAAATAGTTACTGAAGCTTTAATTCTAGTAAGACAGATAATTATAATACGATAATTCTGACGAACACTCTAACTATAAAGTCACAGACTAGTCATCGCTTGAATTTTGCGTAGGTAGGTACCGTACAATGGGCTGGGGCCGATACCAGTATATAATTACTTACATAAGTAGATATTAAACAACCTTGACGAAGGTAAAACAATCGTGTTCATGGGTGTTTTCAAGTCGAGACTGAACCGGTACCGACTAGGCAAGTATGCTCCATAAAACACACAAAGTTATTCGTAACTTAATTTCAAGAAATGGTTATTCACAGGAAAATAATTCATTCAGCATCATTATTATAATAACCATACATCAAAAAGGATTTTTACGTCAGAGTATATACAGCATGCTTCATAATTGCGAAATAATACTTCAATGCATATGCATAAGTATCAAGCTAAGAACTAGGGTTTGATGGCCTGATTTAATCTTAGTTGGTAGTTGCCTTGATAAGATAAGATAAGATAAGATATTCTTTATTGCACACACACATTAGAAATACAATATACAAAAATATATATATTAAAACATTCAAAGTGTGCACAAAGGCGGCCTTATCGCTATAAAGCAATCTCTTCCAGGCAACCTTTGGCAGGAAGGAAAAGAAAGTTAATAAATCAGGCAGTAGAATTGTGCGCACTACGTATACATATACAAAAAAATAATAAACTATAAATAGAATTAAAAATATACAAGTTAAAAAATAAATAAAAATAAAATAAACTACACAGATACATATATACACACACATACATAAACTACACAAACTTAATACTATGACTGAGAAAGAGGAAGATAGTGTATTTTTACTCTGTTCTTGAATGACTGCAGTGACTCAGATTGTCTTATTGATACTGGCAGAGCATTCCACAGTCGTGTTGCTTTCACAACAAAGGAATTATCATAGAAAGCTGTGGAATGCTCAGGCATGGCCAAAGTCAAGTTTTCCGACGATCTCAGGACTCTCGAATGAGAATCGTGTAGGAAAATAAAGCGTTCCTTAAGGTACGGGGGTGTAGTGGGAACAAAGAGAATACAATATAGTAGTGAAAGCATATGAGCATTCCGGCGAAGGCGAATAGGTAACCACTTGAGCTTCATACGGAATTCGGAGACGTGGTCATATTTGCGTAAACCAAATATGAACCTGATAAAAAAGTTTTGAAGGCGCTCAAGTTTAGAGAGTTGGTCTTCTCTGAGATCAGGAGAGCTAACATCGGCATAGTCCAAGATGGGAAAAAGTAGAGAATGAACCAATGAAGTTTTGGTGGAAGAAGGAAGGAAGTTTCGGAGCCTACGCAATGATCCAGCTGTGGCAAAGATCTTACGACTTACTTCTTGAAGCTGCTTATCCCACGATAAATTACTATCTAAGTACAAGCCCAGGTTCTTAACGACATTACTAAAAGGTACAACTGTACCATCAAAACAAACCTGGGGTAATTGGGACCAATCAATAAGCGATGTCATTCTGGAGCTGCCAACAACAATGACCTGGGTTTTCAAAGGGTTTACCTTGAGACTAAAGGACTTGCTCCATGTACAGATACGCTCAAGGTCCTCATTTAAAATTTTAATACCCTCCGACAGCTCAGCTACTGGGGCCTGTGCATAAATTTGGAGATCGTCTGCATACAAGTGATAGGAATTTACTAGATGACAAGAAATGGAGTTAATAAATAACGAAAATAATAAGGGAGATAAAACGCCACCCTGCGGAACGCCAGAAGTTGTGTTACACCAGTCGGAATAAGTATTATCAAGGCACACACGCTGCCGACGACCAAACAGGTAGTTACGAAACCAATTAACCACTGCTGGAGATATGTTAAGAGAGGACAGAATACCAAGGAGAACATCGAAGTCCACCGTATTAAAAGCATTGCTAAAATCAAGCAATGCAAGGACAGTTAGGTTACCGTTTTCCATGCCTAGTCTTATGTCATCCGTAATATTAACTAAGGCTGACACAGTGCTATGACCAGGCCGGAAGCCGGATTGGAAGTGATTAAGAATATTATGCTCAGAGAGGAATTTAGTTAGCTGACCATTGACAAGACGTTCGAGAACTTTAGAGAGGAATGGTAGAATGGATATGGGCCGAATATCGGAGAACGAAGAGGGTTTAGATTTTTTAGGTAAAGGAATAACTTGAGCCTCTTTCCACATGACTGGAAAAGTGCCACTGGATAAGGAAAAATTAAGGATATGAGTAATAAAAGGAAGAATAATGCTAAGGATAGGAAGAAGCATTTTGCGACTGATGCAATCACTTCCAACGGCATTTGAAGCAATGGATTCTATACTGCGCTTAACATCACAAACAGTTAGTTGTTTTGAAACAAATTGAGGATACTGTGGGATCGGTATTTGTGAAATATTTTGAAGGGTATTTGATTTAGTACACAAATCAAAAGAAGACGAACTAGAAAAGTGCTGATTTAATAAATTTATATCAATATCCTTAGGAATGTTATCTTGACGTGTTTTACCAATCCCAATGGATCTAAGAAATTTCCAGACATTAGCTGGATTACCATCTTCAACTGAAGAATGAATATGTTGGCGTTGAGCTTTCCGACACAAATTGTTGCAATGATTCCTAATGGCTACATATTTACCCAAATTTGTATCATTGGAGTGGATTTTAAGCCTAGTCTTAGACGCGGCTTTTTTAGCCAAAAGCAATTTTAAGTCCTCTGTTAACCAAGGTGCCGGAAGGTGCTTAACTCGAATTGGTCTAATTGGCGCATGTTTGTCAGAGAGTTCAATTATCAATGACGAAAACAAATTAACTTTTACATCAATAGAGGAGGCAGAATAAATTACACCCCAATCAATGCTGCTGGCATCCTCATGAAGCAGATCTAAGTCCATGCCACTAAAATTACGCAAAAAAAGAACCTTCTTCTTAGGTTTAGGAGGACGAACAGAAAAAGAAAGAAAAATAAGGTCATGATAAGAAAAAGCATCGGCTGAACATTGACCATGTTTAGCGACAAGAGCAGTAGTCGAAACAAAGATAAGATCCAAGAGAGATGGAACTGAATTAGGAAAATGATGAGTGGGATTAAGAGGAAGAACAGTAAGGTTACATGAGTCTAAAACAGAGTGTAAAGCAGTGGAGCGAAAATCATTCTTAACAAGACACGTATTAAAGTCACCCATAATAATGGTATGACGATAAGAGGGAGTAAACTTTACCAGAAGGGATTCTAAAGAGGAAAAGTAATTAATCCGAAGGGAAGGACAGTAGTACACACCTAACAGAAGTTTAGAGTGTAGAAGTTCAACCTCTATGAAAAGATGTTCCCCAGCATTAGCTGGAGGTGGTTGTGGTGAGACATCAATGACTGTAAAAGGAATGTGATTGCGTAGGTAAATGGCTACGCCACCACCATTGCCCACCGACCGATCATTCCTAATAATCTGAAATCCAGGAATGGAATAACTAACAGAGGGGAGGCATGGCTTTAACCAGGATTCGGAGACAAGAATTGCGTGAATGTTATTAGAATCAAAAGAAGCTAGCATATCAGAAAAATGAGCCGGAATACTTTGAGCATTGATATGAACCACATTGAAGTTCCTGGGAAAGCCAGAAAACCTTTCAGCCAATGTATCAGAGAGAGATGGAATACTTTCAAAACTATCATCACTATGAGCAGAGTAAAATGTGTCAGTATCACTGAAATCTACAGACATAGACAATAACTTTAACCAACTTGAATAATGTACTTATAAAAGAAAACAGATGTATATGTACACAAGTTGATTTATTGAGTGGATGGATAAAATAATATCTAAACTTATATATTATATGAATATATTCAATGTATCCTAATATATTTATATGCACACAAAAACTACTTGCCGATAGTGTTCAATACAACAAAATTATACAAACTAAATTACAACATAAAATGGAAATACAAAAAGAAAAAAGGATCCGAATATTAGAACAATGCAAATTAAGTAGATAATCTGGTACAAGTAATCCTTACTAATATTATAAATGTGCCTTACTAATTTTATAAATGCGAAAGTTTATGTGTATAGATGTATGGATGAATGTTTGTTACTCTTTCACGCAAAACTATGCAACGGATTTGGATGAAATCTGGAACACAGATAGTTCATAACCTGGATTAACACAGAGGACACTTCTATCCCGATAATATGTTCCTGTGGGACAAAAAACTAAATTAAGGTAAAACTAAAGTAAACTTACTATTAACAAAAGTTGAGTACAATTTAAATAAATAATCTATTATCACTTTGTCGGAGCACACAAAAGGATAGGAAAATTAAATAATGTTCCTAGAGGAATTAAACTACTTTTTGGTGATTGTACGTTTAGCCCTAGCAGCGACGGGGGCAGTCTTCGCCACTGTGGGAGGTTTTATCAGGTCCTGTTGCCCAACACTTCCAATATCCCGTATGGAACTAATGCGATGACGCTCTCCATCTGGCGCTATGACATACACACTGCCATCAGACGTCCAGCACTTGTTGACGCCATACTTTTCCCGCGCCGCCAGGAACACTTCATGACGAGCTCTAGTAAGGAACTCGGACACCGTAATGCCTGACCCTTTGAACTTAGTTTTAGAGGTCCACACAAGCTTACGCATGCCCAAGTCCTTAAATTTTAATATGAGTGGCCTGGGCTTGTTGCCAAAACTGCTGCCCATCCTATGGCACCTAGCGATTGCCTCAGGACCGAAATCTGCCAGCTGCAGGTGGTCTTGTAAACATTTGACAACTGCTGCTACAGGATCCTTCCTGTTCCCTTCTGCCACACCATGGATCAGCAGGATTTTCTGCCTCGCCCGCATTTCTAGCTGATCCACACTGCGAGCCAACACTGCTACCTGCATTTGCAGATCACTCATGGCCTGTATCATAAAGGCGCGGAACGAGCTGAATTCCGCTGCTAAAACAGCAGGACTCGCTGAAGTATCAGGCGCCTTCTGCAGTCGGCCCTCGAAGTCCGTCATTCGCGACTCGAAAGTCAACATCATTTGATTAATTGAAGTTTGCACAGATTCCATGATAGACGAACTCACGAGGCACCAAACAAAGTAAATAGTCTGTAATATTGTAGGAAAAACACTAACACGGCAAGTAGTTAAGCTTAATTAATAGATACTAACATTGAACATACGATATTAATAATATAAACTATTAAAATTTATATAACAATACGCAGCAAAATTAAACCGTGCACTTTTCTCAACTACCCGCGTTACTGGCCGTGGCCATGTTTTGAGAAATGTTAAGCCTTCAGACGAGCAGATTCCTCACGATGCTTGCGTTCATCGTTTAGCAATCATGTTTGAAAATGAGATTTGCACATGAAATCCGTAAGTCCCAGAGGTACAATAACAAATGATAATTCTTCTTTTAAATTGATCTCATCACGTTAAAATTAATAAATAAGGAAAATGTACTAACTAACTTCTGACCGTAAAGTACGTACATTTATTATACATATTTTATATGTATTATAACTATTTTTTGATATGCTACAATTTTATTTTAAAAAGAAAACGTCCTATATAAGATACAGATAATCTTTCCTGTGTTTTGACAAAGCGGTTTCAGTATAAATGCACAAGCATTTTGCCCTCACAGTTAATTGTGCGTGCACAGACCATCGCACGTGTATCGCAAAATTTCATAGTTTATTTTATTTTTCATTTCGAAATCAATATCCCTTGGCATCATGAATGACGCCGAATTGTACCGAATAAGTAACCAGCACCAGACAAGGGATGCTGTGGCTTTGTTGGACGAGTATTCCTCTAAAATTAAATGGAAGAAGGATAACTTGAGAGTGTTAGACATAGGATGTGGCGACGGGAGCGTTACGACCATATTGTCGACGTATATACCGGGTAGTTACAAGTTGCTGGGCTGTGACATCAGCGAGGCGATGGTGCAGCACGCGAACCGCGAGCACCGTAGCGAGCGGACCTCTTTCACGGTGTTCGACGTCGGCGGCGAGCTGCCGGAGCGTCTCAAAGGCAGCTTCGATCATGTGTTCTCCTTCTATGCACTACACTGGATATTAGACCAGGAGTAAGTCATTTTACTTTATCCCTGGAAGGTGTATACCTACAAAATCTTAAGCAGTACAGTCTTAACAGCCATTAAAAGCACGAATAAAATTTTCGTATTTTTTCTTATTAACCAAGCTGGTCAAACGTTTGCCTTGGGAACAGGAAATGAGGTGCAAGCAAAGCCTTGCACATATGGATTTTCAAACATGATTCACATTTCACATGAAAAAGGGCTCATAAATAATATTGCGAAATAAAAATAATCTTACGGATTTTATCGTGTTTATTATACTTTTTTACGTTCCCGCCGTTTCGGCTGCTTTATAGCAACCATGGTCAATAAAATAATAAGGTATAATAAGCGCGATAAAATCTGTAAGATTCGTTTTATTTCAATGTGTAGTGTTCGCGTATATATAAGAAATCAATATTGGGAAACCTACAATCTGCCGTCGTACTCGTTCGTCAGACATGTGAAGCTTGCGAACTCGCACTGAGCCAGCTTGGTCACTGGTGGACCGAACTCCCCCGCATTTTCGCCCCTGATAACACTGAGCTCATGTTATTCTAACGGCGATATTTCGTTGCACTGCAGTGCTCCTTTTCGATTCAGGCGTGATGCAATATTTGTAAGGATTTTCTACGAAGTTTTCAAGTTTATTTAATAAAGCTAAGTAAGATGATGTATATTAGATTTTTAGGAATATACTTTAAGATAAAGTACTGAAGTATAAACATAGTGATACTGTAAACCAAGAAGTCGCCATTGATTGATCAGCAGAAGTAGGAGGATCTTAATTTCTGCTACTAGTTACATATCTCTAAATCTCTATAAATACCGAAATATAAATACAGATATAACTAGTATTGTATATACGGTAGTGCTGGTGCGGTTTGCACACCTTAAATCTTCAATCTACAAAGAATATCTTATAAATCTTATAATACTTTATGGACTGTTGATAATTTCATAAAACAATATACTTGTGCACAACCCAATTATGTAGATACTAGCTGTTGCCCGCGACTTCGTCCGCGTGGTATTTAACAAAGACAACCGTTGACAACAGCCTGCTCGCCAATTCTGAGCCCGCGGGACGCATTGCAGGTTATTGCTATCAAACTTAATCAGGCGCTGCGCTGCAACATTGGTTTTAATTTTTTTTCGTGAGATCCTATTTTTTTTTTCTAAATAAAAGTAGCCTAAGTTACTCCTTGTTACATCAGCTATCTGCCAGTGAAAGTCCCGTCAAAATCGGTCCAGCCATTTCAGAGATTAGCCGGAACAAACAGACAGACAGACAGACAGACAGACAGACAGACAGACGGACAGACAGACAGACAGACAAAAATTGTAAAAAATGTGGTTCCGGTATAGGTAACGTGTATACATCCAAATGCAATTAGTAAAAAGCTGTTATTTTAATATTACAAACAGACACTCCAATTTTATTTATATGTATAGATTATATATTAATTCAAGCGTTCGTTATCGCATCAATGAAATGCCCTTTATATTCAGCAAGTATTAAATTATCATGACATGTCCAATGTCCATATATTAATCTGTGACTATATTTTATAATTATGGTCACAGTGTGTGGCTATGAACGAGTGATATTTAATATATTTACTTATAATATTAATATATATATTAATTGTCCACCACATGGTATATATATATAGCCAACCCGCACTGAGCCATCGTGGTGGACTATGGCCTAATCCCCCTCACATTGAGGGGAGGCCCGTGCCCAGTGAACCATTACCCTAGAACTATTATAATATTAATATTACCAGGCGTGCCTTAACTAACATCTACGAGCTGCTCTCGGCCGGGGGAGACTGCTTCATGATCTTCTTAGCAAGCGCGTCCGTATTCGACGTGTACCGCGTCCTGGCGCGAAGCAAGAAGTGGACCTCGTGGATTCAGCCTTTGGATCCCTTTATATCACCCTATCATGACGTAAAGGTACGATTAAATTGATAGTAACATAGGTTCTTCATATTCTTTCTAGTCGATGGCTCAAATATGGGTCAAAATATAACATCTGACGTATTAGATGGGTTAAAAACTGTTGATCCTGATTGTCATTCTGAAATCTATATCTGTATGTATGTTATTAGTCATCTTAATATAAATAAATTACGGGTCACGGTGTTTGTCCGCTATGGACTCCTAAACTACTAAACCGGTTTGAATGAAATTTTGCACACTGTGTGCAGTTTTATCCAACTTGAAAGATATATCTCAATTTATAATCGCAAATATTAAAAAACTATAAAAATATTTCCTAGAAATAATGTTTATGGCAAAACAACGTTTGCCGGGTCAGCTAGTATCCATATATATGTTAGTAGTTTGTGATGAGCCCAAAAAATCCAAAATAATCGGTCAACCGCATTCAGTCCGGTTTACCTATTATATTATTATTTGCTAATCGATGCTTTCTCATTTCTAGGAACCTGAGAAACTGGTCAGAAAAACGTTGGAAAATATAGGATTTACTGACGGCAACGTGGAGTGCAGAGACCTAGAGTTTACATACGAAAGCATGGATTTGGCGAGAAGTGAGCTAAACACCTTTACATACAAACATAATGTTTGAAATTAATTAGATACTTGTCGTTTCTGCAGTATCTTTCTAATCAAAGGTTCAACTAACTTATGTATACGAATTAATTTTTTTCGGTCAATTTCAGAGGCTTTCAAATCGATCTGCCCTTCCAAAATTCCGAGTGATTTATGCAATGACTTCATGGATGACTACGAAGAGACCGCCAAAGAGATGGGGATGTCGTGTAAAATCAATGGTGGCGACACCGACACACTTAAAATCATGTATCGTCTGCTTGTAGTACATGCCCGAAAGTAGGGATGATAGTGATTGATAAGAAACACTGAACCTTATGGCTTCAACAATTCGTTTGTACGCGCGTTTGTATTTTATAATCATTTATTTAATGATTTCAATGATAGATTTCAATGATAGCTGTTTGCTGTCATAGTTGTGTGATGCCATTGAAATCTAAATCTTATCATCTTCTTATAAAGTATCCTTGTCGGAAAAATATTGTGTGAAGAGCACGTGACGTATCTTTGCACGAGTCATGGATGTTTATATATTGTATACTGGGTTCGCCTCCGCTCCAATGTGTAATACCCATAATACAATATTCTTTATTTGGGACCGTCAAATTGGTGTGTTTGTGGAGCGATACTTATTTATAGTAGACACTTAAATAAAACCATGCAATAGAACATGGAGGTGTTTATTCTAGTATAATTCGAACTCAGTTAAGTATATCCTGCAGCTCTACCAACCCATTTTTCTATTATAATTAAGGGAAAATATTTAAAAATAAACACAATAACATTGACAGCGAATTGTGTCAAGAATGTAAAAAAAATATTTGTGCAACAATGTTTATTTTTGCTATTTCAAGGTAACTAAGATTTTATACTGAAAATAAAGTAAATTTTATTTAAAAGTTAATGTTCGTTAATTTGTGTATTATATTATTTTACGACTAATCGACGAAGAATACATAAAAAATTTACGGCTTCATTCTGTGGTCAGACCGGTGAATTATAATTGTTTATGAGATACCCCGGCTATTTTATATGAAATGGCCTACTGACCTATCTATTATAAGTACACGAAACCATGGGCCTAATTTAAATGAAAACCAATACCAAAAAAAAAACAAACCAAAATAAATACCAAACATTACAATGCTTGTAATTTGGGCACTGCACTACTGTCACTGTGCCAAGGGTCAGTAAACAAACTATGGCGTTTGCGTGATAGCTTTTTGGTTATTCTAGTTTTATTCTACCATTTTCTAGGACCCAAGTTATCTGAGGAGTTGATCTATACCTATTTTCATCAAAATATGACCAATAGTTTACTCATCCTGCGCGTTCAGGTAACCAGACAAACAACTTCAAAAAATTACGTTTTAACCTGGGTCCATTATTTTGTCTAAAATTATTCTATGTACAGACACGACAAAGTTACTATTTAAACAAATTCATCGAAGTTTCAACTTATTTACAATGTCATTACAAATAATTATTCAATATACAAGTGCTTTGCAATGTGATCGCAAATGGACAAAAGCTTTCTATCAATTCGGGAGTTCTTATGATAACCTTTCAAGCTAGCAATAATATTAAATGATAAACGCCAGATCCGTGTTCGTCACCGGTTACGTAGACGACTGTTATAGTAGTAGTTAATAACTAAATATGGTCTATTTTCGAGCTTTAAAACTCAGGATTAAATCATGGCGTCTCAGGATTATTATTATTATTGGTCTCTAATTGGTTATTATTGCATAAATCATAATTAGTTTTATATTTTTTTCAGATTTATTCTAATTTGACAAAGAAAAAATGTATTTTAGATCAATCACATTCCATAAATATTCATATAATCAGGAAAAAAATTACAAAACTAAAACAGTGACTTTTCGCCAGATTTAGAGATAAAAATGAATTTACCACAAGTTGAGAATAAAACAACAATAGGTTCGTTTATATACCTCTTTATTATTATATTCATGACTAGTATTTTAGCTAAATTCCTATATCTTAAAAATATCCACAACATGACATTAATTATATAATCTGACTTACGAATACGTACAATCATTTAATCCATACTTAGAAGCAGAATCAGGCGCTTTAGGTAGCGTATTTCATAAAAGCAGCTTAGAAAATAGAAATATAATTAAAGTTTATTTTCGTATCAACGAACGAAACCAGTGTCATGATCATCTGTTATAAAATATTAAGGTCAAGGTCATAGGTCTTCAAATACATACATAAATAATTGATTTTCATTTGTTATCATATACATTGTTTCGCCGCCACTCTGCCCGTCGGCGCTAACCCTTAGGACAGGATAGTAACTCGACTAATGTTATAGAGCGTGTGTATGTGTGTGAGGAGCCGCGCACTTGACCCCGCGATAAGGAACGGACCTTGGGGCGAGATGAGTACCGCAAGTGATTGATATCAAAACGCTCGACTAGTTAGAAGCATAAGCTACCGCTTTAGGTAGTGCTTCTATTTAAATTAGTTTAAAATAAGTATTAACATAAAATTTAATTCAATAAAAGATTAGAAAAGAAAACCTAACTCTGTTTTGAAGTTGATATATACGCCAGGACGCCAGGAAAACTAGGGTAAGGTTAAATAATTAAGTTCCTATTTATTGCGCCCGCGACTATGAAGAGTAGACTGAGGACAATATTTGAATAAAATTCAATACTAATCATCCATATTTCGGAATAAATTATCACGCACATTATAACCTATCACTATGCCAAATTTCATTAAAAACGAGTTGTTTTCCCGTGATGCGCGAACATAATATATACAATACAAATAGTGAATTCGGCTTCTGATATAGAAAACATTGTACCCTATAATTACTTAATGTGAAAACATTCACGTAACAAACAAATTAATCCTACACATTTCAGTTATTAACAATTATGTTAACCATTATAAGTGTTTTACTCTTCAACGTCATAACTAAAAAAAAGAAAAAACGGCACAGCACGATTTAATAATTAATTTGTTAATATTATTTCCAGAACGACCATGAATGACCCAGAATTGTACATCAAATGCACTGCCATGTCACAGGCAGCTGCCATCCATTGCTTGGACGAGTATGCAAACAAAACGAACTGGAAAGAAAATGGTGACACTTTCATAGACTTGGGCTGCGGCGACGGCAGCGTGACTCAGACAATAAAAAAATATATTACGCCTAAATACACTAAATTCGTTGGGTGTGACATCAGCGAGAACATGGTGAAGTTCGCGTCCGATCGCGACAAGGATGAAAGGACTACGTACAGAGTGTTCAATATCGACGGAGAGCTGCCATTTGAACTGAAAGACAACTTTAACCACGTATTTTCGTTTTTCACTCTACAATGGATGCGAAATGAGGAGTATGTTTTTTTCCTCATTTTTATAACTGACGAAAGTTAGGGTACTTTTGAAAGTCACATTCTTAATTTATGTGTGTTAAATTACAATCTGTAAAATTGATGATTACTAGTATGGAAGGTTAAAATACTGAAACGTTCATCAAAATAATGGCCAAAATACTATTCCGATACCTTTTTTTACGCTTGGCATTTAAGCATAGTACGGTTATGTTGGGCTCCTGGACACGTCCAGACTACCGACTAAAACCCAGCGGTCCGCCTTCACCGCCTTGGAGTGGGACGCCACAGAATCGCACATGGCATACTACTGTGACGATACTATTCCGATAGCTAAGCCAAGCCAAGTCGGCATTCCGATTAACATTGACTCACTTGCATTAAATAAATCACTCAATGATTATTTGTGACTCACTATGAACGTTCAAAATTACTGATAGAGACATTGCGAGGATAATTAATTGAGGGAAATTTATTGGGGCATTGGAATCAACTTGTTTTTGTATCGACTTGTATGAGTGTAAAAATAATTTCAAGGTAATATCATTGCAGTAAAGCCTTCAGAAACATCTACGACATGCTGACAGAAGGTGGTGACTGTCTGCTATCGTTACTTGGATACACACCGATCTATCATCTGTTCGATAAAATTGGCCGCACAAGTAAATGGAGTAGTTCGTGGCTGAAAGACTTGAGCCGCTATATACCACCTTACTACAACATGGAGGTATGTAACCCTTGCTATATTTTTTTTTTAATTTCAGCAGCTACCTCCGGTTGATAACCATCTACTAACTATCTTCGGACAATCGACTCCGTATTTTTTTACAAATTATTACTAAGTTTATGCTACGGTTACATCACAACTGCACCTTTAGTCATCTTTTACGATATCCACCGAAAGTTTCGGGATGATAATTGGCGGTATATGGGCTCTTTGTATTGTAATGTTTTTGTTTTTTTTTAGAATGTCGAAGCTAAAATGACAAAAATGATGAAAGCTATAGGGTTCACTGATGTTGAGGTGAAGAATGATAAAATAGCATACGTGATGGATAACGGCATGGAATTAAGAAGTAAGTTATCAGCCCAGAAATTGTGAGGTAATGATACAGAAATGAAA
Source organism: Pheosia gnoma (assembly GCA_905404115.1). Lineage (NCBI taxonomy): Eukaryota > Metazoa > Arthropoda > Insecta > Lepidoptera > Notodontidae > Pheosia > Pheosia gnoma. Next base: position 6,056,850 of record FR989901.1, read on the forward strand.
TAATGTAACGTCAATGTTTATTTACAAATGTTTTACATTTCAGACACAATAAAAGCAGTGGAACCGTACGATATGCCAAAAGAGGTGTTTGAAGACTTCATGCAAGACTGCCTTGTCGCCGGCCAGGACATTGGACTATTGGAGCCTACAGCAAATAGCATAGAACATTACAATAAGAAGATAGAATACAATTATAATCTTATAGTGATCTATGCTAAGAAACCAAGGAAGATTTAAAAAAAAAGTAACTACATATTTAATTGTTATGTATTTATAATCTTTTTAGACATTAAAGTGCTACTTTCTTGATTCTTAATATAAGTTAATTAGTGACCACATGTCAACATAACCAAAAAAACATAAAACTAGACTTATTGAAATCCTGCTACAGGTTAGTTAGTTTATTATTTATGTAGGATCGACAGTCTTATTACTTTCGCTACGCATTTCTACCATTTTCTGGTGGTTGACGTTCAGGTCTGCGTATTCAACTTGTTCTCTTCAACACGTTCACACTGAGATTTCTAAAATACCTACTGCATATTTATAAGATGATATTTCGATCTGTTGCCTTAATTTTAAAAATTCATGCCACATTCTGATGAGGCCAAATTGGACATTAAACAGACGATAATAAACAACAACAAACAATAAAAAAATATAATATTGTGGGCCTGTTTTACCTGTTTTACAATTCAGCCTGATTAAATAACTTGTATCTATCTATCTAGACATACAAGGAGATCGCGTTTACATTATTTTTTAATATAAATTAAACTTAGGGGACCGCTGAATCCGCTATTCAATTTTCTTTTATATTTGTAGCCAGTTCAGTACAGGTGAATTTTACAAGTGGGCGTGGAGGGCCAAATCCGATACTATAGGGAATATCGAAAAATTCTTACAGAATGCGCGATACCGATTTTGATGAATACTAGAACTGCATTGTTAGATTTTTGAAAAACTAATTTCCCTATCCAGCAATTGAACTTGTTGATTTTGAAACAAAAACAACATACTGTATTATTGCATCATCCGATAATATCGCTAATAAAGATAATGTTCTAGGAGGTATTGCATCATTGGCCGTTCCCGCCCACTTGAAAAATTCCCCCTGTATACCTATTATGTATTTTTTTCTGTATGTACTCTTGTGTTTTGAGAAGATATTATGTATGTTTCATACTGCTATAATTATTCAAATAAAATTGATAAAAATATTCAATTCAAAAATTATTTAACACCCATAGAATCAAACACTACGTTTTTTAATTACTTTCGCGGCCCGGCCGTAGGCTTACGCCAGTAGCCAATTCCAACCCTAGTGGTTAAAACCAGAATTACAGCTTTTGCCCACCAGTTTTGCCAAACCAATATCTTTTGTCGTTAAGCACAACATCTAGTCGGGTTTCGTCCTCACTGCCCGCGAGCCACGAGCTTCTTAGTTGTCGATACAATTTACTTCATTAATATCGCTACGCTTAGTTTTCGAGAACGTGATCTGCATTGCTTTTTTAATTGTTAGTAAGTACAACCTTCATTTTAGTGCTACCCTAACCAAATGTCATAGAAGCCTTCTTGGGTGTAAACATTACACTTATTTTAATACAAGGCTACTTTCTTGGAAATTTTAAAACGCAGTTTCAGTACTGATTTTAAACTTAAGTAAGCTTGTCGTTAACGCAATGAAAAAGAACTACACCCCCTAAAAGGGCGCTTGAACATATTTCACCTTTATTTATTTTATTATTTAGCAATGTATCTACTTAATTAAGGGGTAAACAATTTAGAAATCTCGCGAGTTGCGCGCCGAGTATAAACAGTAGTGTTCTCAGTAGAGAACATACATACATAAACCTACACAATAATATACGCGTACGTAAACGCATTTACTATATTTTTAGTAATGATTCTCACCGTTTAATATTGATTGAGTGAGCAGTTATGGAGAAAAATTACGATTTACGTTAAAAATAACATTATATTTTAAAATTAAGGAAAATGTAAAAATAAATACCTATTAAATTTGTCTATAATTAACTAAAATATACCCATCCAACATAGTTTCTGCGATATCTCAATATATCACCACTTAAGAAGATACATTGACAACAAATACGAATTAAATAAAACAGTATAGGCGTATTAAGTATTTTTAATCGTTAATAAATTCGTTTATATTATTTTCAGAACGACCATGAACAACCCTAAATTGTATAACGAATATAATGTCATGGCACGGGTAGCTGCTATCCAATGCTTAGAAGAGTATGTAGGCAAAATGAACTGGGAACAGAATGGCAATACCATCATAGACTTAGGCTGTGGTGACGGCGGCGTGACTCAGATCATAAAGAAACATATACCGAATTACACTAAATATGTTGCGTGTGACATCAACGAGGACATGATAAAGTTTGCTTCCAGCCGGGACAACGACGAAAGGACTGCGTACCGTATTTTTAACATTGTAGGCGACCTCCCGATTGACCTGAAAGACCATTTTAACAAGGCCTTCTCGTTTTTCACCTTACACTGGATTCAAGATCAAGAGTATGATTTTGTGCTTTGTTACAATAAACATATGTTAGGAAACCCATTCCCGCCTATTAATTTGGCTGTTTGGCCCCAGACCCCATTGAAAATAGCGCAGTAAAATTATTTAAAAGTTGTAAATTTCATAATGATAATGGTCAGAATTTGGGGTAGCATACGATATAAATAGTAATCTCGCATCTAATTAGGATAACAATGAGCAAGATATATTTGAATAAGTTCTGATTATAGTTATAATATTACTCTCTAAATATTTCCAGAAAAGCCTTCACTAACATCTTCAACATTCTGACAGAAGGTGGTGACTGCCTTGTAACGATCCTTGGATACACACCGATATATAATCTCTTCAATAACCTAGGCCGCACTAGTAAATGGAGTAGTTCGTGGATCAAAGACTTGGATTGCTTTATATCGCCTTACTACGACATGGAGGTACGCAGAATAATCTTTTTCTAGAACATAAATTCTCTAAGTCTACCAACAACTTGGACATACATGCGAAACATACTTCTCTATTGTCTCTTTCTTTATGTATGTTTAAATTTCTCATACTTTTTACAACACATAACATCTCAACGCATATTATTATTTTAGAATATCGAAAGCAGAATATCAAAAATGATGGAGGCCATTGGGTTCACTGACATTGAGGTGAACAATAATAAGATAACACATATGATGGAAAATGGCTTAGAATTGAAAAGTGAGTTATCAGATCAAAAATTGTGACTTATACCTACAGAAATCTAATAAAATTATTACGTTAAATGCACAAATGTTTTGCATTCTAGACACATTAAAAGCAGTGCAGCCATACCCTATGCCAACAGAGGTGTTTGAAGACTTCATGCGAGACTGCCTCGTCGTAGCCAAAGACATCGGACTATTAGAGCCTACAGCAAATAGCATAGAACATTACAATAAGAAGATAGAATACAATTATAATCTTATTGTGATCTATGCTAAGAAACCATGTATGACTTAAAAATAAATATTTTGAAATGTTTGAATAATCTCATTTTCAACTATAATTATCACTTGATAAACGGTGAAGGAAAACATCGTAAGGAAACTGCATGTTTCTTGAAGGTAGAGTGAAGGTCACCAAACCGTAGCCGCTGAGGCTATTGCTTCAATTCTCTTCATATTGACGAGAAAATAACGACATGTGTGTGTACTGTGAGCTTACCTTTTCGGAGATTACAGGCGTGATTACGCCAATTTAAAACCGCCATTTTTCCACGGCATTTTTTTGTATAGCCGCGGTATAGAATGTTTATAAGCAGGGGAGACAAGTAAATACCACCAAGCCGGATCCGCCTTGCTATCAGGTTTAACAGGTAATCGTAAGAATAATTATAATTTGAGTATACAGGTGTAACAGGTATATTAATATTTAGAACCAGCTATTTTGATTATGAACGACTAGCTGCAAAATGAAAAATTAAAACAAATCTATCCCACAGGATCCATACATTTTACCAGGATAAAAAGTAGCCTATGTGCTATTCCAGACTATAATCTATCTCTGTGCCAATTTGCATCCAGATCTGTTCAGCCGATCTGGCGTGATTGAGTAACAAACATCCATCCATCCATCCAATCTTTCACATTTATTAGCAGGATTAGTGGGATTAACCTTCGTCGCTATAATATCGGTATAATACTCGTCGTTCGTCGTATCTCAGCAATATGATGTTACCAGGCGTGCCTTTACTAACATCTCCGAGCGGCTGGAGGAGACTGCATCATGATCTTCGTGGCAAGCGCACCCGTTTACGACGTATACCGCATCCTGGCGCGCAGCTCCAAGTGGAGCTCCTTCCTCCAGGCCTTTGACCGCTTTATATCACCTTACCACGACATAGAGGTATGATTGGAAAAGATCCACTGATTCAAAAATCAGCTTTAATTTTTGGCCGGGGTCCAAATTCTAACATCTTCAATGCCACGCGTTGCACTATAGAAGTTGTCAACCCCGATGGTCCATCTAAAACATTTGTCAATTAGATGCTTGTGACCTGAAAAGTTCCGAACACAGCCAGTCTTAGTGATCCTTCGGAAGATGGATGGGCCATTTTCCGGGATTACTAAGCCATATTCGGTATTCCATTTATATCCGCCTAGTGGTTCTTGAGGCATAGTATTTTGGCTACTCCGCGGAAGCCCAATTATTTACGGTGATAAAAAAATATATCCTTAATATTGACTTGGGTCAATATTAATAAGCTTATTACTATAATGTATAGCTTATACTTGGGTATAAGCTATCACCGTGGCAAATCTCAATAAAATCCATTGCGTAGTTTTATATGATGCTTGAACAGACAGACCGACGGACGGATAGACCAGACATTAAAAAATGGTGAATTCGGCTTCCATGTCGAAAATAATATAGTGTCTATATAAGTGTCATTTTTGTAATATTTCCCGAACTGAGGAAAAAATTGTCCGTTGACAGTTCATGATTCCACCATGTATGCATAAATTATTATTTGTTTACCAATGTTCTTTCATTTTTAGAATCCTGAAAATATAGTCCGTAAAATGATGGAACAAATAGGATTTGTTGACATCAACGTGGAGTGCAGAGATCTAGCGTTTACATACGAAACCATGGATATGGCTAGAAGTAATAATTTCAGGCAACTTATTATACATTTTTTAAATATAAATGCTCTTTGAATTAAAATATACCGAAAGTATTAATTTGTAGATGCCCACAAATCCATCTGCCCATTCAAGATTCCAAAGGATTTATGCAATGACTTCATGGATGACTACGTAGAGACCGCCAAAGATGTGGGGATGCTGTGTAAAATCAACGGCGGCCACACCGACACACTTACAATGAAGTATAGTGGGCTTGTAGTATATGCCCATAAGCAGACATAATTAATAAGAAAGATATTTATTTATAGCTTAAACGCTTTTCACATACCTACTTAAGGGACATTACAAAGTTCTACATAAATAAATATTTGTTATACTTTTTGTAATCGATATTCAGCCATAATGGTATTAGGTTAACCCGCATATTCATAAAAAGCAATAAATAATAAGCGTACCTAATTACATGTTGTATTTTTTATATGATGTAACCCTGACATAAAACTAACTATACCTATGCGGGTATAACATTGAAATTTGCAATCCATTGTAGAACTGTTTTACTACTAACATTTGCTAAAGCTATTTCATATATTTTGATTTTCTTTCTTGATTAAAACATATCAAAATCTATATTTGTTCTGAATTTGAACATTTTAAAATCGCATACCCTCTAGCTACGATTCTTCATAGGTAATTATTATCTTATTGCAGACTTGAAACTTCAAAGCCTACGAAAAAATAGTACTTAGTATGCCAGAAGTAGGTAGATAACTATTAAACCTATTTTTCGACGGTTTACATAAGTTGATCACATTTTTAATAAATTTTAAGCTATTAGGTTTTGATGAAACAAATAGACATCCAGCCAGTCAGTCAGCCAGTCTAATAAGAGGAAAAATACTATAATATCGAAGACATTGATAGGTATTATTAGTTCTATATCATTAGTATGAATAAATTAAACAAAATTGCTTTTGTCACACGAATGGCTCAATGTGTGACGCCAATATATGTTGCTTGATTGTTCTTAGATTTATTAAGATCTATAGGTGGAGTGACAACCATCGTTAGCATTAATTTAGACATTAAAGCACATCACCCTCCCATAGAGCTAATAAAAAGTTGTTATTAGATTTAAAGAGGTATACGCAAAGAGGCGTCACGCCACATTTAAAAAAAATAAAATGGTTTCCATCGCATTTAGCCGTAGATTGCTTTTAGCAATACTAGACCCCGAACTAATAGTCGTTTTATAACTATAAATTTGGGGGTTATATTTGTTCCGTCAAAGACCTTCATTTATGTTCTATTACATATTCTAGTTTTTAGTCATTGATAGCCTGATTTTCGATTTGACAACATTTGTCATTTGAGTGCACGAGTGTTATTGTATTCTCGGAAAAAAAAATCATAAAAAAATGAAAAAAGGAAAGGTTTGTGAAATCAATTCGTCTTGCTTGCTAATTATATACAATAAGATAAATTAAAATGACACTGATATCAAAAAGCACCCAGCGTGTCCGAACCACCATTGAGCAGCAGGGTGCCCAAAACGATGGCAGATTGTCACGTTGAATGACAATACTGACGTGTGGGGCAATGTATTGTATCTTTAAATTGTATAAGTCCATGACATCTCTTTATAATAAACATATGATTTTTAGAAAGGCTCAGACATATCTGTACAATCTCAAAAACAAGAGTTAAATACCAGAGTCAGTGATATCGCCCCACAACTCGATGTACTTGTCGTGAAAGTGCTGAATCTCCGATTGACTGACGAAGACCCGAAGCATTTCGCCATCAAAGTGACATTCTGTGATCAGCTGATACTGACTGGGATTATCAAATCCATCGGAACTCGAGATGTCATCGAGGAAAGAACTATTGTCAGAGGCATGATGAGTTACGACCCTTCGGATTACGAGAAAATGTGCTTGATGGCTGATTACCCATTAATTGGTACGGTATTAATTTTAATCTTTTTTTAAGATCGTCACTAGACCTTTATATTTCAAGACCTAGGGATGACATACGACACTAAGTATATCTATATAGTTTTCTCCATTATGCGTTGAGCGATATATACTTGGGGTTTCGCTACGCAGTAAAAGTATGTATAAGTTAATTCGTAGACGAACTAAGGTAAACTAAATCGCGCAAAGAACCGATGGCAGTTGGGCTAAAAACGTTTCTAAAACCACTACCACGAGTCAAATGAGGTAAAGTAGGAAGGTTCCCAACAACGTGAACCTTTGACACCACACGCATCGTACGGAGTTGGAGGCGCAGGACCGTAGTGTGCAGAAGTTATTACGAGAGGTTTATTCGGTCCACAACAATTTAATAAAGGGACTACATGCTGACATTCGACACGTTTAAAGACAACTTCCACCGCGTCAAAGATGTGTAACTGCAATAGGCTGGTGTCAATAAAAACGTGTTTACGAGTGCAGTAGCCTACGCGCAATCCACTAGCTAGACGGTCATCGCTCATAAAGGATCAGAAACTCAACTAGCACGAAAGCAATTTCATACGAGTTTTGCCTCCGGTTAGACAGTTTCAAGTCGGTCAAGCTGTCGGAGGAATTCAAGAAACATTAGCTTTTATTATAGCACGCACAGATACTAATAAATACACTAACTCTGAATTTATAGGCGTTTTATAACATTATAAAACGTCTATAAATTCGGGGGTTATTAGATTATATAGATAAACTAACTCATAGTAAATTTTAGTACACATCCAACCATTAAGGAGTGTGGAGTCAAATATGTCAGCGCAATCAATGAAGTCTTCGAAGCAAAGTTTCATTCGCTCGAACAAATCAAGCGTGTTCAGCAAAGCAGCTGAAGAGATCAGTTGCTGCAACATTGACATCCTAGATATTTTTCTTGGGGATACTGGTATGCGAGCATGCTTTCATTTAACGACAAACAGCAGTTTTCATCAGTCGATGTGATGTACAATGATTTAAAAAAGAAAAAAGAAATGGTCGATTTTGTAGGTAATTCCATATAGTCTCCCAATGGGTAAATCTTATAGCCTAAATAATCTCAGCAAATCTGTCATAATATCAAAATAATGACGGGAATTTGGTATTCAAAAACTATTTACCGACGTTAACTAGACAGTTTTATAATGTAATACTCTACAAAACAAGGAACGCATTATTATTTCAGCCAAAGAAAAGGTATGCGTAAAGTATCGAATGCAACCAATGGTGAACCCACCACTACTCTGCAGAAAGAGCTGGAACAACCTGCCGTTGCTAACTATGGAAGTATCAGTGGCCAGGCACAAGCAGAACGGCCTTCATCATAAAGTGCTGAAAGAAGCGAACTGGATGAAACTGACCCTAGTAGCAGCTTACAATTTAATAACACCGTATGACGACGAATTCCTTTATACGGCAGCGTCAAAAACACCGATGCTCAATGATTCGGTAAGAGTTAGATTGGACATCCAAAATCCAGATGTATTTACGAACAAATTGTGTTTGCATGTGTTTACCTCTAACAAGCATCAAATACTGTGGTCAACGAAATATTCGCGACCATTCCAATTCGTACGTTCTCTATCAACGGTGTTTCGAGTATTTAGATAAGTAGTATAATAGCAATGTGACATGTGTTGGCTACTGCACTAATCGTTCGATCCAAGTGTGTACTATCCAACTATGATCGCGATACTCAGACATGAGGGACCGACCATAGAGAGTCAGAGAGCAATGTGACAACATTATTCCTACAGTAAGGTACCGTCATCGAGGAAACATGCTCTTACTGTCATACTTGTTTCTAAAATCTGTGGTGTGGGAGGTATGGAAGACGTTATGTTACCGAAACTGTACCAAAATAGGATTGTGCATGAGGTACTGAAATCTGAGGAGCGGGGCGGGTGGCAGGGTGGCTGAAGCGGGGCGGGTGGTGGGGTGGCTGAAAGCGCTGTAATGGAAATAATAAATTACTAGCAAGGAATTGTGGAGAATTACGCCTACAACGAGGTCATCGTCTATCGTCTAGTTTCTGAGGTGTGGAGTCACGGCTCATAGCGACAAGGTGGTTGTCGAACTGAGTTCATGTTCCGTTGCATCCATATACATAAGTACGACACAAACATTCGTGGTAGATGATCGTTTTCGATAGTGCGTACACGGCTTTAGACGTTTTCAGTGTGGTATGTGGACATTGCAAAACGCATGTCTCATAAAACATTACACCAAATTACAAGGCATATTCTATTTTCAGAATTTCAACCTCGTAACATTCAATCAAGGCTACAGAATGCCTAGTAGATTTAAAGGCAACAGTTTCTATCCGAAGTGGGAGAGCTTGCGAGTCGGAGACGACGTCTTTACATTGGGAGATGAGAAATTAATTTGCAAATACGATGAAATACAAAACGATGAGAGTATCGATCTGGTTCATTATCTGGACCAAATTCCGCACTACTGTAAGTTAAAACATTCTACTGTAAAATCACGATAAGTAGTGCTAAATGAGCCTTTTTACGATGCGTAAGTCCTACTTACTACTACCACTAATCGCTTTAGTGTGTAAAAAAGGAAACACCTTGTTTGTCATGAGTAACAACTTTCGTTTCATTCAATAATTTATTTACCTATTAAAAGTTTCGATTAAAATGTGCCTAATGAAAATTATCAATTCTGGTCCATAGCTTTGTAGTTGTTTCTTTATAAATAACGAGTCGGAAAACGTCCCATTAACAAGAGACCTAGTGGATCGTTTTATTGTTAAACTTATTCGCATATAACACCTAGGTACTACTGTATGGGGCTCATTTCATCGCACGCTCATGCTGGAGAACCCCGATCAATGGTTCTGGGAACACCTCCGTCGATACAGGTGGCCGCTAGAACTACACATCTATGGAGAAAACGAAGGCTTCAGCTTCATGGGTTTCATGGATCTGTGCCATTTACTGTATCCAGGAGGTGATGCATATTATTGAAATACTTACCTAGTTTTTAATTGGATCTAACAAGGTTTTTTTTAATTTTAGTTGTTTTAGCCGCTTACGACAGCCGTTATTCTATGTAGGTATGGGTGCCATTTTTATATAGAATCTATGAATAGAGATGTCCTGTGAGTTTTGACAATCGAAGTTAATATATTGAAACACTATATACTAAAGAATTTGTATGCTTTTGTCAAACATAAAAAGAGGACACAATACGTTTGGCGGTGCCACTGAAGTGGGTGAACCCTGAGACGATGATGCAGAATTGCGGCTGCGACTCGTTGCTCACACCCAACGACAAGGCGCCATCTACACCCGTCACATTGCGTAAAACTAGCAGGTACAAAACATACAGAAACATATTTAAATTTAATTATAGACGACTCATGAACAAAAAGTCGTCAACTATAACATTATGTTAGAACATATTATAAGTCGTGTCATCCTCAGCATCGACAGCACTAAGTGGACTCAAATTCATGCTAGGACTTGATGGTTCAAAAGATCGACAGGCAAATCATAAGGAATCCATAGATAAACAATATTTTTAAATTGTAATAAATAAGATAGAAACAAAAGTAGTCCAATCTGGTGTACTTGAAAAATAATTATTTTAGGATAACTACGGCGTCGGGCCCCACCATGGACAGCGGTGATACAATGATTGGGCCCCGACCCACAGGGGCAGACGATAATACAGCATTCGTTCTAGTTGAAGTCAAATTGCGGCGGCCTCTAAAAAAGATTATGTTGCCACCACATATATCTAAGTAAGTCCATTATACATACGAATGACACTAATATGGTAAGTAATGCAGACGCATTACTAACCTACTTAGTGCCAAACTTCTATAAATAGGTACATATACTGTCGCATATGTACCTATTTATAGAAGCTTCATACCATTTATAATGCCATTACAAGAACATGATTTCAGGCAAGAAGTAAATGAAATGCTCAAAGAAATGGAGCAGCAAGGGCCTAACAAGCACGAGTGCACAGGTCGAGGTCAACTGGACAGAAATTGGGAGTCAACCATTCGGAGTGCTGCTAATTCCTTAAAAAGAGTGCCTTATTACGGTAACATAGGGTTTCTAAACCCTTATCACTGAAGTCATTAGAGTAGAAAATAAGCAAATATAAAATAATCTCAAAGGTGATGAGATCAAAACAGGAGTGTTAACTGTTGCACAACCATGTGCAGGCAAAATAATGTGTCAAAGCTGATGATGATGATGTATCGAAGTAAACCAAGAAAGATGTATCCTTATTTACAACTTGTTTTAGATCTGATTATCTTTTAGACACTAGGGCTAGTACGATTCGGATAGCATCAAATATCGATGAATGCAAATTAATATCACAGCAGCGCTACTAGAGGAAACGCGCAGGTTTTCATCCCTTTGCATGGACACATTTAATAACTCGATCAGAGTTGGAATACGTTCTAAATTCATACTGTGGGTCCAGTACCACAAGCACAATCCCTATTACTTACCGTTTCAGTAACGTAACAACTTCCATCGCTCTCACACCGTAGATTTAATAAAAAAGTGTGACAGTGACAGCATGTTTTCTCGATGACGTTACGATTTCATTGGGAGTTCCTGCTTACCCTACAGCTGTTGTTACAGGAATGACGGAGTTCTGTACTCTGAACCGGCAGCTCAGCGAGACACGAACTCGCGTGGAGCTTACCACCTCGTGCTGGCAGGACGCCGCTATTTACGTCAATAACAACTTCATCGTAGAACAGTATCTGCATTCAAACGAAATGTTTGAAGTAAGTTGACATTATTATTCTTAGATTATTTTTTTTTTCGAATTTTTTCGCGTCAATTTTATGATTTTCCGTTCCCGACGTTTCGGTTGCTTTACAGCAACCATGGTCATTGGAGACTGCCTCCCACGACCATGGTTGCTGTAATGTGCTGGAGGTAGTAGGTATAGAGGTCCCAGACACTCTATATAATTATTATTCGTATTATGTTTTTACACGGTGCTTCTGCCATATGTTTGGCACGTTTAAGGCGTAACTAGATTTTTCAGCCCTCTGAGTACCCATAATAACTGACATGAATGTTAGAATGACCTAGAATTATTTAATTGGGTTATCATATTTAAAAACCTCTTATAAAAGGCCAAAAGCAACGAGACTAATTTAAGATATAATATCATTCAGGAGATGGTAATGATGGCTCACGCCTGTCTCATGAAGATCGCATCCAATACTATGTTCGGTGTTGAAAGCTGGAAGGAAATCGATCCAATACTTAGATCAGCAAGACAAGCTCGACAAATGCAGGATATGTTTCATGCCATGGACCTTTATATGCAGGTAGGTACCTACCTCGATATTGGAGATATTTTTTTTAATAGAGGCTACAAGTAACTGGCAATAACAGTTGTAGATATCAACTAATACCTTACCTTATTATTCCGCAGTAAAGCCTGCCAGATTTATCACTAACTTTTTCAACGAGTACAATTCTACTTTTTTTGTATTTTTATAATAAATACAGTATACGAAGTGTCATATAAATTAGCTAATAAATAAATATAATGAATCAAGTGCAATACTATAGGTAGTCATATTTCAAAGATGATTTACTTCTGAATGTTGTTACTGTTTTTCAGTTAGTTGTGAAGACTCCGCGCGACTCTGATAATTGGCGGGAACTGTCGACCTGTCTCAAAGACGTGGAGATTGACTGGGCTAACGTGTGCATCAACAAATCTGTCGAGCTGAACCCTAGGCATCCTCTCACGTGAGACAGATTTGCTTAACTCTAAAATAAATAAATAAATAATAAATATCGCCAGACGAACACACCAACTATACGGTCCCACACTAAGCAACGCTTGTGTTATGGGTACTATACAATGGACTGGGGGCGAACACAGTATACATTACTTATATAGATACTAGATGCGCCCGGCGGTGTTACCCGCGATAAAAAGTATGAAAAATTAAACATCTATCCCACGGGAACCATACATTTTACCGGGATAAAAAGTAGCCTATGTGTTATTCCAGACTATAATCTATCTCTGTGCCAAATTTCATCCAGATCCGTTCAGCCGTTCGGGCGTGAAAGAGTAACAAACATCCATCCATCCATCCATCCATCCAAACTTTCACATTTATAATATTAGTATAGATTAAAAATCAATGACTTGGGTACAAACATTCGTGCCCATCACACAAAGTTTGTCCCTACCAGGATTCGAACCCGGGACCTTCGGCACAGAAAGCAGGGTCACTACCAACTGCGTTAATCAGGCCGTAAAGGATTAAGTATTTTATCCTCAACTTACCTATTTCTCATCAGGCTCAGATACAGGCGGGGAAAAGCAATGGGTGCTATTCCCCACTCTGATTCACGACTCGAGTACTTTATTTTCAACAATATCTTTTTATTCTAAGATGCAGGTAAAATCAAACAACAATTTGTCTCTCCATAAGAAAAGTGTGCCCCCCCCCCCCCCCCTCTAAACGAAATCCTTCATGTAATGTATGTGTCTTTTTCGTTTACCCCACAGGCTTATTTCCAAAGGCGCAATGGTGTTCGAAGAAGATCCACCCGCAGCTGAACCTTTCTTCGTGGCTTTGCTGGCTCTCTACCCATTCTGGCTGACGGCCTGGGTGATTGCCAGCGTTTACTATGTGGAACGGGAGATGTTCAACATGGCTGATCAGATTATGGTGTACGTGAGAAGGTACAACCAAACGCCTATCACCTGTTTCAAAGATAAGATATACCCTCTCTGAACTACGCTGTATAAATTATAATACTGTGTTTCCAGATGCCGTGCGGAGGGAACCCAAGAGGAGCAGATGTTCCCTCGGGCTTGGGAGCGTGAGCTTGGCGACTGGTGGGACCCGACGCCGTTGCTGCCCGGCATGAACTTGTACTACGACGCCGCGGATTTGCTGCTCAGGCTGAGAGCCATGCCGGTAGGTACCTATTCTTGAAACTATGCATAGCATTACCTACTTGTTTTCGAACGTGATGAGATACGTGCGCCCGCAACTTCATTCATGTAGGCATTGGTTTTACGATCTTGCTACACATGCGCCTAATACCGTTAATTATCGCGTTAAACGACTTAATATTTTGGTATTCTATGTCGTTTAACGCGTTAATTAACGGCATTAGGCGTAGGTGTGGCGCAGACGTAATGATTACTCCGCCGCGGAATCCCTTTCTTTGCCCGGGACAAGCTGCTTCTTTATTAATAACAATTTACACAAAAATCCATCCAGTGTTTTCTGCGTGATGTGACTACCTATCCCACTAGTATCATAAATGTGAAATTTTGGATGGATGGATGGATGGCGATGACGATGACGGCTGAACGGATCGGATGAAATTTGCCACAGAGAGATTAGATTATAGTCTGGAATAGCACATAGGCTACTTTTTATCCCAGTAAAATGTATGGTTCCCGTGGGATAGATTTGTTTTAATTTTTCATAGAGTACCAATAAATTCATTTTTTCATATATTTGATTTGAGAGGCGCGCCTCTCAAAAGGGGCGGTACGAAATTCGCCGGGACAGCTAGTATATTATAACTGCGAAGATTTTAATTGCATATTTGTATTGTGGAAATACTGTAGTGAACAGCAAATTAAGAATCCGCGCCCATTATAATAATTTTATTATAGACCTACCTTATGTATATGTAAGAATAGATCGTTTGAAAGAACAAGAAATCAATATGTATTTGGTATATTTTAACCGACAGTAGATTGTAACGTATAATTAATTGCAAACCAATGATACCAATCGGTCCATTATCATTACGGCATTAACTGTGCCACATTATTTTCACATTTACTTACATTACTTATTGCACTAACAGTTCACATTCAGTAAAAAAATAAATGGATTAAGTAATGGATATTGGCTTAGGTAATAGATATACTTTTTTTTAAATAAACTTACGCCTAGTTATTTATGTGTAGCTGGCAGAGGTATGCGTGTCCCGCATACTCTCCGAAGCTGGCGAGTCTGCCGGCTACTATCACATGGTCGCTCTCTGCTGCCGCTTGCGTGGAGACTTTGAAGACGCCCTGTGCCACCTCCAAACAGGACTCGACAAATATGGCGAAGTAAATATCTTAATTGAGTTAACTGAAGTGGAGACTAAGAATTGAATTACTCATAGCCAAGTTGGTAGAACGATCGTCGTAACACAAGGTGTGCAGGTTCATACCCTGGCTTAAACACTTACACATTACTTTTTTACAGATCAGCTACTTGCGAAGCCTGGAAGCAGAGTGTTATCATAAGCTGAATGACATTCCCTCTGCAATAGCGTCGTTTGAAAAGGCAGGCACTTGTGCTGGAGGTTACAGGTGACCTGACAGAGCTAACAATTGTTTAAAACAATAGGAACCGTTGAGCAAAAGTTGAAAATAAAAAATGTATCTACATGAAAATAGACATCCCCTACTTCTTCTGAAAAAAAGCGTAATTGTATTTATTTATGCTGCAATGTACAACAGCAAAGTTGGTATGTCGTTGATAATGAGCAACCTTATGGAAATTTTCGGAATCGAAGTAGTTTAAGAAATTACTATAGTTCCTGTCCCAAGTTACTGTAAATAATATGATGAAATGTCCCTACAGTATACTCCTCTCCCTCCCGAACCGCGATCCACAGCGCGCCCGCTCCATGATAGTGGACCTGGTGCGGCGCCAACCCAGCGCGTACGCATGGGTGGCGCTCGCCGAGGATTGGATGACGGTAAACAATACTCACTTCATTCAACATAATATACATATTAATTGATTGATACTTACGTAATCCATCGATGCCTTAAATGTAGTGTCCCAAAAATAAAATCATTAACTTTGAAACATGAGTGTTTGATGCTTGAGAACAAATCCAAAATTGCTTCATTGGAAGAAGGGATTTTAAGGAAGTTCTGATTTATTTGTATCGCTGTTCACCAGCGCGCTGCGACCGGTGAAGGTGGTGATGCTGGCAACACAGAGGACCAGGTTGCCGCCAAGACGTGCGCGTCCGCCAGTGCCGGCCAGGCCCTCAAATGGGACAGGCGCGCGGGCCGTGCGTGGGCGCTGCTCGCGAAGCTAGTCAAACCTAGCGCTAGACGCTTGTACTGCAAGACCATGGCGCATATTGTTAGATTCCTTGTATTCTTCTCCGACCATCTATCAGCCTGAAGATGTATGTTATAAGACATACACAGGCCTAAAGCCTTTATTCACACCAGTTCCTTGATCACTCGCATCTACCGGCTAGGTAGCCATCTACGGTGCATTCGAGTTGATCCGGCACACAGCCTTCCAACCTACAGCTGCCATTCTAGAAGCGTTCTATCTATCCGAAAATGTATGTACCCGCGTCACGGCAACTTTTTGTTCTTTTAGTAGGAAATCTAAGAACGGAGCCCAAGGTACTGTAAAAGTGGTAGATCTGTTTCCCAATTCTTGTTCATGGATAAAACAAATATTTGAGATCTCTCTTGCACTGCCACCAGTGTAGGGCTTGCACTGTGTTAGGGTAGCTGAGCAGACCACTCGTAACGCAGTGTATTTAGAATATTATTTGAATTGCTGGCTAGTAAAGACTGCAACAGATTATTTGATTATGTCCCGGAATCTAACTCGGGGTGATGTTGGTGGCCGACAATTTACACTTAATTGCAGTGTGGGTACGATCCAGATGAGGCTGAAGAATCAGCTCTTCCGTCCAAGCAGTCGCCGTGCTACCTGCTGGGCACCGCATTAAAGGAGTGCCGCTGTGCCATGTGCAAAAATTTGCACTTTTAACAATATCCCTGCTTATTAGAACACGAAAGCAAATATATGTGTATTTACCAATAAAATGTGGTTAATTAATACTTATTTATTATTGTATATATATATATATATATATATAGTAAATCAATATACGTATTTTTTTTAATATTTTTTAATAGTTTTGTATGCAACAAAACTTAAAGTCACAGACGCACGCACTTAATACATGTAATAAAAATAACAACGATCTATACTTATAGGAACTTCGAAATGTAGTCTAAATGTGTTAATCACCCCATCATGGGCGGTGTTCCAGAATACCTGGGCACCTCGACTTCGTACGGCACTATAACAGTAGGTCCCACATCTTCGTAGTAGGGAATCCTATCACCTATCTGCTTGAGAACCCACACCACACCGTACATTATGGCTACTGCTCCCATGGTGCTTGTCGCGATGCTGCAAACCAAAAAAATGATTGGTACAAACTAAATGGCTATAGATGGGCACCTAGCCTACGTAACCGTTCTTGTGCAGACCGTCTAATCTGGAACGATTTGACAGGATCCACACCTTCCTATCCGATCCTAATTATTGGATGAAATCGGATAATGTGTAGGACAATCGGACATCCTAGACTAATCCTAATTTAGGACGTCCGATTGATTGCCCTACAGGATAGGATTGGCGAGTATTGGAAGGTGTGGAGCGTGATTTAAGGGCAAATCCTCATACGTTCTACTTCGTTTCAACACTATAGAACGCATGAGTCGGCTGGCCATGAAGGCCATAAGCCACCATACGAAATATTATGAAACATTTTTACGTGTTAAAGAAATACAAATCAATTATTTGCAACAAATTCTGATCATGAAACAAGCTGCCAACAACTTTTTAAAATTAATAAGAACATAAACAAAAAAACTCATTATGTTGGAAGTTGGAAATAAAAAAAGTTAGTAGACAGTAAGTTGATAGTTTTGAGGCAAATGGGCGTCCACTTAAGCATAGCCCTGTTTCTGTCGGGTAATCTTTTTTATAATAATCTTGACTTTCTACGTAAGCATTTGGGTAAGTACGCATCCGTTGAGAAAATAACTGAAGAATTACTTCTAGGTAACACAGGTAACACTCACAGGTACATGGCACTTTCGCGGTGGATGACTAGATAGATCTCGTTTACTGGACGTCTTAAATAGCCCTTTCATTAAAACATGAATCTGCGAAATAGTTGGATCTGTTTGAAAGTATCTACCTACTCACCTGAAAATGATTGCCCATTGATTACTCCGCAATGTGAAAAACACCTAATTAAGGTATCGAGTGGCCTGAGCGTATCTTATGCGGCGTATTTAATGTGGTGTTACGCGTATTACTCAATCATCTTGTTTTTTAAGGTTCTAGCTAAAAGAAGTAACAGTAGTGGGAAAATATGATGGGCTATTACGCTATTTGGCTTATATTTTTGTCTAGTTCTAGGTAGGTACACTTTACGCCGACGCATTAGTTGATTATTGATACTTATTTCCGTCGACACAAATGCACCAAGATACCTATTCAATACGTATTCGTGTCATTACATCACTCTGACCACGGCCTTCGGTATAACCGTTTAAATATACCGTATCCATTTTATAATCGTGAGTACAACTTTTACTTCGTGAACACCAATTTAAAAGGAATCGCGGTACAATAATTATTACGTAATTCTTATTGTGATCATCGATGGTAGCAAACACGCACAATAATATTATTTTGTGGAGAAATTTTATTTTAGTTTCTGATAAACAAAAAAGTATTCTAGATCTTTACTGATAGGTACTTACATGTGTGCTTTATTCATTAATGTTTAGGAAACAGACATCACTAATTAACTAATATATACAGTAAGTTAAATAAAAATAAAGAAAGGAACTCTTTCTTCCGCAAGTTTTTTTAAACTCCTTAAATATTGGTGCTGCAGTAACTACCTAATTGTAAAGATATTAATAAATAACAACCATTACGTAAAATTTCAATTATAAAATCTATGTTTTTACTCAAAAAGGTGCTAATTTACATTATTTAAATA
The DNA here is from genome assembly GCA_905404115.1 of Pheosia gnoma. Taxonomy (NCBI): domain Eukaryota; kingdom Metazoa; phylum Arthropoda; class Insecta; order Lepidoptera; family Notodontidae; genus Pheosia; species Pheosia gnoma. Next base: position 6,075,853 of record FR989901.1, read on the forward strand.
AATTGGGTGCTTTTTCGCAATTAACCATGACCTTTCTCTGATAAACCTGCTATAAATTCCGATGTCAGTATTCAATGTAACTATCTAATGTGTCGCCGTCTTGTAAACACATATACGACTTTAATACGTACGAAACTATATTATTTGTAATGAGTCCTGAATATTTTTTTATTTATATTTTTGTACTTGGCAATACAGTTATTGCAATATACTTTAATGACAGTGTAGAGATAACACTACCTCAGGGAAAAGTAAAAGGTTCAAAAAGCCGCGTCAAAAACTATCAATATTTTTTGGGTATACCTTATGCCTCTGTAAAACGACGATTTGAAGTAAGTAGTCATACCTACCTCACTATTACTGTTAACCATATTTACGGCGTAAAAACATGTTATATATGTCCCTCGTATACCTACATGTTTGTCTTTTACCAGGAACCAGGTGAGCCGCCTACGTGGAATGGCACATTTCATGCTAATCAAGGTACAATCACATGCATACAATACTTCACACCATTGGGGCTGCCAATTGGCCAGGAAGACTGCCTGGTACTTAACATCTTCACGCCATTGAACCTAGACGCAAAACCACATCCAGTCATCGTATTCATACACGGAGGAGGATTGTACTGGGGCAGCAACCTTTATCTTATCTACGACCCGAGATTCCTAGTCAAGAAAAACGTAATAGTAGTTACTGTGAACTATCGCCTCGGAGCATTCGGATTTCTCTGTTTAAATCACAAAGAAGCCCCCGGAAACGTCGGTTTGAAAGACCAAATCGCCGCTTTAAAATGGATACAAAAGAACATCAGCTATTTTGGAGGAGATCCTAATTCCGTTACATTATTCGGGCAAAGCGCTGGCGCCGCCGCTGTTAACTACCTGCTCTTATCTAATTCAGCTAAAGGATTATTCCACCGAGTTATAATGCATAGCGGGACTGTTTTAATGCCCATGGCCTTTAGTGCGAATCCTATTGAACCCACTGCTAAAGTCGCTGCCCGTTTAGGCTACAATACGACGGACTCTGATGAACTGTTGAATATATTTAGGAACGCATCAGCTGAAGACATTGTCAGAGCATCAAATTACAATTCATTAAATGACGTATTCACACCACACGTATACAGACCATGTATAGAAAAAGCAATGTCGAACCAACGACCTTTGATTACACAACATCCAAGAGATTTGTTGCGTAAAACCGGTCTTAATATTCCTATGATCATTGGTTTTAATGATAAAGAAGGCATTGATTTCGCTGGCAACTATGATTTGCACGGCATCGAAATGCTCAATAAGGATTTCACAAGTATACTTCCGGAAAATCTACTATTCAATAACGATGTCGATCGACAATTGTTTATTGCAGATGTAAAACGATTTTACTTTGGTAATTCAAAGGTTACCATAAATGGTTTAATTGACTATTTTTCTGACATCGTATTTATGTACCCAACAATAGCCACTACTGAGTTATTATTAGAAAGATCGAACAGCACAATATACCATTACTATTTCAGATATGATTCCATAAGAAACCTATATAAATTGATATCACAATTAAAGTTCATACCTGGCGCTAATCACGCCGACGAATTGTTCTACCTGTTCGATCCTGTGGTTTACCAAGTTTTGCCCAATATTCCAAGAGACGCTAAGATTATAGAGCTGCTAACGAACTTATGGACAAGTTTTGCTAGAACTGGGTAAGTTACATCAAGTAGAACTCTCGTTCTATTACTTGTACTGAACCTATACCTTCATCCTATCCTATTACCATACCGTTTTTTAATTGGTATTAGGATTCTGATGACTGCCGATGCCATTCCATCGGCTATCCAAGTACCAACTAGTAATACTACATGTTGGAGTATTGGCCTGAATTTCGTCAGATATTATAATTCGGTCACCTTTCCAAGGCCACATAAAGCCAACATACCTTTACATTGAGCATTTTTAAAAACATGTTATTATCGCGGCTAGCCTCCAGTCTGGTCTGATTTGGTTGACTGAGGTACCGGAGGCCTATGACTGGGGAGGAATACCCATTTAAATAGATAGATACCTTTTTGGATGGATGTTTTTAATAAAACAAACCTGCTAGAGGATATTTCCTACGTATTTAATATCCACAATAGGCTAATTTTGCTAAAACTATTCTAAAGATTATGTAACCTAATTGATTCGTTGACTACCAAAGGCCGTTTAATTTTCAGGAAACCTGTAGATACACAAATAACATGGGAACAAGATGAAGAACAATTGAAATTCCTTGAAATAGGCAAAGAGGTTAAAATGATTAACATGCCCAACAAAAAAAGGATCGAGTTTTGGAAGAAAGCCTATTATAAATATGGAATGAAAAAGGGTTAAGGTATTGCGTGGGGAAGTCCTCATGGATACTCACAAGGCCCATTTTAACTGTTCCAAGAGACTTACTCGAAATCGAATGGCAATGGCATCTTAATTGTCACTTTTAACCTACTTTTCCCGATGGATTTCCTCTATAAAAACTGACGTTAACAATGCCACAACCTAAGATTAGATACGAGTCAACTGTCTTAGTGTGAACGTACTAAGTAATCTGCTGCGTTCAAACCATGTATGTAGCTCGTAACACATTATCAGACACAGATCAAATAAATACAAACACCTATATTTTAGTTATTATTTATTAATTAGATTGGTAAGTATAACCACTGAATACTCCAGCGCAGAACAAATAGCTGCATTTATGCGTACAAAAAGATATAACAAGGTCCAACATAGGGTAGACTCCGAGTATTCGGCCGTAAGTGTACAATCACCGGGTTACTATAATAATAATATATTTAAGTGGATATCCATTTCATCCCTGCAACGGTGGCGTAGGTTTGTAGGGATCGTAGGCCGCCAATGTTGTCGCGTCGTCGTCCTCTAGAGGTGGCGGGCTCGGAAGCTGCTGCAGCTTGTTTGTTGCCCATAACATGAAGTATACGAAGCCCACTATCATCCTAAAAATATGTAGGTACAATTATTAATTACTCTTTTCTTGTTTCTTAAACTAATCCATCTATAAGTAATCTATGAAATCTATATAAACTATACCCATGTAGTACCCACTTCTTAACGTAGATTGGGAAAAAGTTACTTAATTCAAAAGTCTATAATAAGTACCTATTCACATTTACAAATCTGTGTAAGTAGGTACTTACAATAAGTAGGCATTGAACGTTATTTAAATGATGTCACGTTGATTTTGGTTGTGATTATTTGTATTGAATACAAAGTAGGTACCCAAATACTTACATGTTTCGTTTATTAAAGTTAAATTCCCAATCACCCGATAAATTAAATAGGTAATCAAAAGTTTGGTTTTAAGGGGGCTAGAGGTTGTCTCGCACGGGGACGTACGATGTTCTAACTTTGCCGACATCCCTATGTCTCTGTGACACTATGAACAAAACATAATATTTCTATGATGCCTTAGAGTACTTATTACTTACCTATTTCTTAGTGAGTTTTGGCGACAAATGTAAACGCGCATCCACAGTATCTCCACCCAATGCAGTTTGAACCTATTTATTAGGAACTTATGTGTAGATTGACATTAGAAACAGTTACGTGAATTATACAAAATAGAGCCGCTTGGTGTGTGATCCGTGCCTTAAACAGTATAGCAATATAGTACCTACTAAATACGAAACTAACATCACTTAGAGTTAGACAGACACACAGATAGCTTGCATTATTTTTAAGATTAAGTACTTAAGAATGTTAAGATTTTTCAATAAGGATAAAATGTTCAGAAGAAAACCTATCGAAAAATAAAACAAGCTTGATTACTTATGGAGGTAACAGTAATTTCCCGTACAAACAAATTTAGTAAGAAGATTATTAATCCATAACTTTCAACTATATTTCAGGTAGTTATTTTTAATCCAAGAGGTTTATTCGAAATTCAAAACACTGTTATTTTTATAATTGTCAGAGCCACGTTCTAATCACCCCTGTGACGGTGGGGGTGGATGTTTAGGGTGAGAAGATAGTTCAGCGCTGATAGGCGGACTCGGGAGTTCCGTCAACTTCTTTGTCAGCCACATCATGATGTATACGAAGATACCTGTGCCTGAAAACCTAGAGATAGAACGTTACTTGATGTACAATGCCAAGTGTTTGCCAGGTCAAATGGCGTCACGTGAATTACGTGTTTATACGTGTATATTACGTGTAATCCGCGAAACTAAAAAACCTATAATGTACATAAATAGACAACTCTTTATTGCACACCAATTTGAATTACATTTCATACCAGATTTAAATAGCTATATAGTACTAAGTGCATGTATATACTAAGTGCATTTTGTTTTGTCCAATACCTAATGCAAATATGTGTGCCAATATATAAGTACGCCATGTAAATGCCAGTATAAAACTTTCCTTAACATTTACCACTTATTAAACAGTGCCCAGCTAAAGTAAATTTAGTGGAACTTTATTATCTGTTAAACAAAGTTTTGGTTTTAGTTCTATCAGATAAAAAAAGTTCCAATAAAATGTAGTAGGAGTGATGGCTAACTATAGAAACGTTGTAAGGGTTCTCAAAATTAAATAAGCGTAGCCCAAACTAGGAAAAAACCCAACAGGTAACGTACGAACTACAAAAAGTAAAAATTAAGATGGTGAATTTCTTTACTTTTTTAGTGCCCTGAATATTTTAGAACTAAAGTACATACCTAATTATAGAAATTAAACGTTAACTTACAGATTAAACATGATGGAATATCTCTTCCTTCCTTGATCAATGCAGATTCAATTAGACAATTCATACGAACGTGTTCCATCAACTCGTCTGTCTGACGCAGAGTTCTTAACAATTGATCTTGATTAGTATTCATAAAACGCATTCTCCACAACATAAACAGCGCTATAATACTATGCCTACCTACTAATTTAAGATTTATCTGAAGTTTGAGCTCGCTAATTGTATAGTCAACTAACTAGGTAAGTATAAGTTGCAATTTATTATGGATTTCTAGAGGTATTCTAGGTACTAAGATTTAGTGTAATTTGGCTGTCATTAACAACTCCTACATACCTACTAACTAGGACAGAGCTATGGATAGAAATAAGCACAGGCAATTCGCTGTATTTTCCTATAGCGCCCCTTTTAGTAAGACAGCGAGTCGGTAGAGAATATTCTAATATAATTAATAGAACTAAGCGATACTTGGCGGAAATCCATTGTTAAACAAATGGGGGAAAAAAACCCACCAATGACCCTCGGGTTGTCAACTTTTCCAATTAGAATCCAAACATTTATTTATTTGATGTCCCGACACTCGTGACAGATAGTTTCTAGACTAACATCTTAGAGGAGTTCGGTGTTGCTGACTTCTTTAATTATCGATCAACTTGTTTGGTTTATAATTGGAAAAGCTGGCAAGCCGACGGTCAGTGGTGGGTTCCTCTTACCCCATTTCTTTCAATTCTAATAGCTGGAAATAATGTTCCCGCCAGGCATGTCCACAGAGAAAGTAATCACTACGTATGCCCTTGAGGTGCATAAGTGCTGCTGCCAAACAGTCAACTGACCGTAACCAAGCCCGCTAACACGCAGTGCCATTTTGTGGGATGCCTTAAATTAAACTAATACTTACCAATCATTTTTATCGCATGCTAAACGCAATCATTCGCTTGTCAGCAGTGGAGCACGGCTATTATAATAAACATGCATTGTTTTTTATCTGAATGGAAGCCTTTTGAGAATAATAATCGGCTGCCTAGTGTTCTGAATCGTAGGTTCTAGTTTATGGGCAGCATTCAACAGTTGATAGTAAATAACTTGGTACCATAAAATTAAAAAAAATATTTTACGTTACGTACCTACTGAGTTTCGCGAAGGGAATTTGATATGTGATGTTGTTAATTTGTTTGTTTAAATCTTGCTAAATTTGTGTGCTATGTGATCATAAATGTGTATGAGTGTGGGCAAAGGAATCGCAAAGTAACATGGTTTTATCACAAGAACAACACGGTTTTAGGTATTAACCAATTTAGTGATATGGATAGTGCGGGTACTTAGGTCTATCCAAAGGCTTTCAGCATGGAATTTAAATACATTCTATGATGTTGAAATGGTTAAATGAAATATTGTTTTTCTTTTTTCTTAATACTGCGAATAACAAAATATCTAAGATTGTGGCACAGTTATTCATTATGCAAAAATCTTATACCTAACTACCGTTTTAACGTATCTACCTTTACTAGTAATTTTAAGCCTCTACGACCAAGTGCCCTTGCGTAAACAGCTCGGAAAAACGAAGTAATATGAGTCCAGAATAGATTTCCATATATTTCTAAGTTATTTACTCGTTTGGTACTTGCGAAGTGTCCTCGTGTAAACCAAGCATTATGTATTACTTTAAACCTGTTATGTCATTTTGCACGCTATCTATCAGCTCCCGCGCCGCCAGCGCCCAAGACTGCTCGGCCAATCTGAATCCGGCCAGTGTTGCCAGATGTGATTTTCTATTTATACCCAAATTTGAAATTATTTTACTCCAAAATGATACAATTTGCTTGAGTTTTACCCAAAGGCAAAAAGTTAATAATATCGGCTTAGCTTTTTGCGTTTTTCTTATTTTTTCCTTGAAATACTGTTCTAATTTCCAAACTGAAGCAGCGGAATGACCTTTTTTTTTTTTTTTTTACGTTACGTATCCCCACTGAGCGAGATGGTTTAACGCGTGCGTTCGTAACATGCTTTGTGGTCATCCTACAGGTAATCCCACTGAAACTAAAAATTACCCAAAATTCTCCATGGTATTTTTTTTTTCTCCAAATTTTTCTCCAAGAATTTCATGTCTCCAAAATTTCTCCAGAGCAAAAATTTTTACCCAGAATTGCGAAAAAAATACCCAATCTGGCAACACTGAATCCGGCTACTCTAGTCTAGTAATAAAAAATAGCACATTACGCCAGTGTTGCCAGAAGGTTACTTAGGTAACCTTTTAGGTGATTTTTGACTCCTTCAGGTTACTTCTAGGTTACACGACACAAAAGGTTACATTTAGGTGATTTTTTGGAATTTGCTTTCGGAATGATTTTTTAATTCCTTCCAGTGGCTTGAATTATTATGTATTCTGTACATACTACATACTGTAGTAATAATAAGTACATACTAACGAATAACTACGCTAGTAAGTAATACGTTTAGTCGCTGCCCTTCGCCTGCCTGGATCACCTGCTGTTGTGTTGTGTATGGTAGAAAAATCCACGAAAGCGAGGAGATCGGTATACCTACCTACTTTGCAGGCTAATTACGAAAGGCTTAACTGAAATAAATTTGACTTTGGGTTCCCACAATAACACCGGCTAACCACAGTAAGTAGGTGTGTTTATGTGTGTGTGCTGTGTGTGTGTGTGTGTAATTACAGATGTTCAGAAGTAGATTTTTTAAATATTAAAATACAACTTTATTTAAGTTATGGAAGAAACTTTTACATTACCCATAATTCTGTAAGTTTTTTTTTTGCTTTTGGTCATCTAAAATGTAAAAGGTTACTTTTCCTACAAAAAGGTTACTTTTTGTACATTTTAGGTTACTTTTGCCAAGACCTCGCTGGCAACACTGCATTACGCCGCCCGTTCTCGAACAGTGCCAAAACATAACCTCTGCACTAAGTTCCAAATTAAATACTACTCTATTATACATCGGTACTAGAGGAGAACGGCGGTGGGGGTGGCTCCCCACAGCCGTGAGCATTGTTAGGTGTAGGGGGGTCGTGATACAGAAAATTTTACGTATTCTGTACTGTACCAGTCAGGTCACGTGTTTGGCCCAAGACTACGCCATCGGCCGTCTTCAATCAAAGAACAGTGTGCAATTCAATTGAAGCGGCAAAACTACGTCAAAATCATGTGACGTAGATCTGGGGCCATCGTCGGAAGAGAATACCTAAGCGTAGCACATTTTTATACCATGGTGGGGGGGACCATCTGCTCCGTAGGAGTGCGGCACATGAGGGCATCGGTGCGACGTAGAATATACAGAGATGTATTCTCCGTGATCGATGCGTATTAGAGATCCCTTAATGGGTGAAAATCATACGTTACCCAGTCCTTTCCCACAAAAAGTATCTTCGACTTGAACCAATTTAACAAAAAAAGGTTCATCACGAATGGCAGATATCTTTTGAATGTGTATTTTGACGACATCTTTTAAGTGTGTATTTTGCTAAGCATAAGTCTGTGTGGATATGGTGGGATAGCGCCATGAAATTATATCACAAGACTAAAGCTCGTAATAAACTTTGCTTTAAGTTAGTTAAAGCAAGTGTGAGCAGCGTGATGAGATCGTGGTAGAAAATTTTAAATGAAGAAACACGGTTTCGTTACTGTGGTTTATTTTATGATATAGATTTGGCATGACCCACGAGAATGTTACAACTTTTGTATAATATCCAGATGTGATTCTGTCAACGAAATCGCTAAAGATACCTATGATAAGGGATGAAGGGGGTGAGAAAAACAACAAAATTTAAAAAAACAACATGCAAGTCGGTTATGTTGCTTTTTACTATCAATTTTGGATGTATGTGTACAAGTATGAATTCGAGGAAAATAAAGGAATACGTAATGTTTCATAATTACTCTACGTCGCAGTACTCGATACGAACAAACATTACTTATATTTTCAATATAGTACTACTACTCGATCATTATTTTGTTCGATCGCCCATCACTTGCATAAGATAAATCATGAGAGCGTGTTAACATAGTATATGTTACAAAACAACAAAAAAAAATGGATACTATCTATAGAAATCCAATCGATTTAAATAAAAATAATCTAGCTAAGAAACACCATTCGTTCTTTGCAAAAGATTAGCAAATACTGCGCAACATTCTAACTGTACAGACACTTAAAACACAATGAACTTATCAAGGAAACATCGTCGGTGTCCATATATTCATGATATTTATTATAAGGGTCTCGCTTACAGATGCATAGAAACGAACAATATTCTCACTGCGTATCGTAAAATCGGTGAAAAAGTCGCGATAAAAACCTAAAATTCTCATACGGAAAGTCTAAAAATATATTATAATAAATTTCAAATGTCTATACATAGATGAGTGTTCACTACGCGCCCACAACGAGCGTCGAGCGCGCGTCCATTACGTTACAATATTATTTAAATACGATAAAACGAACCGGCGGCTCCGTCCGTACACACGGCGTCGTCGGCTCGCGGATACGTCGCTACTCGTCACCGTACCGAAGGGACTAGACACAAAACCGAGAGCCGCGAGCGGCGACGCGGCCCGCTGCTGCGCTACATAGAGTTCGTATCGAAAGTAAAATTACATGTAATGCGTATATATACTATGTATATAGGTCGGGGCGGCGCGGCGCTCACACGAACACCTTGGCGAGCCCGTCGGCGCCCGCGCTGGCGATGTAGGGCCGCAGCGGGTGGAAGGCCACGTCCAGGATGCCCTCGTCGAACTTCTTGCGGTGCGCCGTGATCTCCTGCACGCAGGTCTTGGTGTCCAGGTTCCACAGGCGCACGGAGCAGTCGTGCGAGCCCGACAGCAGGAACAGCCCGTTGGGGTCCAGCGCCAGCCCCGTCACCGCGTCCAGGTGCGCCACCATGGCGTGCGCGCAGCGCCCCGACACGCCGTCCCAGAAGCGGATGTGCCGGTCCTCGTGCGCCGACACCAGCAGCGGCAGCGTCGGGTGCGCGCGCACCAGCGTGGCCGCGCTGTCGCACGACACGCGCAGCACCGCCTGCGCAACCAACACACGTGACTCATCGTATTCCGTCACAAACTTGCACCGGCACGATAGTATGTATCATCATTTTGGAAGTTCTCCTAAAACGTCCAGTATTATTTTTGTAGAACACTGCTAGATGATCATCAATCGTCATTATCATCAATTCTGTTGAAATCATTCGAACAACGAACGAGAAAATTTCATCCAAGTAGAAAGTTGCCAACTTAGTAAAAAAATTGAATAAAAACAATATTGCCAGACGAACACACCTGTTATACGGTCCCATACTTAGCAACGCTTGTAGCATGGGTACCGAACAATGAAGTCGGGGCAGTCCCAATATATAATACTTACATAGATATTAAACATCCATAACTCGGGTACAAAGAACATTCCTGCTTATTACAGTTTACCCCTACCGGGATTCGAACCCGGGACCCTCGGGACAGAAAGCAGGATCACTAACACCTAGGCTAATCAGGTCGTCAATATATAGCAGTGTAGTGTAAGTCCTCACACACACGAGGGGTGTTTCGCCGTGGACAGCGGCAAGTGCACTGTGTGTTGCGGGCGTACCTGCGTGGTCTCGAGGTCGTAGAGCAGCAGCGTGCCGTCGCGGTAGACGACGGCGGCGCGCGCGGCGGCGTCGGCGAAGTCCGCGGAGGCGGGCGCGGGCGCGGGCGCGGGCGCGGCGGCGGGCGCGTCGCGCAGCGTGGCCAGCAGCGGGCGCGCGGCGCGCGGCGCCCACAGCCGCACGCTGCCGTCCGCCGACGCCGACAGCAGCCGCCCGCCCGCGCTCGCCAGCGACCACACCGCGTCCGTGTGCTCGCGCAGCACCGCGCCCTAGCACAATATACGTTACGTTACATGCACACATGCACACCGCCCAGCGACGTGCTCACTGCCCATATACACAGATGGTGTCGGCGCCATTACAACTGTCATTTATCTATGGATTGTCCATACGATTCTAAAACGGTATTTCATAGAGTTAGTCTAACTTCTGCTGTCCCAATGATTTTCCACAGATACAATAAAATTAAACTGACATCAAATTGTGTCAATCCGCAAAAAAAAGAAACAACTCGAGTGATGATCAAAAAATGGTTGGCAGTCCATTTTTTCACAAAAAAAACTAATAATTTCTAAGAATGGAATTATCTTATGGCTTCAGATTACACCATACTGTGCCAGTTAAATAACAGACGAATATATTCGCACCTAAAGGTTCCGTTTTCAATATTTTGGTAGGGAACCCAAAAAGCAGTGTGTATATGGATGGCACCGACCTGCACTTGCGGGTCGTAGGGGTCGTAGGGGTCGGCGGTGGGCGGCGGCAGGTTCCAGACGCGGATGGTGCCGTCCAGCCCGCCGGAGTAGCACTCCTCGGAGCGCGGCGCGCCCATGGCCAGGCACAGCACGGGCGCGGCGTGCGCGCGGAACGTGTACAGCGGCTCCACGTCCAGCCCGGCCGTCTTCTTGGCGGGCACGGTGCGCTGCAGGTTCCACAGCTTCAGCGTGTGGTCCTCGGACGCGGTCACCAGCGCCGCCTCCGTGGGGTGGAACGCCAGCGCTCGCACCTGCAACACCGACGCGTCATCACTAGCCGCAATACCATACTGGTGCACGTAATACACTAGCGACAAAGCGACATCAACAATCGCGAATTATTCACTTTCATATCGCCAATTTGTATAACGCGATAGCAAACATTGCGAGATTATTCCTCGACGCGTAATGAGGGGACGAATTCAGTATCAACCAATTACTGTCGCAAGTCTCCACCGTGGAATCGTCAATTCGCAACTTTTTCGTGTGTCTCAGGGATATTACAAACAATAAAACCGAAGCCAAGTCAAGGTAGACAAAAGCGCTTAAGAAGGGCTGGTTCAAGGCTTAGTATGCCTTTTTAAATCACTCATATAAGAAACGGGAGACCACCGGGATTTTGACTAAAGGTCGTCAATGCAGCTACAAACTTATAAAAAAAAAAACTTGTTTGTAATGTTCACCTTTTCCTAAGTCTCATGAAACTCATATCTATACAGGCTACTGACCCCGTCGAAGTGCGAGCGCAGTGTGTACTTGACGTTCCACGTCTTGCGGAAGGACTCCTTGTTGGCGCTGGCCACGTCGTAGGCCTCGGGCTCGTTGCTGACGGTGAGTTGAGCGAGCTCGCCCAGCGCCAGCGGTTCCTCGTCCGCCTCGCCCGCGCCCGCGCCTGCGCCCGCTCCCACCCCCGCGCCCGCCACCGCGCCCGCCCCCGCCGCACCCGTCGAGCTCGCAGTATTTATCGCGCCGCCTGTCATATTGCACATTTACTTTACTTCGCCCTGTAGCATATACGCCACTTGCTATAACTACAAGTGTTATCTGCCCACGGATGCGACCACTATGAACCCTCTGTCTCTTCCCAATCATTTGCAAAAAATCTTGGATAAGGAATATCTTTAAAATTATTTCAAATATTTCGAAAATCTGCCACATGTCATAAAAGTTATGATTTATTATTCACATTACTGAATAATAATGAATCATTATTAATTTGACTATTAATTCAACACACGCAATATCGTAAAGTTAATAAATTATAGGCAAAGTATTTCATCGCCAACGTGATGACTAAACACGAAAGGTAATAACTATGTGTCTATATATTAAACTAGCGACCTGAGGTCCATAAACGTTTCCATGAAATCAACCAACACATCGGCTTAGCCGCACAATGCGCGATGGAGAGCTATGCTCGGGGTTTCGCTACGAATCAGAAATTATCCGTAGATGAAATAGAATAATTGACATAAATTAATAATTGCAACGTTAAAGTGTCAGTGGGCAGCCTAGACCTCTGAGAACCGTTGATGTAGAAAGCTTCTATAATGGCGACCATAAGCCGGAAAACGTAGTACAGGATGGCCACCCACAAGGTGGACCGAAGGCATCACACACGTCACAGGAAGCCAGGGGGATGCGAGTGACCGTGATGTGTGAATATCCGTAAAATATGCTCAAGTACTCTCATGTTGATGATGTGAGATTTAAAATTGTAGGACTCACCAACAGGATACTCGTCACCTTGACCACCGCCCTCGGCCTCTCTCTCAGTGAGCAGATTCATCTCGTTCAGTACCTCTTCAGCCTCATGGTCCACTTCTTCACCTTATATTTTGAAAAACATTATTAATCTCTAATTTCCAATGTATTACATAAACATGTCCAGAGAAAACATAAGCAGGGGTAAATAAATATATGCCTTATAATTGATGAGGACACTAATATAGCCTTAATAGTGATATCAATAGTGTATCTTTTTACGTGTGTCATGAGTGAAAATCTACAAATATTTGGTGTGTGTAGTGTACCTTGTTTACCAGGAGCGTGGTGGGATTGTTTGGCGTCCAGGTCGTCGATCTCGTCCATGTCCATCTCCTGATTGGTCAGAAACTCGAAGTTGGCGAACACGGCCGCCGTCTCCTGTACCGAGAGCCCTTCCTCGTTGAAGTTGCCACCTGTTGACACACCGCTTTTACGTGGCTCCTTGCCTCCTGAACAAATACAGTACATATTTAGCTACAGTATTTAATTTGGTTTTAGCCAACCTGGTATGAAAATCGTTGATGATGTTCGAAAGCGAACCATTGTGCTAATCCCTTCCTTGTTACAGAGTTACATGATGAAATTGTCACAGTTGTTGTTTGTGTGAAATTGGTTTTGTTGTGATGACAAGATTCAGATGGTCGCAACGCCCAATTATGCACGACCATGTACGGTTGTATACAATTAATCTAACTGCGCGCATAGAACAAAATATCAAGATACTTGCTTCGACTTAGTTGGCTACAGCTAACAAAGAAGGACTGGGCTAGAGAATAATATGCACACATCAGCTCAGATTATAGCTGTTGATTCTCGTGCCCAGTCAAAATGATTGGAATCAACCAAATCGAAGCACTTGTACGAAATTCAGTTATCTGATTACGTACGATTCAAGCCTCTACAAATGGTGCAATTTGGCAATTAATCTTTGGGACAGATTTGTAAATTGACATGCCAACTACTAGGGATCCAACAAATCGACCTTACAGATTGGGTGTCAAGTTGGGCCGCTCGTAGAGGCTTTTACACTCGACTTTATTCTAAGAAATAGTTTGAGAGCTCGCATTGGCCATGATTTTACCATCTGTATCTGTACTATACATCAAAATTTATTCATATGATTTCCGATAACTCAATTTTGTACAATAGTGTTATCAGACTATGGGCCCCAACCGTATGTGGCCAGTATAAGACGCGTGATCTACTCTTCTTGGCGAACTGGATCAGGGTTTTAAAATAAGTTATAATTATATTTTGGGGGGGTGTATATTCATTTATTAACATTGTGCTTACCATAATCATATTTGCGACCCATGTGGTTCATTGTGTAGTCACATCTGTCGTGCTGTTGTTTGTCGTAGTTCCTGTAGTTTGGGTTCTCCACCTCCTCGTTGTTCAAGCCCAACAAAGCTCGCACTCGGTTCGAGCGCACATCGAGAATGGTATCTGTGTAGCCTATTTCCTATTGAAGATGAATGTAAAATTTAAGTATCTTCATCACACATTATATGAAGTTGTTGCAAACTTTTGTATGTTTCTATCAATTTAACATACCATACAAAGGGGTATGGAATGCGGATTGCTTCATGGTGCCCATCAAAGTCACATTAATGTTAATTGAAGAATAACTCAAAAGTATTTTATCTCAATCAGCAATTTAAAAAGTTTATTTATGCCACTTAGAATAAAAAATTAATACAATTTTACCAACCAACTGATATAAGGTCAAACAAATAAACTTATCAATAGGCATTTTTAGTCACTACTGTCTAGAATATAGATTAGTCACCTAAAGAGATGCTATTGATGTCAGATCATTGATACATAGGTTATGAATAGGTGTTCCCAACATACCTGCAGGTACTGTTTGATAAGTTGCCGGCCCTGCTTCCACTGCGCGCGCTCCGCCGGCTCGGGCTCCGCGGGCGGCTCGTCCGGCGGCGGGCGCACGTCCCCCTGTTGCAGCTCCACGCCATATTTGAGCTTGTGAAACTTGGCTCTCTCTTGCTTCAATGCATATTCAAGCATCTTAATCCGCCTGACAAGGTCATTTTTTAGATTCTCTTGGCCCTTCCTCTCTCCTTGGAGGAAGGCGATCCGCGCCTGTGTGACCACATCAAATATAAAAAAATTAAATGTTTTGCACAATAATTTGTAACAGAGAGGAAGTTGCATCCTAGTTTATATTGGTTCTTTAGGAATGTTAGTTCTAATAAACCTTTATAATATGTAGAAAGTCATACTGGAAGCCGAGCTCATTACCTTATAAACTAGGAAAAGGTTAGGAATAAAAAGACAAAATAGATACAGTAAATGGATATGATTTTTTGTTTTCAAAATTTCTCATCAGTCAGATTTACTTACACAAATTTTCTTTTACTTAACTTTTCATGTAAATGATTTGGTTTATTGGCATAGTTCACTATCTGATAAATTGATTAATGTTATATTTGTCTAGAAATTAATAAATGCAATAAACAAAACATCTGTCATGTTGTGAGATATCATTCTTTCGCATAAAACAGTAGCATTATCTGGTAAGTATTGAACTCCATGAACACTTAGGGCTGTAGCAAGCAATGGCACTAGAGCTATGTATTGTCATTTGAAAATTACCTTAAAGATTTATAGGCAGTGTGGACCTCAAATGGTACATAAAAAAGGGTTATGAACAACTGGGAATATCTGTGTTATAAAATACTAAGCTGTTCCTGAAACTTTTTATGTTTAGACTTATGTATTTAGACTGTACCGGGGTATCCTACCACTACCCAGTATAGAAAAATCATATACTTTAACCCTGTAAGCTATCACTGTGTCATGTTTCATCAAAATCAATCTAGTAGCGTTTGCCAAAAAAAAACAATGTACAGACTGACATCAAATTACAGTTTTTAGATCAAATTTTATGTTATTTGTTATATTACAAACTTTGCTTTTAATCCACACAACAAAGCCGAGCCTAACCCAGCACAGATTACGGTAGTTAAGTTATAATAGATCAAACAGGCTACAACCTTGATGTACCTTTTTGTATGATTATAAAAAACATATTATGCAGAATAAGAAAATTTCTACAATTCATTTTACAAATGTAAGTTTACTTTCTTCCAAAGACATGGCAATAACATATGGACAATGCCCCTGAATATATATATACATATGAAGACTTTGAAGTGTATTTCAGGAGAGTTGCAGCTCACTACACAGATGCAGTAATGTTACAATCACCACAGGTGTTTATGAACTTATATGTATTAAGTTATGTTATAAATTTACAAAAATATTTCTTGGAATATGAAAAAAAAAACTACCCCTACAATTGTGAAAGGAAAGTGAATAGGCTTGAGTGCATTAAGTTCCTTCGAGATTTAATATCAAGAACACCTTCCTTAATTAACAAGCACTCAGCACGAAAATATAACATACTGTAAAAAAAATAAACTTACCTAAATGTAATTTAAACCAAGGTTTACAGCACAAGACATAAAATGAGTAACATAAAAAATATAATAATATTACGCACAAAATCCAGTATTTATGATTTCCGATTCATGAAACTAGAGGTAAAGAACAAGTATGTAATGAGGATGAAAAAAATGTGTCAGGCCAGGCAATATTCTAATTCCTACCCGTAAAAAAATAAGTACCCAAATAATAAAGAGGAATATAACATAAACGTGAACAAAAATAACAAAACATCACCTCAAACTCTGCTCTGTCCACCTCCCATTGTGATCTCTCCAGCTCGAATCTCGCCCATTCATGTTGAATGAAGTGCAAAATGCCCGGTATTGAATACTGGACACTTTGGCTAGGTTCGTCATTTTGTTTGTTATTTACACTGACTCCGATTTGAGATCCCACTTGCCCTCCGTTGTGATGAGATACGGAGCTATCATCCATGGCTGTGGGGATTTTCATGACATGGCCACCATTACCGAACTTTACTTGTCACACACCTATCATAAAGAACTACAAAGATGAACTTTAAGAAACGAAATACTAACACATTATTATAACTATATTTCAACTAATGTTCACGTAAGTGACACCATCTAAAATATTTTTTATCGACGAATTCATGAATGACAAAAATTATTGCATGACGGAAAGAAAAGTCGCAACGACGTCCGTCCGCTACACATCGTTTTACTTTTTTTTTACAATGTTGCCATATTCTATTTTGTATTCCTAAGTATTTTGCGTAGGTGGAGAATACTATTTGGTTATCAGATTTGTACACGCACATGTATGGATCTACCCAGCATATCGGTCAGATATACACCCATGTGTGATAAAAAGCTAATGAATTTCATTCTGTATTTCCGGGATTTTCATCAGTGCATTCACTTCATTCACTACATAAAGAATACAAGAATTCATAGAGCGACAACAGTGACTAGGGCCATCAAAACCTTTTCTTTTTTTATTTTACTTTACTAAGGATAAAACTCATGGACAACACCAAAACTAAGGACGCCCAAAGGCATCCTTCGATGGAAACCGTTGACCGAAAAATGAAAATTGTGCGAAGAGTAAGACGCGGACAAAAAATATAATAATTGACGTGTTTTTCGAGTAACTCGACCATATTGGCTGTTATACCTAAGTGTTCATTACCTATGTTTTACGTTTTAGAAAATAATCAGAAGCAAGATTTCCGCATACTATATTACCTACGACAGGTGTGGAGGCAGTATAAAGTTTCAATGCAACTTTGCAAACATTCTGTCATCTTAACTCGTTAAAAAGATGATTCCATCCGGTTGGAATTGCGTTGCTCTCTCTCTCTCCCTCTCTGCATGCCGGCGAGAGATGAATAAAGGAAGGAAGATAGCAACTCTATACATAAATATCCTAGTAATCTGTGGTATTTCTATTTAGTCTGTGAAAGGAAGCGTGGTGTGGCGAAGCCAAAGCGTCTATCTTTGAAAGCATCTGCCGCCCGGTCGCCCGCCATATTGTATTTGTGATATTGCGTTTTGGGGCTCATGAAGAGTTCTCTCAGTTAATGTCTACAGGTATTATTCGATTTATTTCCGCATCACTCTTTTTTAGCATTAATTCATACATATGGCTCCCATAAACATGGTTATTAGGTACCAACGCAGTGTTATATTCGACGATTGTATTTTGGTTGTCTATTTTAGGTAAAATGTCTCGTTATGGTGATTGCAAAGTTTACGTAGGAGACTTGGGTAATAACGCAAGTAAACCTGAACTTGAAGATGCCTTTTCTTACTATGGACCATTAAGGAATGTGTGGGTGGCAAGAAATCCGCCCGGTTTCGCCTTTGTAGAATTTGAAGATCCTCGTGACGCTGAAGATGCTGTAAGTACCCTATCTCCCAAAAGTTTGTGAACATGTAATTTTTCTGAATACATTATAGTATCATATCGTTTTAACTCGTTGTAGGTAAGAGGTTTGGACGGACGCACAATATGTGGTCGGCGTGCTCGAGTGGAAATGTCCAACGGTGGTCGGGGCTACGGAGGACGCGGCCCGCCGCCTCGCTCTCGGCTACCGCCGCGGCCTTATGACGACCGCTGTTATGATTGCGGAGACAGAGGACATTATGCCAGAGACTGCACTCGTCGACGCCGGCGCAGGTTACCCATTGAATTCACATAACATATTGTGATAGGAAGCTTGAATTTCTGGCATGGAATCTTGAGCTAAGATATATTATTATATATGGGATCAATTTGAGATACCTATTATGATTGTGATAACAAATTAATGTGAGCAAAGTAGTAACTTAATTTCCGAGTATAAGATTCCATCCCAATTTGGTGAAATCAAGTATACCAATGATAACTATGTTATAGGTTATCATTGGCCTGTGCGCCGAGAACGAACTCTTCAGTGTCTGCACTTCTTATTGTCTGCGCTACGTAGCTTTCACTCCGCGGCGAGTACTCCGCTAATGTTGGTTGCATCGGTAACTTCGCTCTGCGAACTACGTAGCTACAGCCTACGTGCACACTCCACTTGTCGACAGCTCTGAGAGTTATGTTCGTTCTACGCGTCGCTTCACACGACTAATGTAATCACTGCGTGCACTCAGTGAGTTACACATTATTATCCCATTTTTGTGATCCAAGAGGGCCTGTGCTGTTTAACAAAAGATTTAGATGCAAAGTAGGAAGGTAGTGTATTTTTCGGATAATTTTAACTTTTCAACTAAGGGCCCACATGGATATGAAACAGGATCAGCTGATAACAAGAAGATTGATCATTATAAGAAGACATCATCATAATTAATCACATACTTTATTCTTATCATTGTGTATTGTAATTGATATGAGCATGTCTCATAACTCATAATTACCTACTTTATTTCTTAAAATTCATGCAAATCAATTAATATTTCATATTGAAATAATAGTTTGGTGTGCATTTTTTTGAAGATTAAACTGTAAATATGAGTTACCCATATTTTTTTGATGATTGATACACACTTAGTAGATGTAAATTTATATTTAATGAGAAAGAATAAAGTAACCATATCACTATAGATCAACCATTTTCAACAACCATAGTTCAAACATTTTGTTTAATAAACTGTTTGAACTAGGTATAGGTAAGTTTTTCAAAGCAAAAACATACCAAATTGTGTGTCAAATAATTAAGAGATTAAGAATTTGAAAATACACAACATACAGGTTGTACCAATCTAAATAGTCGTGTCCAGACATACCGCGCACCCGCGCGTGTTCGTCTCGGTAAAATGCCGCGCGCGGGCCGAATGATACGTGACAGCACTCTGGTGAGGCACTGAGGTCATTTGCGTCATTGTCAGCATGGGTTCGATTAAGCCAGGTAGCGCTATGTTCTAGGGGCCTGGCCCCTATAACATAGCGCTACCATTGCTCAGGGAGGCCCCTCTCCCAATAGAGGTAGAGTTAAGGTGTGACATAACATCCACCGCTAGTTAAGATAAATAAATATGCGTCTTATAACTTAACAAGTACCTAATGCAACGTCGAATTTTAAAACTTTAGTAAGACGAAAAAGAAATCATCAAATTATAACTACTCAGATGTATTTTTGTCATGGGCCGCGGGGCCCATAGGCAGTTAGCTTATATGGATAGTCCGGTACTGTTACCAGCCTGAGCGGCATGTGCCTAAGCCAGGCTCGCGAGGTTGCGCGATAGATCTGGACACGGCCAATTAGATTTTGACACAAGGGGTAGTAACAATAGTGGTGATATAAATGTTGTGTTCGCAGCCGGTCGAGGTCCCGCCGCCGCACGCGCTCGCGCTCGGCGCGCTCGGGCTCGCGCAGCCGCAGCCGCAGCCGCTCCCGCTCCCGCTCGAAGGCGCGCTCGATGTCCCGTTCCCGATCACGTTCTCCATCCAAAGATTCAAAAAAATCTAACTAGACTACAGTACCCCATCTTGGTATTAAGTTTACATTGTAATATTTCAGTTTGCCTATTCTGTATTTTTTTATTGTATGATGAACCATCACGAACGGTCAAAATAGTTCTGTGATCCACCGGTTTAACAGTCTTAAGAATTTTATCATTCCTGTGTAAGTGTATTTGATTTTATAATTACGAGTCATTTGATTTTGTGATCAATAAAATAAATTTTGACGAATATTGTTTCTATTTTCTTTAGCGTTATCCTGCGGCCGTGTTCCTAGTTTGTTTAGGCTAGTAGAATTATTTTGTAGCTTGACTAGCAGAGCTGTTACCCGCAACTTCTTATCAGTTGGTTAAATTCGAATGGTTGAAGAAGTATCTACATAACCTGATCGACTCCCTCCATCACCAGATCAAAACCTAAGTACGAAGTCAACAAGGGTACCATTTATCGAAGAACACTGAAGGATCCTCCCCACAGGCTAGGATCAAAGACGGGGAACTACTGTATCCTTACTACATAAGAATAAAACTTAATATAAAATATGCAAAAACGTCTGAATTGATTTGAGTATTTTTTTATGTAAGTAATTAACTTACTGGAAATATGTAGGTACTTTATTCTATATCAACAGAAGGCTGCCTTCGGAAGAGACGTATTCCCTTGGCGAGCAGAGTAATAAAAACTCCATCCAACACAATCTTCAATAACACTACAGAGAAATAGAATTCTAATCAGCGAGTTAATTCTACTCCAGTGAAATTGATGTATCCTTTTGAGAAAGGATGTAAATAATTACACTATTTTCATTGATATTTTGTTTATTAACACTTATTAAAACATTCTACTACATAATATTATACACTTATAAATGGCGACTGTCTGTTAATTTTTGCTTTCCGATTTGGCTCTTATTGATTTTTGTTACATACCCATGTTTTTTTTACTTAAATCACTAATAATTGAAAATTATGCGTAAGCTTATTTTAAAACTTGAGATCATTACGATATTTATTCATAAAATAATTGCAACTGAGAATATTTTGCATTAATAATAATGTAAGTTTGTATCATAATTTGAATACAAAAATAACGTGTTCAATAATCTCACTTATATCTTTAAAACTTATGTATATAATTCATTAAATAGTTATATATTATGTATTAAAAGTAAACTCATTATTTTGCGCCAGTTAAGTCAGGGATACGAACAGTTTTTATTTCGTCTTCGACTATGTATTTTTACGTATTTCGTGCTGGTACCGTCTGGGGCGGTCTAGGCCTCTGGGAACTCAAAATTTTAAAATTACAATTGGTTCAAAATCCTTCAATCTAATCAGTTATATTATCGTATCCTGCCAACAGTACTGGAATGGCGCTTTTGAACATAAGTAATGCATGCATATGCCGTCTCTTTTCAGAAATTACGGACATAAGTTGCATTGATTGATTAATGGAAGCTCCGCTATAAGCGAGTCAGTTTCATACAGTAATAACGGCATGTACGTTATTCCCATATGGGTACAATTAAGCGCATCGCAATTTAGTTGTAAATCAAGCATATCTACAAATCATCACATACGCTAAATTGTTAGTCACATTGACACGGAAAAATTAAGAGTAGCAGCGCGAGGCTAGTACTCGTATAGTTATTTAGGTTTCTGATGAGAGTAACTATGCATATCCTGCAAGAGACATGGCGTGCCAATACTGATCAAAGACAGAGGGTTTCCACTGAAACAGAGAGGAATATACCAATCGCCAGTCGCGATTCATCTATTTTAAGCAATCTGATTGGTGTATTTCCTCTGCGCTCCACTCGTAGTCACTTCAGTGGAAACGTACATAACATTTCATAATTAGGTGGTATTTTTTTTAAATACTAAAATTAACAGAGCAAAGTCAAATGACGACCAATAGAGCTAAAATGTTTTAAGAGCTTACCCAACATCCACAAGCAGACCTACTTTTGCATTAATAGGTTTTTTTACCACGTTGTCTAATTTTGCCCTTGTTAAATAAGATTAGAATGAAGTCTTATTATATGTTACACTAGCGACAAACAGGCTGCGGGTAGCACTTTCGGAGAGGTTCAGCTACACCAGTGAAAACCCGAACAAATTCGGTTGTCGTTTCGATAGACGGACGCGTTCGGGGGACTTCGTTTTATTTATGATGGTGCCACAGCTGCTATAAGCTACGTCTCCTTTTTTGGAATTTATACCTTACTTAGGGAATACAATGTAAATTTCTATGCATAAATAAAATTTAGGTAAATCCATGGAAATTTCAATCATGTTCTTATTATAGATACACTTGTCGTATAGGTAAATTGTGGTATACATAATAGATAATAGGTACAAATAGCAAGTAGGTACAATATGTAGCGTATCTAGGGCCCATCGCCATCTAGCCGCACACTGCGCACGCGTACCTTATTGTTGATCGCAGACGATCTTCATAGCTTCACCAGACCAGACGGATTGCGCTAAAGGTGCTCTAGCCAAAATGGTAAGGGGCAATTATCTTATTTACATACCATTTGGTAGGAACCCTAAAAATCGGCCCAGCAGATTGGGTGGCAAGTTGTGCCGAGCGTAAAAGCCTTTAGTGTTGTGTGGGCAATCTCGTCACTAGACGTATCCAGGAGTGGTAAGGTTGTCAGGGGGGAGTTGGGTAGGACTATGAAGCTAATTGCTCTGTGGGAAAATGTTTTAGGACGAACTAAGAGCGTTTCTACACGGTCGTATGAACTGCACAAAAGAGTCAGATGGTGCGTGGATGTTCGGCTCTCTTCTTGTCCGTCTCTCTATGTCCGGTGGTTTAATAGACCGCGTAAAAGAAGTGCAAAAAGTTTGGCTTGTGTGTTACCTTGTAATAATTTAGTGCAACAAACGATACCGATGAAAAAGTATACTATATCCATATTCTGGTCTCTAGTAAAAATAAGTTAAAGGCCAAAAGAATCTGCAAGTAAACTAATATACTTTTACCTTTATATCCTTATTATCACGGACATTTTAGATTATTAATTATGTTTATTCAACGTACATAAGTATAAAAGAATAATGGGTAAATTAAATAAATAAAATTATGCCATCGAGTTTACCAGAGTTAATTAGTTAGTCCTACTTACAATTTTTTTTTAGCAACACAATAATTATTATCTTTCTTTTTTATAGTGGTATATAGCAAATAAACGGATAGGTAAATCATTAATTGACGAGACATTCACACTTTACAAACATCCATCCATATAAATTAAACAGTACTTGAACGTACTGAAATTAAACACACTGTTGCAAGTTAATCAGTAGAGTGCCTACATAGCTATTTTTACTTAAATCATAATGACATCAAACATCGCTTAAATGTTTGATAAAATGTTTAGTTTTAGTAAAAATATCCAATATTTACCATACAATGGACTTACTACAATCAATATTAATATAGAATTAATCCATGCAATCTGTTATATTATAATGTAAATAATATTTCGGACTGCCACTCAGTACCTTATAGAACACAATCATAAACAGTTCAACAAAAAAAAAACTATCGCGTAGTACCTATATACAAACATCGAAATTCTACAAGCTAATCATTACTATCACATTATCACATCATATACATATCTCTATGAGAACTTCAGATTAGGGCTGCATTCAATAAAACAAATGTCCAGAATATTTGACATTTCTTAGGGTATTGATTTCATATTTGACTTGATTGATTGATGATTTGATTTCATTTTTTACATTGAAATTTTTATTAATCTAATTTTACGGTTTTTATCGCGTTTATTTTATATTTTTACGTTCCCAACGTTTGGCTGACGGACGGTTCGTAAAATTAGTTTTATTTCAATTTCTTAGGGTTCTATAAATTATGCAGAAGAAAATAAATAATAGCTCACGCACGCCGTGCAGCGGGTTACATTAGGCGGCTAACAACTCATTCGACTGTTACTTAACAAAATGGGGGAGCTCGTAAGTGCAGACATCAAGAAACAGATTATAGTTGACCTGAATTGCACAGCTGTTAGTTTGGTACTGCCCCTGCTGTTTGTACCGAGGGCCCCGCGTTCGAATCCCGGTAGGAGAAACACGAACATTCTACCCAAATCATGGATGTTTAAAATCTATTAAAGTGTTTCTATACTGGGATCGCCCCCAGCCGTTTTTACAGTACCTACAGTCCCATGCCTAGTTTGGGTACGTACAGTTTTTGTGTTCGTCTGACGATATTATAATTATATACAATGATTTGTGCGGCCCGCCTGACGTATAATGGAATGGAAGTGACCAAATGCGTTCTTGAAGAAAATCGTGGTCGCTACGCGGTGCAACCCGAACTCATGCACATGCTTAGACGAAGATATAATACAGACGGACATAGCACAAGAAACCAAGCCGATGTGTGTATTACACGCGAATTCCAACCTTACGTACACGTGATTTCTCTTGTACCTACTACACAGATTGGTTTGGTTTTCTTCGTGTGTGAGCGTTTAGTGTATTTACACACAATACACAGCAATGAATGATTTTCGAAACTGTACGTAGCGTAAGACTCAAGTCTTTGTATTTGTTCCTGTTTATTCAATGTTTTCTTTTTCTGATATGAATAAAACAAAAGGTGGAAAAAACGAATATTATATTTAGGCTTTCAGTTATTATGATAACCTCAATATTTTTTTGTAATAAATATAGATGGCATTATGAATGCAGACCCAATATCGATTTGAGGGCTTATAATTTTATATGTAGCTTCAATTGACACGTCACGGCAACCTATCATGTAATGTTGTTCTTGACAATCTTGAATCAACCAATCAGCTGTTTCATATCATTTCGAGATCTCTCATCGCGGCCGATCCGCCAATGCCCTAACCGATTTCAAATCGAATAGCATTTTACCAAAAACATTTTCAATGTTTGAAAATACGACAAATATAAAAATATTTGTACGGCTCTCCTGCCTTTATTCAAAAGCTCTCTTTAAAGATTTCTAAGCGTCATATTTATATGTGGGACAAACGAAGTGGAAAAAACTGATTTTATCACAAATGTATAAAGATAACAAAAATTAAGAAATAAAATTATCAAATCGTAGGTGCATATTATGGTACCAACATAAAAATGAGCACATACCTTGTGTACAATCACAATAGCTGTTTTATAATACCAACAAACACCATCATCACGCCTGTAATCCCGGAAGGGGCAGGCAGAGGCGCACTACAGCAACACAGTGTGCCCACATTTTGTCTGTTTACATCAACAAAGATACTATAAAGCTATAAACCACAGGTTTGCGACTTACGACTTATTTTTTCTTTGCCCACATGAATACTCTCATTCGTAATATTTATGTTCCCTCATAGTAAATTTACAGAAACATCACAATGTTATAATAACTGAGTTTTTTTTTTACAATCTCCATTTTTGGAATAATGGAATTACTAAAATCTATTCATCTCTAAATCACAAGTTCGCGCTCATCAGTGTCATCTACAACACATACCTAACATTTCTTCCATCTTGGTGTTGATGATTCCTTCATGGATGGCAAGTTCACCTGCGACTTGTTCAGGGACCTACACCAAAATGCACAATCATCATAATTGTGTCACTGTTATAGAACAATCATAGGACACATTCATAGTGGACCAGCCATTTTGTCACATGACTCATTTATAATAACCTTATTGCTTCTTTTCAGGTTTTTTCACCAGATGTGCATTAACTGGATACTTTAGTTCGGTTCTTAGTTGCTCATTATATTCTTTTAATGAGTTAATGGCATAGTGGAGGACGAGCTCGTTTACAGTTCTGAAATTTACAATAATAGTTAGATATGTAGTACCTATAATGATATTAAATAAAGTTGTTTCCGATCTCAAAACCTAAGGTTGTACAATTATTTTCAAAAAGATTAATCACCGAGTTTCTTGCCAGTTCTAGTTAGTGGAATGTATATTCCACACTCATGGCATCATGACACACTAACTGCAAGACTATTAGTAGCTACAGAAAATTCATACTCACTCGTAAACATAGGGTTCTGAGAATCCATAACCGCGTTCAGTCTTATAGATAATACAATGGTAGACCATATCATTACAACAAATAGATAGGGCTAGCTGACCGGTAGAGTTAGGCCTTATTAAAAATGTACCCTCAGGTTTCCCACTAAGAAGTTTCTCTGCAGTTTCTCGTGTGCAATTTACTTTCCAGCTTATCATTTCCCGATGGGCGTGTAATTCTTCTAGTTTATGTATATTATCATCTTCTAGCAGATGTAGATACTCGTCTGTTTTTCCTCTGCCGTGTAGCCAACTGAAAGAAGCATTTTCAAATGAGAGTACATGTCAAATTGATAATTAATGAACTTCACCCTCAAAATAATTATGTACATACACACATACAGATGTAACATTTAAATAATTGTAAAGAATGAACCATGTTTAAACTATGTCTTGGTTTGACCTAGTTTTGCTAGCAGCTTTGCACCAACTGCTAAAATGAATGCCTTTGTTTTAACTATATCTATCTAGTTTATAATAATATTGTGCTGTGCAATATCTTACCCTTTGTAGCGATCCTTTATTTTGTAAAGGTCTGTTACATCTGATTTCAATTTGGCTATTTCTCTCTCAAGCAGTAATTGTGATGCCACTGTGTTTCTCAACTTATCATTCAATTCTGATTTGGCTTCTTTTAAACTTTGCAGTCTTGATATTAATTGTTTATTATTTTCTAAAACAAGGTCCTTTTCATGTGGCTGTGCTTCTGCTTGCATCATCTCCTGCAGTTTTAACTGCTCTTCACACATCTTGACTGCTTCCCTAAAAGCATCTAGAAATTGTTTCTGCATATTGACCTCTTCCCTTAATCTTGTGTATTTATAAGATCTAACTTCAAAGTCTTTAGTTTTTAATACATATTTTTTGTGAATTTCTTTAAATCTAGTTTCTAGGGTATCATCACTCATGTTTTTTCCCCCTTCATTCTCTTGCAGCCTCGACAATGGGTACATAAGTTTAATGTCGAGGCTGCTGTTGCAATGTGCCAGTGAGTACTGTCTGTAGAACTGGACCAAGCCCACCACAGATTGGAACTCGAAAGGCTCACAAAATCCATAAAGCCCATCATGGTTATAAATTTTTATCAACTTGTTGGTGCCTCCTTTTCTGACAGTCAAAGTATAACCGCTATCCTTGTTTGATGCATTACGCACCAAAAAGGTCCCATCACAAGTGTCACGGAGTTTCTCAGTCGCCTCATCACTGGAATATAAAATTATCTTTGTAAGCTTTGTGCTATAAACAATAATAACACTAATGGGCTTTTATAAAATAATGTGATTGATTATTTTTAATTATCATATCACAAAAAGATTTTCAGGTCATTATAATATGTTCATTAATTTATGCACCATCACACCTGTAATCCCAAAGGGGTATGCAAAGGTGCACAGCAGTATATTTGGTACTAATTTAATAGCTAATTATAATGTATGTATAACTTTATAAATTGAACATTTTGGAACCATGCATTTCCCCTGCTGATTAAAATAAAGTACATTACATTGGCTATGGTTTTTTATGAAGTTATACATACACTTTATCATACTAATACCATTATTTTATTTAAGTGCCTTGTGTCACTAAAGCTCATTTAAATAGATATGATTAGTTATGTTAGGTTATTAGGGAAAATGTGTGAGCTTGTAAATTATAATTTTCCTGCTCAATTGGATGTTCAATGACATTGTTCATAGAGTCAGATTGAAATTGAATTAGATAGGTATAACTAGAGCTTACCGAGTGATATCACCCCAATACCATTCGGCGTTCTCCAAGCTCTCTTCGGCTGACTGCTGAGGGGCGCCTATTTCAACCATTTTGTCATTGTCGCATATCACAGCTCAAGCATAATACACATAATCACTTCTTCCAGTAATGTAAGATAAATGAGCACACGTTACTCATCTGCCCAAGCCTTTATCGGAGCGGCACTTTAACTTCCGCGTTCGAGGTTACAAAGCAAATAACAGTGAAAAACACTATAAAATACACTTATCACTTCTATCTTTAAAAATAGCCCGTCCCTATATTCCCATTAGTCAAAACACAATCAAATTTCACAAACACTTTCAGAAAGAGTTAACTAGATCACAAAGGAAATGGGTAAGAGAAGTAATGATAGTTGCTATGGCACCGAGACATCCATATTTTACTGTACGAACATCGCTGCTATGCGATACAATAAAGAGTTACGACACAGCGAAAATATAATTCAACGTTCTACACCTAATCCAATATTTCTTTACGCATATTTTCTTAATATTTCAGCAAGTCAAACAAAATCTATTTTATGCAGGTTCGTCTGCCAGTCCGCCATCTCGTCCAGTCCATAGAGAAAATAGTTCATAGATAATATATAGCTAACATAGACTAGAAATATTGGCCCAGTTTTAAGACGCTCCACACCATCCGATCCTATCCTAATTATCGGATGAAATCGGATAATGAGTAGGTAGGGCAATCGGACGTTCTAAGAAATCCTAATTTGGGAACGGCCTTCCGTTCCGGTGTGGAGTACCTTTAGCGAAATTGGTTCAATTCTAAGAGGTAGAGGCTACAGTAAAAATCAAACTAACACAGCTGGTCGTATTCCTTTTCCACACATTATGAAAAAGATAAGATAAAGATTTAGATAGCTATAAAACTAGTATTTTACTAAGAATTATTGTATAGGTACGGCGTGATTCAAAAATGGTATGCTTATCTTTGACCCTGCACTTCTTTAGCGTATTTTTGATCATTTTGTTAAGCCAGTGTCTGATTATGGTTGTAGATTGCTATTGCTTCCAATTAGAGCGGTCTTATACATTCGGAATTACATAAGCTGAATTTCATATTATTTAACAAATATTGTATACAATTCTGGTCTGCATCACATACATTATAATTTTTTTCGGTTATATTTTTTTTAGACCGATCTTACAGAATGAATCGGATGAGTGAGTAGTGCAGTACCTCACTTACCTCGAGCATAGAGAAAATAATGCTATGCTCTTTAGTAATTTTGTTCTGTGCACTTTCATACTCTTTGGTGCTGAATGAATTTATTCTGAATATTTATGGAGTGTAAAATCAAGAAATAATAATTTTAATTGGGGTCGTTCGTTGCTGAAAACCAACATTTGGCTATTTATATATTATGACCTTCCAGTGATACACACGCAATGTGATGAAGAATTATTATAGTTGTGTCAGAAATCGACGACTTTCAAAATGTGTATAAAATCCGTATTACTATTATTTTGTTCAATATTTGTGTTCGTATCGCCTACGCATATAAAAGGCGATTTTTCAACACATGAGTTTTTTAAGTTTCTAGTGAAATTCGGTTTCCAGAAAACAGATTTACATTTTCAAAAGGAAACATATGGATATATTTTCGGTAACATAACATCAAATGAACAATTCGAATATCCTATAACATTCGCTGTATTGGACAGGGCACAGTTTTTACACTATTATAAAAACCGTGACACAATCGACAAAAAAAAAGCATGTCAGGATATGTTCAGAAATTTGAATGCGACAGCTTATCACCCGAAATGCAATCCATATGGTCAAGACCTGCTCAGGAGGATCCCATGCCCACAAGGTTCACTGTGTGTTGATGAAAATGTGCCATGGAATGTGGTAAAGAAGAATCAGTTTACTTATGTTATTGAGAACTCTGGTCAACCAAGGTAAAATATTGATTTAATAATTACATACCTGCATTAAACAATACTGTGTTTATTTAAGAATATTGATGTATCAGAAGCATTACAATTCAACAA
Organism: Pheosia gnoma; assembly: GCA_905404115.1. Lineage (NCBI taxonomy): Eukaryota > Metazoa > Arthropoda > Insecta > Lepidoptera > Notodontidae > Pheosia > Pheosia gnoma. The sequence continues at coordinate 6,105,958 of FR989901.1, forward strand.
AATTTACTGCTTAAAATAATCATGACTTTCTTATTAAAATGACCCAGGTGATTTTATAGCTAAAACTGGGTTTTCCAAATAAGTAGGTTGCAAAAAATTGTGTTGTGTTTCTTGCAAACTACTTATCTGGAAAATCCAGTTTTAGCTTCAAAAACAATTGGGATATTTTATTGAGTAAGTAATTCTTCATGTATGCATTAACCATAATTTTTGTGTCTTATTTTTATATATTCCATGCTCTGCGATGACTTAGTAGGTATATTTCCAATTAATGTGAATTGAAACTGATGAATTTTATATCATTATTGTATGAATTTAATAATAAATTATAAAAAGCTACATAAACCAACAATTTACATCCATACTTGTTTCACAGATTTTGGTATGTATCAATGGTTGCATGTTACTTGGATGAGCTAACATGCAAATGGTACCACTACCTGGGGGCACCACCGAAGGACAATAAGACTTTGGCACGGTCCCCACAAACCATTCAGTATGACTTCTGGCTTGTTAATGGGAATCCGAACTTGACATTCTACAACACCCTTCTATATCAATTCTCATTTGACCGTCAGAATACACTTGAGCTTTACCTTGTGTTCTGGTTGTGCTATATTATCCTCCTACCTGTTCAAATATATGCTGTCAGGTAAGATACTGATAATAATCTAATTTACCTCTAAGCCTTGCATTAGTGCAGTAATACAAATTGAGTAGTTGAAATTAAACATATTTGCTTGTAGCAATCTATTAGTGCACTTTAAAAAAACCAAACAGGGAGATATATGTTATTTTGACTAACCAAGGTGTGTCATTGGAGATTATCAAAAAAATACTTATGCAGCCCACCCTACTAACTGTATGTTGTGTATCCTGTTGAACCCCTTCCATTTCCCATAATAAAAGATATCATCAAATTTAATAAATATTTGTTCAGTAGTTTCTATGTGACACCCATTCAAAGAGATTAAATATTATAGAAATAACAGCTTAGTCTCTGCAGATAATAAAGTATAGAAGACTATGGTTTTTTCACCACAGCTTAAATCTACAAACTAATTACAGAACTCAGAAGCATCCTGTGACGAAACTCTTCACATTTAGCCTTGTTCTGGAGTTTGTTGCCTTGTGTTTCAATGTACTGCACACTGTCAAATTTGCTGTCGACGGAGTGGGATTCGCTGGTTTGGCAGCAGCGGGAGATGTTTTAGACATTATGAGCAGGGTAAGTAATAGAACACATTGATTGACAATAGTAAAAGTCCGAAAGCTTCTTAATTTTGAGGTATTTTACAAGAATGCGAGATAATGATAACAATGTCTCACACAATTGCATAGTAATTCCTGTGGCAGTTCATCCGAGGCCCTTGCCTCTTTCGAAGTGCAATTCCCGCTAATAACCAAGCCGAGGACTGTATAACACAAAGTGAAATTACGGCGACGTCACACTAAATCAAAATTGTTAATTTGTTGGGATTTATTTTTAGGTAAGGATGTGTTGTGTATATCACAGTTTTATTTGTAATTTTCAGACCCTCTTCATGCTGCTTCTTCTTTTGTTAGCAAAGGGATGGGCAGTGACAAGATTGGAGCTCACTTACAAGCCTCTGGTGTTTGGCGTTTGGCTAGCATATGGAATTGTACATATTCTGCTATATGTATGGAATACTGTGAGTACATTACCAAAATTATATATTAAATTTGTTATTGGCACATTGGCACAGATGGTAGTGAGTGCCTGACCTTGCTATTTGCACCGAGTCGAATATCCCGGTAGGGGCTAACTTTGGGTGATAAGCATTGCTCTCAGTGGGCTGTTTGTATGTAGCTTGGTCTCGGTAAAGATTATTAACTGGTTTGACATGGTTATTGTTAATTATCTTATTACAGACGGAGGTGGACATTATAGAGGAGATAGACGAATATCAAACATGGCCAGGGTGGTTGATACTTGCGCTGCGAGTGGTTATAATGACGTGGTTCGTGCTCGAATTGCGCAACACGATGATGTACGAGCACAACATGCCAAAGCTAGACTTCCTCCTGCACTTCGGCGCATCGAGCCTCGTGTGGTTCGTGTACCTACCGATCATTGCGCTGATTGCGTTGCAAATAAGCCCTTTATGGAGGTTCAAGTTTCTGTTGGGTAAGTTGAGTTCATTCACTGAAATAAATACACAGTTTGTAAGTAATTGCTCATAGAAATTAGCCTACTCAAAGCTGTGTTAATTTGATTCGGTTAAAATAATTGGGTGAATTTTTAACAAACTAAGATTATTAGTTATAGGGTCATATCAATAGTTATATTAATCGTCTATTAGTTATAGGGTCACACTCGTAAGAGAGATATTCTGAATTCGCTCCCTACCCTGATCATTTACCTATTCATGTAAGCCTACTCTATACCTAGTAGGATTAGTTGTAGGGGCTAGCGGGACTATTAGTAATGTACATTGCCGGTATTGTTAATAATTGTATTAACATGTAATTTATACGTGAATAGTATGTATGTATGCCCTTATACAAAACTAATTTAAATGAAACTGTCGTAAATGCTATTACGATTATGAATATTTTAACTACATAACTGATGTTGCCTTGTACAGGAGGTCGCAGCCTAGTTAGCAAGCACCGAAAGATCGGCGCGTGACTCGGTTGGACCTTAGATGGGTGTGGTTTAAAATTCTGAAAAATAGTCAGCCCTAATTTACTGGTATTTGCACTAGGGTCTCGGAAGGCTGATGATACTCGCTGAGTGTAAATATTGATAATCAGCCGAATGGGGCTCTTTGGAATCCAACCCTAATCATCATCATCTGCCTTACCTTTCCCATTATCTGGGGTAGGCGTGCATTCATCTCACTTTCCGTCATCCACGCGCCCACTCCAACCACCTTCATATCACTTTTAATGCAATCCATCTACTTTTTCTGGGTCTTACTCTCGCTCTATATCCATCCATATTTATACCCATAGTCATTTTGGTCCCATGCTTCTCACCACGTGACCATACCATTCCAACCTCCTGATTCTTACTCAAAGCCAGCCCAATACAAAAAAATAAATGCGATGATAAAGACTTGGAAGTAAACTAATATCGGGTACTACTATTTCAGGGATCACGTATTCAGCGGATTGCCTGGCGTTTTGTGTGATGGCACATCTGCTGTGGCCCACCCGCTCCGAACAGTACTTACTACTTACACCATCCGATTATACAGGTAAATATTGTGACTGATAATTTTTACGACAAGCATACATTGGACCGACCTAATTACTGCACATACGACAGTGGGAATTAGACTGTAAACGTACTCAAATAAATAGGCTGCCATTATACAAATGGATTATAAACGTGTTAAAAGACGATTGAACTTGGTACGGGGCCGGGCCTAATTAGCATGGACATGTTCCTCTCCGTACCCCGCCCGTACCATGTTGTCGGCAAACTTGTCTCCAGACGAATAGATTTGGTACGGAGCGGACCAAATTCGATCGCCTGTTAATGCTATTATACGTCCCTTCCATGTTATGTTCACGTATATTTTCAAGTTCAAGTTACTATACTGTAAAGGATGTTAAAAACATGTTCCGTCCCGTCCGGTACGAGAAATATATATTAAGTCCTTGGTGGGAGACAGTTATAACAGTAGTGGTAAAAAATATATGTCCTCATTATAATTGTCATCCCGTTATATTATTATTATATCCCGGTAGGATATAGATTTATAGAACCTACTTACAAATTATTGTTCCGATTAATATTGCTCCTTTTACCATTTTTATCTTATCACAGATCACTAAGTGTAAAGAAAATTTAACTTTGGTTACGATTATTTGAATGAATGATATTTGTTTCATTAAGTACGTTTATTATGTAGCACATTAATCAAGATCCCCGTTAGTAACTGTCAAGTTAAATGTTAAGTGAGCTCCAAATTAGTGCTGAAATGTGATAAAAACAAAATATGATTATTTTCAGCGGGCATAGAAGAGTTGGATGAATTCAACGAGTCCCCGCACGTGGTTCACGGCGACACTGTCGCACTGACCACGGCTGAAAGCATCAATGCCGACGACGAAGACGTCATTTTCACAAGATCGTCGCACAAAAATGGCATCGCGTACTCATAGCAATGCGTAGAGCGACCGACACAGGCTGTGGAAGTGAATTCCTGAATTTGGAACCTATTTCGAATAGACATGTCTGTATGACCTGCCGTTTAAACAGCGGTCAGTATCTACCATAATTTATGAATATATCGCGGTCTCGCGTCCCTTTTGGATCACATTTTCTTCGGTTTTGATACGTTTGCGATGGTTATTCCTTAATTATTGTACATTGACTGTACTAAACATCTACATATTATGTACAATGGAATTTAAGGTCATCATTTTATTCAATGTTGACCTCTGAAAGTTCACGTTTTCTATAGTGCACTATACTTAAGAGGCTGTTTCACCAAATCTGATGCATAATTTATAAAAAAAAAAATGCTAGAAAAATAGAGTACATTGTGAAACAGACCCTTAGGTAATCAAGTTTTAATCTTAATTAAATTGTTTGAAGCGCACTCATAATTACAACATGATGTTGATTGGGGCACTGATAGTAATTATTGGCCCACGTAATTCATAGAAAATAGGTAAATTGTGCCAATGATTGAACAAACTATTAAGTACTAAAATATACATATGAAGATAGTAGTTTCAATTATAAGTGTAATGTAATTGTAATCATTGTGTCTTTGTGGAAAATATCTGAATTTACCAATGTATAAATTAAGGAACTGGGTCGTTACGAATATTATGATGTGAGTATTGGATTGTTTTGTGATGTATTATTATGTTGCTTGATGTTGTATGAAAGACGCTTAAAATAGGGTTACTATTATTTTATTGTTACACACAAAAATACTCGAATTCATTCTCAGGGGCACAATATACGTCCTATTAATATGGGCGTAGCCACGATGGGGCGGGGTCATCAGACCCCCTCTCCCGGGCTCATGGTGTCTAGCTAAAAATATAAAACCTTATCACTACTGATGTCATGATATATGTGCCTCAAAGTATCTTGGCAAATGAGAGTAGTCATAGATAAAATAACGCTACGCTTAGAGCAGTGACTTCAGGAAAAGAGCTGCTTTCTATTGGCGTCAGGTTTTTGTGATGAAGAAAAGACAATCGTTCAATTCGAGTTTCCTTGCTATGCCCTACATTGAAGCAAGCCCTGGCTACGCCCATGCCTATATACGTACATATAGGAGTCGATTAGACGCTCAGAATGCTGTCAGAATTATACCAGATTATGAAACACCCGAAGGGTCCAAACGGAATCATGGTCAGTGCCGTTGTTGAGCTAGGCTCCAGGCTACTAATCGAATTGAGATAACGACTTAAAATTCACACATACCTTTGACTGAGTATTTAAAAAAATACTGTTGGTATAGGTTTGTTTTATTTTGTCTGACTTCGGTTTGCATGACCGTCTTATGGACCTAACATATAGATTTAGCCCACAGCTAGTGGAAATTTAATATTGCCACACGCTTCGTCTAATGGTAACACCGTGACGTGCGTACTAGACAAAATTGTGCTCCGTATCAGTAGGACCATTATCTTAAGTACATTCTAATGTACACATAGCCCTATTACACTATTTAACCTCTATGTAAGTAAGTATAGATTTTGTACAGGATTTTTTTTATATTTTTTTGTGTAATTTCCAAATGTTACTTATAAATAAATGGATGGATGTATGTATAAAATAACGCAACTTATGAAGAATTGTTGATAAGAATGGTTTTTGTACACACAATAATAATTTTAAAACTATGATTATGTGATGTAGAGTGACTTTTAGTGATGTTAAAGTACAATTAGATCTCAGCCAATATGTTTCTGACCTGCTAGAAATTTGTAGCTTTTCGATAACTAAGTATCTGAATTTATTTATATATTTATTAATTTACTTCTTATATAAGTAAGAGCTATGTTAGATGTCTGTCTATTATTATTATTGTAATACAAGTAATAAATGTGACTAGTTGTAATAGATATAAAAAAAATATTAACATAGATCAAAACTTAGACGTTCCCCGAATGTTCTTTTATTGCTTAGGGTGACATCAAACTATCATTTATCTAGGATCATTTATGTGAGGTACGCATATATGATAATGTATTATCCCTCTTAGTTAGTATCCAAAGAATGTTAAATAGATAAGCGTTCTCTTTTGTTTATACAAAATATTGTAATATGCAGGACCGTCATGGAGACGAAGTGCTCGATTGTGTAGTAATATGCTTTGAACATTTTTAAAATTTTGGAGAAAAACTCACAAATGTAATATTAATTGTCATGATCAGCATGCGATGTATTTATACCTACACTGTTTTAAAAAATATATGTCAATACAGTATCTATGTATGTGTAAGAATAGGAAAGCTAGTAATTAATGTACTTTTTTCTGTTTATAAACGTTTATTTTACTATATACACTTGTTTTTATAATTCCGTTGGGTCTGACGACAGTGAATTTATCATGACAACGTTTGGTACGATTTAACAGCTATGCACGAGGTACAGCAATGCGCCGACCATACCCAACTCTCAGCCGCGAAAAAAAATATACCCGCCCATAGCAAGGCTCGCGAATCTGGATCGAGCACATGCCTAGGAACAATGAGACAAAACAGATGACAGCGTTCGCCGGTAAGGCTACGCTGTTTGTCTGACCACTGCCCTGCTCGTGCGACCCGATCTGTCGCTCCCGTGTCGGCCTTACAAGTAAATTCCGGCCAGTTGGATAGACCCCTATACACGAGACTCTGTTTGAATCATCTCCAGATGATATAGGTCAAAGACCAGAAACTTGCAAGATCAAAGCTCTTTCTCTTAAACTAAGGGTAAAACAAAAAAAGAGTGTCAACAACAATAATTTATTTTCCCACATACTAGGTACATTACACCATAAAAGAATTAAAGCTAGCACAATATTAAATGGAGAATTGAACATAGTGATTATTAGCTATTAGTGACACGTAGTAAAGCATGGCTGCCCAACCAACTAAAATTATAATTCCGGTGCTCGTGGTGGACTACACTTACTTATCAAGATATTTTGCACATGACGGCTATATAACGCGCAGGCGTCTCACGCAACTAAAAATGCCGTTCGCAGCGCTTTTGACGCTGGTTCGAGAAACGTGCGAAAAGCTCGTCGTGTGCACAAACATAAGCCGGGTTCCTAATACGTGTTTTGCTACATAATCTACACAAAACATATAAACATTTCCCCCCGCGTGAGCAGAGGGGGAGGGTACAATCGTCGCTTGTATGCAAATGTATAAACATTTTATTGCGATACCAACAGATTGTACCTGTCCCTCTTTAGTCGCGAGGAGGTAAATGTTGCGATGTTTATGTGTAGTGTATAGATAAAAACACGCGCAGGAGACCAGCCATGAAGTAATGGCTGGTCTCCATAATTTACCTTCCCTGTTTTGTTCGCGGCTCGCGGGCCTATGGTTGGGCAGCCTTGTAGTAAATTAAATCCTTATTACAATAAAATACATCCGTATATACTTGAGTAACTCGAGTTTTAATAATAAACATTGGAAAATATCAATAATGGTTGAACTAAGTTGAAAAAAGTAAGTAAGAAAAAGATAAAGGAAAATTATACATGATGGTTTATATTTCACCACACAGCTTTAAACGAATATTTTTTTCCATAGAATATTGTTTGATACTACATAAGTACGAGGATATAAATATTGACGACGGTATTGGGTAGGTCACCAACTAGCAACAATGTTGTAATGTTGAGCCTGACTCAATGGAAAAAGGCCATTAGAAAAAAGTAAATTGTAATGTCTATCAGGGTAGAGATGCGTGTTATGTTAAGAAACACCATTTTCACGTAACAAGCTGCTTATCAAGAATGGAATGTTATTTTGGCAAAGAATCATCTCGAAATAAACAAATGCTTTAACCGAATGTTAAGTACCAGGTCAACGTATAAGTCGCATCACGTAAAATGAGCCAAGATAGCAGCTCTGCGCATGCCTATTTGTACCAATTCGGCACGTGCATAGACGCCATCTTTGATTACCTATTTTAGGTGATACTTATAAGGCTTTACAAAAATAGTAAATATATAAAAATAGCTAGGCAACACTATAAGAACTCTGAAATACCAAGGGTATCTCTTTGCGAATGGACGTGAAAAGAAAAACTGCATTATTTTGAGCTAAATGCATGAGACAAATTGGTACCAAGTAGGTTTATAATAACTTAGTAAAATATACATGCCAATAAAGTTATTTCTCATAATTATGAAGCGAACCAATTAAATGTTTGATCAGTGAAACGTGAAAACTAGGACAGTGGCAGCTTGTTTCAGATGATAAGTATGATACATAATTCTATAACACTTTCAATGATCCGACCTTTCAGTAAACTGATAGGCCTTTCATCAATGACTGTATTAAGAAACCTTAAGAAAATAAATGCAGCGCCTGCACATCGTATGAAGAAAATAAAATATGAATAATAAGTAATTATATACCGACAGAGATCATCCCCATTCCATTGTGCCTACGGTACACATAATATAAGTGTTGCTTAGTTTGGGACCATACACTCGATGTGTGCGTCTGGCGTTATCGTTAATATTTATAACTGCCAGCAATGTAGTGAATCCAAAGTATTTCACGTTGTTTAGGCGTGTTAAGTGTAATATCAGTACAACGGGCGAAATTCAGTTAATATGTATAAACATAAAATATCTACATCACTATAATGATCATACCAGACGCTTCAAGGTTCCACGTTCACGCCAAATAGATAATTTTAGATAGATCAAAAGAGGCCGTCCTCGGATGAAGCCGTATGGGCGATGTGTTTACGGCTGCACTTCTATATCCAATATACCGCGTCTCTATTTTTATAGTAAGGTATAAGTAGGTACCTACTGTGTAGTATTGTTTAAAAAATATTTAGGTACGTACTTAATTAATTCGTATCCTAACAGGATCATTCAAAAATGGGTATACGTACTTACTATAAAAATAAATTTTGTTCCTAGCAAAATGACACATTTTTTTTTATTTATATCACAATGTTGACTTCACATAATAATTAAAAATGCCCTAAAGAAGCGCACGTTTAAAGGGTAGTATACCCTTTCTGAATCATGCTGTACCTATAAGGTCTAACAAAAATAGTGTAAAATATCTCCTTAATAAAATTCTTAGCACTGACTAACTGACTGACAGATAAACAACTGCAGCCGTTGGACTTAGAAGATAAAAATTTTGGACATTAGTTCCTTACATAACGTAGGTGAGCAATAAAGAGGGATTTTTGGAAATTAGACCTCTTTGGGGGGTCAAAGTTAGTATGAATTTGACTATTCTGTGGGTAGATTAACACGAAACTTAGTGCTAAGATTCTTTATAAGAATTAATTAAATAGGTGGTTCTCGCTTTTCCCAAATGATACATCATGGGGTCCAAAAGTTTGTATGGAGATTTTTTTGAAATTAGTGCTATTGAGTTCAAATTTAATGAAATAATTGATCTTCAACATAAATAGGTACCTACCCTACGTACAATATATTCCGAGAAATAATATGCACATGACAGCCATTCAATGCAGTGTATGAAATTCAGTAAGAAAAATATAGGTATACTTTTCCCTGATTCAATACTCGCTTGCTAACAACGCCAGTTGTTTGAGTGAGTAGAAGGTTCAATACCTATGCAAATATCTAAATAGGTCTGGATATCGAATAAGCGAAAAATTAATGCTTACATAAGTACCTAAGTAGGTAATAAATAAGTTTATATTATTTATAGTATGTACTTACTTAAACAAATCATAATTAATGTATTTTTATAACAATAGGTACTAAGATAAAATAAATAATATGATACAGGAATGTACTGACATTTTACAATTGCATATATAATCAATATCAATATGATTTCTCATTCATCTTTTAGAAGTAAACCGATGAACTGGAACACTATTTTTCGCTTACTGGTTAATAATAACAACAATCCTATATATGAGTACCTATTATATCATTCCAAATAAGTAAGTAATTATAAAATTAAACATCAGAATTCAAATTCGTACCGTTATTTTTTTCTCATACCAGTAAGGCAAAAATATGCCGTGTAATTAATTATTAATAAAATACATACCTACTACATTTAGAAGTTAATTGAAAGACTTGAATGCAGTTTATATGACAACATCTGAATACTTAATTTGAAACAAGGACATTGGATTGGCCCGAGACAAGTACAAATTTACTGCTTACTTAGACAATTCTTATGCTTACTTACTTACAATAAAATGTAAGTAGGTAACTACTTAAGTAGGATTTAATATTTATTTTATTTTATCCCATCAAAATTAAGAATACCTTTGCTTGCTACATAAATATGAAATTTATAGCATAGCAAGTAATAGTGTTTTTTTCCTAAATCTATCATAGATACCAGAATAGAGACGACTCCCAAGGTTCACAACTCAGCTAGGGCATAATTATTAAAAACTAAAGCCGTTTAAAGAGATTCTTCACCACTATATATTAGAAAAGGTAAACTCGTCATCAAACTAATCTTTTGTAAACCAGTAAAATAATTACCGTAGTCGAGTTGAGAGCCTTCAACCTTTCCAAAACATCCCACCGAAATATACAAATAAATAACAAGATATTATAATATCACGTAAGTAGCATAGATTACACCGTCTTACCATTTATCCTAGACCTTTATAGTACGTAGGTGGTATATAATAAAAATAAAAAACCGTACAATAAAAATTATTGATAGGAGTAATAATTGTGACCCTCACACTAGGCCTGGCCTGTATCATGAGTCCATATCAGTGTTGGTTTGACAAAAAGAAATCAAATTAATATGTTAAAATAAATTATAACGGTTTTTTTTAAATAAAATACAGGACTTAAAAAATACATTTACACTAGCTGCAAATAATTGCACTAAAAAGTGCTTTTTAACATAAATAATCTCTCAATTTGCTGAAACAATCAAACGACGTTAAACAACATGAACGAACCAATCCACCTAAAAGACAAACTAACATTTTCTTTGCTAGAATTCATTGAAAAGAAAAAAAATACTTTTTTTTTTAATCCCAAAATTCTGTCAGAAATTAAATAAATCATGTTTTTAATAAACCCAGGACCTATCAGTTCCTAAGTTAAAACTACCACTTACAGCCAAAAACAAGAAACACGAAAAAAAAACATGTTTTTTTTATTTTGTTAAAAACATCAACATTTTTATCAACCCTGCAAAATAATAAACAAACTATCGCTCACATGGCTGGTAACAATCATATTGGGTAACAGTATTAAGTACTTTTTTTACATAATGAATAGATTCAAGGAGTTAAAATACGTTGGTTTATACCAAATATATAAACATTGTTTGATGCACACGGTGTGGTGCTAAGATACATAAAACGACTTAACACTAGCCATGATTCTGAGATGTAAGTAGATATTTATAGACATTACATTCGCAGACAACATCAACAAACAGACTAATAAAGGCGAAAGCACATTTTAGAGTATGATAATCATTACCTCCCGGCTCTAACACTAAGCAGTATGCAACCAACCTCAAACGAAGGCAATTCGTGATTCTATGAAACTTTGCTTCCGCTACTCAAATGTGCGTTCACCCTTAGACGGCAAATGTTACACAGGCTTAGCTTTATTCATATCACAATCCACAGAAAATGCTACTGCACGTAGTCTACCAACGGCGATCATACAACACTAGAATACAATAAGTTATTAAAATTACTAGCTAAGATTCCGATCCTCCGATATTTATGCTTTATAAGCATAACAAAAAAAGCGTACGTACTGTATTATTCCACTCCTTGTCGATAATGCAGAAGTACGCGTAACAAGATCTTATAGGTACCTAGTTAGAATATTAAAACAGTCGTTAAATAAATACTATGTTTAGCATTTCATTAGTTAGGTACATAGTGACGATACTCAGGCGTTATGACATCGCGAATATTACAATATTTGCAATAGACATCTTGCCTAACAACCAACATACACATTCAAATGAATAATCAGAGTTTTATAAGTATGTTCCTATATATTTTTGCTATCAAACAAATTGTAATGATAAAACGTCATAACAGATATATATCGAATTAAGACTAGTAATATGACAATTGTAAAATCACAAACACCATCTAACTAACTCGAGGAAGATTAAGCGTATCAGGAAATACTAATAATGACCAAAAAAACATTAATTACGTATATTAACGTCGTCCTCGTGGTGCGGCGGGGCTGCTTACTGCCAACAGCCGCCGTGGCACGAGAAGCCGCGCGTTTCCTCTAGCTGGTCTAGATGCACCAGGCTGCTTTAAATCAGCCAGATGTGAAGCATAACCATCATTCAAAGTCGTTGCCATATTATTGTACTTTTTACTGATGCGTCCGATGGCATATATTTGCTTTGGAGACAATCCACAATTATTGTACACAGTTATGTCTTTGCCAGAACCGTATGCAGCGTGTAGCATTACACCATGTTCATTGATTAGGTTATTTAAATGTGCGGCTTTGTGCCCCAATGGATCTGTTGAGAAGCCATCAGAAAAAAACACTAATCCGTGAGGGAAATTATGTTCGGCTAGCCAAGATATAACTTTTCTTTGTTGCATATCAGGTCTACCTGTTATATATAAAATAAGGTAACCTAGATCTTGCCAAAAACGCACTACGTCAACAGCGCCAGCTCTCACTTTAGGATCTCGGCCAGTGACTGACACGCTTGCTGTAAAAGATCCGTCGATACTAAAAACGACACATTCCGTTTGTGGGGGCACAACGGCTAGATGAAAATTGCAACTAGTATGGTCGCCTCGGACGACAACTCGCAAAGGATATATCCCGCAAGCAACGCTTTGTCTTTCGGTTAATGAATACGAAATTCTTCCAGTTTTATCCGTAACTACAGTCGCCAATAGCGTCCATTCACCTGCAGGTGGATCCTTTATCATATAAATATCGACTTTTTCACCGGTTAAAGTAATCATATCCAACGGTCCGTACATGAATCGGGCCGTAAAGGTTTGTGGACAACCCTCTTTCACAACAACATCATTAGCTCTGTGATTTGCAGCTACATTTTTCAATTTAACCGAAGTTCTCTTTCTCATCCATTTTTCTCTCTCTTGTCCGGGTTTAAACAATGGGCATTCTTTATCTTCCGAATGTCCATATAAAGCTAAATCGAAATGCCCGATTTGACGCAATATAAATGCTATTACGTCAGAACTTTCCCAGTAGCTAGCATGGAATAAGTGTGGTAAAGCATTTGTCGGGAAATTCGTCAATCCTTCGGGACAGTATAAGGCGTAGTCTAATCGCTTAGATCCCCACCATTTTTGTTGTAAGGCGTTCATTGTCATTAATGGTATGTTATCCACTAAACCACTAATTGTACTTTGTACTGATACCTCAGAGAGCCTTCTTAAAACTGGTGTTGGTGGCATTTGCAAATGATCTCCAAATAATTGTGGGTGACTTTGAATCAACTCCATTAAATGGTAGGGTTGTCCATTACCTAAAGGATATTTAGTATATCTGGCGACATTTATTGGCGGCAAATTTGTAAATCTAGCTGATAGCAGCGGCTCTAATCTTGAGCCTACAGGGTCAGTAGGGTGGAACAAATTGTAAACTTGCTGCACAGGCGGTTTCATAATGTCCCGAAATTTATCATCAGATATCTTTCTTGAAGCTAAAATTAGTGATAATGGGCTTCCAAATGTGAAAAAATCAGTGACTTCGAACTCAAATTTTATATGATTATCACTTGTTGAAGAAGAACGCCTTCGCGGGGTTGGAGCTTGTAAGTGTGATTTATTCAGGTAATGTGGTTCAGATGGATCATTTGGAATAGTGATTTCAGTGTCTAGAATACTATTTTCACTATCATGTCTTGATTGATATTGTAAACTTCGAATGAGAGCATCATAAGCGAGTACTGAACCCATACTGTCGCCTACGATACAAACTTGTCCATTAAATCCTTTACCATCCTCAGATTTAACGAATTCATTGTAAACAACGTTTGCTGAATTTATCGTTTTAGTAACAGATTCCGGATAGTCAGGAGATGCCGTAGCAATTAATGGTACAGCACCTATTGGTATAAGATCATTAGTGAGGGAAGGAGTTTCTATTGTCGATGGTGAACAATCAAAACTATAGGGACTCAGTGTAGATAAAACGCCCAAGGCTTCTGTACAAATTGATGGACACGAAACAAGTTTTATTGTAATATGTCCTATAAGCGTGGGGTAATGTTGCCGCATCACAGATTCAAACGCTCCTTTGAATGTTGTAACATCGGATTTCTTGGCAGTCATATCAACATTTGCATCTAAAACACTTCCAGCATGGAATACCATTATTAAAACTGTTGTTGGACAAGAACTGTGTACTGGTGTTTCAGGACCGCCATCTATACTAGGATGGCTTTGCAAATTTGCTACTTTACGAGAACCTCTTTCCGAAGTTACTCTCTTTAAGAAAATAGGATTAAAAATACTGTCTTCTTGACTTTGTTCACATTGGGTGGGAGATATATCGATATCTGCTTCATCAAGCGAACACATTGAAGACCATTTATTGAACGACGATTCACAATCATAAAATTCGTCTTCAGAACCAGTCTCGGTTTCGGATTCTCTAACAAGGGTTTCCATGCGCCAATTAGCTGCCTGAGCTTGCAAATTTTTTATTGAGCCAGATGAAGATGATCTAAGATTTGTTTTGGAGATTTTGTGTTCAGATGGAGGGGTGCCCTCAGGAGTTAAATGCTTTTGAATTCTCTTTTCTGCATTATTTTTCTTTGTAACTAATGGTGTCGGCATGTCCTCGTTCTTTTCTAGACTGCTCATTGTTGCTGCAAGTGATTTTGAGTTTTCTTCTGATACATCTTGTTCGTCACTTGTATCACCAGCCATCTTTTTCTGTAATGCTAATTGCGTTTGCCTTTCTATTTCTCTTATGTCCTCCATTGTTAGACCATGCCACTCATCTTGCCAAGCCCATGCTTGTCGATGGGCTCTGAGCATCGTTTTCCTTAATGCAACATCATGAATAAACTTTTCCAACTTTGTTTGCATGCCCCAGTACCTAAACTCTACTCTACAGAGTTTATAGGCGCACATAAGTGATTTACCATTTGGCAGTGGTTGTGGTTTGCCCTGTACTTCCTTCCAGTACTCTTCAAGCCAGTCATCAGAGAGAGGACCTCTGTTACACTTTTGTGCCACAAATAATTTAGGGTCTTCTTCCTTCACATAATCAGCACCATAAAGCTGATCTTTAACAACATCAATAACATCAACCATTCTACTTTTTAAGTCACTTCCAGTTAAATTGAAGACATTTTCTTGGTGGCCATCATCAGGGTAATAATAAGTTTCTATTTCTAATGAGAACTTTTCAACAAAAGGACAAGTATATCTGGTTTTTGTATAAGGATAAGCATTCCAAGCTGCTTCAGACACTGTTAAGGCAGATTTTGGAAGCAAACTTTTAAACCAACCTGGTAAATGGCTACCAACATGATAGATTTTTTGAGTGTACTGACCTTTACCCCCAGGGCCATCTTCGTAAGGTTCATTGACTAGAATCTCTACACCGCTGCCTTCACCTTTACTTTCTTCTCTACTTTTTTTAGCTATCATGTAGAGCTGAGCAATCCGGTACTCTTCTACCGTGAGAGGTAAAGGAATTCTGTATTCTTTTATCAGCATCTTGATATCTTACTTTTGCATTCCAGAGTTTACATAATCTAAAACAACAAATTTACATAAGTAGGTAATGTTAAAACTACTAAATAAATAAGAACTCTTCTTTTGAGTAACTTTCTACGTTTTGCACATTTTGAATTGAAACCGTTTCATATAAATATTTGAAACACAGCCCTTCTAAAGGTTTTAAACATACCCACATGAATAGGGTAAAAATAGTAGGGTTCTGATCTGATTTGGGTCGTCAAGTCAATGTGTGTAATTTATGGTAGAAAGTGTCCTGCATATTTTGTAGTGCAAACTGCAAGACAAGCTAAGACAACTGTTTTGAATGAGAGGCGATTCCAGGAATATTTAGTTTAGTTTTTTAAAGTACCTAATCATGCTGAGTGAATTTTACTGTTGAAAATTAGATAAGTAGTAGGTAGGTACCTAGTAATAAATACGTATTTACTCTAATGAATCTTTATGTAAGTATTTCAGAAGCAGTTAGAAATACTATATATAAGAAGTAACATTCTAAGTGAAATATTAATATCATAGAGGTTCTTCTTAAAATGAATACCAAAATAATGCCACAAAACATAATGTTCAATATTGCTATGTACGAAGACACAATAACAACTGCAAGTGTTCTAAATATTTACCATTAAACGCTTCAAAGGAACAATATCACTTATCTTCACTGTATTCACTGCATTTTTAATTCATCAATATTCACTTTTCTACAAAACGTAACACGAATCGAGATGAACTTTGACATTTCGCGATTGTATTCTAATGTCAATAAGGCCTAAGTGCCATTCCATTTCATGTTGCACCCAACCATCCTTCGCGTTTCGCAATAAAACGATTACTTAACCACGTTCAAAGATTACTTGAAGACATTGTATCTCAGAGCACATATTTCACATCCTACGCTGAATTATTTTATAAAATAAAATATATGTAAGCAACGGCAAGCAGTCCAGCGTTCTACGAGTAAAGTAAATAAATATAGTCTGTATCTATCTATCCGTAGTTTGCTATTTTGTATATGCGCAATCGTAGATTGGAACGCTGTTGATTCTGCGTCGTGGTACGTAGATACGATGTAGTCGTATTTATAGTCTCGCCTGTCAGTAGGTATAAGTGATAATATAATATAATTATTTATGAAACCCCAAATTTTTCACGGTAACCTTTAAAAGAAAAAGAATAATCCTAAGTATACTTATATAAACAAATGAATTCCCCAGGTGTTGTCTTCCCGTGGCAGCCAGATCACGTGATTGGTCCAACACTACGTCATCGGCTATCTGCCTAGTCCTGCCTGATACCTGAAGAGGCTAGCCCTGAGGCTACACGCAGGTCAAAGCAAAATCTTTATCGCGGATTATGTCACACAGAGTCGCTCTCTCCCTTTCGTAATTCATACGGAGGAAATTTATAAAGTCTATTTATCTCTCATTTTGTATTGTCACAGCTGGCTGTGCCACTAGTGCTGGCGTAACATATTATTATAATTACCATGATTAAGCACACACTATATATTTGCCCGCAGCTCACGTTCTCCTTTGAATGTGAAGCGCACTTTGATTGCGTGTTTAGTTGAGGTTAATTCTATGAGTTGACGGCAAGTAACTATCCGTCTCTGCTCTCTTCCTACACTATGAATACTGCTCTTTTTGCTAGATAGACATGGGAAAATCGATAGCAATCGTCGCAGACCGACGACAGCGCTGCTGACGTTATAGATATAATAACGTCGTACCTTCTGATAGCTAAGATAATTTAGCTTCTAATTACTTATATAATTATGTAGAAGTAGATACGTTGGGTAGGTCATTGATCAAAATACGCACCTACCTAGTTAGAGCATAGTTACAGTTACATCACTTGGTCATGATGCTGTAGGTCAGTTTTTGTGATGAATAATAATAATATTTATTAATTAACCAAAAATACATTTACAGAGATTCTTTATTTTTACAGTTTACTTATACTAATAATGAAAACTTAACGGCCAGTGGCCAGTGCCACAGAACAAAATGCCAGTGGCCGACCGCAATGCCATTCTATTTTTTATTTAAAATAAAATATGGCATCACCATTAGTCTTTTGCCAGTGACAGGAATAAAGTTAATTTATTTAAATCCTCAATTATCAAAGCATTCAAGCTATTGCAGCCTGTGGTCCTTGGCTCGGCCTAAATAAATACCCCCATTTATATCAGTAAAGTGGTGGATACTTTATTGACACATAAATAAATACCTAACCGTAGGTCTGCGCGCGTCGCAGAGTGAATTGCTGACATTGTTTTGCCATTGGCCAACACGTAAAATGTATGAAGGCGCGTTCTGCTCTGCGCAAGTACTTTAATCACATAGGTACCCGGTTACCCATGATTGTAATTGTAGGATACCGAAGTGAAAATAGAACAGCCTCTCAACTCTGTATCAATCAACTGGCCTTCTCTTTTGCGTCATTTATTCTGGGCCCCAAGTCTGCTAACACAATCGATTCATAATCGAACAGCAACCGCATAGTAACTGTCACTTTTGACAGATATTGTATGGGATATCTGTCAAAAGTGACAGTTACTATGCGGTTGCTGTTCGATTATGAATCGATTGTGTTAGCAGACTTGGGGCCCTGGTGCTGTGCTAAAGCACTCTAGTCTAATGGATGCCAAGTTCTGACGTCATCATACCATCTGCCTCCCCCCCTACGCCCTTTTCTAGGCCACATTTCTCTGTTACCGCCCGCTGCATCTGCCGTCAGTTTTAGCATATGATAAATCCCTAAATATTATAATTAGGTAGTCAATGCTAATAGAACGCAATAGTATTACTATTCTCTATATGTGAAGCCATAATATTGTAACCGCGTTGCATATCATTTAATATGCAAGTCTTTTACAAACACAAATCCTTGTAAGAAACCATTAAAATGTTATACTTATTATCGACTCGTAGGTGTTGCTTACATGATTTTCCCATAAAGCGCTTACAGACGGTCTATGTTTTGTAGAGAAATACTTACAGAAACTGATTACGGCCGCGCACGCAGTCGAGTCTCCTGTGCGTGTTTTGCTATTCACACTCAATAAACATGCTCGCAACGAAGATTGTACTCTGCATATCTTTACCCACGCGGGGAAAAATGTGTATGTGTAACCTTTTGGATACGCGGCGCGGCGTAAGAGACCACAAGGGCGCGAAATTTAAAATTTCGACGGTTTTAATTTTTTTACGAAAATTGAAACCATAAAATTGAGGTCCTGATTTGAGTCACATTAATAGTTCATGGTTTTGGAGACCAATTCGTCGAGGCGCGATAGTGGCAAATATATTTACAAATCCAACGTGTAGTCTGTAAATACTCTTAACATCAAAGCGCCCCTGACCTAGTATGTTAAGGTTAACATACTAACCCCACAAATAGGCAGGTGCCTAGCTGGCGGGCTGGTGGTTGCTTACCGATCAGCATATATTATTCAGTTTGTATCAGAAATGCAATTTAATAATTATTCATATATACTTATATCGAAGGAAGTTTTCGAGTTACTAGTCTCTGAATATTTGTCACAGCATTTTTGTTGGGGACAGTACACGTCTCAATAAATACGACATAATATATATGATAAATCTCTATTTACGAGTACTTAGTTGCCACTAATATTAAATATTATTTATCATTAATAATAGCAAGTAATTAGTATTTCGTGTAGAACTATAATAGCACCAGTTTATAAATGTTTGTAAGGGCAAATTGTCTGTTTTTTTTATTTAGTTCATCGCCAGATCATTTTAAGTACGCATGCTTGCATGCCTGTATTGGCGTAAATCAAAGTCTTGACTCAATAAATAGATTTGTGTATAAAAAATATGTACTTAAAAAATTATACAAAGGTTATATGCATAACATCTCATAGTATAAAAAAATACATTATCCTTAACAACTATAATATTCGTCCCAGTATAAACAATAACTACATACTTTTAATAACATTGTACAATCCTTCCCATTACTGCATTCATCCTGTTAGAATATACTTACAAATTATAAAAATGTAAAGATGTTGTTGTTTGATTAGGTATACTGTGGATGTATAAATTAACTAATTAATATTTGAGTTATATCTTTAAACGATGTATGAAGTGCCTCGATGAATTGCGAACTGTCATTGTGAGATTTGTAACTTGTTACTGCAGCCCCTAATTTGTCAGGAAAAGCCGAATATCTGAAAAAATATTTAACCATAAATGAATACGAGTGCACTGAACAGTATCACACCGTCATTTGGTGGTTTATTTACGGTAGTTGGTGAATCTGTGGTGACCGGCTGGTAATATTTCAATGGAGGGAATAGGCCCTTTTCGTGGATACAAAATGTGCCTCTTCCCTCCATTCAACCGGCGCCGGCGTGGTTAAAAACAAAGAGAATCTAACTTACCCAATACCAAAGCCTTCCTTGTGAACTGGACCGAAACCCCCCGCCAGGACCGGAGGAGCGGACAGCGTACTCGTACTTATGATGGACTTGTTCAAAAACTTATACTCGAAGGAATCAAATATTTCAGGTTTAGTCATGTCGATTTCTTCGGCGATCTTCATCAGCGCAAACAAGTGCCTGTCGAAGCCTTGTCCCATCGCGGCTTCTTTCACCAATTGCGAGTGATTAGCCGAGCATTGTTGCATAATGTTTTGTAATTCTTCCTTGGAACTTTTGTTCAGATGAAGAGCTTCGCAGAATTTCTGTATGAGATAAAAATTATATCACCATGCCTATATTTCGAAAGCGGTAGGCGGATGTACTGGTACTCCTAAATTTCTCAATGATAATAGGCATAGGGAAATTCTATTAAATATTTTTTTTTATAGATTTAATATTTACACACCTTAGTAATATCGGTGCAAGGGCGCATGGTCTCCGTTCTGCCGTGTTTGAAGGCGGAAGTGCTGCACGATTCGTATGTACCGACGAAACTACCCCTAAGAAGGTGATGCGCTGCCTGGGGAACAATGAAACTGTGTTATTTTTAGATTAGTTAACGCAATAGACCAAGGGTCATCATCGTCACGCAATGGGAGCGATGAAACGTTGGCGTGACCATGGTACAATGAAACTAGTTATTCTCATCCCGTGACACGATCACGTGGCTGGCCAAAGATTACGTCATCGGCCATTTCGACCAATGAGCAGTGTTAATTCTATTGAAGATGTCGTGTCGATCGTGACGTAGTCCTGGGCCATCGTCGGTAGAGAATAACTGGTGAAGCATATTATTGTTACATGGGCTGCGATGCACTCCACAAGGAAGGAAGGACCTCAGCTTCTTTAGCGCATTTGTAATCATTATATGAAGTCAGAATTTCGATATGTCAATTGAATAAATAATTTTGCTCACAAAAAATTCGTTTTGTAATTTTAATGAAAACAAAATGTGATAAAAAATTTCCATATCGAAATTGTGAATCACTGTGTATAGACATTAGATTTTTGTCGATTTCTTATAGAATATGAGATGGATAGCTACCTGAAACCCAAGTTGCATTATGCAATCAGGGCTAACTTTATATTTTTTGCAGGCCGCTTTTGTGAGACCGTTGTACAATATGTAATCAATGCTCAACGAATCGCACCACGCTTTGTATTCTTTCTTTGCATTTTCAATAAATTGTTTCGATGTGTCGTCTAATTTGAATGCTGAAATTAAACATAATATTTTTAGCCTGATGTTACACTAGTCGCATTTGTTGTTTGTTGATTAAGGGTGGTATGACGTCTATGAGGTCACTTCAAGCCCCAAGTCATACATATATTTGAATTTTCTATAATTAATTCATAGGCACTGCCTCTCAATACTTGAGATTTGGGCCTTAGTCCAACATGCTAGACCAGTACGGGATACGGAACTTCACACGTCTTTCAAAGATGAAAGACGTCCAGGTTTCTTCACCTTACAGCCAGTGATAATCATCATTCAATATGAGATTCACGTAAAAAATCCGAGGGGTACTGGCCGGGGCGTTTAAACATACATTCAACCAATTTGGTTGGCATTTTTCACCTAAACAGATAATGCGACCTATTCACTCAATACCTAGCTTTATTAATACAAGTAGGAGATTAGATAACATAATCCAGTACTAACGATACACCATTATTTTTTTGGGTGTGAAGTGGTATCTTGTTTAAGTACATGCAATTTTAACAATGTACTTATGGGTACAAAATATTTAACGAAAGTGGAAGAATTTTTTGTTCGAATGACATACAGTGTGTAACAAAAATATGAAATAATATTTTGGATAATGAATGTACTCATAAGACCAAACCAGATTCCTCAAGGAAAATAGGTTTAAGAATTCCAAAATTAAAAAAAAAACATTTTGTTTCTAATTTTCGACAATCCTACGGTGTTAACCCTAAGCCGTGTATATGTATGAACCCCGCCGCCCAACCTCCACGCCGATGCTCTCTGCACTGCCGTCGTCGACCCGCGAGCCCCTCGCCTTCAATTATTTCATAATTTTGATACAACCTGTATAGGAATCAGTGTAAGGATCTTTATTTACCTAATTTTCGGACGGTTATATTACTATCCGCTGGTGCAGAGTCCGGGTGAACGAAAGGTTTTTGTATTGTTTCATCATAGACATCTTGGAAAAACCTAAGGACAGCGACACCGTCACCCCAAGAGTGTTCAAAGTTTAGACCCGGTATACCGTCTCCACTTATAATCAGGCTGAACGATTTGTCAAACCATCTGCAATTAATACATACAGTAAATGACAAACTATACCTACAAAGACGCTATTTGCATGGTTGGTAGTGAACCTGCTATCTGTATTGAGGGTCCTGGGTTCTAATGCCAGCGGGGGAAAATATTTTTAAATCAGTTAGTTATCACCCACCCTGTATACAATAGGGTAACTACGAAATTCACCTGTTTGACCCGTCGCCATGCAGATATGACTCCAGAATCCTGTGCTTATTATCATTTATTGGCTCATCATCTAACACCAGGTTGAAGATAGCAGAATCAATCTTGTTCAGAGCTTCACTGTTACCCGTGTTCTCTAGATGTTCTCGTTGTTTCGCCCACACATCTCTATTCTGACAAGTTAGTACTCCCAGTGGATGTTCAGCTGCTGGTGATTTGTCAGACATGATTTTGCTCATATTGCCATGCAACTCAGATGGTGACAAAAGGTTTCCTTAAAAAAATAAAGTTTGTATTTCTTAAATGTGCATATTCCTTATACCAGCATACATAATGTATTTAAGAAGTAAGCAGATATAAAATTATGCATGATAATTTATAAACACATTTTTTTAGTTTAAAATAAATTAGCATCAACACTAACGTTTCCAATTCCCACCTAAAAGTATTATCATTTGCATAAAGAGGAAGCATAGTTATGTACTTCGTTTTTAATTACCATCTGAATCTAAAACATCAAAAATGTAAAAGTTTCCATTCTTTTGAACAAGAACATGCTTGCTTTTGGGATCTCTAAATATTTCATCTTTATTGAGACGAGGGATACGAGTAACTCCAAACAAGTCAACAAATTGACTCATATCCAAAGGGAAAGCTTTAAACAAATATGCACCATACCTGAAAATTTGGTAACTATTTAACACATTCTAGGATAGGATATGATGATAGTTATCTTTTTACAAGTAAACAATAATGACAGGTTGATATTTCGCATCAGCCAATGGGGATATCAGAAATATTATTCCAACATTTTTGAAACCTATCCATTGGATAACACAAGTCCATGCCATGACTGTTTAAAAGTGTACCTATTAATTAGGATAATTTATTCAAGGTATTGGATTTTGTTTGGCCAGCCTGAGCTAGCATCTGAATGTAAAAAACTAGGTATTATCACAATCAATATAAATACTCTATATTCACCAAGATACAGCTTCTGGCAGCATTCCTGTTACAGTCCTAAACAGTTGCGTATTACTCTTCTTAGGATTCATATGATACACTTCTGGCTCCAATATCTGTTCCCTCAGAGATAACATAAACCTGACTGCACTTGTCAACATGTTAGTTGACTTTATGAGCTGATTATTATATTCATTTCTAGCATCATTGTTAAAAACAAGAAACGGATTGTAATTGATAGGAATAGCAACTCTGTCTCGTAAGTATAAATCAAACCAGTATTCTGATATATAGCTTGTATGTTTGTTGATTTTGTCTTTGGCAACTAGTTTCTCTTGCAGTGGGATACCTTCTTTACTAATGAAACTGTTAGTCCGCTGTTCAGCTTTGTTATACTGATCACCAATCAACAGAGGCCTCAATGCCTTCAAATATCTTTCCCCAGTTTTTGATAAATCGGGTATTGGTAACCGAGGCAAAGATTTCTGAAAATGCATAGTGGGTACTCTACTTCTCTGCAAAAATTGATAGCTCGCATCTTTAACTTTGGGTTTGTTCGATAAATTTCGGTGTAGAACGAAATGTTTCGCCAAATAATTGTTTTGATTAATTATTTTATTCACTCCAATCATTTTATTCATTAATGAGACCTGTAGACAGAAAATAACGACCTAGACGAAGAATATAATGAAATAAATGCATAAAAAATATAAAGGAATAAAACTAACCAACTAAATACTATTTTTTTTTTAAATATTTATTCTTGACCATGGATACCAGTCCTTAAGTCGAAAGAAATCACAGATTGATTAGATATATGTGGTAGCACCACTGACGTCCATGATACAAGTACGCTAGACTAATGATATCCTTTAAAATGACAGCTATCTATTATGCCTATTTGAAGCGCCCTCAGCGTGGGGGAAAGGAACTAAATCTGACGTAAAATGCAAATGGCCGTTGTTTTGTTTACATTGTCTCCGTGTTTATAAAGTGATTTTGAAGGTTTAACGCGATTAAACTTGTTTGTTGTGTCGTATTAATATAGTTAATACATAAATAAGTGGTGTTAGTTAATAGGTAAACCATGAAAGAGTGCGTGTTATGCAAAACTCTTTACCAGAAGGGAAGTGGGGTTACATTCCACAAGTAAGTGAATTTACGGCTAATATTCAAGAAATTAAAACTTCTATTGATATTATAGGCACTTAAAAATATGTTACTAATCTTATTTATACGTGATTACAACGCATTTGTCTTTGTATTATCGGTTTTTTATAAACAATAAAATTCAATAGTGCTGTAAAAGTTCCTTGTCGATAAAATTTATCGATATTTTTTCTATCAATATCTTAAATAGATAGAACGTTCAAGAACGTAAATATCGCCGAAGACAGATTTGTATTATCAAATACATATTATTTTAAAACAATGTTTACTAATTCACAGGTTTCCGACTGACAATAGAAGACTAGAATTATGGCTCAAAAACATTGAAAAGCCTAGATGGCGTCCGAAAAAATATGATTACATCTGTTCAAAACACTTCTCTGATGACTGTTTTATTAAACATAACTCATGTACTACTTTGATGATTTTTATTTTCTATTAATACCTTACCTACTCCATTGCTTCCCAAACAACATTACATTACCTCATTTCTAATTAAAAAACGATCCTTATTTAAGTAGGATCTAGCTAGTCACACACCACTCTTTAGTCCGGTTTCGGCTTATCCTATGATTACCTACCCTACCCATGAGCGATTCGGCTAGTCATTATCATTATTTGCTTCATCTTAGTATTAACCACTCGACTATTTTGGACATTAGCCATTGTTAAAGGAATGGATCATAATTATTTTCATTTTACTGCATGGGTAGGTTTAAGCATAAACATTTTTATCGATGTATCATATCACTGTCCCATCTCTATTATTAGTTCCATTCCCCCTCACTGCCGCTATCAGCGCCAAAATGGCGAAAATCAAATAGGCACACAATAACCGGGCTTATGATTAGTCCAGCGATGTATACCATAGAGGTCAGTGGGTAGCACAGACGAGCTAGAGATTTTGTATCCTCTTATTAGTCTGTGGCTATGTGAAAGAAATAAGGGTTCTCTATCTAATCGTTAGCTTTCTACGCTATCCGCTATATCGCTGCTACGAATAAATTAATAGCTCGTTAGCTCGCTCTTTCTACGGAAAGAAATAACCAAAAATGGTAAGTCAGTTGAGACCACAGAACACATATAACACAGGGCTATGACTTAAGAGCCAAGAACAGACAGACAGAACGCAAATACTCAGATAGGTCAGGCAAGACAAAGGATGCGATTAATATAAGATAGGTGCAATTCTAAGCAGTCTAAAATGATGTTGATCAGATGCAAAATTATTAACGATGCATCTGGAACGCTGGCTCACATAGGAGTCAACAGAGAAATACTCAACACGATATATGTCCCGTTCTAAGCTGGTGTGACGGACGTAATATCCATTAAAATAATATCCTTGGGGTAATCTTACATTACACGTTGCAACATTATATTAATGTGGGATTGTAGGAATGCTATTTATAAAAAAATATGCGTTTTCCTGGTTTTTTTTAATATTTTGTTCCCTTGTTTCTTCTTTTTTTTTTTTAATTTGGCATGACCATAGGTATTTTGCCAGTGTCAAGTAATATAAATTATTTCTATCTTTGAGCATATGCACAGGCCCAAAGGCTAGGCCCAAGTAAAATACCCCCCATCCCTCAATCAGTAAAGTGATGGATACTTTACTGAAAGATTTTACATGTTTTTTTTGTGAGAAACTGAAAAGCCATGTTTCGTCACTCTGTTTCAATTACCTACACTTGTGCACTTTACCGAACCCATAATGGTTGATATTCCACTTATATCACTCACTATAACTCGCAGGAACACTAGTTTTAGAAATTAAAACATAACTGACGCCATGACTTTTCAGTTTCCCGCCAAAAAGTCCTATGTTTCTTCTGTGTCAGCAACTCGCGTATAGATAGGGATGCGATATATTTATAAAATTCAATATGGCTCCCAAGTACAAGTATGTAAAAATATCCGGGTTGAAAACCAGGTTTTAAAATACTCAAAATTTTTTGTTGGCTCTTGAACCAACCGACCTAGTTGCACGTGCCCAAAGTTCAACCCAGATTTTGTTTGTACACTCGGCAACTTCGGAATACTTCGGGCGCGGCCACTGAGCCCTAAACTAGCAATTTACGGCTGCCCGCTTCGGGCTGCTTTGGGACGGGTGGGAAATACTTGTACATGTAAAAGTACTGGCTAGTCGAATGCGATTACCAGCTTCCATGGCTGAAAATAATTGCACTGGAAATCGATCCTTTTTTCATCTATCTTTCATATAAATAATGAGCGCAATCGTATAAGATAAATATACTTGGAATTTCAAAAAAAATTGTTTCGTAAATACTATTGTGCTTATATTGGTATGAAAATTAGGATCGATTTCTGTACTTTCATACCTGCAAGTATTTCGTACCTATACGCGCCATACTGCGATCGAAGCGAAAACCTGAACTTAAAACCTAGTAGCGTAAATACGTCGCATCCCTAGTCGAATAATTGATGTTTATTTTTGGTAAAAAAATGTTCCTGAAATAGATAGAGAACAAACACCAAATCGATTTTGAAAGTGTTAATAGTATTTACTCGTGTAACCGTATTAAATTGACTGAAATTATTTGCGTAAGCCATTACATCGTGCTGTCAACATTAATTTGCCATATCATGAATGAAACTCCAGAAATTGCTAACACATCAGGCGGCAATGATTTAGACACCTTGGATTACTTGCGCGGAGTCAAATCATCAACGTGCTTGTTGCTGCCGACGACACCAAGCCCCACAGCTGCTGATTTTATACATCCTCTAGCTGAAGAAATAAGTGATCGTCCTTTCTTGGCTCTAAGTGATGCTGAAGAACCAAATATGGGTAACATTCAAACCGGTAAGATTTTTTCAGTTGTTATTGTTTGCACAATCAGTACCTATTTAATTTCAGCTTTGTTAGACTGCAAATTATAAATATAATATTTTTTGATAAAATAATGATTGCATCCTTTTTACACAGCCCAATTTTTTTCTTTTTTTTAAATCGTTACCTGTTCGCGCAACACAGGAAAACAATTAGATGGGTTTTCAGTAATAACAATTTCTCTATTTTAGATGTTTCAGCAGGAGATTCGAGTTCATCTGGAGACTCGAACTCCGTTGTTCAGGATCCAGTCAGTGCTCAACTTATTAACAATATCAGCATGCTGGACTATCAAACCCTTAGTAAGAATGGAGACCTCATTATGGGCCCGGTGAGTAATTAGAGTAAATCTGTTGTTTTAAATTTATATGTAAGTATTATTTACATTAATATGTTATTTTAAAAATACCTACTAAGGGAAGGGTAGTGATTTAAAATTATTGCAAAATTTACATAACTGTTGGAAATTAGCTCAGCTAGTTAGATAAAAAAAAAGAGACAAAAATGGTGGCCTTCGCCCATAAGTGGGTCAGACCAAATTTATAGAAGTTTAAATTAATTTTCAATTTTAAAGTGCTTTTTAATACTATTATAAATGGTGAGTATCAACTCTGGGAGAGCTTGCAGATAGTTATTCTTGAATGCAGCAATGTGTTAGTTTTTGGCAACTTTTCAGATCAGAAATTGAAAGTGAACATAGTAGGTATATAATGAATAAGTGGCTGCTAATAAAGTAGGTACATTACATAGTTAATTTTCATTGCACAAAATGTAATATCAGATAAGTCAGTTGGGTACATTAGTTATTTCAGTAATTATAGGTTAATACATTTTTCAGACAGAAGACTGCAAACTTAATGGGAATCTCAATGTGAACAACAGAAAATTGCCAAGCTTTGTTAACTGGAACTGGGTGATTATCAGGAAAGTACTGCTTTGGGTTGTCCTTTCTGGGCTTGTTGCTTGTGTAGCAGCTATTATTGGTATGGTTGTTACCATACCAAAAGAATGCAATCCCAACCTTCCTTGGTATCAGGGAAAAGTATTTTATGAAATATTTCCTGCTAGCTTTAAAGATTCCAATAATGATGGTACAGGTGACCTGAAAGGACTTATTAAAAAACTTGACTACATACAAGATCTTGGTGCATCTGCTGTCAGACTTAATTATATATACCAAGCTTTTCAGTACCCTGAAAAATACTACAATATCACATCTTTGATGCAGATTGATAGAAGTATTGGAGTATTTAAAGATTTCCAAGATTTAGTAACAGAAATACATAGCAGAAATATGTCCTTGATCCTGGATATGCCAGTTGTATCCACAGCAAAACCAATTTCTACTAATTTTACAAATGCTGTATTAATTTCAAATGATACTTTGACTAGTTACATTGATCCAACATCAGCAGCTATTATGTTTTGGTCCAGGGAAAAGGTGGATGGATTTTATTTGAAAGATTTAGAAAATTTTGTTGATGATGTTAATTTTGCTAGAACTTTGCAGTTATGGAAGCAAATGATAGGCAATGGAAAAATATTGATTGCAAGTGAAGAGGCTTACAATAATGCCAAAGGGGATTCACTGAATGTTTTACTGTCCAGAATTGATCTTATTGATGTTCACTTAGATTTACATAAAGGTATAAGTGGTTTGAAAGAACGTATTGATAAAGTGATAACTGGCACTCTTTGGGCGAAACCACATCACCCTTGGGTGCATTGGAATATTGGAAGTATTCACAGTCAAAGAATATCCACTAAACATGTAAATAACACCTTAGTATTGACTGCTCTAGAATTTATTCTACCTGGGACAGTAAGTATATTTTATGGTGACGAAATTGGCCTCGGTGGATTGTCTACAGAAGAAGTTGAAGGAGACTTTCATGAACATAAAGATATACATAATTTGGTGCCAATGGTATTCTCTAATAACGAAAAGAATGCCGTAGGTATTTTACCGTGGAATTCAAAGTCCGATCTTGAACCAAGATATTATTTCCTGGAAGTCATAAAGAGTTTTACTAAAGTGAGATTAGATACGCCTTCAATATATCTGAGAGCTATTTATAAGGAAGGTGATATACAAAATAATATAGCTATTCGCAAAACCGATGAAAATTTAGTAGTAATTGAGCGCTGGTACCCGCGCCGGAATACTTGCGTGTTTGTTGGTAATTTGGGAAATGATTCGATCACAACTGATTTATCTTCCATGTTTTATGGCGGCACAGTAGTCGCCAGCACCAACACCTCTCTGATCGGGCAAGTTTTATATTTCGATAAGGTAACATTTCCCCCAAACTCTGCAATTTTTTTGAAATTGGAGAAATAGTAAGTACGGTAAGTAACTAACCTTTTTACCTACGCTTATTTAGCGCTTTAGCAATCATTATTGGAAATCAGAATTCCGATATGTTTTTATTTAAAATGCAATTTGTTCACAAATAATTGTTGGGAACAAAATTTGTTTTTTAAAATCGACACATCGAAATTCTGACTGACACATAATGATTACAAATGCGCAAAATAAGCACAGGTTCAAAGGTTAGTATATATTTTCTGGCTCACCCGTATTTTACCGAAGGCTTGAACATTTTTGAACTATGAAGTTATGTTTGTAACAATTTCTATAACTATGACGTATATTAAATAGGTATTAAAGGCAAACTAATAATTGCTGTTATTTTTAATTTAGAATCAATTTAAACTCGAATTTTATTTTCTCAAACACGATCTGAAATATTTATTGGAACTCGTGTAAATTATTGAATAGGTATGTAATATTAGCAGTATTTTTGACATTTTTTATTTGATAAGTAGGTTAGAGTTACTATGAGTATATTTGTTGAAATTGTTATTTCTGAATTTATATGACGTTAGAGAGGCAGCTGTACTTGCAATGTACTTCCATTATTAACCAAGTACCATGTAGTAAAATGAGGAGTATATTATTCATATATTTAGTAGGTACTTGTGTTTTAGATGAAATTCAAATAGTTCCTTTTGTACCAAAGATCAATGATCTGATAGCGATCGTTAGTTATTATGATACGATAAATGCCGATGATATTATTTATTTATTTAGATGTTACATTAATGTAAAACGGATGTACTTATTTTAAAAAAGTATTCAAGCACAGTTATAAAATGTTTAATATACATTTGTACATATGCCAACAAATATTATGTACTTAGTATATTTTATTATTATTATGTATGTACACAATATAATTTTAAAGTAAATAAATAGGTGTTGAAATCACAACATTTTTATTTACTGACTATAAACAAGTCATTTTATAATACATCAAGGACATTACTGCCTGGATCCTTTTAAGGTAATTTTCGCGTAGCAATAATTGTATATTCCGTATGGTTGCAATTGTTAAGTGAGTAGGCAGTAATGTCCCTGATATATTACTCATATAAATTTAACAGGTAATCTTTCAAACATCGAGTATTTCATTATAAAATATTGATAATTGATAGGTAGTCGAATTCACTATTTTATAGTGAAAACGTGTGTTTAAAAGGTTAACTCAAAAGTGCATTTCGAAAGATATTATGACCTTGCGAAAGATATATGCGTTTCTATAATATATGCAGGAAAGGAAATGGAAATAACGGAAAACCCGATTCCAATTTCCGAAATTCCCATTCTTGTATATTTTAACAAAACGATTTGTTTAAAAAAACCCTTCATTTCCGTCTTACCTTGGGGCAGCGTATGATAAAAAAAAATAGATCGTTTTATAGCAGTATGCAGTTATTTATTCTTTAGGTATGTATAAAAGTATAATGTTGCGTATCACTTGCCTACTTAGTAGACTCGGAACTACGCAAGCTGCTGGCTGGCTACAAGACTATGTTTTGACTGGAAAACATTCTGATAACAGGTATAGCCGGGATATGAGCTAAGTGGGTAATACTTAATTATGTGCGTATATAATATAATATCAACTTGGTCATCTAATATGTAGGTATCTGCCAAATTGCTTTGGTATTTAATAAAAAATATTTATTTAAGTATATTATATCATTGAGCAACATAAATTGGAAAAAGTAACAGTACATCTGCTTCACACTCATATAGTTCTACCCCCAAATTTATAGAAGTTTTAATCCACTTATAATGGCATTACAATACATTTTCGGGAGAAAAGTGCTATGTAATAATATTAAAACGTCATATACATGTAGGGGCCAGAATATGATCCTGACATTATAAAATAAGTACCTACTAGTCTTGCATAATAATTGAATTATGAAAAAAATATAAAATTAAGCAAAATTTGTGAAATATGTGATTGTCTGCACTTTTCCGAAGTAGGTAGAAATAAATAAGTACTATCTATTTTATTGTATATTAAATAATCTAAAATTGGAGCCACATTTGTAGGAACGTGTACATTGTCATCTAATAGTAATTGTAATTAACTTATTCAATTGTAAAAATATTGGTAAAACAACGCTGTAAACCTCGCAGAATCGAGATACAAGTGTGGTTCCATTCTTAAGTAATGGGGATTTAGTACAAATATTAGAACCAAAGAACTTAGTTTTAGAATATTTTCACAAGTATAAATAAAAATAACAAGGTTACCAAATTGTATAGAAAGATTCGAAATTGCATCGAATAGTTTTGCGTAACTATTCAAAACTGTTACTAAATCCCCTGGTGACAATAAACTCAGTCTTTATATCGGTGGATGAAGGATCATAGCACTGGAAGGATTCACAAGTAGTAGGTAAGATATTTATCATAATGTCATGAGCTCGTTTGGGATTTTTTAACCTTAGCTACAGCTGGATGCATGACATATGTGTTAGACATGGCTCTTGGTGTATGGGTATCAGTTACCGGTAATGCTGGTAGTTTATCTGTAGGATTTCGTATCAATATCTTTTTCTGGGACCCTGTCATTACCCTCTTAGCATTACATTCTTGTTTATTCTTAACATCTACGTTATCGGTGGTGTTTCGAACAGACTTTACACACTTCCGTTCACTTTCACAGTCACTGTCTGTCTGTTTTGTTAACTTTGGAGCACCAAAAGCTTTAGTTTGTTTAAGTAATGAACGATCATTACATAGGGCTGCTATGAGTGGCAAATCAAGGTTTTTGCTCTTTTCTCGCAGAGTTTTTATGTCTAAATCACAATTGGAGTCTTTAACTTTGTTCACACTCACGTCACTAGTTATATTTGTACTACTATACGGTATTTTCACCTCCCTCAAATAGGTAGGAAGTTTCTTCTTGTGTTCATAGGGTGGCGGGGGAGGCGGTGGCATCCGCCGCATTTTAACTGGAGGCGGATCCTTAGCATCGAGTACATTTTCATCCAATTTTGTTCGTAAGAACTGAGGAATATCTGGGACACGGGTAGTCAACGGTGGCCGTTCGAGATTTATAGAGTGGCTGCTAACTGATGTTCGGCTCGTTAAGGAATACCAACTCGTCCTCGTTCCAGGCAACTGCACATAAGAGTCCGATAGATTTTGTATGGATCCATACATAGATGATGCAGATAACGAAGTGGATAAATATGGCGTACTTCTGTATTGTAAACCACTCTTATGCATATTTGATACGCGCGTCTCGGTTAGCTTGTGATCAAGATAATTTTGCTGCGATACAACAGGATCTTGCAACGGATAGTAAACATAATCAACGTCGCTATACAGTTGTTGATGAAATATAGGGTTGTGAGGTGGAGGCGGAGGAGGGAGACGAGTGACGGGCGGCGGTGGAGGGAGCCGCGTCCGGCGTGGAGGCGGCGGTGGAGGAGGTAGCTTCATCATAGCCACGAGTACATTAGAATCCACAGCATGCGGTGGAAGCTCCCTCGTGGGCGAAAGATTACTGTTTATTCCCTGAGCTAATTTTGATCTCTCGGCTCTACGACTTGATGCTTGATGTCTTTTGGATTTTTGAAACCTGTGCTCTAAAACCATAGGACTTGCAAAAGTTCTTTCACTAGATGCATTAACATCTCCGGCTTCAGCTTTTAAAATTGTTATCATTGGTTTTGAGGTTACTACTCTGGCTGCTACTTCGTCCTTGTCGCTTACTTTTTTTAGAGATGTTGTGGACAATGGCGTGCCGGGGTAAGCAGGGGGCGCTTTCGCAGGCGTAGCGAATGATGATACAGTTTTATGGTTATATTCATAAGGCGGTGGAGGTTTGTTAGGAAGTGTTGTCTTAATAGGTTTTTCCCCGTCAATTATATCAAATATGTTTGGTAGTGATAAATTATGTAATTTTCGACTGTCAATTCTAGTCGGAGGTGTTGGTGGTCGATCAAAAAATGCATTATTAGGGTAGTCATCAGAAGGAGCAGTATCCTCATGCCCTTGGAGGTAACTATCACCGGAAAATGGTAAAGGCAACCTTACGTAGTCAGATACA
Organism: Pheosia gnoma; assembly: GCA_905404115.1. Taxonomy (NCBI): domain Eukaryota; kingdom Metazoa; phylum Arthropoda; class Insecta; order Lepidoptera; family Notodontidae; genus Pheosia; species Pheosia gnoma. The sequence continues at coordinate 6,140,149 of FR989901.1, forward strand.
GAGTCCAATGTGTCACTTACAGATTGACTTTTAGGATATACTCCTCGTCCAACAATTAAATCGCTTAGTTCACTAGCAGTAAGTAAATTATGTTTATTGTCAGTTGGATCACTTCCATCGCCGTGAAAAGAGATCGCACTTACGTTCGAATTTGTTCGTTCTCTGAATATGTTTTCTTTATTGTGTTGCTCCTGGTTTGTGAATTTACTTGCACCATCGACACAATCCGAACTAGGCTGAGTCCCTTGTAATCTAAGCGTGCCTGTAGAATGACTAGCTCTGTCCGACTTATTTTTTAATATTGAGGAAACACTGTCGAAATCAGCAAGATCGTTTTCTTTTGATGGTTTGTAACTATCGTAATGAGAACCATCATAATCTGTTCTGCCGTCTTCTGATAGGGTATCCATCTTTGATCGTGCTGTTAGCTCTGAACTGCTCATAGTGTAAACTCCGCTTGTTTCACTCGATGCAGCTACAGTTACGGGCTGGCCTAAGCCGTCATACAGTGCTGACGCCGCATCCTGAGAGTATTCTACATCTATGCCCATTGTGCTGTTGTCACTTATCATAGAATTTTGAGCAGTATGGCTATATCCTAATTCAAGGCTGCTCGCATTAGAGGTTCGGCTTAGCGTGCTTAGACCTGCTCTAGCCATTATTACTGTACTGCATGATGATGAACATTGTGATCCGGTGCATTTTAACTTATTGGACCTCGGGCTGTCCGTTAGGGTTTCTGTAATACTTTGATCAGGTAAAGAAGTCGTTTCTTCTGATTGCGATACGGATGGTTTCTCTGGAGATAATAGTTCATTTCTAGTTTCATTTTCACACTCTTCCTTACTCTTTTTCACTCGAGGCTTTGATCGTTGTAAATGTAAGGATGACGTTTTACTCGATGGTTGATTCTCCTGCGATATGTGTCGTATAAAATAAGTTTTAGAGCTGTCCAACAAGTGGGCGAACGCTAAACTTTCAGTAGATGGTGCTGGAGGAGAATCTATCATAATTTCTAGTTCGTCTTCTGACTGCACTCTATCGCTCACAATACCCGATGTCGTGTTTGAACTAGTAGATGAAATCACCGATATTCTCTGTTCACTTTTGTTCTGATTGTGCGGAAAATTCAGAGACTTAGAATATCCGAAACATATTTTACGTTCCTCTTCCTCTTTTCTTAAAATTTCATTAAATTTTGGAGCTATTTTCATTGAAAACTGATGAGTTTCTTTACATAGAGCGAAGAGATATTTACATTTTTCTTCACTAGACGAATACAATGTAATTTTACCTTCCTCAGTTCTTATCTCGAATTTTTTCCTATCGAAACTCAATTTACCGATAGCGCTCCATATAAAATTTGAAAGCGACCCGTTGTCGGGTAAAATTTTTATACCTTTAGCCGTGACGAGTAGCCATACTGTTCCTGGTTCGGGTTCTACTTTCGATTGTTTTAGGCGGTATCTATGAGAGTTTATTGTGTCTGGCAAAAGGCAAATTTCTCGTATAAATCTATTCTCTGCATCGGACTTTGTAAGGCCGCGATGTTCACGGTGGCACGCACGCATTGCTGCCGCGACCCAGTCACCTGTAAGAGATGGCGGTGCGTAATCTTCAACTCTGAAGTAATCCCTGTCCTCGTAAGTGTCTGCATCGCCGTACTCTGCCTGTAAGGCTAGTCCAGTAAGCAACAGAACCACTTCAGCGGGCAATGCGTCTCTTGTACGGACATTTTGTCGCAGTTGCAAGAAATAAAGGTGGCGAGCGACTTCGTCGTGCAGGAGGAGAGGGCTTTCCACGTGGAACTGGACGACCAGGTGCAATTCAAGAAGTGGCTTCCCATTGGCGTCCAATCCCTGGAAGTAAAGAATATTTGTTTAGTCTCCTAGAGAAAATAGGGAAAAATATATTAATTTACAAGGATTAATAAGTGTCAGTTTAATTTCAGTTAGGTACTCACATGGGTGTGGGATGACCTCCAACTCTTTGGCGCATATTTTGACAATTTGCTCTCCGAGTCAGCAAAGAAGAATTCTCCATCTGAAATCATAATTTTAAATTAGAAAACCGTTGAACGTAGATGTTTTATATTTATTGCTATCCAGCTATTATAAAAACTTGTCTATAAGCCAATTCGGTGATGACTTAGGTTGATCGAGATTGCCGCTTCATATAAACTGTACGTCAAGTGCGAGATTATGCGTAAGCTAACTATATAGCAAATCGAACAGCGCCTCAAGCAGACAGTATTTGAAACTTCAAATTCTCCATACAATGTGTCTAAATACGTAAACTATAAACTATGCAGTTAGTATACGAATTATCTCGCACTTGACGTACTGTTTGCATTGTTCTTTTTCGTACACTAACTATGACTGACTGCAAGTTTCGTATAAAATTCTACTATCTACATTATGATGCTGATTCTCACTCAATTACACAGTGGTACCTAATCTACTTATTTGTGCACGTATCTTATGTCTCCATAATGTGACATTGTGGTGCCAGTAGGAATACACAACATTATTACCCAACGGATCGTTTGTTTGTATAGTATTGTAAGACAGTAGGTATGCCTACGACGTGGAATGCGTGACGCCATGAATACATATTAATAATTGTTTTGTGAAATCAGGCGCGAATGTTTAGAACTTAAGTCAGGTGCAAAACAGGTGTGGGGAAATTATCGGTAGGAATAGAACACTCACTTTGCATTACAGCTAAACCGAACAGTTCGGTGTCGGTCATGCCTTGTAGTTGGGCATGTGTGTTGGCCAAAGACTTGAGCTCTTTGACCCTCGCTTTGGCCTCTACGACGAAGTTGAGCGGTTGGGGCTGGCCGGGCATGCGCAGTGACAGGAACCGCGCGCCAGCGCCGAGCGCGCGCGTTTCGCCGCCCAACGGCCCGCGAACCGAACACAGAGCACGCATGTCGCATCTCGAGACCACTGTTACTCGACCTGAGACAAAAGAACAACACTTTAGTGCTATGAAATAACGTAGAACCCATGCTAGTTTGGCCATGGTTGAACCACATAGTCACCGTGTTCGTAGTGAAGGTATTCTAGTTTTAAGTAGATGAATGATCTTATAGCCCAATGCAATGTTAGTGCTACGATTCGATCAATCAATATTTAGTAACGGCGTACCTACATAGTATAAAATGCGAGACATAAGAAGTTACCTGCTCTAGGTGCTTCTACCATTATACCCATTAGGTACCTATAGTGGGTAATTACACAAATGTTATATGGACGTGTATAAAAACCAACCGATTAAGCCGTTTTTTTTATATAAATTATTCGTGCGTCATAGCAGGCGTACCTACTGTTTTGTCATTTACCAAAAAATACATACAAGAACCCAGTTGTGGTAGTACAAATTGGTACTTTGTGGATAGTACTTTTGACAGGTAACATACAAAACAAATATCTATACATCTATACATATAAATAAAATTGGAGTGTCTGTTTGTAATATTAAAATAACCGCTATTTACTAAGTGCATTTGGATGTATACACGTTACCTATACCGAAACAACATTTTTTAAAATTTTTGTCTGTCTGTCTGTTTGTTCCGGCTAATCTCTGAAATGGCTGGAACGATTTTGACGGGACTTTCACTGGCAGATAGCTGATGTAACAAGGAGTAACTTAGGCTACTTTTATTTTAGAAAAAAAATAGGTTCTCACGAAAAAAATTAAAACCAATGTTGCAGCGCAGCGCCTGATTAAGTTTGATAGCAACAACCTGCAATGAGTCCCGCGGGCTGAGAATGGGCGAGCAGGCTGTTGTCAACGGTTCTCTTTGTTAAATACCACGCGGACGAAGTCGCGGGCAACAGCTAGTTTTCAATAAAATACGTAAAAGGGCATGCCTGTTTAAAGCTATTCAGTGAAATACCAAGAGCTAGATACGGTTATGTAAAAAAGAAGCACTTTGTTCATATTCGCCCACATGCCGCCTCTAAATGAGTAGTTTCCTATTCGGCGGAGGTCGAACGGCGCAGGAATGTCGGATCTGCGCCATCTGTGCATTCCATTACTTTTTTCGGACACGATCTCTTTTTGCTACCTGCTCTTTTTGTGGCATACATTGTTGGTTTACTTGTGAATTTATTTTACGAAATAATGAAGTACTAAAATGTTATGTATTACGCTTTGTGCGTATATCTACGTTACCTACGTAATGGTGTTTAGAATTTCATTCAAGTACCTAAGAGATTGACTAAATGAGCGAGAGCGAGTGAGTGTCGACCACGATGTTTTAATATTCAAGTGGCTACTTACTAACCTATGTAGCTAGTAGAATCCCTGCCGGCTGCGACCCGTATAGTTTCTGAAGGTGTTGTAAGTAATTTAAATTCTACATAAATGTATACATTATGTAATTTGTAAAGCTTAATAAGTAAGGGACACTAGCCCAAGATCATATATACAGTAGGTACATTTTTATTACTGTACCTTCCTGACTTCTCACAATGATTACAAATGCACTAAATAACGTTCAAGGCTTTGTACCTATACCTTTTCTAAACCATCTGTATAACGCTTATAGCCTATACTCATAAGTCTTTGGCAGGGCCTTTGGAAGTCAAGTCTAGGCTTCTGAGGTTTTTACTTGCACAAGGATTACCATTTGACGGGAATTGTAAAGGTACTTGGTATTCGGTAACTACCAATAATCAGACAAGAGACCTCCGCAGCAAGGAAACGAGACCTTACCACCTACTTACATCATACTAATTCTGCAAAATATGCGCGCAAGGATGTAGTAGTGCTATTATTCTGTGAACGACAATCTCATATCGCACGCATGAGTCCAAAAGTTAATTGTAAAATTGCATTCAATTTTTACATTTTACCCGAGGACTCACGCGAGGGATTTGAGGTTGTCATTTAATCTCACATCTCATCTTACGAATATTTTTCTTTGATCGTGGTTGATGTCGGGGCAATATGCTAATGAATTAGCAAGTACAAAAGTTCTATACAGAGGAACGTAACATTTTATTGCTCTTCAAACTGATGGACGTTTTCATTAATATCCAAATCAACGAAGAGTGTATAATATAAAGGTAGAGAATTGATAAAGTTGTCTACATGACTACTCTGACCGTGTTCCGTGTTCCATACAAACATAAATCATTTGTTAGCAAAACCAAACTTTTCGACATATTTATGTTCTGCGAGTCTTGAACTAGGCAAAGCTTGTATCTCAAGACTAGAGTACTTACGGGTTTTGCACGAATGTGTGTGAAGTAGATAGTTATGTCGGCTAACGATCAGTTTAGCTGCTACATTTTTTATCGCGTTATTGTCATTACTATTACAATGTTGAATGCCTTGTAGATAATATTATAGAGATAGATTTACTTAAATTCTCTTAATAGGCTCGCAAAACTATAAACTAGCTAAGCTCACGCCACGCGATATCGACCGCATATTGACTATGACACGACAGGTACCTATCTACCAACGTATCTATTATAAAACGTTTATTGGAATGTAGAACCACAAGAGCACGTTAAAAAACTAGACGCGAATAAATTTCATCCCATCCGGTACCTCTGCGGCTCCTCAGCTCTTGATAGCCATAAGAACATGTTTTTTGTTTTAGTAAATGCGCGATAGTTTGTGATGGCGGTCAGGCGCAGCGGGGCGGGGGCAGACCGGTCGGCGCAGGCGGCTCCGGGCGGCGGATGGGGCGCGGGCACGCAGGGGGGGCGCTACGTAAGCGCGGTAGCAGCGGACGGCGACGCGAGGAATGCGGACGACCTTCAGATGCCGAGCGCCCCTCCCCCTACGCCAGCCGCATCTTGCGTCCTCGCATACCTAAGGCCGTCGCTACCTCCACTTTTCGACATCTCGCTACCAAATTTTGACACTCACAAATTTGTAAGGATGATAATGGACCGAATTTTAAAAAGGGTCATCTATCATCAAAGATCGATACTAAGCATAGTAGGTATTCAAAATAACTCCGGCTAATCATTATTTGATTTATGCTAATTAATTTTATTTACTTTGAAGATCATTGATAAGTTTAGTAGGTAGCAGTGTTTTTTGTTTTACAAACCAGCTAATACTACAATCACAAAGACCGGGTGTTCCCGCAAAACAGAGGTAATAGGAGAGTTATCTATTGCATATTTCTTGCTTGCTTAGCTATAATATAGTTTCTTATTTATGCTTTATCAGCCGGATTGGTGAGTAATTATGAGTGTTACAAAAAGAGTAGGTAGGAATGCACGTGCTCCTAACTGATTTAATTTGAATACATTATACCCAGCTAGTCAGACTGTTCCCTTAGTAGTAAAGCTATTGACGATGATCCAGCCTGTATAAATGTTCTAGGCACTTTTCAAATTAATATCTATAGTATCTAGGTAGGTACTTAATTTAGGTATCATGAAAACCAGAAAACTATTATGTTGAAATAATTACCATTATCGGTACCGTAGATATACCTGTATAAGCATTTAATAGACATTATAACCTAATTAATTGTATGGAAGCTGCCGATAAGCACCTAGATCGAGACGCAAGTAACCTGTGCAAGTAACTCGAGGAAGTGGGAAAGTTATGTAATTGTTATCTTATATTTTAATTTTACTCACCAGCACTACTTATTTATAGGAACGCAGTCTGGTGTGATTCGTTTAAAAAAGGATTTTATAATAATTAAATGGCTGCTATCACCGCTCCCGGGAGCACTGTTTGGTTGCGTATGCAAGTGTGTTTACGCCGGTATCGTGAAACAATTTGAACACAATGAGTGCTTGTTTAATAATACCGTCTACAAGTGGCGTTTTGAAGTTACATAAGAGATAAAGTGAAACATTTACACCTTAATTGTATTGACAATAGTGTTTACTTTTTGTTTTAAATAAATTTTCATGACCCCATAATGCACTGACCTACTAATCTAAAAGGGCGGGAAGGACTAACCTATGAACCGAACTGTCAAATGTTTATGGGTATGAACATTACATCCAGTAGCCATGGGATGCGCTTAAAAGGGATCCTGTAGAACTGGCTGCTGTGTAAACGTAGGCTTAGATTGTCAAACCTAGATTAAAGTTACTGAAATAAAACGTAGGTGTCACGGGTTCTCTAGCAAAAACAATAAAATCTAACCTCTCACCCCCTAAAATATACATTCTATGACTTCAATGAGTACACCATTCCGATCATAGATATCGATCACCTCGTTTTTCGTCGCCGCTTTAGAGAAAAATATATTTTTTAAATTTCTTCGTCTGTGGTTGCAGCCGCATGCCATAATACCTACGCAATTTTGCATAAAGCATGTGCTTTACGAAAAGTCGCCGTAATTAGTAAATATTCAAAATAATTCCCGTACTACATTGTAATAGATCGCGTTATTCCAACGGATTAGGCACATTATATTCATTGTCTTGCTACATTATGTCATTAAAAAGAATTTATTGATTGTTGTACATTTCTATAAATTTAACTGTCAGTTTGCCTGTAGTTACTCAAAACCAGCACTTACTATTTTTCTTACATTGAAATACCATAAACATAATCAAAACAAAAATTATAAAAATGATACACCATAAGCCTGTATTCCAGAGGAGCAGGCAGAGGCGCATTGCGGTTAATCCACATTTTGCCATTCCTATATGGCATGATATTTCGTGGCAATGTAAGTACGTCAAATGACGGTAAAATAATTAATAGGTATTCTTATTATTTTAACTCGCTGATGATTTCTAGAACCGACTAATGTCATAAAACGTTAATAACACTTTGTCATTGGTTTAAATTTAGTTTTATTTACCTACTCGTTCTGTTATCAAAGGAATGCGGCCGCGGCGTTAGTCGCTTATTGCGCGCTAATGAATCATCAACTTTATCAATCCCTGCACACTGATGAGTTGGACCACGAACATTGCGGCCATAGATATGTAGGTAGGTAGGTAGGTAGTGCAGTTTCGGACATGTGCCTTTGATAATTGGTTTAATATGGAATGCAATTACAATAATTATCAAAAAAAAGTTTGATAGGTATGGTTTGACTCCTGGTTCTCAAATGGCTTTGAATAAACAAAATCAGGAAAAGGCTTACCCCTATTACATTGCATTGGGACCAAAATATCATCAGCGTATGTGGGTGTGCTGCAGTGCACCTTCGTCTGCCCTTCGATTACACGATTCGAGCATAAAGTGGTAAGTATGTCTTAAGCGCCCTATAATTGTTATGTTTTTTGTACAATACACAGGGTGTTAAACCTTTTACGTTTACAGTTTGCGTGGAAAAATTTATTTAATTATATAGCTATTATTATAATTTAACGCATCACTTGTATAATGTTAGAAATTTATTGTTGATATGGGTAGGTAGTATTAACTGGCAAAGAAAGGGTAGCCGGCAGGTCATAGATATTAAGGCAATAGATATTGGTATTAGAACATTTAGAAAGGACGCATCATTAACTCCCTGTTTATCCACTTAAAAAAAATAGTTTGAACGCAAGTAAGTTATTATAGGAGAATATGATTGAACGGTGCAGCTACAGGCCGTAGGTATTAGTAGGTAGCTACGCTAGAATCAAGTATGGCCACGCGAAAATGATCTTAAGTAAGGCAGGCAGTTTTGTCCCTGACAACTAGTACCTAGGTACCGACCTGTTGGTACTTGGGTAGGTACTTAGTGATGAGAATAATAGGTATTAAAACTGTAATCGTCATGACATTAAATCATGAAATTTACGCAAGAAGTTACCTACTATAGGTACCTATTATATTTTTAAAACGCACCGTAAGAGTGGTGGTATATATACCTACCTACCTACCTTTCTAAGTTTTACTCGGTTTGTTGATAGTGCACCGCCGAAATCAATTCACAAGTTAATAATAATATAATATTGTATTATAAATTACGTACATATTTTCAAAGTGCATTCATAAATGTTGTAAACGTGCGGCAAGTTAACGGGTCTATTACCTAGAGGGTACATACCTTCATCTTCCAAAGACATACCTACCACCATAGTCTTCGATAATACACACAGTAGGACCTATCTTATCCGTAAAAGAGGATTCTTGAGATGCGCTACTTTTCTAGGTACTAGGTATGTCATAGAGCGAGGTCTACAATATTAGAATGTGTTACATTATCAGAAGGTTAATCGGCTACATTGACCATTTGCCGCATTAGGCAAGGTTCGCATTGGTGAAGTGGTGGTGCCGGGGAAGGGCGCGCGGGCGCAGGGTCAGCGGCCGCGGCGCGGTCGGCGCGGGCGCAGGCGCGCGGAATTCGAGCTATGCGTATGAAATGAAAGTGGCCGCATCGTGAAAGCGCGCGCATCCATTGTGGCTGTCCGTGGCGCCGTCTACGTCCATCTCACTCACCATGAATAGATAAATCCAATGCTGATGCACGTAAAGACACTATAATCCGTAGTAAACCGCATCCATTGGCACTTCACTTCACTGATAGTCGCGCGATGTTGTAAGCTGAATGGCACGAGGGCTCTCGTCGACGCGCACGGAGTCCACGGGTGCGCTAGTACGACTGAGTGAAGCAGGCAAGCGGGCGCGTGGGTCGGCGGCGAAGGCACAGCGAAGGCACGCGCGGGGCGCGCCGCGACTGGGATCGGTGGAATGCGGCAAGATAGTCGCGCGCGGGTACAGGCCGAGGCCCGCTGTAGGCTGGAGCCTCCGAGTGGGCACGGCGCGCGACGCGACTCCGCGGCGTCGTCGCCCCGTGCTCAAGGAATGCGCGCGGTCAACCTCTGCCCATTAAAATAAATAGAATTTCCAAACACTTTGAGGCCGCGGCCCCGCGACCCGCCTTCGAGCACCTCTAATCTTTTGTTTAGCTTACAGTTAACTCGACATCTGGGGCTAGGGCTACCAGACCAGATGATCGGGAAATCCGGGAAAGCCCCGGAATGTTGTGACTGTTCCTGTGTCTAGTAATCAATCATACGTTACTGTCACGGGTAATTATGGACAAGCAAGCCGCACACGATCAGTAGTTGGTTCGCCGCCCGCGCGCTCCATGCTATTTTATAATAATTTACATTTTTCTATAAAATAATGGCAATGAATTTAAATTAGATTTTTGTAGCTCTAGAGCGCAACCAGAAATGTCTAAGAAACGATAGGCGTATATCTGGCAACCCTATCTGCAGCCCCTAGTATGCTCGCTGTCCTAAAATGGCTAGTAATTATGTACATTGCGAGACAGCTAGAGAAGTCTCCAACTTATCTACTATTTTAGTGTGTACTTGTTCTTATCGTTAACTATTTTCCTCGTTAGTCAGTGAGTTATTCAATGTGCGAATTACTGCGAATCTCATTTTTACCCGACTGCGCGACGCGAAGGAGGGTAGTGTGTTTATTAGCTATATATGTATGTATGTATGTATGTATGTTTGTTCATTTTTAGCACTCTAGAGACCGAGGGCCGATTTTGATGATTCGTACGTCAATCGAGTTCTTCTTCTTCTTCTTTGTTAGTCGTATTCTTGCGAGCGTCACTAAAGACATGACAGTTATCAAAATTCAATATGGCGACAATCAGACGTCATATTGTATAAGAAAAAATTGAAAGTCGACAAACTATGTCAAGTGGGGTATCATTGAATAAGTAGGTAGGTATTTGAAAATCATCTTCAAGTTTCTAGTAACCTTTTTAATTTCGAATGATCGTTTAGGATCTATAACGATTAAAAGTTGGTAGGCACCGATTCTCACAAGACAAGAATGTTTAATACCTACTTACAATAAAGCTGTTATAAAGGTCTTCTATAATCGCATAATAGGTATTAAGTTTGCTTAAAAAAGTACCTAAAGCGATACAACACCATTAAGTAAGTAAAAGTAGCGGTTTTTACAAACCTTATGGTATTGTATCGGATTAGGTTCTTTTTTAAGCAAACTTAATACATCGAGACATCCAATACAGAATGCTAATATCGCAAAACACTAAATTACATCGTAAAGATGTCCAAATTTTTCGTAAAAAAATAAAAACCATTGACATTTTGAATTTCGCGCCCTGACCCTGAGCTTCCCCCTTAAATAAAATCTGAAAATAATAATAATAAAAAACTTTTTAACAAAATAAAAACCGTCTTCAAAAAACTAAAAAGCCAAAAATAATCTAATCTTGAAATCTACCTTGTTTAACTAAATCAAATATTTAACTAATCTGAAGTCGATGCCAAAAAAACTACTGAGTCGAGTATTGCCAGTCTGCGCCAAAGACACCTACAAATTGGTCCGCGCATCTCGTTACTGGAGTATACTTTTGCTATTCTTCGTTGGTTGTTTAATTGGCACCGACTTCAGATTAGTTAAATATTTGATTTAGTTAAACAAGGTAGATTTCAAGATTAGATTATTTTTGGCTTTTTAGTTTTTTGAAGACGGTTTTTATTTTGTTAAAAAGTTTTTTATTTTACACTTTTTAGTGGATATATTTACTATTCTTTGTCACTAAAAAGATTTTTATATTCATAATTTTACTGTATAATAGGTATACCAAATACAACATCATCGCGAGATAAATATAGATTGAAAGAAATCAAGAAAAACAAAAACCATTGAATCAATCTCGCAACCTTATTCTGTAAAAAAAAGAATAATCCAAATCGGAACATCCACGAAAAAGTTTTATTCATAGCCAAAGTGCATCCCATAACAATTTCATAAAGCCCAAACACGGCTTGGATACATTATTTTATTACAATGTTCCGGTTCCTCCTGGGTTTATCATCAGATCAGTTCGAAGGTACCATATTCATCAGAACCATTTCTTTAAATTTGCTTTGTCATAGTCGCTTAACGATCATCATCGAGATTATCTGGGCGCAACCCGTGAAATACGTATCACTGACAAGTTCCGGTGGCCATTTGTGGTCTTCTTTATCACTTTCACTTCAGCAAATGATACTTTCTGAATGCAAATGCCAAATGCCCATTGACTTCTTGATGAAAATACCAAAATTTCTATAGGTTTGCCTATAAAATTTGAGGAGTCCTCTCAATTCCTCATGGATCCCATGATCAGAACCATTTTTTGAAAAAAATGGGACCAATCTGTAAGCATATCCTTTCATATAAAAAAATAATTTTCCAAATCGGTTCATAAATGACGAAGATCTGAGGTAACAAACATAAAAAAAAATAAAAAAAAAATACAACCGAATTGAGAACCTCCTCCTTTTTTTGAAGTCGGTTAAAAACAAGTCCAGCAGCGACTTAAACAGTCAGGACCCACATCATATCTAGACCGGCTTAAATCTTCTAAATAATGGGTTCAGACTGTTGTAGTCGCTACTGGTCTTGTTTTTTTTATGTATCACTTACACGCTGTATGTATGCTGAAGGCAACATCGTCAAATAATCTGCATCTTTCGAAGGACGTGTAGGTTCCGCAGCCGGCAACCCGCATTGGGGCAGCGTGTTGGGTGGACAATAGCCCGAATCCCCCTAAGATATAATAAGTATAAGGCTTGCCCTCTATTACACCGGGTCTTAATACCATCGGCAAAATGCAGTTAGTACCAGTGCAGATGCACTAGGGTAGTCACAAGTCTGAATACTCAATCGGGGTCTACAGGCGTGACGCTGTTAATTTATTGTATCGTTAGTGTAGTTGTTATTTGTAATGACGGGTTCCGAACATAACGTCTTATTCATAAAATATAAAATGTATAAGTTGGTGTATTTTATGGGGACACTAGCAAGTAGCGAACGTGAAACTCATGGTAATAGAGCCGGAAAATAGAAGTTTCCCATATCCATATAGCGAATTATGTGAAGTCCACGGGTCTTAAGACGCGGGTATTGTTAGATATGTAATTAAAATAAAGAATACTATTAGCCACACAAATACATTAGCGACTACCTAGTGAGTGAGCGTAACAATCAAGCTAGATAGAGCTACAACATGTCGGATGTGATATTCACTAAGTAACTAGGTATGTTCATTTGAGCTAGTGGCCAACTCTGGTATAAGCGATTTTAGAACGCCCGAAGGCCTCGGACGGACATGGCTTTATGACTGTTCTACCTGAGACCAACACACATACAGCTTAAAGTTTCCTCCGAAGAACGATCGGAAGCACCAGCTGAAAATGCCAGCAGCTACCAATTCAGTTATTTACCGCTACGAGCGCTCCTGTTTTGGGTACCTATCTATTTATAATTAGATATGTCTTGTCTTGTCTATTATGTCTTGAGTGAAAAACCTTATAGTGTACGCTCACAGTTTTAGTATGGCCATTCCATAACTTTTTAATTCTAAGAAAACAGTTTAAGTCTCTCCGAAAACCATAATATTACCAATTTATGAGGTGTGTTGGACCTAGCGGTCAATATCCACGCACCATAGACAGGTTGGAAACCGCTTTCCAATTTTAGTATATTTATTTTGAGACTGGCAAAATGATTGCCTATGTTGTTGTCATAAAAGAAACGGGTCACATGTGTCAAATACAAACAAATAAATTTGTTAGTAGGGCTGGAAAGTAGTCATAATATCGATATCCGTATGTATTCTTACTAACCTAGTGCGAATAAAACAGATCCGAACAGAGTACTTATAAAAAAATAATCGGCCAGGTAGGCGTCAGGTCTGCAAAATCGGCGTTTAAAAATCTATACATTAGTTGCTGTCGAGGAAACCTGGATGACTTAGGGACCCTTATCAGATCTTGAAGAACAGATTAGTTTACTATAACTTGCAACCTCCGCGCTTTTAGGAGAGGCCTATGTCAAACAATCCAACAGATTATTTTTTTGCTGTTCAAGTTGCTCCAGACTAGTGCTCTTATCATTGTAAACGGTTTAGTTATTTCTTTACGAAAAGAAAGACGATGAAATAAAATGGATATGAATATGGCCTCTCCCACAGGTTAGTGGGTATTACTGAGAGAGTAATTATTACTTTTGGTGGGTATTCTACTAACGTCAAGTAATTACTAGCGATAGCAAATTCGATAATTACACATCTATACTCTATACATACATACATACATACATACATATAAATAAAATTGGAGTGTCTGTTTGTAATATTAAAATAACCGCTTCTTACTAAGTGCATTTGGATGTATACACGTTACCTATACCGAAACAACATTTTTTAAAAATTTTGTCTGTCTGTCTGTCTGTCCGTCTGTCTGTCTGTCTGTCTGTCTGTCTGTTCCGACTAATCTCTGAAATGGCTGGACCGATTTTGACGGGACTTTCACTGGCAGATAGCTGATGTAACAAGGAGTAACTTAGGCTACTTTTATTTTAGAAAAAAAAATAGGGTCTCACGAAAAAAAATTAAAACCAATGTTGCAGCGCAGCGCCTGATTAAGTTTGATAGCAACCTGCAATGCGTCCCGCGGGCTCAGAATGGGCGAGCAGGCTGTGGTCAACGGTTGTTTTTGTTAAATACCACGCGGACGAAGTCGCGGGCAACAGCTAGTTATAAATAAAATCATGGATGTGACATGAAGATATGGAAAATATGGAAATGGCGTGTCCCACTGTAACCGTTATAAAGTAACGAATACCGTATATTTTCAGCCCTAACTGTCAGTGTCAGTTGTTCAGTTCAGCTGTCTGCCTGCTCTTCTGTCATTGTTCTCGCTAATTATACGTATGTTTTTTGCGTGCAATAATTTTCTGAAATTATTTAAATTTCTCTGCTTTTAAATGAAATGACACACTATTACCATAAATAAAATGATCCTTTCAAAATGTACAATTTCTTTACTCTGCCTGTTGTTGCTGGTGTCAATATTTATATCGAATTTGTTAAATTTAATTGCAACGGATCACAATTTTTATATTGAAAATAAGATCGATGGTCAAAATTACACTAGATATTTAGGTAACAAATATGGGCCAATTACAGACACTACCAAGAATATTGTATGGTTCCTACAGGTGAGGCCTTGTTTCATTGTTTATTATTGTTTGCTTTGTTTTATTGTGACCTAGTTTTAGTCACAAAGGCTAATATGGACTTATTTTATAGGTAGGTATTTAAAACCTCATCTTTGAATGTTACTAATTTCTTCATTTCAAATAAGTACTACAGTGATTTTATTTTGTAGATTTCAGATATACACATTAGTATATTTCGGGATCCTGGTAGGATATCACAGTTTCAACAGTTTTGTGATATCACAGTGAAGAGAATTAAACCAATACTTGTGCTGGCCACTGGAGACCTGACAGATGCCAAAGCCAAAGATAATTTGGGCAGCTCACAAGTAAAGACAGAATGGGTGTATTATCATAATATAATCAAGGAGTCGGGAGTTACCGAGGCTACTGTCTGGTTAGATATAAGGGGAAATCATGGTAAGTTATTATTGTCTCTACCTAAAAACCAGACTTCTTTAAAAATCCTGTTTACTCTATTATTCCACACATCTTTAATCTACAATTTTTTTTTTATAATTTATGTATCTGCTATCTGTTAGCTTTTGACTACCACTGACTGATAAAAAAGAAAGTATGAAAATAAATAATTATACACAGACAATCTAATGTTGCTGTTAGCCCCACTAGGTTTCAGAAGGGCAAAAAGCAGTGTATACATATTAATAATAATCTGCATATTATCATTGATCGGAAGGCGGCGGCAATTAAATTGGGGAAAAAGGCTAAAGTAAAAATAGAAAAACTGACATTCTGTGTATTTCTTACATGGTTTGTTCATGTAACTATTTAATTCATGGTATAAGTAGTTAATATATAAAGAGTGTACAAATGATGATGTAATATCATAGCAATATTGATAAATAGTATTAATATTTAGGCCAATATTGTACAAGTGGCATATAAAATAGATAACATTTTCGATAATATAAACCCTTTGTAGTATTACATGACTCATTGCAAACTCATCAAATATTTATAAATGTGCCAAATTTAAGCCTTATAGTCTTAATAATCTCTAAATATAATGGCTACATTGGTCATGATGATGAAGGGTCCTCAATTGAGTATGGAACTATAAATTATGTATTTTTTTTTTAGTAGCATGTAGTATTTTACTCTAATCTAAAGTATTTTATTAATTTACAGACAACTTTAATATCAGAACGATAAACTCCCAAGAGAATTACTTTCGAAATTTCTCAGTACAGGGTATCACACATTATAAATCTTATGTGCATTTTGAGGATAGCAACGGTGTCAATGTTGCCTTTTTGGGTATTGATGCATGCCCCGATCCAGGCCTGAGAAGGCCTTTTAATTTTATTGGCATGTTAGACATACCAGAACAACAGAATATCCAGAGGCTTAAGGCAGAAGCGGATGTTAAAACCGACCATATTGTATGGTTTGGACACTATCCTACATCATGTATATTGTCATTGGATAAAGATTCGCAGAGGCTAGATTTGCGTGACCTGATCGGTAGCAGTCCTGGTTCACAGGTTTATGTTTGTGGCCATTTGCACTCCATGGGTGGTTTAGTACCTAAAATGTACACAATACAGAAAAAGGGGTATTTGGAGCTGGAGCTAGGAGACTGGAAGGACAATCGAATGTTTAGATTAGGAGCTATAGATCACGGGCATTTCTCATTTGTTGATCAGAAACACAACACTTGGCCACTGGTACTAGTCACTAATCCTAAACATGCGCGATACACAATGCCGAGTAGAGAGCCCTTGCATTTAATACCTGACTCCACTCATATAAGAATACTGGCATTCAGTGATGTTAATATCGATGTTGTTAAAATTTCCTTTGATCAAATAAGTTGGATGGCCTGCAGACATACAGAAGGACCACTTTATGTGTGCCAGTGGCTGCCTCATTTGTTTAAGAATGGATTGCACCATGTCTATATCAATGTTGTCGACGAGATAGGACAGGAGGCCAATGTGGATCACCCATTCTCTTTGGATGGAAGTGTGATGAAATTTGATATAACTGCAAGAATTTTGCTTATGTTGGATGCGCGGGTTGTGGTAAGAATAAACACTTTTCATGCACCTAAGCTTTTAAGCAGTGTCTGACCGAATAGTAATTATATTTTGTTTGTAGTTTCAGACAATTTTTGCAACACTTCTAATCGTCAATGTTTTGCCGCTAGTCATATTGAGATTACAAAAACGGCCGCCGAAATACTGCCGTAGAATCGGACGGGTGTGGAGATATATATTAAGAACAGTTTGGTTGCTGAGCAAAGTCGATCGAATATTTTATCCTATTGTTTTGTATGCGATATACATCCCCATTGGACCGTGGGCAGTTGGGGAATTAATAGACGGCAGTATCGGAGCCATATTCGCTTGGGGTATATTGGTTAAGGGAGCATTTTTACCAGAACCCTTTACATACATGTACGGTAGCGTGCAGATTATGTTTGTACAAATACCTTTAATATTTGTGCTGGCCTACTGTTTGGACAATCGACTGTTCGCTCACAATGTGAGAGGATATCGGCGGCTGGTAAAAAATTTGCCGTTCGTCTTTCTACTGTCGATTCAGTTGCTGTTATCATACTTCTTCTGGTTGGAATACGGAACTATGTCATTTGTATTCGGACCCCTGCGAACATGGAGTATTGCTTTGAGCTTAATTATGTGGTGTAAAACACTGACATTGCCCCAGGACTATTGCAGGTAATTTCGTTATAAGTACTTAATATTTTTATATTTCTGATTTTACTCACAATATTATCGACTTATCCTCATATTTGTTCCAGGAAATTGATTAAACTAAACGAACTACCGTCATAGTATTGATGAACTCATGGATCATGTAGAAAAAATAATGTTCATGGTGAACAAATTGTACATAATTAGAATACAATTGTAATACATAATCTGAAGTAGCAAGCTTTTCATGTGCGCCAAACTTTTTGGGTATTTGTCTCAGCGTGCATGAGTGTATTATTATATCATCTATACATATAATAAAAATGTAACATGGAAGATATATGACAAACACTATTATTGGGGGCCGTTATCAACGCAATAGCACCCAAACAATGATTGTTAGAATTTTTGTCTGTTTGTCTGTGCGTTCGTGCGCGCTAATCTCAGAAATGGCTCAACCGATTTGGGTGGGGTTTTCACTAATGTTTTCTGGTATGTTTCACTTAATATTTAGTGTTTTTATTTCAATCAGTTCATAAATAAAGAAAGTTGTATCAATTTAAAAACGCGGACGAAGTCGCGGGCAATAGCTAATATGAAATAACGAAATATTCAATGAATGTATGAATAATGTGACTAAAGTATTTGTTGCACCAAAGATAGTTATTGCTAGAAATAATAAGAAGGAACATAGAAACTTGGTAATGTGAACATATTTACTGCATAATTTTTGATAAACACACAGGTTCATAATTTCTAGAAAGGGTGGTCTTGCATAGACAGAACAATATATTTTATACATAATCATAGCTTAAACCAAAAAAAATGACAACTTGTACTTACATCATCACTGTACAATGGCTGTGAATTTATAAGCGCAGGAGATTTTATTCACAGTTATCTAGTAGCAAACCATTTACCTATTCATTAAAATGTAGCCATCACGCCATAGGCAAAAAAGCAGTTTGACTGTTGAAAAACTATTTATCACTCAATAAAATAGCATTTAATATAGAAGAGTTTTACATACCTCAAATACCACTGTATTTTCACGTAAACATATATACCTCCGAATGTATAGCCTTTCTAAACTTTTATCAAACGTCATATTATAGTACTGTGCAAAACAAATCTTGTGCACAGTACTATACAACGTATGATAAAGTTATAAAACGTCTATAAATTCGGGGTTTTATGTATCTATTATTCTTAATGCGTTATAGGACCAACTATTGCATAGATTTAGCAAGTTTAACTTATTTACTTATCACAGTGATATCCTAGTAAAATAATAAATCAGTGTGTTATCGTCCATTTTATTTATTAAGTAATTTTTATTTCTATCACTTTGGCGACTAACTTTTTCCCTCATAAGAAAAATAGCTTCGACAATATCCACACTCATGTGTCCCACTTTCAAGTCATTCGGAAATCTTGGATGTAATTAAATAAAGCTATTTGTGGACCAAACAATTGTATAATGCATATTGTTTATTGATACCTATATACATTGTAAATGATTATGGCAAAACAAAATAAGGGCCACCAAAAGTAATTTTGCTATTCTATGATAATAATAAAACGTTGTTACATTATGTTTAATCACATAGCATTAGCGCCCTTATTTTGAGTCAGCCCTCAGAGAGTGTCTTCTACATCATATTAGTCATCGATGTAAGCCTAGTCTAGACAGTATTTTTGTATTGTAGTCATTGACTGTAAAATTGATGTTTCTGTATTGCAAATGTGTATTGAATTTCCAGTAAGCGCTTTTTGTGTTGTGAAATTATTCAGTAAAGTAGGTTTTTATAATACCTATATTGTTGCTTAAAATATTGCACACAAAACTCTGTGACCAAATAGTTGAATTATACATTTTTAATATAAATTATAAGTTATGCGGTAGATTTATATATAACTTTAATATAATTTATCACTATAATGATGTTCATGTATGCTCTATCTATTATTAATATTGTATGCTATGTCAATATCACAGATATTGCTATTGTACGTAAACCTAGTTATTATTATATTAAAATATAATTATTTAATTATACACATTGCTTTTTAGTGGTACGAGAAAAAAAAGTTTCCTAAACAATACTTGGAGCGACTTCTTTGACCTCGCCACAAGATACACAGATGGCGCTGCATACGACATTCAGAACAAATGACGAGGCTCCACACAATCTAGAAACGCGCTATGAGAGTTTTCGGAGCACGTAACATATATACAAGATCCCGACAACAACCCTCGGGGCATCCGCTCGCCATCCTATTACAATGGACTTACTAGCACATTGCTGTCGTGTTACCCACGAGCTTGGTATCTCCATGACGACGAAAGTAGAAAATTTATAAAAACTTGTTGTTTATAAAATCCGAGAATTCTTACTATGCTCCGATAGTACTTATTGGGTGTATATCTACAATGGATCTACAATAGCCACTAAAAGCAGCGTGTATTACTACCGCTCCCAGTCTCGTGTAGATGCCGTAATAAGCTTCAAAGGAAATTAGGTACCACCAAGGACCATCTAAAATATAAACTAACTAAATGCTTGGTCAAAAGTAGCTTTACCGCAACTGTATACTGAGTGCATTGAACTACTATATGGGCGAGTGTACGATTTTACGTAATATAAAGGAATACATTGTAGTATGCGTATTACTATTTGTCCGATTTATACGGCGCCCCTAGCGGACATTATCTAAAACATTTAATTCCCAATACACTATTAGGTATACGATTAGCTTACGAATCGCACTCCAGGCACTGTATAAAATGGTATGCCAGGCACCTATAATCGTATATTCATATTCTATGTAATCTACTCAGATCACCTTATCGATTGAAATGTAACAAACAAAAACTACTTATAATAGAGTGCTACTTAAATAAAAAAGCATATACTTTTGAATCCACAGAGCATTTAGACACTTATCTACAAGCTCCGTAAACTCTTAACCTTAAAACAACTACAAGAGTAATTTGTAAGACCACAATCCATATAACTAAAGCTAAAAAGTCACCGCTCAAATTTCTGGTAAGATCTAAATACTCCATGTACTTCTCGGGATTTCTGAACATGCAGTACGCTATGTTGCACGGTAATTTTGGCCGGTTTAGACCGTAAACGGTTTCCAGGAACGCATCGAATGCGTAACGAAAGTATGAAATGCTCGCAAAAGGTCTAAGATAGACTGGCATCTCGCGGTAAGGGATAAAGAATTGAGAGAACATCAGCATCGGTATGTTTGCAGCTGGAATCACGAAGAGTCCGAGCTGAAAACGAATAAAATAATGTTTACGTAAGCAATCCAGACTATAATCAAATTGTAAGTAGCTGGGACGTGTTTTACAAGAAAGATATAAAAAAAATGCAATAGACTATTTGGACGTCTCTGACAAGTATTTTGAATTGAATTTAATTCTTGTCGTGGCGTTTGATCGGTTGAACTATACGGAAAAGGCTATGGATTGGATAGATTACGGATAACCTCAAATGTCAGGTATATACAATATCAATACACTCAGACCATTATGGGTTGCACAGCAAAGCAAAATCGATGGTCGTGTGGGCTGAGCTACTGGCAGAAGCTAGTTCAAAACAATATTCTCAGAAGAGGGCGCCTCAGGTGTACTTTCACGACTTTATTACGGTCTCCGAGTCCTACATAGAGGTGAAGTCGTTAGCACCCTCAACCGGCCAAGAAAAGGAATGAAAGTCATAGCGATCTTCCCATAAGATACAGAAGCTATGGGATTTAACACGTAATTGTCAGGGAATTTATTGCTATGGTGGATGGATTTTGAACGTTAATTTTGATTGGCTTACTTTCATTCCACATGCAGCGCCAATGACAAGTCCAAACGTTTGAGCCAGTATCGTGACGAGGGCACATATGAGCCACGCTAAGCCCATACGGTGTGGTTCGAGTGGCTGGGATGTTAGGTACCACGCGGGAAACAGGAATACGGTAGCACAAAGTAACTGAAAGAAAATTAATAGTTTTCGTTAGGTTTTTTTTTGGATCCGTCACACACTGGGAGCCAGTTACTGTATCTGGGAGTAAGAAATAATTTAACAAAGTTATATCTAAATAAATATGGCGGCCAAAACTATACCTAATATATGAACATTGATGAACAACTGTAGATATATTGTGATGCTAATACTAAGGCGGTGTCATGAATGTCCAGTTTACGCACACACTTGTACGTATAATATAACGTAATTTTTTTGCACACACTAAACGATACAATGGCAATGTAAACGAGATTGCATGACAATTAGCAAAAGCAAGACAGATATATGTTGTGCTGCGTCGTTTCAATGTATCTAGACTAATTAGACCGAGCAGCAGTTGCGCTGCGCAGCCCAGTTTTGTGGTCCCATTTCCAAGCGTAAGAAACATGTCTCTTGTCCCCCAAGATTATAATAAATAATATACTAGCAGTAACTAAACTAGCAGGTTTTAATATTTAATCACTAACCAGTACCAGTTTCCACCACTAGCGGGAACATCTCTCCTCGACATATGTCAAGCATGATCACAGAGAAAATATTATTTCTAAATTACAACGTCTTTCCTACTAAGCTGTTCCTATTCTGTCGTTTTAAAATTGTGAATACAAAACACACACTCGCGCGACAAATGAGTAGGTACAGTGCTAATGGAATACAGTTACATAATAATTCTAAAATAGAAAGTTATGTTCGAGTTTTATAAGGAGACTGCTATATATACTTCTTTACATAAAAATGTTGCAAACAATGGAATAATATGCAATAATTATCTCTGACAGGGACCTCTTAATGGAACACTTACTTGTATCGGTAAGTCCACAATGATTTTAGAAACGCAGTACACTGGCAGCGAGTACCACTTATTAAGATGCTCATTCAGTACTACTTTCGCCTCTACTGGGACTGAAATAAAAAAATATAAACAATTTTTCCGCAGTACAATTGTCAGATAAAAATATTTTAATAACGTACTTGGATAATATTCGCAGATTTATAATGGCTACTTACATGTGTGTATAGTCGGCATAGCGTTGGAGAAAAAGAGGAAGAGTAAGAAGAAAAATAGACAAGAAGTGTTGGTCATTATTCGAGCTGCCTCTGCGCCGGCGCCGTTGTACAGCGCGCCAAGTAGTAACGCCACAAGGAAGTGGCATATTACTCGTATCTGGAACATTGGTAAGGTACTTACTCAGATTATTTGTAAGATTTAAATATACAATAATATCATTCGGATGCGATGTAATAAATAAAAAGTAGATAGGTTTTTTAACAGTGGTCAAAATAATTATTATAAACGCATTTTGGGTGCCCATTAGGTAGGTATTTAAATATTCGCTAGGTAATCTGCTCGTGGTATTACTAAAGGCGCGTCCCCTGCTAAAAGTTTTTCGTTGAACAAAAACACAAGTAGTTACACCTTTTTTCCCGCGCGGGTAATGTTTCGAAAATCTTTTAGCAGGAGACGCAACTTAAGATATTTGTTTTATGTAGGTAATAAATTAAGCGACCTTGGCGCTGCAGGATGAACAGGTGTTCAAAGTGTAAGTTTGTAGGATGAGAAAAAACCGCAGAAATCGAAAACATCATTAAAAAAAGTTGAATTTGTACAAATTAAATACAATTTACAATAACCTGTGTTAAGTGCACATCTCTAATAGTTCCAATACTGCTTCTCCATAGGAGAGCGTTCAGCTGCTGGCACACTCTTGCAGAGTACCCGCTGGAAGTTGTCGGATTGGATTTCAACAGGGCTTCTGACTCGGGCGATAAGTCTGAAAATAAAATAAAAACGTGTTAACATCTGGTGGTGAAAAGCCAAGATGATTTAGGACCACAGGACCTGACCTGTACGCTGAGCTAAGTTTCTTTCGCACATTAAGTTTTGCATCAATACTTTCACCCACGTCTTCGCAGTATATGGTTAGAGTTACTGGGTTATTATCGGCTAACCTTGCACTAAACCACCTTGCACCACCACCACCCAAAGACTTTCAGAAATAATTCACAGACCTACGACTCTATTGTTATAGTAGGTACATTGTTAAAATCTGTCATCTATATCTGCTCTTCAGGCTACGTTTACCTTTTGCCCTCCCGTTGTGAATGTCGCTCTTTGCGATCTTCCTCATTTCATGAGCATAACTGCTCGCTTCCTCCTCCAAACGCACCAGGTTGCCAGTGTGTTCGTTTGTTCCTATTTCTAGTACTGGAATTGGAAGCATGAACTGGAATAGTATTTTGGAATTTTAAAATATTCGTACGAGTAGATACCCATGGATATACCTGGATAAGCCATAGATTTAATTAGAGTTCCTGTAAACACCATACAATGTGTGGGAAATTTCATGACAGATAAATCGATTTAGCGAGTTGTATAAGTGGTTTTACTACTTATAAAATTTAACAGTGGTTAATATCGTGAGTCTTTTTTCCACTGCTGCCTCAAAGCTCTACGTCAAGGTCTATGACTGGTCTATTTTTTTGTATATCATCCATCACTCGAATCTTCGTCAAGGGCCATTTTATTGTTTCTCTAGGTAGGTACCTATATAACCATCTGTTGGCATTCGTCACGTTTTTCGATAGCAAGGTTAAAGGTCGCTACACGATTTATCATTCATTTGTGTTTACGCCAGTTATTGTCATTGTGATAAAGTAAGTAGTTAGGCTTATATTTTTTCTTATATCAATTGAGTACATACTCACAATAATCAGCTACATTATAATACTGGGGACAAATGAAGCCTGCTGCAGCTAGCGAGTTAGGGACGTCTTGCACAGTGCCAGCATAAAGCGTCCTGCCGCCAGCTAAGAGAATGACGTCATCTGCGATGTTGAACAGTTGCGAGGAGGGTTGGTGGACCACGCAGGCTATGGTTCGACCGCTTCGAGCCACTGTGAGGAGCGCCCGGGCCACAGACAGTGAGGATACTGTGTCTAACCCACTGGAATGCAAAAACCAAAGTATCTTGCTTGAAAAAAATAGAGCGCTATTGACGATCCTATAGCACAGTTATTCGTGCGTGACCCTGCTTTCTGTACTGGTCCTGGGTTCGAGTCCTGATAGTTTGCTCCTATCTTCAAATATAGTTTGTTCCAGAGTTTAATAACATAAGCAATGACATATTGTGTTCGCCCCCTGTCCATTGTCCGTTGACTAACCCATTATACTTATAACTTACAAGCGTTACTTAGTTAGATACCGTACAGATGGTGTGTTCGTAGCGATATTTATTATATTGAAATCATTCAAAGAGTGATAAATAGAGGTAGAGTGCTTCATGATTTTTCAAAGTAGGTAAGTATATAGGTAATGTTCGGCCTAGGCATCCTTGAAATAAGTCTAACAAGCTTAAACACAAACCATACGACAATAGTGTTCTTTTATAGTCGCATCGTAAACTTTAGCAATCTCAAATAATGTAACATTTACAGGATACAAAGTCTTACCTGGTAGGCTCATCTAACAGCATGACCGATGGGTTTGTGAGGAGTTCGCAAGCGATGGTCAACCGTTTCCTCTCACCACCAGAAAGACATCCCGCTCTAGTGTCCAATACCTCGTGAATGCCCAACTGTTTTGTAACTGATTCCAACTATAATAGAATACAGTTAGATGAAAATTGGTATACTTGGTATATTCGGCTACCAGTGGCGAAGGCTTCATATAACTCGATTCGATGTATTCTGCTGCATAAAATAATATATATTTATAATCGGAGATCTAGACCACGTTAAGTAGGTATTAGGGTATTTTAAAAGTTTTTTCTGCACTCGAAGGTAATGTTTTTTCGACATCCCTCGTGCGAATATTCATCCTTCGCCACTGGTAGTTTCTTAATTGTGTTATTCCACAGAGCACATGCTTGTCTGTAGAATAAGAAACACGAAGGTACCAGGCATGCATTTCATGAAGAGATCATATTTATTTCAAAATAACATGAAAACCAGCGCGAAACAATGCGAGGGGGATTTGTGCTATAGGCCACCATTCCGGCACGTGCGATTTGATCAACTTCATACGTCTTTCGCACGACCATACTAATTCTACAGCTTTAAGAGGTCCTTTGTATTACATAGGTAATAATTATTGTTTTATTTACTGCGTTTATACGTTGTCTGCCCGTGGAGTCTGGCAGTTTAAGGCTAGTGGCGAACTTCAGCGTCTCCCGCGCAGTCAGGGTGTCAATAAGTGTTGTGTCCTGCGCGACCAGGACTGAACTGCGACCGGCTCCATACAGGCTTCCTGTTACACCTATTTTTCTGGAACAATACACATTTAAATACTTATGATTTTACATTGAATAGGGTCAAGTTATACAGGTATTATATTATGTTATGCTATATAAAATTATGTTTAGGTTTGTGTAACAGTTTTTTGATATTAATTCCCGTTTACGAAATATGAAGCTCCACAGTAGCTTTTCTATGTGAGTGCATGATTCATCCTGTAACTCTTAAACGTTATTACAACGAAAACTATGACGATAGTCAAGGTTAACCTAGATTACGATATGTCATTATTATATTTATAAACGACTTAGTTAATCCCGGATGGGGTATCTGGGGTTTTTCGTTTATAAAATTACAAGGTTGTAGATAAATAGATACTTATAGAAAATAGTTTACCTAGATAGATTAATAACGTGCAAGTCATGCTTTGTCCGAAAGATGGCATCAGTATTATAAATAGGTGTGAAACGGAGCTGGTTTATAGTCTTTGGTTATACATTATGAAATATATCTAATATATATGAATTACGTGTCACGGTGTTTGTCCGCTATAGACTCCTAAACTACTATACCGATTTAAATAAAATTTTGCACACTGTGTGCAGTTTTATCCAACTTGAAAGATAGGATAATTTATATATCAATTTATAATCGCAAATATTTAACTATAAAAATATTTCCTAGAAATAATTTACATGGCAAAACAACGTTTGCCGGGTCAGCTAGTCTACTATATATAACAAAGTATGATGGATATTTAGTTATATTAAAACGGCTGAATGTACTTCATATGAATATTTCGCACCTTCCTCCAACCATACCCAATACAACTAGACGTGTTTTGGATATTCCACACACGACCGAAGTCATAGGCAAAAACAAGTATAGTTAGTTAGGTATAACTACGCAAATCTGTTTGTGTACGGGTATTTATTGACATAAACTTATCACTCACTTCCTTCCAGCTAAAATGTTGAGTAGCGTAGTCTTGCCAGCTCCCGATGGGCCCAGGATGAAGGTCAGCCGGCCCGGTCTAATGGCTCCAGATGCACCACGAAGGATCAGGTTTGTGGAGCCCTTTTCATTTTTATTATTGTTCCACCTTTTTCCTGCGATAAAACAACGATTATAGTTGTTGTATTATGTTGATCTCAAAGGTATTTTAGAAGATTGTCCAAGATATAGTCAGATGAGTAAGCTAAATTGCCTATCTGAGCTATATGATATAAGTACTAGCATTTTCCCGTGGCTCCGCCTGCGCAACCAATCATTTGCTCTGAGTTCGACCCCAATCGTTATAACGTTTCGTAAAACCTTTCGTAGTGTGCATTCTTCAACCAGCTATAAACAGACCCGCTAAATATCAAGCCTCCACGTCCAGGGGTTTGGGCTGGACATTGACTATCAGACAGTCCGACCCTGCTAACCTGCTATTAGTGACCAAAGTAAGAAGAACTCTTTAAGACTGATCAGACACACCCAAAACCGATAAGTCTACTCGACTCCCTCCTTGAATTCCCTCCCGCTACATACTCCAAAGCCTTCTGATACCTAAAAATAAGTTCTACGCAGCATCACGAATTCGTAAACCGAAATTTATTTTGGCAAGAAGTCAATGCCCGTGCATGCTTGTTACCCATAATGATTATTTTTTGTATGGGAATTTAAAAACCTGTTTGAGAACGGCTACAAATTTGAAATCCTGTGCAAAGCAACATTATTGTAAGTATAAGGACCTGCCGTCGAGCAACGATGATATAAGATCGCAGAAATAAGTGGACTTTATCATCCAAATATTGGCACACTGAAGTCACACTGCTTATTTGTAGGTATATTTCCATTGTGAATAGATACTTGTCGATACTTGCACTCATACAATCATGATCTAGGTATTCTATTGAGATGAGATATTATCAAAATATTGACGTAATTCAATGGGTACCATGCGTCTCTTATGCAGTATGTATCGCTACTAGGAATTTGGAAGAAGTAGGTTTGGAAATATAAACACGATTTAGTTGAGGTACTTTCATTATAGGCTTATCAATTTTACTTACTATAACAGAATTAATCAAATTGAAATCATCATCATCATCATTCTCATCAACAAATCATTTTAGGTAAATAAATAAATAAATATCGCCATACGAACACACCAACAATACGGTCCCACTTTAAGCTTAACGCTTGTGTTATGGGTACCGTACAATGGAGTGAGGGCGAACTCAGTATATAATACTTATATACATATTAAACATCCATGACTCGGGTACAAACATTCGTGCTCATCACACAAAGCTTGTGTCCCTACCAGGATTCGAACCCGGGACCCTCGGCGCAGAAAGCAGAGTCACTACCACTGCGCTAATCAGGCCGTCATCAAATACATAATTTGTTAAAAAAAATCTTTCGGCATTATACACATGCTATCTGTAACATCAGAAAATGCCAATGATTTAATCAATTTGATTTCTACAGTGGTAAACCATTACCAAGAGCCTTAAGTTAAGGCTACAGGCCATTACACTATGTGGAGTTAAGGCCCTTAACTGTACATAATGTAATGGCTTGTAATAAATCATGGCTCAAGTAAAAGATCTGCAGTGTGATTTTAAAACGTTCGAAATCGGACACGGATTCGGAAAGGTAGTTTGCGTTTACGAAGTTATTTTAATCAAGATAGGAAAAATATTGATTGCGAAAATTAAACTGTATTATCTTTTTTTTATGATAAAAAGCTTCAAACTTATAACCACATCGATGAAACATTACGTCAGACACTTCTTATTTTGGATTTTCACGTTTCTAGTAGGTATGTATCTAGTGGTATCTACCTACTCATCTACTACCAATATTACTCGATTCATCTATACATCTATACATACATATAAATAAAATTGGAGTGTCTGTTTGTAATATTAAAATAACCGCTTTTTACTAAGTGCATATGGATGTGTGTGTGGATACACGGTCCCTATACCAAAACAACAATTTTTTAAATTTTTGTCTCTCTGTCCGTCTGTCTGTCTGTCTGTCTGTCTGTTTGTTCCGGGTAATCTCTGAAATGGCTGGACCGATTTTGACGGGACTTTCACTGGCAAATAGCTGATGTAACAAGGAGTAACTTAGGCTACTTTCATTTTAGAAAAAAAATAGGATCTCACGAAAAAAATTAAAACCAATGTTGCAGCGTTGCGCCTGATTAAGTTTGATAACAACAACGTGAAATGCGTCCCGCGGGCTCAGGACCAGGCTGTTGCCAACGGTTGTGTCTTTGTTAAATACTACGCGGACGAAGTCGCGGGTAACAGCTAGTAATATAATAAAATATGCCTTGCACATTCACTGCACTGCCATGGGTATGGTAGTTGGGTACCTACCTGCTTATGATGCTATGGGCATACTTCCACCATATACGGGGAGTACGTACTTGACTGCTAAAATAATAGGTAGATACCTATGTAAATATATACATTCATAAGCAGGTATTATATTTACTTTTCTTATGCAGGTTCACCTCTTCCAAGGTGCCTACGTTTTTTGTAGCC
Organism: Pheosia gnoma; assembly: GCA_905404115.1. Lineage (NCBI taxonomy): Eukaryota > Metazoa > Arthropoda > Insecta > Lepidoptera > Notodontidae > Pheosia > Pheosia gnoma. The sequence continues at coordinate 6,169,570 of FR989901.1, forward strand.
TACGTAGGTTAGAGGTTCTTAATTCTTATGTTAGGTATAACTTTAGTTTTCTGTTTATTTTTCAAAATGTTTTCGTAAAATATGCTCAAACGAAATAGTAGGTAAATAAGTATGTAATGATTGATGTTAATACATAAATATAGTAGAGTACATGCACCTACCTAAACTATTAGTGGGATTATGAATTCTAAAATAAAATCATCCCTAGGCATCCCGTTAAAATGAAGATCAAGTGCTTTGTAATGCACGAATGTAAAATATATTATGTAATATCTATGTAAATCACTAATATACAACATATAATATCTTAATGACAATATAATTTGTTAATAAGGAGATAGATACTTATTGTAATCGCAATTTGAGTCCAAACCTGTTGAACATAAAAATATATTATGTTTTGGAGATTATAGATGAGCGAGTGAGAGAGATATTCGTGACCTTTGAGCAAGATTAATTTATGTTTATATTGTAAACTAGTTGTTGCCCGCGACTTCGTCCGCGTGGTATTTAACAAAGACAACCGTTGACAACAGCCTGCTCGCCCATTCTGAGCCCGCGGGACGCATTGCAGGTTGTTGCTATCAAACTTAATCAGGCGCTGCGCTGCAACATTGGTTTTAATTTTTTTTCGTGAGATCCTATTTTTTTTCTAAAATAAAAGTAGCCTAAGTTACTCCTTGTTACATCAGCTATCTGCCAGTGAAATTCCCGTCAAAATCGGTCCAGCCATTTCAGAGATTAGCCGGAACAAACAGACAGACAGACAGACAGACAGACAGACGGACAGACAGACAGACAAAAATTGTAAAAAATGTTGTTTCGGTATAGGTAACGTGTATACATCCAAATGCACTTAGTAAAAAGCGGTTATTTTAATATTACAAACAGACACTCCAATTTTATTTATATGTATAGATATCACGAAGTAAAACAAAATGTTGGTTGATGACACTGATGATCATATATCTCAATGTGTTATTGTAAAACGCTGTCGCATGCTCCTGTGACAGGCGATGTGGAAAATCCTAAAATAATGTACGTTTTATATGTAAATTCACTAAAATTCTTTGTTAAGTATTTAAATCGTTGTCTGGTGTCTATGACACAGGGAATCCTAGTTCGGGGGTTAGATCAATGCGTGTACAAGTTTCCAGTACTAAACAAATAAAGCCTAGTAATAAGTCTTGCGTTGTTTTTGTCTACTTATTACCAAAAACCTCAGATCGACTAACTTTCACTTGTTCTAACTTAACTTTCACAAATATACAAAACTGATTACCAACTGAAGTTCTGCACTGAATATTAATGAACACGGACACATCGCCTTGGAGACCATTTTCATTAGCGTATCCCGTTTCCACATCCATATCGTGGCACTCTCACGAAATTCGGCAAAAACTATTTTCCACGGAAATCTCGATAAGTTGCAGCATGCGCGTCTGCAACATGCGCAAGCGGCGATGTGACTGGAAAGATAAAGCGACTTTTGCGGTTGTACACTTGGTATTATAGCTAGCGACTGTAAGTTTTAGTGGGTAACAGTGGTGTATCAATAAACACTTAATTATCGCGCAAAATTATACGCACTGTTATCACTGTCGGCCGGTTGTTCACTTCCTATGAAGCCAAATAAATAAATTAAACAAATTATCACATTTCATTATTTATATCCTCTAGCCAGTCTTATTTTGGGTGTTGTGAGGTTAAAGAATTTTACTTTTAATAAATTAAGGTAAGTCTTCCATCCAAAATACCTTATTACTTAGATATGTCCTGCAGAGAGTTAAATCTTAGAACTGGGATCGAAAGGCGAAGCTGGCTTGTATAACAGCTATTCATAAGCTAAACTCATATTCTAGTCTAAGTGAATCCTAAGTACGCGGACAAGGTTAATCATTTGTTATATCCCGTAGAATTACTACGGGATATTTACTGTGAGCTTATAAGATTCTATATTGCAACATTGTGATAATTCAAGGCTTTTGAATATATTTGTGCATTGACTAGCTATTGTGCCCCACTTAAATTATGAAGTCAGTTATATAAATGATATTTCCTGATGCGTATTTATAAGGTTTAAAGTCATACAGCAACACTGTAGTATTAATGCAAGTAATTATGAAATAAACGCAAGTCAAAGGGCAAACCTTGTTGTCTTAAGATAGCGAGTCTTTCTTAAATTACTAGCCGACCATCAAGAACATTACGCGGCAAGCAAGTTTTACTTAACATATGCTTATTAAAGTTTAATATTATAACATTGAAAATGCTCGAGACTTTATTGCGCGTTGGGTTGTACACAGCGGCAAAGGTCGAGAGAGCGCATCCACGTTACCCTGCATCATTCCATGCACCAGTAACGACGCGGGCCAAACATCCGACAGCTCCGACGGCAACTCTGACGATTGAACTTAATTTTTAACGAGTTTCATCTTAGTTTTTTTTAACAATATGTTACCTTAACAGGTCAATTGAAATAGGCTCGCGACCTATATGACCTGATAGCATACTTACACCGTTCGTTCTTTACTGATATTTCATTCATAAGAATATTAGTGTTGTTGAATGTCAAGGGCTGGATAATTACAGTGCTAGGTAAACAACCTACGTCAACAGGAACAGCGTAAAAATAACCTTGATTGCCTTCACACAATTAAGTACCCAACACACCGTCTCTACCTTTTTACTCACCAAATTTATTTTAAGTAAACATCAACAACAAAATACCTACCTTTAGATAGATTTTAGCGAGTTCCTCCACGTGCGGCACGTAGTTGGACGCGTCTCAGCGAGGTGAGTGCGAAAAATTTTACTACTGTAAAATTATCTGAACAAAAATGTCCATGGGGATAAAAAAATTTAAAATTAAACTAAATTTACTAATAAAACCTACAGACCAAAATGACAATTGAATTACACCAAAGACAGCGCGGCGAACGAGAATTATAAGAAAAATAAAAAGAAAAGTTTAAAGTTACTCTGTTAAAAGGCTCAATGGATGCTGTGTAAGCATAGTGAGTAGAATAAATGCAAAACCATTAAAAATAGGTGCATGCTTCCTCTCTCCAACCGAACGCATTGTTTCGTAAACATCTTATCGGAACAAAATGTAGCTATATGAAGCTCTACACTCGCACCGCAAAACCACTAAACGGTCTGCTGATATGAATTGACAGTCTTACAGAAATATCCTTATACCTATTAAATAAATGTTTGTAAGAACAGACATTTTTGTGGATTGCAAATCATTTAGGTACCTATACATATCGTACCTATGCTAGGGATTAAAATCCGATAGAGATAATTATTTTATCTAAACAATGCTCATAATAAAACGATTTATCTATAAATAACAAAGAAATACTGTTCGCTAGTAAGCATTACTGGAAAACGGCTGGACTGATTTGGCAATGTTTTTTAAAAATCGCAAGGTCCTTTTTTGTAAAAGAATTCGAACAAGCTAACGTCTGCAGGGTCAGCTAGTTTTTTTGTATTTTTTTTATGGCAAATTGTTAAAAAAATAATCATATAATCCCGGCCAAGTGCAAGTCGAACCATGCGTACCAGTTATAATCACACGGCTTTACTCCATTACTTCACTACTTCAAGTTTTCATCACAGGGATACACAAAATAATGTTCATTGTGCCCACAATATTACACGAGTAAAGAATGAATATGAATTGTTAACTTTGATTATAAAATTGGAACCGTTTGCGAGATATTGTAATAGGTTACTTCAAGATATAAAAACAGTAGGTATGAAAGTATTGCGTCAAGTACGATGGACTGGGTAATCTTATATTTCTCTTAGAAACTACAGGACCCTAAATCAAGACGGTATCTGTATTTCACTCTAAGATAATTATATATTAAGTTATACTTACTCAGATTAACGGTGAATACAATATCTGTGTAGACTACTAAACTCCCCTCATCGTGAACATCATCTTTGCCTGCTTCTATATCCATTATTGCGCAGGAAAAATACTTGGGATTTTACTTTTTATGAATAAGAACGGAAGGTAACGTTAAGAAAGTGTTATTCGCGCAATTGGTAAATTGGAAGCGTCTGTGCGCAGGCGCACGGTCCTGAGCAACACAACTTGTGATCAACTTGACCGAGTATTGTAATGCACTGCGATATTGTTAGACCTGTTTATGGTTCATTGTAGAGATATTGCAGGCCCTTATCTTGACTGTTATTATCTAATTGTAATTTTATTCGATAATTTGTAGATATTAAATAGCCGTGTACTGACAGAACGAGCTGCCTCGCGAGGCTGGCTCGGGCACATGACGCGCGGCGGCCTCAGTTTTGATCCGATTAATGATTTTTCGTGATGTTCACAGTCTGGCTGACATCGAGGAAAAAGACCGATGTCAGTAAACAAATTATGAGCCTATGATTCGCCAGTCATTTACTGCATTGTGCGTAAATTTACTCCTTAACGATTGGTTAAGTAACTAATAAAAAAATCCACGTAGTCCAATAAGAATACGTTTAGCGAGGCCGCAAGGCAATCCTGTACCCGAAATGAGAAGCTAGCGGATACTTGTGGTATCTACAGTCAATTTCGTGAAGTTAAATAACCATAAACCAACCAGGTATAGCGCTCGGGGAGCCTGCGCGATCGTTTACCTCGGGCGAATCACGTGATGACTGAGCGAGCAGAGGCAGCCTCGCGAAGCTGTTCGGCCAGCTAGTAATGGGCTACTGTTAATGATAATCTATAAGATTACTAGCTACCGTAAAACAACGATTTGTGATTTTTGGGAGTAAAATTTTATTTTTTTATTTCACTCATCGAAATTCTGACTTGACATAATAGTTACAAATGCGCAAAGGAAGCGTAGATTAAAATTGTAGTATATCCGTTCTGAATCACGCTGTTAAAGACCCGAGACAGACGGGTCTACATGCATAATCCCGACTGCATGCAACAAAACTGCTAATTACAGTTTAAAAGCAGTTTAGATGCAGTTGGAACAACTGCAGAGTACCTACCACTTACTTGCAGTTGCCTACGTTATCACATACAGGTTTGCATGCAATTTGTAAGGGATTTAACCCTTAGTAGCCTGATTTACGAAAGTGATTTATTTTTAATATTACTGTGTTTAATTTTACTGTGTTTTATAATAATGACATTTGATTTTTTTTTAATTTCGTTGGAAAGAATATTATACAACAGTAAAATACGTACAGCCAACCTATAAAAAAAAAACTAATAGTAATGTGAACATTCGGTTTAAAAGATTGGTATCAAAATTGAAACTCTAGGCTATATTGTAATAACGATACTTACCCTGTAAAAATAAGTAAGTACAAAATTTTATTGCTACAATTTATATCTTTATTCACAATTTTACTAATCTACGCATGTATGTAGGTACACAGTCTTAATTATTTGGTTCTATTTATAAAACACATAATGGTTTTAAACGTGGAAGGTTAGAGATAACTGTAAATTATTATATTGAGCTATGAGATCGCACTGAGCTTTTAATTAATATAATGTTCCTATTATTTACACAGAGCATACTGTAATTACAAAGGTATATTTCAATTGACCGATACGGTAAAACTAGACCCACAGTAGTTATATAATATTAAAGCAGAATAAGTATGATTACGCTCCCACATTTACATAAGTAGTTTGTTGCTGCGGGAAGTTGAAAGCCACGTAGCCATTAGCTTGTATATCCTTTTCAAACATGCCTATAGACGTTCCTGCAATGTGCTTACACACCCATAGCAATATACTGCACAAAAATCTATAACATGCCCTTTCTTATCCATAGGAAAATGGTATTCCAAACTCGCGGTAAAACATTTTGTGACATTATTTATGATACGTACTTACTGTAATAATTTGCAAGGTAAAAATCTGATTCTGATTAAATTAGTAGGTATTTTCAGACTTCTCGAATAAAAATAGATGGCGTTTGTAGCTCCATTACCTAAGTGACGCCTGCTAAAAGAATACCAAATACCAAAAGAATACCTTTCACAGCCGCGTGGTTCTGAAAGTCGCGATCGGAAGCCCTCGTTTGACCACAATTTATTTTTATTTTTTAGTATATCTTATTGCATTATAAAACAGGAAAACAAAACTGGATTTGCTATTTGGCATTTCTTTAGCAGACGTTAGTAAGTTATACACGCGCCGGCTATACATTTTGTATTCTTGTAGTATTTGCATATAATAGAAATACTATACATTGAAATAAAACTATTTTTTCGAATTTTATCGTGTTTATTTTATTATTTTACGTTCCCGACGTTTTATTTCAATGCATAGTATTCGCGTAAATATAAGAAGTCAAGATATACTATTGCCAAAAAACATCTCTTATGGTAATATTGTACATACTCGTACATACATTATTTAATAAAAAAAATGTGTTATTTCATAAACTGTATATAATCAATAAAATCGTTACAACGATATGGCCACACAATGGTAAAAATATACCTAGGTATACCTGTAATTTTAGCACAGTGCAAGTTATCACAGCTTATTTATTGAGCTATTGATTACGATAATTGAGCTTAAAGTTGGGTGTTACATGCTCAGTCTGGCGTCAATAGGGTCCATCAGTCTGGTTAAACTGATGTGAGACTGACCATCTAACCACTGATACTGATGGACTAAAACCTAAGATCGACGGTTTTTTTATTTTTTTTAATATCGGCACTCTTGTAATGACCAAACTGATAGACGAGACAGACACCAAGATGAGCATGTAACATATGACATCTCGATGACAGCTTGGCCTTGTGGTAAGCGGTGGCCGCTCGGCTCACTGCACCGAGAGGTTACAGTTTCGACTCCCGCCTGGCGGATTCCGGATATTCTTATATTTTAGTTATTTGGCCCACACGCCATAACAACACCCAATTAATAGATGCGCTGCTTATTTTGGAACTGGGCAGGCGGTGTGTCCGTCTGGCAACATTTATTTGTTGATTCAGGTTATTATAAACCATGCTCACCGACATACCTGGTTAACCTACTAATAGGAATACAGAAAATACCCAAACGACAATATTATATGAAAGCAGATGAACTTCTGGGACCTAACATTTTTTAATTTTATTTGCTACATTTTGTTTGGTTGTAAATGAAAACGTCAGCGCACACCGACGGAGTGGCGATTCGATTATTCGATAGCAATTAATTTTCAACAGTACTCAGTTTGACATAGTGTGCGTTGACCTTATATTATATTGTATTCTATCGAGTGGAAGATACATCTGCGGGGCTGTCATTCATGTTATCGGTTCACGGCTTTAGATTTATTTACAAAAAACAATATTAACAATTTTATTTTATAAAATACTTATGTTATATTTGTATAAATTCCCTGTAATATATATCCCCCTATAGGACATTATAATTTTCTAGTGAATTCGCATTACATCTAGCGCTAAGGAGTGACATCACCACAGTACAGGAATCTGTGGAGGCGTTGACAACTCAACGTAGAGCTACGTTATTATCTACAACACCCACTACGATGACCTCTCTGGTCACCTCAAATTCATGGAATTCCAGTTTAATCCTCGAAGAATTATTATCTTTCAAAGTGTCATTATGCGTTGTATGTATCCAAGTACTCCATGTCCTGTAAAATTACTAAAACGAAAAAGTTATCTACCTAACAAGTACTCTTACTTGCATTGGAGTCTTGGTTAATCTATTTTAAATAATACCGTACAGGTCAAACCACATAGTGGTAACAAAGGTATATTCTAATATGCACGCCCGCCTACGGGTGAGAACACGACACGTGACGACGGCACACTGTCAAGTCACAAAATTACACACAGAAAAGTTCGAAGCGAAAATTTCTTCGCAACTCGCTATGTCCATTAAACACACGTCATTCATATAACATAATATCTACGTCACCATTTGTGCTTTAATCTTATTTTTAATGTGATGAAAGCAGCTGTGAGCACCACACAGCCAATTGCCAATATCGCGGCGACAAACATGGGATATGTCTCACCATCAAATCCGTGATCACGTAAGAACTGGTTTGGAAATCTATAATGGCAGTACATGTCTGTGCACACAAATTTCGGGCGCTTCATGCCGAAGATGGATAACACAATGCCAACGAGGCCATGCTTCAAGAAAGACAAGTTGAAAAGCCATCGGATGTAGCTGGGAGCGTCGCTGTAGCGTAGGAAAAATCCGGAGAATACGATGAACGGCATTATCAAGAATGGTCCAAAGATAACTCCATTCTGAAATCAAATACATGCAAAAGTGTCAATTATCCAATGATAAAAATATCTTTGGCATCTAGAGACATATACTATGGTAAAATGATACATCCTCAATTAAAAATTGAAAGCATAATCAGTTATAACTTCTCAAGTCAGTTTGCAATGTCCCAAGTACCGACCTTAACATTGAACAGGAATCCTATAAGTAGTCCTTTGATAGCTGCCACGTACGACACTAGAAGCAGCACGAAGCAGAAGCTGGCGAATCTTATGAGCTCGTGCGGCTGCCCCGTCATCCAGTAGACTATGAACGCGTAGGACAGTGTGCAAATAGTCTGGGTGGGCAGTATCGACACAACCGACGACGCGAAGTAAGCGGCAGTCGTGTACCATCTGTTGAAGTGCTCATGACGAATTATCGGGATTTGCTCTGGAACTGAAAATTGGAACGCATTAACGTCGTATCTGAGATATCTGTGAAGCAAGTTTGCCGGGATTGACAGTAGTTGCAAATGAAGTGTATAAGTAACCTCAAAAAGTAGAAATTGGAAGATGTGACCAACAGATAGGTATGTTGCAAAGTTATCTAGGAGAGCAAAAGGTGGTTAGACAAATCCACGAAACAGACGATTAGAATTCTATGATTACTACATTATTCTTATTAATGATTGAACAAGCATTTTTTTTTTAAATAAAACTGCCTATGTACTTACAACTAATAGAGACTGAACTATACGCAGTAAACATGAGGAACATGAGGCAGAAGTACAGGAAGTTGAAGTTGCTGCGAACGTTCTCAGCATAGAGGCCGATGTTGTAGAAAAGACATCCCACGAACAATGCCATCGCGCAATGGATCCCGGTCAACATGAGCGTGAAGTAGGGGTCCCTCCAAATAGTCTGATGAATAAAAACAAAAAATATACCGACTATCAATTTCACATGCTTATGACAGATAATAAAACATGTATAACTCTATCGTGGAATGTACTGCCTGACTACCATAAGATAATTCCACATAATACTTAGCTCTAGCAGTACAGCTTACTACAACAACGGAGGTTCTGTACCTACCATTCGAATTATCTTATTTAAGTAGGCAAGGAGTTTAGTCTCTAATAGTAACTTAACCAGAGACCGATGGAGGCTAATCGTTCGATCCAAGTGTGGACTATCCAACGATGATCGCGATCCTCAGACATGAGGGACCGACCATAGAGAGAGAGTAACTTAAGATTTTGTTTTTCTCCTCTTCCTACTTATATTCATTTACAAAAGTAATTTGTAAATGTGGGAACAATGTAGCCATTAACTTGTGAATATATAGTTAGAGTTAGTACTTTTTTTTGACCAGCTGCTAAAGTCTGCCTAGCCGTTCCTACATTGTTCTCACATACCTATAACAATGTACTGCACATAAATATAAGAGATATTTTTAAAGAGAGCAACCATGAAGTTATTTGCCCGTTCTTCTCCAGGGACGGCATTCCAAACGGGTGGTTAAGTTGTAGCTTGGCACTTTGTTACTTTTTTGACGATTCATAAGTAATGTACTTAATGGTTTACATGAATAAAAAATATTCTGATTCAGATCAACTTTAATAATCTCAAACTGCCAAGAGCATGTCGCGTCACGCATAAGGTAGTCTTCCAAAGGCATTGTAAGATTTTTTTTTTTAAATTACATATTATTGTTGTGGAGACTAGTCCGTAACTCGGGATAGACGGAAATGGCCGAACTATACGAGAAGTGTGATTTTTTGGGAACATGACAGTGTTTGTTTGTGTATAATATACCTGTGGTAGAGTTATAAGCGTTGAAAGAATTTACGCATCCGCATTTGCATGCGCTATCAAAGTGTGGTTTTGATTCGTCATCAGTTGCTAAGTAATTAGTGATTAGATTGTTGTGTATTACAACAGATTATAATAATTATTAGTTACTTACCTAATAAAATATAGATTATTTAGTACTTCATATTTCTGTACTTACGTACCTAATTATTAGTGCCAAAATAGCTATGTATTTGGCAATTTTTATTAAGCTTGCCAAAAAATAATCCTTTTGTATTCAAATGATAAGTAATTAATGTTATTTGGGTACAAAGATACAATCTATAAATCATATAAAATCCAACCATAAATTATATTATAATTGCATACAATTATAATATTATTTATTTATTTATTTGAGATTTTCACAATAATTTAAGTGTAAAATAAAAATACAAGAAAAATAAATTACTCTATTTTACCAATACAGCTCTTCGAGTGAGTGTGGTGAACTGGTTCCAGTTAGAAGTGGAGTATGTACTTTTCATTGCTAATAGGATTTTGTTGGTGGGATTTTCCTTAGGAGGCGGCAACATTGTCAATGCGACTTCTTCACTGGCTGTTTGGTAAAATATGTCTGAAATGATAAAGAAACAAGCTGGTAACGAAACAAAAACGAAATGCGATTTTAATGAATTAAAAAAAAAAGTGTTATAAGACATAATTACAGGCTCCTTAACAAAAGATTATCATAAATCCGTACCCATTATATTATTATCAGTCTCAGGTGTTGGTACGTTTGTAGTCCAACTCAGATTTCTTCCATTTTGACAGCTCTCTACCAGATCATCTGCATTTTCTGTACTAATTTCGATTACTGTAAGCAAAATACCATCACATAAATGTCAATTCTAGGACACACTTTACACTCAAATCTTAATAATAATTTAATTATTGCAAAGAAATTTTAAAAGAATGACAACATATCTCATTTAGGTACCTTGTTATTCTTAACACCACAAGACAAATAGCGCTAACAACAAGTTCGTATAAAGTAACGTCATTAGTTCATATTTTCTTGCTGCAGTTTTTTGTTTTACGTTTGTAAAACGCGCGTCATTAATAGTGCAAAAAATCGCCGTGTTTAAAGTCCTTATGGCATCAAACATTGCAAATACGGCTATTTACTTCGTGGTAAAGTGGTAGGTACTACGAAACCCAGATCCTAATCTAGCTTAAAAATAATATTATTATCCAACATACTCACAATAATCTACAGTGTTGTGATACTTAGGGCAGGTGAGGTTGATCTGCTTGAGGTACGGCTGCAGCTGCCCCACCGCGCCGACGTACGCGCACCGCCCGCCCACGACGGCGTACAAGCGATCCACCATGTGCAGGAGTGTGGCCGACGGCTGGTGCATGGTCACCACCACCGTGCGCCCCTGTCGCGCCAGCAGATGCAGTAGGAACACTATTTGTTTTGATATTGAACTATCCAAACCACTGGAAATGAGAAGTAAATCCTTATCCTTAAGTTACATGTCATTATATTCATGTCATGATCATCAATTCATCACGTACTGTCGCGGTTGTTGCAATGTCCGTCTTTCTGGTACATTCACAATAGGTTCATCTTATTTCACTCATTTTATTATATGCCGATTATTTTTAATAATTGAAAAAATGTTGTTCGTCTGTATTGCATTGATATGTACCTACTTCCTACACTCTGTTAAATATTTATAATTAGGTCATAAGTTTGGTATACTAATTGCAAGCCGTGGTAGCCCATAATTAAGGTTGCATTCATTCATGTTATACGGTTACATGTGTTTGATAGCTATGTATTAGTGTAAGCCTTGCGGGTTATCCTTAAATAAATAAATGTCCCTCAAACATATATTGAGACTTACCCCCAAATTTATAGACAGTTATCATGGGTATAATGGCATTATAACGAACTTTTTAGAGGAAAAACTGCGTAGCTTTATAATTTTGTATAACTTTCTATCAATTTGAGGGTTGGACTTTTATTAATATGGGATTATGGAGTTAGACACTCATATTACTGTTACTCTGTAAGCCTATGTAAGTTATCCTACTAATATAGTTCTATCTCCCATTGAGATATACACCTGTATTACTCTCTATCGACTTGGTTTGACTCCAATGCAGATCATGGCTTATTGTGTTAGGACTGCAGTATTTTGAGCGATTTATATTTCGAATCTGTTGCACCAATTATCATACAGATTAAATCCTGCGATATTACTCCATACTTTGATTGCAACAAGTAGATAATCGAAGGATTTTAGCTTACAACGTTACTAAGTAGTACCGATTGTCAATTGGTTACCAATATAATTGGCCGGCGCAGGAGATAATGGTTTTTCAGCTGATAACGCTTATTATCACCGTGATTGTGTTCAATATAATATCTACGTACGTATAGTTTGGTCATTAATAGTATATATGTACACCTGTAAATTATGATAAAGCAGCAACAGGGTCACGTCTACTGATTGTATGCAGATGCTAATCTCGGCTTTGGCTATAAAGAGTAGCGGTAATTACCTGGTGGGTTCATCAAGGAACATGACGGGGGGGTCATGGACAAGTTCGAGCCCTACTGCAAGCCTCTTCTTTTGACCGCCCGAGAGGTTGCCAGCTCTAGTGTGTTTTGCTTTACTTAGACCGAGTGAGGTAATTATTTCTTCTACCTGAAATGATATATGAGGAAGAAAATTATAAATTGGAATATGTTGAACATTTAGTTTTTGGCGGTAAATGGAAGATCTTCCAGCCAGGCGGGTGGTATGCCTGGCGGGGCGGCCGCTATGCCCCGACGGTTATTGTCGGGATCTTGTATATATGTTACTTGCTCCGAAAACTCTTATAACGCGATTCAGGATTGTGACGTCAATTGTCTATTGTTCTGAATGCGTCTGCAGCGCCATCTTTGTAGCTTGCGTTGCGGTTGAAGTGGTCGCTACAGTTAATTCGTCTTAGAAGCTATGTTAGCGCTATAAAGTCAGTATTGTACACGCCGCAATGTGCGCGGGATTCGGAAAAATTTGGCGCTTACAGCGCGGAAAAATGTGATCAGTAATTCGATAGTGACTTTATTCATAAGCTAGCCGTGTTCATCCACTTGTAGGGAGATTTTAAGGATTTAGTTACCGTCCGCTAGAGGCGCTGTTGAATATTCAATACAAATACCTTCGGTTTGTTTATAAAAAAACTCGCCCTAGAAGAAACGCATTAGGAATAGCTATACTTACACGTTGTCTTTTTTGCTCCTTGCCTATATGGTCACCCAGCTTGAGGTCAGCTGCAATGTTAAGGGATTCCAGGATAGTAAGCTGGTCCAGAACCATACTGTCCTGCAATATGTAGCACGACCGTCGGCGGAATATTTTATTGTTTCGGAGGCGGTTGTTTACGTAGATTCTGCCACTGGTTGGGTTTCTGAAATTGATACAGCATAGTGATTATATTATACTCGTACGTACGATTAGTAGGTAAGTTTAAGATGGAGAGTCTAATTAAACCTGACAGGGCTTGCAGTTTATACGTGAGCCATTACATGTTAGTTATCACTTTGTACCTACGCCCTATTTTTTAAATTGTTTTTGGTGCTATAATCTAAAGCGGCTTATAGTTTGTGGGTGTTAATTGTTTCCTATATTCCCAAATGATTTACTTATCTGTGGCCTCTTTGAGATGGCATAGTACCACACATCATATTTTGTAGTGTACAACAGGTCTTAAACAAAATATTGATCAAATGCTATGGTAGATATATTGCTCTATTTCTCAAGTAAAATTTAACGAGCTATTACGTAAATACGTGTTATTTTAACCCACGATAGTCTTAATGTGTTATCTCAGATTCATTACTTAATCAGATATCCTAGAAGTGTGACAGGCATTGGTTGATATTCGAAGTCGAGGGATTTTGTTTATCTGTTGACATTTTATCGTGTTAACAAATCGCAGATATTGTAGGTGTTAAGTAATAATTAGTGTTTAACGAGTATCACCTGTTGAACGGTGAAGGCAACAATTGTGAGGAAACGCGCACGTCTTTAAAAAGCCGTGTCATGTACACCAAGCCCCATAGGGCCACCGTGGTAGGCTATGAGGCCTGAATCCTTCCGCACCGTGCCCAGCATAATAGCAATATGTTCGCCCCATATTACATTGGGACCAAGTTCCATCAGCGAAATGGGTTCTCTCTTTTGAGAATAACTGGCGTGATGGGTGTTTTTTTAGTATCGTATAAGTTGAGTGTAAGTAAAGAACAGTCCATTTACTCATATGGTATGCTTAAAGTTAAATTACGATAGTAAAAATATATCAAAAGATTATTTGATAACCGCAGGAATGGTAATGATGAAGAGGTGTTGCCAATGAACGATAGTGGTTGTCCTTGGTCTGAACAGGTAATGCGACCGTTGCAAAAAATAATTTTAATCTCATTATTTACCCATCCATAATAATAAAAAAAATATTGAAATAAAAATATTTTTTCGGATTTTATCGCGTTTATTTTGTGTTTTAACGTTCCCGACGTTTTGGCTGCTTTACATGCAACCGGTCACGGGAGGACTGAGGTGGTTAACGCCCTGGTGTCAAAGTTTGAACTGGGGTAGGTACCGTCATATGTAGTTGTTGCTTGCGGTCCGATCTACGCAGATCTATCTATATAATACTAGTTATCCCGGCGAACTTCGTACCGCCTCAGAATCAAATGTATGAGAAAATGAATTATCTATATTATAATTTTTGTATGTTTTTTTTCTTGTGCTTTTTTAGTTATTATGCATTCAGGGTGAAGACAAATTAAAAAAATCACAGATCTTAAAATTCGGCCCGTTCTTGAGTTATAAATGGTGTCACTAACACCACTTTGTTTTATATATATAGATTTCACATAGAAAATCAAGCACTCAAATACTTACAAACAAAATTGAAGATATAGTACAAAATAATAATAATTATTGTAAAACAAAATAATACCTATTAAATCCAAAAGATATTTTTTATCCAACTACAAGTCTGGGTAAATAAAACAGCGCAATTTTTTTAAGAGATAAAAGGTATCTGATTATGTTTTTTGTTTTTACTTTTGAAGACACGAGCAATATCCTTGACATCCAAGCAAAAAAATATCTTATGTGACCTTATTGTTGCTGTTATCCTGCGACGGATAGGTTTGTTTTGACAAAGTACATAATAAGGGTGTAAACATTGATCGAAATTAAATACCCATAAATTGTTTTGATAGTTTATCGTATTAGATAACAAAAAGACGTAAAAAATATTTTATATTATTTATTAATTACTTATTTGCCATCAATATAAAAATCGGTCAAAATTTTTATGCCATCCTAGCCATCATATTCTTTAGTCAGTCCGTTTGAATAGGTTGATCACCGCAGTTAACCTTAACCCGTTTTCTCGTTGTTGGTGAATGTCTGGCAAGGGACAAGTGATGGAATGAGGCCATTGAACCCTGCGGCTTTTTCAAAATCATTGAATTTCATAACAGAACATAAATTCTTTTAAAAAATTAGTCAATGATTAATCTACATCATTATGTTCTAAGGATCTCCTGTGAATTGAATATCAGGTGATACTTATTATAAATAGTTGGGTAGGTAGTTAATTATAACACAATTACTTAAAGGTTAAGTAGTTAGGTACCAAGTCCACGTAAATATATTATTTTGAACCCCGAATCATATTACTTTAAATTTAAACTCTTTGCTTTGTTAACTTTATAGTTGTAATTAGTGTACACGATCATTGTTTACTGACAAATCTTATCGAAATTGGTAATGAACTAGATAAAATTGTTGGCTTTGTTCATGGTTGTTAATTGTTATGTTGAAATGCGGTCAGTAGGTAGAATCAGTAACTAATGTGGCTTGCCTATTAACGAATCTTATGTTTGTTGGCTGATTCTTATTTTGCCAGTTCAATTAAACATAATACTTACCTACTACGTACAATGTGAGAATGTTCGTAGCGTTGAACAAAACAGCTGATTGGCGGACACTTTGATAACCTAATTTAACTGTAGAACCAGGAAATTCAAGTCACGATCATGTTGGGTCAAAAATATTTAAATTAGTACTATTAACTACAAACGTTTTTACTGAAAACTGAACATAACTAAGTACACGACCCAGTGTCACAGTTAGTAGTGATTTCTGTATCCAGGTCCTAGGTTCAAATTCAGGAAAGGGCCAACTTTGTGTGATGAGCACGAATGTTTACACCGGTGTCATGGATGCTTAAAAAAATATAAGTACAACATATACTGGGCCAGCCCTTCGTTTTTTGTTTAGTTGGGGTGTTCGTCTGGCTGGACTGACCGCGCAGCCTCACAAGGCAGCCTCCAGCACATGACGGCCGCGGCACATGATGACGGCCGCGCAAACTTAGTTTATATTACAATAATAATCCAGATAATGTAAAATATTGACGTCACCAGACGGATGCACTTGTGCGTATTGTTTTGATTGTAAAAACGTAAATATGCGTCATATTATTATTTTGAAATACTGTCTTGATATTTACAACATGTTCATCGAACGATTATCTTGGTCCACTAATGCTTAGACACAAGGGTTGTTTGTTTCGTATTCTACACATACGTTGTGTGCACATGTAGGTATAGACAGTACGTCGTTTTTGTTCTGTAATCGTTGCGAATAGAGGTCTCTGTGTCGCGGTACGATATTGTCTGATAACGGAATGCAATTTTTTTATTTTTGATTGTTTCCTGATATCTCCAAAATTCCTTTACAAATACAATCTAATTGGTATGTTTGTAGATAATATGTTTCTCAAGAATGGGAGTTAATTTCTTGTTATTACTATAGTGGGACACACGAAAATCGGGTTTAGTGTTATCCTTTCCGGTGGCCTCGGCCAGGACAAACCAAAATCTCACCGTCCCCAGGAACTTAAAGTGTTCCTGCGGAGTGCTGGGGACGTCGGCACTTTTGTCGTTTGGGGTCGAGTCACCTTCGTCCGTAGGAGAATTAAGTACCCTCGAGATACCCTACACGTGACCCTGGGTGGTGCCAACCAGGTGACAACTCTACTGATGGTAGGCTTCGGCCGTGGCTAGTCACCACCCACTGAACAAAGCCATGTCGCCAAGCGGCCTAGCCGTGTTCCGGCATGATGTTCGGTGTTGCCATTCATGGATGGCGGGTCAGATCAGTTGCGCTGCATGTGCCTCTATCTACTGCCGCCTTCCTACCTAGGCAAGTATGCTCCATCGTAGATCTCATCGTCACTTACCATCAGGTGAGATCGAGATCAAATACTTGCCGATAATGTAATAAAAAAAAAAAAAATGTACTAACGTCTCCGGTAAGAATATCATCGGTAACGGCGACACTATTTTACCATTATCGCCGGTATCACGCCAACCCCAAGCCAGATATCCCATACAATATCTGTCAAAAGTGACAGTTACTATGCGGTTGCTGTTCGATTATGAATCGATTGTGTTAGCAGACTTGGGGCCCGGGATGAATGGTCATAAGCCGACAATGGAACTAAACAATGCTTGTTCTGGGTGCATAATCAATGAGTTGTTCGCAAGCGAATTTATTGAACCATATTGCGTGCAAATGTGTTATCACCAGTATCGCGCAACGGTTATTCACCTTAGTATCTCGATATTGCCTATTACTAGATACAATTTAAGCGAACATGTGTTGTCCTATTGTATTAACGTTAAAGTGTATTATAATGTTCCCAGTAAAATTTATGGCATCTGCATTTTAAGAAACAAAAATCTAACCTATATCAACTAGTCTTAGTTAAACCATACAATGACGTAAAAGCATTGATTTAAAAGTCTGTTTATCCTTAATATTGAAAAAAATATTTACATTTGATTCTATAAAAAAAAGAACGAATATAAAACTCGGTTTAAAAAGTTACTTAATATGTAAATTAGTTAATAGTAATGTCTTAATTACAATTATCTCAAAGAAAAATTGCATTGAAGACATGAAAAAATTTATTGGATTTTAGCAATTACTTATTGTAAGTAAAAGCAAAAAAATATTCGAATGTGTAACCATATTATTGATTAAATCATTGCCTTGTTACAAAAAGGCAATTCAGGTCTTTGCCCTGTAGTTAGGCAACAATTTAAAAGTAATAAGGCCCATTATCTTCGGCATGGTGACGTCACGTTTATCCACATAATATTACTCATCGCTAGGTCTTTGTGAGGAAACTGTGACCTTTGCTCCCAAAACACGTGGTGCTTTGTTCTCACTTCGTGGGATTTTGCACTATATAACTGACTTTTACCCGCGGCTCTGTTTACGTAGATGAGACAGATAAAAATATTAATACTGGTGACGAAATGACTTTGCACAAACACGTACTAAGTAGTAGGTATTTAATGTACCTACTGTACTACAAAATCAAGCTTATAATATCCTTATTTTATAGACATTATATGTATAGGTATTTATAGTATCCATCCAACGATGTTCTTTGGTCGTCCCTTGGCATGTAGGAGAGGCACCGCAGTCATTTTAAAACATTCTAATACTTACACATTCATGTAGGGTCACAAATACTATATGTGAGTACTTAAATGTCTTTGAATAAAATGATCGGACAGACGGACATAACTAAACTATAAAGGATTCTAAAGGTTCTACGGAAATATCGGCTCGCTTCAAGACCGATAAGATGTTTTTAACATCAAACTGCAACGGATATTATTGTGTTTACGGTCATAAACTACAGCAAACAATCCACTCAAAATGTCTGTACCACCAATCAACAGGTGTTTTATGACGTCTAGTGATTATAATTATCACTACCGAATTATAAGGTATTTGATAATGATGTCAATAATACTATATATATACTGTGTAAGATCGATTATCGTCACGTAGTTTCGGCCACTAGACAGAAAAATGGCTATAAAATTTCGTAAAGCTAAGCACCAGACAAGAACCAGTCGGCCCACGCATTGTTGTGGAGTTCCGTAGTTATAACAATAATATCGCCAGATGAACACACCAACTATACGATCTCGCATTATTTTGTATCAATAGGAAAAAAAACTAGAGATACGATTTTAAAGTAATTTGGCTATGGGGGGTCTGAGGTATATGTTAATTTTAGAAAAGGGGTCTCTTGCCTAAAATAGTTTGGGAATCCCTGGACTAGACGATCGTAGAAGGGCTCCTGCTAGGGCTCCTGATGGAGACTACGGAACGCCAAACCCGACTTTTTACATCAAACTTAGCCGACTAATTACATTATATCCATATCTAAATGTAGTTTAAACTAAATTTCAAACGTTTTTAAGTTTAACAGAACTAAGACTGTTTATATCAACTAACTAGCTCAAGGCCAGTGTGTAAATGAATGCGTGAGTAGATTAGATATTTCGTGCATAAAGCTAACGTCTAAATCTAAGATTTGAATTCCAAAGCAATAATAAATTGACTACCACACATAGGAAGTACCACAATAGATTCATCAACGGTTAGAATGAACCGGATGGGGCGCGGATCGCGGTCTCCAAAGTTGTCACTAAGCAATGAACTCACGTGTAGCCCGCTAGGATGTCCATGAGAGTGCTCTTGCCGGCCCCGGACTGGCCCATCACGACCGTCAGCTCGCCGGCGTTGAGCGTGCCGCAGAGGTTGTTGAGAATCGTCTTGCGACCTAGAGCATTGAGGAAAATGTATTAGTGGTAACACTTTTAAAATATTGAGAAGTTAGATAATTATATTTAAAATTAGGCTGATTTCAAAATGCACTCAGTAAATCGCCAACACCATAGGCCGAGGGGTGCCCAAAACGCTGGCAGCATTGCCACGTCGAATGGCAATGCTGATGTGTTGGCCAAAATATGTGCCAGCGTTCTTAATTTAAATATAATATACGTTTTGCTTTTAATTTTTAGTTGGTGTTTTTAAGTAGGTGTATATTTTCTTTTTATCGCATGATAAACACGCGACATGGCATAAACCAATGTTTTATTAAAAACATTATCCGTTACTAATAACGAAATAACCAAACATTTGCAAACAGATTTTTTGCCATTGCTAAAATTATATAACTACGTAGTTTTGTTTTTTCATAGACCAAAATACATAATGTGTAATTAAACATTAATTAAAAATGTTTTAAAGTCATATTAAGTATAAGTGTTTACACATGTTTATTAAATGGTAAACGTATATTTTAGCAAAACATTTGTAAGCATTGCTATAATGGCGAGTTTAAGAAGAAGGCTATTTCCAATTATCTCAATAGTAAAAGTGGAGCTACACATTAAGTTAATCCAAGCTTAATTTTAATCAGAGAAATAACTACGGTCTAATCAGCAATTAACACAACCGTATGTTTTTATACAATTTGTTCATTCAGTATTCCACAAAGAGTGTCTCGGACTTCACGTGGGACAGTTATCCTTGTTGCAATAAAGGAAGATGTTAATAACAGAAAGGACGTGATCAATTGTATAATTTTATGCCTACACATGTTTTTACACACTGCATGGGTGTCTCTGGCATGTCTGGTCATGCTAGATTTGTATATACAGAAGACTTTATTTAAAACGATCCGTCTTCATAAGATTGGGACTTATTTATTTGTAGAAAATAAAATTAAGCATTTTTCTTATTGAACATGCATGAATAAGTTTTTGAAATGGCTCTTTCTGAGTAATTCAATGGATTCCTAGTTGATCTTGCTTTCGCATTTTGCTCATAATATGTTATTAGTTATATATTTAGCTCTTTAGTGTCTGTTTCGCAATGTGAAACTCCATCCGAAACATAATTGAAAGATAGTCCGGAAAGGATATGTGAAATAAGCCGTAGCGGTAGATAAGGTGTATCGTTCATTGTGAAACAGGCCTTGTACACATAAAGGGGCGTCTTTACTGCCTCAAACACCAATCCGCAATTTTTGTGCGCATATGTAAAATTAATTGATATGTTGTGTTGATGGTTGGCATGTTAGACGGCAGTATTCTGTTTTACGTATTGGCCCTGAATATAGGGTGAGTGACCTTATATGAACCTTTTTCTTAGAATAATTTTGAGAATTTCCCGAGATCCCGGATGGTGATATATTTCATATCATTTGCAGTGGAATGTTTAGGACATTGCTTTTGTTAATTCTGGTGTAGCATCTTACTTACATGAATAAAAAATTTACGAATTAAAAGTGTTGAATAAACTAAATACCTATACATTGAGAAACTTATTCAAGTTTATTTGATGTCACGTATAATTCGTATAATTCGTAAATCACGTATAATTCTTATGAATGAGTTATCTTATTTTTTAAATAAGTAAGAACTTTATCGTTTTCATAATTACAGATAACTTAGTTGAACCATCAAGGTTAGTTAAATAATCTTTTTTCTTGCAGTGCCTACATCTTAATAGTGGGCATAATACTTTTAATAGTATCATAAGATTGGATATCCTTATGGGATAATACTTTTTAGCTATTAAATCTTCTAGGAGTTCTTAGCATAAGCCGGGTAGATTTTTGTTATTTTGTAAGTAGGTATTTATAGCTGCCCGCCAACCCGCACTGGGCCAGCGTGGTGGACTATGGCCTGATCCCCCTCGCATTGATGGGAGGCCCGTGCCCAACAGTGGGACATTAAAAAGGGTTGGTATTATAATTATTATATTTATAGCTAAACTCCATCACTAATAATATTAAATATATCACTTAATATGAATGGCAACTTTACAAGAGTTATTACTACTATCCAAACGTATTAGATTCCATGTTATGATAGTGTTAAGTTTCCACATATTGTGTTATATGTAGGTAGGTATGGTTCATCAGAATGCATTGACATTTGCACACACATGCGGATACGGAAGTACGGCTTGATGGCGTGCAAGGCTGTTTAAGGAAAATACTGAGCGATTTATTTTGCCTGGTAATAAAACAACATAACTATAAGCAACACATATATCTATGCATATATCTATGTGTTGCTTAGAATAAAGTATATATAAGCCTAATAAGCCTAATCCTTGCAATCGCAGCCTGTCGATCGTGAGATCTAGGTTCGATATCCGGCCGTTCAAAACGTTTAGGTAGGTATTCCTGTTAAGTAATTATGTGCACCAGTAGGTAGGTTATAATTAATAGTTAATGATAATAATAACAGGAATAGGATAAAAACTTGCGTAATACACTGGGTTTCTACATATTATTGAGAAAAGCACATGTGATAAGCTCTTATCAATTCTTATCTCTTCTTCGTTCCTATCTTATGAATGAACATGCTTGAAATTGCGCGTCGCTAAGGAGGCATGCTTTCCCAAAGCTCGCAAGGAAAAGAGAGATAGGTTAATAAAGATAAAAAGCATGTGTGGTTTAAAGATAAATAAATAACTTATGACTATAGGTATATAGGTGTTTTTAAGCAATGGAATGAGTCAAGACCTCAAAATAAATAAAAAGCCGGGGCGTAAAAGTAATTTCTTAGCGGAAAGATACATTTCTGGTCTGCTTTTTATTCTATTCGTTAATAATACCCATCTTATTATAGTCATTTGTAATTTATTCATATTCAAATCACACATGCTTTTCGACATAGAAAATATGGTAAGTAGGTGATTAAATTCAGAGGAAATACTTAATTAACGTTTAAGCACCTATTATACATACTTGTAAGAACTCATAGATATTTGCAGGTACTTCCGAAATCCATGTCGTATCTCCAAATATAGTTCATAATTTATAATCTTGCCAAACAACCAGTTCGTAAGTGGATGTTTACTCATACAAAAACGCAGATAACATTTCGAATGTGTCCCAAATATTGAATAGTTGCGATAAGTCTTGTAATAAAGTTCAAATTTACAACAAAAGTACGTTTTAAAAGATTCATATTATAATACAATAAATAATACGACGTAAAATACACTTTATGTTTGTTGTTAATACCTGTTTTTATGAATTGATTAGAATGACTTCTCTACAAACGTTTATGAGAGTCATACAAACAAACGAATTCAATTTCAGTTCCGTTTCATTTCATTTCAGTTCCGATTATCAACAATGATATCAGTACACGTTTATTTAAATAATCAATGAATATATACAATGAACACACCTACTCTACAACGCTAAGCAACGCTTCTATTATGGGTACACCGTACAATGGACCGGCGGCGATCGCAGTATATTAACTTAAATAGATAGATATAAAATGTCCATGAATAAGGTACAAATGGGGTGCCGACAACCTTAGAGACACCCGGTACAGAAAGCAGGGATACGAATTGAGCCGATACGATTTCAGTTTCACCGGGTATTTGGCGAACGCAGAGTGTGCTCCAGCCAGAATAAAAAGTACTGCCTACTGATCCTTTGTCCTAAAAACGGAGCTATTAAAAAAAATGGTATGAGCTACATTTATGTAGGCATCCAAACCATTTTTTAAAATTCTAAGCTGCTAAAGCAAGTTAAAAGAGTGCATGGATAGATATCCACCTAAATCGATCCGAATCTTCCAAAACTACTGAAAGATACACTGGATCAAAAGTCGAGCAAAAATTACAAGAAATAGGTATCGTTGAACGCTCCTCGACCTCCGTGAGTCGGTAATTATGACGGCCAATTGCATAATACGTGTGTAATATGCTATTGTTATCATTACACGCGGGCATACCGACATTATAAGATTGTGTATTCAGGCGTTGGATTTATAATCTATCTCGGGTTCAATAGTAGGCCCAACGCATACCCAGTTAAATGTATAAGTACTAATCAATAACTATTTAAGGTTAAACAATTAACAGTAAGCAGTGATAGCCAGACCCAGAATCGGAAAGTGTGGCAGGCTCTAGGGGAGGCCTTTGCGGAAACGCAAGACAATCGCAATAACGGTGTCAAATAACTAATTCATTTCATATTGTAATATTGTTAAATAAAGGTTATTATTAGTGATAGCCATGTTGTTAGAACGCTTGCCTCGGTAACGAGGATCAATCGTTTAAACCCCGGCTCGCACCTCTGGGAATTCTGGATTTTCATGTGCGAATCTCATTTTCAACCGCGATTATCACTTGCTAAACGGTGAAAGAGAACATCGTGAGGAAACCTGCGTGTCTGAGAGAACCCCTCGCAAGATGTGTGAAGTCCGCCAACCCGTACTGGGCCAGTGTGGTGGACTTTGTCTAATCCCCCTCGAATTGAGGGGAGGTCCAGCAGTGGGACATTAAAAGGGCTGGTATTATTATAATTATAATTAACAATACTAACAAGTGGCCTCCCGCGTCCTTTGCTCACCAAATTGAGGAAAATTTATACAAATACTTAACAATACAATTTATTCGTGACAAACTAAAGTTGCAAATAAACGAAAGGATATTTAGCCAAAGCGATTGTAATAAAAACCATAAGTTACCAATTTTGCAATCAATTCACAGAACTTATGTTAAAGAAAATGGTTTTACTTTCTAGATATCCAATGTATATAAAATTGCATGCATAATCCCAAAACAAGTTCTTGGGACTCAATGAACCTATTACTGGCTCTACTGATCTTATGTTAGTTCTTAACACAAGTTTTTTTTTGCTTTCTGATTAGAAAAACCAATTAAAGGACGTGTATAGAAACAGTAGAAGGGTCCTTCCCTCAACGGGTTTAGGTATCAAAATGATAATTTTACTTGTCAAACATGAGTCATGGTTTAGCGGACTGAACCTGACCTTTGATCTGATCTGGATTCACTTGTTATTTATAATGACGCTAATAAGTTAAAGGCAGAATAAAAAAACACAATTGATTTCGCATTTCCAATCCGCAACCACTTTTTATTAGAAATCCATTG
Organism: Pheosia gnoma; assembly: GCA_905404115.1. Taxonomy (NCBI): domain Eukaryota; kingdom Metazoa; phylum Arthropoda; class Insecta; order Lepidoptera; family Notodontidae; genus Pheosia; species Pheosia gnoma. Next base: position 6,194,475 of record FR989901.1, read on the forward strand.
TACGTTCACTATTTACTGACTGATTAGGCATGTACTTTATGCTATTAAATAAAACACTAGGTAGGTAGTTATGTTAGCGCAAGCAGATACAGCTTCCGTCCGTATTAGATAGGTATATTGTATAGACTGGTGTAATCTGGCGGTTAGAGAATTAAACATTTTACATTTTTAGTTTATAGGGCCCTGAAAGAGAATATGAAGGAAAGCACTATTAAAACAAACAGATTATCTATTTCTTTAAATTTACTCGTAAATGATGAACGTTAGCAGAATTCAGGTATCTGCAACTTTATTCGCGTGAAACATTAGTTCCTTTGACTATCCGATGGAATCTCTTTCATTTAATTGGCTTAAAAAGTAACTACTATTTACTTTATTTTTTAAATGACTATGTAAGTGGCTGAAGCGGCCTTTTCAGCTTCACCGGGTATTTGGCGAACGCAGAGTGTGCTCCAGCCAGAATAAAAAGTACTGCCTACTGATCCTTTGTCCTAAAAACGGAGCTATTAAAAAAAATGGTATTAGCTACCTTTATGTAGGCATCCAAACCATTTTTTTTAATTCTAAGCTGCTAAAGCAAGTTATAAGAGTGCGCCCCAATTAATAAAATGTTATCTAGGTATGACCTATATACGTTCCCTCTTAGTTGCTGTGTGTGTATCTATTGTTGTTTAAAAAGAAACAAATCACATGCACCGTGTTGCTATTGTTTATCATTAACAGTGTAAATGCAATGATAAAGGTGGATTACCTCTCGACAAGATGCCATCTCGCACCGTGTAGGTTATGTCCTCGAAAGTTATATTCAGTGAGTCCTCTATAACTGATGTAGAGCTAGTCTCTTGAGACTCCGAGTGTTCGCTGGCCATCGTAGCCAACTTTCACTCACACATGCACGAACTGACACAACGAAACATGGGGTATTTGACGCGCGCTATTCCGAACAAAGAAACGCGTCAGACGTAAACAAAGAGCGCGAAGGGCGCGTCAGCTGCGTAGCGCCCAGACGCGCGGGCTGTCTTGAGCGTACTGAAAGCGAACCGAGCACGGCAACGGCACAGCGCATAGATTATACACTTTATACTCGCAGGCAGCACAGGCTTGCTACTGTCGTTGGCTCAACGGACGGCAATCATTGATTATCGGTCAGTCGTTCGCCTCTAGTTACTGTGCCGGTGCTAACAGCTGCCAGCAGATGGCATCAACAAATACTAACACGTACTAAAGATCATACAGATACAGAAGAAACAGGAGCCTTCTTCTATCATTACTTCCTGAGCAGCACATTCAAACAATCATACAAATTAAGTACCTTGTTCTTTTATAGAGTAAATGACAAATGCGTTGAGACCGCATTAGGTAATATGATACTTGTTGAGTATATTAATTCCTTGGATGAGACAGAGCAACCGAAGCAACGCGGGGGCGACCGACGTGTAGCGAGTGGCGATACAATCGTTCGGGACGAGTTCAGCCACGACCCTATACAATTTTAACCTTACAAGTGTTCTTCTAGAATGTTCACACGGATACTGTGGTGCTATTATATGGGAGGTACCTATAGGGTTTATCGTGTATTACACTTATATCATACTTAGGAACTGCTGTGTGGTCATCCCGTACTCCTCACGCGAGAGGTGTGGCATAACGGTTTCAAACTGCCGGTCATGGAAAGGGAGGGTCGCCGCAGGAGTAACTTGGAGATCGACTCATATAGTAATTGTAATTGGCTGAAATATTTGAATATGCAAACAACAACACTTGCTTACTAGTTGTCTTATTTATAACTAGCTGTTACCCGCGACTTCGTCCGCGTGGTATTTAACAAAAAGCGGACGAAGTCGCGGGTAACAGCTAGTCTAAAATAAAAGTAGCCTAAGTTACTCCTTGTTACATCAGCTATCTGCCAGTGAATGTCCCGTCAAAATCGGTCCAGCCATTTCAGAGATTAGCCGGAACAAACAGACAGACAAAATTGAAAAAAAATTGTATTGGTATATGTACCGTGTATACATCCAAATGCACTTAGTAAAAAGCGGTTATTTTAATATTACAAACAGACACTCCAATTTTATTTATTTGTATAGATAAGAAAATTCTTCAGATCATAGTTTAGTCGAGATCCCAGATTATTATTGTATTACCAAGACTAGCTTATAGTGGGATAGTGATGCGAACTAAAATATTTTATAAATAATAATCGAGGTAGGTTCTGAAATAAAAACACAGACCGCCATTGTTTTTTTAAAAATAATATACTTATCGTAGACTGTGTAATCGGAAATTATGCAAAGTTTTGTAAGACGGTACAATAGTAGGTACCTACTCCTACTGCAATGTTTTACTACTTAGTAGTCTATACTAATATTATAAACACTACGTCAAGTGCGAGTGCGTCAAGAAATTATCGTTTTAAATACCATCCGCTAGAGGCGCCGTTCAATTCTCCATACAAAGTGTCTCAGTACCTACGTAAACTACAAACTATACGGTTAGCTTACGAATCATCACGCTCTTGACGTACTCGTAAAGTTTGTTAGTTTCTTAATTTGTGAGTTCTACTGATCCGATCTGAAAATTATTTCACCAATAGGAAGCTACATTATCTCTGAGTGCTGCTGTGTTTCGTCGAGGTAACGCGGGCGGAGCCGGGGACAGAAGATAGTAGGTAATAATTTGAATTGATCCACACACTGTCTGCACCTACTTTTAAACATATTTTCATTAAACCCCAAAATATGCATCTTCTTTGTTTGATATACTCACATGAGGTTTGATATACCTACATTTATATGACTAAAACATTATTTTATAGTGTGGTACTTACCTAGTCATTATATGGCAACGCCTAGATAGCGTGGCAACATGTAAATGAGTTACGATACCGTCTGCATTGTTAATTCCATTATCAATGGACAGATAATGCTACATTGTCATTGACGAAAAATAAGCAAATTACTAGAATCCAGCTGATAATTATTAATCTGCTAAATAAATCGGTAGCTGGCTTTAAAAGGGCGCTAGGTAAAGGCTGGTTACATACAGGTACATTGGATAATATTGAATGTTAGATATATAGAATCTGTAAACGATTTTCCCCCGTAAAAAGACTAAAATATAAAAAAAAATACAAACCATTCAAAATAATGTACTATCCACTATATATATTGTTTTCTAATACATACGCAATAAAGTATTCAGGAAAAATATTCAAAAGTAAAAATACACTATTCATTGTCCTTGAACACTATCAAAAAAAAAACTAGCAACTAAAGCACAGTGACCTTAGGTAAACAATCTACATGATTGTGTTGTAACCTCGAACAAGATAAGATAGCTGTACAATCGAAACTAGAAACGTATTACCGTGTCAAATAGCGGATCCTTAATTTATAGAATTTTTAACTACATTGCAAATCGATTTGCAGAAGTAAAATGCTTTGTAATGGTTTTTTAATTGATGATAACGAGGTAATTATGAAGGGGTGCACACGTTCATACTAAAATAATATCTTTCTGGCACGACATGCTATGAAGCAGCAACGTACTCTCATTTTAAGAGCAGGTAGAGCGAGCTACAAAGATAAGTCAGAAATATAGAGCATTTTACATAAATCATAGAACTCTTAAGTAACAAAACGAATTCCTTTGTAAGTCGAATAGTAATTGATTTTCGTTGAAATGACATGATTAATACGAGTAGTCAATAAAAAGACGTATTTATTGATGAATATAAAAGCTAAAAGATTAGAATCAAAACTAACTATTAATTTAAATCATATATTATTATAGGATTGGGCGTTCAATTGTCGTTGTAAGTTGTGTGATAAAAGTAAAATCTTTATCATTTTGTACGTATGCATTATTGGATGAGGGAACCATGGGGACTAGTTAGGATTAAGTGAATTTAAGGATAATACGACATATTGTAATATCCATTTCGACAAAAAACAAGTCGATCATAACAAGATGTTGCAACTAGACTTTCGAGTCCAGTACGGTACCTATGCGTATAATTAGGAAACTTATCTTCCGTCCGTCATCATACGATTCTCTTTGTGGGACCGACTTCCGCTCCGAATGAAGCCGGCCGTTAATCAATTACACAGGAATTTTCAATGAAAGCGAGTATTGCCCAGATCCACATGAGTTTGAAAGAAGCCGTGAAAATTAAATGTTCACAATAGTTTTTAAATCCAATAAGTTATAAACAATAACGTAATAAAGTTATAAACAAAACGCAATAAACTTTTTCAAAATGTATTGATCTATGAACTGAGTTTGGTTTTCTTAAGTTATAATTAAACGTTTTCGGTCTCAAACTATTGGAAATTCTCATTGATAACCACAAGCCCGGGAAGGCACGCGGGTTATGCGGACTCCTACCGACAAAACCCCACTGTGGTCGAGAAATGCTATCGCTCACATACGTGACCCCACCTATTTCGCCGCAAAAAAATCATTACATGTTTTACAGTTTTAAAATTAATAGTAATGTGTAACATTACATTTACTTTTACTATATTTTACCAACTATTTCAACCATTATTTAGCAAATAAAAGAAAAACATACTACGTATACGCCTGATTATTTTCTTATAGCATGAATGAATAATAACAGCCCGTAAAAGATAATTACGTTTGCTACATAGGGTAAGTCAATCGATTGACCAACATTTACCCTGCAACTATGGTATTTGTGCCAGGCGGCTAGGCGTCACAATCTCTCGGTCCTTAAAATAAACGATATCCACAACTTATTTGACAAAGACCCTTACAATCCTTTCAAATAAGTTGTGGATATGTCAAGTTTATCAGTACAATAATATTATTGTGTACAAAGATTCTTCTAATGCAATGCTAGTTAGATTTATGAACATAAGATTTTTTTATGGAATTTATACATGAAGTACCTAAATGAATTATGAAAGAATTTCTAAGCACGCAGGGAGATTTATAAGTTTTTTTAAAATAGGAATTGAATATGCGCCTGTATTATGAAAACTGAGAAATCATTTATAGCAGTCATAAGTATTAAATAAATAATATAAACTGCCACCACCCTAACCACCCATACACATACTATAATTGTTAAGCTTTTGTTTGATGATATAGGTACCTACTTAACTTTTTTTCTGTAAAAGCACATTTCGAAAGAGCTTGGCTCTTACAACACGGAGTGACCTAATGAGCGAACTCGGGCACCAACAAGTGTGTGTAAGTACCAATTTACTATTCATAAGTACTAGGTACTTACACAAAAATATTACTAAAATATTTTTTTTTTTTTGAATTGACACCTATAGTGTCATTACTTTCTAGAAATGTGCGGGACAAATTTAAATAAAACTACCTTTCACTGGATGTTCCTTATTTAATTTGTATCAAACCACGTCACAACTAATATAAAGAGTCAGTCAAACCTTACATACAACCACTGAGATTCGTATTAAATATTTTTTCCTTTATATATATTTGTGATATTTAATGGTACCTAATTCCAATACACCTACTTACAAGACCTAAAAGATAAAGTAAACCATTTATTGACCTATTTTATACTTTATCTAGCACCATATTTCCGAATAAAATATGTTAAATTACATAAATGTCACAGTAGTAAGTCATCTGTTATTCTTGTTCTAAACAGGTTCTATTTTGTTTGGGAACAATTTATTTTTTCATCAGAAATGTATATTCTGATTTCAGATAATGATTACACAATTGCGTTAAAGAAGCCCAAGTTCAATGATTCCTATACAATTTCTGAATCATTATGTATAGTGGCATAGGCTGTTTTCGGTCAACTGTGGACGTTTGCGTTACAATCGGTCAATTAGTCGATACGATTTAAATTTTTTCAACATTGTCGTGGACTCATTTAATTATACAGCAAATTGTATAAAAAAATATGTAATATGAATCGTTGATGTCCACATTAATTCAAAGTAGGTATTCTATATTAAGGACCCATTTCACCATGTACTGTTTAACCTTATTTGACAGAGGTCACATGCATCCAAACATCAACATATCCTGCAAAAAGGTTTATCAACAAATGGTTTAACCGGCCCTACACTTATGTATCACATTTATGCAAAATAATTTACTTATTATAAAATTATACTATTACCTACCATATTTATTATGTTTCTAATTAATTAATAATACTTACTAAGTTTCTTATTATACGTTGATTGAGGCAAGTGCGGCTATACTTAGGTATTTAGACATTTTGGATTCGATTGAGTTTAAGCTATTAGATATTTAAACTTATTTCATACAAATTTTAAGGACCTACAAAAAAAAATTTAAAGGCCATAAAAAATCAATGGACGATAGTGTGGGGTTATCCAAAAAACAGTTCCAAATATAAATATTACACATTCAAAAATAAATTAATACATTGCTTCAGACAACTAGTACTTACCATTTTTGTCGATGTCACCACCGAAATAATATAAGCATTTTCTAACAAATTTTCATATGTTCCAAGAAAATTTCGTATACCACGCATAATTTATACAGGGCATAACGAAATTATGAAATAATATTTGAGGTGTGGAATATACTTATAAAACCGAACAAGTTTAACCAAGGAATTAAAAAAAATACAAACTTTAAAACATGTTGGTTGCAAATTTTCGAAAAACTAATAAACTCAGCTTTTGGAATACCTAACTTAAATTTTGTTAGGATTAACTGGACTTTTGAAAATTTGTGTCGATCAACTTGTTTGGTTTATAATTAGAATTGTTGACAAGCCGAGGGTCAGTGGTGGGTTCCTCTGCCCCATTTATTAGATCTAATTTTGTTATGCCATGTGTATTACAGATTACATACAGTTTACAAATTATAGGACACTTAATAACTAATGATAAATATCCCAGTCCTGATTATCGTAATTCATCTCTTGTTGAGTCTGTACCAGAGGGCGGCGGAAGTCAGTATATGCATGAGGACTGTAGTAGACAGCACGAGCGCCATGTTGCCGCCGATGTCAACGTTTTCCATATCCATCTCTTTGAGGAACGTCTTTGGTGTGATGTAGTGGCAGTATTCTGGAATAATAAAAAAAATAGGCCTTTAGCATTTAGTGCAGTTAGAAATTTAATATTCATTTGCATAGCCCAATACAATGAATGTATCAGAGCCGTCTCCTTACAAAAATTGGTCAAGATATTTCCATGAATCATGGACATATACTCAATGTTTTCCTTCGCTGTTTAGCGAGTAAGTAACTAATAATGATTATTGAAAAAGACATTCGAAAGGCAAGTCCTTAATATGAGTTTATTTTTACATTACACATTTACTCTGTAGCACTTATACATTAACCAGAACATTCTGTTTAACCAGTGTCGGGTAAACACTTTAAATTTCGTCCAAGTTGACAGCGTCAGCTGAAAATCCAGGGCTCAGTTAAAAACCATAGTCTACTCACAATTCAACAATGCTACTTTATAACGTACTTATAACTCTATCTATAAATCCTTCATATCCTTGTTACTAAGTCATCCTCACCTTTAGAACAATGCATCCTTGTTCTATTAAACCCGTACACAGAATGCACGGCGACGTGAAAGCCGGCTCTGAAGTAAGAGATATGGTGCAGCCATCGGAACGAGTACGGCGTATCGACCAGCGACAGGCAGAAGCCGAAGATAGAAAACAAACACGCTAGCACCGGCCCGATGAACACGGCGATCTGAAAAAATATGGTTCATTCATTTATTTCGATTACATGCTGATCCCTGATTTCGTCACTTGCCCGATTTAATCATTTCCCTGCTAGAGGTTACGTACGAGTAATTTATGAGGCTATACAAACTAAGTTCAGTGATGTTTGCTATGTTAGGTTATCGCGATAATGCACCACTGTGGCTATTCATTTTTATTTAGGAAATCTGTGGTATGAGTGGGACCTAATACGCTTATTTCACCGTGACGGTACCACAATAGATTGGGTTTATTCACTTGTTTCGCACGCTTAATTTTCAGACAATGTAATCGATGCCATTTAGTAATTTTACACTATAAACTGCGTCTGCGCTACGAAAAAGTGATAGTGATTATTTAAGTTAAATGGTGGTTATTATATCATGTTTTCACTTACCCTGGTAGGTGTAGTCGAGCCAATGAAGTATCCCCATGCTTGCGCACACAGTGATGTGGCAACAATCGTGGCGAGGAAGAGGGTCGCTCTAGTCGGCTCCAGGGGGTTGTCTGTTAGCCAGTATGAGAGCACCACATACGAGACGCATGATAACATCTGGAACATAATACAGTGACGTCATCGGTGTTAATATAATGTCTATCATTAGTGTGCTACGATTGACTCGTAATGGAATGAAAAAGGTATCGATTTTCATTCCATTACGAGTTATGGTAAATTTTGGTGTATGTGATTAAATTATGACTTGATGTGTAGCAGCCATGTTTTAATGCAATCAGTTGTCAAGTCTTAATTGAATTGTCTAAATATGTCTGAATCTTATCACAAAGCCGTGATTACTCTCTGTAGAGATAGATCAAATAAGGTTTAGTCCTTACGATATTATTGACCCCACCATGTGTTCAAACCGCAATCAAATCTTTTTTCGGTAATCGTTAGGTATCTATGGAATATTATTTTTAAACTAATTTCTTACACTGACTCGTCTGAATTACCTGGAATGGAAGTTCCACAGCCAAGATAGAGAATATGTATGGGCCCAAATTGTACCATCGATTGAAGTACTCCCCTCTTAGTATATCCATCTCCAGCGGGACTGAAATCAAAAGGAAATAGAATAATACATTTTACGTATAGTTACCCCCAAAATCCATTATATAGCGTTTTGTGGGACCCAGTTGGTAGTGGTTTTACCCGAAAGGTGTGAGGAATGCGACAAACATGGCCAGCCTAGTGCAATTTTAGCTCATCAATATGCGAATATGCTTACTTAGGCTACTTTTTATCCGCCTAGACAGCACGGGCGAAGCAATGGGTAAAGCAATCTAATTATAACCCTTTGACCTTAGCCATAAGGCATACATACATTAGTTTGAGATTATATATTCAGATTAGGTTGTGATTAGATATATTTTTTTGGTATTGTTGTGTTTCATTCTACGATAAGATGAAGTACGGTTATCAGAATAGGTACCGATCATTCACATTCTAATTCTTAATTATGTTGTTTTTTATTGATAGTAAGTATGATAAGAAATGATTATAATACACCCTATATATACTTAATTTCATAGAAAATAACCCGTATTAATTACCTACTATTATGTGCTTGGGTTGTTCGTAATCAAATTAATTTTAACGATTCGTTAAGATAAGCGCTTAAATTTAACGCTAGGTTTCTTAGTATGACTGAAATTTATTTATAATAAATCCATTAAATTCTTCTTGGTAATGTAGAAATGAATAGATATAGTCTATTATCTATCTAGTTAGGTATGGGCTTAATTATTACAGACTAGCTTCAGCCCTGGCTCCACCCGCGGTACCTCGGTGAAACATAGTTATAGCAACCTATAGCATTCGGGGATAAAGTAGCATTTAATCAGTGAAATATTTTTGGGAATCGGTTCAGTAGTTCTGGAGATCACCCCCTATATCCATGCTCACAAAATTTACCTCTTTATTATAGAAAAATAATAATATAATAATGAGGTCAATTCACTGATGCTATCATTTTCAGCGAATGACCCCAGCAGGTGGCTAACATAACATTGAAATTATCAAAAAGATCCACTACGTGTTGGACCCGTGTCCCCGCGCAAGCCTTCCAAAGATTCGGGTATAGCCCATGTGGAGAGAGATATAATAATATATTTACTTACACGTTAGCGTAACAGACATTTTTCCAGTGTAGACGACGAGCAACATAGATCCGTAGAGGTAGACGTAATTGCCGAGCACAGAGCCCGCCTCGCTGCCCACGCCCAGGTACAAGTAACCGAATATCAGTGCAATAAAAACGTGCGCCGCCACTCGGTACATGAAGAGAGACTGCAAAGGAACAGAAAAAATAAATGTTCATCCCATTAGCTATGATCAATTTACTCGATACCCTATTTTGGGTATACCTAACGTGGTTTATAATTATCTATTATTATAATTATTGTGCTACTAGTGTGTGTTTAGCTAATTTAATCTCCTGGTATTACTACATGCTAGAAAAGTTAAAGTTTATGCTAGGAATACATAAGTATTGGATAAGTATAAATAAGTCGTCACCATCCAATTTTTTTTATTTCTTTTTATTACATTATAGGCAAGTATTTGATCTCGATCTCACCTGATGGTTAGTGATGATGAGATCTACGATGGAGCATACTTGCCTAGGTAGGAAGGCGGCAGTAGATCGAGACGCTACATTCACCAGGCACATGCAGCGCAGCTGATCTGACCCGCCATCCATGAATGGCAACACCGAACCTCATGCCGGAACACGGCTAGGCCGCTTGGCGACATGGCTTTGTTTAGTACTTAATCCATACTTATATTGACAAAGATCAAAGGAACACAAAAAAAACCCCATACTTATATGGGTACAGTTACTCCCATAAATATTTGATAACGATGCGCTGAAGGATGTCCACTGCTGGACATAGACCTCTCCAAGGGATTCTAACCGTCACTGTTCTTCACTGGTTACTCTAGTAAAATAATGTAGGTTTTAATACATACGTAGTTTCTGGTCGTCATTAAATAATTCCTGTATAATAAAATCCACGTCTGCCTCAATATGCCTGCCTGTCGGTACATATTTTTGGAAAGCTTCTTCTTTGTATTACTTGGTAATTGATGCGATTTTAATTCGGCGCTGATATCTGGAAACAAATTGAAGATATAAAATTGGCTTTAATGAAATATACCCGTCAGCCATGGGAATACTGCATGCTAAATTCGACCTTAAAATACATATAGAAATAAAACTAATTTAACAGATTTTATCACGTTTATTTTGTTTTTACGTTCCTACGTCTCGGCTGCTTTTTTTCGGGTACGTAAAAACATAAAATAAACGCGATAAAATCCGTTAAATTAATTTTATTTCAATGTGTAGTATTCGTGTAAATATAAGAAAACTTAAAATACATAATTAAATTGTGTTAATTTAATAAAAGAGTAATAGTTACGCATATCTGCGGCTATTTATGAGCAGATTTAATTAATTCTGAGGCAGTTAATACGTACCTAAAGCGCTGGGCAGGGCCGGTATGGTAGGAATGTGGCTTTCCCAACTGCCGTTGGAGATGGATTCCGGCTTGAAGTAGGTCATCGTTTTAGCAGCCTTTACCAGGTCCACTTCGTACTCCCCGGAAGCAACCTCCATTACTAAAAAGTTGGAAATGCATACATGAGATTTTTCCTGGGAAATAAATAGTTAAACTTAATGTACGTCCATGTACATACAAGGACCAGGTACGTGGATCAGTTACGTGGACCTGGTAAGTGGACCAGGTACGTGGACCAGCTACGTGGACCCGCTACGTGGACCAGCTACGTGGACCGCAGCTTAGTTGTCGTGTTTATTCCGTGGTCAAAAAAGCTTAGAACAAGGCTAGTAGGCTTTGCAGTAAACTTATTATGCAACTACAGACAGCCATTAAACACGTCTCAAGATAAGAAACCTTGCGGTTAAGAAACAAGGAAATCTATACAAGTTTTCCCTTGTCAGGTGAAAAACTTTAAATAGTGGGTAATAAAGTATACAGCGTTATTTTTTTTTCATTGTAAGGACAACAACTTAAATTGTGTACTGAATTATATCGTGCAAATATAGAGCTGGAAATTAAATAATTATAATTGTGGATGTACTGAATTACATGTTTGTTACTACGAGGAAGATTAGTTGCATTTTTCTTATTAAACTTTTATTTTGTTACAGCTATCCATATTTACCCCATTTGTGTGTGCCCTTAAAAGATGTACACGAAAATACGAAAACTACAGTTGAGGCCCTCTTCAAGTATCGTATTTTGATCACATATTATAGTTTACAAATTATAAAAAAAAATCTGACGAAATTTCACCGATCTTCTCGGTTATCTCGGCAATGTTTAGATTGCGTCATCACAGCCTCTCCTCTCTCACTCTATTATGCAACATCTAAGCGGTTGTGTAACCGTTATGTCAGTACCAGTATCTATCATAGATTAGCGTTTTCACTTTTTACGAGTGAATTTGGAGTTTCTTTACTTTAAATATCGATAGTACTACGCTTTTGGAATATCAAAATATAAAAAAAAACTGATAGTTTGAGAAAATTATGAGTTAAAGCGAATTGAGCTGATTAAGTTTGAGATAAATACTTAATCATGGTCAAATCTATAGAAGTTTTAAGCATATTACAATCGTTTTACAAAGGATTTTGCAGACGAAAGGTACTTTGTAAAGTCATTGTAAATGAACGAAAACATCTGAATAGAAATGGGAGAGTTAAAAATCAACCGTCTCAATTTACTGTTTTGTTATGATCGCGTGGTTTATTATACATTGCGCGCTTAAAAATTACAACATTTGTCATTAAATACAAAAATAAAAAATATTAGAACAGATCCCCAGAGGGTCTGTTGGAAGATCACACCGGAATCACTCATTATTATTGCCGCGATTCATAATAAGCCACTAGGTCACTGACTATCTAATGTAAATATGAAATTTTATTCATCCAATTTAGTTATTATGATAGTTAGGAGCGCGATAATAATATTATGATTTAAGTAAGTAATGTGATGACCTCAGACCAAACAGCCTGGACATGGTATCCAAACCCGATAACAGTGGCCATAAGACCATAAACTGTAAATCCTTATTAAACTATGTAGTTCAATCTCGATCACTGTGATTTTGACTCGCTATAAATTTATTTTTTTGAGTAGCCCCCCTTCCCTCAAGAATTGACAGAAAAAATATAAAGGATACAGAGTTTGGCTGTAGGCGGTTCCATTTCTTAAATACTCAAAGGTATTAAGGACCTAGCATTATTAATAATTCTATATATAGTTTTACTTACGGAAATCTGCTGGGTTATGGTACGGTGGGCACCTCAGCCCTGCACTCGCCAGTGCCGGGATCAAGCTGGTCCTCGGCCCACTGAACAAGGTCCTGCCAGCTTGTAAGCAGTACACCGTGTCAATCTTTTCGAAGATCAGAGCTGAAGGCTGGTGGATTGTGGCAACCAGGGTCCTGCCCCCTCTCGCTAAGCTGTTCAGCAAAGCGATCAGGGAGGTTGATGCTGATGAGTCCAGACCGCTATGAGATCAAAATTTAAAATGTTAACTACTTCGCCTTTGGCTTGCTATGACATCGAGTAATCAATTATTTATGATATTAGTCTATGATATCTTTGTTTTTTTTTTATTTTTAATTACTAAAATGATATTAATAACTAAGTATTTATAAACTAAACGGATTATAGCCAAAATGTTGCGAAAGTTATCTATAACATTTCGGGCAAGGAGTTCATTTTGCGTTAATTCTACGGTAATGATAAAGAAATGAGTCTTGAAATTGCAAACCTTGGTTCCAAGGTGACCGTACGACCAACTTACCTATCACTACTTAATTTTTATACACATCCTTTTTTTTTCACATTTTTTTAATATTAAAGCTTACGTTTAACGTTGCAAAACGTTAAATGATAATACAATTTTTCAAATGATGTGTAATTTAGAAGATAAATACCAATGGTACTAATATGACACGTCTCATATACTAGACATCTTTAATTATAAGCTGTTACTAATGTTGATTATTTATGACGCCCATAACATTGATTTAGTAATATTTTAGCTGGGTACTTGACCGGATTTTAAAAATATCCAGTTGTTTAACCAAGGTAGGATCATATCAGCGGTTTCTATGGTTTAACCTCGTAATGATTGATGTTTCCACCTACATCGTAAATGTCTGTCCGCGAGTACTAAAGCTAGTTAACATTATCATTAAAACATTATGATGCGTCAAAACAAACAATATACGCCATTTTACGAGCAGTTTCAGTGAACACGGGCAAATACTACAGGTAGCGTCATCTATAGAAGAAATATAATATAAATGATTTCTACATATATATAGAAATCATTTATATTATATTGTACCCCATGTACTTTTTGCGAGTACCTATTAAAATACATAATTTCATAGAATAACTAACCCCTGTGTAAAGTACCATTTAAATCCACTAATAGTCAAACTTACTAAGTAACATGTAACAAATAAGAAAAGTGAGGAAATGTAAGAACATTGTAGCGAATAGGTAAGAAGTAAGGATATGTACTTACGTGGTAGGCTCGTCTAGGAACATGAGCGAGGGGTCTGACAGCAGTTCCAATGCAACTGCCAGCCGTCGTCTCTGGCCACCAGAGAGGTCCCGGCAGATCGTCTGCGATGCCCCACTTAGGCCCAGTAGAGCTAAGATTTCGTAGACCTGAAAAAACAAAATCAAAGTAACGTACAAAGGTTATAAGTAACCTATGATAAAATTCTTAAACAAAACGTTGATGCGAGATACTACCTTCTCTTTCCTTTCGTGATGCGTAAAATCTGCAAGTTTCAGGGCGGCAGCGAGCGACATAGCTTCGTAGACTGTGAGGTGCGCGCGCAGGTCGTCGTGCTGGCGGATATACCGAGCGCCGCCGCGCCCTGCTGATTTGGAAGCGCACGCGCATACTCCGTTCACAAATATGTCGCCCTTTGCGCCTCTCGTCCTACAGACAAACATATTTTTAGTATTAATTACTAAATACTCGAACGTTACTCAAACAATTATGTAGTCCAACTCAACTGTTTGAGTCGTTGCTATTCAGCATTTTATTGTATGACGCCTTAAAATTGAACATCTCTCAGAGTTGTGTTTGGGTGTTTGATCAAACTTTGGCGTTAAGTGTTACAATTTCATGACATGGATTAATAAACGAGTACATTATGTAAGGTAATTGAAAATCGACAGTGCTGATCGACGAATAAGGTTGTGTATCCAACAATAGCAAGAGGGGTTGGGAATAATTCGTGCAAAGCCCTTCACAATGCCTGTTATCAGGCGTATAATTAATTATTAAATTGTACAATGCTAATGTTGAGTATACATTCTTAATTCAAAATAAGAACATTAAAAAGTATTTATATGACTCACTAGGTTCATGAAAAGGGTAATGACCAGATCAAGAGTAACCGGTTACCGCATAATGCTATATTGTAACTATTATTATATTAACGAACATTATTTTGCATTAAACCTTGACCCAGTCGGCTCATAATACATGAATTATCAATTAATTTACCTATAAAACCAGGTTTCTTATTATAATAAAAACTTTAATTACTTACGTAATTGAAATAAAACTAATTTAAGGATTTTATAGCGTTTATATTATGATTTTTACGTTACTTACGGATTGCCATAAAAAATACATTCACAATACGTTATTCTAGAATCGTTGAACACAGTAACTCCCTAGTGATGTAAATTTATGTCTTAATTTTATTTAAAAAGAAGGAGGTTCTCCTTGAAATGAATCTAATTTTTCGAATTTTATCACGTTTATTTTATGTTGTTACGTTCCCGACGTTTTGGCTGCTTTACAGCAACCATGGTCACGGGAGGACTGAGGTGGTTGTTGTCCTAGTGTCATAGTTTGAACTGGGGTACCCTCATATTTAGTTGTTGCTTGCGGTCCGATCTACGCAGAAGGTGCTCACAGTGTCTTGAAGTCGTGCAATGGTGCGCTTGGTTTTGGATTTAATGGTTGGTGTAAAGTAGCCGAAACAACGGGAACGTAAAAACATAAAATAAGCGCCATTAAAGTTGAAAATTTTGTTTCATTTCAATGTGTTGTATTCGCGTAAATATAATAAATCAATAAGGAGTTTCTCAATACGCATGTTTTTTTTTTTAAGTTTGGTACCTCAGAACTCCGTCATTTATGAACCGATTTGGAAAATTCTTTTTTTTTCTAAGAAGATGAAGATCCATATGGGAATATAATCGCCATGTAACATTGACTATAGATGCCTATAGTACATTTTGATTTATTAATTAATTATGCAGGCAGACGGAATGCGGTAGGTGCTAAATAATAAGTAGGTAGGTACTAGAATGAATAAAATTATATACATTCATTGTTATTCACGGTAATTTGAAGTACACGGCATTTAATTAAAGATTGCGTTAACCAATGTGGCTTTAATAAAATAAATACTACGAATACCTCATTATATAGCTCATTTCATATTTTGAGGAATGTTTGAGTTTTTGAGCGGTAGTTCCCATAGTTGATCCAATTTCAGTGGCAACATCGTTAAGAACTGTTTGTATTCCAATAACTGATAAAATATAATTAAACTTACGAATAGCCAGCAAGGATATTGAGCAGTGTGGTCTTGCCGGCGCCCGAGGGTCCCATGATGGCTGTCAATTCCCCTGGCTTGAAGCATCCTGACACGCCTTTCAGGATTCGCTTCTGATCTGTAGAACAATGCAAGTTAAAATATTGCTTCTATCACTTTTTAAATGTAGTTCAGGCAAATGAATCAACCATTAGTATACATTTTGGCGATTTCATCCAAAAATGCTGTCTTACTTGTCGTATTTATAAATTTAATTAATACATGCGACTTGGTTGAATAGTAAGCTTCACCAAATGGTTTTCGAAGTCAGTTTCCCTGGATATATTTATACATTTTTGGAAACAAAGGCTGAATTACCTAACTAAGGATGTCAAGCGGAACATTACTGAGTCGTTTGTGAAGATCAGGTATAACAATATTATACCACAGAAATTTTACATCTTGAATATTTAATCATGTTTTTGTGTTTAAACAATGGTTGTTGGGATGATTCATTTAATTTGTGGCGAATAGTATGCTATTGTTTTTTGCAACATGGTTATTATAGGTATACATCACAAGTTCCCTGTTAATAAAAAAAACCGAATAGTTAGGTACCTTTTCGCTATTTGTCTTCCGAAACTGTTAGACGAAATCTTTAAGTTTTTATACCTAACATACTGAAACTGACATGATGATATATTTGTATCAGTGAAATAGCAAACGAATCCATATGTCGAAATTGCACTACAATTTCGTAGGTAATACTTTAGGGCGCGTCCAGTAATTATTGGTCTACTTTAGTAAGTAAATGAATTCAATCAATAATGGATTAAGTTACGTACATTGAAGTATCAGGCATGGTCTGGGCAAAGTTCCACGAAAAATAGTGACGCAATTTTCAATATCACTTTGTCATAAAATACGTGCATTGATTTTCGGTACGGACGATGTTAATATTCGTCCATGCTTGTATTGTTCCAACGATAATGGTATGCTTCGCCTGTGCGTGCTTTACATTCGTATAAATATGTCCATCGTTTAAATTATTTTACCAATGTTCAATACTGCCTACCTACCGATGTTCTTACAAATGTTCTATATTCTGTATAATCTTACTTCAGTTTGTGTTTCTCCTAAATTAACTGTTACTTGTGATAGTCAGTATGAGTAATTCGGCAGTACCTAGTATGAGTTATAGAGAGTTTATATAAACTATATTATTTGATTTTAAACACGAATTTTCCAGGTCATTTTAGCCGCCAGTAATGATAATATTGTACTTACCTACTTGTACAGTTTTATACAAAAAATAATGTAGTTTAAAATTAAAATGTTAGTTAGCACTAGCGATAACTTATATGGCCTATGTCCGACTTTTTCCTTTGACCGGCATCATATATTTTTAAGAATGCAACCGCATCTTTTTGCTATATACCAATCTTTGTATCAGGGGCTTAGTGTCGATAAAATTATATAAACCAAAAAACAAACAGGAGTTCAGATGTGTAGGAGAATTATTACTAATTCGTTACTACTACCTAGAGCCTACTTACTAATATTTCTGATATCTATAACAGTGTTGTGATCACAAGTACCGATCATTAATACCTACCTACTTAATGAAACGTGGAAGGGAAACGTTCAAAAGGCCGGTCCCCGACCAGGTGGTCTGACCAACTTAAAGAAACACCAACGTCCCGCTTCTACGCCGCGGTGAAGATGTCCACAGACCGGAGCCGATGGAGACAGTTCGTCCGATCCAAAGAACTGCCGTGATGATCACGATCCTCAGTCATGAGGGAACGACCGAAGAGAGACTTAATGAAATAGACTATACTATGTAAGTGTTTATGAAATTGATGTCAAAATGTTATATGAACGGAAAAATGAGTACTTTTATTATTTAGTTCGTTTCCTATACTCATGCATACATACAAAACAAAAGATAAACATGGCAGGGGTGACCCTTTTGCCATTATAGTGGGCACATTAGTACCCGTTAATGCGAGGGGATTCGGGCCATAGTCCAGTCTGCTGGACTCTGGACTACTGTGTTTTGGGAAACATCACTCGACTTTCGAAAGACGTGTAGGTTTCTTAGTGAGGTTTGCTGACACCGTATGTAAGTACTTTCAGCAATTGTATTAATTATTAATTTAATTACTTCACAACAACTAAAGAGTTGCTACTAAATGTATACAGTAGTAACGTGTAGGTACATTACTATTCAAGTCGCGATTTGACTATTCATCATCAAGCCACATTTGACTTGCAGATGAAGTGCGTGCAACTGATTTACTGGCATGTTTTTTTATTTATAACTTCGCATAAATATTTCATATATATGTCATAATGTGATGGACATGATTCTATATAATATGATTATAGTTCCCGATAGCTTGCATTTTGCCTATGATTATATATTGTTTCATGTCATACAAATGAAATAATGTAATAACCTCCGTAGGGTCGGGTAGGTAAGTACTAGGTAAGTCTATATATAACTGACGCTTAAGAATAGTATTATCCAACTTTCTGAGAACCAGAAAAAAATATTCCATCAACAGAATAACAAAAAGGATCTCTTCAATAAGTTCTACAATTTATTTTCAATATTTTTTATTTCTGAGTTTATTTAATTTTATGCCCAACGTGACTATATCATAGCACCTTTCAAGGCAGCTTTCAATGGGTTGCATACAAGATATTTATTTTTATAGCTGCCGGTTTCGATTAAAATACTATTTCACAACTATTGTATACTAGCTGCGCCCCGCGGTGTTACCCGCAATTAAAAAGTATGTCTATCCCACGGGAACCAATTGTACCGGGATAAAAAGTAGCCTATGTGCTATTCCAGACTATAATCTATCTTTGTGCCAAATTTCATCCAGATCCGTTCAGCCGTTCTGGCGTGAAAGAGTAACAAACATCCATCCATCCATCCAAACTTTCACATTTATAATATTAATTAATAGTAAGTATTAGTATGTATGTATGTATGTATGTATGTATGTAGTATAGTTTTGGTTAAAATTATCTAAATATCTCTTATTACGGATTTTTTTCAATATTTTAGTCTGCTATGCAAAAATAATGAGTGCGATTCGAGAAAGCGGACAATAGTATTTTAGTGAATTGCATAAATGTAACGGTTATGTGGGTATTCGGGATTTCATGCATCAGCAAATACATTATGTACACTGATGTTTTTGACATTTACTTAGTTTACTTTTTAATTTTGTAATTCCATGATTCGTTATAGGTATATATCACGTAGATTACAATATTAAGTCTAAAGACTTCATTAAATAATAAAATCTTGATATTGTTTTCATAAAGAAACCTCAGATTTAAGACATGGTTTTTTCATAAGCCAATGTCTTCTATGTCTTATGAAAATACTCATACCTACTGAATCAATATATATATAACAAAGTCTGGTGAGTTACATCATTTCTCAAGAACGGGTGGGCCGTTTTTATGAACTTAGATTTTTTTTTCAACGCCCTATATAGCAGAACCACTATTTAGCACATGGAAAAAAATCACTATAAAAATAATAATAAAGATAATTCAATTTCTCATATATTTGATTCTCAGGCGGTACGAAGTTCGCCGGAACAGGTTATTATAAATAGGACGTATGCCAAATGAATGATAGAATGTCACTACAAAACAACCAGTTGTCAGTACAAAAACCCCACAAAGCCTACTCTTGCTGAGTCTAGTTGAGTTAGGTCAAGGTAGACTCGCGTCAGTCAAGCGAACTCGGGGAGGACGACGACACGCGGCGGGCGGGAGACATACCCTCCGACATAACCCGCTTGCCTCCCTCGGGGCTTGCGGGTGACCATGAGCATTTCCCACGCAAAAAAAGTCAAGGTAGACTATTATATAAAATACATTTAAGTGGAACCACTCAATTAAACTATTCAAAAATTTTAGGAGTAAGAAATTAAGCTACAGTATTCGACAAATTGTGAGTAGAGAAAGCCAGCCAGTCATTATTACCTTGGTAATGTATTCTTATACTATCTGTTCATTACGCTGTGACGAGCTACAACTTCACCGGTGAAAGGTCTACGTGCTAAGTTCTACACGCTATGCGCACAGCAAACAAACAAACAATTAAAAGAGTTGTTTATAGAAGGTAGGTATATCTATTTTTATTATCTTAAGTTATGTGTTGCCTGTATGCGGTGAATAAACTGTATTCCTTGTTCTCCTTGATTTTCTTTACATAACAAAGCGCGCGTGTGAACAATACTTAATTCAAAATGTTAATATTGACGTCACAGATGTCAATAACCTGCTCGAGTAATTATGTGGATATCGCGAGATTAATATATAGCGCACGTGCTCTGACTGGTTTCTTAATTACTGGTTTGATATCAATAGTCTATGCATTTACATATATCATTCAAGAATGTTCATTCAGTGGGTGGGTTCCACTTTTTTTAGTTTCACCCAACAACCATACATTCCAAATTTGTGAGCCGGAGTTTACCTGTTCCAATGCGAGCATTTGACCCACCTGGCTATTACTGGCTTTAGTGACAATGAGCCGCTTAAAGGGTGTAAGTCAAATAAAAATACAATAATGAGGATAGTAGGCAGGAATTTGCTTCGGGGTCGAGCTCTGGACTAGTGACAAGAAAACCTATTCCGGCTATGAGTGAGATACGTCAGCACAGATAAATCAATGGATGTTAAGATCTTGGCTTATCTCCTTATAAATCATAACAAATATAAAACGATAACAAAGACAACATAAATAGTACTTAGTGCAATGTTATATTTCTTAGTAATTAATTTTTACACGCTTACAACTGCCACCCATGTAAACACTTCCATTATCTTAATATATATAAATCTCGTGTCACAATGTTTGTCCTCAATGGACTCCTAAACCACTTAACCGATTATAATAAAATTCGCACACCATGTGCAGTTCGATCCAACTTGAGAGATAGGATAGTTTATATCTCAATTTATTTTATATGGCAAAACAACGTTTGCCGAGTCAGCTAGTATTATTATATAAAGTCAATAATGACCTAGAAATGATGTCAACTCGTCGGCCACTGGCTTAGATACCGGCTTAGGCGGTTAAAGGTAAGCGCCCACATGTATGCATCGTGCGAATAAGGTAGATTATATAAAACTGATTTTAGAATTATGTGTATAGCACTGGACGGACTGCACATTGGCTTTTTGGTATTGTCGACGCTCCAATGCGTATCGATGACGTCATAAAGATTTCCGATCGTGCCGATGAAGTAACACGACTACCTATAGTAAAATCCCTTTGTATATAGCCGTTGCGTCGTCAAATGCTGCAGATACAGTGGACGCACTTGGTCAGCGGCTCAAGCACATTTTTTTACGTAGCGTTACGGTAGCGTAAGCGTCTTCCATCCCTCTCATACCACAGTTTTCATAATTAAGTATGAAAGTGACAGCATGTTTTCTCGATGACGTTACGATTACATTAAGAGTTCCTGCATACCTTATCGTCCAATGTGTATGAAGTAGACCTGTGGGCGCTTACCTTAAGGGTTTTATGTAATGCAGTATAAACTATGCAAGGAGAAATTCTTTTGAATCCAGTATCGTGTAGATTATATCATTTCGGGCGTATTTATACTGCCAAAGGATATCGATTCGACGAAGCCGTAGGTATATGATAGATAACTCATATTACAACACTTAGTTTGGATATGGATATGATACAGAACAGCAGGCCCGTTATGTAATATATATATATATAAATTATACTATAGAATAAATTAGTTGATAGAAATATACATACTGATTGAAACAGAGGTACATAAAAAGGCTGCTGACTACACAATTTATAGGAACTAAAATCTATACTATATATACTATATACTATACTTATACTATATAATATACTAAATATACTATACTATAATATTATAAATGTGAAAGTTTGGATGGATGGATGGATGTTTGTTACTCTTTCACGATAGATTATGGTCTGGAATAGCATATAGGCTATTCCAGACCATAATCTATCTATTTTTATCCCGGTAAAATGTATGATTCCCGTGGGATAGATTTGTTAAAATTTTCATAGAATACCAATAAATTCATTTTCTCATACATTTGATTTTGAGGCGGTACGAAGTTCGCCGGGACAGCTAGTAATGAATATATTATAATTGGTTAAACATATACATATTGAATTAATTACAAGATTAGAAAAGCTATATAATTTTTGTGATACGTAAAGGATGGCGTACGAAAACGTGTTAGTTGAAATGTTTTGTATTAAAGTTCAATGTTCATGGTAGGTACCTTCCTACCTGTTATATTTTTGCAACGATTAATAATACAGATCATCGGAAACAAGAAGTACCCTTGGTTCTATGACCTGTGATTAAAAACATAACTAATTATTATTCTTGGTAAAATATACATTATTAAAAAAAAGTAACAAAACACGACAATAAATTATTACGAGCGTACGAAAATCAAAATCCGTTCCTTATAGTATGTTAGTGATGATAGATCCTATTTCACATTGATATCCCTAAGTACCCACCTCCAAACAAAATTTATAACCGGCTGAATATATTTTTTTCTTTAAGTAAAGTTGACACATTTGTTTTGTTTTTTTTTTTTTTTTATTACATTATAGGCAAGTATTTGATCTCGATCTCACCTGATGGTAAGTGACGATGAGATCTACGATGGAGCATACTTGCCTAGGTAGGAAGGCGGCAGTAGATAGAGACGCTACATTCACTAGGCACATGCAGCGCAACTGATCTGACCCGCCATCCATGACCCATGATGATGTCATTGTGCTATCTAATAAGCTTATTAGTGTTTTTTTTGGAATATGGCTCTATCGTTTTATCCAATTCTGCCAAAGTCAAGTGACGCGTTATTAGTGTTGTTATCGCCCTTGAGCCCTTGACACTAGATACGTGACCGTGACACGCAAGAATGATAAGAAAAAAAAATGCCATGACGTCATTTTTAATCCCGGCTTATACGTGGACAGTACGTGCGCAAACAAGTAGCAAGGGTTTTCGTGTGTACACACGACACAAGACAAGTAGGCAGGTATCTAAAAGAGAGTATTATACTGTATTAAATTGAGCAGCGATTCAGTATTTGGCATTATAATTTGTAACCCAGTTCTTTATCAAAACGTTAAAGCCCTTGACACCCTAACCTCGGGTAGGAGAACTAGCAAAAAACTTACCAATCTGCATCTTATTGAGTGCGAACATGTTCATAGTACACGTTATATTCTTGAAATCCAGTTGAACAGAAGTCCGGGGAAGCAACGGGACCACATTATTGTTCCCACCCATTATTGTCATTTCTTGCGCGCCCGGCGGCGGCATTCTTGCTTCGGCACAAACAATACCACGGAATCACTTTCACCAAACCACTTCTATCGCCTTCACTTTCTAGTTCTATTACTGTCCCTGTCACGCGCACTATTCTAATATCAACAGCGGAATACTGGTGTGTTGACTATTTGTTCGAGTTCTTTTCGGGAATAATCCATTTGGGTTGTATTTATCTGTGGAAGATACGAAAACATCATTAGAACTTAATACGACATGGTATATACATATTACCGAAAATTCTTATTTTAGTGTACACAACGTTGTGCTAATTTACTTGAATTTACTGGATTGACGACCATAAACTATTTGTGTGTTGTCAAATTAATAAAAATAAACAACTGAAATTGGTTTTTTTTTTAAGTTTTACATTTATTTTATCACGGAAAGCAAACTCATCTTTAAGTAAACAGTAGTGTCTGACAATATTACAATACTATGCATTGCTATTGATGGTTTAACCATTCAAATAGGTACAATTGCAACGCGTATACATCAACTAAAATATCACATAAAAACACAGGTACGTTAACCCCATCTGAAACGTCGATTAATGAACTAAAATTGATTAGCGTATTTTATTTTTGCTGCATGGGTGTAAAAAGATCGGGGCACAAATATTTAATTATATATAATTTGCACACAACCTTTTTGTCAAATCAAAATCCTTCTGATTGAACGCTATAATTTGTTCTAATTCCTTATCAGCACATTTTGTTTAGCCTTCCCCATCCTATGGCCTTGATAAAGTGTAGTAGGTACACTGCGTTCTAGGCTATTCACTAGCCGTTATCGCATGTACACAGCTGGAAACTTCCGCAATGCGATTGTTTATTTTATAATTCGGTCTGGTTAAAGATTAGGCATATTTATTGACTGCCGAAGCTAGGTCGCTTGATAACATACAATTTCAAACGAAAAAAAAAACAAATTAAGGAAAAAAATAGGTCAACGATATGATTCGATGGTCAATCGAATCGCAAGGTTAGTGCTCTTGGCTCCTGCTTATGTACCTACTAATCTTATGAAATTATAAGTAAACGTACGAAACAGACTTTCTAATAACGATGGAAATTGGAAAAGTCGTTTGGTCATTTTATATATAGAGGTCGGTGCAGTAAATGCCATTTAAAAAAAACTACTAGCGTGTAGCAGAAAAACTATTATTTTCAAGGAGGTTTCTTACTTGAAGATATGAAGGTTTAATACTACGAATGGCTTCGAAGATTGGGGACCCAGAATCTATTGGCAAACTTGACTAAGTGATATTAATAATTTTGCGGACTGGTATAAGTATAGTGCATAAATAATCTCGGTATTCAACTCTCTTCTTACGAGGTAGTATTTTCACCATTCATTTTTTCTCGTGGGGTCAGCTTAATGTTAATTGATTAAGCGGACTCCTGGTATATATTTACATCTACCCTCCAAGACCCAACTAGTGGGACCGGTAACCTAAGAGTACTCTGTTTTGTTTCTTATATTCTTTCCGGCTTTATACTGCCAGTAACAACTATTATAGATGCCAGAAAGAAACCGGATTGCCATCTCCATGTGCTGTTTGAAGATAGTATAATTCGATCAATGGTCCGACCGAGCTACGCGTCAATCTATCAGATGGTTTTACCAACTAGGCTACGACCTTCTCCTTCGCTGACAACTTGCTGTGTATTACGCGGTGCATTTCTTCTATACAGTACATTGGTTTAATTGGACGTGATTGCCGCGGTACAATGGAAGTAGAATTGCGTTTCATTAACCAGGTTGGGGCCGCCTTAGGGCTGTAAAACGGACTCCGGTCCTGTCAGAAAAACATTTTTTTCCCAAGTTTTACCATTTTTGTGGACAATTTTCTCAACACAACTACAAACCTGATTGGACTATTCTGAACATTTTAAAAATAAAAATAAAATAAAATCAAATTCGTTCAGCCGTTATCAAGTTATGCGCTTATAAGGAACATAATTTCATTTTTATTTATATGGAATAAAGAATATACCTATTTATTTCTGTAATTTGGCATTCTATTGTTACCATGCGTAACGTTTGTAGCATTTACACATCGTGCCAGTCAGTGTAACTGAGCTGGCAATCAGCGACATAATTGGTCTGATTGATACATGGTAACCATTTTCAGCTTTATCACCTTCGAATAGTACAGAAAATTGCTTGAAACTACAATCAATTGTATTTGAAATTGATTAAACATCAGCATGTGGTGATATTGATTGCGCCGTAGTTTGGACGCGACGTGTTGTTTTCATGTGGATAGGTTGAAATTGTTTGAATTAGTCACACAATTATTAGCCAACGGTAGCCAGGTAACTAGGTACCTAGACTAAATTTATTTTTAAGGAACACATAAAGGTGTGAAAGCGGTTGGTAATTGGCTCGCCCTCAGAGCCGATCCCTTAAATCTTAAATGATATGTTATTTGAGTGAGTGAGGGCTTGACTCCTTAATACTGAGATATTGTCAGCGAAATGTGGTTTAACTAAAAGTACATTTCTGATTACCCCATCAAGAAGTAAAATTAGGGTAATAGCTATATTCTTAAGTAAAATTATCAATCTACAAGCTATTTCTAAACGAGAAAAAAACGAATTAATTGTTTTTTATTGGAGGTCCTAAAAGTGATTGTACACTGAAAAAACTAATTAGCGAAACTTTTGGGATAACTTAAATGTAGTTAAAATTAACTGAACTTTGATTATTATTTACAAAACTGTTTTGTTAGTAGCAAGTCCAAGTTTTGTTACTAATAACACATACTTCGCAAGTCACAATATTTTTGTAACTAGTAGTCAAAATTTTTGTTAATCATAAGTCAACATTTTTTCAGTGTAGGAGATTCAGCTTATTATATAAGGAGGCCACTGATGCCGGCCGGCCTTTGCAAGATCGCTTGAGACACGACGAAATGTGAATATTTTCTTATCATTCACACATCTTTGAAAAACTAGGTCTTATAGATATGCAGGTTTCCCCTCTTTATATTTATTGAAAAAGTTTTTATGTAACATTGTTGTGAGGTAATATTGTGACGGTTTATTCGTTCGCAGGTTATTCGAGATGATAACCTAAGTGATTTTTTTTTATTTTTTTTTATTACATATAGACAAGTATTTGATCTCGATCTCACCTGATGGTAAGTGACGATGAGATCTACGATGGAGCATACTTGCCTAGGTAGGAAGGCGGCAGTAGATCGAGACGCTACATTCACTAGGCACATGCAGCGCAACTGATCTGACCCGCCATCCATGAATGGCAACACCGAACATCATGCCGGAACACGGCTAGGCCGCTTGGCGACATGGCTTTGTTCAGTGGGTGGTGACTAACCACGGCCGAAGCCTACCACCAGTAGAGTTGTCACCTAGTTGGCACCACCCAGGGTCACGTGTAGGGTATCTCGAGGGTATTTAATTCTCCCACGGACGAAGGTGACTCGACCCCAAATTGGTGCCCGTGCGCTCTTATATATTATATTAGATGATCGTAAAATATTCCATATTATGTTATCCTCTTTTGCAGTTTATTTCAAAGTATTATCAGTGACTAATTAGGTTCTTGACTGTCTATTCAGTTAATTATGACTTTTAATGTCTTATTTTTATGGAAATAATCATGCAACTATATAAAAATAAATAGTACTAAGTTAGTACATAGTTGTTATTGTGTTCGCTATAGTCTCATGGCCCAGCGTCGCACTGGAAAAATACCAAGGAAGCATACACAAGTAGACACTGAAAAACAAACAGCAGGAACAGGATGAAACACACGACTTGAGACTTTGTTTCAACAAAGTCTTCAGTAACACTAAGCCATAGTATGAGTTTTAAAAGTATTCGAATAACGAATGAGTGATCGAATCTTTCTGTAAACTTACCAGCAGAGCTGAACATTCCACTAGATGTTAAATTATGATGTCCAAACTTGTTACATTTTATGATAAATATATATTTGATCAATCGGTCGATATCTACTCAATAAATGCATTGTATAATTTATATTTATCATTAAATTATACATAGGCAATAATATCATCGGCAATGTTGCTTTAGGTATTATCATTTCTAAGTAAACATTTTTTTATAATACTTTCAGTAAACATACACACAAGCAGTAGCTAAGTACCTTCACTTATCAACTGACTAATGCAATCTAGTATTTTTCCTGTTTTGCATATCTTTCTCTACTGGATTAATGAAATAATTACGTTATCTGGTAAACGAATCGTTGCTACATTTTACAAATAAAACGTGTGACGGGATGTAACTTGATTTGGATAGT
This sequence comes from Pheosia gnoma, assembly GCA_905404115.1. Classification (NCBI taxonomy): domain Eukaryota; kingdom Metazoa; phylum Arthropoda; class Insecta; order Lepidoptera; family Notodontidae; genus Pheosia; species Pheosia gnoma. The sequence continues at coordinate 6,222,498 of FR989901.1, forward strand.
AATTCAAAAACATGATACGACATGATACGGCTCATTGCTCCGGGTGGTTGAGGGTTTTTATCCCGTCTGTGCAAATACTCACATGATATCTAGAAATCCCAGAGGTAGCAATCCGGAGTCTGAACCGTTCTACCACGTTGCCATCGCTGAAATACTCATTTTGTCAATCTACTCTATTGTGAAGCAGCCCTACTGCAATGTAACATGTTCATGACGTCCGAGATTACAGAATTTTAACGGAATACTAACCCAAATACCTACATGAGCTACACGTATTATCATTGTATGAGTAATTTAAAACGGACTATCTGGAATATTCTCTGGACATAAATTAGAATCGCGATTTAGTCGTCGCTATACCTATTGACAGAATTATAATTTGTCGACACAATTCAATATTTTGAATGGTGAAGAAAAATTAAATGTATTTTTGACTGTTGTAACAGCGCCAAAAGAAACGAAATAACTATGACTCCGCAACTATGAATCATTATAACAGCTAAGCAAACTTGTTATAAATTGCCAAGTACCTTCCCAGATATAAATAAAATTTTAACCTTCTATGGAACTTGGTTACCCAAGAAATAACAAAAATAGTGTAAAATATTTTCCGATGAATCAGTAAACTATATGGAGCACGTTGATATATAAAATAAATGTGTAAAGTATGTTTATTTTTTGTATACAAGGCGGTCCAGTAGCGTTTGTCCGTGCGCTCAGTACAGGCAGTCATTTTTGAAATGTCTAATTATTTGATTTATTTCTTTTTGAATGTAATTTTTATATCCTACTGTCAGCCCTGTTAAAATATTTTACGGTATTATTGTTACACCTTATATAGTGATTTACAAATTAAATATTTCGTATTTTTTTTATAATATACCTAAAAATCGTGGTTATAGACAATGTCATTGTAATAAACTAATTCGTAAACATTTACGTCACAAACCTGTTTTACATGATACCTAAAATAGTTTGAAATATAACCCAGATAATTAATTACATGGCTTACATGGAGTTTTTATAACGTCAGTACCTAATCATACATAAACCAATAAATTTAATTGCAAATTTAAATGTAAGTACATAATGTAAATCATTTCATCAGTCATGGATGTTTAATATGTAAATAAGTATTACATACTGGGTTGGCCTTAAGTCCAATGTACTTACGGTATTCATAATACAAGCGTTGCATAGTGTGGCGCCGTATAGTTGGTGTGTTCAACTGGCGATATCATTATTTATCAAACAAGCTGTACCTATATTTAAGGGCTTTATATTGTAATTTACGTCAAAATTTATATTATTGCCACACTATTGACACATTATTTGTATAGTAAAATAATAGAAAATTAAAATAATAATAATCAACAACCTTTCAAAATACCCCATAAAACCTAAATGTTTGATTTGATTAGGAAATAGGTACAAAAGATGCGCAATGTCAGCATGACCGGCGATCCGAGTTACGTGACAGATACTCGTGAACTAGGTTAAATATTTACATACTTGGCTGGAAGCAGTCAATGATTTCGTAATATTATGTTTTTTAAATACACTAACGAAAGTCATTCGTTTGATAAAAAAAAAATAAAAAACACACGCGATGTCTGCACGTCAAGTGCGAGATTATTGGTAATCTCGCACTTGACGCACTGGTCCTGCTATTGTTAAACGGGTGCACTATTGTACACCCACATTTCACGGATAGTTTTATGTCCGAATGAAATAGATATCACCTATCGACATTTTCCGTTATATTACAATTTTATAATAGAAAATCCAAAAGCCAGTCACTTTGTGGTGAATAGGTAGGATTCGTTCCCATGACCAGCCATGACTCAAAGGTAGACACAAAGACACAAGTTAGGTTTTCCTCACATACCTACGCATTATCCTCATCCTCGTGAGGATTGAGGAATTCAAAACAAAAGCTGCCCAATGAGTAATACCTATAGGTTGTTATTAGAACGCATATACAAACCGATAATAATTTGAATTTTACCGATAGCTGTTTTGCTCATCAAATAAATCCGTGTGTATGAGGAAAACGAAAATATTTTAAAAAAATATTCAAATACTATTAAAATTTGAGGACGGCTTAATATTATTTTGTTTTAAACAATTGCAAGATAACGATCGTGGGCCAAACAGTTAAGCTAAGTAATTGAAATACTTGAGTAACGTTCGAATATTCGGCCGTTTGTAAATAAAGAGAATAGCATTTTGTGTAGCTCAATGAATTAGCCTGTCGTTAGCCGAGTGAGTAATCCTCAGCCCTAATACATTTTGTTTACGATGACTATGCAATAATAACAACAGGAAAGCGACATACAATAACCCCCCAATTTATACACATTTTATAACTTTATCAAACGACATATAGTACTGCGCAAAGCAAGTAAGTATCCAAAGAGTCATCGTTTACGGTCTATGTTGGTTGGTATTTTGATTAGCTTCTGTGTGCTAAATTAACACAAGCAATACAATACAAAAGAATACTTGTATTGTACAGACACTTGTCCCCATTTTTTTCGCTGGTTAATGTAGAAAGTTTAGATCCAAATTGCTTTCAAACATCTAAGATGTATTGTAATCCTCAAAAATGAGGGTGTTATAAAAATATAATGACGCTTAGTCATACTAACATTCAATGGTTTTCTTTTTAACTGGCACACGTTTACTCAACTGTGCAGAAATGAAAGTATACACACATCAGCATTGGGCATCTATTTTCTATGATTACCTATTGGAAGATACGAGTAAGAAAGTATTTTTTTTTTTGAAAATATTTTTAAGATATATTAAGGATTCTTACATTAAGTATATTGTTAGGTCCACGCACTTTCTTCATTCAACTGTTCGTAATAAAGTCCGCGGCTCACGCGACGCTCTAATCAAAATAACCGCACTACGTCTGCGCGACGCTTCTCACACCCGACTGAGTGGATAGCCGAGTTAACAACACGGCTGTATAGTATAAACAGTTCAATTATAAGCAATCGCGTACTCTTTAATGCCTGGATGCTTCATGTGGATAATTCAATAAAAATACATTAATTTATTTTCTTGTTGCTTGCGTTGATTGATAGATAATATTTTGTATAGTAATCTTATGGCTTCTATAATTGTTTTTTTTGGGTTATGGGGATATATTATTATAATTACTAAGATGGGCATAATTGTTACTTGTTGTACCGAGGTTCCTGAATGCTAACGCATTTTTAAATTGAATTTCATGAGTTTTTTAACACTTTAAGCGTTATTTTTATGTGCCATCTATTTCATTATCTTATTTCATACTTCTTAAATGGGACTGTGTCCGTATGGACGTGAACGTTGTGGAAGAAACCTTTGTACGGCTGAAATTCCTTTACTCCTTTATTAAGAACGCCGAATTGAAATTTGGTAACATTGACTTTACTTATGCTTAAAAACAAATAAAATAAAAGGTTAATTTTATGTATTACCTGCTGATTGTAATTGAAAAAAGTTCCCAAAGGTACTGTATCTGAAACCATAATCTTTCAAGTAAAAAATAAGCAGACAGGTAGAAGGTACGTATTATTATTAAGTAAATAATAACATCGAAAGGTGTGCCGGGACATATAGTAGAAGTGAAACTTCAACGGACAAGTGAAAAAACGAATCGCAACGGACAAGTGGAAAAACGAATCGCAACGGACAAGTGGAAAAACGAATGGCAACGGACAAGTGGCAAAACGAATCGCAACAAAATTTTAACTTGAAGTTTTACGGGCAGGTTTTCAAATTAATAAAAATTGTCCAATTGTTGTTTGTATTCACTTGCTTTGTTACCTTCATAGACTGCAATATAAATCGATTATATATAACTACTTAAGCATGTGTGTATGTATGTATTTAGTAGTATTATTTATTTTCGAAAAAAAATGATGTAGGTCAAAAAACATGAATCGTTTTATTTTATCTTCAAACATTTTAAAAATGCACTTAGCATAAAGGCCCCAAAGAAAAAAGTTTAAACGAAATTATTTCGGTCGAAATATCAGGTTATTGGATTTAATTGATTTGAATTAATTTCCTCTCACATCTAGACCAGTTTCTAAGGTCTCGTGCACCCTATCAGTAGTTACGTATGGTGCCGAAACCTGGGTCCTCACTCAAGAGAGCATTAACAAACTCCAATTGGCACAGAGGATGTCGAAAGATAACTGGTAAGAATTACACTGAAAGATCGCAAAACCAATAGCAAGCTTAGATATCAAAGCAAAGTTGCTAATATCGCCAAAAGAGTAGCCTGTTTTAAGTCGAAATGGGTTGGTCATGTTGCCCGAAAGTAGGGTTCTTGGTGCAAATCACTTCATGAATGGAGGCCATGGGGGAACAAATGCCCGCAAAGAAGACCCCAAATGCGCTGGAAAGATGACGTCAAGAAAGCAGCTGCATTCGAACTGGATAAAGCGTACTCAAGACAGACACAAGTGGAAGACGCTAAAGGAGGCTTACAACAAGATTAAAAGTGGCTAAAGAGGGAGAAGAAGATGATATTAGTAATGTCAACCTAATATTCTTATCTGTGTATCATTGCTAATTTGTTTATGCTAACAATCAACCTTTTCAACGTATAGGTCAGATAGATAACGTACAAAATAATACGATAATGTTTAACAATACGAATACATGACACATGCTTCGAATCGATATTAATACCTAAAAATGATATTTTGTCATCGTTTGTCGTTCTGGATAGAATTTGTAATTTATTGCAGAGCAGAGCATATGGTAGATATCCCCATACCGTACCACAAAGTATTTGAATTTTTGTATATAATAAATATCAATTTTAAAGAAAAATAGTACCTAGTTAGCTATTCAGCGAGGAAATGCGGCCAGCATCTTGGGCACGCTACCGCATGTGCCAATTTTTTTACACTTTTTGTAAATATTAAGTAGCTTTTATATACTCTTTTTAATTTATATTATTTTTGTACAATAATTTAATTCTCTCTATATCTTTAGTTTTTAAATATTTTAGTTATTTTCTTTGTACCTAATACTTTAATAAACTTCTCTTCACTGTTTAATTAATGTGTAATGTTTTTGATTACTTAATTAAATAACGTGTAGGTCAGAAAAAAAACACTCATAGAAGCAGCAACACATACATTCCTGGGATAAAAGTATCCAATATGAAGTACCGGGCTATGATGCCAAATTTCATCAGAATCCGTCTGGTAGCTTCCCGTGATGCCTGAACAGACTGACAAAAATAACAAAAAGGCGAATTCCGCCTTTGTTTCACAGATAACCATTATTTTTATTGCATCGCTGCTATGTTATTGAAAAGCTGTTGACATGCGTGACGTGATAGCAACTTATGATAGTTTATGTTTACTGAAAAAAAAATTACCGTGTCAGAAAAGTTGAGATCCAGTTATCTTATACGACAAGAACTGTATTTTATATTTATACTACGTTACACTTACAGGATTCATTCTGATGATTCCACGAAAAAAGTAGCTACAATCGACTGAAATTATTACACTCACGTTTATAATGTTCCGGCGAACTTCATACCGCCTCAGAATCAAAATTATGAGAAAATGAATTATCTTTATTATTATTTTTTAGTGAATTTTTCCTTTGTTTAAATATTAATTTTGCTTTTCGGAGTGGACATTCAAATACACAAAGATCATAAAATTGGCCCACCCGTTCTTGAGTTATAAATGGTATAACTAATATGACTTCGTTTTATATAATATATAGATTTATGTACGAATCGTATACACACCTATGTTTAGTTTTATGTGCAACGGAAACTGATTTCCATGCTAGTTTTGGTCAAACTTATAAATAATTACTTATTCATATTGTTTGGATTGAAGTGACTCTGCAACTACGTCAGCAATTTGCATTGATATTCAGAGCGAGTTGCAGATCAATGAAACATTCTTGAATGAACATTCACAAAATACGTGATTAATGTGACGTCTGATAATGTTCAACAATACGAATACTTGACAGTAGATTCGAATCGAGAGTAATACCAACAATATATTGTTGTCATCATTTGTCATTCTGGATAGAATTTTTAATTTATTGCAGAGCAGATCATATGGTACATATCCCCATACTGTGCCACAAAGTATCTGAATTGACTTTTATTTTGGCCTATAATAAATAGCATATTTAAAAAGAAAAATAATACCTAATACTGCATAATCTTAATTAATTTCTCGCCACTGTTTAATTAATATGTTATGTGTTCGTATAATTGTACTGATATAATTGTTTTCAAAATTTCACGGCTTTCATTATGATAGCCGTGTCCAGGCAGCAGCCAAAACGTCAGGAACGTAAAAACAAAATATAAACGCGATAAAATCCATAAAAAAAGTTTTATTTCAATGTGTAGTATTCGCGTAAATATACAAATTAAATATGGTAATGTTAAATAATAGGTATCTAATGTATTTGCATGGTATTAAAAAACAACCTAAAACTACCAACCAATTGGTTAGTTTAGGCTACATACTGTACCTATATGGCTTTTATACATAGTGCACCTGTATGGCTTTTTCAATAGAAAGTCAGCCGTATGTTGTTACCGAAGATTATATATATACATATAATACCGCTATTTAAACCATATTTATGGATATTTTTATCATTACGCACTACGTAAATCCCTATGTATAGGAATATAGGTATTTTGAAGTAGTTAGGCGTAGGACGATTTACTTAGGTAGGCGTAGGAACCAGGAACCAATTCACATAGTAGGTATTATTTATATAATTCAATAATTAATATGAACTACCTACTGTGCGGATTGATGCGACATGTTTATTAATTGGATCACACATTAGTGTGATCCAATTAATTAATATGGGAGATGCGTGATGTTTATTTCAATAATAAATTCATACGTTTCTTTATCGTGTCATTTATTGACTCGCGCATGCGAAGTTCAATGATAAATGTGTTGCATCCGGACAGAGGAAGCAAAGTTTAATGAATTTTATTTGCTATCAGTTTAAGGATATTTACAACAATATTATTGAAAGCCGTGATCGCTCTCAGGCAAGCGCAGTTATGAAATTTTTTCGATTAATACGTATATAAGGTGTACCTAAGTAAAATATTCTAAGAGGTTTCCGGTAGGATTTAAAGATAAACTCCCAAATTTATAGACGTTATATAACTTTATCAATCTACATATAGTACTGCGCACAAGAGTTTTGCTTTGCGCAGTACTATATGTTATATAACGTCTATAAACTAGATGGAAACAAAACGTCATAAGTAGGTAATAATAATAATATTTATACTAGCTCGTTTAATGTCCCACTCTTTGGCACGGGCCTACCCTCAATGCGAGGGGGATTAGGCGTTAGTCCACCTAGCTGGCCCAATGCGGGTTGGTGGATTTCACACATCTTTCGAGGGATCGAGGTCGCAGTTTCAAAGTCCGGCCCGCACCTCTGGGATTTCTGGATTTCATGTGCGAATCTAATTTTCAACTATGATTGTCACTTGCTATACGGTGAAGGAAAACATCGTGAGAAAACCCGAATGTCATAATTAGGTACCTACTTAATTTAATATTTCAATTTTTCCAATGAGTTTCAAACATAACACGAGCACACGTATTTAGTAATCTCGTCCCTTCAAAATATTTTACAATTATTTTGTTGGAACTTATACTTATAAAAAATATTGAAAATGTCACCATGTTGTTATAGTGGTATGACCTTGTGAATTTTCCGCGGTGATGATAATTACCGGCTTCCTGGCCGATGGCATTGTGTACAATAATGCTAATTTGTATTAATTAATTGTTCCCATTATATAATTGGGACACGTACTAGGTACTCTCCTGGATACCACACTTTTGTTCCGATCTCGTTGTAGTCATCACGAAAAAAAAACGTCGATAAAAAGAAAATATAAATGTGCCTTTGAAATACAAAATAAATAATAATGAAGTGGGTTTTCTATGTTATAGTATTTGTGTATATGTGCTATAGGGCAGGTAAGTAACTGCATATATTTTTTAACTGTGCTAGTATAATTCAATTCAGGCAAATTTTAAATATTATAAGAGTTTTATTTTGTTGAACATATAACAAAGTGCTGATATATATTTCACTATGGATAATTTTCTAATATACCTACTTAAAGCGCAACCATGGAGTTTCTTGCCCGTTCTTCTCCATATTAACTGCATTCCGAACGGGTGGTAAAGTTGTAGCTTAGCATTTTGTAACTTTTTTGACGATTCATAAGTTCTGTACTAATGGTTTACATGAATAAAAAATATTTTGATTCTGATTCTAAATCTTTATTTACAGTTTACGGAAAAAATGTAGAAAACACTTTAACAGCTGAAATAGTGAATCTCAGCGAGAACGGGTTTTTCAATGTCAAAGACGATATAACCATAAGCTGTAAAGCTTCAAACAAGAATGAAAAGGTAAAAGAAAAAAATACAAATACGCCCATCATGATTCAAGAAGTCATTCATTTTAAAAATGTTTTTTTTTTTACATCGTGATTAGAAGTTTGAGGCATATCATGTTGATTCATGATGATTATTGTGACCTTTACCATTGAGATAATACTACACGTGTATTGACGAGTTGGTGAAAAATGGGTGGCGAGACGCCATCATCAGAGCTTCGATTGCGAGTTTTTTCGTAAGCGAATCGTGTACTTACTACATAGTCTGTGTATTGTCGACCGAAAAAAATCCGAGATAAAACCAATCACAATAAACAGTGACTCGATGAGTTGATTAATCTGTATATTACTTTTTGTATTATTGTTGCTCATAAAATGAACAAAGACTCATTAATTTTATTAATTACTTTTTTATCAAGCGCGCGGAAGAGCCGAACCAATGTTCTCCGCCCGCACTCTGTGAGCTGCCGACTAGTATATCTCGATTCAGAGTTTACCGCTTTTTAGCCATTTTTGCACCGCCCCTGCTGCTCTTTCCGTAAACTGAGGTAAACGAACAGTGTGTGTGAGCTGGGTATAGTATTAACCATAACTACCTAGCCTGAGCCCGGCTGCCGGAGCCTGAGATATAAATATCCTCCCTTCCCCAAAATGCAGATTGGAATGTCAAAACACTTCGTGTAAAGTTCGGCCAAGTTCCCCTGGCCATCCATCCAATGCAGTGAAAGGATGAACAAAGTTTCAGAGGCCATTGATTGTCGCATTTTACAATTTACAAGTTTCCAACCTACGTAACTTGACGTCGGTGCTCGCAATGGTATGTTTTGCTATTTCTCTCCGACGATAAAACACGGAAGAGATTATCAATTGGACGTGTATATATTAATTGGATGATCCGATTTGGATGATTATTTATTTAACAAATAGGCTATAACTCAAAGGGATAGTCGGCATCGATGAAGTCAGTTATATTTAAAAATTATTTATACCTTTTCTGGTGCTCAACAGACGCCAAGCTCGGTAGATTGGAAACTTGGCATTGTAAAATGCAACAATCAAAGACATCTAGAATTTGACCCATTCCGACATCACAGCTTTATTTGCGAGAGGAACATGGTCTATCCTTGATATCTTCACCTTGGATGGGCCGGGGAACTAGGTTAACCTTTACACGAAGTGGTTTGGATGTTGTTATTAATCTTAGACTACTTATGTTCATGGAACTCTTTACCAGGTGGAATGGATAGACCCAAACGGTGACGTGGTGACGCGTGTCACAAGCAACCGTAGGTTCGTCCAGGATCACCTGAGGGGCAGGTCTCCCGCGCTGGTGTTGACTATCACCGGCGCTGAGGTCGACGACTCAGGAGTTTACACATGCCAATCGGGAGATTCCGTGAAGAATGTGTCTTTATGCGTTTTTGGTATGTATGACATTTCGATTCTTGAAATAAAACTAATTTTACAGATTTTATCATGTTTTTTTTATGTTTTTACGTTTCCGACGTTTCGGCTGCTTTACAGCAACCATGGTCACGGGAGGACAAATCATTTATTTTGATTCTTAATTATTCTTAGCTTTTGTGAGCTAGCTTTTTTCACTCTTTCCACGGTGGATACTGATACAGCCTTATGTATGTTAGCTTGACCACAATAAGCGCATGTAGGTACTACAACTGGTTTCTGGTAACTGAGAAAGAATGCGGGTCTATTCGTTGCTCGGAGATAATTTCAAAAAAAAAAGATCGTCCTCAGCCAAGCACCTAGTACAGTGGTCTGCAGTGAGTCAACTTCCATTGACCGTGTATGCCACGTGGTTTGCGAGCCAGTTGCTTAGTTATTGAAACCATAATGGTGTTTTTGGTATATATGATATAAGTAGTTGTCTTTTGCTAAGATATTATTATTAAAGTTTTATCCATAAATTTTGCTTATACAGAAACAAGAAATAGATTTGAAGTAGAAATACTCCTTATTCGCTGCGATAAGATAAAAGTAAACATACTGACGACATCATGAGAGCTTCTTAATATACACTTATGTCATGACATTAATAAAACCAGAGAAGTACCTTTGTAAAGTTAGCAGTAAAGACCTGTAACCTTTTGTGTTGTTTACGTCGGCGTAAAATGAAATTCCATTCCATTTTTAGGCTATAATCCATACAAGTTAAAGTATATTATAATCCAGGCAATTTAAATATGTATTATATTTAATAGTAATGAATTTATGTTGCACCTTTTACGTAATAAACATGTTTTAATAGAATAAATTAATTGAAAAAAAGATAAATTTTAGTAAAAGTGAGCAAAATTTAGACCATTCGGAATTTAATAGATTTGTTTGATTATTGTGAAAATGTACTGATTCCTGTTTTACCTTATTTATTTTTTTATAGACCCTGTGGAGTTCGTTGATCCTACAACCACAGTGACAGTGGACTTGGGACGTTCCGTGACACTGAGCTGCCCAGTTAAAGGAGATCCCGAACCCATGTTTTCATGGCACAAAAATTTAAAACCTATGACCGGTAAAGATTTTTTTATACTAATTCAAAGTATTAACGTAAATTGTATTGATTATGTAACAACAATAACTATATAAGTAAGTAATAACAGAGGTAGGTAGGTAGGTAGGAGGTATACAAGTATACCTTCAGAAACTACAAATAATATTCAGGGCCTTGTTGCAATAAGTTAATACGCTCCACAAAAAATTACTTATGTTTTTTTGTTTGTTGTCACATAAAATATGAATGCGTAATTAGCGCGCACTTAATAACACATTTGCTAAACCCTACCGTGTTTTGACTTCGGGACTCTATCATCGGAATTCGGTCGTTAATATTTTTTTATGACTGTTTTTGAGGATTGCCTTATAGAAAACGTGCACTGCCCGACATTGACCACCTTCAAAGAGTTCCATACAACCGATCCGTCGTCATGTCACGTCATGAAATGTATCTACCTACTTCCTGAGCGCGTTTTATGTCATCGATCCATGGCGGACCGAGAATCAATCCATACTACGTCATAAGGCTCGTGGTTACCATTCGCAAACCTTTCAACGCCTTGCAAAGCATTTAATCGCTACAAACCAAGTCCTAAATAAAACACGATCCGGGACTGAACGATTACTGTAGATGACAAATAGTAGGGGTTATTTTGTTTAATCCAGTGTCATGTTGATGACGTATCTCGATCAGTTGTTATGGTAGTAGGTAGCGACAAATCTTCGAAGGTACCTGTTTTTGTTACAGGTATGCAGGTAAGTAAATTCAATGTACAACGCAGACACGTAGAACACGTTATTTTGACAAGCTTTAGAAGCCTGGATCTGCGTGCGCTGTGGGCTCTGTATCAAATGTTTCTTTTCAGCAGTTTCTATTCACTAGCCGAGGGACCTGGACTTAATATTCGACTTCTCATGAATATATTTCAACCATCGTTTGATAGTTGATGGATTTGATTTCATACGCTTGTATTTGGATATACAAGCGTATAAAATCAAATCATCAAAATACCGAATGTTAAGCGTGTTTCTACATAAAACCGATTGACACGCGAGTGATAATTGTTATTGAGGTTCCGGTTTTTTTCCTTATAGGGCCCGAAACCTTAAAAAAAAACATGTACCTAAAAGGTTGTTGTTTTGAGGAAATCAGCAGTCACATCATAAAGGGACCCTACTCGTGTTTTGTACAGCTAACGTGCATTGCATGAGCAATGCACGGCTTTTTATAATTTTATTTATGTTTTGCGTGCCCGGTCCAATTGTCCGGTCCGTGATGAGATATACTTGCAGAAAGTAATACCAGAGCTTCCAAGTACGAGTATGTAAAAATACCAGAGTCGACAAGTAAATAAATAAATTATTTAACAAAAATAAAAAAATACTTGAAAGTATTTGACGGCCCGCGTGTCCCCATGCTTTCTAATTAAGTGCTGATATTCCCCAACAGATGAGGATACCTCTTCGAAATTCAGAACGATGACACAGTACACCGAGGACGGGTTCCAAGGTCTGCTTACATTGATATCGTTGGAGCCTGAAGACAGTGGTGTGTTCACCTGCGAGACTACCCAAAAAAGCTCGCACGATGAGGATGATAATGGTTGTAGCTATTCGAATATGCTGGACATCACTTTGAATGTTAGACGTAAGTACAATGGTTATATACCCAATAAAGGTTAGGTGCAAGAATCCATATTTATAGGGACGCATTAGATCCAATACCACCACGTTTATATTCCCCCGAGTGCTAGGTACACGCATTTGTGCAGCCATTAATAAGTCCTCATACTTACAAGTCTGTAGTGCAGTCCACATTTCCGATAAATGAGTAACTATTATAGCTCTTTTATGACCTACAGTTGAGCAAGGACCCATTAAAACGCGGGGCATTTCTTTCAGATATGCAGGTTTCCTCACGATGTTTTTCTTAACCGTTCAGTTTAGCTCGCTAAAAGAAAGATCTTCCAAACTGGCAGCTTTATGCCTAGCGATGTTGGCCGCTGCGGTCCTTAATTCCTTACCTTACCGAATATGGTAATAACACTTTTCACGATCCGTATTTTGCACCCAAGACCTCTTCATTGACAGGCTCTTCTTGCAACTACCGCAACAAGACTGTCTGAACAATATCACAGAATATATACTTAATAGTATGGTCATATACTATGCTACAAGTCAACCCTAGTCTAGGCAATTAGGTGGTCTTCTCTGTATGCCCTCTCCGTTCAGCAGGTTTCCTTCATCAAATGATAGTTGGATATTGTGTATTCTTCTTACAGATGCGCCTATACTTGAAAACAACGACACAATGGTTTATGCACAGAGCAACCGCGTGTAAGTACTCTTGGAAGCTTCGCCGAATTCAGCGTCAGTGTCTAATATAATGTCTCTAAGGTTTTATTGCAAAACAATTATTCAATGTTCAGACACGAAGTTACAGTCCAAGTTTACAGTCTTATTATTTTTAGAACATTATATTAGTCTACTACTAGAGGTCTTAAATCACAAGTTACAAAAAGAAGATGTAAGAAAAACTTATTGTTAAAAATATCCGCATTTTTTGCTGTCGATGTCTTAAGGACTTGGTTGACATCATCTTCATTATTATGTAACTTATGAATCCTTAGGAAGACCCAATGGATGCAATTTGTTTGAGTATGTGCTTAAGTTTTTGCTCATAATTTTTTGCCTATTAAAGCAAAAATGTTTCTGGCACTAAACGATTTTTCCAAATATACCTATTAACTAATTTAATTCCGTAAAATAACTTTTTATTACATTGATGTGGTTTAGTAGAGATGTAATCATAGTGCATTTTACTTACAGTGTTGAACTGAAATGTTCAGCAAATGCTTACCCAGCACCTACATATAAATGGTTCAAAGAAGAGAAAGATGTTAGCTACAAACTGGAAGGAAGACTTGAGTTAACTGATGGTAAAAACGAAAGTGTGCTAGTAGTGAACCCAGGGAACAGTTTCGGGCAGAAGTTTAGATGCGAAGTTACAAACAAGCTCGGCTCGGCGGAAAAATATTTTACATTGGTTAAGATTGAAAAGCCTATGAAACCGACTAAGGTAGGCAACATTATAAGATAGGGTAACGGTTCAGTACAATACACACTAACACGCCCAGTTGATCATGCAATTATGAACTTTAATTATTAATTTAATGTATGTGAATTTCACAGGTTACGTACAACAACGCCAATGACAACACGATAGACTTCCAAGTCGAATGGGACAGTGAGACATTATTACCAGTCGACAGTAAGTTGGCCTTTGGTTTAACTTAGCTCACGACATGCTGCCCCCTAACAATGCCCTAGCCTTTAATGAGTATTTTTTTAACTAACCAAACACTTTTCTTCTTAAAATATTCTACCTACAGACAAGAAGTGTCTTCAGAGTTGATAGTTTAAGATCGTACTGAGTTGTACGGAAAGATTTAGGTAGATGTAATGTTTGAAAATCAATACATGATTATCGCAATGTCAGAATCCGTGCTAGATTCAGGTTTAGAAAGTCGTAAGGTAGTAGGTTTAATATAAATTGAACATATTATACAATCTGTATAATTCAATTTGAATTCAGCTTCTACAATAGCTCAATATGAATCTTCAAATAGTTTTCTAAATTTTTCACTAACTGAAGTTAATAATTTCCATGAGCCTAATATCTTTAATAGCAACGCTATTGCTATTGTCATCTATGGAAGAGGTTGCTCCAGGGGCATTTATTGACATTTTATCAGTCTCTTTTAATTTATCGCGTATTTGATGACTTCAATACATATTTTTATCATGATCTTATTTTGAGCTGATTCGATTACTTACATACTAGCTTGCTCTATGAAAATCATTAATATTTTTAAAGTATACTTGGTGCTTGGTGCATACTTGGGTGCTACGAATTTGTTATTGTTATTTTATAGGTTTCGAAATTCAATACATGAAGGGACAACCCGGTAAAAATCCAAAAGAATTCGCTTGGAGGAAAAGTAAGCAATCGGAATTCACGCTTGAAGAGAAACTATCAGATTTGGGAGGTAAATTTAATCGAAGCTGTTTCCACGTCTATACTAACATTTTTTTTTATAGTAATGTTATACACTACAACGTCTCGGACCCATAGTACCTATGACTTTTAAATGTATTTATAAACAGATCGAATGTTTCCGCTAAGGCTATGCAACGATTCGATCGTTCGATTGGTATTTGATGTTGTCAAAACTCGCACGGAGCCCTTTGACATGCAGGTTTCTTCACTTCTTACGACGCTTCTTATACGCTGCCTTTTTTATTAAGACCTGATCCATACCTATATCCTCTAGTTCTCATTTTTAAGATCCATTCATTGTTAACGAGCATTCGTTACAGCTACCATTAACATTGTCCACTGCCCCCCAGGTGTTCAAGTCACATTAGGGGGTCTAGACGAAGAAACCGATTACTGGGTGAGGCTTCGAGCCGTTAACAGTGCCGGTGAGTCCGCATGGTCGGCCCCGGTGTCTTGCGCAACGGTCGCCAAGGTCGAGGAGACTTCGACAGACGAACCTGATGAAGAGTCTTCGACTGCTGAAGAGTCTTCGAATGCCGAAGAGCAGGAAGGTGTGAGTGACTCTACATTCTACGGAATATTTTTTGCCGGTGGAATATTGGTGGTCGCCGTTGTTTGCATGTTTGCTATGAGAATGGTTAAGTAAAGTATTTCATATTAGCGGAGACTAAGCTCCCAATACCTATTATATGTGACGTTGCTGTATTATACTATCATACATTTTGGTCATAAAAACTCTACAAATGTTTGTAGAAGTAAGTTGTATAGAGAGCCTGATGTGGTGGTATTTTAAAGTGTAATTTAGTGTCTCTGTAATATGTCAGTATACTTATTAAAATAGGTTTATTTCTACGTACAACAAGTACTTGTACAAATTATATGGTAGGTAAGCAAAACCAGCAGATTTATTTTTGAATTCTTAAAGTTGCGTCAGATTTTTTGCTACACGATAATATTTAAATGTAATGATGATGGTGATTTGTTATGTACTCACGTATGTTTTTTTTTTAATAATTTATTTTGTTGTAATTAACGCACGTTAACAAACTCATGTTTTGTGAAGAGCTTATGTTTAGATCACAATAATTTATATCATAAGAATTAGACGATAGGTATGTGATGACATGCTCAGCGAGGTATCATAAAAACACCAAATGTTTATAAACCACTTTTATTAGAGGCAGAAACACCAGTGTGATTAACGTAACAATTAGTGTATATGAAATTCGTCAGCTGACAATGGAATGTATCTACATTTACACATATCGTAAGAGTCAGAATTGTGTACACATTTTTTTTGTTGAAACGACAATAAACATTTAATAAAACAATCATTTTCTTTAACTACTATAAATTTTCATGTTCGCGATTTTAGTTCACGTTATAACGAAGTGAATGAATAACGATTCAGAAGGCTTATGCAAACCATTAAGTTTAGTGATACGAAGCTTCTTAAGCTATGTTTGCAATTACGTTGAGATAGTTATGAAAAATATCGAGCATAATATGTATGGTGAAATATCATTGTCAAAATGTTCACTGTGCTCTAACAATAAGCTACGCTTGATCTCGAAGATTGACGTATATAGTTTTGCTCTTTTCAAGGCAAACCTATCTATGTTTTCACATATAAAAAAGAAAGGAGAAATTATACAATAGAATATCAGTCTTCCTGCAACACGTTAAGATTGGTTGTTATAAAATTGACCGACATTGTGTAGGATTGGCTTATTCGCAGTATTTTAGCAAATTCTAATTCAGAAGTTGCGAAGAAATTATGTGGTTCGGTAACTGTCGTACAGCAATTTTCCCGTAACTAAATTCCAAGATAGATTTGTTTTTAATTAGTTAATAAGGTACGATGGGGTTGGCATATCCTGATTGGATAAAAACCCTAAACAAATTATAGATAAAAAAGGTTCGAATTAGAGATAAGATACGCAAATTGGTTATGTTACAAAACTCTGAATAAAAACAGTAACTGCACACCTGCACACATATTGTCATCAATTTAATTGAAGGATTCAATTTTATTATTATTATAAAATAAAACAATCTTATTCTAAAACGGAATACCCTTAACAGTAATTATCTACGCATATAAGTGCATGTGTCAGATCCGGATATACATACATACTTAATTATTATGTATTTTTGGAGTTAAGTATTGATAAATAGCTAAATCAAAAAGTTAATTGTGGCTACCCATTTAATTATACTTACTCGATGAATCAACATACAGACCCGTACTAAAGCCATACTTGGTACCAAAGCCATAAGCATTATGATAATCATATATCAACACACACAGTAAACCTAACTCCAAAACGACACATTTCATACCTTACTTGCAATAACTTAAAACTACATTATATCATAATGTCAAAGATAAGTAACATAATTGTTTATATTTACATAATTTCCATGTACCTGTCGGTACAGATAACTTTTAAGCGATAAGCAGAAACTTTTGAGTTGATTCTCACGGAGCAACGTTTTCCATTCCTAAGCGATTCTTGTACTCATTGACTAAATTGCGTTTTCACCACCGGTAAATGACAGCTGGCAGTGATTACTTCTCTATCTTGCTCACATGCAATATGTACTCGTTCATCCAATAGCTCAATTCTTACAACATATAATAAATACTTAACTTTTGGTTCAATAATTATAGCAAACGTTCGCTATCAAATTTATAACTCATGACCGTAATTCAAATATTTGGTAATAGAATTGAACACTCAATAAATATAATTCATATTAGTAGACAATTAAGTAGATAATATATTAAAAATAAGATTATCTATCTACATTACTTTGGAATGTCATGGGGACAAGAATATTGAATTATAAATAAGCGAGCAATTCTGAACTTGGAAATCTTTGGCTTATATAAATTTTGGCATTATTATTCGTTATATGATAAAATATGAATATAACATATAAAAAAAATATCGCCAAAAGAACACACCAACTTTATGGTACAAATAATAATAGTAAATACTAAAATACTTTATAATATAGGTTCTATTTATTTTGATTGATCAGTATATTAAAATACAATATACCAAATTAATTAACGGTACCCAACATCGATACTAATCTGATAAAACCACTGATGAAACTATAGTTCTGTAAGCTACTCATTCCCACGTCAGTGTAGTCAGTTCAGTAGAGAAGCATAAATAGAAGAAGTTCGAGGAACAAGGTGAGAGTGGCCGTAAGTCTGATGGCGTTGTCAGTGGTCGCGGGGTCGGGGGTGATATCGACCCAGTCGGAGTAGCCCGCTGAGTTGCGCGAGCACACCCGAGCGTGGAAAATAGTGCTGTTGTGCACGGGACCGATAGTGAACACAGTATCTGCAAATATATATATATATTTTTTTTTTATTACATTATAGGCAAGTATTTGATCTCGATCTCACCTGATGGTAAGTGACGATGAGATCTACGATGGAGCATACTTGTCTAGGTAGGAAGGCGGCAGTAGATAGAGGCACATGCAGCGCAACTGATCTGACCCGCCATCCATGAATGGCAACACCGAACATCATGCCGGAACACGGCTAGGCCGCTTGGCGACATGGCTTTGTTCAGTGGGTGGTGACTAGCCACGGCCGAAGCCTACCACCAGTAGAGTTGTCACCTGGTTGGCACCACCCAGGGTCACGTGTAGGGTATCTCGAGGGTACTTAATTCTCCTACGGACGAAGGTAACTCGACCCCAAATATAATCAATAATAATCACAGTTAATGCCTCATGTACCCTGTGCTGCTTCTAATAAGTGCCATTTTATAATGTAGAGCCTATGGTATTTGTTGATATAATTCGTACAACTTAGTAAAAAAAGGTGTGATTCCTTTCTGTTAAAGATGGATCACAGATATAGACAATAATAAACCAATTGTCTACGTCTGTGGACCAAACATATTTTACGTATTATAGGTATGATACCTTAGCATGGATGGAGTTACTATCGCATTACTCATGATACTTACCGTTACCTGAAAGTATATCCATAGCGAACTCGCTTGCTTCATCCCAGTCCGGTATATAGCCTTCTTTAGCCGGAACTAATTGGAAGTTATATCCTGAAATATTGAGTAGGATATGACATAAAATAATTGTTAGTATGTACTTATGGATTAAACGGCATATCGCTCTTGAATTAAATTTTGCTGGTTTTGGCTAGTCAGCGCTTTTGCTTACATTGCATAGTTAACAAAACATTTGACAAAATAATGCTCAGTCCTGTTCATAGTTTCATCCTAATCTGTAGCGTGAAGGTCTCTTAAATGCAGAGATAAGAATATTTTTATTTCTTAATACTCGTATAAAGGAAAACAGGTTTCTTCAACAATGTTATGCCATTATTTGTTGTCCGTTATTTTGTTATTAATACTAACCAAGCACTGTTAGGTTCTTAGGATCATCATCATATATCTCATCTCCATAGTTAAGGTTGCAGGAAGAGCAGGTCACGTTGAACGTCAGCGAGGTGCTATTGGCTGTGATGAGGTTGACCTGTAGTATAATAAATACATTTTAGTATCGAATTGCACTATATTAGTATAGTAACTAAACGATAATTGGCGGAAATTTGTTGTTAAATATATGAGGAGAAGAGACTCACGTCAGACCCTCAGCTTGTTCACTTTCTGAATTATAAACTAAATAAACAATTTCATCGATTATTGAAGAAACCAATGATACCGAACTCGTCTAAGAAGTCAATCGAGAGTGAGTCTGTCAGGTATAGGTATATCGGGACTCTAACTACTATGCAATTGTTAGTAAAAAGAAGATAATATTCGCAGAATTAAAAAAATAAATTGACGCTGCCTTGTTTATAGGCGAACCTTTAAACGGGACATCCTTAGAAAGGTCGGCTGGGCTACGAATCAGCCAACGTATTGAGAATGAAATGAAATTCCTAGTGGTATTAACACTCTTATGTAGTCATTTTCAAAGTCTTAGTGAAGTCGTTCTAATTATTTTTACTAAAAAATATTTCCGAATTATTAGGACAAATAAAGCAAAGCTGAGGAAGACAACTGGTTGATAGCTCTCGGCTTGGTTTATTTTACGACTATTAGACCACTTTGGGAGTATTTAATCTTTAGCGGCAACAGTAATCTTCAAGGAAGACGAGTATGGCGGTGTCTATACACCAATATGACTCAAACTTCTATGAGAACTCATCATCATAGTGACTGAGATTTTTGTAGTTAGGTGCCTTACGTGATCCGGTGGCTGAGGCTTGGATCCCAGAGACACGTGGAAGATGATGGACACACTACCCCGCTCGTTCTTGGCCGTGCATTTGTACTCGCCAATATTACTCTCGTTATACAACCTCAATACCAAAACAGAGCTGGTACGGTCTTCAGAGGTGATGACCTGGAAGGGAATCAGAGAGTTAGAATAATTTTATGGAGTAAATCTGAGTATTTGGGAACACTGCTTATAGTCTGCGGGTGCCGTAAAGGTAACCCTATGGGATATTTAATATACATGTTTGTAGAGTTGTTTGTACGAAGCATGTTTTCAATCAAGGATCTTAAATAATTCTATGGTTTAAATATTTGATCAGAAGTGATCTTTGGTAAGATGTTTATAGTGTACATATGGAGTATTCTTATATATGTACTACTAGCTGCGCCCCGCGGTGTTACCCGCGCAAAAAATCATGTCGATCCATTGCGCTATGAAAAATTGAAACAAATCTGCGCTGTAACAACCTCTTCACGTCCGTGCCATCGTTACCGCGTGAACTGTATTTCTCGTCAAATTCCGCCAAGTCCGCTTCCGATTTCTTATCAATAAGTTCCATTGGTATCCGTGCATTTTGCGTGCAGCTTCCTATTCCAGTCGTTTCCTCCGCGCCAGTATAGATGGCAAGGTCGACCTTCTAATCTTCGATGCCTTACAGGAACGTGGTGGCGGCAACGTCTCTCGACGCTCAACGAAAGTGCTGCCACCCGCAATAATAATTGTGCGATCGAAGACAGGTACCGTTACATCAATCTGCGTTTTATTTACATCAGTTGGCTGCTGAGTACCTTGTTGTGGATTGAAATCCGCTGTTTCCATCAGTGCATGCTCCATACATGCCATCATGCGCGTTCTCACCATTGCAGAACGTGGCGGTGTGCGAATCATTGGATCCGACCGAAGAACAACTTGTAAGCGGTGGCCGCAGGTCCACCACACGCCGGGGTGAGAATAAAACGGCGGGAGGGATGGTTAAATAAGATCATTATATTAAAAGAAAATGTTACCGTGCGGACATAAAAGTGACAACATTTACAAGGCCTAAAACAAAAGTCTACAAAAAAATATGTAATAGCTTCCAAGGTGATCGCGTCGTTAACATTCTCCACCCTAGTGCTGGTTCAACACTCCAAACCGACATGGATTCGAGCGACGCGTGCTGCCGTACGCTTTAGAGTTCCAGTGTTGATTCTGACCAATAAGCCTCTCCCGAGCCCCACCCCAATGTGGATTGACGGGAGCGATAAACGTTAACTGTGCTCCGTTGGTCCGAATAGGTCCAAGCCGCAGTGGGTGAAAAGGGTTCTAGCGATGAGCCATTTGGGCGCCAGGTTCGTCTTCCATTCCGGGCTTCTTCGAATCCGATGGGAAATCTACGTGGCCATCAATCTGGACTATTCACTGGTTGTCCGGTACCAGGGACAAGAGTATGTCTTGTCTGAATGACGTCCATTGCGCATGCTGAATGAGTAAAATCAAAGAGATCATCACATGTACTCTTACGGGCTTATCTGGAACTCTTCTCCCTAGAATTCTCAAATCATTCCTGGTCCTCTAGGCCTGTAGTCGTTGTAGCACTGTCAAAGACCAGATGTAGCTTTGATTTATTCGGGTTAGCAACACTGTAGTGTGGTGAATGCCACGTCTGAGCGGCAGCTTGTGTGTTCTCTACTTTCTTCGCATGATCGTTTTCAAGTAAATGACTCGCCCTATTCGTGTACTTGCCGGCAAATCCTACGCTTGCGGTCGTCTTTCTCTCAATGCCCTTCAACCGTGTCAGTGCATTCTGGTATCTGACAGGCATTTCGCAGTACTGTTCCATCCATGGCAGGATCACATGCCACCTACTGTCGACGATAATAGACGTTTGTTCCAGTACAGCCACAGATTGTTCGTCATCATCATTACTGCGTGGCATACCTGTCACGGCCAAGGACTCGATTGCGAATTCTTTAGGGGTGATGTTAAACTCTTGGGTAGATTCAAACAGGTCTCCATAAATAGTGTCGTGCATATCCTACTCAAGTTAGCACTCCGCCGTTAGCAGCAGAGGTGGCGGTGAAATCCTTCGGTGCGCACGTAACGGCTGAACTGTACCATCATTGGTGCCAGGGCCAGTCTCCACTGGCGAGCACAGCTAGCCCGTTTTATTACCATACTCGGGGGCTGACTGTACGTTTTGTAGTTCCTGTTGGTTGCGCTCTAACCACCTCTTCACGTCCGTGCCATCGTTACCGCGTGAACTGTATTTCTCGTCCAATTCCGCCAAATCCGCTTCCGATTTCTTATCAATAAGTTCCATTTGTATCCGTGCATTTTGCGTGCAGCTTCCTATTCCAGTCGTTTCCTCTGCGCCAGTATAGATGGCAAGGTCGACCTTCTAATCTTTGATGCCTTACAGGAACGTGGTGGCGGCGACGTCTCTCGACGCTCGACGAAAGTGCTGCCACCCGCAATAACAATTGTGCGATCGAAGACAGGTACCGTTACATCAATCTGCGTTTTATTTACATCAGTTGGCCGCTGAGTACCTTGTTGTGGATTGAAATCCACTGTTTCCATCAGTGCATGCTCCATACATGCCATCATGCGCGTTCTCACCATTGCAGAACGTGGCGGTGTGCGAATCATTGGATCCGACCGAAGAACAACTTGTAAGCGATTGCCGCAGGTGCGGCACACGCTGGGTTGAGAATGAAACGGCAGGGGGGATGGTTAAATAAGAAACTTATAATAAAGGAAAATGTCACCATGCGGACATAAAAGTGACATAATTGACAAGGCGCAAAACAAAAGTTTACGAAAAAATATAAAACAGCTTCCAAGGAGATCGCGTTGTTAACAAAATCGGGATAAATTAAAATTAAACGGGAACCATACATTTTACCGGGATAAAAAGTAGCCTATGTGTTATTCCAGACTATAATCTATCTTTGTGGCAAATTTCATCTAAATCCGTTCAGCCGTTCGGGCGTGAAAGAGTAACAAACATCCATCCAAACTTTCCCATTTATAATATTAGTATAGATAGTAGGTATATGCTGTATGATAACAGTGTAGAATAAATGGTCGAGCTTGGAGCTATGGAATATTACTTGGGGAATAATAAAAAACTTTTTAACAAAATAAAAACCGTCTTCAAAAAACTAAAAAGCCAAAAATAATCTGATCTTGAAATCTACCTTGTTTAACTAAATCAAATATTTAACTAATCTGAAGTCGGTGCCAAACAAACTACTGAGTCGAGTATTGCCGGTCTGCGCCAAAGACTATACCTACAAATTGGTCCGCGCATCTCGCTACTGGAGTATACTTTTGCTATTCTTCGTTGGTTGTTTATTTGGCACCGACTTCAGATTAGTTAAATATTTGATTTAGTTAAACAAGGTAGATTTCAAGATCAGATTATTTTTGGCTTTTTAGTTTTTTGAAGACGGTTTTTATTTTGTTAAAAAGTTTTTTATTTTACACTTTTTAGTGGATATATTTATTATTCTTTGTCACTAAAAAGTATTTTATATCAATAATTTTACTGGATAATAGGTATACCAAATACAACATCATCACGAGATAAATATAGATTCAAAGAAATCAAGATAAAACAAAAACCATTGAATCAATCCCGTTGAATTTTAAAAGGGTATACCTTATTCTGTAAAAAAAAGAATAATCCAAATCGGAACATCCACGAAAAAGTTTTATTTATAGCCAAAGTGCATCCCATAACAATTTCAATAAGCCCAAACACGGCTTGGATACATTGTTTTATTACAATGTTCCACTTCCTCTTGGGTTTATCATCAGATCAGTTCGATGGTACCATATTCCTCAGAACCAATTCTTTAAATTTGCTGTGTCATAGTCGCTTAACGAACATAATCGAGATTATCTTGGCGCAACCCGTGAAATACGTATCACTGACAAGTTCCGGTGGCCATTTGTGGTCTTCTTCATCACTTTCACTTCAGCAAATGATACTTTCTGAATGCAAATGCTTGAGTTCTTGATGAAAATACCAAAATTGCTATAGGGTTCCCTATAAAATTTGAGGAGTCCTCTCAATTCCTCATGGATCCCATGATCTGAACAATTTTTTGAAAAAAATGGGACCAATCTGTAAGCATATCCTTTCATATAAAAAAATAATTTTCCAAATCGGTTCATAAATGACGGAGATCTGAGGTAACAAACATAAAAAAAAAAAAATAAAAAAAAAAATAAAAAAAAAACATACAACCGAATTGAGAACCTCCTCCTTTTTTTGAAGTCGGTTAAAAAGCAAAACCGATGTTAAGTATGTCGGCCGAGAAACTAAATGAGTTCGACCGAAGGTGCTGAATCATTATTATATGATCGGATGCGTTCCTCTAGTGCGTTCTTAACCATTACACGATTCGCGAATACAGGCTCTTGCGGATAATTTTCAACCATGATTATTACTTGCTAACCTCTGAAGGAAAACATCGTAAGGAAACCTGTATGTCTGGGAGACTTTAATCAGTTCTCGTATGATGTACGTATGATCTCGTAAGATCGCCAACTCGCACTGGGCTAGCGTGGCAAATGGCCTGAATTAAGCATCATATCCAGCAGCATTAAAGGGCTAATATATATTATTATAATATTCATGCTTACCATATCAGAATTGGTGATGGGATCGCCATCCATGCTGTTGTGTCGTTGGCGCCAAGTGTAAACTGGCAATGGATTTGCAATTGCAGCGCACGTGATGTTTTTACTGAAAAAATAATAATTCATGCTATTAAATCATACACTTGAATTGAAAAAGTGGATAGTCCTATGTGATTTTATGCCGTCAGGTAATTTATAGAAGTTTTTATATATATACCCCTGTTTGAAAACTTGTTGGTAAAAGTCTGATCTTTTCATATTATAACTATTGGTAATATACGGAATACTTACGTGTTATTTAAAATGCCATACACTTCTTCAGTTCTGTACGTGTTTTTGGGGGTTTCATAAAATGATTGGGTCTCCGTATCGTATAAAACGGGTTTATCTGAAATATTAAAAAAACATGATTCATTAAATGAATAAGTATCTATTGCACATATGAATTAAAATACGTAAAAAAAAAAAAAAATGGGAAAAACATTATTTTAAGGGTATTAAAACGTTAACCGACTAAGCTCACGGAGAACAAAAAATCTAGAAATCATTTTCTAATATATAGAGATATAGAGATTTTCTTTGGCAATAAATTATTAAGAGTTAGAATCTTACGTGCGACTGTTAGATGGACCACTTTCTCTGTATAGTGTGACAGCACCTTCTGCGTCACTTTGCAGAAGTAAACACCCACATCGACGTGATTCAAATCCTTAATTTCTAAGGAGTTGTCACGCCGGACCGAGTATTTATTCGGCTGCTCAAGAGCTGCAATTCACAAATAATATTATTAGGGCATCTTGGATTCGTAGTTGAATTATTATATTGAATCTCCTCTATTTTGGACAGCTATAATAGCCAGTCAAAAGCATGATATATTGTGAGAACTGAGCCTTAAACACACTCCTTTAAACATAATTAGAATGCTGTTGCAAATCTCTTTCAGAATTGTTTGTGAATTCTATCGACTAATTAGTCGATAGAAATATACAAGAAATTGTTGAAACATAGTTACATAATAGACCTGCAAGAAAAATACAGCTAAGAAAAAATAAAATTTACCATCAATTGGTGTTTTGTCTTTGTACCACATAACGACGGGAGGTGGATACCCCTTGGCTTCGCAAGTAAACTTGACAAAACCGCCTTCTTCACCGACGGCGGATGTGTTGCTGTCAGGTATGACCACTTTTTCTGTGAAATCCAAAAAAAAAACAAGTAAACACTCATTTCACTCTTTATCTGAACTTTGATCTCATTGCGAAAAATTACGACGACGACGAGTTACAACAATATCCTGTCAAAATGTCCGTATTGTTGACGACCTTATTAGCTCAGTTGGCAGTGACCCTAGTTTCTGTGCCGAGGGTCCCGGGTTCGGATTCTGGTGGGGCAAACTTTGTGTGATGAGGGCGAATATAATATGTACTACTATATACTATAATATGTGTTATCGATTAATATCTATATATAAGAATTATATACTGGATTCGCCCCTAGTTTATTATTATATAATATACTAGCTGTTACCCGCGACTTCGTTCGCGTGGTATTTAACAAAGACACAACCGTTGGCAACAGCCTGCTCGCGCGTTCTGAGCCCGCGGGACGCATTTCAGGTTGTTGCTATCAAACTTAATCAGGCGCAACGCTGCAACATTGGTTTTAATTTTTTTTCGTGAGATCCTATGTTTTTTTTCTAAAATAAAAGTAGCCTAAGTTACTCCTTGTTACATCAGCTATCTGCCAGTGAAAGTCCCGTCAAAATCAGTCCAGCCATTTCAGAGATTACCCGGAACAAACAGACAGACAGACAGACAAAAATTGTAAAAAATGTTGTTTTGGTATAGGTACCATGTATACATCCAAATGCACTTAGTAAAAAGCGGTTATTTTAATATTACAAACAGACACTCCAATTTTATTTATATGTATGTATAGAGTATAGATTAAACGTTGGGTGTGTTCGCCTGGCGATTATATTATAACTACTATTTAATATATAATTAGCGTCGCATCTAGTGGGAACTTACGACGTTAATTACATATATGAAAAAAATACGAAATTGTAGTTTTCGTTATTATACAAACTGGTACGACCGTACTCGATGTATCACTCATGCATCGCTTGCTTATTGCAATGTAAATTCGTGGTTTAACAGACCTCCAACAATAAATTGCTTGGTAACACTGATGTTGCCGGCTCGGCAGGTCCAGTTGCCGTTATCACTGATCTGGATCTTATCGATGATGAGCGGCCTCAGGATGCCGTCGTTAACCTGCTTACGCTCCACGTATATCCTATTGTTCTTGGCTGAGCGCTCCTCGATCAGCTTGTTTGACGGCGAGTACCATTCTATATTCTGGAACATGATTATTTTCTTTTTAAAATCCATAGTGGAAACGGAACCAAAAAGTTTCCGAAACGGATTTCCAGACGGATCGCTATATAAGGGTTAATAAAAATAGTGTAAAATATTTTAAGGTTTTGTTAAAGAGTTTATATGAGTTAAACTCTTCGTAAATTAATGTTTTCAAGTTGTCATCCAAAGTTAAACAGCGCGTCGGCAGCGACATCGCGAATTTCGATGATACTATAAAGTGTAATAGAGGATAAGTCTTATACCATTACCAGACCCAACCGACCCTTGACTGTGCCCGAATCGAAATTATCGTTGTATCTTTATCGGAAATCTTTACAAACAATAAAAAAATCTATCCCTAATCTTTTTATGATGTGTGCACAAACCAATAGAACATCTTGGTTAAATATTTAATCTCTTACTCATACCTCCGCAATATTTTTTGCTTTACAGAAGATGCCTCTGTGATCGCCAACGTTGAACACAGTCGACTTCGCCATGATGGTCAGCGATGGCTCGTTGCTATCCTCCGACCGAACTGGAATGAAAAGAAAAAGTTTTTAGAAATGAAGACCGGTTCATGAAACACTTACTAGTAATTAAGCTAAAGCGAGAAGAGGAGACTACTAAACTCCGATTCATATAGATCGGGTCATTCAAGACAACATTTAAAAAATAATAGACAACTGATGTACTTTTTGCCAATCCCAATGATTTAAGTCAACGCAGATTCATAATTACGAAAAAAGTAGTCCATCATTAGACATATTTTAGTTAATGATGATGATGTTTCAGAATATGATGTTTCTTCCCTTGTCTGTAATTTGTCAGACTTCAACTAATGTTTATAGACTTGAATAAAAAGAACGTCATATTTGTATGATAACTAATGTGTTTGTGTCGAGGGGTAACGTTTTAATTGAATTAACATGTCGCGTGTAGAGTTTCCATGCAAAGTTCAACGACTGATAGGCCGTTGACATCGAATGTAATACCAAAAGCCAAATACCATGTATGTAGTCAAAGATAGGTATTTTTATAGAACAGAAAAAGTCTCGAACTAAAACCTGTTAAAGTAAATAAAAAATCTAGAACTACAACCATAAGTAGACCCAACTTATTACAAGCATACTTAAAAGAGTAGTTAAAAATGCTTCAAAAGTGAGCAGTTTTTTTGTTTGGCAAACGCTGCCTGTAGCAGATGCTTTTTACAGCTTTCGAGCGGGCGCTGAGCCTTTAAGGCGCTCAACCAATTCATGCGTCGAGTAACAAACAACTGGAATATTTTGGAATGAACAAGATTTAAAAAATTGTACAGCAGCAATCTAAATTGGAAATAAGTTTAAATGAATTATTATAGCTATTACAATAGTGTCTAGCAGGCCTCATGACTATTACAATCTGTCACGCACGGGTACACAAGTAGAAAAGTACGATGCTTGATTTTATAAGTATTGCTGCAAATACTACTAAATTTGAAATAAAAAACAATGAGTCCTATAAAGATTTTCATCGAATGTACTACGTATTTAGCACTTGACTGTTTCAAAATAATCGGTTGAATGACAGATGAAATTGTCTTTGACATGGGGCGAGCTACCAGAGTTATTAATGAACAGTTTGCTCTTTTAGTTCTAAGGCTCCGAAGTCTTCCAACTGAGAGCATCGAAAGGGTTCTGAAGATAAATCATTATTCTGATGAAGGCAACGTCAGAAAAATTGTTGTTCTTAAAATAAAACAATGTAGGCACTCTTTGCGTATTGGTTTTGTGGAAAATGATGTAACATTTAAAACTATAATAAGGGCTAAACCTTTTTTTCTTTTATTGAGCACACTAAAAATAGTGATAGTGGTGATCCCGTAAGCTCCGTTAAATTATTTCAACTTAGGTAAATACTTCTGCTATAAAATATACAAGTTATTGGTGGGAATTGAACATAAGACTTCTCGGTAACCACTTTGGGTCTTTTACCGTTTGGTGTTTCAAAGGTTTCAGCTAGAATTATTACTACTTGTAATATCACGTATTTAATTAGTACTTACTACTAATATAAAATGATAAAAGACAAAGTAGAAAAACATAAAAAAGAAAAATTACACTTTCAACAAATGGAAAGCATCTCTCATCTGAATAAAGTTAGGTAAGCATGGAATAAATCATTTTGACACTTATTACTAAGATGAGTAATGAGTATAAATAACATTGAAGTTTTTTTTTAATACAAAACATGAAAATAATTAGCGTTCGTAAAAAGCTCTTTAACGTTGGGTCATTATTTTGATGAATGTTACAATGTTTTTTTAATACACCACGATGAGGTAGCGAGGGAATCTGAGAATGAATATACCTAGTAATTAAAAAAATAACAAAGGTGTCGCAGTAGCCTGTGAAAAATGCTGACAACTGTAGGGTAATCAGTCATTCATAATGTAATCGTAATGTTATCGAAAAAGCATGCTGTCACTATCTGTGTGGTATTGCGTTGGTGTACAGAATGAGCCTGAACTGAATACGCCTGGAACGTGGGCTTCTTAAGCACATTTGTAAACACAATGTGAAGTGAGCATTTCGATATGACGATTTTAAAATATCAATTTTGTTCTCAACATTTTTTTTTATTAGCGGTAGTTATCCAAATTCTGACTTCAATAATGATTACAAATGCGCTAAAAAAGTGCGTGTTCAAGGCTTAATATTTGAATCATCATGTATAGACACAACATGGTAACATTAAATCAGGAATAATAAAAATATAACCATTATTAAAAATATGAAAATGAATTATCATTTTTGGTACCATCTATTCAACATAAACAGCTACTTAGTAGGTAGTTGTCAACAGAAGTTTAATGTTTGTTGGAAAACATTAAGGACGCGAGAAGTGGTCAAAGTTGGACGCAACAGTGGCATAAAGTCAGCAACTCCATCTTAATGCCAAGCGGCGTCCATTAGCGAGTTAACTTCCGCGGATGCTGCAATAGATAGCACAAACCAGTCTATATACTCGAATAAAGTACTAACTATTAGCTGAAAAGTAAGTATTCATTGAGCAAGACGAAGACGATCAAATGCATTTTTTAATACATAACTTAAAATAGTAGAAATCAACTATGACTGTTCCTATCAATAAACTATCACACCTGTGTCTACCTATTTCTAAAGCGGAAGTTCAATGTACCAGACTATAACTACTTTATAATTGTCTTGGGTATTTATAAGGAGCAAACAAACAACAACCTACACACACACACACACACACAGGAAACACAACACAGTTCTAATATATTTTACTCTCTTAAATACGCTCACATACTCGTCCTCATAAAAATAAAAGAAAACGAATTTATTTTGTATTCAGCCGTTGTAAATTAGGCTCCATGAAGAATGTTAAACGCCCGACAACGCACTGAAATTTGTTCCAACTCGTTTTGGGGAGCAAAGTAAACAAATGACTGTGGTTATTTCAACGAAATTGAGAAAATCCGCTGATATTTTAGCCCTTTTTTTGTTGGTACGGATTCATTGTATACCTTTATTGTTAAAAGGCCAAGGAGGCGGGTTACTTACATTAAATTACTTTCATTTAACACAGTCAAAAAGTTATAGCTACATATTGTGTTATAGCTACATGTTTACTTTGTATTATTACAGTAGCGATGCCCACGACTTAGTGCGCATGTAGTTTGTTGATATTCCCATTCTGGGGAACATTTCATTTTCCGGTATAAAAAGTATCGTAAACATTAATCCAGTGTAAAGATGTTTCATCGCCTCAATGCTCCTAAAAGTTAGCAGTATGTAATAATCAAGGTATTTTTTTCTTCCAGAACCCACCTTATGGAGTGTGCAATTGAGCTTTTCCAGGATTTGCACAATGGCTTACGGACCGTATTAAGTTTTGTGGGCGGCAGTATTCAGACAACCGTGTAAATAAATTTCCCTCATTTAGGTAGAGGCTCAACAGATACTGCGTCATATTTTATTGACGATTAGGCTGATTTTGATTTTGCCAGTGCTACATTTATAGACAGATTTTTTGACGCGGCATGTTATAGTATCTGATGCCATTATTATTCTCGAAAACTGTCAGAACAACAGCCAGTTTATTAATGCGCTATAGATCTTATGTAACACTCAATTATTAACAAAATAAACAATTGATAGATTGCTGTATCGATTTATTAACATAGATAACACGGCCGAAGCTTGAGATGGATATCAAACTAAGTGTATTTTATGTCTGAATCTTTCATCAAGCTTCTATAAGATTCTTGAAGTGTTTGTTCGCGTAGGTGAGCTTTCATTTTCAAACTCTCTGTGCTATTAATACGAAACGATGTCTAGAGCAATATCTTAACCTGATCACATCCAACGTTCTAAATTAACTCAGGAATTTGTGCCTAGTCTCGAGATCATCTTCATTAAGCTATCTGTTTATTTTGAATATTGAAGTTCGTCTGACGTAATTACGACAGCGTTCAAGGTGCGAAGTAATACCTGTCAAGATGATTTATTATCGCCGTCTTATTGGCGCTACAGCTCGCGGGTGCCGGCTACAGTGTGTTTGGGCCTGGGAAACAATTACTCAGCTAATGTGAATGTTTATCCGGACTTTTTAACCCTCACAACAGTACATAGAGTGGTGTTTGAAGTTTAAGGCTGTTCTCTGTCTGTCTGTCTATGGGATCTAGCTCCGGAATGGATGAATGATTGTAACGTATTTTTTGTCGTTTGATAGCTAATGTAAACGCATTGTATTGTATGTTACGCGGAATCAACATTACCGTTAATTAGTCACCATAGAATATGCAGTTTGATTACAACTTACGTTGTTCACATTACCAATTAACTACCCTCGTTCATTTACCACTAATGTGGTAATTTATTACAGGTTGTATTATTTGGTACTCGCAGCCCAGACATTATTTGGAAGAGGTAGGCATAGCAGAAGTTTTATTTTTCTTCAAACACCTAAAACAAATCACGCGCGGAGTTAATAGGAAATGTACGTGGTCAATAAAATACCAAAATTGATTTTTATACAACTTGCTATGGGTCCATTTAGATATGTGGTTTGTTTATGCATTATGTCGTATGAGTATTCACCACAATTATGATAACTGATTGCGTATAGCTACTATACATATTATACAATGTTCTGTTTCCAACTATAGCCGTTATTCATCACCTTCCTCTAATTAGTAGTTGAGAATTGAGATGTGATTTGTCATGAATAGTGTAATCGGAGGGACTTGTAGCAATTTGCGCTGCAAATTGATCAAATATAACTTTGTAACTCCACACGACTCTCAGGTCGGATCTTTGGAAACTAGCTAAGTAATTTACTCACTAACTGTCAACTTAACAGGGTGGACAGGCTGACGGGAAGTACACAGCGCTTGTTTTATGTTTGCCAACAATTTTCACGTTATACATATTTTATATTTAAGTATATAAATTAATAATTAATCTATAATTATTAATAATTAATACAAGTATACATTTTATTTGACGGCCTCTGCTTTCTGTTCGTGGATCCCGGGTTTGAAACCTGGGACAAACTTTGTGTATTGAGCATGAATCTTTGTACCTAAGTCATGGATGTTCAATATCTATATAAGTAATATATACTGGATTCGCCCCCAGTCCAATGTACGCTATCCATAATACAATCATTGCTTAGTGTGGGACCGTATAGATGGTGTGTTCGTGTGGCGATATTGATTTATTTATCTAATGATAACATCACGTATTAACGTGGACAGTGAAAAGGTACAGTTCGTTTTATACACATAACAATTTATTTGAAAAAAAAAAAACAAGAAATCCGTGTTCAAAAACACTTCACTAAAAAGATATAAATAAGCTCGGGATTGCAGGCAGTCGGGTAAAAAGAAAATCACCTATGCCTGTTACATTTATTTTATTTAGATTTTGTTGTGGACAGGCGCCTTTTTCTGCGTTTGTAACTTTAGATGCAACAATTAGTAGGTAACAAAACTGGTCAAACGAATATAGCTGACCAAAGTCTTAAACACAATTAGAATGACGCTGAATCATTTTGACCCCTCCTATTTGACCTGAAATACCCATCAAGATACATCATTCGTGATTTCACCTCCCACAGGTTTGTTTGTACGCCAATCGAAAAACCAGTTTCGATATTGATCCAATATTTTTTCTTTTACACGTGCGAAGATAGATAGAGTATTCCCTTTGTTTTCCGATCGCGAATACTATGTTGATGTTAATATTAGCTCGCGAACGTCTGACGGATCAGTTAGAGAACGAATACAAATAACTTTGATTCAATCTCAGTCTTTGTCGGCGCTGGTAAACAAAGAATTATTATTGCAGCATTTCTTGCCGCTTGAGGGGTGAATATGTTTGTTTGTATTGGGAATATTCCTATTGTTTTTGCTCTATGTGTTATTATTAACGGAGTTGTTTGTATTTTGTGCCTCCAAGAAACTGAGCGCTAGAAGCGTAGGGTTTGCTAACATAGCTTTTGTGACTACACCGGCACGGGTATTTCAAACAACTATAAGAAATATTTATACAATATATTTATCAGTTTCTCTTAAGGAAAATGTAATAGATGCTTTGTGTGATAAAGTCGCTAACGCGAAAAGATTATACGTTGCTACATAAGCTTGTCGCGATTGCATGTTCTCTTGGTGTAGGAACGAAAAACTAATTTGTCGAATTACGTGATTCTTTATAAGCAACTTGCCTAAGAACTGAACCTGACCCTGCAGCTATTATTTTTGCGATTGGATCTACGTACTTCAGTCTGGGCATGCCCAGAAAAACTACTAGGCTAACAAAATTAACCTAGCGTTAGTAAACGCAATGGAATAGCCCATTGCAATCGCATAAGTTTCATTTAATCCCCTCTACGACCAATAAAGGAGGTAATAGCCTGCACATTATACGAACAAGTAATTTCTAATTCTAGACTTGTTTTACGGCTCACGTTGTTATTAAATTGTTATGACTTGAGCTTGGAAATGATACTGCCAGCCAGCTTAATCGTATAAAAGTCAATGGTTCGTCCCGATTTTGAAGAAAGTTTGAATATAGTAACGATTAAAATAAAACTAATCTTACGGATTTTATCGCGTCTATTTTATGTTTTCACGTTCCCGACGTTCCGGCTGCTTTACAGCAACCATGGTAACGGGAGGAGGAGGAGAGTAACGATGATTCCATCTCAAGTTGATTTACAAAAATAAAAACAATACTTTGGCCTGAGAACCAACATTAGGACTTTAGAATTGGTAATGCCAACAACTAAGTATTTCACTGTCATAGCATACTTACTTATTATAGTGTCAGAAATATTTAGATTCTGCGGACGTGCAAAGGACTGTTTTCTAATTAGAGGTGCTTGTAAATAACTTTACGGTGTTGCTGTTATTGTCTTGAATTATTATACCGAGAGCACCTCAAACACTGGTGTGATTAATGCCGCTAATAATTTAACGGTTTATGAATGGGTATACACAAATTTGTTCTTCTTTAGACGCCAGATGCCAGTGGTTTTAATTTATTTTCACTTAAGTATTTTATTAGAGCGAGTTTTTTTTTAAATAAAATATTTTATTATTTATGGCAATAATTGATAGTCAGATAGTTTTATCTATATGTGTTTGTTACTTATAGTGTTTGTTTGCTTCACTTGAATCGCTTCGACGGGTGTAGTTTTAGTAGAGGTAGATGTTTAGTAATTTATTATAAAATGTAGAAATAATTTATCAGTTTATAAAAATATTTCAATAATAGGTAATCATAACAAACACAAAATATACCTATTTTGGTAGGGTTAGGTGGTAATCATCATAGCTTTTCAGATCATATTCATAATATATTTTTTTCCTTTTCATACAAACAAATTATTTATTTTGTATAGGCCTACGGGGGCTTAATTTGTTTTTCGTACAACTAGATCAGAACGCAACCTTCACCTCTAAAACAGACATGTTTGTAAAATATATGTGTATTTATACCCTTGTATGTATCAAATGGGACTCAATGTTATATGTGTTTTTTGTTCATTTCAAAGCGAGTTTATAAATATTCCATTCGTCCGTATGGCGGGATAAAGAGCGAAATTCTATCGGATAAGATTATTCCATTTATTCATTTGTCTTTCTCTGTTTGTGGGTTATATTTTAGCATAACCATTAGAAAACAATGCGCAATTTACACAATTGAAGCCTTTTTTATTTGCAAGCTCTACAAATCGTAATAATTCAAGATAACAAACCAATTTACAATCTGTTTGGCTTATTCGAATTACGGTGATTATAGAACTGCTTTCTAGCCAGAGAAAATGCGTCTTGGTTAGTACCACCGATATGCATTTGGGCCTAGTATGTTTAGCTCCGTACCTACCGAACTAATAAATTGAATTGAATACTGGCAAAATGAGATCGTCTTTCAGCTCACGTATGATCGTTGATTTGCGGTATTATGCCTCCATTTTTATTTTTCTCACTGTAGGTACTTATCTATGGAAAAGTTTATGTAGGTAAGATATAGCTTATAAATGTGATTATTCTAGTTGGACTGTATATAAATGACGTTGTATTTTAATTTTCTTACCAAAAATTAATTTCTTTGGTAATAAATTCGAATGCTGAATAGTTAGAATGGAACATAATAATTTGCTAGCTGAACTTGCCGTCTCTTTTTTAGGATGGGTGAGATTGGATTATAGCACCCCCACATAGAACAAGAGAGTATACAGCTTGGAAGATCTCGACAACATTTTAAAGTCTCTGTCTAATTTGGCTCACTGACGCGCCCCCAGGGACTTGGCGCCTGGAGCAGCCGCCGCAGCAGAGACGGTTCCGCTCATAAATACATATTTCTATTAACACATTTATTCATTGTTATAGATTAGACAACTAACACATACCGAATTTACCTATGAAATTTTATTTAAAAGTCGAATGTCGTAAATTTGGGAGTCGTTGATACAGTCTATTTGGGACAGGGGGGCAGAACCAACATTTAAATTAAATTATTTGTTCAGTCGAAAACTATTTAAAGTCAGTCATCCCTCACCATTCAACTTGTTGACATCGAGAAAATTGGTTAGAAGTTGGTCGAAACATTATAATCAAGTTATTACTTGTGAACAAGGCTTTCTACGAATTAACCTCTAGAAATTGTTTTGTTGGAAATAGCAAAAGTTTTCCAGCCAGTCAAATAATTTATTATTGGTTTATCAAATCAACATTGATCAAACCAACGGAAGTTTATTCGGATTGGCTGACCGCTATGTTGGCAGCCAATAACAATAGTAATAAGTGTCCGCTTATTACTATCAACTGTCTAGTTGGCTACCATGTGATCTGCTCTTGTCGTTCAGAATCCGAATTTCAACATTTTAATAAAAAAAATAGTTAGAAAAAAATAGTACAAAATTAAAATCGCCATTTTTGTGAGTATTTTTTTTGTCGCCATCTACTAACGCTAGTTGAATCTCGGAGAGCAGATAACAACAATCGCTCCAAGATAAATCAGCCAAATCACTGTAGACAAGTAACCGACTTCAATTCAAAAAAACACAACACTCGGTCGCAGTCGGGTGAAAATAATTGAGAAAAAGGGGGGAAGGAAAATAAATTAGTGGAATCTGATGCGTGGCGTGCATCAGATTCCGAATACGTCAACGTACCGCACTTCAAAAACGATTCTACCTTCATATGCAACACTCGTGCCTACCCCCGTGTATTGGTAGATCTTCAACCTTTTTTATTATCTTCCTTTTCTGCAGACCGTACAAGATTTTCACTTAAATCACAGACTTGCCCCCATAAACGAATATTTATGTAAATGCATCGTTTTCAGGCCACCGCATAATATGGTGTGGGATTCCGCGCGATCTCTGCACTATTTCTCATTGCGATGTCGTTTTTATCGAAATACGCGGTCGTAGGTTTGATTCCCAAGTGACGATTTGTTTTGTCTTGTTAGCGTTGTGGGGTATAGCCATTCTTGAAACATATTTTATTGGTACGATCCTGGGATTAGGAGGTCATTCAGAAATTTGTCCCGCTACTTTGTGGGAGTGTTTACTTAATGCACTCGTGTTTTGTTTTAACTGTGTGTTCCGCTGTTTAATTACATACCTAGTAGTAAAATAAGCACTTACCTATCTACTTTTTACTTTATGTAACTGCTCTTGGTTTCCATGACGCGTATGCTGTATTATGAGTCAATTGTGTTGTTATGTGTACACATAACTGCCTACCTATCTATCAGCCGATATACACGTCCACTGTTGGACATAGGCCTCCCCCAACGACTTCCACACATCACGGTCCTCCGCCACTCGCATCCACCGGCTTCCTGCGACGCGTGTGATGTCATCAGTCCACCTTGTGGGGGGCCGTCCTACACTTCGTCTTCCGATTCGTGGTTGCCATTCTAGAACCTTTCTGCCCCAACGGCCATCGGTTCTGCGAGCTATGTGCCCCGCCCACTGCCACTTCAACTTGGCAATTCTTTGAGCTATGTCGGTTACTCCAGTTCGTCTACGGATCTCTTCATTCTGATTCTATCGCGTAGCGAAACCCCGAGCATAGCTCTCTCCATTGCGCGTTGAGCGACCTACATAACATAATAGGCTGTTGATAAGCTGGTAATTAAAACGTGAATTAAAATTTGCGGGCGATTATTATAGATGGCTAGAATTATGGGCGTTATGTTTCGTTCATTCCCATCGCCCCTAGAGAGGGGTGACAAATAGAGTGTTTATTATAACACTGTAGGTAATTTATTTGTATAAATGAAAAATATAATATATTTACATGAAAACCGTAGTTTGTTTCAGAAATATTTTGTTAAAATATAGGGCAGGCTGCTGTCCATATTATAAAAGAAATACCATTTTTGATGTAGGCATTTAAAATAAACTAGCTTTCTTTTTCTTCTATAGTTGAAAATACCTAAGCATTTATTTAGGTATTTTCAATTAGTTGTGCCTTAATCTACATTTCATTATAATCGTAATCTCCAAAGGGTTAAGCAGGGGTGCACCACAGTGAACATACACATATTTCCTCTATGGTTCTTTACAAAATATTTTATAGGCAAATCCAAAAAAATAACATGCATACTTAAAGATTTTTCCTGCAATCTATTTCAGCTGATCCTTAAGCCTCGTCATAACCGACAACAAAGAGCACAACTTAAACGCTAAATTCCACTGAACGAGATTCTATAGAAACCTCTTTATTTTACCGCGAATCCGTAGTAAGTACTTACAAACCAAATTCAATTACCGACGACAAAGAGTAAAAATATTCTTTCCCGCTTCCGAGGGGATAAAATAAAATGGTGTCTAACTACGGGTAGGTATTCAGGAGGATACGGCTGTCCGACTCGTGACATGAATTGGAGGAGCATGTTTCCAATCGCGTATGAAAGTGGATGCAAGAGAATGTAATCTGGAATGAAATATATCG
Source organism: Pheosia gnoma (assembly GCA_905404115.1). NCBI lineage: Eukaryota > Metazoa > Arthropoda > Insecta > Lepidoptera > Notodontidae > Pheosia > Pheosia gnoma. Next base: position 6,261,266 of record FR989901.1, read on the forward strand.
TTTATTCAACTATTACTTTGAATGCAAAAAGTTGTGATAGCCAAGTTGGTAGACCGCTCGCCTCGACAACGAGGGTCGCAGGTTCAAACTCTGGCTCACACCTCTTGGATTTCAACTAGGACGTCAACCACCTCAGTCCTGCCGTGATCATGGTTGCTGTAAAGCAGCCGAAACGTCGGGAACGTAAAAAAACGTGGAATAAACGCGATATAATCGGTAAGAGTAGTTTTGTTTCAATATCATATTAAGATTGGTTATCTCGGTACAAGGCTAATTCTTTCTACAAATTCAAGAACCCTTCCAGGTTTTCTGCATAGTTATGTCTGTGAACTCCCAGAGATGTTCGATCAAAAATAAGAGGCTTTTGGTTTATCTATTTTAGTGACTAAAAAGTTATTTAGACTACAGAGCCAGAGTAAAATGAGTGTGAATAAATAGAATATCTATAGCTACAAAACATATTTTCTGTTTGATTAAAAAACATGGCGTCTTGAAAGCATTGGCGTTAAATAGAATAAAACATTAGCACAATATTTATCAGATTGTAAGAGTTTATGAAATCAGTTAAAATATAAACAATAGTGGGGTGGATATATATTTTTCGATACCTGTGAGAATCTGGACTTCATAAATTAAGTATCTACTGTTAGCTAGATTGCTGGCGGAGTGGATGACGTTGACTTGCCCTTTTCCACAAGTGGGTTTTAAATTACTCTACCTATTCATTTGCTGATTTATCAAAGCTATATATTGCGGATTTTTTACGATAAATATATCCCGGGCTCGACCCTTAAGGGTTATTTAACCATGATTATCATTTGCTCAGCGATGATGGAAAACATCGCTAGGAAACCTGCATATCTGAGACATACCCTCGAATGTCGTGTGAAGTCCACCAACGCACACTAAGCCAGCGTGGTGGACTGTAGCCTTATCCCCCTCGCATTGACGGAAGGCTCGTGTTTAGCCGTGGGACATTAAAAAAAGTCCTAATATTATTTTATATTTTCGTTATATTCTAAAGAAGAGAATATTGTTTACGCCAAAAAATGCCGCTCTGAAATGGCAATGAGCGAGCAAAAACATGTTAATGTCCATCAATGCCGCTGGAAGACAGTGAATTATTCTGTATCCTGTTAATAAATCAGGATTACAGCCCGGCTACATTTCTTGTGGATATTAACACAATAAATGAAAGAGTACTGAAATGGAAAATGCTTTACATTTTTAGTGTTAGTTTTCACAATTAGTCCCTAAGTGCATGAGCATAATTTATACAGTACGCTTGCGCACTTGTTGTTGACGACTGTCTGTTCCAGTGGTTTGAGTTAAAGCCGCTAGCCTCATTGCACCGGGTTGTACAATTCCATTCAGGGCAAATTAAAAAAAAAAAGAATTTTGTTAGTAACGCTCATCTATGTTTTACTGGGACTACTTCCATGTACAGCACTTATAGTTATGAACCATATATGATACAGTTAACGTGTTCATCTGATTCATCACACATCATTTTTGATAAACAGGGTAGAGATAAACATTATTGTGTACTCACGTTTCGCCATACCAGCATACTTGCTGATTTAGCTAAATTTTCCGTCATATTTCTCTATTGTAATATAGTTCTTGAATAAGCCATATATTGACCATAATAAAATATCTTACCCAAATTCATTGGAAGCCATGCATTACAGAGAACTTATTTTCTGTAAAATACCGTTGTAAATTGAATTAAACATCAATAAATATAAGGCTCTATTTGAAAGTTATCATATTAGTTACAGAAGCTATAAAGTTACGTACTACAGCTAGGCATTATTGTACGGTCCGGCTCCAGGTGAAGCTGAAGCTATAAATTATTTCGCAAAATCCCACTCGTCCTGGGCAAATGGCCGGTCACATATTCAATTTGTATTATTATTCAATACATACACTTTACATAAAACTAATTTTACGGATTTTATCGCGTTTATTTTTTGTTTTTTACGTTCCCGACGTTTCGGCTGCTTTACAGCAACCATGGTCACGGGAGGACTGAGGTGTTTGACGTCCTGGTGTCATAGTTTGAAACGGGGTACCCTCATATTGAATTGTTGCTTGTTGTCCGATCTATGCAGAAAGTGCTCACAATGTCTTGAGGTCTTGCAATGGTACGCTTGGTTTTGGATATAAATTTTACACTACTCTAAACAGTTTAGCACCATATACTCGTAAGTAGGTGCGTGTTCAGATATACTGACCCAGGAATTGTGAACCAACATAAAAATAGAGATTTTTATTCAAGCGGCTTAAATTTCAAAAGCTTGAAGAATAAGCTTGTGCATGCACTTAAGTAAATTTAGTTAGTGTTAAGAGATGTATTTTCTTTATGCTGTGCTTTAGTGGTACAACTCTGACTGACTTGTCGTTCCAAAAGGCGTCGGTGAGAAAAATAGAACATCGTACCCAGACACCGACGCATATTACGTAAAAATGGTCCAGCCAATACGACAGACAATTGGTTTTACGTACGTACAATAATATAATCATACTTCTGAAGAGTGATCTAGATTTCATTGATATCTGACATTGGTATTTAAGTTTTCTTCTTTATAAATATGGACATAGCTTTTCCGGTGATCACATCGTATTTTATAACGTCGAAATTCCGCCACGCGACATTGCACAAAGCACTTCACTTCATCATTTATTTTGAGAACTGTTTAGGAATGGAGTTTCCTGCAGGCATCTCATGCTGTATATATTTCCAATACGATACGAATGTTAGAAAGATGAAGACGTTAGAAAGATGAAGAAATAAAATCATTTTTAATAGAAATAATGTAAACGTTAATTCTATGAATTTATTCAAGTATTGCATTGGTCAGATCTAATACCTGTCCAATTAAGACATACAATTTAGTAGACCACATCTACACGCTAATAGTATAGCATAGATTTAGGCTAAATGATTTCGTTGCTATACATATTAACTACGGCCGAGGTAAATGAAAATAATATTTATGTGTAGTAAATAAAACACAGGGCGCACCTTGTAGAGTAGTCGCAAAGTGAGCACGTATAAGTAAATTAATGAATGTGGACGAAGCAAAAAGTTTTACACGGACGGAGAGAAACATCATTTATTCTCTGTGGTATTGTCTGGAGACAACGCGTGTATCTTTTATACATAATATGGCTGGCCTTTTGATCAATAATGCAGAATATTCTCCGTAAAATACTTAAAGGCGATCAAATTACTGCACAAATAATATTATAGGTCGTGTCCCGATCCGGTTGTAGAATTAGGAAAAAACAAATGTAAATGACAATTTGTAAGTGCCCCCGTAAGCCTATACGAAATAAATGATTTGACTTTGACGTATTGTGAGTCTTGATTTAGCACAAATTGAGTTCAGTACTAATTTTAACTGTCAATCTCACTAGCCTTAGATATCATATTTACATAATCACATAAAAAAAATACAATGGCTGATTCAATATAAATACTTAGGTACCAACGTTTAGATTTTCCATTCGATCTAGAAATGTATGTAAAAAAAAAGAATGCAGTTCGTGTGTTAACACCAGTCGAAACGCAATGTCTCCGGCGGTATTTATTGCATCGGGCAAACGCTTATTTATTGAATATTCCGGATTTCATTTAGTGCATTACTTGGATATGCTATACAAAGTTAGAGAAAGACAAAAGAATAAATATAGGATAGGTTACATTACTCAGAGTCAACACGGTTAAAAGGTATGTTGACACACTTCTGAAAACGTTTTGTTCCACAATTCATTGAAACAAATGTTTGCGAAATACTGTTTTGTCATCCAATGATGATAAAGCAGTATTCCTAAACTATTCAAGTAACGTAAGTATTAGTTCTATATTTTCAGTGACTCTGATTGGAAATGGATAGCAAATTTGAATGATTAGGTAGTCATGAAACATAATCCACATGATTAGTTAAGTGTCACGCAAACATAAATACAGTTAAGTATATGGGGTGGAAGTCAACATACTTGTAAGTTAAAGTAGGTTAAACAACCCTAACTAGTGGAGTTAAGTTAAACATCGGAACGAAACATAAAACTCATTCGGAGCATAAAGTATTCTTCTAGTTATATGGCATCAGAGTATGTACGGATGGTTCAGAAAATAATGTTGTTTTTGGCTTTAGAAGTAATAGGTACTTTTATATCGTGAAGCAATTTCAAATTTGCCCGATAATTTAATGAATCTGGAATATTTGAGAGGGTATTATTATTTACACAAGTAGGTGGATTCAAAAACCTGCGCTTGGGGCGTTAATTTTATACTGTTCATTATAATTAACACACAACTCCAAAATTGAACCTACACTCGTTCGTTCCGCCGAGTTGTTTATGTAATATCCGTATGAGAGGCAATACCATTATTTCGGTATCAATATTGTGACATCTAAGCACATAACATTGCCAATATGAGAATAGTAGAACGACATTTGCGGATATTAAATATTGTTAAGCCATGTCGTTGTGAATTTAAGACAAGTTAGTACGAATGTGTATCTTACATAGAAATAAAGCTCAATTTATTTAGAAGTCTTGTCCAGAATCGACCCGTGGAGGCAACACCTGTAAGTGCTAAATAAAGATTTGAATTCAATGATTCACGCTAACCCACCCAATATGTTATCTGCACCATAAAAGTTGAAGGTCGTGTCTATGGCACGGCTTCCATGACACAGTGATATTCGCGTGACCAACTCATTAATTTAAGATGCCGCCGTACCCCAAAAACCGCCATTACGTTGTCAGTTTCGGCTAGTAACCGGCAAACTAAATGTTTACCCCGCAAATATTTAATTTGCTTCGTTATTCTATTCGGGTAGAAAGAATTTAGGGTAATGTGTCGCATATAGCAGTCTTTTTGATGTGATAAAAAAATATTGTGGAAGTACTTATTTGAGAATTATAATGAGATGGTAAACATTTGGTCGGGATTTTAGCTGCGATGACACTAAATACGTAAATAGGACTTTTTTTCCAGACGAACACACCAACTATACGGTCCCACACTAAGCAAAGCTTGTATTATGAGTACCGTACACTGGACTGGGGCGAACCCAGTATATAATACTTATATAGATATTAAACATCCAGGATTCGAACACGGGACTCTCGGCACAGAAAGCAGGGTCACTACCAACTGCGCTAATCAGGCCGCCATCTTATTAATTAATTAATTAAACTTATTAATAAATTTAAGAGCATAATCGAACTGCGGATATTTTTTATAATATTCTTAACTGCTGTTAGGCCCAATTGTTTTTATAGTCTTATGACCATTATTTATTCTGTGGACCAAGTCTAGTAGGAGACGTGTAAAAGAACAAATGTTCTTACGAGTGGATCCTCTGGTGGTTTCTCATGTTCGTATATTACTTTCCTGACAAGAACATAAAATCAAATACTCACTTATATGGGAGAAAAAAAAGGATTTAAAAAAAAATAAGTTTTTATATAGTCTAAATAATACTATTAATAGAACCGACTAACCAGTTGAAGAATAAATACGTAATTTTTAACTCTACATGAAATATAGCATCTCTATGCCAAAATTAGTAATTTAGCGCTAGAACAAAGCTGGCTGGTTATAATACGCACCCCGAAACGCGAGGCGTGCAAATTTCCTGTCTGCCATAATGGCTGCCACCTTAATTCATGACCCTGGCTGCGACAAACCGCACGCGTGACATAATGAAAATGGTGTCGCTATGGGAAACCTTTTAACGGCGTTTTGTCATAGCACTAAACTGTCGTGAAATCGGGAATATGGGTGAGAGCTGGGAAGGTACTGTTAACTCAATTACTTTGGACATACTCAAATAATAAGTAATAGTAAATATTGCAATAATGAATAGGATGTTTTATGTAACGTAATATTGATTAAAAAAAACTAGTTCAAAGTTTTGTTTATAAACTAAAAGATGATTATGACCTAATCGTTCTCATCCATAATTAGAAAGAACTTGTTCTTTGAAACTTTTGACTTAAAAACTTCAATTAGTTAAAAAATTGTTTCATATTCGTCCAAAACTGGCCAATATGGTTTCTTCTAGCCAGCCTTTAATTTTTTTTATGAAAATGGCATAGATTTGCGAAACTTTTTTCTACCAAAACGTTAAGTAATCTGCTTCAGTTTAACTCACATACGTCCTCGCCGAATTATATAGCGTCATAGATTAAAGGATTTGAAAATATTTCCCAGTATAACTGGATCCGGGGCAAGATTCAGTGGAATATTATCTACTTAATCGTTTGTGTAGTTATTTTTGGGACCAGACGATGTTATTGTTATGAACGAAAATTGTTTTCTGAATGGACATTTTAAGGTTTATGGATTTACTAGAGAAGCTAATTCAATCATCAAGTTAATATTCCTCGCTCAAAAAAATAGTTTGATTATCAGCGAGGAAATGCAGCCAGCATTCTTGCCACTATTCCACGCGGACAAGGTTTTTTGATACATTGTTTGTAGTCATACTATTTTTAAGTTTTTTTTTATTTTCCTGTTTGTAAATATTTAAGCTATTTTCAATCAATATAAATAAAGTTAATATTATTGTGTTTGCATTGCGTTAACGATACGTTGAAAAAGTAAGTATATTGTTTTTAAAAGATTTGTGGCAATTTAAGCAACGTTTGTGTTATGGGTACAGTGCAATGGACTGAGAGTGAACTCAGTATATAATACTTGTAAAGATACTAAACATCCATGACTCGGGTACAAACATTCGTGCTCATCACTCAAACTTTGTCCGTACCAGGATTCGAACCCGGGACTTCTGCTGCCTGTGCCGAGGAAGCTGGGTCACTACCAACTGCTAATCAGGTCGTCATAATTGTCACTATTTTCGCAAATATTAGTACAAACATAGCCAAAACAAAATAAGAATAATTGAAATTTTAAAATTAGGATTCAAAATAACTAAGGCAATATTGTAAACAAAATAGGTACATACACTAATAATGGTTCTCTGTATTGTCCTACCATCATTACCAACTAGCATTAATCTGCGGAGATAGTGTTGAATTAACACTATTCCACTGTCAAATCCTAATACAAAAGCCTTTATACCGCTGTAGGGTAACAAAAACAAGGCTAAGTAAATTAATCATCACAGTCGTCACCCTTTGCGTTCTATTCTATCTCGTTATATTTGTCCTAGATACATTAGCTAAATTCTATTTTCACTGAAATATGGTAAATTCGTGATCTGGTATGTTATTATAATATCGTAAGGCACATTATATTATTTGGGCGAAGGGAATTTAAAAAAAAAACCATTATTGTTGGAAGATAGGTTGAAAAATTTTAGGTGGTTTTCACTTAACATATGACATTCCATAATCTTAGCGGAATGTTTGATTAAAGACAAAATAAATAAACTCAGTTCCAATGCCAGCAACCTAACTGGACTCTCTCGCTTGTCTAGCAGTTATTTGAGTCTGACAATAATTATATTAATCAACAGTATCTGTAGTTTTATATATTGTACATATTCCTATGATCCCAATAATTAAAATTGTAATGGGTTCTCCTTGTATGACCTAGGTTTAGTTAAAATAACTCTTACTGAACTGTGCCACCTAAGGTCAAAATATGGGTCAGGTCACCGATATGTATGTTATATTTTTATGGGATTGTTCTTGGCGGGTCTGGGTGGCGCCGATCACAGATTTGGCTCTAGTTCAGAATCCTCAATAGGTACCTACTTACCCAAGCTGTTTTAAAATACACCATTACGCATGTATACTCCGAAGAGGTAGGCACAGTAGTCTGCATTGTCGCCGATGGTACTGAGCCCTAATGGCGAGCCAATTGCTATTATACTCGTACCGAGCAACTACCCCTCAATTTGGACTATTATTATTTATTATTTTTTGGTAGATATCTCGAAGATTAGAAGGCAACACATAAAAACTAAGCCCGTAAAGATATCACAACTAGGTCAGATCCGTGGGGACTAATAGACAGATAATAGATACTGTTACATTACATTTTCATTATTGTTCCTCTAATCCGCATTGATCTCCTACTAAGCAATGCTAGTATTATGAGTTCCATATAGGTACTATAGACTAGGGTTTCATATATTATATACGGTGCATGTAAAAAGGTCTCACATATGTGTTAAAACATAATAGCTTATTGTTTTGTTTGGTCTACTCAATTTTAGTTTGTTCTTGAACACCAACCTTTCCTCTCATATAAAAGATATTGGCATGCGTGACAAAATATAAGTATGGGCGCGAACATATCACAGGACGTGACATCGTAAAGTTTTGCGACACAGCGAGATTCATTGCAAATCATGCGTTTAAGAAGCTCACGGTCTTGAATTTAAAGATCAATTTAGATTAAAGAAGCAAACGCTTCAGTTTGGGCGCCACGTTTTTACAAATTATTTTGATAATTTACCGCTATTCTTAAGGGTGGTTTTAGCGTGGCCTACAAATGATAGAAGCGCATTTTCCATCTCAATGTGTTATCAATCCTACGCAGGCATAACTAACATCAATTCAAATAAGTAACTAGATTTTTGAATTTCAAGCGTTTTAAGTTCTAAAAATACATGTTATATACCTGCCCAATAACTTAAGGCCGTATACGCAATACATAACCACCGTTTGGGAAGCAATAAACAAAGAATATTGGTTTAAAGCTGGCCTCTACCAATAGTCGGTCTTTGATTTATGATCCGAGAAATTGGGCTGTACGTCCTATTTTCGGACTGACTTTATTAATAAAAGTATGACAACATTTTATTTTTATTTATTAGATGCACGTTTACGGTATACTTTTGAAATTGATTAAATCTCTGGGAAACTATTTTAATGTGATAATTTTACTTGCAAGCGTTCTTTATAATTTATATGCGAACCATTAATGGTTTAGGCCTTGTATTGAATTTGCAGATGATTTGTTTGAAACGTACCTATAATATTAGTACCTACTTAAGCATTAGAATGGGTTCTATCCGTCTATTTTATACTAATCATAGTGATGATCACATAGTAATTTTATCGTTTTCCACTAAGCTCAAGAGGTCAATGAGCGAAGGTCACCTGACCCCACGCCCTAAAGAGGATTACTTCTTCTACCTATACTATACCTATTGCTACGAACATAAACATTGGTAAGCCACCTTAATGAATTTGTATCTTTTATAGCTCTTATTAAAGGTGAAATAAGACATTTTAAAAAATAATTCCGGACCCAACAAAATTACAACTGTGACTTTTTGTGAGCAAATACAAATAAAAATTGACAGAGAATATATTTAACATTACATAATGACAACGAATCAACGCTTCTTTACGTGGATTCAAAGGTTAGTTGAACCGTTTCTGAATTGTATTGTATTAGTCGAATTAAAATTCTATCATGCGTTCATGCAAAAGGGTCCAATGATTTATATGGAGTTAAAACAATTCGCGGTATGTAACTGGCCCTGTAAACTGACAGTCCCAACCACAGATGTTTCCATCCCATTGCCATCTTTGTTAGAGGACTTTAGCCAATATATTTGTGAAAACCCTTTTTAATCCACCAGATTGGATGGAAAACGATGTTTTGAATAATTACTTGTTCGGTTCATTGTTCGTGTATAGCTGTGTTGAACATACCACCTACAACTATATCAAGCAGATACCAAACTCTTAATTTACATAGAACATTTTTAGTTTGTATAAAACAATACGAACAAGACCGGTTACAAGATGGGGGAGTCATGAATAAAATTCAATGTGTCTCTAGGGGCACACAAGCACTTATTTATATTTGACAAACTCCAAGGACTGCTTCAAATATAATGTTGGGCACGGAAAGGAGATACTGTGAGATTTTTTTTAAATTTCAAAGGCTCTTATGAAACATCTTGGTTTTGTGGTGAACTATTATTAAAGCCTTAGTCTACCTATTGAAAACACTCCTGCGAAATTCAATCCAACCACTCTATTATTGTTGTAATAAAAACAATACACTATTCAATGCTAACATAATTGTTATAATGAGTCGTTGAGTTAGTCGAACTTGTCTCTCAGCCAGCTCGTCCCAATGGGACGAAATGAAGAACTACAAATTTAATTATTTTTTTCGTTCGCTCTCTAATTCGCGGCATTATTATTTTGCTTCAAATTTATACTTTATGAGAATGTAAGTAAATTTAGGCTTAAATGAATTGGCACTATGATAAAAAAAAATCGCAACATTTAAAAATTCTGTCTAGTGAAAGCTTATAAATCTTGAATGCTACGCGGTCTGCGTATACATTTTTGATCCGGGTCTCTGCCAGATCCGCATTCACGTGAACTATCCGGCCCGCATTCGGTCCGCGTCCGTTAATCAAGTGGGTATTCAAGGGCCAGCTCTGTGCATGCTTAATCAAATAATTTGCATAATCTTCGTTTGCTGCCCGGACCGGATCTGTTAGCCGGATAGCGGTGCAGCCGAGTTAGTTATGCGAAAACAAAACAATGTTTTAATTGTTGTTTTATCTCATTCGTTACGTCTCGGTAACAGCAGCGAAGTTTGTTTACTTTGTTAAATTAATTTAACAGATAAAACTGTGATAAAATCTTTACGATAACACTCTTGTCGTTTTGAGAGGGGGATGAGGGGGGGGTTCTAATGAAGGCTTGCTTGTGGCAATAGCATATGGCATAATGTGTGCAGTTAAATTTATGAAGGTACATTAAATTACGTGCTCTATACTTTTTTAATTTATTTCCAAACCTCTGACCTCTCTTAACACACTTTTAAGTATCCCACCGAGTTTCAATAAAACCTCTCTAAAATTTGTGCAAGAAAAATAACAAGGCGTGAAATTACGTCATTACCTAGGAACCCCGATTTCCATAGTTATAAAACGAAATGAGACATACGACATCGCAAACTAATTAGGTGAGCCAATGTCCGTAAAATCCCTGGGCGTTTCGCTTAAAAGCCATAACTTAGTGTTACCAGTTCGCTACGTATCGCCGCAGTACGAAATTTATGTCCGACATTCATTGCTGCGTCAGCCCCAATGTTTGATGTCGCAGCCGTTTGTAGAACAGCAATGTGACAGCGAATAAATTTATTATCGTATGTTCGTTAGAGTTGTATTGCGGAGAGGTATCAAAGTTAATTTCAATAAAAGTTTTGACAAATTATAATTTGGTTCTACAAACTACAAATGCGCTAAACAAGCACAGGTTCAAAGGTTAGTATACCCTTTCTAAATCACCCTGTATATCATTTTCACATATTCGCTAGCATTCGTATGGACTACGATGGTTAACAAAGGGACGTATTCAACATGGCAACTAAAAATTGCGTCGTAGGTAAGGAGTCATAGCCAGTTTGGCAGCGCTGTTGTGACATAGAACATTTTACCTGTACATAAAAATTACGAATATCCGTATCAATCTGATGAAGTTTATAGGCAAAATATTCATCGATCAAGGGAACATGTACACTGATAGTGATAAATAATATTAATGGTTATAAAACAATACACAACCTGACGAATAAAATAGAAAGACTACTTGTATAGTGATTATTTCTTGCAATTATGTTTAAAAAAAAATGCCAGCCCGCACGCACTGGGCCAGCGTGGTGGACTATGGCCTAATCAGGGGAGGCCAGTGCCCAGCAGTGGGACATTAAAAAGGGCTGGTATTATTATTATTATATGTTTAAAAAGCCTATTCATTATCATCCGATATTTTATTGAATCTTTTTCAAATGACAAAAATAAGCTATTTACATTCTTGGGTACAACGACTTTGTCTCCAAGAATGCAAATAAGTAGACCCATGGACCATAACTGGGCGGCTTCCAATCTGTTTTGATTGCTAGCCGCAAACCGGCTGTAAGCCTTATTTACTTAAGGGTCTGTTTCGTGGCTGTTTCCTCCAATTAAATGCGATCTCATAGCCCCGCAGCTTCCGACGCCCCTGTGGCTTGCGAATAAATGAGAAAATTGTATACTTACTGTTGTTCTTTGTAGGTCTGTATACGTAGGTACATGAATAATTTGAAACATAGTTTTTTCGGCAACGTTTGTACCTAATTACTTTGTTTGAAATTTTAATATACGTACTTATATGTATATTAATACTTTACGTACACACTTATAAGTATAAAATACCTGAATTATTTGAATGTTACGGTTTTAGATGTAATTTATCGTTGTGAAATTGCTAACACGGACAGACACACCAAAGAAGACGTTTACTTAACAAAAACAAAGGAACTCATTCACTCACAACGCTATTGTTAGTATTTGTGGGAAACTATAATAATATCTTTAGTAATATGTACCTGTTTACAAATTGATTTGTGTTAATGAGTACACATCTTCGTTGACTAATGGAATTGTAAGCTCTGCTATTTTTTTCTCCGGCAATAACTGATCACCACTGCTATGTACCTTGTCAACAGGTCGTACACAATGTAATAAATTACGCTCCTCACAAACATGACCAACCCGACGCTGTGATGATTGCCTTTAATTTACATCATGTTTACATACCGCTCGCCGGGTCGTATAGCGACATTTAATGGCTTTTTTAATGTCAATTCTTTTCGCTTTATGTTAATTCCCATTTTTAAACGAAATGAGGATGCTTCGGGATCCGCTCTGACTAAACCTGGATAGAGTAACATAACATTTACGATGTTTGCTTTCTCTATTAATTATATTTTAATATGTCACTGTTAGCCCCTAGCCTCCCCACAATACGAGGCTCTAGTACAACTTTACTATAAGCAAGGGAATTTACGATATTTAACGCGAAGTGCCAAATAGGAATAGATTTCAAGAATCCTTTGCTTCCTTTGGCAGACCAGACGTGAAGGATATGTGGTTAGAACCAATATAGCTGGCGTAGCGAACAATCGGCTTGCTGAAGGAGCAATAACTGGGTCACGATTGTTTGCCCCTTAACTAACTATGGAATTCAATATGGAAATAGGCATGTACCAACATAATAAACTTCCACTGCATAGTAAATGTCTCTGTAAACAATTTGATAGATGAGCACAAAGGAAATTCTTGGAGAATTGATAGGCGTGTCGACTACCAGCCACTGCCGGAATCGAACGGTAAGATATTAATTCGCATTCATAGTAATTGTTTTCGTGGTTCCGGTCTATTCCGCGATTGATTAATAGGTAAATATTCGGCAAACCTCGTGGGTAATCGATTAACGAAAATAAGCTCAACTTACTAAATCCTTCATATACGGTTATAGATAAATATGGTACTACTTGGAATACTCGAATGTACTTGCCACATAGCAACTATTTACAGTTGAACGATCAAACCCAAATACGAGTAGTAGTACCTGATAATGAAGAATACATGTTTGAACTGACCGGATATTGCACAGTTGCTCAGAACAGCTAAGCGCACACATTCTGTTTGTTACAAAACAATCAATGATGTACGAGATGTTATACAATCAACAAGAACTCATTAACAAGGCTTGCATTTCAAAAAAAGGCTGAACATTTGAGTGTAGTATCGCAGTATATGAGCTTGCAATACGTGAGGATTTCTTTAGTTATAATTTAAATAATATATTATTGGCGTTTAATATATCTATTATATGCTATCTTTTTCTAATGCTTGTTACGTGGATCTGCTCTGGCGATAACGGTCTAACATCAGGCACCAATTTCGTAAGATATGCAGAGGATTATTTTTGCACGTGCGAGTGAACCCGTATATAGCAGCGAATATGATCTATAATTTCTGAGAGCGAAACGGTTAAACATAATGGTTGTTTAATATATTTAATGGATTCGGCGGGAGAAACAGGCGCTCGTGGAAGCGGCTCGCGTTTGATAAATAGCCGATGACTTGCCTTTTCTCGAAGGCGCGGCTATCATGTTTTATGGAGTCGAATGTGGTACAGAAGAATATTGAATTATGACTGTTGTTTTGTAAATTATTATTGTGTTATTAAATTTAGTTGCTGTATTAACAGTTTTATGCATATTATAGCGCTTTTGCAGTGTCTTGTCACGTATGTTACTAATATCTGACTAGTCTGTCCTAGGGTTAAGCCGTAATTTAAAAGCACTTGAGGTTTGAATTTCAAAGCATTGATAGGAGGTCTAGTGTCAAGTGATATAGGAGAACCAGAGACAATTGGTTTCAGTTTTAGTTATAATAGGGTTCAGAATTAAATACCTGTCAACAAAATAAAAATACTTAGATATATCATTTTCAAAGCCCTTTTCAAATAGATAGCAAGTTAATTTATTTTATATGCCAATCAGATTCTAATATAGAAT